>JAVANC010000018.1:0-1326666 GCA_033319125.1 Parnassius glacialis
TAGAACAAATTTTCATACAATACACCTTATAACTTTGCATAAAAACATTGTAAAAATTCCCTGGTTGCCCTGAAATATTTAATTAGTTTAGTCTTATTACTTTATTGTGTTTTCAAGCCATTTCGGGCGATATTTCTTATTTAAATTAAAAAATATTGTTTTTGAGAAACGTAATATATCAAAATTTTCGTCTATATTAAAATCTTATAAAATCTCTTCCGTTTTTTGCTCCTATCTTCGTCCACCTTACTCCACAACCGCCGTATCAGCAAAATCTGCAACAATAAACGTAGAAATTAGCAAAATTTTAAGAAAGTTATATACCGAGGTATAGAGGTCAGAACAAATTTTCATACAAATACACCTTATAACTTTGCATAAAAACATTGTAAAAATTCCTGGTTGCCCTGAATATTTAATTAGTTTAGTCTTATTACTTTATTGTGTTTTCAAGCCATTTCGGGCGATATTTCTTATTAAATAAAAAATTATTGTTTTTGAGAAACGTAATATATCAAAATTTTTCGTCTATATTAAAATCTTATAAATCTCTTCCCGTTTTTGCTCCTATCTCGTCCACCTTACTCCACAACCGCCGTATCAGCCAAAATCTGCAACAATAAACGTAGAAATTAGCAAAATTTTAAGAAAGTTATATACCGAGGTATAGAGGTCCGAACAAATTTTCATACAAATACACCTTATAACTTTGCATAAAAACATTGTAAAAATTCCCTGGTTGCCCTGAAATATTTAATTAGTTTAGTCTTATTACTTTATTGTGTTTTCAAACCATTTCGGGCGATATTTCTTATTTAAATTAAAAAATTATTGTTTTTGAGAAACGTAATATATCAAAATTTTTCGTCTATATTAAAATCTTATAAATCTCTTCCGTTTTTGCTCCTATCTCGTCCACCTTACTCCACACCGCCGTATCAGCCAAAATCTACAACAATAAACGTAGAAATTAGCAAAATTTTAAGAAAGTTAGTATACCGAGGTATAGAGGTCAGAACAAATTTTCATACAAATACACCTTATAACTTTGCATAAAAACTTGTAAAAATTCCCTGGTTGCCCTGAAATATTTAATTAGTTTAGTCTTATTACTTTATTGTGTTTTCAAGCCATTTCGGGCGATATTTCTTATTTAAATTAAAAAATTATTGTTTTTGAGAAACGTAATATATCAAAATTTTCGTCTATATTAAAATCTTATAAATCTCTTCCGTTTTGCTCCTATCTCGTCCACCTTACTCCACAACCGCCGTATCAGCCAAAATCTGCAACAATAAACGTAGAAATTAGCAAAATTTAAGAAAGTTATATACCGAGGTATAGAGGTCAGAACAAATTTTCATACAAATACACCTTATAACTTTGCATAAAAACATTGGAAAATTCCCTGGTTGCCCTGAAATATTTAATTAGTTTAGTCTTATTACTTTATTGTGTTTTCAGCCATTTCGGGCGATATTTCTTATTTAAATTAAAAAATTATTGTTTTTGAGAAACGTAATATATCAAAATTTTTCGTCTATATTAAAAATCTTATAAATCTCTTCCGTTTTTGCTCCTATCTCGTCCACCTTACTCCACAACCGCCGTATCAGCCAAAATCTGCAACAATAAACGTAGAAATTAGCAAAATTTTAGAAAGTTATATACCGAGGTATAGAGGTCAGAACAAATTTTCATACAAATACACCTTATAACTTTGCATAAAAACATTGTAGAAATTCCCTGGTTGCCCTGAAATATTAATTAGTTTAGTCTTATTACTTTATTGTGTTTTCAAGCCATTTCGGGCGATATTTCTTATTTAATTAAAAAATTATTGTTTTTGAGAAACGTAATATATCAAAATTTTCGTCTATATTAAAATCTTATAATCTCTTCCGTTTTTTTGCTCCTATCTCGTCCACCTTACTCCACAACCGCCGTATCAGCCAAATCTGCAACAATAAACGTAGAAATTAGCAAAATTTTAAGAAAGTTATATACCGAGGTATAGAGGTCCGAACAAATTTTCATACAAATACACCTTATAACTTTGCATAAAAACATTGTAAAAATTCCCTGGTTGCCCTGAAATATTTAATTAGTTTAGTCTTATTACTTTATTGTGTTTTCAAGCCATTTCGGGCGATATTTCTTATTTAAATTAAAAAATTATTGTTTTTGAGAAACGTAATATATCAAATTTTTCGTCTATATTAAAATCTTATAATCTCTTCCGTTTTTGCTCCTATCTCGTCCACCTTACTCCACAACCGCCGTATCAGCCAAATCTACAACAATAAACGTAGAAATTAGCAAAATTTTAAGAAAGTTAATATACCGATGTATAGAGGTCAGAACAAATTTTCATACAAATACACCTTATAACTTTGCATAAAAACATTGTAAAAATTCCCTGGTTGCCCTGAAATATTTAATTAGTTTAGTCTTATTACTTTATTGTGTTTTCAAGCCATTTCGGGCGATATTTCTTATTAAATTAAAAAATTATTGTTTTTGAGAAGCGTAATATATCAAAATTTTTCGTCTATATTAAAATCTTATAAATCTCTTCCGTTTTTTGCTCCTATCTCGTCCACCTTACTCCACAACCGCCGTATCAGCCAAAATCTGCAACAATAAACGTAGAAATTAGCAAAATTTTAAGAAAGTTATATACCGAGGTATAGAGGTCAGAACAAATTTTCATACAAATACACCTTATAACTTTGCATAAAAACATTGTAAAAAATTCCCTGGTTGCCCTGAAATATTTAATTAGTTAGTCTATTACTTTATTGTGTTTTCAGCCATTTCGGGCGATATTTCTTATTTAAATTAAAAAATTATTGTTTTTGAGAAACGTAATATATCAAAATTTTTCGTCTATATTAAAATCTATAAATCTCTTCCGTTTTTGCTCCTATCTCGTCCACCTTACTCCACAACCGCCGTATCAGCCAAAATCTGCAACAATAAACGTAGAAATTAGCAAAATTTTAAGAAAGTTATATACCGAGGTATAGAGGTCAGAACAAATTTTCATACAAATACACCTTATAACTTTGCATAAAAACATTGTAGAAATTCCTGGTTGCCCTGAAATATTTAATAGTTTAGTCTTATTACTTTATTGTGTTTTCAAGCCATTTCGGGCGATATTTCTTATTTAAATTAAAAAATTAATTGTTTTTGAGAAACGTAATATATCAAAATTTTCGTCTATATTAAAATCTTATAAATCTCTTCCGTTTTTGCTCCTATCTCGTCCACCTTACTCCACAACCGCCGTATCAGCCAAAATCTGCAACAATAAACGTAGAAATTAGCAAAATTTTAAGAAAGTTATATACCGAGGTATAGAGGTCCGAACAAATTTTCATACAAATACACCTTATAACTTTGCATAAAAACATTGTAAAAATTCCCTGTTGCCCTGAAATATTTAATTAGTTTAGTCTTATTACTTTATTGTGTTTTCAAGCCATTTCGGGCGATATTCTTATTTAAATTAAAAAATTTATTGTTTTTGAGAAACGTAATATATCAAAATTTTTCGTCTATATTAAAATCTTATAAATCTCTTCCGTTTTTGCTCCTATCTCGTCCACCTTACTCCACAACCGCCGTATCAGCCAAAATCTACAACAATAAACGTAGAAATTAGCAAAATTTTAAGAAAGTTATATACCGAGGTATAGAGGTCAGAACAAATTTTCATACAAATACACCTTATAACTTTGCATAAAAACATTGTAAAAATTCCCTGGTTGCCCTGAAATATTTAATTAGTTTAGTCTTATTACTTTATTGTGTTTTCAAGCCATTTCGGGCGATATTTCTTATTTAAATTAAAAAATTATTGTTTTTGAGAAACGTAATATATCAAAATTTTTCGTCTATATTAAAATCTTATAAATCTCTTCCGTTTTTGCTCCTATCTCGTCCACCTTACTCACAACCGCCGTATCAGCCAAAATCTGCAACAATAAACGTAGAAATTAGCAAAATTTTAAGAAAGTTATATACCGAGGTATAGAGGTCAGAACAAATTTTCATACAAATACACCTTATAACTTTGCATAAAAACATTGTAAAAATTCCCTGGTTGCCCTGAAATATTTAATTAGTTTAGTCTTATTACTTTATTGTGTTTCAAGCCATTTCGGGCGATATTTCTTATTTAAATTAAAAAATTATTGTTTTTGAGAAACGTAATATATCAAAATTTTCGTCTATATTAAAATCTTATAAATCTCTTCCGTTTTTGCTCCTATCTCGTCCACCTTACTCCACAACCGCCGTATCAGCCAAAATCTGCAACAATAAACGTAGAAATTAGCAAAATTTTAAGAAAGTTATATACCGAGGTATAGAGGTCCGAACAAATTTTCATACAAATACACCTTATAACTTTGCATAAAAACATTGTAAAAATTCCCTGGTTGCCCTGAAATATTTAATTAGTTTAGTCTTATTACTTTATTGTGTTTTCAAGCCATTTCGGGCGATATTTCTTATTTAAATTAAAAAATTATTGTTTTTGAGAAACGTAATATATCAAAATTTTTCGTCTATATTAAAATCTTATAAATCTCTTCCGTTTTTGCTCCTATCTCGTCCACCTTACTCCACAACCGCCGTATCAGCCAAAATCTACAACAATAAACGTAGAAATTAGCAAAATTTTAAGAAAGTTATATACCGAGGTATAGAGGTCAGAACAAATTTCATACAAATACACCTTATAACTTTGCATAAAAACATTGTAAAAATTCCCTGGTTGCCCTGAAATATTTAATTAGTTTAGTCTTATTACTTTATTGTGTTTTCAAGCCATTTCGGGCGATATTTCTTATTTAAATTAAAAAATTATTGTTTTTGAGAAACGTAATATATCAAAATTTTCGTCTATATTAAAATCTTATAAATCTCTTCCGTTTTTGCTCCTATCTCGTCCACCTTACTCCACAACCGCCGTATCAGCCAAAATCTGCAACAATAAACGTAGAAATTAGCAAAATTTTAGAAAGTTATATACCGAGGTATAGAGGTCAGAACAAATTTTCATACAAATACACCTTATAACTTTGCATAAAAACATTGTAAAAATTCCCTGGTTGCCCTGAAATATTTAATTAGTTTAGTCTTATTACTTTATTGTGTTTTCAAGCCATTTCGGGCGATATTTCTTATTTAAATTAAAAAATTATTGTTTTTGAGAAACGTAATATATCAAAATTTTTCGTCTATATTAAAATCTTATAAATCTCTTCCGTTTTTGCTCCTATCTCGTCCACCTTACTCCACAACCGCCGTATCAGCCAAAATCTGCAACAATAAAACGTAGAAATTAGCAAAATTTAAGAAAGTTATATACCGAGGTATAGAGGTCCGAACAAATTTTCATACAAATACACCTTATAACTTTGCATAAAAACATTGTAAAAATTCCCTGGTTGCCCTGAAATATTTAATTAGTTTAGTCTTATTACTTTATTGTGTTTTCAAACCATTTCGGGCGATATTTCTTATTTAAATTAAAAATTATTGTTTTTGAGAAACGTAATATATCAAAATTTTTCGTCTATATTAAAATCTTATAAATCTCTTCCGTTTTTGCTCCTATCTCGTCCACCTTACTCCACAACCGCCGTATCAGCCAAAATCTACAACAATAAACGTAGAAATTAGCAAAATTTTAAGAAAGTTATATACCGAGGTATAGAGGTCAGAACAAATTTTCATACAAATACACCTTATAACTTTGCATAAAAACATTGTAAAAATTCCCTGGTTGCCCTGAAATATTTAATTAGTTTAGTCTTATTACTTTATTGTGTTTTCAAGCCATTTCGGGCGATATTTCTTATTTAAATTAAAAAATTATTGTTTTTGAGAAACGTAATATATCAAAATTTTTCGTCTATATTAAAATCTTATAAATCTCTTCCGTTTTTGCTCCTATCTCGTCCACCTTACTCCACAACCGCCGTATCAGCCAAAATCTGCAACAATAAACGTAGAAATTAGCAAAATTTTAAGAAAGTTATATACCGAGGTATAGAGGTCAGAACAAAATTTTCATACAAATACACCTTATAACTTTGCATAAAAACATTGTAAAAATTCCCTGGTTGCCCTGAAATATTTAATTAGTTTAGTCTTATTACTTTATTGTGTTTTCAAGCCATTTCGGGCGATATTTCTTATTTAAATTAAAAATTATTGTTTTTGAGAAACGTAATATATCAAAATTTTTCGTCTATATTAAAATCTTATAAATCTCTTCCGTTTTTGCTCCTATCTCGTCCACCTTACTCCACAACCGCCGTATCAGCCAAAATCTGCAACAATAAACGTAGAAATTAGCAAAATTTAAGAAAGTTATATACCGAGGTATAGAGGTCAGAACAAATTTTCATACAAATACACCTTATAACTTTGCATAAAAACATTGTAGAAATTCCCTGGTTGCCCTGAAATATTTAATTAGTTTAGTCTTATTACTTTATTGTGTTTTCAAGCCATTTCGGGCGATATTTCTTATTTAAATTAAAAAAATTATTGTTTTTGAGAAACGTAATATATCAAAATTTTCGTCTATATTAAAATCTTATAAATCTCTTCCGTTTTTGCTCCTATCTCGTCCACCTTACTCCACAACCGCCGTATCAGCCAAAATCTGCAACAATAAACGTAGAAATTAGCAAAATTTTAAGAAAGTTATATACCGAGGTATAGAGGTCCGAACAAATTTTCATACAAATACACCTTATAACTTTGCATAAAAACATTGTAAAAATTCCCTGGTTGCCCTGAAATATTTAATTAGTTTAGTCTTATTACTTTATTGTGTTTTCAAGCCATTTCGGGCGATATTTCTATTTAAATTAAAAAATTATTGTTTTTGAGAAACGTAATATATCAAAATTTTTCGTCTATATTAAAATCTTATAAATCTCTTCCGTTTTTGCTCCTATCTCGTCCACCTTACTCCACAACCGCCGTATCAGCCAAAATCTACAACAATAAACGTAGAAATTAGCAAAATTTTAAGAAAGTTATATACCGAGGTATAGAGGTCAGAACAAATTTTCATACAAATACACCTTATAACTTTGCATAAAAACATTGTAAAAATTCCCTGGTTGCCCTGAAATATTTAATTAGTTTAGTCTTATTACTTTATTGTGTTTTCAAGCCATTTCGGGCGATATTTCTTATTTAAATTAAAAAATTATTGTTTTTGAGAAACGTAATATATCAAAATTTTTCGTCTATATTAAAATCTATAAATCTCTTCCGTTTTTGCTCCTATCTCGTCCACCTTACTCCACAACCGCCGTATCAGCCAAAATCTGCAACAATAAACGTAGAAATTAGCAAAATTTTAAGAAAGTTATATACCGAGGTATAGAGGTCAGAACAAATTTTCATACAAATACACCTTATAACTTTGCATAAAAACATTGTAAAAATTCCCTGGTTGCCCTGAAATATTTAATTAGTTTAGTCTTATTACTTTATTGTGTTTTCAAAGCCATTTCGGGCGATATTTCTTATTTAAATTAAAAAATTATTGTTTTTGAGAAACGTAATATATCAAAATTTTTCGTCTATATTAAAATCTTATAAATCTCTTCCGTTTTTGCTCCTATCTCGTCCACCTTACTCCACAACCGCCGTATCAGCCAAAATCTGCAACAATAAACGTAGAAATTAGCAAAATTTTAAGAAAGTTATATACCGAGGTATAGAGTCAGAACAAATTTTCATACAAATACACCTATAACTTTGCATAAAAACATTGTAGAAATTCCCTGGTTGCCCCTGAAATATTTAATTAGTTTAGTCTTATTACTTTATTGTGTTTTCAAGCCATTTCGGGCGATATTTCTTATTTAAATTAAAAAATTATTGTTTTTGAGAAACGTAATATATCAAAATTTTCGTCTATATTAAAATCTATAAATCTCTTCCGTTTTTGCTCCTATCTCGTCCACCTTACTCCACAACCGCCGTATCAGCCAAAATCTGCAACAATAAACGTAGAAATTAGCAAAATTTTAAGAAAGTTATATACCGAGGTATAGAGGTCCGAACAAATTTTCATACAAATACACCTTATAACTTTGCATAAAAACATTGTAAAAATTCCCTGGTTGCCCTGAAATATTTAATTAGTTTAGTCTTATTACTTATTGTGTTTTCAAGCCATTTCGGGCGATATTTCTTATTTAAATTAAAAAATTATTGTTTTTGAGAAACGTAATATATCAAAATTTTTCGTCTATATTAAAATCTTATAAATCTCTTCCGTTTTTGCTCCTATCTCGTCCACCTTACTCCACAACCGCCGTATCAGCCAAAATCTACAACAATAAACGTAGAATTAGCAAAATTTTAAGAAAGTTATATACCGAGGTATAGAGGTCAGAACAAATTTTCATACAAATACACCTTATAACTTTGCATAAAAACATTGTAAAAATTCCCTGGTTGCCCTGAAATATTTAATTAGTTTAGTCTTATTACTTTATTGTGTTTTCAAGCCATTTCGGGCGATATTTCTTATTTAAATTAAAAATTATTGTTTTGAGAAACGTAATATATCAAAATTTTTCGTCTATATTAAATCTTATAAATCTCTTCCGTTTTTGCTCCTATCTCGTCCACCTTACTCCACAACCGCCGTATCAGCCAAAATCTGCAACAATAAACGTAGAAATTAGCAAAATTTTAAGAAAGTTATATACCGAGGTATAGAGTCAGAACAAATTTTCATACAAATACACCTTATAACTTTGCATAAAAACATTGTAAAATTCCCTGGTTGCCCTGAAATATTTAATTAGTTTAGTCTTATTACTTTATTGTGTTTTCAAGCCATTTCGGGCGATATTCTTATTTAAATTAAAAAATTATTGTTTTTGAGAAACGTAATATATCAAAATTTTTCGTCTATATTAAAATCTTATAAATCTCTTCCGTTTTTGCTCCTATCTCGTCCACCTTACTCCACAACCGCCGTATCAGCCAAAATCTGCAACAATAAAACGTAGAAATTAGCAAAATTTTAAGAAAGTTATATACCGAGGTATAGAGGTCCGAACAAATTTTCATACAATACACCTTATAACTTTGCATAAAAACATTGTAAAAATTCCCTGGTTGCCCTGAAATATTTAATTAGTTTAGTCTTATTACTTTATTGTGTTTTCAAGCCATTTCGGGCGATATTTCTTATTTAAATTAAAAAATTATTGTTTTTGAGAAACGTAATATATCAAAATTTTTCGTCTATATTAAAATCTTATAAATCTCTTCCGTTTTTGCTCCTATCTCGTCCACCTTACTCCACAACCGCCGTATCAGCCAAAATCTACAACAATAAACGTAGAAATTAGCAAAATTTTAAGAAAGTTATATACCGAGGTATAGAGGTCAGAACAAATTTTCATACAAATACACCTTATAACTTTGCATAAAAACATTGTAAAAATTCCCTGGTTGCCCTGAAATATTTAATTAGTTTAGTCCTTATTACTTTATTGTGTTTTCAAGCCATTTCGGGCGATATTTCTTATTTAAATTAAAAAATTATTGTTTTTGAGAAACGTAATATATCAAAATTTTTCGTCTATATTAAAATCTTATAAATCTCTTCCGTTTTTGCTCCTATCTCGTCCACCTTACTCCACAACCGCCGTATCAGCCAAAATCTGCAACAATAAACGTAGAAATTAGCAAAATTTCGCCCTCCCACCCACCCTGTTTTTACTACTAAGGTAGAATTCGTATACTGTATTTGAGAAAATACTTATTTCTCTTGTTAAAGGTTTTTTTTTATGATTGAATATTGATTACGAAATATGCCAAAAATCGTAGTGGCTGTTTCATTGAGAGTCTTTAGTATTATTTGTTATTATATATTTTACCTTGCCTGGTATATTTAAATACTAGGTAAATTTATATTGCTGACGTCCTGCATTATTCAAATAGAATGGCCCATAGACCCTCAGCTGGAACTGTTGATATGCGTAAGCGAGCGCTGTTACAAAGCACATCAGCAAGCGAAGATAAATCAGAAATATTCAAAGCGGAACACATGATACTTCAGTTAACTTTTCGACAATGCCTTTAGCGACTCTAACGGCTGCAGCAAACAAGCTTTTGCAAGATACAAAAGCGCAACTAGAACAGTCAGGAAACCTTAAAACATCTATTAAAGAAAAGGTATTATTCGGAATAACTGGTATGTATGAGATAATATTGCGCATGAGTGAAATCCCGCCAGACGTTGCAACTCCAGCTTGAAAAGCTAAACTAAGTGCAAAGGAGGAACTGCTAAGAAAGGAAAAAGAGCACGTTGAAAAGTTGAGGGTCTTTTGGAAACGTCCAGTGGAGCAGATTCAAAGGGAACGGCCAGGGACATTTTAAAAGAGTTAGCATCCGTTAGGCAAATTTTGACACAGGACGTTGCTAAAAAAATTAGCGGAATGCAAATAGGTGTAAATGACGGACAAGCGACTACAGAAATTTTAGCGCAAATAAGAAAAAATGGACTAGCTATTGACGAATCGTGCATCGAGCTGAAAAAATTAGGACATCAAATGGAACACATACAAAATGATTTAAACATGAAAAAGGAAAATGGCAATTATACATACGCCGAAATTGTGGCCCGTCGGTCTCAAACAACGAATTATGCGTCAATGCACTCAATAATTGTTTCATCGAAAAGTGAGAATGATACCAGCCAAGTAGTCATTAACAAAATAAGGGAGGCAGTCGACGCAAAATCTTCCGGGATCCGTGTAGACAGAGTAAGAAAGGCGAAAGAACAGAAAGTAATCTTAAGCTGTGAGTCAAAAGAAGATCTTAAAAAGTTAAAAGAAAAAATTGAAAACTCGGAACGAACATTGAACATTGAAGAAACCAAGAATAAAGATCCGCTTATAATATTAAAAGATGTATTGACGTATAATTCAGACGAGGATGTTATTAAAGCGATCGAAAATCAAAACAAACATGTTACCGAAAACTTAGAGCCAGAAGACCTTCGCATATCTGTTAGGTACAGGAAAAAAGCACGAAACCCACATGAAAATCACATAGTCCTACAGGTGTCTCCTAAAGTTTGGCAACGCATGACGAAAATAGGCCGTATCCAAATTGATCTACAAAGGGTACGAGTTCAGGATCAGTCACCTCTGGTGCAGTGTTCAAAATGTCTTGGATACGGTCACGGAAGCAAACTTTGTAAGGAGTCTATTGCACTGTGTAGCCACTGTTCTGGACCGCATTTAAGAGCGGACTGCCCAGGATGGCTTTCAGGAGATGTACCCCACGTGCCGAAACTGTCACCTTGCCAAAAACGAAAAAACCGACCATAACAGCTTCGACGACAGATGTCCTATACGTAAAAAATGGGACGCAATTGCAAGATCTAGCGTAGCCTACTGTTAAGACGAGAAAGTTAACTCAAAATTGACGCAATCCCTGCACGTAAATTCCAGTAAGCGAGAATATAAATGTATACAAATAAACCTACAACGAAAAAAGCTAGCTACACAAGAGGTATTTATTGAAGCATGTAGTAAAAATATCAGAATAGCCTTAGTACAAGAACCTTATACAGGTGCAACAGGAGAAGTACAGCAACCGCCAGGTAGCAGAATAGTACAATGTCGAAGAAAAGAAAAGCCGAACAAAGCAGCTATATTTGTTTTCGATCCGGATATAAAAATAATAGAAGACCCTACTTTGGTTACGGAAAACATTGTAGTTGCCATATTAAAAACTAATAAGTGGGCAATAGGGGCAATATCAATATACTTTGAAGATCATTTACCAATAGAACCATATCTTAAACAAATTGAAAAAATAGTCAACAATCTAACAGTTAAATATATATTAATTGGAGGAGATGTCAACGCGTGGAATACGTGGTGGGGAAGCACTTCAATAGATCATCGAGGTGTGGCATTACAGGAGGCATTGGATGAAATGGGTTTACACATACTTAATGAAGGAACAGAGCCAACCTTTGATACAATTAGAGGGGGTAAAACATACACAAGTCATGTAGACATAACAGTATGCAATGAAAGTTTACTAAAGCATATTCAAGATTGGAGGGTAGACAAGTATTTAATAAGTTCAGATCATAATGCAATAGTTTTTTCCATCAATTTAGACAAACCTCAAGAAAAAAGAAAAACTCTAACAACCAGAATTTATAACACTAAAAAAGCTAATTGGACAGATTTTAAAATTATATTTAAAAATTATCTAGAAGAAAATAGAATTGAGGCAGTTCAAGTCGGAAAAATTGTATCAAGGGAGGCTTTGGAAAGCATTATAGCCACATATATTGAGGGTATAAATAAAGCATGTGAAAAAAGTATTCCTAAACTAAAAATAAAAGAAAAAACATGCTTACCATGGTGGAGTAGAGAACTGGAAGAACTGAAGAAGGCGATGATAACGAAACGTAGAAGGATCCGATGCGCTGCATGGCATAGAAGAGAACACGTAGTACAGCAATACCTGGAAGCAAAAATGAAATATGAAAAAGAGGCAATTAGTGCACAAACAAATAGTTGGAAGGAGTACTGTACAAATCAGGATAGGGAAAGTTTCTGGGATAAAATTTATAGAGTAATTAGAAAAACAACAAAAAGGCAACAGGATCAGCTATTAGTGAATGATGGAAAGGCCTTGTGTCCTGATGAATCAGCGGCTTGGTTAGCAGATAGTTTTTTTCCAGTAGATGATTATACTACCGATAATGCTGAACAAAAGGAAACGAGAGAAAAAGCTGAAAAAATACACCAATACCTACGAAATGACACCCAGGATCCACCATTTACTGAAGCTGAACTAAGAAACGTTATGGGAAGTTTTAGCATGAAGAAGGCACCTGGACCTGATGGTTTTACAATGGATATCTGTACTGCGGCAATTGGAACAAATGAAGAACTTTTTTTGTCAATTGTCAACAAATGTTTGCAGCTTACTCATTACCCAGCACCATGGAAGGCAGCCGTTGTAATAGTTCTCAAAAAACCCGGTAAAAGCGACTATACCCACCCGAAGGCCTATAGACCTATTGGATTACTTTCAATATTAGGTAAAATATTAGAAAAACTGATAGTTAAGAGAATACGGTGGCACATTTTGCTGAAAAGTAATCCAAGACAATATGGGTTTGTGCCTCAGCGAAGTACGGAAGACTCCCTGTATGATCTGCTACAGCACATAAGAGTAAATCTCAAAGACAAAAAGATAAACTTAATAATATCTCTAGACATACAGGGAGCATTCGACAATGCTTGGTGGCCTGCCATAAAATGCCAGCTATTAGAGAAAAAGTGTCCCCAAAACCTCCGGGAAATCGTTAATAGTTATTTCGAAAACCGCAAAATAAAGTTACGATATGCAGATAAAGAAATCGATAAATCTACATCAAAAGGATGCGTGCAGGGATCAATTGCAGGGCCCACGTTTTGGAACCTGCTACTGGACCCTTTGTTGGACTTGATGGACAGTGAAGAAGTTTACTGTCAAGCCTTTGCCGATGATGTCGTCCTGGTGTTCTCTGGACAAAAAATCCCCAAAATTGAAGAAAAAGCAAATAGAACACTCGCCCTTGTGCATGATTGGGGTGTGCGTAACAAACTTGGTTTTGCTGCACACAAAACCAATGCAATAATAATTACCAAAAAACTTAAACACGACACACCTCAACTCCACATGGGTGGAACAAACATAAAAATTGTAGACGAAATTAAATTATTAGGCCTTATTATAGATAAAAAATTAACCTTCCATAGTCATGTTGTACATATATGTCGAAAGGTTACAAATATATATAAACATTTAGTAAAGACAGCAAAAATTTCTTGGGGATTGAGTTCGGAGATCATCAGGACGATATACGTTTCAGTCGTCGAGCCGATCGTGCTCTATGCAGCCAGTGTCTGGGTAAGTGCATCACAAAAAATAACTGTACAAAAACATCTTAACACCCTGCAGAGGGGCTTCGCACAAAAAATTTGCAAAGCTTACAGGACCGTATCGCTGAATTCGGCACTCATATTAACGGGACTGTTACCTCTGGATATCCGCTTGCGGGAAGCTGCAAGGCTGTATGAAGCAAAGCGCGGGAAACCGCAGGAGGATATCCTGGGGGACAGGAAAGTTGAAGTAAAGGAACTCTTTATTGAAGCAGACCATCCAGCTAAAGAAGAAGAAATAACTTTTAGCACAATAGAAGGTAAACACCCGGAAGAGATGAAAGCAACAAAAGAACAGCTAGAGGCGGTACAGATATACACTGATGGGAGTAAAATTAACGGGAAGGTAGGGGCAGCGTTATCTGTGTGGAAGGACAACACTGAAATTTTAAGTAAAAAATTTAAGCTGGAATCCTTCTGCACAGTTTACCAAGCCGAACTTTACGCACTGTACCAAGCCACAGAACTTATGATGAAACATAAGGACAGTGTCTTCAATATCTACAGCGACTCCCAATCAGGACTGTACTCATTGAAATCCCCGGACAACTTCCACCCATTAGTCCGCGCCACTAGAAAAAATTTAAAGGCTATAAATGAAAATAACAAAACTGTAAAGTTATTTTGGATTAGGGCTCATGTGGAACATCAAGGAAATGAAAGAGCAGATCACCTGGCAAAAGAAGCGGCACTATACAAAAAAACAGCATCCCAATATGATAGATGCCCCATATCGTTCATAAAACGAACGATAAGGGAAAGATCAGTGCAGGAATGGAACCAGCGATACATAAATAGTGAAACAGCTACGACTACCAAAATGTTCCTCAAAAATGCCGAAACAGCGTACAAAGTAATTAGGAAAATTAGACCATCACCTGAACTAGTGCAAATACTTACTGGGCACGGCGCCTTTGCAGGGTACCTAAATCGCTTCAAGTGTAGGCAAAGCGCTGGATGTGCTTGTGACCCAGAGGTCGAAGAAACTGTGATGCACTTGCTCGTAGACTGCCCAGTGTACAGCAGTAAAAGGATCGACCTAGAACAGAAAATAAATATAAATATTACACAAATAAACATTTCGGATATTTTAACAAGGAAACCTGAAAGAAAAGATTTTATTAAATTCTGTGAATATATAGTAAGAAAAGTGAAAATAAAAAATAAAACCTAGGTAAATAATAAAGATACTAAAAAAAAAAATAAAATATGGAAGTAAGAAAAATGGATAGAATATATTACTACGTAATATATCATCTATGCATAAGAAATGCTGTAGAAGATAAGACAAATGCAAGACATCAGATAAAAATAGTTTGGAGTGTAAATGCTATGAAACAGTAATACAATCAAACAATGCAGTAACGTTATTAGTATGCATTATATACACAAATAAATAACATTATATATTGACATAAAAATAAATAGTACAATAGACAAGAATACCAGTAAAGAGACTTACATAAAATAATAAAATAAATAGATAGTTAAAGCAAAGAAAACAAAAAGAAATTAAATAAATAAAGATAATGAGATTAGTGTGAAACAAACAATTGACATACATCATGACAAACATGAACATGACAAAAAGTTATGGACAAGTCCAGCCCAGTGATTAAAACCAGATATGCAAAGGCTCTGACCACCACATCAGAGGACCATTTGACGATTTAAAAAAAAAAAAAAAAAAAAAACCTAACCTAACCTAACCTAACCTAACCTAACCTAACCTTTTTTTTTTTTTTTTTTTTTTTTTTACATGGGGAAATGCCTACGCATACCCGCCTCGCGGGGGCAAAGACGGGTTATGTCGGACTCGCACCGACTAAAACCCCATGGTGTTCCACCCTCGGCGCATACTGGCAGGGACACGGGAACGCTTTCGCACACTTCCGCGACCCCACCTGCGCTGGCCGCCCCATGGCGGCCCCTCTTTGGGAGAGGACCACTCCTCCCCCATCTCCCTCTCAGGTAAGGCGCACCAGAACACATGGCGCGCCCTCCTCCTCGGCCTCCAATTTCACATGTGCAACGGACGCCCCCGCGTCCGATGCGCGAAGGCCATGGGGCCAGGAAAAACTAGCCATCAGTAGCACCAGTCTTCCCGACCCCAGCGGCGGATCTGGTCTGTGGCTCCGCCGCCAACCAAGATTCGGCTGCGGAGGGTAGGGAGAGCGGCGCCTCGCAATACCGACACTCCTCTCCCCCCGCAGCCCCACCACCACCGCATCAACGGTGCGGCCCCGTCTGAGTCGCGGAGGATAGGGCGAGTGGCGCATCGCCATACCAACACTCCTCTTCCTCCGCGACTCCACCCCGGCTGCAGAGGTAGGGGTGGGGAGGACACCCCTCTCGCAGCAGCCCACCGACACACATCCGAAGTGGGCTCGTCAAGCCCACTCGGAGTGGCCACCTCGGGCCGGCCCTTCACCACGGGCCAGCCAAGGGGTTCCTCTTTGTTCACCGTGGGTGACCAAGCCACGGCTACTAAGCCCCCCCGCCACGACAAGGCGGGAACCCGTTCGGGGGGGAACCTAACCTAACCTAACCTAACCTAACCTAACCTAACCTAACCTAACCTAACCTAACCTAACCTAACCTAACCTAACCTAACCTAACCTTTTTTTTTTTTTTCGTGGGGAAATCCTCATGGATACCTCCGGCTGCAGGGACAACCGGAAGGTTATGCCGGACTCCTACCGGCTAAAACCCCACGGTGCCTCCTCGCACGTGCGCGCGGGGCCGCGGGAATCCAAATTCTTCCGCAGCCCCACACTAGTGCTGGCCCGGTCTGTCCGGGCCTCGTCTCCTGCACGGGGTAGCGAGGTGGTCAGCTACCCCCCTCCACGGCCTCCAACTCCACCTGCGTATCGGACTTCCCCGAGTCCGATACGCGGAGGCCATGGGGCCAGGAAAAACTAGCACTCAGAAGCACCAGCCTTCCTGACCCCAGCGGCGGATCTGGTCTCGGGCTCCGCCGCCAACCAAGATTCGGCTGCGGAGGGTAGGGAGAGCGGCGCCTCGCAATACCGGCACTCCTCTCCCCCCGCAGCCCCACCACCACCGCATCAATTAACGGTGCGGCCCCGTCTGAGTCGCGGAGGATAGGGCGAGTGGCGCATCGCCATACCAGCACTCCTCTCCCTCCGCGACTCCACCTCGGCTGCAGCGGTAGAGGGTGCGGACTCCCCTCTCACCGCAGCCCCCCGACACACATCCGAAGTGGGCTTCCCAAGCCCACTCGGAGTGGCCACCTCGGGCCGGCCCTACACCTCGGGCCAGCCAAGGGGTTCCTCTTCGTTCACCGCGGTTGACCAACCCACGGCTACTAAGCCCCCCCGCCACGACAAGGCGGGAACCCGTTCGGGGGGGAACCTAACCTAACCTAACCTAACCTAACCTAACCTAACCTTTTTTTTTTTTTTTTTTTCGGGGGGAAATCCTCATGGACTTCCTCCGCCTGGGGAGAGGCGGAGGGGCGTGCCGGACTCTTACCGGCTAAAACCACCCCGGTGTCTCCTCGCACGTGCGCGTGGGGCCGCGGGAATCCAAATTCTTCCGCAGCCCCACACTAGTGCTGGCCCGGTCTGTCCGGGCCTCGTCTCCTGCACGGGGTAGTGAGGTGTTTAACTACCCCGTGTATCGCCTCAGGGGCGCGCGCCGACACCCACGCGCGCCTCCGCCTCGGGTCCATCGAATAGGGGTGGCGGGGGCTTCCCCAAGTCCCTCGCCCCTGGACCCATTTATGGGGGCCGGAAAAGGGCGTTGTCCGCCCTTCTCCTGCGCCCGGTGCGCCTTCTGCGGCCGGGGAAGGGAGTCGAGATCTCCCTTTCCCGTTCCGCAGTTTCCTTCTGCGACATCACGTCCTCGCAGAAGGACACCACCGCGTCCCACGACTCTGCGCTACCGACCATCTTCCGCACTAAGGCCGGCAGCAACAGATCGCCTCCTACTTTATTTGTGAGGACACGGCGCTGCTCCTCCCAAGCTACGCACTCAGCGAGCGTGTGTTGCGCCGTGTCCTCCCCGCAATGGACGCAGTGGTGGCACCGAGCGTCCGGCTCCCTGAACCTAACCTAACCTAACCTAACCTAACCGAAAAATCTTAATATCTTTGTTAATTCGTGTCCCACAATAATAATTTAGGTCTTAACTTTTAGGTTTTAATTAATTCTAATATATTATAAGTAATTTCAGGCAATTTTTAGCCAATTTCTAGTTTTAAAACACAATATTTGTATTTTTCTTAACGTAATTTTAATTAATTTTCAAATTTTCTCAAATCTTCATTTTTCTTCCAAATTTTCTCTCCATCTACTCCCCCTTGCTCCACAATCATCGTCCCCGGTGATATTTGAAACAGAAAATACCGATTAAAGCGAAAAATCGTATTTATATAGAACCGAGGTATAGTGGTTAAGCCCGAAATTTATATAAAATTATAACGTAAAATCTTAATATCTTTGTTAATTCGTGTCCCACAATAATAATTTAGGTCTTAACTTTTAGGTTTTAATTATTTCTAATATATTATAAGTAATTTCAGGCAATTTTAACCAATTTCTAGTTTTAAAACACAATATTTGTATTTTTCTTAACGTAATTTTAATTAATTTTCAAATTTTCTCAAATCTTCATTTTTCTTCCAAATTTTCTCTCCATCTACTCCCCCTTGCTCCACAATCATCGTCCCCGGTGATATCTGAAACAGAAAATACCGATTAAAGCGAAAAATCGTATTTATATAGAACCGAGGTATAGTGGTTAAGCCCGAAATTTATATAAAATTATAACGTAAAATCTTAATATCTTTGTTAATTCGTGTCCCACAATAATAATTTAGGTCTTAACTTTTAGGTTTTAATTAATTCTAATATATTATAAGTAATTTCAGGCAATTTTTAGCCAATTTCTAGTTTTAAAACACAATATTTGTATTTTTCTTAACGTAATTTTAATTAATTTTCAAATTTTCTCAAATCTTCATTTTTCTTCCAAATTTTCTCTCCATCTACTCCCCCTTGCTCCACAATCATCGTCCCCGGTGATATCTGAAACAGAAAATACCGGTTAAAGCGAAAAATGGCCCTCCCACCCTCCCGTTCTCGTTTACTTACGTAACTTCTGCCGGAATAATATATTTTGATTAAAAAATTTTGTGATTTTTATAGAATTTTCGACTTTTAGTTTATTATATGTTATCCGTCATGTCTGAATCAGAAGTGTTTGTTGATTCTGAAAGCACCAAAAACTCAGCAGTCCAAAGTATACACCAACTTGCCAAAAATATAGTCACGGCTATCCAAAACGGAAAAAGCGTAACCTCGGAAAGGAAAAATAGCATTATTAATATGGCAAATGAGATAATGCAGTTAACTGCACGAATCGATGCTGGCGGTTGCGGCATGGATACTGCTGAAATTCAGACTATCATTAAGGGGTGTATCAAGGAAGAAATCGTTAATCTTAAGGAGGAGCTCAAACGACCAACGTATGCTCAAGTTACCAAAGCCAAACCAACCCCTTTTACAATTGGAAAGGAAAAACCTCAATCAAAACCGGCTTTAATAATTACATCTAATTCCGAAACCAAACAAGGTACTATAGAAACTTGGAGGAAAAGTTTTTCATTCAAAAATACAACGTTTGCGCCATCAAAAGTTACGCCTTTATCAAACACAAAATTGCGAGTAGAATTTGATACAGCTGAGCAGAGAGATCAAGTTCTTAATAATATTGACAAGAATCAAGGTATTATAAACGTAGAAATTGCAAAGAAGTTGCGGCCAATGATCCAATTAAAAGGCATATCGAAAGATGTTGCTGCAGAGGAGCTCATAGATTTACTCAAACGCCAGAACGAAACAATTAACGAACTAATCCATAATGAATCTGATCTTGTACTCAGATTTAAACGCAAAAATAAAAACGATAAGTTGTACAATGCTATATTACTAACTACACCAGTAATATGGCACAAATTAATTAAAATGGAACGCGTCAACTTAGACCACCAAAAGATTCACGTAGAGGAATTTTCAACTCACATCCAGTGCTTTAAATGTCTTCAATTCGGACACACAAAAAATTTCTGCACATCTGAGGTCGAACCTTGCTCTCATTGTGCATCGCTGTCACACAAATATACTAACTGCACTTTCAAACGTGACCAAAGTAAACTATGCTGCTACAATTGTGTTGCACACAATAACAAATTTAAAACCAGTAGAGACACTAAACATTCCGCCACATCTAACTCATGCCCCACTGTCTGTATTATGATTAATCGAGCTATTCAACGAACCGATTATGGATATTGAACCCAATGTGAAACCAACTCAACGTGTCTCTCGCATAATTAAATCTAAATCAATTAACAATAAATCTAAGGAATGTGGTAAAATAAGTAAAGAATTTAAATTTATTCAATGCAATCTTGGAAGATGCAATAAGGCTCAACACGAACTTAACTTATTTTTGAAAGAAAATGATGTACATGTCGCACTTTTAAATGAACCATATTTGGGTAATAACAACGTAATGAAAAAACTTGACGGGTATATATCTTATCAGTTTCAATCGAATCGTCCAGTCAAAGCATGCATAATGATCAAAGAAAATACTTTTAGTACTATTGGAATTTCGAAATACTCAACTTCTAACTTATCAATTGTAGAAATTAATAAAAGCGGGAAAAGAATATTTTTGACTAGTGTTTATATTGAACCCAAAAATGATGAATATAACACTCTAGATCAGCTTATGTTATTCATTCAGAACACTCAAGATGCACGACTTGTTATCGGAGGAGACTTTAACGGATGGCATACGCTATGGAATTCCAATTCTAATAATAAAAGAGGAAACAAAATTGCTAACCTCATACACTTGAACGATTTAAATTTATGCAATATAGGTAACACACCAACCTTTGAAACGATCACACATGGAATAAGACGGGAATCAATAATCGACCTTACATTGGTCAGCAATGCTCTTGTTAACTATGTCACGGAATGGAGGGTTAATTTGAATGTGTGTCCTTCCTCCGATCACAATGGCATAGAATTTAGACTTTTGCTGGATCAAAGCAATATGAAAAAGGACAAGAAACTCTCGACTTTCAGATACAATACGACTCGCGTCAAATGGGATGATTTGGCAGACAAATTTTCTAATGAAATAAATAAAAATCTTCCAACAGGTGATATAAGCCAATTCAACAAAGAACAGCTAGAAAATTTTATACGAAATATGACATCTGCCATACAAAATGCGTGCGAAAAGGTCTTACCCCGCTCTTCCAGATCTGAAGCACGAAACCCCTGGTGGAATGATGAGCTAGACGCGATGAAAAAAGAATTAATTCGCAAACACCACACTATACATCAACTGAAGCGCCGGAATCAATCACTATCAAAAGCAATAGAGGAACGAAATAAACTAAAACAAGCCTACTCCGAAGCTCTCAACAACGCTTCCATCGAAAACTTTAAAAGCTTTTGCAATAAGCAGGGAAAAGATGATGTATGGTCACTGACCAACAAACTTCTAAAAACTAAACCCCTAACCCAACCACCAATGACGATTAAATTACAAAACGGAACCTACACTTCAAATAGCACTGAATCTGCCAAAGCGTTCTTATCTGAATACTGCCCAGACGACACTTCTGATATCACAACCTATCAACACTCCGCGCGAAAATTAATGGGTACCACTCCTAAGACCCCATCCGATTGTTTATTTACAACAGAAGAAGTCTTGGACTGCTTACAATTAATGAACTTCAAAAAGTCACCAGGGCCTGATCACCTAACATCTGACATATGCCTTATGTTCGCCAAATTGTACCCGTCCATTATAACATCAGTAATGAATAGATGCCTAGAATTGACATATTTCCCAAAGACATGGAAAAAAGCATACATAAAAATCATCCCCAAGATAAACAAAACGGATTATAATGATACCTCTGCCTATCGCCCCATCGGATTAATAAACGTCTTCGGGAAATTATTAGAAAAACTTATAACTCAGAGAATAACGCATCACATAACAACAACTAAATCTGCAAGCCCCGAGCAATATGGGTTCAAGGAGCAATCAAGCACTGTAAATGCAATTAAAAAAGCAATAGAAGTAATTAAACAATCAAAAATGAATGGTGATCATGTCATCGCTGTATCGTTAGACATCCAAGCTGCTTTTAATAACGCCTGGTGGCCACTTATTTTTAAAAGACTGCATCACATAAAGTGTCCTCGTAACTTATATGAAATAATGAAGAGCTATTTCGAGGACCGAGAAGCACGTATCGACTTTGCCGACAGCTCAGCTAGAAAAACTTTAACGCGAGGCTGTATCCAGGGATCGGTGTGTGGGCCGATATGCTGGAATCTAATCATAGACGAACTCCTGGAAATAGAGCTTCCAAAAGGATGCCACATCCAAGCTTTCGCGGACGATGTGACTCTCATCGTCCATGATAAGGACTTAAATTTGTTACAGAAGAAAGCCAACTTTGCTTTAGAATTAATAACTAAATGGGGATCAAATGCTAAATTATCGTTTGGTCCTCATAAAACACAAGCTATAGCCTTTACTAAAAAATCCGAAAAATGTATTATAAAAATAGGAAGTCATGCGCTTAGCTTTGACAGTAAGATTAAATTGCTAGGCGTCATAATAGACAAAAAACTTAATTTCACACAACATGTAGAATATATAATCGACCGAGCACAAAAAATATATAGAAAACTTATACGATTTGTTAGGCCCACTTGGGGAATTAAACCAGAAAATATTGAAATAATTTACAGACAAGTAATTGAACCACTAATATGTTATGCTTCCAGTATTTGGTGTAAGGCGGTGAGTTACGTGTTTGTTAGGAAAAAACTTATGTCTCTTCAAAGAGGGTTTGCAATCAAAATGATTCGTGGCTTCCGCACTGTAAGCACTGCTGCATCTATCTCCTTAGCAAATCTAACACCGTTACCTGCAAAAATATTAGAAATGGCAGAAATAGAAAACGTAAGAATTTCAGGATTTTCAAAACACTTACCAAACATTTCACTTGACAGACCAGCAAATCCATCAACACTCCTCCATCCTGCAAACAGAATAAAAATAAATTACAAAACAGTCGAAAACTCAGAGGAAATATTAGGTTTAAAACAACCGGATACCTATATAATCTACACTGACGGAAGTAAATATGATAATAAAGTAGGTGCAGCTTTTGTAATTTATACCCCAAATAATCAAAAAATAGTTAAAAAATTCAAACTACATAGCTCTTGTTCAGTATTTCAAGCCGAGCTTTTTGCGATTAGCAAAGCCTGCAATTGGACGCTTAGCAATAACATTAGGAACACTTTAATAGTATCTGATAGCCAGTCTAGTCTTATAGAAATCTGCAACCGTAACAGCCGAAACTGTCTCGCAAATGATATCAAGCAATTAGTATATAAAGCCATAGAACTAAAAAGTTCAATCAACTTCACGTGGGTCAGAGGGCATTCTGGCATTACTGGGAATGAAGAAGCTGACGCGGCAGCTAAATCAGCTGCAAACAAACATACAAAACCGGATTACGCCAAGTTTCCTCTAAGTTTTATCAAGAGTATTGCCAACAAAGAAAGCCAACAAGCAGCTCACGACTTATATACGGACATAAACAACTGCAAATATACGAAGCAATGGTGCCCGACTCATGAATCCCTTCAAAAACTACTAAAAAATCTAAGACCAAACTTCCATATTACTCAAATTTTAACCAATCATGGATATCATAAAGAGTACTTATGTAGATTTAAAATAATTGACAATGACAGATGCCCTTGTGATAATACAACTGCGCAGTCAATCAAACACCTCATTATAGAATGTCCCAAATTCAGCCAAACAAGAATTAATCATGAACTTGCATCATCAGTACTTAAAATTAATCCGTACGAATTAGAAGAAGTTATAACAAAAGAAACCACCATTACATCATTTACAAAACATATAAAAAATATCGTCAACAACCTAAAACACTTTAACAGCAATGGAACATAAGAGTTTATTTATCTATCAAAGGACACACTAAGTACAATTAAACTGTAACTGAATAATTTCCTAATTAACTTTTGCTTAGAAATCGCATACTCTGTTCTCTTAATATTTATTTTTAGTAAAGTCTAAAAGATTTAACATCAAAATCCGAACAACTTAGATCAAAAACAGTACACAGGCATAACGCAAATGACTATTCCCAAACCGAAATTGTATACCATTCGCAATTTCAGTTTGGATTCGTAAACCACGACTAACCTAAAAAAAAAAAAAAAAAAAACCTAACCTAACCTAACCTAACCTTTTTTTTTTTTTTTTTTTTTTTCGTGGGGAAATCCTCATGGATACCTCCGGCTGCGGGGACAACCGGAAGGTTATGCCGGACTCCTACCGGCTAAAACCCCACGGTGCCTCCTCGCACGTGCGCGCGGGGCCGCGGGAATCCAAATTCTTCCGCAGCCCCGCACTAGTGCTGGCCCGGTCTGTCCGGGCCTCGTCTCCTGCACGGGGTAGCGAGGTGGTCAGCTACCCCCCTCCACGGCCTCCAACTCCACCTGCGTATCGGACCTCCCCGAGTCCGATACGATGAGGCTATGGGGCCAGGAAAAACTAGCACTCAGAAGCACCAGCCTTCCTAACCCCAGCGGCGGATCTGGTCTGTGGCTCCGCCGCCAACCAAGATTCGGCTGCGGAGGGTAGGGAGAGCGGCGCCTCGCAATACCGGCACTCCTCTCCCCCCGCAGCCCCACCACCACCGCATCAATCAACGGTGCGGCCCCGTCTGAGTCGCGGAGGATAGGGCGAGTGGCGCATCGCCATACCAGCACTCCTCTTCCTCCGCGACTCCACCTCGGCTGCAGCGGTAGAGGGTGCGGACTCCCCTCTCACCGCAGCCCCCCGACACACATCCGAAGTGGGCTTCCCAAGCCCACTCGGAGTGGCCACCTCGGGCCGGCCCTACACCACGGGCCAGCCAAGGGGTTCCTCTTTGTTCACCGCGGTTGACCAAGCCACGGCTACTAAGCCCCCCCGCCACGACAAGGCGGGAACCCGTTCGGGGGGGAACCTAACCTAACCTAACCTAACCTACCCTAACCTTTTTTTTTTTTTTTTTTTTTTTTTTTTTTTTTTTTTTTTTTTTTTTTTTTTTTTTACATGGGGAAATGCCTACGCATACCCGCCTCGCGGGGGCAAGGACGGGTTATGTCGGACTCGCACCGACTAAAACCCCATGGTGTTCCACCCTCGTCGCATATTGGCAGGGCCACGGGAACGCTTTCGCACACTTCCGCGGCCCCACCTGCGCTGGCCGCCCCATGGCGGCCCCTCCTCGGGAGAGGACTACTCCTCCCCCATCTCCCTCTCAGGTAAGGCGCACCAGAACACATGGCGCGCCTTCCTCCTCGGCCTCCAATTTCACTTGCGCAACGGACGCCCCCGTGTCCGATGCGCGAAGGCCATGGGGCCAGGAAAAACTAGCACTCAGGAGCACCAGCCTTCCCGACCCCAGCGGCGGATCTGGTCTATGGCTCCGCCGCCAACCAAGATTCGGCTGCGGAGGGTAGGGAGAGCGGCGCCTCGCAATACCGGCACTCCTCTCCCCCCGCAGCCCCACCACCACCACATCAATAAACGGTGCGGCCCCGTCTGAGTCGCGGAGGATAGGGCGAGTGGCGCATCGCCATACCAACACTCCTCTTCCTCCGCGACTCCACCTCGGCTGCAGCGGTAGAGGGTGCGGACTCCCCTCTCGCAGCAGCCCACCGACACACATCCGAAGTGGACTTCCCAAGCCCACTCGGAGTGGCCACCTCGGGCCGGCCCTACACCACGGGCCAGCCAAGGGGTTCCTCTTTGTTCACCGCGGTTGACCAAGCCACGGCTACTAAGCCCCCCCGCCACGACAAGGCGGGAACCCGTTCGGGGGGGAACCTAACCTAACCTAACCTAACCTAACCTAACCTAACCTAACCTAGGGAAAAACTAGCACTCAGAAGCACCAGCCTTCCTGACCCCGGCGGCGGATCTGGTCTATGGCTCCGCCGCCAACCAAGATTCGGCTGCGGAGGGTAGGGAGAGCGGCGCCTCGCAATACCGGCACTCCTCTCCCCCCGCAGCCCCACCACCACCGCATCAACGGTGCGGCCCCGTCTGAGTCGCGGAGGATAGGGCGAGTGGCGCATCGCCATACCAGCACTCCTCTTCCTCCGCGACTCCACCTCGGCTGCAGCGGTAGAGGGTGCGGACTCCCCTCTCACCGCAGCCCCCCGACACACATCCGAAGTGGGCTTCCCAAGCCCACTCGGAGTGGCCACCTCGGGCCGGCCCTACACCTCGGGCCAGCCAAGGGGTTCCTCTTCGTTCACCGCGGTTGACCAAGCCACGGCTACTAAGCCCCCCCGCCACGACAAGGCGGGAACCCGTTCGGGGGGGAACCTAACCTAACCTAACCTTTTTTTTTTTTTTTTTCGTGGGGAAATCCTCATGGATACTTCCGGCTGCGGGGACAACCGGAAGGTTATGCCGGACTCCTACCGGCTAAAACCCCACGGTGCCTCCTCGCACGTGCGCGCGGGGCCGCGGGAATCCAAATTCTTCCGCAGCCCCACACTAGTGCTGGCCCGGTCTGTCCGGGCCTCGTCTCCTGCACGGGGTAGCGAGATGGTCAGCTACCCCCCTCCACGGCCTCCAACTCCACCTGCGTATCGGACCTCCCCGAATCCGATACGCGGAGGCCATGGGGTCAGGAAAAACTAGCACTCAGAAGCACTAGCCTTCCTGACCCCAGCGGCGGATCTGGTCTATGGCTCCGCCGCTAATTAAGATTCGGCTGCGGAGGGTAGGGAGAGCGGCGCCTCGCAATACCGGCACTCCTCTCCCCCCGCAGCCCCACCACCACCGCATCAACCAACGGTGCGGCCCCGTCTGAGTCGCGGAGGATAGGGCGAGTGGCGCATCGCCATACCAGCACTCCTCTTCCTCCGCGACTCCACCTCGGCTGCAGCGGTAGAGGGTGCGGACTCCCCTCTCACCGCAGCCTCCCGACACACATCCGAAGTGGGCTTCCCAAGCCCACTCGGAGCGGCCACCTCGGGCCGGCCCTACACCACGGGCCAGCCAAGGGGTTCCTCTTCGTTCACCGCAGTTGACCAAGCCACGGCTACTAAGCCCCCCCACCACGACAAGGTGGGAACCCGTTCGGGGGGGAACCTAACCTAACCTAACCTAACCTAACCGAACCATATTTTTGCTTATAACTTTCCTAATACTTCGTCTTTTTTGTTCAAATTTCTTCTAAATAATACAACTAATTGTTCTCCATATTACCCTGTTGTTTTTTTAGTAATTTTTTTCTAAACTGTCAACCACACTGAAATATGCAAAATAAAACATACGGAATTAAAGAAAATCTAACTCCACCCTCCTGGTTCTCATTACTTAAGTGAATTCATATAACACCAATGTCGGTTCTCAGCAATACTTGTCCTGAAGCCGTAACTAGTCTCAATCTTAGTCAGGAAATTATTAAAACTGGATATACAGCAAATATAACTGACGAGGTATTCGAAGAAGCTCAATCCGATTCTAGCCCTAATTTTAATGACGAATACCTTTCAAAAATAATTGAACACACTGAATTAATTCAAAAAACTCTAGACGGTAGTAGAAGTGTCACTCGATTAAACAAGGATAGTATCAAAAAGTCTTTAGAAGAAATTAAGCGCAGCACCCAGCACTTACACGATCAAGTTCAAAATATTTTGCGTCATTCAACGTTATCGGCTGAAAATAAAACTGCCTCAATAATCAAAAATACAATCAGAGAAGAGTTTGAGAAGTTTACGATAAAACCTCATCAAGCCACCGCTCGGCCGCAACAAGACATTCTTCACCCACCTATTATCCCCGCAGCACTTCAGAGTTACGCTTCCATCGTTAAGACTAAGAGGACCGTCGAGAAATCGGTCATACCTATTACTAAACCAGCTTTAATTGTTACTACCAAACAATCAGTATCCTCTTCACAGGAGACTGTCAACGCGTGGCGGAAAAGTGTTCAATTCAAAAATCATACATTCGCTCCCGCTGAAGTTAAGAAAGTGTCCAATTATAAACTAAGAGTAGAATTCGACAACCAAGAGCAAAGGGACGAGATTCTTGAGGCAATAAGCAGACCAGACAGTCTCGTTAGCGCGGAAATAGCTAAGAAATTTAAGCCTATGGTGATACTGAAGGGTATTTTTAAAGACACCCCCGTATCTGAACTCAACGATATTATCATTAAGCAAAATCCCAAAATTAAAGATTTAATTAACACACCCGAGGGCTTTACATTTAAATTTATTCGCAATAACCGAAATCAAAAACTTTATAACGCTGTGTTCATGGTCACCCCCCATATTTGGCGGGCAATCATAGAATTACAAAAAGTAAACATAGACCATCAACGTGTACACGCAGAGGACCATCCGGCATTTCTACAGTGCTATAAGTGCATGAAGTTTGGACACACCAAGAAGCACTGCACTGAAGATATAACAATCTGTTCCCACTGCTCCTCTAACTCACACACCTACAGGGATTGCCCTGATAAAAAAGATCACAATAAGTTAAATTGCCATAACTGCACAGAACACGCTAATAAGTACAAATTAAATTCTGATACAAAACATAGCACTACATCATTACACTGCCCCCGCGTTTTAAAACAAATTGAAATTTGCAAGAACAAAACTGACTATGGATATTAAAAATAAAAACAAGAGAACAACACCAAAAAAATGCAGTCCACTAAAATGTCTACAAATTAACTTAGATAGTGGTTACGCAGCAACTAACGAAGCATTAAAGTATATCACGGACAACCTGTACGACATAGTGTTTATTAGCGAACCTTATGTTGGAAGTAACATTAACATGAAACCTTGCCCCGGTTATAATGTATATCAGTTTCCAACAAAGCACCACGTTAAAGCATGCTTGCTCATCAAGCAAGATCTTGGTTCTTCGTTAGGTATATCAGAGCACTCCACATCTAACCTTTGCGTTGTACAAATAACTATCGGAAGTAAAAAAATTTTCTTCGTCAGCGTTTATGTCGAACCAAGGGCTGATGAAATTAACACAATAAGTACACTAGAGCATTTTCTACGAAAAACAACAAATTACAGTCACATAATCTGCGGTGATTTCAATGGTTGGCACCCTTTGTGGAACTCCCCCAATGCAAATCGTCGTGGGAACCATATAGCAGAATTTATCACTACAAATAATCTAAACCTTTGCAACTCTGGAAAAGTGCCAACATTCGAGACTATTACCCATAACATCCACCGAGAATCAATTATTGACCTTACCCTTACATCTAATTTATTAACGAATCAAATCGCTAACTGGAAAGTGGCATTAGAAGTCTGCCCATCCTCTGGCCACAACGCAATAACATTTGATTTATTGATTAACAAAAACTATGTACCCAAACCTAAAAAGTTATCGACATTTAAATATAATACACAAAATATATATTCTGGGAAGTAGCCGAGATCGAGACATCTATTCATTATAGCGGTTATAACCAAGGGGTACAATTTTGTGAAATTATAACAAATGTCTGCAGTTAAGTGATCCAGTCCTGGTGATTTGTTAGGGTTCATTGTTTTTAATGAGTTTAATACTTCATCGGTAGTGAACGGAGGTTCTGACGAAGTGTCTGGTATTTTATTAGAGAGATTGCGAATTTCTGTGTGTTTAGGGCTTATGTCTGGTTCATCTTCAGGGAAATATTCATTTAATAATGTCTCTGCAGTTTATTGGTTGGTTGAGGTGTAATTACCTAATTTTGTTTTAAGCATCGTTGGAGGTTGCGTTAAGGGTGTAGTTTTCAGTAGCCTGTTAGTAACACTCCAAACATCTTCTTTCCCTTGTTTATTGCAAAATTCTCTAAAGTGATTCGTGGATACATTTCTAATAGCTTGGGCATACTCTGTCTTTAATTTTGATTTTTCTTCTAACGCGTCGTGTAATGGTCTTTTCCGTTGTTTTAACTGCTGAATTTTGTGATGGTTTTTTATTACCTTTTGTTTGAGTGTCTCTAGATCATTATTCCACCAAGGTGCTCTTACAGGTGTCTTTCTTTTTAGTGGAAACAGTTTTTCACATGACTTTTGAATGGCAGATGTTAAGTTACATATGAATTTTTCTATTTCACAATCGTTAAATTGCTCTATGTTTGCATTTACATTTACAGTTTTAGTAATTTCCTCTTTGAATTTTTCACTTACTTGATCCCATTTTATATTTTGTGTATTATATTTAAATGTCGATAACTTTTTAGGTTTGGGTACATAGTTTTTGTTAATCAATAAATCAAATGTTATTGCGTTGTGGCCAGAGGATGGGCAGACTTCTAATGCCACTTTCCAGTTAGCGATTTGATTCGTTAATAAATTAGATGTAAGGGTAAGGTCAATAATTGATTCTCGGTGGATGTTATGGGTAATAGTCTCGAATGTTGGCACTTTTCCAGAGTTGCAAAGGTTTAGATTATTTGTAGTGATAAATTCTGCTATATGGTTCCCACGACGATTTGCATTGGGGGAGTTCCACAAAGGGTGCCAACCATTGAAATCATCGCAGATTATGTGACTGTAATTTGTTGTTTTTCGTAGAAAATGCTCTAGTGTACTTATTGTGTTAATTTCATCAGCCCTTGGTTCGACATAAACGCTGACGAAGAAAATTTTTTTACTTCCGATAGTTATTTGTACAACGCAAAGGTTAGATGTGGAGTGCTCTGATATACCTAACGAAGAACCAAGATCTTGCTTGATGAGCAAGCATGCTTTAACGTGGTGCTTTGTTGGAAACTGATATACATTATAACCGGGGCAAGGTTTCATGTTAATGTTACTTCCAACATAAGGTTCGCTAATAAACACTATGTGGTACAGGTTGTCCGTGATATACTTTAATGCTTCGTTAGTTGCTGCGTAACCACTATCTAAGTTAATTTGTAGACATTTTAGTGGACTGCATTTTTTTGGTGTTGTTCTCTTGTTTTTATTTTTAATATCCATAGTCAGTTTTGTTCTTGCAAATTTCAATTTGTTTTAAAACGCGGGGGCAGTGTAATGATGTAGTGCTATGTTTTGTATCAGAATTTAATTTGTACTTATTAGCGTGTTCTGTGCAGTTATGGCAATTTAACTTATTGTGATCTTTTTTATCAGGGCAATCCCTGTAGGTGTGTGAGTTAGAGGAGCAGTGGGAACAGATTGTTATATCTTCAGTGCAGTGCTTCTTGGTGTGTCCAAACTTCATGCACTTATAGCACTGTAGAAATGCCGGATGGTCCTCTGCGTGTACACGTTGATGGTCTATGTTTACTTTTTGTAATTCTATGATTGCCCGCCAAATATGGGGGGTGACCATGAACACAGCGTTATAAAGTTTTTGATTTCGGTTATTGCGAATAAATTTAAATGTAAAGCCCTCGGGTGTGTTAATTAAATCTTTAATTTTGGGATTTTGCTTAATGATAATATCGTTGAGTTCAGATACGGGGGTGTCTTTAAAAATACCCTTCAGTATCACCATAGGCTTAAATTTCTTAGCTATTTCCGCGCTAACGAGACTGTCTGGTCTGCTTATTGCCTCAAGAATCTCGTCCCTTTGCTCTTGGTTGTCGAATTCTACTCTTAGTTTATAATTGGACACTTTCTTAACTTCAGCGGGAGCGAATGTATGATTTTTGAATTGAACACTTTTCCGCCACGCGTTGACAGTCTCCTGTGAAGAGGATACTGATTGTTTGGTAGTAACAATTAAAGCTGGTTTAGTAATAGGTATGACCGATTTCTCGACGGTCCTCTTAGTCTTAACGATGGAAGCGTAACTCTGAAGTGCTGCGGGGATAATAGGTGGGTGAAGAATGTCTTGTTGCGGCCGAGCGGTGGCTTGATGAGGTTTTATCGTAAACTTCTCAAACTCTTCTCTGATTGTATTTTTGATTATTGAGGCAGTTTTATTTTCAGCCGATAACGTTGAATGACGCAAAATATTTTGAACTTGATCGTGTAAGTGCTGGGTGCTGCGCTTAATTTCTTCTAAAGACTTTTTGATACTATCCTTGTTTAATCGAGTGACACTTCTACTACCGTCTAGAGTTTTTTGAATTAATTCAGTGTGTTCAATTATTTTTGAAAGGTATTCGTCATTAAAATTAGGGCTAGAATCGGATTGAGCTTCTTCGAATACCTCGTCAGTTATATTTGCTGTATATCCAATTTTAATAATTTCCTGACTAAGATTGAGACTAGTTACGGCTTCAGGACAAGTATTGCTGAGAACCGACATTGGTGTTATATGAATTCACTTAAGTAATGAGAACCAGGAGGGTGGAGTTAGATTTTCTTTAATTCCGTATGTTTTATTTTGCATATTTCAGTGTGGTTGACAGTTTAGAAAAAAATTACTAAAAAAACAACAGGGTAATATGGAGAACAATTAGTTGTATTATTTAGAAGAAATTTGAACAAAAAAGACGAAGTATTAGGAAAGTTATAAGCAAAAATATGGTTCGGTTAGGTTAGGTTAGGTTAGGTTAGGTTCCCCCCCGAACGGGTTCCCACCTTGTCGTGGTGGGGGGGCTTAGTAGCCGTGGCTTGGTCAACTGCGGTGAACGAAGAGGAACCCCTTGGCTGGCCCGTGGTGTAGGGCCGGCCCGAGGTGGCCGCTCCGAGTGGGCTTGGGAAGCCCACTTCGGATGTGTGTCGGGAGGCTGCGGTGAGAGGGGAGTCCGCACCCTCTACCGCTGCAGCCGAGGTGGAGTCGCGGAGGAAGAGGAGTGCTGGTATGGCGATGCGCCACTCGCCCTATCCTCCGCGACTCAGACGGGGCCGCACCGTTGGTTGATGCGGTGGTGGTGGGGCTGCGGGGGGAGAGGAGTGCCGGTATTGCGAGGCGCCGCTCTCCCTACCCTCCGCAGCCGAATCTTAATTAGCGGCGGAGCCATAGACCAGATCCGCCGCTGGGGTCAGGAAGGCTAGTGCTTCTGAGTGCTAGTTTTTCCTGACCCCATGGCCTCCGCGTATCGGATTCGGGGAGGTCCGATACGCAGGTGGAGTTGGAGGCCGTGGAGGGGGGTAGCTGACCATCTCGCTACCCCGTGCAGGAGACGAGGCCCGGACAGACCGGGCCAGCACTAGTGTGGGGCTGCGGAAGAATTTGGATTCCCGCGGCCCCGCGCGCACGTGCGAGGAGGCACCGTGGGGTTTTAGCCGGTAGGAGTCCGGCATAACCTTCCGGTTGTCCCCGCAGCCGGAGGTATCCATGAGGATTTCCCCACGAAAAAAAAAAAAAAAAAGGTTAGGTTAGGTTAGGTTCCCCCCCGAACGGGTTCCCGCCTTGTCGTGGCGGGGGGGCTTAGTAGCCGTGGCTTGGTCAACCGCGGTGAACGAAGAGGAACCCCTTGGCTGGCCCGAGGTGTAGGGCCGGCCCGAGGTGGCCACTCCGAGTGGGCTTGGGAAGCCCACTTCGGATGTGTGTCGGGGGGCTGCGGTGAGAGGGGAGTCCGCACCCTCTACCGCTGCAGCCGAGGTGGAGTCGCGGAGGAAGAGGAGTGCTGGTATGGCGATGCGCCACTCGCCCTATCCTCCGCGACTCAGACGGGGCCGCACCGTTGATGCGGTGGTGGTGGGGCTGCGGGGGGAGAGGAGTGCCGGTATTGCGAGGCGCCGCTCTCCCTACCCTCCGCAGCCGAATCTTGGTTGGCGGCGGAGCCATAGACCAGATCCGCCGCCGGGGTCAGGAAGGCTGGTGCTTCTGAGTGCTAGTTTTTCCTGGCCCCATGGCCTCCGCGTATCGGACTCGGGGAGGTCCGATACGCAGGTAGAGTTGGAGGCCGTGGAGGGGGGTAGCTGACCACCTCGCTACCCCGTGCAGAAGATGAGGCCTGGACAGACCGGGCCAGCACTAGTGTGGGGCTGCGGAAGAATATGGATTCCCGCGGCCCCGCGCGCACGTGCGAGGAGGCACCGTGGGGTTTTAGCCGGTAGGAGTCCGGCATAACCTTCCGGTTGTCCCCGCAGCCGGAGGTATCCATGAGGATTTCCCCACGAAAAAAAAAAAAAAAGGTTAGGTTAGGTTAGGTTAGGTTCCCCCCCGAACGGGTTCCCGCCTTGTCGTGGCGGGGGGGCTTAGTAGCCGTGGCTTGGTCAACCGCGGTGAACGAAGAGGAACCCCTTGGCTGGCCCGAGGTGTAGGGCCGGCCCGAGGTGGCCACTCCGAGTGGGCTTGGGAAGCCCACTTCGGATGTGTGTCAGGGGGCTGCGGTGAGAGGGGAGTCCGCACCCTCTACCGCTGCAGCCGAGGTGGAGTTGCGGAGGAAGAGGAGTGCTGGTATGGCGATGCGCCACTCGCCCTATCCTCCGCGACTCAGACGGGGCCGCACCGTTGATTGATGCGGTGGTGGTGGGGCTGCGGGGGGAGAGACACTTCGTCAGAACCTCCGTTCACTACCGATGAAGTATTAAACTCATTAAAAACAATGAACCCTAACAAATCACCAGGACTGGATCACTTAACTGCAGACATTTGTTATAATTTCACAAAATTGTACCCCTTGGTTATAACCGCTATAATGAATAGATGTCTCGATCTCGGCTACTTCCCAGAATATATATTTTGTGTATTATATTTAAATGTCGATAACTTTTTAGGTTTGGGTACATAGTTTTTGTTAATCAATAAATCAAATGTTATTGCGTTGTGGCCAGAGGATGGGCAGACTTCTAATGCCACTTTCCAGTTAGCGATTTGATTCGTTAATAAATTAGATGTAAGGGTAAGGTCAATAATTGATTCTCGGTGGATGTTATGGGTAATAGTCTCGAATGTTGGCACTTTTCCAGAGTTGCAAAGGTTTAGATTATTTGTAGTGATAAATTCTGCTATATGGTTCCCACGACGATTTGCATTGGGGGAGTTCCACAAAGGGTGCCAACCATTGAAATCACCGCAGATTATGTGACTGTAATTTGTTGTTTTTCGTAGAAAATGCTCTAGTGTACTTATTGTGTTAATTTCATCAGCCCTTGGTTCGACATAAACGCTGACGAAGAAAATTTTTTTACTTCCGATAGTTATTTGTACAACGCAAAGGTTAGATGTGGAGTGCTCTGATATACCTAACGAAGAACCAAGATCTTGCTTGATGAGCAAGCATGCTTTAACGTGGTGCTTTGTTGGAAACTGATATACATTATAACCGGGGCAAGGTTTCATGTTAATGTTACTTCCAACATAAGGTTCGCTAATAAACACTATGTCGTACAGGTTGTCCGTGATATACTTTAATGCTTCGTTAGTTGCTGCGTAACCACTATCTAAGTTAATTTGTAGACATTTTAGTGGACTGCATTTTTTTGGTGTTGTTCTCTTGTTTTTATTTTTAATATCCATAGTCAGTTTTGTTCTTGCAAATTTCAATTTGTTTTAAAACGCGGGGGCAGTGTAATGATGTAGTGCTATGTTTTGTATCAGAATTTAATTTGTACTTATTAGCGTGTTCTGTGCAGTTATGGCAATTTAACTTATTGTGATCTTTTTTATCAGGGCAATCCCTGTAGGTGTGTGAGTTAGAGGAGCAGTGGGAACAGATTGTTATATCTTCAGTGCAGTGCTTCTTGGTGTGTCCAAACTTCATGCACTTATAGCACTGTAGAAATGCCGGATGGTCCTCTGCGTGTACACGTTGATGGTCTATGTTTACTTTTTGTAATTCTATGATTGCCCGCCAAATATGGGGGGTGACCATGAACACAGCGTTATAAAGTTTTTGATTTCGGTTATTGCGAATAAATTTAAATGTAAAGCCCTCGGGTGTGTTAATTAAATCTTTAATTTTGGGATTTTGCTTAATGATAATATCGTTGAGTTCAGATACGGGGGTGTCTTTAAAAATACCCTTCAGTATCACCATAGGCTTAAATTTCTTAGCTATTTCCGCGCTAACGAGACTGTCTGGTCTGCTTATTGCCTCAAGAATCTCGTCCCTTTGCTCTTGGTTGTCGAATTCTACTCTTAGTTTATAATTGGACACTTTCTTAACTTCAGCGGGAGCGAATGTATGATTTTTGAATTGAACACTTTTCCGCCACGCGTTGACAGTCTCCTGTGAAGAGGATACTGATTGTTTGGTAGTAACAATTAAAGCTGGTTTAGTAATAGGTATGACCGATTTCTCGACGGTCCTCTTAGTCTTAACGATGGAAGCGTAACTCTGAAGTGCTGCGGGGATAATAGGTGGGTGAAGAATGTCTTGTTGCGGCCGAGCGGTGGCTTGATGAGGTTTTATCGTAAACTTCTCAAACTCTTCTCTGATTGTATTTTTGATTATTGAGGCAGTTTTATTTTCAGCCGATAACGTTGAATGACGCAAAATATTTTGAACTTGATCGTGTAAGTGCTGGGTGCTGCGCTTAATTTCTTCTAAAGACTTTTTGATACTATCCTTGTTTAATCGAGTGACACTTCTACTACCGTCTAGAGTTTTTTGAATTAATTCAGTGTGTTCAATTATTTTTGAAAGGTATTCGTCATTAAAATTAGGGCTAGAATCGGATTGAGCTTCTTCGAATACCTCGTCAGTTATATTTGCTGTATATCCAGTTTTAATAATTTCCTGACTAAGATTGAGACTAGTTACGGCTTCAGGACAAGTATTGCTGAGAACCGACATTGGTGTTATATGAATTCACTTAAGTAATGAGAACCAGGAGGGTGGAGTTAGATTTTCTTTAATTCCGTATGTTTTATTTTGCATATTTCAGTGTGGTTGACAGTTTAGAAAAAAATTACTAAAAAAACAACAGGGTAATATGGAGAACAATTAGTTGTATTATTTAGAAGAAATTTGAACAAAAAAGACGAAGTATTAGGAAAGTTATAAGCAAAAATATGGTTCGGTTAGGTTAGGTTAGGTTAGGTTAGGTTCCCCCCCGAACGGGTTCCCACCTTGTCGTGGTGGGGGGGCTTAGTAGCCGTGGCTTGGTCAACTGCGGTGAACGAAGAGGAACCCCTTGGCTGGCCCGTGGTGTAGGGCCGGCCCGAGGTGGCCGCTCCGAGTGGGCTTGGGAAGCCCACTTCGGATGTGTGTCGGGAGGCTGCGGTGAGAGGGGAGTCCGCACCCTCTACCGCTGCAGCCGAGGTGGAGTCGCGGAGGAAGAGGAGTGCTGGTATGGCGATGCGCCACTCGCCCTATCCTCCGCGACTCAGACGGGGCCGCACCGTTGGTTGATGCGGTGGTGGTGGGGCTGCGGGGGGAGAGGAGTGCCGGTATTGCGAGGCGCCGCTCTCCCTACCCTCCGCAGCCGAATCTTAATTAGCGGCGGAGCCATAGACCAGATCCGCCGCTGGGGTCAGGAAGGCTAGTGCTTCTGAGTGCTAGTTTTTCCTGACCCCATGGCCTCCGCGTATCGGATTCGGGGAGGTCCGATACGCAGGTGGAGTTGGAGGCCGTGGAGGGGGGTAGCTGACCATCTCGCTACCCCGTGCAGGAGACGAGGCCCGGACAGACCGGGCCAGCACTAGTGTGGGGCTGCGGAAGAATTTGGATTCCCGCGGCCCCGCGCGCACGTGCGAGGAGGCACCGTGGGGTTTTAGCCGGTAGGAGTCCGGCATAACCTTCCGGTTGTCCCCGCAGCCGGAGGTATCCATGAGGATTTCCCCACGAAAAAAAAAAAAAAAAAGGTTAGGTTAGGTTAGGTTCCCCCCCGAACGGGTTCCCGCCTTGTCGTGGCGGGGGGGCTTAGTAGCCGTGGCTTGGTCAACCGCGGTGAACGAAGAGGAACCCCTTGGCTGGCCCGAGGTGTAGGGCCGGCCCGAGGTGGCCACTCCGAGTGGGCTTGGGAAGCCCACTTCGGATGTGTGTCGGGGGGCTGCGGTGAGAGGGGAGTCCGCACCCTCTACCGCTGCAGCCGAGGTGGAGTCGCGGAGGAAGAGGAGTGCTGGTATGGCGATGCGCCACTCGCCCTATCCTCCGCGACTCAGACGGGGCCGCACCGTTGATGCGGTGGTGGTGGGGCTGCGGGGGGAGAGGAGTGCCGGTATTGCGAGGCGCCGCTCTCCCTACCCTCCGCAGCCGAATCTTGGTTGGCGGCGGAGCCATAGACCAGATCCGCCGCCGGGGTCAGGAAGGCTGGTGCTTCTGAGTGCTAGTTTTTCCTGGCCCCATGGCCTCCGCGTATCGGACTCGGGGAGGTCCGATACGCAGGTAGAGTTGGAGGCCGTGGAGGGGGGTAGCTGACCACCTCGCTACCCCGTGCAGAAGATGAGGCCTGGACAGACCGGGCCAGCACTAGTGTGGGGCTGCGGAAGAATATGGATTCCCGCGGCCCCGCGCGCACGTGCGAGGAGGCACCGTGGGGTTTTAGCCGGTAGGAGTCCGGCATAACCTTCCGGTTGTCCCCGCAGCCGGAGGTATCCATGAGGATTTCCCCACGAAAAAAAAAAAAAAAAAAGGTTAGGTTAGGTTAGGTTAGGTTCCCCCCCGAACGGGTTCCCGCCTTGTCGTGGCGGGGGGGCTTGGTAGCCGTGGCTCGGTCAGCCGCGGTGAACGAAGAGGAACCCCTTGGCTGGCCCGTGGTGTAGGGCCGGCCCGAGGTGGCCACTCCGAGTGGGCTTGGGAAGCCCACTTCGGATGTGTGTCAGGGGGCTGCGGTGAGAGGGGAGTCCGCACCCTCTACCGCTGCAGCCGAGGTGGAGTTGCGGAGGAAGAGGAGTGCTGGTATGGCGATGCGCCACTCGCCCTATCCTCCGCGACTCAGACGGGGCCGCACCGTTGATTGATGCGGTGGTGGTGGGGCTGCGGGGGGAGAGACACTTCGTCAGAACCTCCGTTCACTACCGATGAAGTATTAAACTCATTAAAAACAATGAACCCTAACAAATCACCAGGACTGGATCACTTAACTGCAGACATTTGTTATAATTTCACAAAATTGTACCCCTTGGTTATAACCGCTATAATGAATAGATGTCTCGATCTCGGCTACTTCCCAGAATATATATTTTGTGTATTATATTTAAATGTCGATAACTTTTTAGGTTTGGGTACATAGTTTTTGTTAATCAATAAATCAAATGTTATTGCGTTGTGGCCAGAGGATGGGCAGACTTCTAATGCCACTTTCCAGTTAGCGATTTGATTCGTTAATAAATTAGATGTAAGGGTAAGGTCAATAATTGATTCTCGGTGGATGTTATGGGTAATAGTCTCGAATGTTGGCACTTTTCCAGAGTTGCAAAGGTTTAGATTATTTGTAGTGATAAATTCTGCTATATGGTTCCCACGACGATTTGCATTGGGGGAGTTCCACAAAGGGTGCCAACCATTGAAATCACCGCAGATTATGTGACTGTAATTTGTTGTTTTTCGTAGAAAATGCTCTAGTGTACTTATTGTGTTAATTTCATCAGCCCTTGGTTCGACATAAACGCTGACGAAGAAAATTTTTTTACTTCCGATAGTTATTTGTACAACGCAAAGGTTAGATGTGGAGTGCTCTGATATACCTAACGAAGAACCAAGATCTTGCTTGATGAGCAAGCATGCTTTAACGTGGTGCTTTGTTGGAAACTGATATACATTATAACCGGGGCAAGGTTTCATGTTAATGTTACTTCCAACATAAGGTTCGCTAATAAACACTATGTCGTACAGGTTGTCCGTGATATACTTTAATGCTTCGTTAGTTGCTGCGTAACCACTATCTAAGTTAATTTGTAGACATTTTAGTGGACTGCATTTTTTTGGTGTTGTTCTCTTGTTTTTATTTTTAATATCCATAGTCAGTTTTGTTCTTGCAAATTTCAATTTGTTTTAAAACGCGGGGGCAGTGTAATGATGTAGTGCTATGTTTTGTATCAGAATTTAATTTGTACTTATTAGCGTGTTCTGTGCAGTTATGGCAATTTAACTTATTGTGATCTTTTTTATCAGGGCAATCCCTGTAGGTGTGTGAGTTAGAGGAGCAGTGGGAACAGATTGTTATATCTTCAGTGCAGTGCTTCTTGGTGTGTCCAAACTTCATGCACTTATAGCACTGTAGAAATGCCGGATGGTCCTCTGCGTGTACACGTTGATGGTCTATGTTTACTTTTTGTAATTCTATGATTGCCCGCCAAATATGGGGGGTGACCATGAACACAGCGTTATAAAGTTTTTGATTTCGGTTATTGCGAATAAATTTAAATGTAAAGCCCTCGGGTGTGTTAATTAAATCTTTAATTTTGGGATTTTGCTTAATGATAATATCGTTGAGTTCAGATACGGGGGTGTCTTTAAAAATACCCTTCAGTATCACCATAGGCTTAAATTTCTTAGCTATTTCCGCGCTAACGAGACTGTCTGGTCTGCTTATTGCCTCAAGAATCTCGTCCCTTTGCTCTTGGTTGTCGAATTCTACTCTTAGTTTATAATTGGACACTTTCTTAACTTCAGCGGGAGCGAATGTATGATTTTTGAATTGAACACTTTTCCGCCACGCGTTGACAGTCTCCTGTGAAGAGGATACTGATTGTTTGGTAGTAACAATTAAAGCTGGTTTAGTAATAGGTATGACCGATTTCTCGACGGTCCTCTTAGTCTTAACGATGGAAGCGTAACTCTGAAGTGCTGCGGGGATAATAGGTGGGTGAAGAATGTCTTGTTGCGGCCGAGCGGTGGCTTGATGAGGTTTTATCGTAAACTTCTCAAACTCTTCTCTGATTGTATTTTTGATTATTGAGGCAGTTTTATTTTCAGCCGATAACGTTGAATGACGCAAAATATTTTGAACTTGATCGTGTAAGTGCTGGGTGCTGCGCTTAATTTCTTCTAAAGACTTTTTGATACTATCCTTGTTTAATCGAGTGACACTTCTACTACCGTCTAGAGTTTTTTGAATTAATTCAGTGTGTTCAATTATTTTTGAAAGGTATTCGTCATTAAAATTAGGGCTAGAATCGGATTGAGCTTCTTCGAATACCTCGTCAGTTATATTTGCTGTATATCCAGTTTTAATAATTTCCTGACTAAGATTGAGACTAGTTACGGCTTCAGGACAAGTATTGCTGAGAACCGACATTGGTGTTATATGAATTCACTTAAGTAATGAGAACCAGGAGGGTGGAGTTAGATTTTCTTTAATTCCGTATGTTTTATTTTGCATATTTCAGTGTGGTTGACAGTTTAGAAAAAAATTACTAAAAAAACAACAGGGTAATATGGAGAACAATTAGTTGTATTATTTAGAAGAAATTTGAACAAAAAAGACGAAGTATTAGGAAAGTTATAAGCAAAAATATGGTTCGGTTAGGTTAGGTTAGGTTAGGTTAGGTTCCCCCCCGAACGGGTTCCCACCTTGTCGTGGTGGGGGGGCTTAGTAGCCGTGGCTTGGTCAACTGCGGTGAACGAAGAGGAACCCCTTGGCTGGCCCGTGGTGTAGGGCCGGCCCGAGGTGGCCGCTCCGAGTGGGCTTGGGAAGCCCACTTCGGATGTGTGTCGGGAGGCTGCGGTGAGAGGGGAGTCCGCACCCTCTACCGCTGCAGCCGAGGTGGAGTCGCGGAGGAAGAGGAGTGCTGGTATGGCGATGCGCCACTCGCCCTATCCTCCGCGACTCAGACGGGGCCGCACCGTTGGTTGATGCGGTGGTGGTGGGGCTGCGGGGGGAGAGGAGTGCCGGTATTGCGAGGCGCCGCTCTCCCTACCCTCCGCAGCCGAATCTTAATTAGCGGCGGAGCCATAGACCAGATCCGCCGCTGGGGTCAGGAAGGCTAGTGCTTCTGAGTGCTAGTTTTTCCTGACCCCATGGCCTCCGCGTATCGGATTCGGGGAGGTCCGATACGCAGGTGGAGTTGGAGGCCGTGGAGGGGGGTAGCTGACCATCTCGCTACCCCGTGCAGGAGACGAGGCCCGGACAGACCGGGCCAGCACTAGTGTGGGGCTGCGGAAGAATTTGGATTCCCGCGGCCCCGCGCGCACGTGCGAGGAGGCACCGTGGGGTTTTAGCCGGTAGGAGTCCGGCATAACCTTCCGGTTGTCCCCGCAGCCGGAGGTATCCATGAGGATTTCCCCACGAAAAAAAAAAAAAAAAAGGTTAGGTTAGGTTAGGTTCCCCCCCGAACGGGTTCCCGCCTTGTCGTGGCGGGGGGGCTTAGTAGCCGTGGCTTGGTCAACCGCGGTGAACGAAGAGGAACCCCTTGGCTGGCCCGAGGTGTAGGGCCGGCCCGAGGTGGCCACTCCGAGTGGGCTTGGGAAGCCCACTTCGGATGTGTGTCGGGGGGCTGCGGTGAGAGGGGAGTCCGCACCCTCTACCGCTGCAGCCGAGGTGGAGTCGCGGAGGAAGAGGAGTGCTGGTATGGCGATGCGCCACTCGCCCTATCCTCCGCGACTCAGACGGGGCCGCACCGTTGATGCGGTGGTGGTGGGGCTGCGGGGGGAGAGGAGTGCCGGTATTGCGAGGCGCCGCTCTCCCTACCCTCCGCAGCCGAATCTTGGTTGGCGGCGGAGCCATAGACCAGATCCGCCGCCGGGGTCAGGAAGGCTGGTGCTTCTGAGTGCTAGTTTTTCCTGGCCCCATGGCCTCCGCGTATCGGACTCGGGGAGGTCCGATACGCAGGTAGAGTTGGAGGCCGTGGAGGGGGGTAGCTGACCACCTCGCTACCCCGTGCAGAAGATGAGGCCTGGACAGACCGGGCCAGCACTAGTGTGGGGCTGCGGAAGAATATGGATTCCCGCGGCCCCGCGCGCACGTGCGAGGAGGCACCGTGGGGTTTTAGCCGGTAGGAGTCCGGCATAACCTTCCGGTTGTCCCCGCAGCCGGAGGTATCCATGAGGATTTCCCCACGAAAAAAAAAAAAAAAAAAGGTTAGGTTAGGTTAGGTTAGGTTCCCCCCCGAACGGGTTCCCGCCTTGTCGTGGCGGGGGGGCTTGGTAGCCGTGGCTCGGTCAGCCGCGGTGAACGAAGAGGAACCCCTTGGCTGGCCCGTGGTGTAGGGCCGGCCCGAGGTGGCCACTCCGAGTGGGCTTGGGAAGCCCACTTCGGATGTGTGTCAGGGGGCTGCGGTGAGAGGGGAGTCCGCACCCTCTACCGCTGCAGCCGAGGTGGAGTTGCGGAGGAAGAGGAGTGCTGGTATGGCGATGCGCCACTCGCCCTATCCTCCGCGACTCAGACGGGGCCGCACCGTTGATTGATGCGGTGGTGGTGGGGCTGCGGGGGGAGAGACACTTCGTCAGAACCTCCGTTCACTACCGATGAAGTATTAAACTCATTAAAAACAATGAACCCTAACAAATCACCAGGACTGGATCACTTAACTGCAGACATTTGTTATAATTTCACAAAATTGTACCCCTTGGTTATAACCGCTATAATGAATAGATGTCTCGATCTCGGCTACTTCCCAGAATATATATTTTGTGTATTATATTTAAATGTCGATAACTTTTTAGGTTTGGGTACATAGTTTTTGTTAATCAATAAATCAAATGTTATTGCGTTGTGGCCAGAGGATGGGCAGACTTCTAATGCCACTTTCCAGTTAGCGATTTGATTCGTTAATAAATTAGATGTAAGGGTAAGGTCAATAATTGATTCTCGGTGGATGTTATGGGTAATAGTCTCGAATGTTGGCACTTTTCCAGAGTTGCAAAGGTTTAGATTATTTGTAGTGATAAATTCTGCTATATGGTTCCCACGACGATTTGCATTGGGGGAGTTCCACAAAGGGTGCCAACCATTGAAATCACCGCAGATTATGTGACTGTAATTTGTTGTTTTTCGTAGAAAATGCTCTAGTGTACTTATTGTGTTAATTTCATCAGCCCTTGGTTCGACATAAACGCTGACGAAGAAAATTTTTTTACTTCCGATAGTTATTTGTACAACGCAAAGGTTAGATGTGGAGTGCTCTGATATACCTAACGAAGAACCAAGATCTTGCTTGATGAGCAAGCATTCTTTAACGTGGTGCTTTGTTGGAAACTGATATACATTATAACCGGGGCAAGGTTTCATGTTAATGTTACTTCCAACATAAGGTTCGCTAATAAACACTATGTCGTACAGGTTGTCCGTGATATACTTTAATGCTTCGTTAGTTGCTGCGTAACCACTATCTAAGTTAATTTGTAGACATTTTAGTGGACTGCATTTTTTTGGTGTTGTTCTCTTGTTTTTATTTTTAATATCCATAGTCAGTTTTGTTCTTGCAAATTTCAATTTGTTTTAAAACGCGGGGGCAGTGTAATGATGTAGTGCTATGTTTTGTATCAGAATTTAATTTGTACTTATTAGCGTGTTCTGTGCAGTTATGGCAATTTAACTTATTGTGATCTTTTTTATCAGGGCAATCCCTGTAGGTGTGTGAGTTAGAGGAGCAGTGGGAACAGATTGTTATATCTTCAGTGCAGTGCTTCTTGGTGTGTCCAAACTTCATGCACTTATAGCACTGTAGAAATGCCGGATGGTCCTCTGCGTGTACACGTTGATGGTCTATGTTTACTTTTTGTAATTCTATGATTGCCCGCCAAATATGGGGGGTGACCATGAACACAGCGTTATAAAGTTTTTGATTTCGGTTATTGCGAATAAATTTAAATGTAAAGCCCTCGGGTGTGTTAATTAAATCTTTAATTTTGGGATTTTGCTTAATGATAATATCGTTGAGTTCAGATACGGGGGTGTCTTTAAAAATACCCTTCAGTATCACCATAGGCTTAAATTTCTTAGCTATTTCCGCGCTAACGAGACTGTCTGGTCTGCTTATTGCCTCAAGAATCTCGTCCCTTTGCTCTTGGTTGTCGAATTCTACTCTTAGTTTATAATTGGACACTTTCTTAACTTCAGCGGGAGCGAATGTATGATTTTTGAATTGAACACTTTTCCGCCACGCGTTGACAGTCTCCTGTGAAGAGGATACTGATTGTTTGGTAGTAACAATTAAAGCTGGTTTAGTAATAGGTATGACCGATTTCTCGACGGTCCTCTTAGTCTTAACGATGGAAGCGTAACTCTGAAGTGCTGCGGGGATAATAGGTGGGTGAAGAATGTCTTGTTGCGGCCGAGCGGTGGCTTGATGAGGTTTTATCGTAAACTTCTCAAACTCTTCTCTGATTGTATTTTTGATTATTGAGGCAGTTTTATTTTCAGCCGATAACGTTGAATGACGCAAAATATTTTGAACTTGATCGTGTAAGTGCTGGGTGCTGCGCTTAATTTCTTCTAAAGACTTTTTGATACTATCCTTGTTTAATCGAGTGACACTTCTACTACCGTCTAGAGTTTTTTGAATTAATTCAGTGTGTTCAATTATTTTTGAAAGGTATTCGTCATTAAAATTAGGGCTAGAATCGGATTGAGCTTCTTCGAATACCTCGTCAGTTATATTTGCTGTATATCCAGTTTTAATAATTTCCTGACTAAGATTGAGACTAGTTACGGCTTCAGGACAAGTATTGCTGAGAACCGACATTGGTGTTATATGAATTCACTTAAGTAATGAGAACCAGGAGGGTGGAGTTAGATTTTCTTTAATTCCGTATGTTTTATTTTGCATATTTCAGTGTGGTTGACAGTTTAGAAAAAAATTACTAAAAAAACAACAGGGTAATATGGAGAACAATTAGTTGTATTATTTAGAAGAAATTTGAACAAAAAAGACGAAGTATTAGGAAAGTTATAAGCAAAAATATGGTTCGGTTAGGTTAGGTTAGGTTAGGTTAGGTTCCCCCCCGAACGGGTTCCCACCTTGTCGTGGTGGGGGGGCTTAGTAGCCGTGGCTTGGTCAACTGCGGTGAACGAAGAGGAACCCCTTGGCTGGCCCGTGGTGTAGGGCCGGCCCGAGGTGGCCGCTCCGAGTGGGCTTGGGAAGCCCACTTCGGATGTGTGTCGGGAGGCTGCGGTGAGAGGGGAGTCCGCACCCTCTACCGCTGCAGCCGAGGTGGAGTCGCGGAGGAAGAGGAGTGCTGGTATGGCGATGCGCCACTCGCCCTATCCTCCGCGACTCAGACGGGGCCGCACCGTTGGTTGATGCGGTGGTGGTGGGGCTGCGGGGGGAGAGGAGTGCCGGTATTGCGAGGCGCCGCTCTCCCTACCCTCCGCAGCCGAATCTTAATTAGCGGCGGAGCCATAGACCAGATCCGCCGCTGGGGTCAGGAAGGCTAGTGCTTCTGAGTGCTAGTTTTTCCTGACCCCATGGCCTCCGCGTATCGGATTCGGGGAGGTCCGATACGCAGGTGGAGTTGGAGGCCGTGGAGGGGGGTAGCTGACCATCTCGCTACCCCGTGCAGGAGACGAGGCCCGGACAGACCGGGCCAGCACTAGTGTGGGGCTGCGGAAGAATTTGGATTCCCGCGGCCCCGCGCGCACGTGCGAGGAGGCACCGTGGGGTTTTAGCCGGTAGGAGTCCGGCATAACCTTCCGGTTGTCCCCGCAGCCGGAGGTATCCATGAGGATTTCCCCACGAAAAAAAAAAAAAAAAGGTTAGGTTAGGTTAGGTTCCCCCCCGAACGGGTTCCCGCCTTGTCGTGGCGGGGGGGCTTAGTAGCCGTGGCTTGGTCAACCGCGGTGAACGAAGAGGAACCCCTTGGCTGGCCCGAGGTGTAGGGCCGGCCCGAGGTGGCCACTCCGAGTGGGCTTGGGAAGCCCACTTCGGATGTGTGTCGGGGGGCTGCGGTGAGAGGGGAGTCCGCACCCTCTACCGCTGCAGCCGAGGTGGAGTCGCGGAGGAAGAGGAGTGCTGGTATGGCGATGCGCCACTCGCCCTATCCTCCGCGACTCAGACGGGGCCGCACCGTTGATGCGGTGGTGGTGGGGCTGCGGGGGGAGAGGAGTGCCGGTATTGCGAGGCGCCGCTCTCCCTACCCTCCGCAGCCGAATCTTGGTTGGCGGCGGAGCCATAGACCAGATCCGCCGCCGGGGTCAGGAAGGCTGGTGCTTCTGAGTGCTAGTTTTTCCTGGCCCCATGGCCTCCGCGTATCGGACTCGGGGAGGTCCGATACGCAGGTAGAGTTGGAGGCCGTGGAGGGGGGTAGCTGACCACCTCGCTACCCCGTGCAGAAGATGAGGCCTGGACAGACCGGGCCAGCACTAGTGTGGGGCTGCGGAAGAATATGGATTCCCGCGGCCCCGCGCGCACGTGCGAGGAGGCACCGTGGGGTTTTAGCCGGTAGGAGTCCGGCATAACCTTCCGGTTGTCCCCGCAGCCGGAGGTATCCATGAGGATTTCCCCACGAAAAAAAAAAAAAAAAAAGGTTAGGTTAGGTTAGGTTAGGTTCCCCCCCGAACGGGTTCCCGCCTTGTCGTGGCGGGGGGGCTTGGTAGCCGTGGCTCGGTCAGCCGCGGTGAACGAAGAGGAACCCCTTGGCTGGCCCGTGGTGTAGGGCCGGCCCGAGGTGGCCACTCCGAGTGGGCTTGGGAAGCCCACTTCGGATGTGTGTCAGGGGGCTGCGGTGAGAGGGGAGTCCGCACCCTCTACCGCTGCAGCCGAGGTGGAGTTGCGGAGGAAGAGGAGTGCTGGTATGGCGATGCGCCACTCGCCCTATCCTCCGCGACTCAGACGGGGCCGCACCGTTGATTGATGCGGTGGTGGTGGGGCTGCGGGGGGAGAGACACTTCGTCAGAACCTCCGTTCACTACCGATGAAGTATTAAACTCATTAAAAACAATGAACCCTAACAAATCACCAGGACTGGATCACTTAACTGCAGACATTTGTTATAATTTCACAAAATTGTACCCCTTGGTTATAACCGCTATAATGAATAGATGTCTCGATCTCGGCTACTTCCCAGAATATATATTTTGTGTATTATATTTAAATGTCGATAACTTTTTAGGTTTGGGTACATAGTTTTTGTTAATCAATAAATCAAATGTTATTGCGTTGTGGCCAGAGGATGGGCAGACTTCTAATGCCACTTTCCAGTTAGCGATTTGATTCGTTAATAAATTAGATGTAAGGGTAAGGTCAATAATTGATTCTCGGTGGATGTTATGGGTAATAGTCTCGAATGTTGGCACTTTTCCAGAGTTGCAAAGGTTTAGATTATTTGTAGTGATAAATTCTGCTATATGGTTCCCACGACGATTTGCATTGGGGGAGTTCCACAAAGGGTGCCAACCATTGAAATCACCGCAGATTATGTGACTGTAATTTGTTGTTTTTCGTAGAAAATGCTCTAGTGTACTTATTGTGTTAATTTCATCAGCCCTTGGTTCGACATAAACGCTGACGAAGAAAATTTTTTTACTTCCGATAGTTATTTGTACAACGCAAAGGTTAGATGTGGAGTGCTCTGATATACCTAACGAAGAACCAAGATCTTGCTTGATGAGCAAGCATGCTTTAACGTGGTGCTTTGTTGGAAACTGATATACATTATAACCGGGGCAAGGTTTCATGTTAATGTTACTTCCAACATTAGGTTCGCTAATAAACACTATGTCGTACAGGTTGTCCGTGATATACTTTAATGCTTCGTTAGTTGCTGCGTAACCACTATCTAAGTTAATTTGTAGACATTTTAGTGGACTGCATTTTTTTGGTGTTGTTCTCTTGTTTTTATTTTTAATATCCATAGTCAGTTTTGTTCTTGCAAATTTCAATTTGTTTTAAAACGCGGGGGCAGTGTAATGATGTAGTGCTATGTTTTGTATCAGAATTTAATTTGTACTTATTAGCGTGTTCTGTGCAGTTATGGCAATTTAACTTATTGTGATCTTTTTTATCAGGGCAATCCCTGTAGGTGTGTGAGTTAGAGGAGCAGTGGGAACAGATTGTTATATCTTCAGTGCAGTGCTTCTTGGTGTGTCCAAACTTCATGCACTTATAGCACTGTAGAAATGCCGGATGGTCCTCTGCGTGTACACGTTGATGGTCTATGTTTACTTTTTGTAATTCTATGATTGCCCGCCAAATATGGGGGGTGACCATGAACACAGCGTTATAAAGTTTTTGATTTCGGTTATTGCGAATAAATTTAAATGTAAAGCCCTCGGGTGTGTTAATTAAATCTTTAATTTTGGGATTTTGCTTAATGATAATATCGTTGAGTTCAGATACGGGGGTGTCTTTAAAAATACCCTTCAGTATCACCATAGGCTTAAATTTCTTAGCTATTTCCGCGCTAACGAGACTGTCTGGTCTGCTTATTGCCTCAAGAATCTCGTCCCTTTGCTCTTGGTTGTCGAATTCTACTCTTAGTTTATAATTGGACACTTTCTTAACTTCAGCGGGAGCGAATGTATGATTTTTGAATTGAACACTTTTCCGCCACGCGTTGACAGTCTCCTGTGAAGAGGATACTGATTGTTTGGTAGTAACAATTAAAGCTGGTTTAGTAATAGGTATGACCGATTTCTCGACGGTCCTCTTAGTCTTAACGATGGAAGCGTAACTCTGAAGTGCTGCGGGGATAATAGGTGGGTGAAGAATGTCTTGTTGCGGCCGAGCGGTGGCTTGATGAGGTTTTATCGTAAACTTCTCAAACTCTTCTCTGATTGTATTTTTGATTATTGAGGCAGTTTTATTTTCAGCCGATAACGTTGAATGACGCAAAATATTTTGAACTTGATCGTGTAAGTGCTGGGTGCTGCGCTTAATTTCTTCTAAAGACTTTTTGATACTATCCTTGTTTAATCGAGTGACACTTCTACTACCGTCTAGAGTTTTTTGAATTAATTCAGTGTGTTCAATTATTTTTGAAAGGTATTCGTCATTAAAATTAGGGCTAGAATCGGATTGAGCTTCTTCGAATACCTCGTCAGTTATATTTGCTGTATATCCAGTTTTAATAATTTCCTGACTAAGATTGAGACTAGTTACGGCTTCAGGACAAGTATTGCTGAGAACCGACATTGGTGTTATATGAATTCACTTAAGTAATGAGAACCAGGAGGGTGGAGTTAGATTTTCTTTAATTCCGTATGTTTTATTTTGCATATTTCAGTGTGGTTGACAGTTTAGAAAAAAATTACTAAAAAAACAACAGGGTAATATGGAGAACAATTAGTTGTATTATTTAGAAGAAATTTGAACAAAAAAGACGAAGTATTAGGAAAGTTATAAGCAAAAATATGGTTCGGTTAGGTTAGGTTAGGTTAGGTTAGGTTCCCCCCCGAACGGGTTCCCACCTTGTCGTGGTGGGGGGGCTTAGTAGCCGTGGCTTGGTCAACTGCGGTGAACGAAGAGGAACCCCTTGGCTGGCCCGTGGTGTAGGGCCGGCCCGAGGTGGCCGCTCCGAGTGGGCTTGGGAAGCCCACTTCGGATGTGTGTCGGGAGGCTGCGGTGAGAGGGGAGTCCGCACCCTCTACCGCTGCAGCCGAGGTGGAGTCGCGGAGGAAGAGGAGTGCTGGTATGGCGATGCGCCACTCGCCCTATCCTCCGCGACTCAGACGGGGCCGCACCGTTGGTTGATGCGGTGGTGGTGGGGCTGCGGGAGGAGAGGAGTGCCGGTATTGCGAGGCGCCGCTCTCCCTACCCTCCGCAGCCGAATCTTAATTAGCGGCGGAGCCATAGACCAGATCCGCCGCTGGGGTCAGGAAGGCTAGTGCTTCTGAGTGCTAGTTTTTCCTGACCCCATGGCCTCCGCGTATCGGATTCGGGGAGGTCCGATACGCAGGTGGAGTTGGAGGCCGTGGAGGGGGGTAGCTGACCATCTCGCTACCCCGTGCAGGAGACGAGGCCCGGACAGACCGGGCCAGCACTAGTGTGGGGCTGCGGAAGAATTTGGATTCCCGCGGCCCCGCGCGCACGTGCGAGGAGGCACCGTGGGGTTTTAGCCGGTAGGAGTCCGGCATAACCTTCCGGTTGTCCCCGCAGCCGGAGGTATCCATGAGGATTTCCCCACGAAAAAAAAAAAAAAAAGGTTAGGTTAGGTTAGGTTCCCCCCCGAACGGGTTCCCGCCTTGTCGTGGCGGGGGGGCTTAGTAGCCGTGGCTTGGTCAACCGCGGTGAACGAAGAGGAACCCCTTGGCTGGCCCGAGGTGTAGGGCCGGCCCGAGGTGGCCACTCCGAGTGGGCTTGGGAAGCCCACTTCGGATGTGTGTCGGGGGGCTGCGGTGAGAGGGGAGTCCGCACCCTCTACCGCTGCAGCCGAGGTGGAGTCGCGGAGGAAGAGGAGTGCTGGTATGGCGATGCGCCACTCGCCCTATCCTCCGCGACTCAGACGGGGCCGCACCGTTGATGCGGTGGTGGTGGGGCTGCGGGGGGAGAGGAGTGCCGGTATTGCGAGGCGCCGCTCTCCCTACCCTCCGCAGCCGAATCTTGGTTGGCGGCGGAGCCATAGACCAGATCCGCCGCCGGGGTCAGGAAGGCTGGTGCTTCTGAGTGCTAGTTTTTCCTGGCCCCATGGCCTCCGCGTATCGGACTCGGGGAGGTCCGATACGCAGGTAGAGTTGGAGGCCGTGGAGGGGGGTAGCTGACCACCTCGCTACCCCGTGCAGAAGATGAGGCCTGGACAGACCGGGCCAGCACTAGTGTGGGGCTGCGGAAGAATATGGATTCCCGCGGCCCCGCGCGCACGTGCGAGGAGGCACCGTGGGGTTTTAGCCGGTAGGAGTCCGGCATAACCTTCCGGTTGTCCCCGCAGCCGGAGGTATCCATGAGGATTTCCCCACGAAAAAAAAAAAAAAAAGGTTAGGTTAGGTTAGGTTAGGTTCCCCCCCGAACGGGTTCCCGCCTTGTCGTGGCGGGGGGGCTTGGTAGCCGTGGCTCGGTCAGCCGCGGTGAACGAAGAGGAACCCCTTGGCTGGCCCGTGGTGTAGGGCCGGCCCGAGGTGGCCACTCCGAGTGGGCTTGGGAAGCCCACTTCGGATGTGTGTCAGGGGGCTGCGGTGAGAGGGGAGTCCGCACCCTCTACCGCTGCAGCCGAGGTGGAGTTGCGGAGGAAGAGGAGTGCTGGTATGGCGATGCGCCACTCGCCCTATCCTCCGCGACTCAGACGGGGCCGTACCGTTGATTGATGCGGTGGTGGTGGGGCTGCGGGGGGAGAGGAGTGCCGGTATTGCGAGGCGCCGCTCTCCCTACCCTCCGCAGCCGAATCTTGGTTGGCGGCGGAGCCATAGACCAGATCCGCCGCTGGGGTCAGGAAGGCTGGTGCTTCTGAGTGCTAGTTTTTCCTGGCCCCATGGCCTCCGCGTATCGGACTCGGGGAGGTCCGATACGCAGGTAGAGTTGGAGGCCGTGGAGGGGGGTAGCTGACCACCTCGCTACCCCGTGCAGAAGATGAGGCCTGGAGAGACCGGGCCAGCACTAGTGTGGGGCTGCGGAAGAATATGGATTCCCGCGGCCCCGCGCGCACGTGCGAGGAGGCACCGTGGGGTTTTAGCCGGTAGGAGTCCGGCATAACCTTCCGGTTGTCCCCGCAGCCGGAGGTATCCATGAGGATTTCCCCACGAAAAAAAAAGAAATAAAATAAAAAAAAAAAAAGGTTAGGTTAGGTTAGGTTCCCCCCCGACCCCCCCGAACGGGTTCCCGCCTTGTCGTGGCGGGGGGGCTTAGTAGCCGTGGCTTGGTCAGCCGTGGTGAACGAAGAGGAACCCCTTGGCTGGCCCGTGGTGTAGGGCCGGCCCGAGGTGGCCACTCCGAGTGGGCTTGGGAAGCCCACTTCGGATGTGTGTCGGGGGGCTGCGGTGAGAGGGGAGTCCGCACCCTCTACCGCTGCAGCCGAGGTGGAGTCGCGGAGGAAGAGGAGTGCTGGTATGGCGATGCGCCACTCGCCCTATCCTCCGCGACTCAGACGGGGCCGCACCGTTTATTGATGCGGTGGTGGTGGGGCTGCGGTGGGAGAGGAGTGCCGGTATTGCGAGGCGCCGCTCTCCCTACCCTCCGCAGCCGAATCTTGGTTGGCGGTGGAGCCATAGACCAGATCCGCCGCTGGGGTCAGGAAGGCTGGTGTTTCTGAGTGCTAGTTTTTCCTGGCCCCATGGCCTCCGCGTATCGGACTCGGGGGGGTCCGATACGCAGGTGGAGTTGGAGGCTGTGGAGGGGGGTAGCTTAACACCTCGCTACCCCGTGCAAGAGACGAGGCCCGAACAGATCAGGCCAGCACTAGTGCGGGGCTGCGGAAGAATTTGGATTCCCGCGGCCCCGGGCGCATGTGCGAGGAGGCACCGTGGGGTTTTAGCCGGTAAGAGTCCGGCATAACCTTCCGGTTGCCCCCGCAGCCGGAGGTATCCATGAGGATTTCCCCACGAAAAAAAAAAAAAAAAAAAAAAAAAAAGGTTCCCCCCCGAACGGGTTCCCGCCTTGTCGTGGCGGGGGGGCTTGGTAGCCGTGGCTCGGTCAGCCGCGGTGAACAAAGAGGAACCCCTTGGCTGGCCCGTGGTGAAGGGCCGGCCCGAGGTGGCCACTACGAGTGGGCTTAGCGAGCCCTTTTCGGATGTGTGTCGGGGGGCTGCGGTGAGAGGGGAGTCCGCACCCTCTACCGCTGCAGCCGAGGTGGAGTCGCGGAGGAAGAGGAGTGTTGGTATGGCGATGCGCCACTCGCCCTATCCTCCGCGACTCAGACGGGGCCGCAACGTTGATGCGGTGGTGGTGGGGCTGCGGGGGGAGAGGAGTGCCGGTATTGCGAGGCGCCGCTCTCCCTACCCTCCGCAGCCGAATCTTGGTTGGCGGCGGAGCCATAGACCAGATCCGCCGCTGGGGTCAGGAAGGCTGGTGCTTCTGAGCGCTAGTTTTTCCTGGCCCCATGGCCTCCGCGTATCGGACTCGGGGAGGTCCGATACGCAGGTAGAGTTAGAGGCCGTGGAGGGGGGTAGCTGACCAACTCGCTACCCCGTGCAGGAGACGAGGCCCGGACAGACCGGGCCAGCACTAGTGCGGGGCTGCGGAAGAATTTGGATTCCCGCGGCCCCGCGCTCACGTGCGAGGAGGCACCGTGGGGTTTTAGCCGGTAGGAGTCCGGCATAACCTTCCGGTTGTCCCCGCTGCCGGAGGTATCCATGAGGATTTCCCCACGAAAAAAAAAGAAATAAAATAAAAAAAAAAAAAGGTTAGGTTAGGTTAGGTTAGGTTCCTCCCCTCCGAACGGGTTCCCGCCTTGTCGTGGCGGGGGGGCTTAGTAGCCGTGGCTTGGTCAACCACGGTGAACAAAGAGGAACCCCTTGGCTGGCCCGAGGTGTAGGGCCGGCCCGAGGTGGCCACTCCGAGTGGGCTTCGCGAGCCCACTTCGGATGTGTGTTGGTGGGCTGCGGATAGAGGGATGTCCGCTCCCTCTACCGCTGCAGCCGAGGTGGAGTCGCGGAGGAAGAGGAGTGCTGGTATGGCGATGCGCCACTCGCCCTATCCTCCGCGACTCAAACGGGGCCGCACCGTTGATGCGGTGGTGGTGGGGCTGCGGGGGGAGAGGAGTGTCGGTATTGCGAGGCGCCGCTCTCCCTACCCTCCGCAGCCGAATCTTGGTTGGCGGCGGAGCCATAGACCAGATCCGCCGCTGGGGTCGGGAAGGCTGGTGCTTCTGAGTGCTAGTTTTTCCTGGCCCCATGGCCTTCGCGCATCGGACACGGGGGCGTCCGTTGCGCATGTAAAATTGAAGACCGAGGAGGAGGGCGCGGCACGTGTTTCTGGTGCGCCTTACCTGAGAGGGAGATGGGGGAGGAGTAGTCCTCTCCCGAGGAGGGGCCGCCATGGGGCGGCCAGCGCAGGTGGGGCCGCGGAAGTGTGCGAAAGCGTTCCCGTGGCCCTGCCAATATGCGACGAGGGTGGAACACCATGGGGTTTTAGTCGGTGCGAGTCCGACATAACCCGTCCTTGCCCCCGCGAGGCGGGTATGCGTAGGCATTTCCCCATGTAAAAAAAAAAAAAAAAAAAAAAAGGTTAGGTTAGCTTAGGTTAGGTTAGGTTCCCCCCCGAACGGGTTCCCGCCTTGTCGTGGCGGGGGGGCTTAGTAGCCGTGGCTTGGTCAACCGCGGTGAACAAAGAGGAACCCCTTGGCTGGCCCGAGGTGTAGGGCCGGCCCGAGGTGGCCACTCCGAGTGGGCTTGGGAAGTCCACTTCGGATGTGTGTTGGTGGGCTGCGGTGAGAGGGGTGAGTGCTCCCTCTACCGCTGCAGCCGAGGTGGAGTCGCGGAGGAAGAGGAGTGCTGGTATGGCGATGCGCCACTCGCCCTATCCTCCGCGACTCAGACGGGGCCGCACCGTTGATGCGGTGGTGGTGGGGCCGCGGGGGGAGAGGAGTGTCGGTATTGCGAGGCGCCGCTCTCCCTACCCTCCGCGGCCGAAACTTGGTAGGCGGCGGAGCCCGAGACCAGATCCGCCGCTTGGGTCGGGAAAGTGGGCACTACTAAGCGCTCGATTTTCCTGGCCCCATGGCCTTCGCGTGTCGGGTTCGGGGGGGTCCGATACGCAGGTGGAGTTGGAGGCTGTGGAGGGGGGTAGCTGAACACCTCGCTACCCCGTGCAGGAGACGAGGCCTGGACAGACCGGGCCAGCACTAGTGCGGGGCTGCGGAAGAATTTGGATTCCCGCGGCCCCGCGCACACGTGCGAGGAGGCATCGTGGGGTTTTAGCCGGTAGGAGTCCGGCATAACCTTCCGGTTGCCCCCGCAGCCGGAGGTATCCATGAGGATTTCCCCACGTAAAAAAAAAAAAAAAAGGTTAGGTTAGGTTAGGTTAGGTTAGGTTCCCCCCCGAACGGGTTCCCGCCTTGTCGTGGCGGGGGGGCTTAGTAGCCGCGGCTTGGTTAACCGCGGTGAACAAAGAGGAACCCCTTGGCTGGCCCGAGGTGTAGGGCCGGCCCGAGGTGGCCGCTCCGAGTGGGCTTGTGAAGCCCGCTTCGGATGTGTGTCGGGGGGCTGCGGTGAGAGGGGAGTCCGCACCCTCTACCGCTGCAGCCAAGGTGGAGTCGCGGAGGAAGAGGAGAGCTGGTATGGCGATGCGCCACTCGCCCTATCCTCCGCGACTCAGACGGGGCCGCACCGTTAATTGATGCGGTGGTGGTGGGGCTTCGGGGGGAGAGGAATGCCGGTATTGCGAGGCGCCGCTCTCCCTACCCTCTGCAGCCGAATCTTGGTTGGCGGCGGAGCCTGTGGCGTGTAGCCACATAATTTATGTCAAAAATTAAAAATATAGTTTTTAACTGTCAACTGCCCTATGCGTCATTGATATCGTTGGTTTTTCTCATATATAAAATCTAGTTGCTAAATTAGTATTAGATTGCATTAGCCTTCTGTTTGTATATATATTTTGTGTGTTGTCATAAACTATAATTAAATTGTAATCTGTGAAAATTGTGAATTGTAAAGCTGATTTATAAAAAGAGTAAACATTATAACAGTGAACAGTGAATTATTTCTTATCACCAATTTCACTACACTGGTGACCCCGGAAGTTTGGACGCTAGATAAAATAGTACACCAACAGCTCATAAATAGCAATGGCAAACACCAACGACAATAATAAAGCAGGAGAAAGTAGCTCATTTTCACCTTCCGACGTTTGTCGCGTCGGAGTACGCCTGCCTCCGTTTTGGCCAGAAGAACCAGGCGTATGGTTCGCCCAAATAGAAGGCAATTTTGCACTTTCTGGAATAAAAGATGATGACACCAAATATTTTTATATCATCTCACAACTGGATCATCGTTATGCAGCTGAAGTGAAGGACATTATTGTTTCACCGCCGGCAAAAGGTAAATACGAGAAATTAAAGACCGAGCTGATAAAAAGATTGTCAGCATCAAGAGAAAAGGAAGTTGTTGGATCAATCGGGAATCAATCAATCAAATCGGATCAACAAAAAGTTGCATCAACAAACGCAATATCGGTTGATATTTTAGACAAAATGACTCAACAGATAGCTGAGCTCACTCGTCAGGTTCAAGCCCTATCAGCTAGGGACAGCAGGAGTAGATCCCGTTCAAGAAACCGTTATAGTCGAAGCCAACACAAAAATAGTAGGTCTCGTCGGTCCCAATCTAATTATAAAAAATTTCCAATTTGCTTTTACCATCACAAATATGGTGACAAAGCAAGAATATGCCTCAATCCATGCGACTATAAGCAGGAAAACTCTCAAGGCGGTCGTTAATGGCGACAGACGATTGCCTTAGCTTATCCGGTCGCCTGTTTGTTTCGGATCGACGATCAAAAGTGCAATTTTTAGTCGACACAGGTAGCGACATATGCGTTTTTCCCCGCTCCGCAACAAAGCAGAGACGACCGCAAACGACGTACGAACTTTTTGCTGCCAACGGAACGCCGATATCTACTTATGGGTTCGTACACTTTAATTTAGACTTAGGTCTTCGGCGAGATCTCAGCTGGCGATTTGTAGTCGCTGATGTGAATAAAGCCATAATAGGTGTTGATTTTTTATCATTCTATCACATAATTATTGACTGCCGGAATCGACGTCTCATCGATAGCAGTACAAATTTATCAGCTTCCGCCACATCAGCTCTTTCATCAAACGCCATATCATCGGTAAAAACGATTTCCGGTGAATCTAAGTATCATACTCTTTTGCGCAACTTCCCTGATATAACTCGACCTTCAGGCACGCATAAAGTTCCTAATCATAATACTCTCCATTATATTAGGACAACTCCAGGACCTCCAGTTTCTTGTGCACCAAGGCGATTAGCTCCTGACAAATTGAAAATAGCGAAAGCAGAATTTGAAGCTATGCTCAAAAATGGAACAGCAAGACCTTCAGAAAGTCCATGGTCATCTCCACTACATCTGGCACCTAAAAAAGATAACGGGTGGAGACCATGTGGCGATTACCGGCTATTAAATGCACGCACGATACCTGATAGGTATCCTATACGTAATATTCAAGATTTTACGTACAATATATCAGGATGCAAAATATTTTCAACCATTGATTTAGTTAAAGCATATAATCAAATACCGGTAAATCCAGAAGATATTTCAAAAACGGCCATAACGACGCCCTTCGGATTGTATGAGTTCCCGTATATGACGTTTGGCCTGCGAAATGCCAGCCAAACGTTCCAAAGATTCATGGACGAGGTGACGAGAGGACTCGATTTTTGCTACTCTTATTTGGACGATTTTTTAATTTTTTCAAAAGATGAACAAACACACCTTAAACATCTCCATCAAGTTTTCACAAAATTGCAAGATTATGGAATGGTAATAAACACGTCCAAATGTGTATTCGGAGCCTCCACTGTATCCTTCTTAGGCTACACCGTTTCACCCGAAGGCGTCAAACCCTTGACCTCAAAAGTACAAGTCATCAAAGATTTTCCAGTGCCAAAGAACGTGAAGGAATTGAGAAGATTCCTGGGAATGTTAAATTTCTATCGCAGATTTGTCCCAGGAGCAGCAGAAACTCAAGCTCCATTAAATTCACTCCTAACCGGAGCGGTAAAGGGTTCACATCCAATAAATATTACAGGTGACGCACTAATAGCGTTTGACAAATGCAAAGAAGAATTATGCAATGCAACCCTCTTGGCCTACCCTGATTTAAATTCCAAACTGGTAGTAGTGACAGACGCTTCAGACATAGCGATTGGAGGAGTTCTGCAGCAATTTAAAGATGGTGAATGGCAGCCTCTGTCCTTCTTTTCTCGCAAATTGAGTCCTTCACAGAGAAAATATTCACCATACGACCGAGAATTATTAGCGATCTATGAAAATATAAAATATTTTCGGCATATGCTTGAAGCGAGACATTTCACCATATTTACTGATCATAAGCCAATATGCTACGCATTTCAACGTCGAAAAGAAAAATGTTCACCACGGCAATTTCGCTATTTAGATTACATATCCCAATTTACAACGGACATACAACATATTTCTGGGAAAGAAAATGTCGTAGCTGACACTCTTTCACGAATAGAGGAATTATCTAAGCCCGTCGACTTAAGCACACTCGCAAAAGCGCAGTCAGAAGATCCTGAGTTAAAAAAATTAATAAATAGTCAAACATCGCTTCAACTAATTAAAGTTAAAATACCGGGTACACTAGAAGAATTATACTGCGACAATAAAACGCAAGTAACACGCCCTTACGTGCCCCAGCAACTTCGACGGCAAATTTATGCAACACTGCATTCACTGAGTCACCCAGGCGCTAATGCTACCGCAAAATTAGTAGCACAGCGTTACGTTTGGCCCGGTATGAACAAAGACTGCCGAGTATGGGCTAAAGCATGCCACGCCTGCCAGACCTCAAAAATTACCCGACACGTGTCATCGCCGCTACATACATTCGAATTGCCACGTGCCCGATTCCAATACATTCACATAGACATAATTGGACCTCTTCCACCATCAGAAGGTTTTCGGTACTGTCTGACAGCGGTAGATAGATTCACACGTTGGCCAGAAGCAATTCCATTAATAGATATAACTGCGGAATCCGTTGCAAAGGCCCTGCTACTAGGTTGGATTTCGCGATTTGGATGTCCTGCGGAAATAATAACTGATCGGGGAAGGCAGTTTGAATCATCGCTGTTCAAATATCTTTCAGATTCAATAGGTTTCAAACACAAGAAAACAACTGCTTATCACCCTGCATGTAACGGAATGGTGGAAAGAATGCACAGGCAGTTAAAATCGGCCATAACTTGTCATAGTAACCAACACTGGACTGAAAGTTTGCCACTAGTACTATTAGGTATGAGAAGTGCTTTAAAGGAAGATCTACAAGCATCGCCGGCTGACTTAGTTTATGGTGAATCGTTAAGACTACCGGGAGAATTCTTCTATCCTTCCTTGAAAACAACTACTGATGTGACGGATTTCACTGCACGCCTACGTGCTAACATGGAAAATATACGTCCATTGCCAGCGTCACGGCACAGTAAATACAAGACCTTTGTTTTCAAAGACTTGCCAACAGCTACGCACGTGTACCTGAAAGATGAAACAAAATCGCGAGCATTTCAACCATCTTATACAGGGCCATACAAAGTCATACAAAGAAATGATAAAGTTTATAAACTTCTAATTAGAGGCAATGAAGTCACAGTTTCTATAAATCGGCTAAAACCAGCATACACAATTCAGGAAAACACTGAACTCCAAGGTACTGTCATTATGCAGCCGCCTGAAAGTAAAGAAGACACAAAAATTAAAAAAACACGTTCGGGACGAAGTGTGAGATTCCCAGATTACTATCGCCCGTCATGAGACGGTCTCTGGGGGGGAGTGATGTGGCGTGTAGCCACATAATTTATGTCAAAAATTAAAAATATAGTTTTTAACTGTCAACTGCCCTATGCGTCATTGATATCGTTGGTTTTTCTCATATATAAAATCTAGTTGCTAAATTAGTATTAGATTGCATTAGCCTTCTGTTTGTATATATATTTTGTGTGTTGTCATAAACTATAATTAAATTGTAATCTGTGAAAATTGTGAATTGTAAAGCTGATTTATAAAAAGAGTAAACATTATAACAGTGAACAGTGAATTATTTCTTATCACCAATTTCACTACAAGCCAAAGACCAGATCCGCCGCTGGGGTCAGGAAGGCGGGTGCTTCTGAGGTCTAGTTTTTCCTGGCCCCATGGCCTCCGCATATCGGACTCGGGGAGGTCCGATACAAAGGTAGAGTTGGAGGCCGTGGAGGGGGGTAGCTGACCACCTCGCTACCCCGTGCAGGAGACGAGGCCCGGACAGACCGGGCCAGCACTAGTGTGGGGCTGCGGAAGAATTTGGATTCCCGCGGCCCCACGCGCACGTGCGAGGAGGCACCGTGGGGTTTTAGCCGGTAGGAGTCCGGCATAACCTTCCGGTTGTCCCCGCAGCCGGAGGTATCCATGAGGATTACCCCACGTAAAAAAAAAAAGGTTAGGTTAGGTTAGGTTAGGTTCCCCCCCGAACGGGTTCCCGCCTTGTCGTGGCGGGGGGGCTTAGTAGCCGTGGCTTGGTCAACCGCGGTGAACAAAGAGGAACCCCTTGGCTGGCCCGAGGTGTAGGGCCGGCCCGAGGTGGCCACTCCGAGTGGGCTTCACGAGCCCACTACGGATGTGTGTCGGTGGGCTGCGGTGAGAGGGATGAGTGCTCCCTCTACCGCTGCAGCCGGGGTGGAGTCGCGGAGGAAGAGGAGTGCTGGTATGGCGATGCGCCACTCGCCCTATTCTCCGCGACTCAGACGGGGCCGCACCGTTCCTTGATGCGGTGGTGGTGGGGCTGCGGGGGGAGAGGAGTGCCGGTATTGCGAGGCGCCGCTCTCCCTACCCTCCGCAGCCGAATCTTGGTTGGCGGCGGAGCCATAGACCAGATCCGCCGCTGGGGTCAGGAAGGCTGGTGCTTCTGAGTGCTAGTTTTTCCTGGCCCCATGGCCTCCGCGTATCGGACTCGGGGAGGTCGTAGGTTAGGTTAGGTTTTTTTTTTTTTTTTTTTTTTTTTTTTTTTATACTAGTTCCCCTGACATGGGAGATCAGGGACCTTGCGCTCTTTTCATTTTTTGGTCAGTGTTCTTTTTGACTTTTTTATATATTTTTTTTGTATTTTTTACATTTTTTTTATCATTTATCTCTATTTATCTTTACTATTTTATTACTTTACATCCTTATCTTCTAATATACATTACAAAACTTTTTCTTTTTACTTTCTTATTACAGTGTCCTACCTCTATATATCTTATTTTAATAATCTATATTATGTATCTTATTTTCTAACTTTCTACTTATCTTCTCTACTCTATATAATTCTTTAACTTATTTACTATCGTACCGCTAACTTATATCAACCACATTATTTTGTTTATTTCTTATTACTTATTACACGTTATTTTAGAATTGATCTATATGAACTATATACATATATTTTCAATTTCTTTTTCTTATTTCTATTATATTATTTACTAATTACATCTACTTTTATTTATTAATTTCTATTTATTTTGGGACTTGTATTATATATTCTTACATACATTTTTATCCTCGGGATAAAAAGTCTCCGCCAGGATCCTAGCTGACCTTTCACCTTCTAAGACCTCTCCGTTACTGACAAGTGGAGTATCCTCCCGTCGCACCTCTGTGCGGCTTATCACCCTATATATGCTGTCCCACATTGTTTCTCTGTCCTGTCTGCTGCAAAACTCTTTCCAGCTTGTGGTCTGGGCCTTTTTTACTTCCTGCTGGTACTCTTCTTTGGCTGCTTTGTACTGCTCGACCACCCATTCTCGTCGAACCGGTGCAGCGTAAGCAATTCGACGCTTCAACCTGGAGACTTTCTTTTTGAGCTGTGTGAGCTCGTGGGTCCACCAGGGCAGTCCCATTTGTTTTTTGTTATTTAATTTTGGTATGCTATTTTCACATGCTTCGATGATTGAGTTTGTATATAATTCTATTTTATTTTCTAATTCTAGTGTAGTTTCGACTTTATCTACTTCTGCTTTATTCAAATGTTTATTGTTCCAAATCTGGACGAGTTTCTCACGAAACTCGTTCCAGTTTGCTTTTTTAGTATTGTATTTCCTCGTTGTTCGTTTAATATCGGTACCTAATGACTTGCCTAAATTTATATCAAATAGGACTGTCCTGTGGTCGGAGCTAGTTATTTCTTCTGAAAGTCTCCAGTTGTCTATCTTTCCGAGTAGGCTGGTCGAGCAGGTAGTGATATCCACGCAGCTGGTGAACCTCTTGCCACCTCTGTATGTATCAAAGGTAGGTTCAGCTCCTTTGTTTAAGATATGAAGCTCTAGCTCGTCGAGTTTTGCAGCGACCTCTGTCCCCCTATTGTCTGTCCTTCGGCTACCCCACCAGGTGTTCCAGGCATTCACATCCCCACCGAGTATCACGTTTTTGGTGCGTAATCCCACCACGGCCGCTTCGATCATTCTCAGGTGTGGTTCGATCGGCTTTTCTCCCTCCAAGTAGACAGACACCACCCCCACCTCCCATGCCCCTGTTCTCAACTTAACGACTGCCACGTTCTCCGTCGTCAGACTGGGGCATTGGGTCATGTCGATGGTGTCGTCGAACAGCACAATAGCCGCCTTATTCACCTTTTTGGTGTCAAGGCGTCTGTCTTTTTGCGCTATTCTGGTTCCCGGGTAGTTTTTCATTTGGCCTATGCTGCCGATATAGGGCTCCTGTATCATGGCGAAAGTTAACTTTTTCTTAATTGCCTCTGTTATTATTTCGGCCGTGGCTAGCTCGCATCTCTGAAGATTTGCCTGTGCGATGTGATATCGGTGGTCTGTGGTGCCCGGTTCACTATTAAGCCTTGGGACAACCTTAGCAGTAAGCCACGGTGGATCTCGCTAGTATTTCCCACTTCTTCCTTACTGGACAGTCCCCACTGAATGCGTTATGTTCTCTTTTCTCTAACTTTGCCTTGTTACAGTTTTTGCAGTCTGGCATTTCTCCGGCTAACCAGTTAGCGCATTCAGTTTTCAGATGTGGGCCTCCGCAATGGCTACACACATCAGTGGTTTCGTTGCAGGTACGTTTGCTGTGTCCGTAGCCCAAACATCTCGAACATTGGACCAGGGGGGATTAATCCATCACCCTTACTCGCTGGAGGTCCACGTGGATTACTCCGGCTTGTGTTAGGCGGGTCCATACTTGGGGTGAGACTCTTAAAACAATGTGGGATGTTAGTGGGTTCCTGGTTCTTTTTCTGTAGTTTACTTCTATTCTGTGTTCTTTTTCTGAAATATCTTGTAGGAGATGCTTGTTCTGCACCTGTATGGCCTTTTGTATGTCCGCATCCGTGTTGTATTGCAATACGTCCATCAGGATTATAAGCGGATCCTTATTTTTGATATCGTCAACATTGAGGTCTTTCGCTGCCATCTTTAGCCTTTCCTTGACTCTATTGATCTCTGTCTCCGTTCGGCATCCCACTATTATCTTCCTGTCCCTAGCTTTTCTAATCTTGTCTATTTTTAGACCTTCTTCCTTAGCATTCATAACTTTCCTTATTTTTTCCATCACTTGGTCTCCTGTCTCTTTTTCATCACTCGATGTAATCATCATCGAGTGAATGGCCGTAATTTCTGGAGGCGAGCCCCTTTGTGGCCCAGCTACTATACTGGCATATGTTGCTCTATCCTCTTTGTTTTCTTGCTTTTTCATCTCTTCCCTTAGTTTTTCCATCTCTTTCCTGTTTCCTTCTAAAAGTTTTCCATGCTCCTCCAATTTCTTTATTATATTTTGATCTTCTTCTTTCCTTTTCCTACTTTCATCATCCAGTCTTTCTTCTTTCTTTCCTTGGTCTCTCAATTTGTCTTCATTTCCTGTGCTTTTGCTTTTTTCTGTTTCTTTAACCAGTTGGTAAAGCCTCTCTATAGCCTGAGTGACTTCTACTTTAATATCAGTCCTCAGGTTACGAGAGTTGTTGAGGTGAAGTTTGGCTTTGTGGAGACAGGCTCGAGCCTTAGTCAGGCGATCCACATATTTGTTGGTCTCCACTTTTGGTGAACTTTCTGTAACCTCAGCAACTGCTTTACGGACTGTTCCTTTTGCTTCCTGGGTTAGGGCAATTTTCTGTTTTTGTCGAGCAAGTGGGGCTGCCTTTTTTGGGGATGACTGTTTTGCCGCTACCGTATCAACTTGTCCTGTTTCCCTTTCTCCAATGCTCTTTCTTACATTGGGGATCAGTTCCGTTCGATCCTTATTAGTAGAAGGCCCTGCCTTCTCTGTCACGCTCGGGGAACCCTGAGGACACGTGTTCTTGGCACTATCCTCAGTATTTTTAGTTGGAGTACGAAAACCGAACATTTTGTCAGGGGAAAGCGTCTTGGGTCTCAACAATCAACAACACAATTGAATTAATGAATAATAATTTTGTCAATAAATTAAAGGATTATTAAAAGTTTGTAAAAGTGTTATAAATATTTTGAAGATGACGAGGTTGCAGTTATTTAAAGGTTACTCAATTTAATTGAACCACAAACACCCCGTCCCGTTCCTATGAAAATACAAAATAAACAAAACAAAAAAATAAAAAATAAAAAAGGAAATAAAAAATTTTTGTTCTATGTAGAGTCGTAACTCTACCTGTTAGGATTTGTCACTCTTGATACACACGAATTATATATTATATATAGTCTTAATAGTAGTAAAAATGTATTTAACCTAATTGGGACTCTACCTAGAGTCAGTCTAATATCTATATTCTTATTATAATGTTACACATACATATAGTTGGTCAATATTATTCCCTAAAAAATTTTTTGTCTCTAATAATAAAATAAATAAAATAAAAACAAAGTATCTTTATATAGCTCTATATAGAGTCAACCTACGGCAAATCTGTCAGCTCTATAATAAAAGTTCCTACAAGGTCTATCCTAAATATTAAAAAAAATTCAAAAATATATTATACACAAAGAGCTACAGGCCAAAAAGTTTTCAGCTCTACATAGAGTCTATATCTAATTACCGGCCTAAAGCGCTCCTCGAACCCTATTCAAAGAACCCAAACTCGATATACCTAGCCCAATAGGTTCGCAAGTTATCGCGTTTTCAAATTTTGGTTGAAAAGCAAGATGGCTGCCAAATTATGGTTACAACGCTGTAACTTCCGAACGAACAGGCCTACAGCTCCGTGCTTGGGCTCTTCTTATTGGGCTCGACCAGGACTTCAATGTCGTGTAGCTTTCAGGACTTAAAATTTTTGAGCGCAGAAATTTCCTGAAAGCTAGGTTGTCTGTTCCGGCCTTATTTGCCGACGTCTAGGGTCAAAACCCCAGTCCTCTACGACTCCTAGTTCAGAAATTATGGCCTTTTTAAATTTTCCAATATGGCCGCCGAAATGTCAAAGTTGATATTTGACGGTTAATAACTCTGGTTCCAGTTATCGTAGGAGACCAGCGTTTCGACTATATAACTAGATTTCGTCCAGTCTTACTGATTGGATCGGTTTCAGGACCCTGAAAACTCAAGCTCAAAAAAGCCTGAATCTTTGTAAGTAGGTAGAAATCGATCCAACAGTAGTATTGTCGAAAACCGCAATTCAAAGCGACTTCTACAACCAGAGCTATCGAATTTTAAAAAATTTTAAAATGGCCGCCGGTCCAGACAGTAAAATTCTATTTTGGCCGTTTTTTAACCGATTTGGCCCGTGTTTGGGCTCATTTGATAGGTCTCGGTGTCGACCTTACACTTCTTTAAGTCTAGTGGCTTTTTAAGGCCCCTATAATTAAATTTTACAAAATAAGTTATAAATTTTCAGGAAAATTTGGTTTTGACAGCTAAAATTCAGTTTAAAAATTCTATAAAAATTTACATATATTAAAATTAATACTCTCTAATTAAATGTCTATTTTATAATTTACTAACAACTAAAATAAGGGTAGAACGTGTTTACTAAATTTTTTAAAAATTTTTAACTCTAAAACTACTTACTACAAAAATCTAAAATTTTACATAAACGTTCCTTTTATTGTTCTTAACACTATTTTAAATTAAAAACTAGGGGTCTTGAGATTAAAAGTTAGTGAGATATCAATTTTTGTCAAAGTTTAAAAGTTTAATATCTCATAAAACACTTAACTTTATATTGTTCTGAAAATTGCTCCCGGCTCCTCTCCGCGCGTGCTAACAGAATCCGACTTCAAAAATAGCCGCACGATTCTGCTTCGCAAAACACGTGCCCACGTGGCACTTGTTTTTTTGGCTTTTTCTCGGAGACTATGGCTCCGAAAAATCCCAATTCTTGCACACAGGTGGGGGTCGCGAGTAGCTTCAAGGCCGCACTTTAAAAACAGGGGTAAAAGCGATTAATCGCTCAGCGTTTGACTTTGAAGTTTTAGGAATTTTTGAAAATCACTTTTTTCACAATATCTCTTTCACTAAAACTCCGATTTTATTGCGGTTTTCACTTTTATGAACCGCTCGTCAACGCGCAACTTTTGACGTATCACACACGAAAATCAGTTGCAAAAAACCTATTTTTCTGAATTTTTAAGCGCGGAGCGACTTAAAAACGTTCGGGACGGCAATTGACACCGGACTGGGTTAGGTTAGGTTAGGTTCCCCCCCCCCCCGAACGGGTTCCCGCCTTGTCGTGGCGGGGGGGCTTAGTAGCCGCGGCTTGGTCAACCGCGGTGAACAAAGAGGAACCCCTTGGCTGGCCCGAGGTGTAGGGCCGGCCCGAGGTGGCCGCTCCGAGTGGGCTTGACGAGCCCACTTCGGATGTGTGTCGGTGGGCTGCTGCGAGAGGGGTGTCCTCCCCACCCCTACCTCTGCAGCCGAGGTGGAGTCGCGGAGGAAGAGGAGTGCTGGTATGGCGATGCGCCACTCGCCCTATCCTCCGCGACTCAAACGGGGCCGCACCGTTGATGCGGTGGTGGTGGGGCTGCGGGGGGAGAGGAGTGTCGGTATTGCGAGGCGCCGCTCTCCCTACCCTCCGCAGCCGAATCTTGGTTGGCGGCGGAGCCATAGACCAGATCCGCCGCTGGGGTCGGGAAGGCTGGTGCTCCTGAGTGCTAGTTTTTCCTGGCCCCATGGCCTTCGCGCATCGGACACGGGGGCGTCCGTTGCGCATGTAAAATTGGAGGCCGAGGAGGAGGGTGCACCATGTGTTCTGGTGCGCCTTACCGGAGACGGAGATGGGGGAGGAGTGTTCCTCTCCCGAGGAGGGGCCGCCATGGGGCGGCCAGCGCAGGTGGGGCCGCGGAAGTGTGCGAAAGCGTTCCCGTGGCCCTGCCAATATGCGATGTGGATGGAACACCATGGGGTTTTAGTCGGTGCGAGTCCGACATAACTCGTCCTTGCCCCCGCGAGGCGGGTATGCGTAGGCATTTCCCCATGTAAAAAAAAAAAAAAAAAAGGTTAGGTTCCCCCCCGAACGGGTTCCCGCCTTGTCGTGGCGGGGGGGCTTAGTAGCCGTGGCGTGGCTTGGTCAACCGCGGTGAACGAAGAGGAACCCCTTGGCTGGCCCGAGGTGTAGGGCCGGCCCGAGGTGGCCACTCCGAGTGGGCTTGGGAAGCCCACTTCGGATGTGTGTCGGGGGGCTGCGGTGAGAGGGGAGTCCGCACCCTCTACCGCTGCAGCCGAGGTGGAGTCGCGGAGGAAGAGGAGTGCTGGTATGGCGATGCGCCACTCGCCCTATCCTCCGCGACTCAGACGGGGCCGCACCGTTGATGCGGTGGTGGTGGGGCCGCGGGGGGAGAGGAGTGACGGTATTGCGAGGCGCCGCTCTCCCTACCCTCCGCGGCCGAAACTTGGTAGGCGGCGGAGCCCGAGACCAGATCCGCCGCTGGGGTCGGGAAAGCGGGCACTACTAAGTGCTCGATATTCCTGGCCCCATGGCCTCCGCGTGTCGGGCTCGGGGGGGTCCGATACGCAGGTGGAGTTGGAGGCTGTGGAGGGGGGTAGCTGAACACCTCGCTACCCCGTGCAGGAGACGAGGCCCGGACAGACCGGGCCAGCACTAGTGTGGGGCTGCGGAAGAATTTGGATTCCCGCGGCCCCGCGCACACGTGCGAGGAGGTACCGTGGGGTTTTAGCCGGTAGGAGTCCGGCATAACCTTCCGGTTGCCCCCGCAGCCGGAGGTATCCATGAGGATTTCCCCACGAAAAAAAAAAAAAAGGTTAGGTTAGGTTAGGTTAGGTTCCCCCCCGAACGGGTTCCCGCCTTGTCGTGGCGGGGGGGCTTAGTAGCCGTGGCTTGGTCAACCGCGGTGAACGAAGAGGAACCCCTTGGCTGGCCCGAGGTGTAGGGCCGGCCCGAGGTGGCCACTCCGAGTGGGCTTGGGAAGCCCACTTCGGATGTGTGTCGGGGGGCTGCGGTGAGAGGGGAGTCCGCACCCTCTACCGCTGCAGCCGAGGTGGAGTCGTGGAGGAAGAGGAGTGCTGGTATGGCGATGCGCCACTCGCCCTATCCTCCGCGACTCGGACGGGGCCGCACCGTTGAGTGATGCGGTGGTGGTGGGGCTGCGGGGGGAGAGGAGTGTCGGTATTGCGAGGCGCCGCTCTCCCTACCCTCCGCAGCCGAATCTTGGTTGGCGGCGGCACCATAGACCAGATCCGCCGCTGGGGTCGGGAAAGCGAGCGCTAATAAGCGCTCGATTTTCCTGGCCCCATGGCCTCCGCGTGTCGGGTTCGGGGGGGTCCGATACGCAGGTGGAGTTGGAGGCTGTGGAGGGGGGTAGCTGAACACCTCGCTACCCCGTGCAGGAGACGAGGCCCGGACAGACCGGGCCAGCACTAGTGCGGGGCTGCGGAAGAATTTGGATTCCCGCGGCCCCGCGCACACGTGCGAGGAGGAACCGTGGGGTTTTAACCGGTAGGAGTCCGGCATAACCTTCCGGTTGTCCCCGCAGCCGGAGGTATCCATGAGGATTTCCCCACGAAAAAAAAAAAAAAAGGTTAGGTTAGGTTAGGTTCCCCCCCGAACGGGTTCCCGCCTTGTCGTGGCGGGGGGGCTTAGTAGCCGTGGCTTGGTCAACCGCGGTGAACGAAGAGGAACCCCTTAGCTGGCCCGTGGTGTAGGGCCGGCCCGAGGTGGCCACTCCGAGTGGGCTTGGGAAGCCCACTTCGGATGTGTGTCGGGGGGCTGCGGTGAGAGGGGAGTCCGCACCCTCTACCGCTGCAGCCGAGGTGGAGTCGCGGAGGAAGAGGAGTGCTGGTATGGCGATGCGCCACTCGCCCTATCCTCCGCGACTCAGACGGGGCCGCACCGTTTAATGATGCGGTGGTGGTGGGGCTGCGGGGGGAGAGGAGTGTCGGTATTGCGAGGCGCCGCTCTCCCTACCCTCCGCAGCCGAATCTTGGTTCGCGGCGGAGCCATACACCAGATCCGCCGCTGGGGTCGGGAAAGCGGGCGCTAATAAGCGCTCGATTTTCCTGGCCCCATGGCCTCCGCGTATCGGACTCGGGGGGGTCCGATACGCAGGTGGAGTTGGAGGCTGTGGAGGGGGGTAGCTGAACACCTTGCTACCCCGTGCAGGAGACGAGGCCCGGCCAGACCGGGCCAGCACTAGTGTGGGGCTGCGGAAGAATTTGGATTCCCGCGGCCCCGCGCGCACGTGCGAGGAGGCAACGTGGGGTTTTAGCCGGTAGGAGTCCGGCATAACCTTCCGGTTGCCCCCGCAGCCGGAGGTATCCATGAGGATTTCCCCACGAAAAAAAAAAAAAAAAAAAAAGGTTAGGTTAGGTTAGGTTAGGTTAGGTTCCCCCCCGAACGGGTTCCCGCCTTGTCGTGGCGGGGGGGCTTAGTAGCCGTGGCTTGGTCAACCGCGGTGAACGAAGAGGAACCCCTTGGCTGGCCCGAGGTGTAGGGCCGGCCCGAGGTGGCCACTCCGAGTGGGCTTAGCGAGCCCACTCCGGATGGGTGTTGGTGGGCTGCGGTGAGAGGGATGAGTGCTCCCTCTACCGCTGCAGCCGAGGTGGAGTCGCGGAGGAAGAGGAGTGCTGGTATGGCGATGCGCCACTCGCCCTATCCTCCGCGACTCAGACGGGGCCGCATCGTTAAATGATGCGGTGGTGGTGGGGCTGCGGGGGGAGAGGAGTGTCGGTATTGCGAGGCGCCGCTCTCCCTACCCTCCGCAGCCGAATCTTGGTTGGCGGCGGCACCATAGACCAGATCCGCCGCTGGGGTCGGGAAAGCGAGCGCTAATAAGCGCTCGATTTTCCTGGCCCCATGGCCTCCGCGTGTCGGGTTCGGGGGGGTCCGATACGCAGGTGGAGTTGGAGGCTGTGGAGGGGGGTAGCTGAACACCTCGCTACCCCGTGCAGGAGACGAGGCCCGGACAGACCGGGCCAGCACTAGTGCGGGGCTGCGGAAGAATTTGGATTCCCGCGGCCCCGCGCACACGTGCGAGGAGGCACCGTGGGGTTTTAGCCGGTAGGAGTCCGGCATAACCTTCTGGTTGCCCCCGCAGCCAGAGGTATCCATGAGGATTTCCCCACGAAAAAAAAAAAAAAAGGTTAGGTTAGGTTAGGTTAGGTTAGGGTTTTTTTTTTTTTTTTTTTTATTGTGAAAGTCTTATTTCATCTGCTGTTATTTATTTTACAGCATCCTTGACATCTATTTTTATTTTATTTTTTTTCCTTTTTTTCTTCTGTCCTTAATTTTTTTTTTTTTAATTATTATTAATTTTTTTTTTTAATACAATATTCTGCTCCTGCTTCGCTTTACAAGTAGCCGCTATTTTTTAGATACATATAAACAGATTGTACTCAAATCTGCGCGCATTGATCAATCCTACTAGGTATACAATACTAATTATTATTATTATTATTTATTTATTTATTTTTTTTTCTTTTTTCTTTTATACTAATTAGCTATACTAGTGACGACATTATTTATATTTTTATTTGCTAATATTTATGTTGTACGCTTTGCTAACAGTTATTAAATATTTTATTTATTGTGATTTTGTTATATTAGAAATATTACTGCCTTATTATAGGTAAAATACACATAAACAGAATGAGCCTACATTGACCAATACTACTAGGTATACAATACTATTATCTGCTGCTTAAAGAGCTATACTAGTAAGAAATCATTAGTTATTGAATACTTAACTTATTGTAAATTACAGTACTAGAATTATTATAATTATTACAACCTACTGCCTTTACCACTATGTTTATCTATTACTACTACTTTTTTTTTTTCCTTAGACTAATATATTTTTGACCCATTTTCTTGCAGCACTTGTCTCAAACACCTTTCGGCGTATTCAAGAAAATGAGTGCGACTATCATTATCGTTGATCGCCTTGCACAGAGTGTCTTCTCTTAGAGCAAAGCCCACACGTTGCTCGAAACAAAATCTTAAAGTCATATATCTAGGGCAATCTACGAGAATATGTTCTATAGTTTGTGGTGTTTGTTGGTCGCAAGCACAGTGTGGACTTTGGGTTAACTTAAATTTATATAGGTAAGCTTTGAAGCCGCCGTGTCCCGTGAAAATTTGACATCTTAAATTGTTAATTGTTATTTTCCTTATGGTTGTATATGCCTGGATCACATTTGGGAAGAACTTCTTTGTGACACTGCCGGTATCTGATCTGGTGTATCTTTCCTGCCAGGTCTGCAGGGTATTATCCCTGATGTGCCGCTTTGCAAAGGACAGAGGGAAGCAGTCGTAAACAGGTCTCTGCTTTGACGTTTCTGCTGCTGATTTAGCCAGTTCATCAGCCCTTTCGTTTCCCTGGATGCCGCAGTGAGCTTTAATCCAAAACAGATTGACTTTTCCTTGTTTCATTTCTATTTCGGAGATTCGATCTAAAATTTCTGCTGCTATTGGGTGCAAGGTATTTGGATTGGTGAGGCATTCTAGCGCTGATCGCGAATCACTTAAAATATTTGCCTTTATAAGTGATTGTTTATTTGACATGATTTCCGTAGCTTTTAAGATAGCCGCTAGCTCTGCTTGGTAGACACTGCAACAGTTAGCTAGTTTTAACTTAGTTTTGAGGATTTCTTCTCCGTTTCTCCAACAAGTAATGGCAGCGCCTACTTTGCCCGCTATCTTACTGCCGTCTGTGTATATGCAGGGCCAGTTGTTCTCAATAGCCTTTATGTCGTGTTCTGATGTTATCAACTCATATCGCTGTCTTGTCCTATCCGCTGGGTGTGGTAACGTATAGGGGCTAATGGGCTTGGCTAATTTTCTGCCAGGTAGATACTCGATAGGTTTTCCCCTCTTGATCATGTATATGTCGGCATTTTCTTGAGCTCGTAAGTCTAAGGGGAGGATTCTGGCGAGAGTTGTGCAGGATATTAAAGATGCCGTGCGATGTGCCTTACTTACCATAATCGTGAAGATTCTAGTAATTCTGTCAAGTCTGGCTTTTATTTGCTTCTTTTTTGCTATTGGACCCCATGCTCCTGCCGCATATAACACTGTGGGTTCAACTACACTAATATATATTGTTCTTAGAATTTCTTGATTAAGACCCCAGTTAGCTCTTGCTGTTCTTGATACTTTCTTGTAAAATTGGATGGCCTTTTCTATAACCTTATCGACATGTTTTAAAAAGTTAAGATTATTATCAATTGTTAGTCCGAGGGTTGTTATACTCTCTAGAAACGTTATTGGTGTATTATCTAGGAGTAACTTTGGTGTTTCGTATTTTAGTTTTTTAGTTAAGAGCATTGCTTGGGTTTTCTGAGCGGCTATTTTCATTTTCCTTCTTTTCGCCCATACAAGAATGTGTTCAAGTGCTGTATTGAGTTCGTGCTCTAAGTCCTTTGCTGCTTTCCCTTTTGCTATCACCAGAATGTCGTCTGCATATGCCTGTATGTGGGTACCTAGATCTTCTATCTCCCTAAGTAGTGGGTCAAGTAGTAGGTTCCACAGCAAAGGCCCGCAGGTTGATCCCTGTATGCACCCCTTATTCGTTTGTTTCTTGATCTCGCTGCCTGCGTACATTATTTTTACTTGTCTGTCAGTGAGATAGCTATTAATTAGCCTACATATTGATCGATCTACCTTTTTCCGTTCAAGCTCGTATATCATTGCAGGCCACCAAGCACTATCAAATGCTCCTTCAATATCGATGGAGACAAGAGCGACAATTTCTCTGTTCTTTATTCCTTGCCTGATAATCTCGAGGGCATCGCACAGGGCATCCTCAGTCCCTCTCTGTGGGACAAACCCATATTGCCTGCCACTCATTTTGTTCTCTGAGCCGAGCTGCCATGTCATTCGGTTTACAAATAATTTTTCAAACACCTTGCCCAGTACAGGTAGGAGTCCTATTGGCCGGTAGGATTTGGCCAATGTATAATTCTCCTTATTCGGTTTCGGAATGATTTTGATGACAGCATTTTTCCAAGTCTGTGGGAAATATCCCAACTTGAGACACCTGTTGTAGATGGCTGAAAGTACCTGTGGTGCTGTCATATATGCTCTGAAACATATATCAGCAGTTAGTCCGTCTTGTCCTGGTGCTTTCTTTGAGCTCATGTTACTGAAGACATGGTCGATCTCAGTGAGTGTAAATGGTATCACATTTTCATCATTCGAGACATTTAATAGGTCTTTTCTGATTTCACCGGATCTGTTTCTGATTTCCGTATGATGAGGTTCATCATTTATGATTTCGTCAATCGGGTAAAATGTTTCAGCTAGGAGTTGTGCAGATTTGTCCGGGGTCAAAATTCCGCTTTCCAGCGTCGCTCTTAAAAGTATGTCCTCTGGAGTTTTGCTGGAGTTGCGTATTACTCTGTAGATGCTCTGCCACAAATTCTCTTTGTCCTGCCTAGAGCAAAACTCTTTCCAACTAGCCGTCATCGTCTCGGTTAATAGGTTTTTATATTCATCTTTGGCTGTGATATATTCTTCTATTATAATTGGTCTTCTTCTTTGGTTCGCAAATTTTATCTTTCTTCTTTTCCGAGTTACATCTTTTTTCTTTTCACTTAGTTCTTTCGTCCACCAAGGTGTTTTTGTGGGTATTCTCTTAGCAATTTTGGGAATCGTTTTATTGCATGACCTTTGTATGCATTCAGTATATTGTTGTACCAGGTTTTCCATTGAATCTATGGATTCTGCGGTGGATATTATGTCTTCAGTTATATTTATGGAGTTCAGTTCTTCTTTAAATTTATCAGAAAAAATTTTCCAGTCAGCTTTATTTGTGTTATAAATGCGTGTTGATCGTCTTTCTTTTGTTTCGCCTGTGATGTTTGCAAAATTTAGGTTGTACGTTATCGCTCTGTGATCTGAAAGTGTGACAAATTCCGGATCCACCTTCCAATTATACGTTTTCCGAAGTAGGCTGGTGGTGCACGCTGTCACGTCGACGATACTGGTATAATTTTTTTGCTGTCTGTACACAGAAAAAGTTGGTGATTTTCCTACATTTAAAATCTGGAGTTCCATTTGAGCTAATGCTTCTGCCACAGCTACTCCCCGTCTGTCCTCTACGTCGCAGCCCCACCAGAGACTTTTAGCGTTGATGTCCCCCCCAAGGAGAACATGTTTTCCTTCTAGAATGCTGATGTAATTTGTTATTTTGCAGAAATCTTCTTCAACGTCTTTGCCTTCTTCCAGATATATATTTATAATAACTATGTCTAAACCTTTAATACTAAATTTACAACCTACAATATTTTCAGTGATAGTTTCGGAGTTAATAGTAAAATTTATAGTTGGATCAACGACAATGATAGCCGCTTTGACAGGTTTTTGACTATCGTTAGTGTATTTTTGTATTGTTCTATGTTGGCAGGCGACGTGAGCTTTCGCCCCGACATAAGGCTCTTGTAACAAGAGAATGGACACACCCTGTGCAACTGCCATTTGCAGGCATTCCTGTTGAGCTGCGTGTCCTCTCCCTAGGTTTATTTGGGCCATTTTAATAGTTCCGTCTTTGGAGTTTGTGGTCTTTTGTGGAGATATCTCGGTGTTTTTAGCAATAAGATATTGTTGCTCTAGCGATTCTATCCCACTTTCTCCATTCCAAACACTCAGGACTGTAGGCTGGATGACTACAGTTTAGTACATTTCCTCTTTTGTCAATGCAGTTTATGCATTTTGGTGCCCTGTTTCTGTTATGACATTCTCTCGTATCGTGTGCCTCAGTGCAGTAGCCACAATTTACTCTTTCCGCTTGGCAATCTCTTGCTCGATGAGAGAAGCCTAGGCACCTGAAGCATTGAATGATAGGTGATTGGTCAACTGCTGGGACTATTTGGAAACCAACTCTAATTTTTTGGTTTCTGAATTTAGTCCAAATCTGTGGACTTACTTCTAATACTATATTACAAGTAGAACTTGTGCGTCCCTTCATTCTTCTAACTACTCTTAGGTATTGTTGTGCTGGTGAAATATCTTTAAGGAGAGAGCTATTCTGCTTTATAATGGCTTCTTCTATCTTTTTGTCTGTTAGGTCAAAAATGACTCCAATCAAGCGTAATAGGGGATTTTTTGCCATTAGTTTATGGACAGTAAGTTTGGTCGCTGTATTCTTTAAGTTATCCTGTAGGATACTTCTGTCCCCTTCGGATTCACAGCTGATTAACACTTTTTGATTCTTTGCTTTTTTGATGTTACTTATTCCTATTCCGAGTGCAACTACATCAATCCCACTCTTTACCTCCTTTATTATATCTTCGCTAGTGCATCTGGGATCAATCGACTCTACTATTATTGGGTAATGTGGCTTCCTAAGTGCTTCAGAGTAAGTCAATTGGGAATTCCTTTGTCTAGCCATTAATGGTTGTTGTTTTGGTTCGCTATTGTGTAAATTCTCCTCGGTGCATTGGGAGTTATAGCTTGTCTGTTCTGCTTCTATCTGTGACATTATTTTCAGTTCTTTCCTGAGTCCCTCTATTGCCACTCGAATAGGAGCCGCAGAGCCCACTGTTGTATCCCTGAGTTCTTTTGTGTCCTTCCGTAACTCTTCAATGCTGGCTTGAACTGAGGGCAACGAAGAGTTGGAGTGGATGGTCATTAATCCTTGTACATTTTGTGACATATTTAGGATGTTTTCTCTCAACTTTTTTACCTCAGAGCTCAGTTGCGTCTTAATTTCTGCAATATGTTGGAGCAGACATTCTGAGGTTTCCGTGCGTCCCGCGACCTCTTCTGGATATTGAGTCTCGGGGGGTAGATTGGCAATAGGTGCCTGATAAATTTCCCTTTTTGACATCAGCCCGTCAAATGTGCAATGGAGTTCTCGCATTTCTTTAACAAGGGCAGAAACATCCAACTCTTTTCTATTGAGTTCGTGACGGTTGCTTATATTTTCTTTGAGCTGCCTTAGTTCATCTCTTAGCAATTGCATTTGGCTTATAATAGACGGACCTGTAGAAATCTCATTTTTGACGTTGCTCAGTTCTCGCTTAGTCGCGTTAACCGCCTCACAGAGGTCGTAGGAGAGAATAAGTCTTGCTGATTCTGTTTCTTTATGAAGTTTTTCTATATTTTCATTCAGTAAGGCATATTGACCCAACGTCTCATGCATAAACCTTGCATGTCTTTGGGTAAGTCTTTCAGATTCTCGAGAGACGTTCAATTTCTGTTTGTTTGACTCAAGCATGTGAAGCATTCTTGAATCTGACAACTTAAGAATCATCTCGTATAGAGTGTATAACCCTGATACGACACTCTCCCGAATCTCCCTCTTAAGGTTGCCAGACTTCTCCAAATCCGTTTTAGCTCCCTGAAGTATTTCGTTTGCGTGCCTGGGCAGTTCATTTAAAAGCATACGGCTGCCCCCAATTGATCTCGTGGAGGCGTCAAGGGAGGTGTTGGTATCCCCACTGTCAGCATCTGACTCCGCGGTGTCTTCTGTTTCTGATGCAGTTCTAAGTGCGTCCTTGGATTCCACAGATTTTGCGTGTCTGATTTGTGCACGGATGCGCAGGAGGCTTGATCCAGATCTTGCAAGCACTGGTGAGGACGTGGTTGCTTCATCAATATTAGGCGAAGTGGCCAACGGCTCCAAAATGTTTGGTTCCGATTCGTCCTTTTCGCCACACTTTCCGGTTTGGAGACTTACTTCATGCCCCACCGTTCCCTTATCCATAGGAGTCAAGGCATTATCACATCAACATTTGTTCCGTTGTTTTGTTATCGGTGCTGGTAGTAGCCCGTCTTTTGTGCCCTTTATCGTGGTTTTCTTTTTGGAGGCAGCCAGTTTTTCTGGATGACCAGAAACAGATTTTTGCCCTTGTCCGACATCTTGTACTCTATTATTACCCCTTTTTGTGTTGATTAAAACAGAACGGTCCCCTCAGAGGTTGAGGACTAATAAAAATAAATATGGCGGGTGAGATTTCGTGTCCAAAAAAATTTAATATTTCTGAGAGCCTAAAAATGTAGAGAATATGATGACAATTTCAATGTCGAAAACCGCGTCGAAATCGGACTTATAGAACGGAAGTTATGAGACTTTGAAATTTTCCAAAATGGCGAGCCAAGATGGCGGACAAAAATTAGAAGATTGATATCTCGCTCTCTAATTTAGCTAAACAGGCCGAGTTTGGGCTTATTCAACTTGTCTCCTTGTAAGGTTTTCAATGGAATCGCCAACTTGCTCCAAATTTGGCGGTTCGAGTTTTTGCTTCCAGAATGTTCTATGAGACGTTTGATGATGTATCTTGAAAACCCCGTGCCTCTACGACTAACGGTTGCTAAGATACGAGACCTTAAATTATTTCAATATGGCGGCCAATATGGCGAAAAATCCAAAAATTGAGCTATCTCAGCAACGGGAAGAGCTAGAAGGGTCGTGTTTGGACTGTAATAACTTGAAATTTTATGGCCTTGCCATTGATAATAACAGAAACCAAGAAATATTTGATGGCACTGAAATATCCTGAAAAACAACTGAAAATCTTATAACTCTCTAACGAATAACGATAGAACAAAACTGAAAACGGATTTTTGCTCGTCTTTAAGTCTTCTACCTTTCCAATGTGCGTATATTAACGCCAGTGTTCGGGAAGGGTGAGCACGTGGGAGTGTTGTTTCATGAAAATGCCAATATATTAAATTCTATGTGATCAAAAAATCCAAATTTTTGTCTGTGACTTAAATATTAGTTTTTCCATTAAAATATAAAATAAAAAAGGTATGTTATCGCTTTAAAACGTGCACCAAGTTCCGCCGAAAATGGACTAATTTTAAGAAAATGACTTTTTCGGTAATAACTTTTAGAATAAAATGCCGATTTCAATGGAACAAGCGCTAAAAAGTTGTGCAAACAACCACAAATAAGAATGTGTATCTAAATTTAGCCGCACGATTTCCGTTTTAATTTTCAATGCCACGTGGTCTTTCAGTTTTTCCTTAATAACTTTGAAACCACGTAATAGAAAAATCTGGAAATAAGCCCAATTTGTGGGGAAAGTTAAGTGTCAAAAAAGGGCAAAATAAAAGTGACACGTTCTCGATCTTAAATTGGCGGCGTACATAATTTTGTGTAAAATTTTACTCAAAAATTTTACCTTTTGACGATTCCGCCGCACGGTTTCTGGTTTATATCTTACAAACACGTCACTTTTTGCCACAAACACAATTCAAGACTTATAGCACACACAAAACTGCACAAAACAACACCTGTTTCACTGAAATCGGTTGACTTTGACCTATTTTTCGGGATTTTACAGCGCGGAGCGACACGGAAACGATGCGTATGTGGCGAGAGACAGCAGAATACTGCGGTTAGGTTAGGTTAGGTTAGGTTCCCCCCCGAACGGGTTCCCGCCTTGTCGTGGCGAGGGGGCTTAGTAGCCGTGGCTTGGTCAACCGCGGTGAACAAAGAGGAACCCCTTGGCTGGCCCGAGGTGTAGGGCCGGCCCGAGGTGGCCACTCCGAGTGGGCTTCACGAGCCCACTACGGATGTGTGTCGGTGGGCTGCGGTGAGAGGGATGAGTGCTCCCTCTACCGCTGCAGCCGGGGTGGAGTCGCGGAGGAAGAGGAGTGCTGGTATGGCGATGCGCCACTCGCCCTATCCTCCGCGACTCAGACGGGGCCGCACCGTTCCTTGATGCGGTGGTGGTGGGGCTGCGGGGGGAGAGGAGTGCCGGTATTGCGAGGCGCCGCTCTCCCTACCCTCCGCAGCCGAATCTTGGTTGGCGGCGGAGCCATAGACCAGATCCGCCGCTGGGGTCAGGAAGGCTGGTACTTCTGAGTGCTAGTTTTTCCTGGCCCCATGGCCTCCGCGTATCGGACTCGGGGAGGTCCGATACGCAGGTGGAGTTGGAGGCCGTGGAGGGGGCTAGCTGACCACCTCGCTACCCCGTGCAGGAGACGAGGCCCGGACAGACCGGGCCAGCACTAGTGCGGGGCTGCGGAAGAATTTGGATTCCCGCGGCCCCGCGCGCACGTGCGAGGAGGCACCGTGGGGTTTTAGCCGGTAGGAGTCCGGCATAACCTTCCGGTTGTCCCCGCAGCCGGAGGTATCCATGAGGATTTCCCCACGAAAAAAAAAAAAAAAAAAGGTTAGGTTAGGTTAGGTTAGGTTTTTTTTTTTTTTTTTTCCCTATATAAAGAAATTGGATAATTCTTCAATAATGCAATATGCTATTGGATACAATTTGCATTAATTAGACTGCTTTTGTTTATTTCAGTTGTTTTTTTTTAAAGTAGTTTTTTGTAGTATATTATTCTTTATTTTATTTTATTCTTATAATACGATTGTGTAGGTATATTTAACTGTTAAACTTTTTTAGTGATTTTACGATGGTTTTTATATGTTTCTCGAATGTTGTAAGTGACGATTCTTTTTGAACTACTTCGCTTAATATAAATGGATCTATTCTGAGATTTTGGCAGTTAATTTCATGGTCTATTCTACTTAAACTAAATTTAGGACATATCTTTATTAAGTGGATAATTGTTTGTGGCGTTATGTCGTCACATGGACAATTTTCATTTTGAATTATTTTAAATCTATGCAAGTAACTTTTATGGAAACCATGATTTGAAAATATTTGTGTACTATAAAAGTTGGGTTTAATTTTTTCCAAAGCTGTTTGAAGTTTTTCGTAAGTGGGAAACCAAGTTTTAAGATAAGTGCAATTTGCAGGATCATTATAATAATTTTCAGCTGTTGTAGTGATATTGCGCTGATGTATTTTCTTAATATAACTTATTGGGAACTTCGCATAATCAGGCACTTTATTCAATTTTGTAGCTGCTTTCGCAGCTCTATCCGCATTTTCGTTTCCAAGGATGCCATTATGTGCTTTTGTCCAAATGAATTTGATCACTTTATTTTGTGATTGAGCTTGCATAATGTTTCGATGAATTTGAACAACTATGGGATGAGTCGTGTCTGGATTACTGATTTCTAAGAGTCCGGATTTGCTGTCAGAAAATATTGTGAAGTTAAACATTTTGTTTTCTAATATCCAGTTAGTTGCTTGTAAAATGGCAAATAACTCAGCCTGAAACACAGAGCAGGTGTTGTGCAATTTATATTTTTTTATAATATTTAAGCCTTCAGTGTGATGAACTACTAGTGCTGCTCCAACTCCGTCTTCATTTATACTGCCATCAGTAAATATGCTGGTTGTGGTATTAATTGTGAGTTTTTTTAAATCTTCCTGGCAAGTAATTTCAGAAAATTGTACTGATCTTCTTTTTGATGGATGTGGGAGTTCTGCTGGGGAAGCTAGTCTTTCCAATTCAATGTCGTTTGGGAGGTATTTAGATGTATTCCGGTGTTTAGTTATTTCAATGTCGGCAAAATTTTCAATTTTAATATTTAAGAGTGGAAGTTGTGCTAGAGAGATAGCAGTTGAAGTGTTAAGGGTTCGGAAACCTCTTATAATTTTTATTGCAAAATTGCGTTGCAGAGAGAGAAGACGTTTTTGGACATATTTGTATTTTAGCGCTGGGTGCCAGATACTTGCAGCATAACACATTATCGGCTCTATTACGGCATTATAAATAGAACGGACATTCTCTGAATTTATTCCCCAAGTAGGTTTAATAAATTTAGCAAGCTTCTGAAAGAGTTTGTACGACCTATTTATAATGTGATCTACGTGTTTAATAAAATTTAATTTTTGATCAATGATTACTCCAAGATACTTTATTTGACGAGAAAATTGCAGTTGTTGATTACTCATTATTATCTGACATTTCCTAGCTTTGTTTGTAAATGAAATCATCTGTGTCTTTTGTGGGCCAAATTTCAATTTAACACTATTTCCCCAATCGGTTATTCTAGTAAGCGCTTCATTGGTTATATTTTCAAGTGTAGTTATGTCTTTCGACTGTGTGATTAAGAGAATGTCATCTGCAAAGGCTTGAAGGTGACATCCCTGAGGTAGTTCAGCCGTTAAGAGTTCGTCTAAAACCAGATTCCATAGTACAGGACCGCAAACTGAACCTTGAATGCATCCTCGAGACATAGGTTTGGTACATGAACTGTCAGCAAAATCAAGCCTGACCGTTCTATCCTTAACATAATTTTGCAACAGTTTGAATAAGTTAGAGGGACAGTGTACAGTGTTGAGTTTGTGGAAAATCGCTGGCCACCATGCATTGTCAAATGCGGATTGGATGTCAAGAGATATAGCTATAACTTGTAGTTTTTTAGCTTTAGCATCTTGAATTACATCAAGTGCTTTCTGGATAGCATTAGTTGTTGATGTCTGTTCTTTAAATCCAAACTGCATGTTACTCATGGTGCCCGTTACATTAAGATGATGTTTTAATCGTTTCGTAATAAGTTTTTCTAGAACCTTTCCGAAGACATTTATTAGGCCTATTGGTCTGTATGAAGATGTTGTTGGTTCGCTTTTATTAGGCTTTGGTATGACTTTGATATAAGCAACTTTCCAAGCTTTTGGGAAGTACGAGAGTTGAAGGCATCTATTCATTAGCTTAGTTACCACAGATGGGAATAATTTAATAAAGTTTGTACAGATATCGGCTGTGAGGTGGTCAAGACCTGGAGATTTCTTGGGGTTCATGGAGGATACTGCATTTATTATTTCGTCGACTGTGAATGGAGGTTCTGGTAGCGTTACAGGTATTTTTTTAGATAGTCTCCTTATCTTTGTATGCCGTGGATTTGTGTCCGGTTCATCTTCAGGAAAGTACTCTTTAAGGAAAGTTTCAGCGGTCTCTTGGGTGGTTGAGGTGTAGTTACCAGATTTAGTTTTAAGAGTAGTAGGAGGCTTTGTTAGTGGTGTTGTTTTTAATAATCTATTCGTAACGCTCCAAACGTCCTCCTTTCCTTGCTTATTACAAAATTCTTTGAAGTGTTTTGTTGATTCGGCTCTTATTGCTTGCGAATATTCATTTTTTAGCTTTTCTTTTTCAGATAGTGCGTCGGTCATGGGTTTTTTATTACGCTTTAGTTGTTGTAGTTTGTGGTGGTTTTTTATAACTTTTTGTTTAAGACTCTCTAGTTTTTCATTCCACCACGGAGCTCTAAGGGCGCGTTCGCCTTTTTGTGGAAACAGTTTATTGCAAACATTTTGAATAACCGACGTTAATTTTGAGACATATTTTTCAAGCTCTGTAGTGTTAAGATGCTCAATATTGATATCTAGGTCTAAGTTTTCACTAATTCGTTTTTGAAATACTTCTTTTATCTCGTCCCATTTTATATTTTGTGTATTGTACTTGAAGGTGGACAGTTTTTTGGCTCTTGTTAATGAACTTTTATTCATATGTAATTCGAAAGTAATACCATTATGACTAGATGTTGGACTATATTCTTTTGTAACTTTCCAGTTTGATATTTGATTTGGCGGTGAGTTGCAGGTGAGAGTTAGGTCTATAATTGATTCCCGATGGATGTTATGAGAGACTGTTTCAAAAGTGGGATCGGTGCCGATGTTACAAATGTTTAGATTATTGGTCGTGATCAGGTTTACGATGCTGTTACCACGGCGGTTGGCTCGCACTGAACCCCAAAGGGGGTGCCATCCATTGAAATCTCCGCCAATAATGTGTATTGAGTTTGGATTATTCTGGAGGAAGAAATCTAATGAATTGATTGTGTTAAATTCATCGTTCCTAGGTTCAACGTATGCACTTATTAAAAATATTTTTTTACCGCGGATGATAATTTGCACAATGCACAGATTTGGAGAAGAATATTCGGACATACCCAAGGTACATCCAATTCTCTGTCTTACAAGAATACATGCTTTAACATGACGATCAGTTGGGAACTGATAAATATTGTAATTAGGGCATGAATTCATAGAGCTATTTTTACCTACATATGGTTCGCTGATAAAAACTACATCAATTTGATTATTGTTAATATATGTAAACATTTCGTGTGTTGCTGCATAGCCCCTGTCAAGGTTAATTTGTAAACATTTTATTGCGGGGTGATTTTTAGAGATTGTATTGTTTCTATTTCTGTTGTCCATAGTCAGTCCTGTTTTTGCAGCTTTCTATCTGTTTTTGTAAGCGGGGACAAAGTAGCGACGTGGCACTATGTTGAGTATTTAAATTCAAATTATATTTCTTGCAATGTTGTGAGCAGTTGTAACAGTTGACTTTAGTTTCGTCCTTTTTGACTGGGCAATCTTTGTAGGAGTGGTCAAATGATGAGCAGTAGGAGCAAATTGTTTTGTCTTCTGTGCAATGTTTCTTCGTGTGACCGAATTTAAGGCACTTGTAACAATGAAGATACGCTGGGTGGTCTTCAGTATGTACTCTCTGATGATCAATATTTAATTTCTGTAGTTCTATAACAGTTCTCCAAATTTGAGGAGTGACCATAAAAACAGGGTTGTATAGTTTTTTATTTTTATTATTTTTTATGAAACGGAAGGTTATATCGTCAGGAGTTTTTATTTCACTTTTTATGCTTGGGTTTTGATTTATAATAATTTCTTTGAGTTCAGCTGCTGGGGTGTCGATATAGACGCCCTTTAATATTATCATAGGCCTCAGTTTCTTGGCTATATCAGCGTTAACCAAGCTATCTGGCTGATTTGCGGCGTCAATAACTTTATCCCGTTGTTCTTCGTTATCGAACTCTACTCTGAGTTTATTGTTAGATACTTGCTTGACGTCAGCGGGACTGAAGGTATAGTGCTTAAAGTGTACACTTTTCCGCCAAGCACTAATAGTTTCTTGTGGAGAAGAAACTGGCTGCTTCGCACTAACAATGATTGCCGGTTTTGTTATGGGAATAGATTTCTTTACAGGCGTGGAAGATTTAACAGCGTTAGCGTACGATAGTGGTAATGTAGTGGCTGAAGGTGATAGAGGTGGACGTTGCAATGGCTGAGTGTACAGTTGTTGAGGTTTTTGGGTAAACTTTAAGAGCTCTTCTTTAATAGTGTTCCTGATGATTGTCACAGTTTTATTTTCGGCTGATGAAATTGAATGCCGTAAAACGGTTTTCACTTGGTCAAACAATTGTTGAGAACTGCGATTAATTTCATCCAGCGATTTTTTGATGTTATCTTTATTCTGGCGCGTAACGCTTCTATTGCCGTCTAAATTTTGCTGGATAAAATTTATGTTTTCTAATATTTTTGCGAGGTATTCTTCGTTCAGATTTAACCCGGGGTCAGACCGTGCCTCTTCGTATTCGTCGTCGGTTATATGGATGGGATCTTCAGCCCTGTTAGTTGTTAGTTTAGATTCTTGGCTGAGATCGACTTCAGAACAAGTGTTTTTGAAAGTTGACATTTGTGTGATGTAAAATCACTTAAGTAATGAATACCGAAAGGGTGGGCGGAATAAGCGAAGACTTAAAAAAAATGTTAAGTTTTATGAATTAACTACTATTAGAAAATCGAATTATATGAAAATAAATTATTTAAATGTGAAAATGTATAAAGAAAACTATGTGAAAAAACGAGGAACAATAAATGACGCTATATAAAAAGAAAATCTAAATGAAAAAAATGAAAATAATTATGATTTATAATGAGAAGTATGAAAATTTACTTAAGTAATGAAAACAGGGAGGGTGGGAGTTCTTTTTCTCTAATTCCGCGTGTTTTATTTTACAGATTTGAGTGCAGATGGCAGTTTCTACACTAGACGGACCTTACAGAAGCAAAAAGAGTGAAATAAAAGCAAATTTGAAAAATTTTAAAAATTTTATGAAAATACGACTCTAAGAAAACGAATTATATGAAAATTTGTAATTTTACTGTGAAAATTGTATGAAAAAACTAGATGGAATTACAGGCGGCAATTAGTTACACTATATAACAAGAAAATATGAACAGAAAAGACAAATTTTATGCAAAGTTAGAGAAGATTTTATGTTTTATTTGTGAATTTACTACTATAAAAGAATGAAATATGTGAAAATTTATAATATAACAGTGAAAATTTAATAAGAAAACTATAGGGTAATATGGGGAGCAATTAGCTGTATTATTTAGAAAAAATTTGAACAAAAAAGACGAAGTTTTATGAAAGTTATAAGCAAAGTTGTAGTTGAATTTAATTATTTGTATCGATTGACCACTATACCTCGGTTTAGGTAAGTATCGATTTTCTCTAATTCCGCGTGTTTTATTTTACAGATTTGAGTGCAGATGGCAGTTTCTACACTAGACGGACCTTACAGAAGCAAAAAGAGTGAAATAAAAGCAAATTTGAAAAATTTTAAAAATTTTATGAAAATACGACTCTAAGAAAACGAATTATATGAAAATTTGTAATTTTACTGTGAAAATTGTATGAAAAAACTAGATGGAATAACAGGCGGCAATTAGTTACACTATATAACAAGAAAATATGAACAGAAAACACAAATTTTATGCAAAGTTAGAGAAGATTTTATGTTTTATTTGTGAATTTACTACTATAAAAGAATGAAATATGTGAAAATTTATAATATAACAGTGAAAATTTAATAAGAAAACTATAGGGTAATATGGGGAGCAATTAGCTGTATTATTTAGAAAAAATTTGAACAAAAAAGACGAAGTTTTATGAAAGTTATAAGCAAAGTTGTAGTTGAATTTAATTATTTGTATCGATTGACCACTATACCTCGGTTTAGGTAAGTATCGATTTTCTCTAATTCCGCGTGTTTTATTTTACAGATTTGAGTGCAGATGGCAGTTTCTACACTAGACGGACCTTACAGAAGCAAAAAGAGTGAAATAAAAGCAAATTTGAAAAATTTGAAAAATTTTATGAAAATACGACTCTAAGAAAACGAATTATATGAGAATTTGTAATTTTACTGTGAAAATTGTATGAAAAAACTAGATGGAATTACAGGCGGCAATTAGTTACACTATATAACAAGAAAATATGAACAGAAAAGACAAATTTTATGCAAAGTTAGAGAAGATTTTATGTTTTATTTGTGAATTTACTACTATAAAAGAATGAAATATGTGAAAATTTATAATATAACAGTGAAAAATTAATAAGAAAACTATAGGGTAATATGGGGAGCAATTAGCTGTATTATTTAGAAAAAATTTGAACAAAAAAGACGAAGTTTTATGAAAGTTATAAGCAAAGTTGTAGTTGAATTTAATTATTTGTATCGATTGACCACTATACCTCGGTTTAGGTAAGTATCGATTTTCTCTAATTCCGCGTGTTTTATTTTACAGATTTGAGTGCAGATGGCAGTTTCTACACTAGACGGACCTTACAGAAGCAAAAAGAGTGAAATAAAAGCAAATTTGAAAAATTTTAAAAATTTTATGAAAATACGACTCTAAGAAAACGAATTATATGAAAATTTGTAATTTTACTGTGAAAATTGTATGAAAAAACTAGATGGAATTACAGGCGGCAATTAGTTACACTATATAACAAGAAAATATGAACAGAAAAGACAAATTTTATGCAAAGTTAGAGAAGATTTTATGTTTTATTTGTGAATTTACTACTATAAAAGAATGAAATATGTGAAAATTTATAATATAACAGTGAAAATTTAATAAGAAAACTATAGGGTAATATGGGGAGCAATTAGCTGTATTATTTAGAAAAAATTTGAACAAAAAAGACGAAGTTTTATGAAAGTTATAAGCAAAGTTGTAGTTGAATTTAATTATTTGTATCGATTGACCACTATACCTCGGTTTAGGTAAGTATCGATTTTCTCTAATTCCGCGTGTTTTATTTTACAGATTTGAGTGCAGATGGCAGTTTCTACACTAGACGGACCTTACAGAAGCAAAAAGAGTGAAATAAAAGCAAATTTTAAAAATTTTAAAAATTTTATGAAAATACGACTCTAAGAAAACGAATTATATGAAAATTTGTAATTTTACTGTGAAAATTGTATGAAAAAACTAGATGGAATTACAGGCGGCAATTAGTTACACTATATAACAAGAAAATATGAACAGAAAAGACAAATTTTATGCAAAGTTAGAGAAGATTTTATGTTTTATTTGTGAATTTACTACTATAAAAGAATGAAATATGTGAAAATTTATAATATAACAGTGAAAATTTAATAAGAAAACTATAGGGTAATATGGGGAGCAATTAGCTGTATTATTTAGAAAAAATTTGAACAAAAAAGACGAAGTTTTATGAAAGTTATAAGCAAAGTTGTAGTTGAATTTAATTATTTGTATCGATTGACCACTATACCTCGGTTTAGGTAAGTATCGATTTTCTCTAATTCCGCGTGTTTTATTTTACAGATTTGAGTGCAGATGGCAGTTTCTACACTAGGCGGACCTTACAGAAGCAAAAAGAGTGAAATAAAAGCAAATTTGAAAAATTTTAAAAATTTTATGAAAATACGACTCTAAGAAAACGAATTATATGAGAATTTGTAATTTTACTGTGAAAATTGTATGAAAAAACTAGATGGAATTACAGGCGGCAATTAGTTACACTATATAACAAGAAAATATGAACAGAAAAGACAAATTTTATGCAAAGTTAGAGAAGATTTTATGTTTTATTTGTGAATTTACTACTATAAAAGAATGAAATATGTGAAAATTTATAATATAACAGTGAAAAATTAATAAGAAAACTATAGGGTAATATGGGGAGCAATTAGCTGTATTATTTAGAAAAAATTTGAACAAAAAAGACGAAGTTTTATGAAAGTTATAAGCAAAGTTGTAGTTGAATTTAATTATTTGTATCGATTGACCACTATACCTCGGTTTAGGTAAGTATCGATTTTCTCTAATTCCGCGTGTTTTATTTTACAGATTTGAGTGCAGATGGCAGTTTCTACACTAGACGGACCTTACAGAAGCAAAAAGAGTGAAATAAAAGCAAATTTGAAAAATTTGAAAAATTTTATGAAAATACGACTCTAAGAAAACGAATTATATGAAAATTTGTAATTTTACTGTGAAAATTGTATGAAAAAACTAGATGGAATTACAGGCGGCAATTAGTTACACTATATAACAAGAAAATATGAACAGAAAAGACAAATTTTATGCAAAGTTAGAGAAGATTTTATGTTTTATTTGTGAATTTACTACTATAAAAGAATGAAATATGTGAAAATTTATAATATAACAGTGAAAATTTAATAAGAAAACTATAGGGTAATATGGGGAGCAATTAGCTGTATTATTTAGAAAAAATTTGAACAAAAAAGACGAAGTTTTATGAAAGTTATAAGCAAAGTTGTAGTTGAATTTAATTATTTGTATCGATTGACCACTATACCTCGGTTTAGGTAAGTATCGATTTTCTCTAATTCCGCGTGTTTTATTTTACAGATTTGAGTGCAGATGGCAGTTTCTACACTAGACGGACCTTACAGAAGCAAAAAGAGTGAAATAAAAGCAAATTTGAAAAATTTTAAAAATTTTATGAAAATACGACTCTAAGAAAACGAATTATATGAAAATTTGTAATTTTACTGTGAAAATTGTATGAAAAAACTAGATGGAATTACAGGCGGCAATTAGTTACACTATGTAACAAGAAAATATGAACAGAAAAGACAAATTTTATGCAAAGTTAGAGAAGATTTTTGGTTTTATTTGTGAATTTACTACTATAAAAGAATGAAATATGTGAAAATTTATAATATAACAGTGAAAATTTAATAAGAAAACTATAGGGTAATATGGGGAGCAATTAGCTGTATTATTTAGAAAAAATTTGAACAAAAAAGACGAAGTTTTATGAAAGTTATAAGCAAAGTTGTAGTTGAATTTAATTATTTGTATCGATTGACCACTATACCTCGGTTTAGGTAAGTATCGATTTTCTCTAATTCCGCGTGTATTATTTTACAGATTTGAGTGCAGATGGCAGTTTCTACACTAGACGGACCTTACAGAAGCAAAAAGAGTGAAATAAAAGCAAATTTGAAAAATTTTAAAAATTTTATGAAAATACGACTCTAAGAAAACGAATTATATGAAAATTTGTAATTTTACTGTGAAAATTGTATGAAAAAACTAGATGGAATTACAGGCGGCAATTAGTTACACTATATAACAAGAAAATATGAACAGAAAAGACAAATTTTATGCAAAGTTAGTGTTCAATGCTCGCTCATAAAGCGATATGTGTTAGTAATAATGGTGTGAGTTAATAGATGGCGCTGTACTAATTATGTATATTTAGCAGTAATTGTAGTGTGGCTAGTTATTCATAGATGGCGTTGAATTTTTGACACGAGTTTTGCAAGTCGCGATGTTAAGATCTATTCAAATTCTATAAAGGTGTTTGTGAAAATAAATGTTGTTGACTTTGCCTTGGTGAATCTGAAGTTTTATTTATATTCGCAAGGAGCATTTTTTGGGACTTTAACATTGGTCCTTCACGCCGGATGTATACGGCTTTAGTGACTGGTGTTTGGTCCAAGCGGCGCTGACACGGTAGCGGATTGTTGCCGATAGTGCTGCTAACTGCGGGGAGCAGCATCGTCTGTCAAAGTGGAAGACATCAAGCGGAAGTTGGCAACGAAGTTCCCGACGTGTGGAGGAGCCATTTCGCCGTGTGGCTGCATCATCGATACCGGCGCTGGCAAAAGGACTGCAACTGCATGCAAGTATAAGTGTTGTGAATAGTGATCCGGACAAAACTGTGAGTACTTTCATAATATTAATTCGACAGTAAAATAAATTTGAGTGTTAAAGTGTCATTTTACAATTGCGTAGAACTTTGAAAAACTTAGTTTACTAATATTAGACTTAGAATAATTGTTTAAAAAGTGTTTATACGAGGAATCTATGCCCGATTTTATATCAACATGACAAGTTTGTAAACACTTTGAAAATTTCGTAATTTTGCTGGACTTGTAAAATTTTCGATCAAGATACATAGAAGGAATTACACTTGGAATTTTATAATTTATGTGCGATTAATTTTGAAATTCTAAACACTTATATTATTTGAAATTTGAATGTACTGAATCTGTAAATTAGTTCTTAAGTAATTTTTCCTAACAGAAATAAGATGGCAAACTTTAATATACAAAGGGACATATACAAAAGAATTTCAAAGGCTCATCTTAACTTTAAGAAATCTCCAAAGGAGCGAATTGCGGAGCAGTACATTAAAACTAGACTCGAGAATTTAGAACAGTTATGGAATGATTTTAAAATTACACATCAAAAAATTATCCAGGATTCGGATTGGGATAAATTAGAGGCATCCGATTACATAAAAGAAGAACTCTATGACAAAGTCGAAGATTTATACATAGATTATAAATGTGATTTAAAAAATAAATTATCCATGCTAAATGAATCAGAGTTGCAAGCGAGTGGTGGTAGTTCGTTCACGTCCACATCAGTTAAATTACCAAAAATTACTATTCCTACCTTTTCGGGCAAATATAACGAATGGACAACCTTTAGGGACCTGTTTGTTTCGTTAATACACTCAAATGAGACCTTAGACGACGTTCAAAAATTACACTACTTAAAGGGTTATTTGACTGGTGAGGCGGAGCAATTGATTCGTCAGGTACCCACTACTGCAGCTAATTATAAGCAATGTTGGGAACAAATAGAAAAAAGATTTAATAATAAAAGATACTTGTGTAATTGTATTTTAAAGCGTTTATTTAATCAATATATGTGTAAAAACGAATCAGCTTTGGCATTAAAGGATCTTTTAGACAACACTAATGAGTGTTTACACGCTTTAACTAATTTAGGTGTGGATATTAGTACATGGGACATTATTATAATTTATATAGTAAGCTTAAAATTAGATACAGAGTCGCGGAAGTTGTGGGAAGTTAAAGTTAGCGAGTTTTCAAATGAACTGCCCAAATTGTCCGATTTAAAAAATTTCTTGGAACATCGGTTTAAGTCCTTGGAATTTTTGGACACTAAGATACAGAAACAAAATGGCAACCGTAATGTCAAGGTGCTTCATATTGCCACAGTATCTTGCACATTTTGTTCGGAGGCACATAAATTATGTAATTGTAAAAAATTTGCAACCAAGGACGTTGAAGAGCGCCGGAGTTATGTTCAGGCTAATAAATTATGTTTCAATTGTTTAGGTGAAAATCACGCCGCATATTCATGCCGCCGGTCGACTAGATGTCGTATATGCCAGAAAAGACATCATTCTCTATTACATCCTAAATCTGTTCCTAAACCGATTGACAACGATAATAACGTTGTTGCTGCAGCAGCAACAACTTCCAATTCGCCAAGTGAGTCCACCAATACTATTGTTTCATGTTTTTCGGATGTTCATAGCCAATCACTATTGGCCACGGCCTTGGTCGAGGTCGAAACCAAAACTGGGGCATTTGTTTTATTAAGAGCGCTAATTGATCAGGGCTCTCAGGCTTCGTTCATCACGGAGTCAGCTGTCCAGTTACTGGGTTTAAGGAAAATTCCGACGAAAGCTGATATTTCCAGGTTAGGCGATGAGGAGAGTGGTACTTTACCCTCTAAAGCAATGATCGTAATAAAACTTCACTCACGCCTTGACCATTCATTTATCGTAAATACCAAGGCGTATGTTTTAAATAAATTGACGTCTCTGCTTCCCGAAAGGAAGATAGTTCATGTTTCATCAACACTTTCTAAAATGGATTTGGCAGATCCAACATACGGAATGCCAAATAAAATTGACTTAATACTGGGAACATGTGTGTACAGCGAGATTTTGCTGGAAGGATTAATGAAAGGCCCACCCGGGGCTCCTCTTGCGCAAAAGACAGCACTAGGGTGGATTTTATCTGGCAATGTTCATAATCATGGATCCAATCACCATAGTTCTAAGATGTGTCACAACATCATCATTGGCCTACACGTTCAAATGAACGACAATGAGCAGCTCAAAAGGTTTTGGGAATTAGAATCAGATGATTCTTTGTTACGTAAAAAATATCTAACTGACGAAGAAAATAAATGCGAACAAATATTTTCTGAAACCACACGAAGGGATGAGTCAGGACGATACATCGTCAAACTCCCTTTCAAATCTGGAGATCCAGCATGCAAATATGGTGGTTCGGAAAATATAGCGCGCAAACGTTTTTATGCTTTAGAAGGAAGGTTTCAACGTGACACAAATTTTCAAAGCCAATATGCGAGCGTCATAAGAGAGTATGTAGACTTAGGCCATATGGAACATGTTTCGGAAAAAGAAATTAAAAAACCAGGCGCTGTCTACTTGCCCCACCATGCCGTTCTGAGGAACGACAAAAGTACGACCAAGGTAAGGGTCGTGTTTGATGCATCTTGCCCTGGTGAGAATGGCGTATCATTGAACAATGATTTGATGGTCGGCCCAACACTTCAACCTGATCTGCGACATATCATCATGCGATGGCGTCGTCATCGTATTTCTTTGGTCGCTGACATTGTGAAAATGTACAGACAGGTTAAAGTGTTTCAAGATGATACCGACTATCAAAGAATTCTGTGGCGGGAAAACCCAAATGAGGATTTGCAACACCTACGTTTATTACGTGTCACCTTCGGTACATCTTCAGCACCGTATCTAGCTGTAAGATCATTGCAACAGCTTGTGTACGATGAGGGAAAGACCTTTTCTTCAGTTACTGACCGCGTGCTGACGGATTTTTATGTCGACGACCTTATGACAGGTTGCGACTCTGTAGCCGAAGGTGTGGAATTGCACAGGAATATGAACCAATTGCTGAGTCGTGGAGGCTTCCAACTTCAGAAGTGGTCCAGCAATAGTAATGAGCTATTGAACGAAATAAGTGAAGGAAGAACCGACATAAAAGACAGCTTGGAATTGAAAACAGATGAGGTGTTAAAAATTTTAGGATTAACGTGGAATAGATCAACTGATAAATTTCAGTACACTGTTCAACTTCCTCAGTTGGAGGTCCCCGTGACCAAGCGAAAGGTCATATCTGACATCGCCAGGCTATATGACCCATTAGGATGGATCTCTCCTGTCATAATAACAGCTAAAATACTCATTCAGAAAATTTGGTTGTCAGGCATCGGATGGGACGATGAGCTTCCATCCCATTTACTGCACGAGTGGATAGCCTATCGTAGTAGCCTTAGTCAGCTCACCGAGTTTTGTATTCCCAGATGGTTAGGTCTTCACAGTGGAGCATGTCTAGAGCTCCAAGGATTTTGTGACGCATCCAATAATGCGTTTGCAGCTGTTGTATATGCCAGAATTATTGGTCAAGATGGAGCGATTCATGTCAATTTAGTTTCTTCAAAGACAAAGGTGGCTCCTGTCAAACAGGTGAGCATTCCTAGACTAGAGCTCTGCGGTGCAGTGTTGCTTGCCAAGCTTATGCGGGACGTTTCGGATACCTTAGAAGTTTCAAGGGAAAATATCCACGCCTGGACCGACTCATCCGTGGTACTGTCGTGGCTGAGAAGTCATCCAAGCAAATGGAAAACCTTTGTGGCTAACAGGGTATCCGAAATACTCACTCTCTTGGATGTTCACCAATGGTCACACGTCCAATCGAGTGACAATCCCGCGGATGGTGCTTCCCGCGGTGTGCTACCGTCTGAATTGGCAAGATTTAAGATCTGGAAATGCGGTCCTAAATGGCTCAAAAATAAAGAAATACAATATAATACAGGGAAATTACAGGATACATGTTTAGAAGAGAAAAAGAAAAGATTTATGGTTCATTCACTTACCTGCAGTTCTGAAGATGTGCTTTCAAAATTTTCATCACTAAATAAACTTACTAGAGTCATTGCATATTGTAGAAGGTTTTTGTATTTAAAATCTAAGGGCAAAATTAAAACTAGTTGGTTAAGTTCATCGGAAATAAATGAAGCATTACTTACCTGCATAAAAATGTGCCAAACCCAGTACTTCAAGGAAGACATGGATTCGTTAAAAAGAAGGGGAAGAATAAAAGGAAAGAGCACACTTACCTCGTTAAATCCTTACCTCGATGAAAATGAGATCTTAAGAGTAGGTGGTCGTTTACGTCATGCCAAGATCCCAGAGGACATGAAGAATCCTGTGCTCATTCCTCATAAGTCTGCATTCACAGATCTTTTGATAGCTCATGCCCACGATCGCACAATGCATGGTGGGCCGCAATTAATGCTCAATTATCTAAGATCAAAGTATTGGGTAATAAACGCAAGGGGTCTTGTCAGGCAATTTGTTAAAAAATGCGTGACTTGCGTACGTCATTCTGCTCAGACTAACCAGCAGCTGATGGGTAACTTGCCTGAGGCAAGAGCGACAGCTTGCCGACCTTTTCTAAGAAGTGGTGTGGATTACGCCGGCCCAATCGCCGTCAGACCCATGAAGGGTCGCGGTTATCGTTCCACTAAGGGGTACATCTGTGTCTTTGTCTGCATGTCCACTCGGGCTATCCACCTCGAAGTTGTCAGCGATCTGACTTCACAGGCTTTTCTGGCAGCTTTTAGGCGATTTACATCCAGACGAGGACATTGTGCTGAGCTGTGGAGCGATAACGGCACCACCTTTGTTGGAGCTGATAGGGAGTTACAAAATTTATTAAATCACGAAAGGTCTAGCGTAGCTGCGGAGATTGCCGAGTGGTTAGGCAATAATGGAACGAAGTGGCATTACATTCCACCTCACTCTCCAAATTTTGGAGGGCTTTGGGAGGCAGGGGTAAAATCCACTAAGTATCATCTGAAAAGAGTTGTTGGTAACCACACCTTGACTTTTGAGGAGTTGACCACAGTTTTGGCACAAATAGAGGCATGCTTGAACTCCCGACCTCTTTCCCAAATTACCAATAATCTTGATGAACCCTTCCCACTGACACCAGGACATTTTTTAGTCGGCGAGTCTTTGATACTCGTGCCTGATCATAAATTCGAAAGTTCTAATATTAGTAGTTTAAAAAGGTGGCACCTCACCCAACGATTAGTGCAAGATTTCTGGCATAGATGGGCACACGAATATCTGACACAATTTCACCATCGCTACAAATGGTCTCGCCGAACTCCCGAACCTAACATAGGAGATATAGTTCTAGTGAAAGAAACTGACCTTCCACCAGCTAAGTGGCTTTACGGCATCATTACCCACAAACATCCCGGCTCTGACAATCTAACGCGTGTTGTATCCTTGCGATGCAAGAATTCGATTATAAAGCGTCCCGTATCCAAGTTGATTATTCTCCCTGTTACTAAATGATAAATGCGTTCCAATCTGCTTCTTTGCCTTGCTGCTTTACAAAGTATGTTACCTAAGTTTGTCAATATTAATTGTATGCCTTAAATTTAAGTTCCTTTTATCATGTCGGTATAATATATATATTGTAATGTAAAATACAACGTCATGTTGTATTTATTTTTTGTTTGGTTCTACACCGCCTAATGCAATGGTGGGCGGATTCTATAGATGTGAATTAGTCTTAATTTTTCTTTATTGTTATTTATAATTGTAAGTCGAATTCTTTTAGTAATTGTTGAATATGGACATTTCGTCCATGGTGGGCGGAATGTTCAATGCTCGCTCATAAAGCGATATGTGTTAGTAATAATGGTGTGAGTTAATAGATGGCGCTGTACTAATTATGTATATTTAGCAGTAATTGTAGTGTGGCTAGTTATTCATAGATGGCGTTGAATTTTTGACACGAGTTTTGCAAGTCGCGATGTTAAGATCTATTCAAATTCTATAAAGGTGTTTGTGAAAATAAATGTTGTTGACTTTGCCTTGGTGAATCTGAAGTTTTATTTATATTCGCAAGGAGCATTTTTTTGGGACTTTAACAGTTAGAGAAGATTTTATATTTTATTTGTGAATTTACTACTATAAAAGAATGAAAAATGTGAAAATTTATAATATAACAGTGAAAATTTAAGAAGAAAACTATAGGGTAATATGGGGAGCAATTAGCTGTATTATTTAGAAAAAATTTGAACAAAAAAGACGAAGTTTTATGAAAGTTATAAGCAAAGTTGTAGTTGAATTTAATTATTTGTATCGATTGACCACTATACCTCGGTTTAGGTAAGTATCGATTTTCTCTAATTCCGCGTGTTTTATTTTACAGATTTGAGTGCAGATGGCAGTTTCTACACTAGACGGACCTTACAGAAGCAAAAAGAGTGAAATAAAAGCAAATTTGAAAAATTTTAAAAATTTTATGAAAATACGACTCTAAGAAAACGAATTATATGAAAATTTGTAATTTTACTGTGAAAATTGTATGAAAAAACTAGATGGAATTACAGGCGGCAATTAGTTACACTATATAACAAGAAAATATGAACAGAAAAGACAAATTTTATGCAAAGTTAGTGTTGAGGACAGCTAGAGACCCGCCGCCCCGTCGCCCCTTCGTACCCCGCTACCCCCCGCGCACCCCGCACACCGGCGCCGACCCAGTGATGTCGGCGTCCAATCAACGCGCGTGTGGCTCCATTTGTCGTCGCACGGCACTACTCACAGACTGAGGCACCTTCTTGCGAGATATAAGAAGGGCGTCTCGGTCTGTGAGCTGCCAATTATAACTACGAAAACCTTTACCAACTGGAAAGGTTTCAAGGACTCCCTAGCCAAAGCTATGGACTCGCAGGACTCCCCAAATTACCTTCCGTCGGACCTAGATTTAGATAGTCCTGAAAAAATCGACACCGCGGTCGATTCACTTTCTACCCTAATTAAATCCTCCCTTAAGGAGAATGAAAGGGTCGTCCCGGTTGCTAATAATAGTAGGCTTCCCCTATATATTAGCAACATATTAAAAGCTAAAAAAGCTGCTTTTCGTAGAGCAGCTAAGTATCCCACCCCCGAATATAGGCATACGGCTAATCGTCTTCAACGAAAACTCCGTTTATGCCTTGCCGAATTTCGAGACCTCCAAAGGAGTGAACTCATGGAGAATATATCTCCCTCCCACACAGCGTATTATCGGATGGCTAGAGCCCTCCGTATAGACGCTATAACACACATTCCCCCTCTCTCCCGCCCCGACGGAACGGTTGCTTTCGAGGACGACGAAAAGGCTGAGTGTTTTGCAGATAGCATTGCCGAACAATGCTCTCCTAGCACTCAACCTGTCGACCCCTTACATATACAGGAAGTGGAGGATGAGGTCCGACGCCGGAACTCACCCCCCACCACCTCTGATCCTATCACTGTGTCCAATGATGAGATCTCGTCCCTCATCAAAGGATTTAAAAACAGAAAGGCTCCGGGCGCGGATGGCATATCCAACCAAGCCCTTAAGCACTTTCCAGAGCAGGTGTTAACCCTCTTATCTATTATCTTTAACGCCTGCTTCAATCTTAGTTATTTTCCCACCACTTGGAAAGAGGCCATTGTCATTGGTATTCCCAAGCCAGGCAAGCCTCTTAACCTCCCCTCCAGCCATCGTCCCATTAGCCTCCTAAAGGCTATGGGCAAACTCTTTGAAAGAGTGATTCAAAATAGAATGAGGCGCCATCTGTTTCCCACAGACGGTGACCCTCTTATCATCCCACACCAATTTGGTTTCCGTGAGAAACATTCATGTCCCCAACAAGTACACCGCATAGTGGAATACATCCTCAGCGGTTATTATCCACGTCGACAAAAGACAATCGCGGTCTTTTTCGACATTGCCAAAGCCTTCGACCGAGTCTGGCACGTAGGCCTTATTTACAAATTATATAGGATAGGACTCCCCGATCGTCTAGTACGTCTCGTGGCCTCTTATTTACAACATCGTACCTTTCGTTTTAGATACGAAGGCACGTTATCCCCTCAGCGCCCCATTAAAGCTGGTGTTCCTCAGGGATCGGTACTAGCTCCCCTCCTGTACATCTTGTACACCAACGATATCCCAATCCCATCGAATGGTGTACAATTATCACTTTTCGCAGATGATACTGCTCTTTATTATAAAAGTTATAACTTATCATACGCTAGGAACGAGCTCCAAAAGTCAGTCGATGACCTAGGAGAATGGTTCCAAAAATGGCGAATCGATGTGAACCCGGAGAAGAGCTCCGCAGTTCAATTCGATTGGAAAAGACGCCGTCATAAAAACCATAAAAATATCCCATCAATACGTATGTTAAGGACTCCTGTCCCTTGGCATACGTCAGCCAAATATTTAGGTGTCACCCTTGACTCAGAGCTCACTTTCGGGCCTCATGTCAAAAGAGTGACACGTCTAGCTAGATTTTATCTATGTAGGCTAAACAGTATGTTAGGCCGTCATAGCAAAATGTCCCTAAGAAATAAGCGAACCCTCTATAAGGTTTGTATACGACCGGTAATGACTTACGCGGCCCCATTATTCGCGCACGCTAATCCTAATCTTATTAATGATATGCAAATAGTACAAAACTTATTTTGTCGTCGAGCTACGAACGCACCTTGGTACGTTCGTAACGCCGACCTTCACCGGGATTTAGAAATCCCAACAATTCAGCAATACACTAAAACTCTCTCTGAAAACTTTTTTAAAGTTTCAGAGTCGCACAGTAATAAACTAATTCGTGAGGCAGTAACTTATACCGCCCCACCCCCCTCCCCTCATATTGTCCGCAGGCCGAACACTCTCTCGGACCAGCCTAATAAACTTTCATACGACCTGAACTGTCTACTGGCGGCTCAGGCCAATTCTAATTAAATTAAAAATTATTTAAAATCAATATGCCTTCGTAGGCAGTCCCTAAACGGCACTTAGCCGTCTGCGCTCTCTTTTTCTCCAAAAGAGGGTTGCTTTATGATACGGCATATGAAGCTTTCGACAGCTGAGTTGCCAGTCTCTAAAGGCAGTTTTTAGGGGGTATCACTTAGGTTCCCCTTGTAGGTCGTGAGTCCCCCATAACCACTATAGACCGGAACTATAGTGGCATGCGTAATGCATTTTCTGCCTCCCTCTGGGTAGCCCATTTCCAAATTACTTCGGGCGCAAAAAAAAAAAAATCTGTGAGCTGTTCATTTCACTTCGGAGCGGCACTTAGGAAGAAACCTGAAGAAGACTCAAGACTCCAAATCAAGACCTCCCTCTGTACATAGTGTTAGACATAGTTATAGTTAGTCAGTGCCGAATTATTGTAAATAGTTAATACAGTATATTAAAAAGTACCATCTTTTCTTCAAGCAGTCCCCTAGTATAGCTAACCTCAGATCAGTCGTTAAGTAATCAGTCACAAATAAATATACAGTCCACTGTTCATCCATTATATTCTTGGTCCTTCGAGCCGGATTCAAGCCAGAAGAAAGAAGCAAGAAGTAAGAAGAAACAAGAAAGAAGCCAATTATAGAAGAAAGAACATAATTATAGAAGAAAGAACATAATTATAGAAGAGAGAAGATCATTATAGAAGATCTTCAAGGAAGAAAGAAATTCGTCGATGAAGAGAGAAGATCGTCGGTACTAATTTCTTCCCTGTTTCTTGTTACGATTACGTCACATACGTCTATTGTCTGTTTCCAGACAATTTCTTGTTTCTTAACCGCGTTTACGCGGCCAGTGGTCACTCCCTAACGGTGCCAAACTGTGACCATCTGGTAACGCCCTTGTGGCGGGAACGACATCCATACGTGTGTCTTTTTAAAGACTGTACGTACGTCTTTTTGAAGACGACCGGAGGTCGCAACGTGGGACCATGAGGAAGACACGAAGCCAGAAGACACGGAACGATGATGACACGCCGGTAGGAATGCGCATATTCGAAGAAGCACCCGCGTCCCCGTCCGATTATCTCGCGATGGCACAAGCGCCCTCCGCCGCGCCCGCGCTCCAGGCCCCGCCCGCGCCCGCATCTACGCCCGCGCCCGCGCCCCCGCCGCCGCGCCCCGCTATGTCCGTGTCCACGACCGATCGTTTGGGAGAGGTTAGCACTTCCGCGCCGCGTACAGAGACACTCGCCGCGATTATTGAAGATCTTCCGTCTACAGAGATTAGTTCGATAGTACGTACCGTCGCGCCTGTAACAGACGTACATAGGTCCGCACCCCGCGCCCCGTCGGTTCGCTCCGCTCGTTCAGCCCGGTCGACGGCTAGTGCGATAGCTAAATTAAAGCAAATTGAGTATAACGCCGCGGAGGAACTAGCTGCAATTAGGAGGAAGCAATTGCAGTTGGAAGAAGATCTTATTAGGAAGAAGTACGCTAGGGACGTCGCGCAACTGCAAGAAGAAACAGATAGGGAAAGTGTCAACGAAGACGAGTTAGTTGAAAATAGAGTACGCGTTGATAGGTGGTTAGAAAACGTAGAGACTGTGCGGGGGGAGTCGCCTTCCCGCCCCTCTCAGCCCGCACCCCGCATCGAGTTAGAGCAGACCCTACCGAACAGGGTAATCGGTTACGACCACAGTGAAGATGCCCAGGGGAGGACGGAAGCGAATAACGTTCAACCGCGCCGCATAGATTCGGTACAGAGGGAAGATGGAGTCGCCGTAGGAATGAACCAGGTGGATCGTCGTGTACGGGTTACGTCGCCGTCGCGCGTCCAACGCCGCACTCTATCGCCTACACATAGATCGCCACATCGCCACGCGGATCGTAGATCACCGTCGCCGTATAGGGATGTAGGTGTACATAGATCGCCATCGCCACATCGCCACGCGGATCGTAGATTATCGTCGCCGTATAGGGATGTAGGTGCGCATAGGACGCCAGCGCCACAACGTAGGCTAGAGAGAGATAGGGATAGAGATAGGTCGCTTACTCCGCGAGGGAAAGATAGGGGTATAGAGCGACTAGCGGAAGCTCTGGAGAATATGGTCAGAGTTAGGCCCGCTGCCGCGAAGCAGACACAGGACTTGCCTATTTTTAACGGTCCGGCCGCGGAATGGTTAGCGTTCAAAGCCGCGATGAAAGAATCCACGCGTCTATATGGATTCACAGATACGGAAAATATGGCAAGGTTAAGAAACTGTCTACGCGGTGAAGCTAGGGAGGTAGTATCGGCACTGCTGTTTACCGCGAAGGATCCAGCAGATATTATGCGAACATTAGAGCAGTGTTTCGGCCGCCCGGAAGTAATTATCGATCGAGCGTTAGAAGAATTGAAACGCCTTCCGCGCCCGGGTCAAACCGCACAGGAATTAAATGCGTTCGCAATAAAGTTGCAAAATATCGTGTGCATTTTGCAAAACGTCGACGGCAAGGGATATCTGCAAAATCCAATGCTTACTAGGGAAGTAACGAGTAAGTTAAGCCCTCACTTACGGTCGCGTTGGTGTGATTATGCGGAGCACTACGGAAGTGCAGACGAACCGGACATCGTTACACTGTCCAGGTTCATGATGAGAGAGGCTGATCGTGCGTTGAGTCATGCCTATACGTCCGTAGAGCCGACTAAGGAATCGCCCGTAAGACGAGAGGCCCCGTCGTCGAAAAGGATAGTGACACGCCGCGTAGAGAATAGGGCTCGCGACGTAAAAACGTTCACCGCACAGGAGGACACCAGTAGTGCCTCTTGTATGTGTTGCGGGGGTGAACACGTGATCGCTAAGTGTAGAAAGTTAGCGCAAATGGGTGTGGACGACCGGTGGAATTGGGTAAAGGAAGAGGGGGTGTGTTTTCTATGTTTGAATAGTAAACACCGACGGTTTAAATGTAGAGCGAAGAAATGCGGCGTCGACGGCTGCAACGCCCCCCACCATGCCCTCCTTCACACCCGCAAGACCCGCGCACCCGAGACATCGGCAAAACCGGATGAGACCGTGCTCGTCGCGTCTAACGTCGCTAGTAATGCGTCCGTATTATTGAAAGTGTGTCCCATTACGTTACGTGGACCACGCGGTAGGGAAATAGATACGTATGCGTTGCTTGACGAAGGCTCGACCATTTCGTTGATCGACGACGACTTAGCGCGCGAGTTAGGAGCGGAAGGACCGGTAAAGCCGCTGAATATTAGAGGAGTAAGCAATAGTCAGCGCGAGGCCGATAGCAGGCTAGTTAACATAGGCATACGTGGAAAATCGCGCAGCGAGATGTACAGAATAAATGCGCGTACAGTAACAAATTTACAGATAGGTTCGCAGTCGGTAAATAAAGAGTGTTTACGGTTGAAACACTTACGCAACCTACCGAGCTCGGTTTGCTACGAGGACGCCAAACCGAGATTATTATTAGGCGCCGACAACTGGCATTTAATAATCACCCGTAATTTAAGGATAGGACGTCGAAGGCAGCCCGTAGCTGCACGTACGTTGCTAGGGTGGGCCATCCAGGGAACCGTACCGCGATCAACGTGTAGGGAAGACGGCGAGACCGTACTACACGTCGTAAGCGATAGCGGACGGTCAGATGAGGACGTCCAGGCGCTCGCCAGTCCGGGTAGGAAGATGTTACGACTGCCGAGGCGCTACGCTCCCACGGGGGGAGTAATAGGGAACCCACCGCGCGACGATAAGGCGTACACGCATCGCGACGGTAGGGACAGGCCTACGATCGAAACGGCCAAGGCGAAAGTCGCCCCGATAAAGGCGCAAAGCATTCCGCAGTTAGAAATACAGGCGAATCTAATAGACGCGCGACTCGCGGAATTCGTGCAAGGCGAGCACAGAGTGGTAGCCGATAGGGTAGTTTATTGGACAGACTCCACTACGGCGCTCCATTGGATTCAGAACGATACGGCGCGTTACACCCCATACGTAGCACATAGATTAGGGGAGATATCGGAGAAGACGTCACCCGAGCAATGGAGGTGGATACCGACCGCAGACAACATCGCGGATCAGGCAACGCGCATTAATTATACGTACAAGGAAGAGAGCGACAAATGGTTTACGGGACCACCATTCCTGTACGAAGATGAAGATCGATGGCCTCGACGTCCGGAAGAGAAGGCAGGGGATGAAGATGACGAGTTGGAGGAAGTCGTGGCGCACCAGAGCGACACCAGGGACGCTCCACACCTGCCAGACATCAAGAGGTTCTCTTCTTACGAGAGATTGGTCAGGGCCACCGCTCGCATATTACAGTTCGTCGATGCCATGAGAGGAAAGGCGCACGGATTAACATTGGACCACATCCAGAAAGCAGAACGGATGTGGATAGAGCGAAGTCAACAAGACAGTTTTGCTGAAGACATCAGTCGACTGCAGAAAGGAAGGAACTTGACAACCGGCAGCGCGTTGAGGAAGCTCGACCCCATATTCGAAGATGGCATACTGCGAGCTAGAGGACGGATTGACGCAGCCGATGTGGACAGTCAAATGAAGAGGCCCACCATCCTGAACGGACGCCACCAGTTTGTAAAGCTGCTTGTGGAGAAGGCGCATAAGGAAGCAAGCCACGCCAACAGGGAACGGATAGTGAACGACCTACGCACGAGATATCACATACTTCGACTACGACCGACCGTAAGAGAAGTGGAGCGGAGATGTCTGCAGTGCAGGGTACGCAAGGCGACACCACGGCCGGCGGTTGTCGGAGATCTACCACCTGAACGGTTAGGGGCATTCGCGCGACCATTCACCTACACCGGAATCGACTATTTCGGGCCTGTAACGGTAACAATAGGACGTAGGCATGAAAAACGGTGGATAGCATTATTCACTTGTTTGACGACGCGCGCGGTACATCTAGAGATAGTTTATTCCCTAACGACGGACTCGGCGATATCGGCATTGCGGCGCATGGCGGCTAGGCGTGGGTGGCCACGGGTCATCTACTCTGACAACGGAACGAATTTCCATGGGGCGGACACCGAGCTACGACGGGCAATGGAGGAGTGGGCACCCCTGCTGAAGGACTACGCGTTGACTCGGCGGACAGACTGGAAGTTCATCGCGCCGGGCGCGCCGAACCAGGGAGGCGCATGGGAGCGTCTCGTGCGCTCAGTGAAGACCGCGCTCGAAGCCACTCTACACCAGAAGAGCCCGCGGGAGGAGACGTTGGTGACGCTCCTCACCGAAGCCGAGAACACAGTGAACTCTCGACCGTTGACACACGTACCGGTCGACATCGACGAGGAAGAAGCGCTGACACCCAACCACTTCCTGCTGCTGGGACCATCGAGCCTTCCAGTAACCGCGCCGTGCACGCCTAGTGATCGTCGGGCGTGGAGAGCGGCGCAAGGACTTGCCGACGAGTACTGGAAGCGCTGGATGAAGGAGTACCTGCCGACGCTGGTTGCGCGCGGGGACTCACGGGATGTGCAGCAGCGACAGCTACAAGAGGGGGACCTCGTCGTGGTGGCAGACGGTAGCCTGCCAAGGAACGTGTGGCCGCGTGGAATTATAACGCGGACCTTTCCCGGACCAGACGGCGTGGTGCGCAACGTGGAGGTGCGGACCAGGGGCGGATTGCTGCGGCGGCCGGTCAGGAAGATCGCCGTCCTCCCGAAAGAAGATGAGGCTCGCGAGCTACGCCGGGGGGAGGATGTTGAGGACAGCTAGAGACCCGCCGCCCCGTCGCCCCTTCGTACCCCGCTACCCCCCGCGCACCCCGCACACCGGCGCCGACCCAGTGATGTCGGCGTCCAATCAGCGCGCGTGTGGCTCCATTTGTCGTCGCACGGCACTACTCACAGACTGAGGCACCTTCTTGCGAGATATAAGAAGGGCGTCTCGGTCTGTGACCTGTTCATTTCACTTCGGAGCGGCACTTAGGAAGAAACCTGAAGAAGACTCAAGACTCCAAATCAAGACCTCCCTCTGTACATAGTGTTAGACATAGTTATAGTTAGTCAGTGCCGAATTATTGTAAATAGTTAATACAGTATATTAAAAAGTACCATCTTTTCTTCAAGCAGTCCCCTAGTATAGCTAACCTCAGATCAGTCGTTAAGTAATCAGTCATAAATAAATATACAGTCCACTGTTCATCCATTATAGTTAGAGAAGATTTTATGTTTTATTTGTGAATTTACTACTATAAAAGAATGAAATATGTGAAAATTTATAATATAACAGTGAAAATTTATTAAGAAAACTATAGGGTAATATGGGGAGCAATTAGCTGTATTATTTAGAAAAAATTTGAACAAAAAAGACGAAGTTTTATGAAAGTTATAAGCAAAGTTGTAGTTGAATTTAATTATTTGTATCGATTGACCACTATACCTCGGTTTAGGTAAGTATCGATTTTCTCTAATTCCGCGTGTTTTATTTTACAGATTTGAGTGCAGATGGCAGTTTCTACACTAGACGGACCTTACAGAAGCAAAAAGAGTGAAATAAAAGCAAATTTGAAAAATTTTATGAAAATACGACTCTAAGAAAACGAATTATATGAAAATTTGTAATTTTACTGTGAAAATTGTATGAAAAAACTAGATGGAATTACAGGCGGCAATTAGTTACACTATATAACAAGAAAATATGAACAGAAAAGACAAATTTTATGCAAAGTTAGAGAAGATTTTATGTTTTATTTGTGAATTTACTACTATAAAAGAATGAAATATGTGAAAATTTATAATATAACAGTGAAAATTTAATAAGAAAACTATAGGGTAATATGGGGAGCAATTAGCTGTATTATTTAGAAAAAATTTGAACAAAAAAGACGAAGTTTTATGAAAGTTATAAGCAAAGTTGTAGTTGAATTTAATTATTTGTATCGATTGACCACTATACCTCGGTTTAGGTAAGTATCGATTTTCTCTAATTCCGCGTGTTTTATTTTACAGATTTGAGTGCAGATGGCAGTTTCTACACTAGACGGACCTTACAGAAGCAAAAAGAGTGAAATAAAAGCAAATTTGAAAAATTTTATGAAAATACGACTCTAAGAAAACGAATTATATGAAAATTTGTAATTTTACTGTGAAAATTGTATGAAAAAACTAGATGGAATTACAGGCGGCAATTAGTTACACTATATAACAAGAAAATATGAACAGAAAAGACAAATTTTATGCAAAGTTAGAGAAGATTTTATATTTTATTTGTGAATTTACTACTATAAAAGAATGAAAAATGTGAAAATTTATAATATAACAGTGAAAATTTAAGAAGAAAACTATAGGGTAATATGGGGAGCAATTAGCTGTATTATTTAGAAAAAATTTGAACAAAAAAGACGAAGTTTTATGAAAGTTATAAGCAAAGTTGTAGTTGAATTTAATTATTTGTATCGATTGACCACTATACCTCGGTTTAGGTAAGTATCGATTTTCTCTAATTCCGCGTGTTTTATTTTACAGATTTGAGTGCAGATGGCAGTTTCTACACTAGGCGGACCTTACAGAAGCAAAAAGAGTGAAATAAAAGCAAATTTGAAAAATTTTAAAAATTTTATGAAAATACGACTCTAAGAAAACGAATTATATGAAAATTTGTAATTTTACTGTGAAAATTGTATGAAAAAACTAGATGGAATTACAGGCGGCAATTAGTTACACTATATAACAAGAAAATATGAACAGAAAAGACAAATTTTATGCAAAGTTAGAGAAGATTTTATGTTTTATTTGTGAATTTACTACTATAAAAGAATGAAATATGTGAAAATTTATAATATAACAGTGAAAATTTAATAAGAAAACTATAGGGTAATATGGGGAGCAATTAGCTGTATTATTTAGAAAAAATTTGAACAAAAAAGACGAAGTTTTATGAAAGTTATAAGCAAAGTTGTAGTTGAATTTAATTATTTGTATCGATTGACCACTATACCTCGGTTTAGGTAAGTATCGATTTTCTCTAATTCCGCGTGTTTTATTTTACAGATTTGAGTGCAGATGGCAGTTTCTACACTAGACGGACCTTACAGAAGCAAAAAGAGTGAAATAAAAGCAAATTTTAAAAATTTTAAAAATTTTATGAAAATACGACTCTAAGAAAACGAATTATATGAAAATTTGTAATTTTACTGTGAAAATTGTATGAAAAAACTAGATGGAATTACAGGCGGCAATTAGTTACACTATATAACAAGAAAATATGAACAGAAAAGACAAATTTTATGCAAAGTTAGAGAAGATTTAATGTTTTATTTGTGAATTTACTGCTATAAAAGAATGAAATATGTGAAAATTTATAATATAACAGTGAAAATTTAATAAGAAAACTATAGGGTAATATGGGGAGCAATTAGCTGTATTATTTAGAAAAAATTTGAACAAAAAAGACGAAGTTTTATGAAAGTTATAAGCAAAGTTGTAGTTGAATTTAATTATTTGTATCGATTGACCACTATACCTCGGTTTAGGTAAGTATCGATTTTCTCTAATTCCGCGTGTTTTATTTTACAGATTTGAGTGCAGATGGCAGTTTCTACACTAGACGGACCTTACAGAAGCAAAAAGAGTGAAATAAAAGCAAATTTGAAAAATTTTAAAAATTTTATGAAAATACGACTCTAAGAAAACGAATTATATGAAAATTTGTAATTTTACTGTGAAAATTGTATGAAAAAACTAGATGGAATTACAGGCGGCAATTAGTTACACTATATAACAAGAAAATATGAACAGAAAAGACAAATTTTATGCAAAGTTAGAGAAGATTTTATGTTTTATTTGTGAATTTACTACTATAAAAGAATGAAATATGTGAAAATTTATAATATAACAGTGAAAATTTAATAAGAAAACTATAGGGTAATATGGGGAGCAATTAGCTGTATTATTTAGAAAAAATTTGAACAAAAAAGACGAAGTTTTATGAAAGTTATAAGCAAAGTTGTAGTTGAATTTAATTATTTGTATCGATTGACCACTATACCTCGGTTTAGGTAAGTATCGATTTTCTCTAATTCCGCGTGTTTTATTTTACAGATTTGAGTGCAGATGGCAGTTTCTACACTAGACGGACCTTACAGAAGCAAAAAGAGTGAAATAAAAGCAAATTTGAAAAATTTTAAAAATTTTATGAAAATACGACTCTAAGAAAACGAATTATATGAAAATTTGTAATTTTACTGTGAAAATTGTATGAAAAAACTAGATGGAATTACAGGCGGCAATTAGTTACACTATATAACAAGAAAATATGAACAGAAAAGACAAATTTTATGCAAAGTTAGAGAAGATTTTATGTTTTATTTGTGAATTTACTACTATAAAAGAATGAAATATGTGAAAATTTATAATATAACAGTGAAAATTTAATAAGAAAACTATAGGGTAATATGGGGAGCAATTAGCTGTATTATTTAGAAAAAATTTGAACAAAAAAGACGAAGTTTTATGAAAGTTATAAGCAAAGTTGTAGTTGAATTTAATTATTTGTATCGATTGACCACTATACCTCGGTTTAGGTAAGTATCGATTTTCTCTAATTCCGCGTGTTTTATTTTACAGATTTGAGTGCAGATGGCAGTTTCTACACTAGACGGACCTTACAGAAGCAAAAAGAGTGAAATAAAAGCAAATTTTAAAAATTTTAAAAATTTTATGAAAATACGACTCTAAGAAAACGAATTATATGAAAATTTGTAATTTTACTGTGAAAATTGTATGAAAAAACTAGATGGAATTACAGGCGGCAATTAGTTACACTATATAACAAGAAAATATGAACAGAAAAGACAAATTTTATGCAAAGTTAGAGAAGATTTTATGTTTTATTTGTGAATTTACTACTATAAAAGAATGAAATATGTGAAAATTTATAATATAACAGTGAAAATTTAATAAGAAAACTATAGGGTAATATGGGGAGCAATTAGCTGTATTATTTAGAAAAAATTTGAACAAAAAAGACGAAGTTTTATGAAAGTTATAAGCAAAGTTGTAGTTGAATTTAATTATTTGTATCGATTGACCACTATACCTCGGTTTAGGTAAGTATCGATTTTCTCTAATTCCGCGTGTTTTATTTTACAGATTTGAGTGCAGATGGCAGTTTCTACACTAGACGGACCTTACAGAAGCAAAAAGAGTGAAATAAAAGCAAATTTGAAAAATTTGAAAAATTTTATGAAAATACGACTCTAAGAAAACGAATTATATGAAAATTTGTAATTTTACTGTGAAAATTGTATGAAAAAACTAGATGGAATTACAGGCGGCAATTAGTTACACTATATAACAAGAAAATATGAACAGAAAAGACAAATTTTATGCAAAGTTAGAGAAGATTTTATGTTTTATTTGTGAATTTACTACTATAAAAGAATGAAATATGTGAAAATTTATAATATAACAGTGAACATTTAATAAGATAACTATAGGGTAATATGGGGAGCAATTAGCTGTATTATTTAGAAAAAATTTGAACAAAAAAGACGAAGTTTTATGAAAGTTATAAGCAAAGTTGTAGTTGAATTTAATTATTTGTATCGATTGACCACTATACCTCGGTTTAGGTAAGTATCGATTTTCTCTAATTCCGCGTGTTTTATTTTACAGATTTGAGTGCAGATGGCAGTTTCTACACTAGACGGACCTTACAGAAGCAAAAAGAGTGAAATAAAAGCAAATTTGAAAAATTTTAAAAATTTTATGAAAATACGACTCTAAGAAAACGAATTATATGAAAATTTGTAATTTTACTGTGAAAATTGTATGAAAAAACTAGATAGAATTACAGGCCGCAATTAGTTACACTATATAACAAGAAAATATGAACAGAAAAGACAAATTTTATGCAAAGTTAGAGAAGATTTTATGTTTTATTTGTGAATTTACTACTATAAAAGAATGAAATATGTGAAAATTTATAATATAACAGTGAAAATTTAATAAGAAAACTATAGGGTAATATGGGGAGCAATTAGCTGTATTATTTAGAAAAAATTTGAACAAAAAAGACGAAGTTTTATGAAAGTTATAAGCAAAGTTGTAGTTGAATTTAATTATTTGTATCGATTGACCACTATACCTCGGTTTAGGTAAGTATCGATTTTCTCTAATTCGGCGTGTTTTATTTTACAGATTTGAGTGCAGATGGCAGTTTCTACACTAGACGGACCTTACAGAAGCAAAAAGAGTGAACTAAAAGCAAATTTGAAAAATTTTAAAAATTTTATGAAAATACGACTCTAAGAAAACGAATTATATGAAAATTTGTAATTTTACTGTGAAAATTGTATGAAAAAACTAGATGGAATTACAGGCGACAATTAGTTACACTATATAACAAGAAAATATGAACAGAAAAGACAAATTTTATGCAAAGTTAGAGAAGATTTTATGTTTTATTTGTGAATTTACTACTATAAAAGAATGAAATATGTGAAAATTTATAATATAACAGTGAAAATTTAATAAGAATACTATAGGGTAATATGGGGAGCAATTAGCTGTATTATTTAGAAAAAATTTGAACAAAAAAGACGAAGTTTTATGAAAGTTATAAGCAAAGTTGTAGTTGAGTTAGGTTAGGTTAGGTTAGGTTAGGTTAGGTTCCCCCCCGAACGGGTTCCCGCCTTGTCGTGGCGGGGGGGCTTAGTAGCCGTGGCTTGGTCACCCACGGTGAACAAAGAGGAACCCCTTGGCTGGCCCGTGGTGTAAGGCCGGCCCGAGGTGGCCACTCCGAGTGGGCTTGACGAGCCCACTTCGGATGTGTGTCGGTGGGCTGCTGCGAAAGGGGTGTCCTCCCCACCCCTACCTCTGCAGCCGGGGTGGAGTCGCGGAGGAACAGGAGTGTTGGTATGGCGATGCGCCACTCGCCCTATCCTCCGCGACTCAAACGGGGCCGCACCGTTGATGCGGTGGTGGTGGGGCTGCGGTGGGAGAGGAGTGCCGGTATTGCGAGGCGCCGCTCTCCCTACCCTCCGCAGCCGAATTTTGGTTGGCGGCGGAGCCATAGACCAGATCCGCCGCTGGGGTCAGGAATGCTGGTGCTCCTGAGTGCTAGTTTTTCCTGGCCCCATGGCCTTCGCGCATCGGACACGGGGGCGTCCGTTGCGCATGTGAAATTGGAGGCCGAGGAGGGGGCGCGCCATGTGTTCTGGTGCGCCTTAACGGAGAAGGAGATGGGGGAGGAGTGTTCCTCTCCCGAGGAGGGGCCGCCATGGGGCGGCCAGCGCAGGTGGGGCTGCGGAAGTGTGCGAAAGCGTTCCCGTGGCCCTGCCAATATGCGACTAGGGTGGAACACCATGGGGTTTTAGTCGGTGCGAGTCCGACATAACCCGTCCTTGCCCCCGCGAGGCCCAAGCCACGGCTACTAAGCCCCCCCGCCACGACAAGGCCCGTTCGGGGGGGAACCTAACCTAACCTAACCTAACCTAACCTAACTCAACTACAACTTTGCTTATAACTTTCATAAAACTTCGTCTTTTTTGTTCAAATTTTTTCTAAATAATACAGCTAATTGCTCCCCATATTACCCAATAGTATTCTTATTAAATTTTCACTGTTATATTATAAATTTTCACATATTTCATTCTTTTATAGTAGTAAATTCACAAATAAAACATAAAATCTTCTCTAACTTTGCATAAAATTTGTCTTTTCTGTTCATATTTTCTTGTTATATAGTGTAACTAATTGTCGCCTGTAATTCCATCTAGTTTTTTCATACAATTTTCACAGTAAAATTACAAATTTTCATATAATTCGTTTTCTTAGAGTCGTATTTTCATAAAATTTTTAAAATTTTTCAAATTTGCTTTTAGTTCACTCTTTTTGCTTCTGTAAGGTCCGTCTAGTGTAGAAACTGCCATCTGCACTCAAATCTGTAAAATAAAACACGCCGAATTAGAGAAAATCGATACTTACCTAAACCGAGGTATAGTGGTCAATCGATACAAATAATTAAATTCAACTACAACTTTGCTTATAACTTTCATAAAACTTCGTCTTTTTTGTTCAAATTTTTTCTAAATAATACAGCTAATTGCTCCCCATATTACCCTATAGTTCTCTTATTAAATTTTCACTGTTATATTATAAATTTTCACATATTTCATTCTTTTATAGTAGTAAATTCACAAATAAAACATAAAATCTTCTCTAACTTTGCATAAAATTTGTCTTTTCTGTTCATATTTTCTTGTTATATAGTGTAACTAATTGCGGCCTGTAATTCTATCTAGTTTTTTCATACAATTTTCACAGTAAAATTACAAATTTTCATATAATTCGTTTTCTTAGAGTCGTATTTTCATAAAATTTTTAAAATTTTTCAAATTTGCTTTTATTTCACTCTTTTTGCTTCTGTAAGGTCCGTCTAGTGTAGAAACTGCCATCTGCACTCAAATCTGTAAAATAAAACACGCGGAATTAGAGAAAATCGATACTTACCTAAACCGAGGTATAGTGGTCAATCGATACAAATAATTAAATTCAACTACAACTTTGCTTATAACTTTCATAAAACTTCGTCTTTTTTGTTCAAATTTTTTCTAAATAATACAGCTAATTACTCCCCATATTACCCTATAGTTTTCTTATTAAATTTTCACTGTTATATTATAAATTTTCACATATTTCATTCTTTTATAGTAGTAAATTCACAAATAAAACATAAAATCTTCTCTAACTTTGCATAAAATTTGTCTTTTCTGTTCATATTTTCTTGTTATATAGTGTAACTAATTGCCGCCTGTAATTCCATCTAGTTTTTTCATACAATTTTCACAGTAAAATTACAAATTTTCATATAATTCGTTTTCTTAGAGTCGTATTTTCATAAAATTTTTAAAATTTTTAAAATTTGCTTTTATTTCACTCTTTTTGCTTCTGTAAGGTCCGTCTAGTGTAGAAACTGCCATCTGCACTCAAATCTGTAAAATAAAACACGCGGAATTAGAGAAAATCGATACTTACCTAAACCGAGGTATAGTGGTCAATCGATACAAATAATTAAATTCAACTACAACTTTGCTTATAACTTTCATAAAACTTCGTCTTTTTTGTTCAAATTTTTTCTAAATAATACAGCTAATTGCTCCCCATATTACCCTATAGTTTTCTTATTAAATTTTCACTGTTATATTATAAATTTTCACATATTTCATTCTTTTATAGTAGTAAATTCACAAATAAAACATAAAATCTTCTCTAACTTTGCATAAAATTTGTCTTTTCTGTTCATATTTTCTTGTTATATAGTGTAACTAATTGCCGCCTGTAATTCCATCTAGTTTTTTCATACAATTTTCACAGTAAAATTACAAATTTTCATATAATTCGTTTTCTTAGAGTCGTATTTTCATAAAATTTTTAAAATTTTTAAAATTTGCTTTTATTTCACTCTTTTTGCTTCTGTAAGGTCCGTCTAGTGTAGAAACTGCCATCTGCACTCAAATCTGTAAAATAAAACACGCGGAATTAGAGAAAATCGATACTTACCTAAACCGAGGTATAGTGGTCAATCGATACAAATAATTAAATTCAACTACAACTTTGCTTATAACTTTCATAAAACTTCGTCTTTTTTGTTCAAATTTTTTCTAAATAATACAGCTAATTGCTCCCCATATTACCCTATAGTTTTCTTATTAAATTTTCACTGTTATATTATAAATTTTCACATATTTCATTCTTTTATAGTAGTAAATTCACAAATAAAACATAAAATCTTCTCTAACTTTGCATAAAATTTGTCTTTTCTGTTCATATTTTCTTGTTATATAGTGTAACTAATTGCCGCCTGTAATTCCATCTAGTTTTTTCATACAATTTTCACAGTAAAATTACAAATTTTCATATAATTCGTTTTCTTAGAGTCGTATTTTCATAAAATTTTTAAAATTTTTCAAATTTGCTTTTATTTCACTCTTTTTGCTTCTGTAAGGTCCGTCTAGTGTAGAAACTGCCATCTGCACTCAAATCTGTAAAATAAAACACGCGGAATTAGAGAAAATCGATACTTACCTAAACCGAGGTATAGTGGTCAATCGATACAAATAATTAAATTCAACTACAACTTTGCTTATAACTTTCATAAAACTTCGTCTTTTTTGTTCAAATTTTTTCTAAATAATACAGCTAATTGCTCCCCATATTACCCTATAGTTTTCTTATTAAATGTTCACTGTTATATTATAAATTTTCACATATTTCATTCTTTTATAGTAGTAAATTCACAAATAAAACATAAAATCTTCTCTAACTTTGCATAAAATTTGTCTTTTCTGTTCATATTTTCTTGTTATATAGTGTAACTAATTGCCGCCTGTAATTCCATCTAGTTTTTTCATACAATTTTCACAGTAAAATTACAAATTTTCATATAATTCGTTTTCTTAGAGTCGTATTTTCATAAAATTTTTCAAATTTTTCAAATTTGCTTTTATTTCACTCTTTTTGCTTCTGTAAGGTCCGTCTAGTGTAGAAACTGCCATCTGCACTCAAATCTGTAAAATAAAACACGCGGAATTAGAGAAAATCGATACTTACCTAAACCGAGGTATAGTGGTCAATCGATACAAATAATTAAATTCAACTACAACTTTGCTTATAACTTTCATAAAACTTCGTCTTTTTTGTTCAAATTTTTTCTAAATAATACAGCTAATTGCTCCCCATATTACCCTATAGTTTTCTTATTAAATTTTCACTGTTATATTATAAATTTTCACATATTTCATTCTTTTATAGTAGTTAATTCACAAATAAAACATAAAATCTTCTCTAACTTTGCATAAAATTTGTCTTTTCTGTTCATATTTTCTTGTTATATAGTGTAACTAATTGCCGCCTGTAATTCCATCTAGTTTTTTCATACAATTTTCACAGTAAAATTACAAATTTTCATATAATTCGTTTTCTTAGAGTCGTATTTTCATAAAATTTTTAAAATTTTTCAAATTTGCTTTTATTTCACTCTTTTTGCTTCTGTAAGGTCCGTCTAGTGTAGAAACTGCCATCTGCACTCAAATCTGTAAAATAAAACACGCGGAATTAGAGAAAATCGATACTTACCTAAACCGAGGTATAGTGGTCAATCGATACAAATAATTAAATTCAACTACAACTTTGCTTATAACTTTCATAAAACTTCGTCTTTTTTGTTCAAATTTTTTCTAAATAATACAGCTAATTGCTCCCCATATTACCCTATAGTTTTCTTATTAAATTTTCACTGTTATATTATAAATTTTCACATATTTCATTCTTTTATAGTAGTAAATTCACAAATAAAACATAAAATCTTCTCTAACTTTGCATAAAATTTGTCTTTTCTGTTCATATTTTCTTGTTATATAGTGTAAGTAATTGCCGCCTGTAATTCCATCTAGTTTTTTCATACAATTTTCACAGTAAAATTACAAATTTTCATATAATTCGTTTTCTTAGAGTCGTATTTTCATAAAATTTTTAAAATTTTTCAAATTTGCTTTTATTTCACTCTTTTTGCTTCTGTAAGGTCCGTCTAGTGTAGAAACTGCCATCTGCACTCAAATCTGTAAAATAAAACACGCGGAATTAGAGAAAATCGATACTTACCTAAACCGAGGTATAGTGGTCAATCGATACAAATAATTAAATTCAACTACAACTTTGCTTATAACTTTCATAAAACTTCGTCTTTCTTGTTCAAATTTTTTCTAAATAATACAGCTAATTGCTCCCCATATTACCCTATAGTTTTCTTATTAAATTTTCACTGTTATATTATAAATTTTCACATATTTCATTCTTTTATAGTAGTAAATTCACAAATAAAACATAAAATCTTCTCTAACTTTGCATAAAATTTGTCTTTTCTGTTCATATTTTCTTGTTATATAGTGTAACTAATTGCCGCCTGTAATTCCATCTAGTTTTTTCATACAATTTTCACAGTAAAATTACAAATTTTCATATAATTCGTTTTCTTAGAGTCGTATTTTCATAAAATTTTTCAAATTTTTCAAATTTGCTTTTATTTCACTCTTTTTGCTTCTGTAAGGTCCGTCTAGTGTAGAAACTGCCATCTGCACTCAAATCTGTAAAATAAAACACGCGGAATTAGAGAAAATCGATACTTACCTAAACCGAGGTATAGTGGTCAATCGATACAAATAATTAAATTCAACTACAACTTTGCTTATAACTTTCATAAAACTTCGTCTTTTTTGTTCAAATTTTTTCTAAATAATACAGCTAATTGCTCCCCATATTACCCTATAGTTTTCTTAATAAATTTTCACTGTTATATTATAAATTTTCACATATTTCATTCTTTTATAGTAGTAAATTCACAAATAAAACATAAAATCTTCTCTAACTATAATGGATGAACAGTGGACTGTATATTTATTTATGACTGATTACTTAACGACTGATCTGAGGTTAGCTATACTAGGGGACTGCTTGAATAAAAGATGGTACTTTTTAATATACTGTATTAACTATTTACAATAATTCGGCACTGACTAACTATAACTATGTCTAACACTATGTACAGAGGGAGGTCTTGATTTGGAGTCTTGAGTCTTCTTTAGGTTTCTTCCTAAGTGCCGCTCCGAAGTGAAATGAACAGCTCACAGACCGAGACGCCCTTCTTATATCTCGCAAGAAGGTGCCTCAGTCTGTGAGTAGTGCCGTGCGACGACAAATGGAGCCACACGCGCGCTGATTGGACGCCGACATCACTGGGTCGGCGCCGGTGTGCGGGGTGCGCGGGGGGTAGCGGGGTACGAAGGGGCGACGGGGCGGCGGATCTCTAGCTGTCCTCAACATCCTCCCCCCGGCGTAGCTCGCGAGCCTCATCTTCTTTCGGGAGGACGGCGATCTTCCTGACCGGCCGCCGCAGCAATCCGCCCCTGGTCCGCACCTCCACGTTGCGCACCACGCCGTCTGGTCCGGGAAAGGTCCGCGTTATAATTCCACGCGGCCACACGTTCCTTGGCAGGCTACCGTCTGCCACCACGACGAGGTCCCCCTCTTGTAGCTGTCGCTGCTGCACATCCCGTGAGTCCCCGCGCGCAACCAGCGTCGGCAGGTACTCCTTCATCCAGCGCTTCCAGTACTCGTCGGCAAGTCCTTGCGCCGCTCTCCACGCCCGACGATCACTAGGCGTGCACGGCGCGGTTACTGGAAGGCTCGATGGTCCCAGCAGCAGGAAGTGGTTGGGTGTCAGCGCTTCTTCCTCGTCGATGTCGACCGGTACGTGTGTCAACGGTCGAGAGTTCACTGTGTTCTCGGCTTCGGTGAGGAGCGTCACCAACGTCTCCTCCCGCGGGCTCTTCTGGTGTAGAGTGGCTTCGAGCGCGGTCTTCACTGAGCGCACGAGACGCTCCCATGCGCCTCCCTGGTTCGGCGCGCCCGGCGCGATGAACTTCCAGTCTGTCCGCCGAGTCAACGCGTAGTCCTTCAGCAGGGGTGCCCACTCCTCCATTGCCCGTCGTAGCTCGGTGTCCGCCCCATGGAAATTCGTTCCGTTGTCAGAGTAGATGACCCGTGGCCACCCACGCCTAGCCGCCATGCGCCGCAATGCCGATATCGCCGAGTCCGTCGTTAGGGAATAAACTATCTCTAGATGTACCGCGCGCGTCGTCAAACAAGTGAATAATGCTATCCACCGTTTTTCATGCCTACGTCCTATTGTTACCGTTACAGGCCCGAAATAGTCGATTCCGGTGTAGGTGAATGGTCGCGCGAATGCCCCTAACCGTTCAGGTGGTAGATCTCCGACAACCGCCGGCCGTGGTGTCGCCTTGCGTACCCTGCACTGCAGACATCTCCGCTCCACTTCTCTTACGGTCGGTCGTAGTCGAAGTATGTGATATCTCGTGCGTAGGTCGTTCACTATCCGTTCCCTGTTGGCGTGGCTTGCTTCCTTATGCGCCTTCTCCACAAGCAGCTTTACAAACTGGTGGCGTCCGTTCAGGATGGTGGGCCTCTTCATTTGACTGTCCACATCGGCTGCGTCAATCCGTCCTCTAGCTCGCAGTATGCCATCTTCGAATATGGGGTCGAGCTTCCTCAACGCGCTGCCGGTTGTCAAGTTCCTTCCTTTCTGCAGTCGACTGATGTCTTCAGCAAAACTGTCTTGTTGACTTCGCTCTATCCACATCCGTTCTGCTTTCTGGATGTGGTCCAATGTTAATCCGTGCGCCTTTCCTCTCATGGCATCGACGAACTGTAATATGCGAGCGGTGGCCCTGACCAATCTCTCGTAAGAAGAGAACCTCTTGATGTCTGGCAGGTGTGGAGCGTCCCTGGTGTCGCTCTGGTGCGCCACGACTTCCTCCAACTCGTCATCTTCATCCCCTGCCTTCTCTTCCGGACGTCGAGGCCATCGATCTTCATCTTCGTACAGGAATGGTGGTCCCGTAAACCATTTGTCGCTCTCTTCCTTGTACGTATAATTAATGCGCGTTGCCTGATCCGCGATGTTGTCTGCGGTCGGTATCCACCTCCATTGCTCGGGTGACGTCTTCTCCGATATCTCCCCTAATCTATGTGCTACGTATGGGGTGTAACGCGCCGTATCGTTCTGAATCCAATGGAGCGCCGTAGTGGAGTCTGTCCAATAAACTACCCTATCGGCTACCACTCTGTGCTCGCCTTGCACGAATTCCGCGAGTCGCGCGTCTATTAGATTCGCCTGTATTTCTAACTGCGGAATGCTTTGCGCCTTTATCGGGGCGACTTTCGCCTTGGCCGTTTCGATCGTAGGCCTGTCCCTACCGTCGCGATGCGTGTACGCCTTATCGTCGCGCGGTGGGTTCCCTATTACTCCCCCCGTGGGAGCGTAGCGCCTCGGCAGTCGTAACATCTTCCTACCCGGACTGGCGAGCGCCTGGACGTCCTCATCTGACCGTCCGCTATCGCTTACGACGTGTAGTACGGTCTCGCCGTCTTCCCTACACGTTGATCGCGGTACGGTTCCCTGGATGGCCCACCCTAGCAACGTACGTGCAGCTACGGGCTGCCTTCGACGTCCTATCCTTAAATTACGGGTGATTATTAAATGCCAGTTGTCGGCGCCTAATAATAATCTCGGTTTGGCGTCCTCGTAGCAAACCGAGCTCGGTAGGTTGCGTAAGTGTTTCAACCGTAAACACTCTTTATTTACCGACTGCGAACCTATCTGTAAATTTGTTACTGTACGCGCATTTATTCTGTACATCTCGCTGCGCGATTTTCCACGTATGCCTATGTTAACTAGCCTGCTATCGGCCTCGCGCTGACTATTGCTTACTCCTCTAATATTCAGCGGCTTTACCGGTCCTTCCGCTCCTAACTCGCGCGCTAAGTCGTCGTCGATCAACGAAATGGTCGAGCCTTCGTCAAGCAACGCATACGTATCTATTTCCCTACCGCGTGGTCCACGTAACGTAATGGGACACACTTTCAATAATACGGACGCATTACTAGCGACGTTAGACGCGACGAGCACGGTCTCATCCGGTTTTGCCGATGTCTCGGTTGCGCGGGTCTTGCGGGTGTGAAGGAGGGCATGGTGGGGGGCGTTGCAGCCGTCGACGCCGCATTTCTTCGCTCTACATTTAAACCGTCGGTGTTTACTATTCAAACATAGAAAACACACCCCCTCTTCCTTTACCCAATTCCACCGGTCGTCCACACCCATTTGCGCTAACTTTCTACACTTAGCGATCACGTGTTCACCCCCGCAACACATACAAGAGGCACTACTGGTGTCCTCCTGTGCGGTGAACGTTTTTACGTCGCGAGCCCTATTCTCTACGCGGCGTGTCACTATCCTTTTCGACGACGGGGCCTCTCGTCTTACGGGCGATTCCTTAGTCGGCTCTACGGACGTATAGGCATGACTCAACGCACGATCAGCCTCTCTCATCATGAACCTGGACAGTGTAACGATGTCCGGTTCGTCTGCACTTCCGTAGTGCTCCGCATAATCACACCAACGCGACCGTAAGTGAGGGCTTAACTTACTCGTTACTTCCCTAGTAAGCATTGGATTTTGCAGATATCCCTTGCCGTCGACGTTTTGCAAAATGCACACGATATTTTGCAACTTTATTGCGAACGCATTTAATTCCTGTGCGGTTTGACCCGGGCGCGGAAGGCGTTTCAATTCTTCTAACGCTCGATCGATAATTACTTCCGGGCGGCCGAAACACTGCTCTAATGTTCGCATAATATCTGCTGGATCCTTCGCGGTAAACAGCAGTGCCGATACTACCTCCCTAGCTTCACCGCGTAGACAGTTTCTTAACCTTGCCATATTTTCCGTATCTGTGAATCCATATAGACGCGTGGATTCTTTCATCGCGGCTTTGAACGCTAACCATTCCGCGGCCGGACCGTTAAAAATAGGCAAGTCCTGCGTCTGCTTCGCGGCAGCGGGCCTAACTCTGACCATATTCTCCAGAGCTTCCGCTAGTCGCTCTATACCCCTATCTTTCCCTCGCGGAGTAAGCGACCTATCTCTATCCCTATCTCTCTCTAGCCTACGTTGTGGCGCTGGCGTCCTATGCGCACCTACATCCCTATACGGCGACGATAATCTACGATCCGCGTGGCGATGTGGCGATGGCGATCTATGTACACCTACATCCCTATACGGCGACGGTGATCTACGATCCGCGTGGCGATGTGGCGATCTATGTGTAGGCGATAGAGTGCGGCGTTGGACGCGCGACGGCGACGTAACCCGTACACGACGATCCACCTGGTTCATTCCTACGGCGACTCCATCTTCCCTCTGTACCGAATCTATGCGGCGCGGTTGAACGTTATTCGCTTCCGTCCTCCCCTGGGCATCTTCACTGTGGTCGTAACCGATTACCCTGTTCGGTAGGGTCTGCTCTAACTCGATGCGGGGTGCGGGCTGAGAGGGGCGGGAAGGCGACTCCCCCCGCACAGTCTCTACGTTTTCTAACCACCTATCAACGCGTACTCTATTTTCAACTAACTCGTCTTCGTTGACACTTTCCCTATCTGTTTCTTCTTGCAGTTGCGCGACGTCCCTAGCGTACTTCTTCCTAATAAGATCTTCTTCCAACTGCAATTGCTTCCTCCTAATTGCAGCTAGTTCCTCCGCGGCGTTATACTCAATTTGCTTTAATTTAGCTATCGCACTAGCCGTCGACCGGGCTGAACGAGCGGAGCGAACCGACGGGGCGCGGGGTGCGGACCTATGTACGTCTGTTACAGGCGCGACGGTACGTACTATCGAACTAATCTCTGTAGACGGAAGATCTTCAATAATCGCGGCGAGTGTCTCTGTACGCGGCGCGGAAGTGCTAACCTCTCCCAAACGATCGGTCGTGGACACGGACATAGCGGGGCGCGGCGGCGGGGGCGCGGGCGCGGGCGTAGATGCGGGCGCGGGCGGGGCCTGGAGCGCGGGCGCGGCGGAGGGCGCTTGTGCCATCGCGAGATAATCGGACGGGGACGCGGGTGCTTCTTCGAATATGCGCATTCCTACCGGCGTGTCATCATCGTTCCGTGTCTTCTGGCTTCGTGTCTTCCTCATGGTCCCACGTTGCGACCTCCGGTCGTCTTCAAAAAGACGTACGTACAGTCTTTAAAAAGACACACGTATGGATGTCGTTCCCGCCACAAGGGCGTTACCAGATGGTCACAGTTTGGCACCGTTAGGGAGTGACCACTGGCCGCGTAAACGCGGTTAAGAAACAAGAAATTGTCTGGAAACAGACAATAGACGTATGTGACGTAATCGTAACAAGAAACAGGGAAGAAATTAGTACCGACGATCTTCTCTCTTCATCGACGAATTTCTTTCTTCCTTGAAGATCTTCTATAATGATCTTCTCTCTTCTATAATTATGTTCTTTCTTCTATAATTATGTTCTTTCTTCTATAATTGGCTTCTTTCTTGTTTCTTCTTACTTCTTGCTTCTTTCTTCTGGCTTGAATCCGGCTCGAAGGACCAAGAATATAATGGATGAACAGTGGACTGTATATTTATTTGTGACTGATTACTTAACGACTGATCTGAGGTTAGCTATACTAGGGGACTGCTTGAAGAAAAGATGGTACTTTTTAATATACTGTATTAACTATTTACAATAATTCGGCACTGACTAACTATAACTATGTCTAACACTATGTACAGAGGGAGGTCTTGATTTGGAGTCTTGAGTCTTCTTCAGGTTTCTTCCTAAGTGCCGCTCCGAAGTGAAATGAACAGCTCAAAGATTTTTTTTTTTTTTTGCGCCCGAAGTAATTTGGAAATGGGCTACCCAGAGGGAGGCAGAAAATGCATTACGCATGCCACTATAGTTCCGGTCTATAGTGGTTATGGGGGACTCACGACCTACAAGGGGAACCTAAGTGATACCCCCTAAAAACTGCCTTTAGAGACTGGCAACTCAGCTGTCGAAAGCTTCATATGCCGTATCATAAAGCGACCCTCTTTTGGAGAAAAAGAGAGCGCAGACGGCTAAGTGCCGTTTAGGGACTGCCTACGAAGGCATATTGATTTTAAATAATTTTTAATTTAATTAGAATTGGCCTGAGCCGCCAGTAGACAGTTCAGGTCGTATGAAAGTTTATTAGGCTGGTCCGAGAGAGTGTTTCTCGGCCTGCGGACAATATGAGGGGAGGGGGGTGGGGCGGTATAAGTTACTGCCTCACGAATTAGTTTATTACTGTGCGACTCTGAAACTTTAAAAAAGTTTTCAGAGAGAGTTTTAGTGTATTGCTGAATTGTTGGGATTTCTAAATCCCGGTGAAGGTCGGCGTTACGAACGTACCAAGGTGCGTTCGTAGCTCGACGACAAAATAAGTTTTGTACTATTTGCATATCATTAATAAGATTAGGATTAGCGTGCGCGAATAATGGGGCCGCGTAAGTCATTACCGGTCGTATACAAACCTTATAGAGGGTTCGCTTATTTCTTAGGGACATTTTGCTATGACGGCCTAACATACTGTTTAGCCTACATAGATAAAATCTAGCTAGACGTGTCACTCTTTTGACATGAGGCCCGAAAGTGAGCTCTGAGTCAAGGGTGACACCTAAATATTTGGCTGACGTATGCCAAGGGACAGGAGTCCTTAACATACGTATTGATGGGATATTTTTATGGTTTTTATGACGGCGTCTTTTCCAATCGAATTGAACTGCGGAGCTCTTCTCCGGGTTCACATCGATTCGCCATTTTTGGAACCATTCTCCTAGGTCATCGACTGACTTTTGGAGCTCGTTCCTAGCGTATGATAAGTTATAACTTTTATAATAAAGAGCAGTATCATCTGCGAAAAGTGATAATTGTACACCATTCGATGGGATTGGGATATCGTTGGTGTACAAGATGTACAGGAGGGGAGCTAGTACCGATCCCTGAGGAACACCAGCTTTAATGGGGCGCTGAGGGGATAACGTGCCTTCGTATCTAAAACGAAAGGTACGATGTTGTAAATAAGAGGCCACGAGACGTACTAGACGATCGGGGAGTCCTATCCTATATAATTTGTAAATAAGGCCTACGTGCCAGACTCGGTCGAAGGCTTTGGCAATGTCGAAAAAGACCGCGATTGTCTTTTGTCGACGTGGATAATAACCGCTGAGGATGTATTCCACTATGCGGTGTACTTGTTGGGGACATGAATGTTTCTCACGGAAACCAAATTGGTGTGGGATGATAAGAGGGTCACCGTCTGTGGGAAACAGATGGCGCCTCATTCTATTTTGAATCACTCTTTCAAAGAGTTTGCCCATAGCCTTTAGGAGGCTAATGGGACGATGGCTGGAGGGGAGGTTAAGAGGCTTGCCTGGCTTGGGAATACCAATGACAATGGCCTCTTTCCAAGTGGTGGGAAAATAACTAAGATTGAAGCAGGCGTTAAAGATAATAGATAAGAGGGTTAACACCTGCTCTGGAAAGTGCTTAAGGGCTTGGTTGGATATGCCATCCGCGCCCGGAGCCTTTCTGTTTTTAAATCCTTTGATGAGGGACGAGATCTCATCATTGGACACAGTGATAGGATCAGAGGTGGTGGGGGGTGAGTTCCGGCGTCGGACCTCATCCTCCACTTCCTGTATATGTAAGGGGTCGACAGGTTGAGTGCTAGGAGAGCATTGTTCGGCAATGCTATCTGCAAAACACTCAGCCTTTTCGTCGTCCTCGAAAGCAACCGTTCCGTCGGGGCGGGAGAGAGGGGGAATGTGTGTTATAGCGTCTATACGGAGGGCTCTAGCCATCCGATAATACGCTGTGTGGGAGGGAGATATATTCTCCATGAGTTCACTCCTTTGGAGGTCTCGAAATTCGGCAAGGCATAAACGGAGTTTTCGTTGAAGACGATTAGCCGTATGCCTATATTCGGGGGTGGGATACTTAGCTGCTCTACGAAAAGCAGCTTTTTTAGCTTTTAATATGTTGCTAATATATAGGGGAAGCCTACTATTATTAGCAACCGGGACGACCCTTTCATTCTCCTTAAGGGAGGATTTAATTAGGGTAGAAAGTGAATCGACCGCGGTGTCGATTTTTTCAGGACTATCTAAATCTAGGTCCGACGGAAGGTAATTTGGGGAGTCCTGCGAGTCCATAGCTTTGGCTAGGGAGTCCTTGAAACCTTTCCAGTTGGTAAAGGTTTTCGTAGTTATAATTGGCAGCTCACAGACCGAGACGCCCTTCTTATATCTCGCAAGAAGGTGCCTCAGTCTGTGAGTAGTGCCGTGCGACGACAAATGGAGCCACACGCGCGTTGATTGGACGCCGACATCACTGGGTCGGCGCCGGTGTGCGGGGTGCGCGGGGGGTAGCGGGGTACGAAGGGGCGACGGGGCGGCGGGTCTCTAGCTGTCCTCAACACTAACTTTGCATAAAATTTGTCTTTTCTGTTCATATTTTCTTGTTATATAGTGTAACTAATTGCCGCCTGTAATTCCATCTAGTTTTTTCATACAATTTTCACAGTAAAATTACAAATTTTCATATAATTCGTTTTCTTAGAGTCGTATTTTCATAAAATTTTTAAAATTTTTCAAATTTGCTTTTATTTCACTCTTTTTGCTTCTGTAAGGTCCGTCTAGTGTAGAAACTGCCATCTGCACTCAAATCTGTAAAATAAAACACGCGGAATTAGAGAAAATCGATACTTACCTAAACCGAGGTATAGTGGTCAATCGATACAAATAATTAAATTCAACTACAACTTTGCTTATAACTTTCATAAAACTTCGTCTTTTTTGTTCAAATTTTTTCTAAATAATACAGCTAATTGCTCCCCATATTACCCTATAGTTTTCTTCTTAAATTTTCACTGTTATATTATAAATTTTCACATTTTTCATTCTTTTATAGTAGTAAATTCACAAATAAAATATAAAATCTTCTCTAACTGTTAAAGTCCCAAAAAAATGCTCCTTGCGAATATAAATAAAACTTCAGATTCACCAAGGCAAAGTCAACAACATTTATTTTCACAAACACCTTTATAGAATTTGAATAGATCTTAACATCGCGACTTGCAAAACTCGTGTCAAAAATTCAACGCCATCTATGAATAACTAGCCACACTACAATTACTGCTAAATATACATAATTAGTACAGCGCCATCTATTAACTCACACCATTATTACTAACACATATCGCTTTATGAGCGAGCATTGAACATTCCGCCCACCATGGACGAAATGTCCATATTCAACAATTACTAAAAGAATTCGACTTACAATTATAAATAACAATAAAGAAAAATTAAGACTAATTCACATCTATAGAATCCGCCCACCATTGCATTAGGCGGTGTAGAACCAAACAAAAAATAAATACAACATGACGTTGTATTTTACATTACAATATATATATTATACCGACATGATAAAAGGAACTTAAATTTAAGGCATACAATTAATATTGACAAACTTAGGTAACATACTTTGTAAAGCAGCAAGGCAAAGAAGCAGATTGGAACGCATTTATCATTTAGTAACAGGGAGAATAATCAACTTGGATACGGGACGCTTTATAATCGAATTCTTGCATCGCAAGGATACAACACGCGTTAGATTGTCAGAGCCGGGATGTTTGTGGGTAATGATGCCGTAAAGCCACTTAGCTGGTGGAAGGTCAGTTTCTTTCACTAGAACTATATCTCCTATGTTAGGTTCGGGAGTTCGGCGAGACCATTTGTAGCGATGGTGAAATTGTGTCAGATATTCGTGTGCCCATCTATGCCAGAAATCTTGCACTAATCGTTGGGTGAGGTGCCACCTTTTTAAACTACTAATATTAGAACTTTCGAATTTATGATCAGGCACGAGTATCAGAGACTCGCCGACTAAAAAATGTCCTGGTGTCAGTGGGAAGGGTTCATCAAGATTATTGGTAATTTGGGAAAGAGGTCGGGAGTTCAAGCATGCCTCTATTTGTGCCAAAACTGTGGTCAACTCCTCAAAAGTCAAGGTGTGGTTACCAACAACTCTTTTCAGATGATACTTAGTGGATTTTACCCCTGCCTCCCAAAGCCCTCCAAAATTTGGAGAGTGAGGTGGAATGTAATGCCACTTCGTTCCATTATTGCCTAACCACTCGGCAATCTCCGCAGCTACGCTAGACCTTTCGTGATTTAATAAATTTTGTAACTCCCTATCAGCTCCAACAAAGGTGGTGCCGTTATCGCTCCACAGCTCAGCACAATGTCCTCGTCTGGATGTAAATCGCCTAAAAGCTGCCAGAAAAGCCTGTGAAGTCAGATCGCTGACAACTTCGAGGTGGATAGCCCGAGTGGACATGCAGACAAAGACACAGATGTACCCCTTAGTGGAACGATAACCGCGACCCTTCATGGGTCTGACGGCGATTGGGCCGGCGTAATCCACACCACTTCTTAGAAAAGGTCGGCAAGCTGTCGCTCTTGCCTCAGGCAAGTTACCCATCAGCTGCTGGTTAGTCTGAGCAGAATGACGTACGCAAGTCACGCATTTTTTAACAAATTGCCTGACAAGACCCCTTGCGTTTATTACCCAATACTTTGATCTTAGATAATTGAGCATTAATTGCGGCCCACCATGCATTGTGCGATCGTGGGCATGAGCTATCAAAAGATCTGTGAATGCAGACTTATGAGGAATGAGCACAGGATTCTTCATGTCCTCTGGGATCTTGGCATGACGTAAACGACCACCTACTCTTAAGATCTCATTTTCATCGAGGTAAGGATTTAACGAGGTAAGTGTGCTCTTTCCTTTTATTCTTCCCCTTCTTTTTAACGAATCCATGTCTTCCTTGAAGTACTGGGTTTGGCACATTTTTATGCAGGTAAGTAATGCTTCATTTATTTCCGATGAACTTAACCAACTAGTTTTAATTTTGCCCTTAGATTTTAAATACAAAAACCTTCTACAATATGCAATGACTCTAGTAAGTTTATTTAGTGATGAAAATTTTGAAAGCACATCTTCAGAACTGCAGGTAAGTGAATGAACCATAAATCTTTTCTTTTTCTCTTCTAAACATGTATCCTGTAATTTCCCTGTATTATATTGTATTTCTTTATTTTTGAGCCATTTAGGACCGCATTTCCAGATCTTAAATCTTGCCAATTCAGACGGTAGCACACCGCGGGAAGCACCATCCGCGGGATTGTCACTCGATTGGACGTGTGACCATTGGTGAACATCCAAGAGAGTGAGTATTTCGGATACCCTGTTAGCCACAAAGGTTTTCCATTTGCTTGGATGACTTCTCAGCCACGACAGTACCACGGATGAGTCGGTCCAGGCGTGGATATTTTCCCTTGAAACTTCTAAGGTATCCGAAACGTCCCGCATAAGCTTGGCAAGCAACACTGCACCGCAGAGCTCTAGTCTAGGAATGCTCACCTGTTTGACAGGAGCCACCTTTGTCTTTGAAGAAACTAAATTGACATGAATCGCTCCATCTTGACCAATAATTCTGGCATATACAACAGCTGCAAACGCATTATTGGATGCGTCACAAAATCCTTGGAGCTCTAGACATGCTCCACTGTGAAGACCTAACCATCTGGGAATACAAAACTCGGTGAGCTGACTAAGGCTACTACGATAGGCTATCCACTCGTGCAGTAAATGGGATGGAAGCTCATCGTCCCATCCGATGCCTGACAACCAAATTTTCTGAATGAGTATTTTAGCTGTTATTATGACAGGAGAGATCCATCCTAATGGGTCATATAGCCTGGCGATGTCAGATATGACCTTTCGCTTGGTCACGGGGACCTCCAACTGAGGAAGTTGAACAGTGTACTGAAATTTATCAGTTGATCTATTCCACGTTAATCCTAAAATTTTTAACACCTCATCTGTTTTCAATTCCAAGCTGTCTTTTATGTCGGTTCTTCCTTCACTTATTTCGTTCAATAGCTCATTACTATTGCTGGACCACTTCTGAAGTTGGAAGCCTCCACGACTCAGCAATTGGTTCATATTCCTGTGCAATTCCACACCTTCGGCTACAGAGTCGCAACCTGTCATAAGGTCGTCGACATAAAAATCCGTCAGCACGCGGTCAGTAACTGAAGAAAAGGTCTTTCCCTCATCGTACACAAGCTGTTGCAATGATCTTACAGCTAGATACGGTGCTGAAGATGTACCGAAGGTGACACGTAATAAACGTAGGTGTTGCAAATCCTCATTTGGGTTTTCCCGCCACAGAATTCTTTGATAGTCGGTATCATCTTGAAACACTTTAACCTGTCTGTACATTTTCACAATGTCAGCGACCAAAGAAATACGATGACGACGCCATCGCATGATGATATGTCGCAGATCAGGTTGAAGTGTTGGGCCGACCATCAAATCATTGTTCAATGATACGCCATTCTCACCAGGGCAAGATGCATCAAACACGACCCTTACCTTGGTCGTACTTTTGTCGTTCCTCAGAACGGCATGGTGGGGCAAGTAGACAGCGCCTGGTTTTTTAATTTCTTTTTCCGAAACATGTTCCATATGGCCTAAGTCTACATACTCTCTTATGACGCTCGCATATTGGCTTTGAAAATTTGTGTCACGTTGAAACCTTCCTTCTAAAGCATAAAAACGTTTGCGCGCTATATTTTCCGAACCACCATATTTGCATGCTGGATCTCCAGATTTGAAAGGGAGTTTGACGATGTATCGTCCTGACTCATCCCTTCGTGTGGTTTCAGAAAATATTTGTTCGCATTTATTTTCTTCGTCAGTTAGATATTTTTTACGTAACAAAGAATCATCTGATTCTAATTCCCAAAACCTTTTGAGCTGCTCATTGTCGTTCATTTGAACGTGTAGGCCAATGATGATGTTGTGACACATCTTAGAACTATGGTGATTGGATCCATGATTATGAACATTGCCAGATAAAATCCACCCTAGTGCTGTCTTTTGCGCAAGAGGAGCCCCGGGTGGGCCTTTCATTAATCCTTCCAGCAAAATCTCGCTGTACACACATGTTCCCAGTATTAAGTCAATTTTATTTGGCATTCCGTATGTTGGATCTGCCAAATCCATTTTAGAAAGTGTTGATGAAACATGAACTATCTTCCTTTCGGGAAGCAGAGACGTCAATTTATTTAAAACATACGCCTTGGTATTTACGATAAATGAATGGTCAAGGCGTGAGTGAAGTTTTATTACGATCATTGCTTTAGAGGGTAAAGTACCACTCTCCTCATCGCCTAACCTGGAAATATCAGCTTTCGTCGGAATTTTCCTTAAACCCAGTAACTGGACAGCTGACTCCGTGATGAACGAAGCCTGAGAGCCCTGATCAATTAGCGCTCTTAATAAAACAAATGCCCCAGTTTTGGTTTCGACCTCGACCAAGGCCGTGGCCAATAGTGATTGGCTATGAACATCCGAAAAACATGAAACAATAGTATTGGTGGACTCACTTGGCGAATTGGAAGTTGTTGCTGCTGCAGCAACAACGTTATTATCGTTGTCAATCGGTTTAGGAACAGATTTAGGATGTAATAGAGAATGATGTCTTTTCTGGCATATACGACATCTAGTCGACCGGCGGCATGAATATGCGGCGTGATTTTCACCTAAACAATTGAAACATAATTTATTAGCCTGAACATAACTCCGGCGCTCTTCAACGTCCTTGGTTGCAAATTTTTTACAATTACATAATTTATGTGCCTCCGAACAAAATGTGCAAGATACTGTGGCAATATGAAGCACCTTGACATTACGGTTGCCATTTTGTTTCTGTATCTTAGTGTCCAAAAATTCCAAGGACTTAAACCGATGTTCCAAGAAATTTTTTAAATCGGACAATTTGGGCAGTTCATTTGAAAACTCGCTAACTTTAACTTCCCACAACTTCCGCGACTCTGTATCTAATTTTAAGCTTACTATATAAATTATAATAATGTCCCATGTACTAATATCCACACCTAAATTAGTTAAAGCGTGTAAACACTCATTAGTGTTGTCTAAAAGATCCTTTAATGCCAAAGCTGATTCGTTTTTACACATATATTGATTAAATAAACGCTTTAAAATACAATTACACAAGTATCTTTTATTATTAAATCTTTTTTCTATTTGTTCCCAACATTGCTTATAATTAGCTGCAGTAGTGGGTACCTGACGAATCAATTGCTCCGCCTCACCAGTCAAATAACCCTTTAAGTAGTGTAATTTTTGAACGTCGTCTAAGGTCTCATTTGAGTGTATTAACGAAACAAACAGGTCCCTAAAGGTTGTCCATTCGTTATATTTGCCCGAAAAGGTAGGAATAGTAATTTTTGGTAATTTAACTGATGTGGACGTGAACGAACTACCACCACTCGCTTGCAACTCTGATTCATTTAGCATGGATAATTTATTTTTTAAATCACATTTATAATCTATGTATAAATCTTCGACTTTGTCATAGAGTTCTTCTTTTATGTAATCGGATGCCTCTAATTTATCCCAATCCGAATCCTGGATAATTTTTTGATGTGTAATTTTAAAATCATTCCATAACTGTTCTAAATTCTCGAGTCTAGTTTTAATGTACTGCTCCGCAATTCGCTCCTTTGGAGATTTCTTAAAGTTAAGATGAGCCTTTGAAATTCTTTTGTATATGTCCCTTTGTATATTAAAGTTTGCCATCTTATTTCTGTTAGGAAAAATTACTTAAGAACTAATTTACAGATTCAGTACATTCAAATTTCAAATAATATAAGTGTTTAGAATTTCAAAATTAATCGCACATAAATTATAAAATTCCAAGTGTAATTCCTTCTATGTATCTTGATCGAAAATTTTACAAGTCCAGCAAAATTACGAAATTTTCAAAGTGTTTACAAACTTGTCATGTTGATATAAAATCGGGCATAGATTCCTCGTATAAACACTTTTTAAACAATTATTCTAAGTCTAATATTAGTAAACTAAGTTTTTCAAAGTTCTACGCAATTGTAAAATGACACTTTAACACTCAAATTTATTTTACTGTCGAATTAATATTATGAAAGTACTCACAGTTTTGTCCGGATCACTATTCACAACACTTATACTTGCATGCAGTTGCAGTCCTTTTGCCAGCGCCGGTATCGATGATGCAGCCACACGGCAAAATGGCTCCTCCACACGTCGGGAACTTCGTTGCCAACTTCCGCTTGATGTCTTCCACTTTGACAGACGATGCTGCTCCCCGCAGTTAGCAGCACTATCGGCAACAATCCGCTACCGTGTCAGCGCCGCTTGGACCAAACACCAGTCACTAAAGCCGTATACATCCGGCGTGAAGGACCAATGTTAAAGTCCCAATAAATGCTCCTTGCGAATATAAATAAAACTTCAGATTCACCAAGGCAAAGTCAACAACATTTATTTTCACAAACACCTTTATAGAATTTGAATAGATCTTAACATCGCGACTTGCAAAACTCGTGTCAAAAATTCAACGCCATCTATGAATAACTAGCCACACTACAATTACTGCTAAATATACATAATTAGTACAGCGCCATCTATTAACTCACACCATTATTACTAACACATATCGCTTTATGAGCGAGCATTGAACACTAACTTTGCATAAAATTTGTCTTTTCTGTTCATATTTTCTTGTTATATAGTGTAACTAATTGCCGCCTGTAATTCCATCTAGTTTTTTCATACAATTTTCACAGTAAAATTACAAATTTTCATATAATTCGTTTTCTTAGAGTCGTATTTTCATAAAATTTTTCAAATTTGCTTTTATTTCACTCTTTTTGCTTCTGTAAGGTCCGTCTAGTGTAGAAACTGCCATCTGCACTCAAATCTGTAAAATAAAACACGCGGAATTAGAGAAAATCGATACTTACCTAAACCGAGGTATAGTGGTCAATCGATACAAATAATTAAATTCAACTACAACTTTGCTTATAACTTTCATAAAACTTCGTCTTTTTTGTTCAAATTTTTTCTAAATAATACAGCTAATTGCTCCCCATATTACCCTATAGTTTTCTTATTAAATTTTCACTGTTAAATTATAAATTTTCACATATTTCATTCTTTTATAGTAGTAAATTCACAAATAAAACATAAAATCTTCTCTAACTTTGCATAAAATTTGTCTTTTCTGTTCATATTTTCTTGTTATATAGTGTAACTAATTGCCGCCTGTAATTCCATCTAGTTTTTTCATACAATTTTCACAGTAAAATTACAAATTTTCATATAATTCGTTTTCTTAGAGTCGTATTTTCATAAAATTTTTCAAATTTGCTTTTATTTCACTCTTTTTGCTTCTGTAAGGTCCGTCTAGTGTAGAAACTGCCATCTGCACTCAAATCTGTAAAATAAAACACGCGGAATTAGAGAAAATCGATACTTACCTAAACCGAGGTATAGTGGTCAATCGATACAAATAATTAAATTCAACTACAACTTTGCTTATAACTTTCATAAAACTTCGTCTTTTTTGTTCAAATTTTTTCTAAATAATACAGCTAATTGCTCCCCATATTACCCTATAGTTTTCTTATTAAATTTTCACTGTTATATTATAAATTTTCACATATTTCATTCTTTTATAGTAGTAAATTCACAAATAAAACATAAAATCTTCTCTAACTTTGCATAAAATTTGTCTTTTCTGTTCATATTTTCTTGTTATATAGTGTAACTAATTGCCGCCTGTAATTCCATCTAGTTTTTTCATACAATTTTCACAGTAAAATTACAAATTTTCATATAATTCGTTTTCTTAGAGTCGTATTTTCATAAAATTTTTAAAATTTTTCAAATTTGCTTTTATTTCACTCTTTTTGCTTCTGTAAGGTCCGTCTAGTGTAGAAACTGCCATCTGCACTCAAATCTGTAAAATAAAACACGCGGAATTAGAGAAAATCGATACTTACCTAAACCGAGGTATAGTGGTCAATCGATACAAATAATTAAATTCAACTACAACTTTGCTTATAACTTTCATAAAACTTCGTCTTTTTTGTTCAAATTTTTTCTAAATAATACAGCTAATTGCTCCCCATATTACCCTATAGTTTTCTTATTAAATTTTCACTGTTATATTATAAATTTTCACATATTTCATTCTTTTATAGTAGTTAATTCACAAATAAAACATAAAATCTTCTCTAACTTTGCATAAAATTTGTCTTTTCTGTTCATATTTTCTTGTTATATAGTGTAACTAATTGCCGCCTGTAATTCCATCTAGTTTTTTCATACAATTTTCACAGTAAAATTACAAATTTTCATATAATTCGTTTTCTTAGAGACGTATTTTCATAAAATTTTTAAAATTTTTCAAATTTGCTTTTATTTCACTCTTTTTGCTTCTGTAAGGTCCGTCTAGTGTAGAAACTGCCATCTGCACTCAAATCTGTAAAATAAAACACGCGGAATTAGAGAAAATCGATACTTACCTAAACCGAGGTATAGTGGTCAATCGATACAAATAATTAAATTCAACTACAACTTTGCTTATAACTTTCATAAAACTTCGTCTTTTTTGTTCAAATTTTTTCTAAATAATACAGCTAATTGCTCCCCATATTACCCTATAGTTTTCTTATTAAATTTTCACTGTTATATTATAAATTTTCACATATTTCATTCTTTTATAGTAGTAAATTCACAAATAAAACATAAAATCTTCTCTAACTTTGCATAAAATTTGTCTTTTCTGTTCATATTTTCTTGTTATATAGTGTAACTAATTGCCGCCTGTAATTCCATCTAGTTTTTTCATACAATTTTCACAGTAAAATTACAAATTTTCATATAATTCGTTTTCTTAGAGTCGTATTTTCATAAAATTTTTAAAATTTTTCAAATTTGCTTTTATTTCACTGTTTTTGCTTCTGTAAGGTCCGTCTAGTGTAGAAACTGCCATCTGCACTCAAATCTGTAAAATAAAACACGCGGAATTAGAGAAAATCGATACTTACCTAAACCGAGGTATAGTGGTCAATCGATACAAATAATTAAATTCAACTACAACTTTGCTTATAACTTTCATAAAACTTCGTCTTTTTTGTTCAAATTTTTTCTAAATAATACAGCTAATTGCTCCCCATATTACCCTATAGTTTTCTTATTAAATTTTCACTGTTATATTATAAATTTTCACATATTTCATTCTTTTATAGTAGTAAATTCACAAATAAAACATAAAATCTTCTCTAACTTTGCATAAAATTTGTCTTTTCTGTTCATATTTTCTTGTTATATAGTGTAACTAATTGCCGCCTGTTATTCCATCTAGTTTTTTCATACAATTTTCACAGTAAAATTACAAATTTTCATATAATTCGTTTTCTTAGAGTCGTATTTTCATAAAATTTTTAAAATTTTTCAAATTTGCTTTTATTTCACTCTTTTTGCTTCTGTAAGGTCCGTCTAGTGTAGAAACTGCCATCTGCACTCAAATCTGTAAAATAAAACACGCGGAATTAGAGAAAATCGATACTTACCTAAACCGAGGTATAGTGGTCAATCGATACAAATAATTAAATTCAACTACAACTTTGCTTATAACTTTCATAAAACTTCGTCTTTTTTGTTCAAATTTTTTCTAAATAATACAGCTAATTGCTCCCCATATTACCCTATAGTTTTCTTATTAAATTTTCACTGTTATATTATAAATTTTCACATATTTCATTCTTTTATAGTAGTAAATTCACAAATAAAACATAAAATCTTCTCTAACTTTGCATAAAATTTGTCTTTTCTGTTCATATTTTCTTGTTATATAGTGTAACTAATTGCCGCCTGTAATTCCATCTAGTTTTTTCATACAATTTTCACAGTAAAATTACAAATTTTCATATAATTCGTTTTCTTAGAGTCGTATTTTCATAAAATTTTTAAAATTTTTCAAATTTGCTTTTATTTCACTCTTTTTGCTTCTGTAAGGTCCGTCTAGTGTAGAAACTGCCATCTGCACTCAAATCTGTAAAATAAAACACGCGGAATTAGAGAAAAAGAACTCCCACCCTCCCTGTTTTCATTACTTAAGTAAATTTTCATACTTCTCATTATAAATCATAATTATTTTCATTTTTTTCATTTAGATTTTCTTTTTATATAGCGTCATTTATTGTTCCTCGTTTTTTCACATAGTTTTCTTTATACATTTTCACATTTAAATAATTTATTTTCATATAATTCGATTTTCTAATAGTAGTTAATTCATAAAACTTAACATTTTTTTTAAGTCTTCGCTTATTCCGCCCACCCTTTCGGTATTCATTACTTAAGTGATTTTACATCACACAAATGTCAACTTTCAAAAACACTTGTTCTGAAGTCGATCTCAGCCAAGAATCTAAACTAACAACTAACAGGGCTGAAGATCCCATCCATATAACCGACGACGAATACGAAGAGGCACGGTCTGACCCCGGGTTAAATCTGAACGAAGAATACCTCGCAAAAATATTAGAAAACATAAATTTTATCCAGCAAAATTTAGACGGCAATAGAAGCGTTACGCGCCAGAATAAAGATAACATCAAAAAATCGCTGGATGAAATTAATCGCAGTTCTCAACAATTGTTTGACCAAGTGAAAACCGTTTTACGGCATTCAATTTCATCAGCCGAAAATAAAACTGTGACAATCATCAGGAACACTATTAAAGAAGAGCTCTTAAAGTTTACCCAAAAACCTCAACAACTGTACACTCAGCCATTGCAACGTCCACCTCTATCACCTTCAGCCACTACATTACCACTATCGTACGCTAACGCTGTTAAATCTTCCACGCCTGTAAAGAAATCTATTCCCATAACAAAACCGGCAATCATTGTTAGTGCGAAGCAGCCAGTTTCTTCTCCACAAGAAACTATTAGTGCTTGGCGGAAAAGTGTACACTTTAAGCACTATACCTTCAGTCCCGCTGACGTCAAGCAAGTATCTAACAATAAACTCAGAGTAGAGTTCGATAACGAAGAACAACGGGATAAAGTTATTGACGCCGCAAATCAGCCAGATAGCTTGGTTAACGCTGATATAGCCAAGAAACTGAGGCCTATGATAATATTAAAGGGCGTCTATATCGACACCCCAGCAGCTGAACTCAAAGAAATTATTATAAATCAAAACCCAAGCATAAAAAGTGAAATAAAAACTCCTGACGATATAACCTTCCGTTTCATAAAAAATAATAAAAATAAAAAACTATACAACCCTGTTTTTATGGTCACTCCTCAAATTTGGAGAACTGTTATAGAACTACAGAAATTAAATATTGATCATCAGAGAGTACATACTGAAGACCACCCAGCGTATCTTCATTGTTACAAGTGCCTTAAATTCGGTCACACGAAGAAACATTGCACAGAAGACAAAACAATTTGCTCCTACTGCTCATCATTTGACCACTCCTACAAAGATTGCCCAGTCAAAAAGGACGAAACTAAAGTCAACTGTTACAACTGCTCACAACATTGCAAGAAATATAATTTGAATTTAAATACTCAACATAGTGCCACGTCGCTACTTTGTCCCCGCTTACAAAAACAGATAGAAAGCTGCAAAAACAGGACTGACTATGGACAACAGAAATAGAAACAATACAATCTCTAAAAATCACCCCGCAATAAAATGTTTACAAATTAACCTTGACAGGGGCTATGCAGCAACACACGAAATGTTTACATATATTAACAATAATCAAATTGATGTAGTTTTTATCAGCGAACCATATGTAGGTAAAAATAGCTCTATGAATTCATGCCCTAATTACAATATTTATCAGTTCCCAACTGATCGTCATGTTAAAGCATGTATTCTTGTAAGACAGAGAATTGGATGTACCTTGGGTATGTCCGAATATTCTTCTCCAAATCTGTGCATTGTGCAAATTATCATCCGCGGTAAAAAAATATTTTTAATAAGTGCATACGTTGAACCTAGGAACGATGAATTTAACACAATCAATTCATTAGATTTCTTCCTCCAGAATAATCCAAACTCAATACACATTATTGGCGGAGATTTCAATGGATGGCACCCCCTTTGGGGTTCAGTGCGAGCCAACCGCCGTGGTAACAGCATCGTAAACCTGATCACGACCAATAATCTAAACATTTGTAACATCGGCACCGATCCCACTTTTGAAACAGTCTCTCATAACATCCATCGGGAATCAATTATAGACCTAACTCTCACCTGCAACTCACCGCCAAATCAAATATCAAACTGGAAAGTTACAAAAGAATATAGTCCAACATCTAGTCATAATGGTATTACTTTCGAATTACATATGAATAAAAGTTCATTAACAAGAGCCAAAAAACTGTCCACCTTCAAGTACAATACACAAAATATAAAATGGGACGAGATAAAAGAAGTATTTCAAAAACGAATTAGTGAAAACTTAGACCTAGATATCAATATTGAGCATCTTAACACTACAGAGCTTGAAAAATATGTCTCAAAATTAACGTCGGTTATTCAAAATGTTTGCAATAAACTGTTTCCACAAAAAGGCGAACGCGCCCTTAGAGCTCCGTGGTGGAATGAAAAACTAGAGAGTCTTAAACAAAAAGTTATAAAAAACCACCACAAACTACAACAACTAAAGCGTAATAAAAAACCCATGACCGACGCACTATCTGAAAAAGAAAAGCTAAAAAATGAATATTCGCAAGCAATAAGAGCCGAATCAACAAAACACTTCAAAGAATTTTGTAATAAGCAAGGAAAGGAGGACGTTTGGAGCGTTACGAATAGATTATTAAAAACAACACCACTAACAAAGCCTCCTACTACTCTTAAAACTAAATCTGGTAACTACACCTCAACCACCCAAGAGACCGCTGAAACTTTCCTTAAAGAGTACTTTCCTGAAGATGAACCGGACACAAATCCACGGCATACAAAGATAAGGAGACTATCTAAAAAAATACCTGTAACGCTACCAGAACCTCCATTCACAGTCGACGAAATAATAAATGCAGTATCCTCCATGAACCCCAAGAAATCTCCAGGTCTTGACCACCTCACAGCCGATATCTGTACAAACTTTATTAAATTATTCCCATCTGTGGTAACTAAGCTAATGAATAGATGCCTTCAACTCTCGTACTTCCCAAAAGCTTGGAAAGTTGCTTATATCAAAGTCATACCAAAGCCTAATAAAAGCGAACCAACAACATCTTCATACAGACCAATAGGCCTAATAAATGTCTTCGGAAAGGTTCTAGAAAAACTTATTACGAAACGATTAAAACATCATCTTAATGTAACGGGCACCATGAGTAACATGCAGTTTGGATTTAAAGAACAGACATCAACAACTAATGCTATCCAGAAAGCACTTGATGTAATTCAAGATGCTAAAGCTAAAAAACTACAAGTTATAGCTATATCTCTTGACATCCAATCCGCATTTGACAATGCATGGTGGCCAGCGATTTTCCACAAACTCAACACTGTACACTGTCCCTCTAACTTATTCAAACTGTTGCAAAATTATGTTAAGGATAGAACGGTCAGGCTTGATTTTGCTGACAGTTCATGTACCAAACCTATGTCTCGAGGATGCATTCAAGGTTCAGTTTGCGGTCCTGTACTATGGAATCTGGTTTTAGACGAACTCTTAACGGCTGAACTACCTCAGGGATGTCACCTTCAAGCCTTTGCAGATGACATTCTCTTAATCACACAGTCGAAAGACATAACTACACTTGAAAATATAACCAATGAAGCGCTTACTAGAATAACCGATTGGGGAAATAGTGTTAAATTGAAATTTGGCCCACAAAAGACACAGATGATTTCATTTACAAACAAAGCTAGGAAATGTCAGATAATAATGAGTAATCAACAACTGCAATTTTCTCGTCAAATAAAGTATCTTGGAGTAATCATTGATCAAAAATTAAATTTTATTAAACACGTAGATCACATTATAAATAGGTCGTACAAACTCTTTCAGAAGCTTGCTAAATTTATTAAACCTACTTGGGGAATAAATTCAGAGAATGTCCGTTCTATTTATAATGCCGTAATAGAGCCGATAATGTGTTATGCTGCAAGTATCTGGCACCCAGCGCTAAAATACAAATATGTCCAAAAACGTCTTCTCTCTCTGCAACGCAATTTTGCAATAAAAATTATAAGAGGTTTCCGAACCCTTAACACTTCAACTGCTATCTCTCTAGCACAACTTCCACTCTTAAATATTAAAATTGAAAATTTTGCCGACATTGAAATAACTAAACACCGGAATACATCTAAATACCTCCCAAACGACATTGAATTGGAAAGACTAGCTTCCCCAGCAGAACTCCCACATCCATCAAAAAGAAGATCAGTACAATTTTCTGAAATTACTTGCCAGGAAGATTTAAAAAAACTCACAATTAATACCACAACCAGCATATTTACTGATGGCAGTATAAATGAAGACGGAGTTGGAGCAGCACTAGTAGTTCATCACACTGAAGGCTTAAATATTATAAAAAAATATAAATTGCACAACACCTGCTCTGTGTTTCAGGCTGAGTTATTTGCCATTTTACAAGCAACTAACTGGATATTAGAAAACAAAATGTTTAACTTCACAATATTTTCTGACAGCAAATCCGGACTCTTAGAAATCAGTAATCCAGACACGACTCATCCCATAGTTGTTCAAATTCATCGAAACATTATGCAAGCTCAATCACAAAATAAAGTGATCAAATTCATTTGGACAAAAGCACATAATGGCATCCTTGGAAACGAAAATGCGGATAGAGCTGCGAAAGCAGCTACAAAATTGAATAAAGTGCCTGATTATGCGAAGTTCCCAATAAGTTATATTAAGAAAATACATCAGCGCAATATCACTACAACAGCTGAAAATTATTATAATGATCCTGCAAATTGCACTTATCTTAAAACTTGGTTTCCCACTTACGAAAAACTTCAAACAGCTTTGGAAAAAATTAAACCCAACTTTTATAGTACACAAATATTTTCAAATCATGGTTTCCATAAAAGTTACTTGCATAGATTTAAAATAATTCAAAATGAAAATTGTCCATGTGACGACATAACGCCACAAACAATTATCCACTTAATAAAGATATGTCCTAAATTTAGTTTAAGTAGAATAGACCATGAAATTAACTGCCAAAATCTCAGAATAGATCCATTTATATTAAGCGAAGTAGTTCAAAAAGAATCGTCACTTACAACATTCGAGAAACATATAAAAACCATCGTAAAATCACTAAAAAAGTTTAACAGTTAAATATACCTACACAATCGTATTATAAGAATAAAATAAAATAAAGAATAATATACTACAAAAAACTACTTTAAAAAAAAACAACTGAAATAAACAAAAGCAGTCTAATTAATGCAAATTGTATCCAATAGCATATTGCATTATTGAAGAATTATCCAATTTCTTTATATAGGGAAAAAAAAAAAAAAAAAAAAAAAAACCTAACCTAACCTAACCTAACCTTTTTTTTTTTTTTTTTTTCGTGGGGAAATCCTCATGGATACCTCCGGCTGCGGGGACAACCGGAAGGTTATGCCGGACTCCTACCGGCTAAAACCCCACGGTGCCTCCTCGCACGTGCGCGCGGGGCCGCGGGAATCCAAATTCTTCCGCAGCCCCGCACTAGTGCTGGCCCGGTCTGTCCGGGCCTCGTCTCCTGCACGGGGTAGCGAGGTGGTCAGCTAGCCCCCTCCACGGCCTCCAACTCCACCTGCGTATCGGACCTCCCCGAGTCCGATACGCGGAGGCCATGGGGCCAGGAAAAACTAGCACTCAGAAGTACCAGCCTTCCTGACCCCAGCGGCGGATCTGGTCTATGGCTCCGCCGCCAACCAAGATTCGGCTGCGGAGGGTAGGGAGAGCGGCGCCTCGCAATACCGGCACTCCTCTCCCCCCGCAGCCCCACCACCACCGCATCAAGGAACGGTGCGGCCCCGTCTGAGTCGCGGAGGATAGGGCGAGTGGCGCATCGCCATACCAGCACTCCTCTTCCTCCGCGACTCCACCCCGGCTGCAGCGGTAGAGGGAGCACTCATCCCTCTCACCGCAGCCCACCGACACACATCCGTAGTGGGCTCGTGAAGCCCACTCGGAGTGGCCACCTCGGGCCGGCCCTACACCTCGGGCCAGCCAAGGGGTTCCTCTTTGTTCACCGCGGTTGACCAAGCCACGGCTACTAAGCCCCCTCGCCACGACAAGGCGGGAACCCGTTCGGGGGGGAACCTAACCTAACCTAACCTAACCGCAGTATTCTGCTGTCTCTCGCCACATACGCATCGTTTCCGTGTCGCTCCGCGCTGTAAAATCCCGAAAAATAGGTCAAAGTCAACCGATTTCAGTGAAACAGGTGTTGTTTTGTGCAGTTTTGTGTGTGCTATAAGTCTTGAATTGTGTTTGTGGCAAAAAGTGACGTGTTTTTAAGATATAAACCAGAAACCGTGCGGCGGAATCGTCAAAAGGTAAAATTTTTGAGTAAAATTTTACACAAAATTATGTACGCCGCCAATTTAAGATCGAGAACGTGTCACTTTTATTTTGCCCTTTTTTGACACTTAACTTTCCCCACAAACTGGGCTTATTTCCAGATTTTTCTATTACGTGGTTTCAAAGTTATTAAGGAAAAACTGAAAGACCACGTGGCATTGAAAATTAAAACGGAAATCGTGCGGCTAAATTTAGATACACATTCTTATTTGTGGTTGTTTGCACAACTTTTTAGCGCTTGTTCCATTGAAATCGGCATTTTATTCTAAAAGTTATTACCGAAAAAGTCATTTTCTTAAAATTAGTCCATTTTCGGCGGAACTTGGTGCACGTTTTAAAGCGATAACATACCTTTTTTATTTTATATTTTAATGGAAAAACTAATATTTAAGTCACAGACAAAAATTTGGATTTTTTGATCACATAGAATTTAATATATTGGCATTTTCATGAAACAACACTCCCACGTGCTCACCCTTCCCGAACACTGGCGTTAATATACGCACATTGGAAAGGTAGAAGACTTAAAGACGAGCAAAAATCCGTTTTCAGTTTTGTTCTATCGTTATTCGTTAGAGAGTTATAAGATTTTCAGTTGTTTTTCAGGATATTTCAGTGCCATCAAATATTTCTTGGTTTCTGTTATTATCAATGGCAAGGCCATAAAATTTCAAGTTATTACAGTCTAAACACGACCCTTCTAGCTCTTCCCGTTGCTGAGATAGCTCAATTTTTGGATTTTTCGCCATATTGGCCGCCATATTGAAATAATTTAAGGTCTCGTATCTTAGCAACCGTTAGTCGTAGAGGCACGGGGTTTTCAAGATACATCATCAAACGTCTCATAGAACATTCTGGAAGCAAAAACTCGAACCGCCAAATTTGGAGCAAGTTGGCGATTCCATTGAAAACCTTACAAGGAGACAAGTTGAATAAGCCCAAACTCGGCCTGTTTAGCTAAATTAGAGAGCGAGATATCAATCTTCTAATTTTTGTCCGCCATCTTGGCTCGCCATTTTGGAAAATTTCAAAGTCTCATAACTTCCGTTCTATAAGTCCGATTTCGACGCGGTTTTCGACATTGAAATTGTCATCATATTCTCTACATTTTTAGGCTCTCAGAAATATTAAATTTTTTTGGACACGAAATCTCACCCGCCATATTTATTTTTATTAGTCCTCAACCTCTGAGGGGACCGTTCTGTTTTAATCAACACAAAAAGGGGTAATAATAGAGTACAAGATGTCGGACAAGGGCAAAAATCTGTTTCTGGTCATCCAGAAAAACTGGCTGCCTCCAAAAAGAAAACCACGATAAAGGGCACAAAAGACGGGCTACTACCAGCACCGATAACAAAACAACGGAACAAATGTTGATGTGATAATGCCTTGACTCCTATGGATAAGGGAACGGTGGGGCATGAAGTAAGTCTCCAAACCGGAAAGTGTGGCGAAAAGGACGAATCGGAACCAAACATTTTGGAGCCGTTGGCCACTTCGCCTAATATTGATGAAGCAACCACGTCCTCACCAGTGCTTGCAAGATCTGGATCAAGCCTCCTGCGCATCCGTGCACAAATCAGACACGCAAAATCTGTGGAATCCAAGGACGCACTTAGAACTGCATCAGAAACAGAAGACACCGCGGAGTCAGATGCTGACAGTGGGGATACCAACACCTCCCTTGACGCCTCCACGAGATCAATTGGGGGCAGCCGTATGCTTTTAAATGAACTGCCCAGGCACGCAAACGAAATACTTCAGGGAGCTAAAACGGATTTGGAGAAGTCTGGCAACCTTAAGAGGGAGATTCGGGAGAGTGTCGTATCAGGGTTATACACTCTATACGAGATGATTCTTAAGTTGTCAGATTCAAGAATGCTTCACATGCTTGAGTCAAACAAACAGAAATTGAACGTCTCTCGAGAATCTGAAAGACTTACCCAAAGACATGCAAGGTTTATGCATGAGACGTTGGGTCAATATGCCTTACTGAATGAAAATATAGAAAAACTTCATAAAGAAACAGAATCAGCAAGACTTATTCTCTCCTACGACCTCTGTGAGGCGGTTAACGCGACTAAGCGAGAACTGAGCAACGTCAAAAATGAGATTTCTACAGGTCCGTCTATTATAAGCCAAATGCAATTGCTAAGAGATGAACTAAGGCAGCTCAAAGAAAATATAAGCAACCGTCACGAACTCAATAGAAAAGAGTTGGATGTTTCTGCCCTTGTTAAAGAAATGCGAGAACTCCATTGCACATTTGACGGGCTGATGTCAAAAAGGGAAATTTATCAGGCACCTATTGCCAATCTACCCCCCGAGACTCAATATCCAGAAGAGGTCGCGGGACGCACGGAAACCTCAGAATGTCTGCTCCAACATATTGCAGAAATTAAGACGCAACTGAGCTCTGAGGTAAAAAAGTTGAGAGAAAACATCCTAAATATGTCACAAAATGTACAAGGATTAATGACCATCCACTCCAACTCTTCGTTGCCCTCAGTTCAAGCCAGCATTGAAGAGTTACGGAAGGACACAAAAGAACTCAGGGATACAACAGTGGGCTCTGCGGCTCCTATTCGAGTGGCAATAGAGGGACTCAGGAAAGAACTGAAAATAATGTCACAGATAGAAGCAGAACAGACAAGCTATAACTCCCAATGCACCGAGGAGAATTTACACAATAGCGAACCAAAACAACAACCATTAATGGCTAGACAAAGGAATTCCCAATTGACTTACTCTGAAGCACTTAGGAAGCCACATTACCCAATAATAGTAGAGTCGATTGATCCCAGATGCACTAGCGAAGATATAATAAAGGAGGTAAAGAGTGGGATTGATGTAGTTGCACTCGGAATAGGAATAAGTAACATCAAAAAAGCAAAGAATCAAAAAGTGTTAATCAGCTGTGAATCCGAAGGGGACAGAAGTATCCTACAGGATAACTTAAAGAATACAGCGACCAAACTTACTGTCCATAAACTAATGGCAAAAAATCCCCTATTACGCTTGATTGGAGTCATTTTTGACCTAACAGACAAAAAGATAGAAGAAGCCATTATAAAGCAGAATAGCTCTCTCCTTAAAGATATTTCACCAGCACAACAATACCTAAGAGTAGTTAGAAGAATGAAGGGACGCACAAGTTCTACTTGTAATATAGTATTAGAAGTAAGTCCACAGATTTGGACTAAATTCAGAAACCAAAAAATTAGAGTTGGTTTCCAAATAGTCCCAGCAGTTGACCAATCACCTATCATTCAATGCTTCAGGTGCCTAGGCTTCTCTCATCGAGCAAGAGATTGCCAAGCGGAAAGAGTAAATTGTGGCTACTGCACTGAGGCACACGATACGAGAGAATGTCATAACAGAAACAGGGCACCAAAATGCATAAACTGCATTGACAAAAGAGGAAATGTACTAAACTGTAGTCATCCAGCCTACAGTCCTGAGTGTTTGGAATGGAGAAAGTGGGATAGAATCGCTAGAGCAACAATATCTTATTGCTAAAAACACCGAGATATCTCCACAAAAGACCACAAACTCCAAAGACGGAACTATTAAAATGGCCCAAATAAACCTAGGGAGAGGACACGCAGCTCAACAGGAATGCCTGCAAATGGCAGTTGCACAGGGTGTGTCCATTCTCTTGTTACAAGAGCCTTATGTCGGGGCGAAAGCTCACGTCGCCTGCCAACATAGAACAATACAAAAATACACTAACGATAGTCAAAAACCTGTCAAAGCGGCTATCATTGTCGTTGATCCAACTATAAATTTTACTATTAACTCCGAAACTATCACTGAAAATATTGTAGGTTGTAAATTTAGTATTAAAGGTTTAGACATAGTTATTATAAATATATATCTGGAAGAAGGCAAAGACGTTGAAGAAGATTTCTGCAAAATAACAAATTACATCAGCATTCTAGAAGGAAAACATGTTCTCCTTGGGGGGGACATCAACGCTAAAAGTCTCTGGTGGGGCTGCGACGTAGAGGACAGACGGGGAGTAGCTGTGGCAGAAGCATTAGCTCAAATGGAACTCCAGATTTTAAATGTAGGAAAATCACCAACTTTTTCTGTGTACAGACAGCAAAAAAATTATACCAGTATCGTCGACGTGACAGCGTGCACCACCAGCCTACTTCGGAAAACGTATAATTGGAAGGTGGATCCGGAATTTGTCACACTTTCAGATCACAGAGCGATAACGTACAACCTAAATTTTGCAAACATCACAGGCGAAACAAAAGAAAGACGATCAACACGCATTTATAACACAAATAAAGCTGACTGGAAAATTTTTTCTGATAAATTTAAAGAAGAACTGAACTCCATAAATATAACTGAAGACATAATATCCACCGCAGAATCCATAGATTCAATGGAAAACCTGGTACAACAATATACTGAATGCATACAAAGGTCATGCAATAAAACGATTCCCAAAATTGCTAAGAGAATACCCACAAAAACACCTTGGTGGACGAAAGAACTAAGTGAAAAGAAAAAAGATGTAACTCGGAAAAGAAGAAAGATAAAATTTGCGAACCAAAGAAGAAGACCAATTATAATAGAAGAATATATCACAGCCAAAGATGAATATAAAAACCTATTAACCGAGACGATGACGGCTAGTTGGAAAGAGTTTTGCTCTAGGCAGGACAAAGAGAATTTGTGGCAGAGCATCTACAGAGTAATACGCAACTCCAGCAAAACTCCAGAGGACATACTTTTAAGAGCGACGCTGGAAAGCGGAATTTTGACCCCGGACAAATCTGCACAACTCCTAGCTGAAACATTTTACCCGATTGACGAAATCATAAATGATGAACCTCATCATACGGAAATCAGAAACAGATCCGGTGAAATCAGAAAAGACCTATTAAATGTCTCGAATGATGAAAATGTGATACCATTTACACTCACTGAGATCGACCATGTCTTCAGTAACATGAGCTCAAAGAAAGCACCAGGACAAGACGGACTAACTGCTGATATATGTTTCAGAGCATATATGACAGCACCACAGGTACTTTCAGCCATCTACAACAGGTGTCTCAAGTTGGGATATTTCCCACAGACTTGGAAAAATGCTGTCATCAAAATCATTCCGAAACCGAATAAGGAGAATTATACATTGGCCAAATCCTACCGGCCAATAGGACTCCTACCTGTACTGGGCAAGGTGTTTGAAAAATTATTTGTAAACCGAATGACATGGCAGCTCGGCTCAGAGAACAAAATGAGTGGCAGGCAATATGGGTTTGTCCCACAGAGAGGGACTGAGGATGCCCTGTGCGATGCCCTCGAGATTATCAGGCAAGGAATAAAGAACAGAGAAATTGTCGCTCTTGTCTCCATCGATATTGAAGGAGCATTTGATAGTGCTTGGTGGCCTGCAATGATATACGAGCTTGAACGGAAAAAGGTAGATCGATCAATATGTAGGCTAATTAATAGCTATCTCACTGACAGACAAGTAAAAATAATGTACGCAGGCAGCGAGATCAAGAAACAAACGAATAAGGGGTGCATACAGGGATCAACCTGCGGGCCTTTGCTGTGGAACCTACTACTTGACCCACTACTTAGGGAGATAGAAGATCTAGGTACCCACATACAGGCATATGCAGACGACATTCTGGTGATAGCAAAAGGGAAAGCAGCAAAGGACTTAGAGCACGAACTCAATACAGCACTTGAACACATTCTTGTATGGGCGAAAAGAAGGAAAATGAAAATAGCCGCTCAGAAAACCCAAGCAATGCTCTTAACTAAAAAACTAAAATACGAAACACCAAAGTTACTCCTAGATAATACACCAATAACGTTTCTAGAGAGTATAACAACCCTCGGACTAACAATTGATAATAATCTTAACTTTTTAAAACATGTCGATAAGGTTATAGAAAAGGCCATCCAATTTTACAAGAAAGTATCAAGAACAGCAAGAGCTAACTGGGGTCTTAATCAAGAAATTCTAAGAACAATATATATTAGTGTAGTTGAACCCACAGTGTTATATGCGGCAGGAGCATGGGGTCCAATAGCAAAAAAGAAGCAAATAAAAGCCAGACTTGACAGAATTACTAGAATCTTCACGATTATGGTAAGTAAGGCACATCGCACGGCATCTTTAATATCCTGCACAACTCTCGCCAGAATCCTCCCCTTAGACTTACGAGCTCAAGAAAATGCCGACATATACATGATCAAGAGGGGAAAACCTATCGAGTATCTACCTGGCAGAAAATTAGCCAAGCCCATTAGCCCCTATACGTTACCACACCCAGCGGATAGGACAAGACAGCGATATGAGTTGATAACATCAGAACACGACATAAAGGCTATTGAGAACAACTGGCCCTGCATATACACAGACGGCAGTAAGATAGCGGGCAAAGTAGGCGCTGCCATTACTTGTTGGAGAAACGGAGAAGAAATCCTCAAAACTAAGTTAAAACTAGCTAACTGTTGCAGTGTCTACCAAGCAGAGCTAGCGGCTATCTTAAAAGCTACGGAAATCATGTCAAATAAACAATCACTTATAAAGGCAAATATTTTAAGTGATTCGCGATCAGCGCTAGAATGCCTCACCAATCCAAATACCTTGCACCCAATAGCAGCAGAAATTTTAGATCGAATCTCCGAAATAGAAATGAAACAAGGAAAAGTCAATCTGTTTTGGATTAAAGCTCACTGCGGCATCCAGGGAAACGAAAGGGCTGATGAACTGGCTAAATCAGCAGCAGAAACGTCAAAGCAGAGACCTGTTTACGACTGCTTCCCTCTGTCCTTTGCAAAGCGGCACATCAGGGATAATACCCTGCAGACCTGGCAGGAAAGATACACCAGATCAGATACCGGCAGTGTCACAAAGAAGTTCTTCCCAAATGTGATCCAGGCATATACAACCATAAGGAAAATAACAATTAACAATTTAAGATGTCAAATTTTCACGGGACACGGCGGCTTCAAAGCTTACCTATATAAATTTAAGTTAACCCAAAGTCCACACTGTGCTTGCGACCAACAAACACCACAAACTATAGAACATATTCTCGTAGATTGCCCTAGATATATGACTTTAAGATTTTGTTTCGAGCAACGTGTGGGCTTTGCTCTAAGAGAAGACACTCTGTGCAAGGCGATCAACGATAATGATAGTCGCACTCATTTTCTTGAATACGCCGAAAGGTGTTTGAGACAAGTGCTGCAAGAAAATGGGTCAAAAATATATTAGTCTAAGGAAAAAAAAAAAGTAGTAGTAATAGATAAACATAGTGGTAAAGGCAGTAGGTTGTAATAATTATAATAATTCTAGTACTGTAATTTACAATAAGTTAAGTATTCAATAACTAATGATTTCTTACTAGTATAGCTCTTTAAGCAGCAGATAATAGTATTGTATACCTAGTAGTATTGGTCAATGTAGGCTCATTCTGTTTATGTGTATTTTACCTATAATAAGGCAGTAATATTTCTAATATAACAAAATCACAATAAATAAAATATTTAATAACTGTTAGCAAAGCGTACAACATAAATATTAGCAAATAAAAATATAAATAATGTCGTCACTAGTATAGCTAATTAGTATATAAGAAAAAAGAAAAAAAAAATAAATAAATAAATAATAATAATAATAATTAGTATTGTATACCTAGTAGGATTGATCAATGCGCGCAGATTTGAGTACAATCTGTTTATATGTATCTAAAAAATAGCGGCTACTTGTAAAGCGAAGCAGGAGCAGAATATTGTATTAAAAAAAAAAAATTAATAATAATTAAAAAAAAAAAATTAAGGACAGAAGAAAAAAAGGAAAAAAAATAAAATAAAAATAGATGTCAAGGATGCTGTAAAATAAATAACAGCAGATGAAATAAGACTTTCACAATAAAAAAAATAAAAAAAAAAAAAAAAACCCTAACCTAACCTAACCTAACCTAACCTTTTTTTTTTTTTTTTTCGTGGGGAAATCCTCATGGATACCTCTGGCTGCGGGGGCAACCAGAAGGTTATGCCGGACTCCTACCGGCTAAAACCCCACGGTGCCTCCTCGCACGTGTGCGCGGGGCCGCGGGAATCCAAATTCTTCCGCAGCCCCGCACTAGTGCTGGCCCGATCTGTCCGGGCCTCGTCTCCTGCACGGGGTAGCGAGGTGTTCAGCTACCCCCCTCCACAGCCTCCAACTCCACCTGCGTATCGGACCCCCCCGAACCCGACACGCGGAGGCCATGGGGCCAGGAAAATCGAGCGCTTATTAGCGCTCGCTTTCCCGACCCCAGCGGCGGATCTGGTCTATGGTGCCGCCGCCAACCAAGATTCGGCTGCGGAGGGTAGGGAGAGCGGCGCCTCGCAATACCGACACTCCTCTCCCCCCGCAGCCCCACCACCACCGCATCATTTAACGATGCGGCCCCGTCTGAGTCGCGGAGGATAGGGCGAGTGGCGCATCGCCATACCAGCACTCCTCTTCCTCCGCGACTCCACCTCGGCTGCAGCGGTAGAGGGAGCACTCATCCCTCTCACCGCAGCCCACCAACACCCATCCGGAGTGGGCTCGCTAAGCCCACTCGGAGTGGCCACCTCGGGCCGGCCCTACACCTCGGGCCAGCCAAGGGGTTCCTCTTCGTTCACCGCGGTTGACCAAGCCACGGCTACTAAGCCCCCCCGCCACGACAAGGCGGGAACCCGTTCGGGGGGGAACCTAACCTAACCTAACCTAACCTTTTTTTTTTTTTTTCGTGGGGAAATCCTCATGGATACCTCCGGCTGCGGGGGCAACCGGAAGGTTATGCCGGACTCCTACCGGCTAAAACCCCACGTTGCCTCCTCGCACGTGCGCGCGGGGCCGCGGGAATCCAAATTCTTCCGCAGCCCCACACTAGTGCTGGCCCGGTCTGGCCGGGCCTCGTCTCCTGCACGGGGTAGCAAGGTGTTCAGCTACCCCCCTCCACAGCCTCCAACTCCACCTGCGTATCGGACCCCCCCGAGTCCGATACGCGGAGGCCATGGGGCCAGGAAAATCGAGCGCTTATTAGCGCCCGCTTTCCCGACCCCAGCGGCGGATCTGGTGTATGGCTCCGCCGCGAACCAAGATTCGGCTGCGGAGGGTAGGGAGAGCGGCGCCTCGCAATACCGACACTCCTCTCCCCCCGCAGCCCCACCACCACCGCATCATTAAACGGTGCGGCCCCGTCTGAGTCGCGGAGGATAGGGCGAGTGGCGCATCGCCATACCAGCACTCCTCTTCCTCCGCGACTCCACCTCGGCTGCAGCGGTAGAGGGTGCGGACTCCCCTCTCACCGCAGCCCCCCGACACACATCCGAAGTGGGCTTCCCAAGCCCACTCGGAGTGGCCACCTCGGGCCGGCCCTACACCACGGGCCAGCTAAGGGGTTCCTCTTCGTTCACCGCGGTTGACCAAGCCACGGCTACTAAGCCCCCCCGCCACGACAAGGCGGGAACCCGTTCGGGGGGGAACCTAACCTAACCTAACCTTTTTTTTTTTTTTCGTGGGGAAATCCTCATGGATACCTCCGGCTGCGGGGACAACCGGAAGGTTATGCCGGACTCCTACCGGTTAAAACCCCACGGTTCCTCCTCGCACGTGTGCGCGGGGCCGCGGGAATCCAAATTCTTCCGCAGCCCCGCACTAGTGCTGGCCCGGTCTGTCCGGGCCTCGTCTCCTGCACGGGGTAGCGAGGTGTTCAGCTACCCCCCTCCACAGCCTCCAACTCCACCTGCGTATCGGACCCCCCCGAACCCGACACGCGGAGGCCATGGGGCCAGGAAAATCGAGCGCTTATTAGCGCTCGCTTTCCCGACCCCAGCGGCGGATCTGGTCTATGGTGCCGCCGCCAACCAAGATTCGGCTGCGGAGGGTAGGGAGAGCGGCGCCTCGCAATACCGACACTCCTCTCCCCCCGCAGCCCCACCACCACCGCATCACTCAACGGTGCGGCCCCGTCCGAGTCGCGGAGGATAGGGCGAGTGGCGCATCGCCATACCAGCACTCCTCTTCCTCCACGACTCCACCTCGGCTGCAGCGGTAGAGGGTGCGGACTCCCCTCTCACCGCAGCCCCCCGACACACATCCGAAGTGGGCTTCCCAAGCCCACTCGGAGTGGCCACCTCGGGCCGGCCCTACACCTCGGGCCAGCCAAGGGGTTCCTCTTCGTTCACCGCGGTTGACCAAGCCACGGCTACTAAGCCCCCCCGCCACGACAAGGCGGGAACCCGTTCGGGGGGGAACCTAACCTAACCTAACCTAACCTTTTTTTTTTTTTTCGTGGGGAAATCCTCATGGATACCTCCGGCTGCGGGGGCAACCGGAAGGTTATGCCGGACTCCTACCGGCTAAAACCCCACGGTACCTCCTCGCACGTGTGCGCGGGGCCGCGGGAATCCAAATTCTTCCGCAGCCCCACACTAGTGCTGGCCCGGTCTGTCCGGGCCTCGTCTCCTGCACGGGGTAGCGAGGTGTTCAGCTACCCCCCTCCACAGCCTCCAACTCCACCTGCGTATCGGACCCCCCCGAGCCCGACACGCGGAGGCCATGGGGCCAGGAATATCGAGCACTTAGTAGTGCCCGCTTTCCCGACCCCAGCGGCGGATCTGGTCTCGGGCTCCGCCGCCTACCAAGTTTCGGCCGCGGAGGGTAGGGAGAGCGGCGCCTCGCAATACCGTCACTCCTCTCCCCCCGCGGCCCCACCACCACCGCATCAACGGTGCGGCCCCGTCTGAGTCGCGGAGGATAGGGCGAGTGGCGCATCGCCATACCAGCACTCCTCTTCCTCCGCGACTCCACCTCGGCTGCAGCGGTAGAGGGTGCGGACTCCCCTCTCACCGCAGCCCCCCGACACACATCCGAAGTGGGCTTCCCAAGCCCACTCGGAGTGGCCACCTCGGGCCGGCCCTACACCTCGGGCCAGCCAAGGGGTTCCTCTTCGTTCACCGCGGTTGACCAAGCCACGCCACGGCTACTAAGCCCCCCCGCCACGACAAGGCGGGAACCCGTTCGGGGGGGAACCTAACTTTTTTTTTTTTTTTTTACATGGGGAAATGCCTACGCATACCCGCCTCGCGGGGGCAAGGACGAGTTATGTCGGACTCGCACCGACTAAAACCCCATGGTGTTCCATCCACATCGCATATTGGCAGGGCCACGGGAACGCTTTCGCACACTTCCGCGGCCCCACCTGCGCTGGCCGCCCCATGGCGGCCCCTCCTCGGGAGAGGAACACTCCTCCCCCATCTCCGTCTCCGGTAAGGCGCACCAGAACACATGGTGCACCCTCCTCCTCGGCCTCCAATTTTACATGCGCAACGGACGCCCCCGTGTCCGATGCGCGAAGGCCATGGGGCCAGGAAAAACTAGCACTCAGGAGCACCAGCCTTCCCGACCCCAGCGGCGGATCTGGTCTATGGCTCCGCCGCCAACCAAGATTCGGCTGCGGAGGGTAGGGAGAGCGGCGCCTCGCAATACCGACACTCCTCTCCCCCCGCAGCCCCACCACCACCGCATCAACGGTGCGGCCCCGTTTGAGTCGCGGAGGATAGGGCGAGTGGCGCATCGCCATACCAGCACTCCTCTTCCTCCGCGACTCCACCTCGGCTGCAGAGGTAGGGGTGGGGAGGACACCCCTCTCGCAGCAGCCCACCGACACACATCCGAAGTGGGCTCGTCAAGCCCACTCGGAGCGGCCACCTCGGGCCGGCCCTACACCTCGGGCCAGCCAAGGGGTTCCTCTTTGTTCACCGCGGTTGACCAAGCCGCGGCTACTAAGCCCCCCCGCCACGACAAGGCGGGAACCCGTTCGGGGGGGGGGGAACCTAACCTAACCTAACCCAGTCCGGTGTCAATTGCCGTCCCGAACGTTTTTAAGTCGCTCCGCGCTTAAAAATTCAGAAAAATAGGTTTTTTGCAACTGATTTTCGTGTGTGATACGTCAAAAGTTGCGCGTTGACGAGCGGTTCATAAAAGTGAAAACCGCAATAAAATCGGAGTTTTAGTGAAAGAGATATTGTGAAAAAAGTGATTTTCAAAAATTCCTAAAACTTCAAAGTCAAACGCTGAGCGATTAATCGCTTTTACCCCTGTTTTTTAAAGTGCGGCCTTGAAGCTACTCGCGACCCCCACCTGTGTGCAAGAATTGGGATTTTTCGGAGCCATAGTCTCCGAGAAAAAGCCAAAAAAACAAGTGCCACGTGGGCACGTGTTTTGCGAAGCAGAATCGTGCGGCTATTTTTGAAGTCGGATTCTGTTAGCACGCGCGGAGAGGAGCCGGGAGCAATTTTCAGAACAATATAAAGTTAAGTGTTTTATGAGATATTAAACTTTTAAACTTTGACAAAAATTGATATCTCACTAACTTTTAATCTCAAGACCCCTAGTTTTTAATTTAAAATAGTGTTAAGAACAATAAAAGGAACGTTTATGTAAAATTTTAGATTTTTGTAGTAAGTAGTTTTAGAGTTAAAATTTTTTAAAAAATTTAGTAAACACGTTCTACCCTTATTTTAGTTGTTAGTAAATTATAAAATAGACATTTAATTAGAGAGTATTAATTTTAATATATGTAAATTTTTATAGAATTTTTAAACTGAATTTTAGCTGTCAAAACCAAATTTTCCTGAAAATTTATAACTTATTTTGTAAAATTTAATTATAGGGGCCTTAAAAAGCCACTAGACTTAAAGAAGTGTAAGGTCGACACCGAGACCTATCAAATGAGCCCAAACACGGGCCAAATCGGTTAAAAAACGGCCAAAATAGAATTTTACTGTCTGGACCGGTGGCCATTTTAAAATTTTTTAAAATTCGATAGCTCTGGTTGTAGAAGTCGCTTTGAATTGCGGTTTTCGACAATACTACTGTTGGATCGATTTCTACCTACTTACAAAGATTCAGGCTTTTTTGAGCTTGAGTTTTTCAGGGTCCTGAAACCGATCCAATCAGTAAGACTGGACGAAATCTAGTTATATAGTCGAAACGCTGGTCTCCTACGATAACTGGAACCAGAGTTATTAACCGTCAAACATCAACTTTGACATTTCGGCGGCCATATTGGAAAATTTAAAAAGGCCATAATTTCTGAACTAGGAGTCGTAGAGGACTGGGGTTTTGACCCTAGACGTCGGCAAATAAGGCCGGAACAGACAACCTAGCTTTCAGGAAATTTCTGCGCTCAAAAATTTTAAGTCCTGAAAGCTACACGACATTGAAGTCCTGGTCGAGCCCAATAAGAAGAGCCCAAGCACGGAGCTGTAGGCCTGTTCGTTCGGAAGTTACAGCGTTGTAACCATAATTTGGCAGCCATCTTGCTTTTCAACCAAAATTTGAAAACGCGATAACTTGCGAACCTATTGGGCTAGGTATATCGAGTTTGGGTTCTTTGAATAGGGTTCGAGGAGCGCTTTAGGCCGGTAATTAGATATAGACTCTATGTAGAGCTGAAAACTTTTTGGCCTGTAGCTCTTTGTGTATAATATATTTTTGAATTTTTTTTAATATTTAGGATAGACCTTGTAGGAACTTTTATTATAGAGCTGACAGATTTGCCGTAGGTTGACTCTATATAGAGCTATATAAAGATACTTTGTTTTTATTTTATTTATTTTATTATTAGAGACAAAAAATTTTTTAGGGAATAATATTGACCAACTATATGTATGTGTAACATTATAATAAGAATATAGATATTAGACTGACTCTAGGTAGAGTCCCAATTAGGTTAAATACATTTTTACTACTATTAAGACTATATATAATATATAATTCGTGTGTATCAAGAGTGACAAATCCTAACAGGTAGAGTTACGACTCTACATAGAACAAAAATTTTTTATTTCCTTTTTTATTTTTTATTTTTTTGTTTTGTTTATTTTGTATTTTCATAGGAACGGGACGGGGTGTTTGTGGTTCAATTAAATTGAGTAACCTTTAAATAACTGCAACCTCGTCATCTTCAAAATATTTATAACACTTTTACAAACTTTTAATAATCCTTTAATTTATTGACAAAATTATTATTCATTAATTCAATTGTGTTGTTGATTGTTGAGACCCAAGACGCTTTCCCCTGACAAAATGTTCGGTTTTCGTACTCCAACTAAAAATACTGAGGATAGTGCCAAGAACACGTGTCCTCAGGGTTCCCCGAGCGTGACAGAGAAGGCAGGGCCTTCTACTAATAAGGATCGAACGGAACTGATCCCCAATGTAAGAAAGAGCATTGGAGAAAGGGAAACAGGACAAGTTGATACGGTAGCGGCAAAACAGTCATCCCCAAAAAAGGCAGCCCCACTTGCTCGACAAAAACAGAAAATTGCCCTAACCCAGGAAGCAAAAGGAACAGTCCGTAAAGCAGTTGCTGAGGTTACAGAAAGTTCACCAAAAGTGGAGACCAACAAATATGTGGATCGCCTGACTAAGGCTCGAGCCTGTCTCCACAAAGCCAAACTTCACCTCAACAACTCTCGTAACCTGAGGACTGATATTAAAGTAGAAGTCACTCAGGCTATAGAGAGGCTTTACCAACTGGTTAAAGAAACAGAAAAAAGCAAAAGCACAGGAAATGAAGACAAATTGAGAGACCAAGGAAAGAAAGAAGAAAGACTGGATGATGAAAGTAGGAAAAGGAAAGAAGAAGATCAAAATATAATAAAGAAATTGGAGGAGCATGGAAAACTTTTAGAAGGAAACAGGAAAGAGATGGAAAAACTAAGGGAAGAGATGAAAAAGCAAGAAAACAAAGAGGATAGAGCAACATATGCCAGTATAGTAGCTGGGCCACAAAGGGGCTCGCCTCCAGAAATTACGGCCATTCACTCGATGATGATTACATCGAGTGATGAAAAAGAGACAGGAGACCAAGTGATGGAAAAAATAAGGAAAGTTATGAATGCTAAGGAAGAAGGTCTAAAAATAGACAAGATTAGAAAAGCTAGGGACAGGAAGATAATAGTGGGATGCCGAACGGAGACAGAGATCAATAGAGTCAAGGAAAGGCTAAAGATGGCAGCGAAAGACCTCAATGTTGACGATATCAAAAATAAGGATCCGCTTATAATCCTGATGGACGTATTGCAATACAACACGGATGCGGACATACAAAAGGCCATATAGGTGCAGAACAAGCATCTCCTACAAGATATTTCAGAAAAAGAACACAGAATAGAAGTAAACTACAGAAAAAGAACCAGGAACCCACTAACATCCCACATTGTTTTAAGAGTCTCACCCCAAGTATGGACCCGCCTAACACAAGCCGGAGTAATCCACGTGGACCTCCAGCGAGTAAGGGTGATGGATCAATCCCCCCTGGTCCAATGTTCGAGATGTTTGGGCTACGGACACAGCAAACGTACCTGCAACGAAACCACTGATGTGTGTAGCCATTGCGGAGGCCCACATCTGAAAACTGAATGCGCTAACTGGTTAGCCGGAGAAATGCCAGACTGCAAAAACTGTAACAAGGCAAAGTTAGAGAAAAGAGAACATAACGCATTCAGTGGGGACTGTCCAGTAAGGAAGAAGTGGGAAATACTAGCGAGATCCACCGTGGCTTACTGCTAAGGTTGTCCCAAGGCTTAATAGTGAACCGGGCACCACAGACCACCGATATCACATCGCACAGGCAAATCTTCAGAGATGCGAGCTAGCCACGGCCGAAATAATAACAGAGGCAATTAAGAAAAAGTTAACTTTCGCCATGATACAGGAGCCCTATATCGGCAGCATAGGCCAAATGAAAAACTACCCGGGAACCAGAATAGCGCAAAAAGACAGACGCCTTGACACCAAAAAGGTGAATAAGGCGGCTATTGTGCTGTTCGACGACACCATCGACATGACCCAATGCCCCAGTCTGACGACGGAGAACGTGGCAGTCGTTAAGTTGAGAACAGGGGCATGGGAGGTGGGGGTGGTGTCTGTCTACTTGGAGGGAGAAAAGCCGATCGAACCACACCTGAGAATGATCGAAGCGGCCGTGGTGGGATTACGCACCAAAAACGTGATACTCGGTGGGGATGTGAATGCCTGGAACACCTGGTGGGGTAGCCGAAGGACAGACAATAGGGGGACAGAGGTCGCTGCAAAACTCGACGAGCTAGAGCTTCATATCTTAAACAAAGGAGCTGAACCTACCTTTGATACATACAGAGGTGGCAAGAGGTTCACCAGCTGCGTGGATATCACTACCTGCTCGACCAGCCTACTCGGAAAGATAGACAACTGGAGACTTTCAGAAGAAATAACTAGCTCCGACCACAGGACAGTCCTATTTGATATAAATTTAGGCAAGTCATTAGGTACCGATATTAAACGAACAACGAGGAAATACAATACTAAAAAAGCAAACTGGAACGAGTTTCGTGAGAAACTCGTCCAGATTTGGAACAATAAACATTTGAATAAAGCAGAAGTAGATAAAGTCGAAACTACACTAGAATTAGAAAATAAAATAGAATTATATACAAACTCAATCATCGAAGCATGTGAAAATAGCATACCAAAATTAAATAACAAAAAACAAATGGGACTGCCCTGGTGGACCCACGAGCTCACACAGCTCAAAAAGAAAGTCTCCAGGTTGAAGCGTCGAATTGCTTACGCTGCACCGGTTCGACGAGAATGGGTGGTCGAGCAGTACAAAGCAGCCAAAGAAGAGTACCAGCAGGAAGTAAAAAAGGCCCAGACCACAAGCTGGAAAGAGTTTTGCAGCAGACAGGACAGAGAAACAATGTGGGACAGCATATATAGGGTGATAAGCCGCACAGAGGTGCGACGGGAGGATACTCCACTTGTCAGTAACGGAGAGGTCTTAGAAGGTGAAAGGTCAGCTAGGATCCTGGCGGAGACTTTTTATCCCGAGGATAAAAATGTATGTAAGAATATATAATACAAGTCCCAAAATAAATAGAAATTAATAAATAAAAGTAGATGTAATTAGTAAATAATATAATAGAAATAAGAAAAAGAAATTGAAAATATATGTATATAGTTCATATAGATCAATTCTAAAATAACGTGTAATAAGTAATAAGAAATAAACAAAATAATGTGGTTGATATAAGTTAGCGGTACGATAGTAAATAAGTTAAAGAATTATATAGAGTAGAGAAGATAAGTAGAAAGTTAGAAAATAAGATACATAATATAGATTATTAAAATAAGATATATAGAGGTAGGACACTGTAATAAGAAAGTAAAAAGAAAAAGTTTTGTAATGTATATTAGAAGATAAGGATGTAAAGTAATAAAATAGTAAAGATAAATAGAGATAAATGATAAAAAAAATGTAAAAAATACAAAAAAAATATATAAAAAAGTCAAAAAGAACACTGACCAAAAAATGAAAAGAGCGCAAGGTCCCTGATCTCCCATGTCAGGGGAACTAGTATAAAAAAAAAAAAAAAAAAAAAAAAAAAAAAAAAAAAAAAAAAAAAAAAACCTAACCTAACCTACGACCTCCCCGAGTCCGATACGCGGAGGCCATGGGGCCAGGAAAAACTAGCACTCAGAAGCACCAGCCTTCCTGACCCCAGCGGCGGATCTGGTCTATGGCTCCGCCGCCAACCAAGATTCGGCTGCGGAGGGTAGGGAGAGCGGCGCCTCGCAATACCGGCACTCCTCTCCCCCCGCAGCCCCACCACCACCGCATCAAGGAACGGTGCGGCCCCGTCTGAGTCGCGGAGGATAGGGCGAGTGGCGCATCGCCATACCAGCACTCCTCTTCCTCCGCGACTCCACCCCGGCTGCAGCGGTAGAGGGAGCACTCATCCCTCTCACCGCAGCCCACCGACACACATCCGTAGTGGGCTCGTGAAGCCCACTCGGAGTGGCCACCTCGGGCCGGCCCTACACCTCGGGCCAGCCAAGGGGTTCCTCTTTGTTCACCGCGGTTGACCAAGCCACGGCTACTAAGCCCCCCCGCCACGACAAGGCGGGAACCCGTTCGGGGGGGAACCTAACCTAACCTAACCTAACCTTTTTTTTTTTTTACGTGGGGTAATCCTCATGGATACCTCCGGCTGCGGGGACAACCGGAAGGTTATGCCGGACTCCTACCGGCTAAAACCCCACGGTGCCTCCTCGCACGTGCGCGTGGGGCCGCGGGAATCCAAATTCTTCCGCAGCCCCACACTAGTGCTGGCCCGGTCTGTCCGGGCCTCGTCTCCTGCACGGGGTAGCGAGGTGGTCAGCTACCCCCCTCCACGGCCTCCAACTCTACCTTTGTATCGGACCTCCCCGAGTCCGATATGCGGAGGCCATGGGGCCAGGAAAAACTAGACCTCAGAAGCACCCGCCTTCCTGACCCCAGCGGCGGATCTGGTCTTTGGCTTGTAGTGAAATTGGTGATAAGAAATAATTCACTGTTCACTGTTATAATGTTTACTCTTTTTATAAATCAGCTTTACAATTCACAATTTTCACAGATTACAATTTAATTATAGTTTATGACAACACACAAAATATATATACAAACAGAAGGCTAATGCAATCTAATACTAATTTAGCAACTAGATTTTATATATGAGAAAAACCAACGATATCAATGACGCATAGGGCAGTTGACAGTTAAAAACTATATTTTTAATTTTTGACATAAATTATGTGGCTACACGCCACATCACTCCCCCCCAGAGACCGTCTCATGACGGGCGATAGTAATCTGGGAATCTCACACTTCGTCCCGAACGTGTTTTTTTAATTTTTGTGTCTTCTTTACTTTCAGGCGGCTGCATAATGACAGTACCTTGGAGTTCAGTGTTTTCCTGAATTGTGTATGCTGGTTTTAGCCGATTTATAGAAACTGTGACTTCATTGCCTCTAATTAGAAGTTTATAAACTTTATCATTTCTTTGTATGACTTTGTATGGCCCTGTATAAGATGGTTGAAATGCTCGCGATTTTGTTTCATCTTTCAGGTACACGTGCGTAGCTGTTGGCAAGTCTTTGAAAACAAAGGTCTTGTATTTACTATGCCGTGACGCTGGCAATGGACGTATATTTTCCATGTTAGCACGTAGGCGTGCAGTGAAATCCGTCACATCAGTAGTTGTTTTCAAGGAAGGATAGAAGAATTCTCCCGGTAGTCTTAACGATTCACCATAAACTAAGTCAGCCGGCGATGCTTGTAGATCTTCCTTTAAAGCACTTCTCATACCTAATAGTACTAGTGGCAAACTTTCAGTCCAGTGTTGGTTACTATGACAAGTTATGGCCGATTTTAACTGCCTTTTTTTTTTTTTTTTTTTTTTTTTATAGGATAAGGGTGACAAACGAGCACACAGTCCACCTGATGGTAAGTGGTTGCTGCGGCCCATAGACATCTACATCTATCCTCGTTTGCGAATCAAAATGCAGATGCGTTGTCACCCGTGAGGACTAAGATGGAATGCCTCATTTCCAGTAAAAAGGGCCTCCGGCCACCTGCACTCACCAAGCGAAACGCAGAGGTGAACCTCTACTTCACGCTGGTTTTCTGTGAGGTCGTGGTACCACCCCGGTTCGAGCCGGCCCATCCGTGCGACAGCAAAAGCTGCCGCGTGGCTCTACCACTGTCCTGTGCCTGTGCATTCTTTCCACCATTCCGTTACATGCAGGGTGATAAGCAGTTGTTTTCTTGTGTTTGAAACCTATTGAATCTGAAAGATATTTGAACAGCGATGATTCAAACTGCCTTCCCCGATCAGTTATTATTTCCGCAGGACATCCAAATCGCGAAATCCAACCTAGTAGCAGGGCCTTTGCAACGGATTCCGCAGTTATATCTATTAATGGAATTGCTTCTGGCCAACGTGTGAATCTATCTACCGCTGTCAGACAGTACCGAAAACCTTCTGATGGTGGAAGAGGTCCAATTATGTCTATGTGAATGTATTGGAATCGGGCACGTGGCAATTCGAATGTATGTAGCGGCGATGACACGTGTCGGGTAATTTTTGAGGTCTGGCAGGCGTGGCATGCTTTAGCCCATACTCGGCAGTCTTTGTTCATACCGGGCCAAACGTAACGCTGTGCTACTAATTTTGCGGTAGCATTAGCGCCTGGGTGACTCAGTGAATGCAGTGTTGCATAAATTTGCCGTCGAAGTTGCTGGGGCACGTAAGGGCGTGTTACTTGCGTTTTATTGTCGCAGTATAATTCTTCTAGTGTACCCGGTATTTTAACTTTAATTAGTTGAAGCGATGTTTGACTATTTATTAATTTTTTTAACTCAGGATCTTCTGACTGCGCTTTTGCGAGTGTGCTTAAGTCGACGGGCTTAGATAATTCCTCTATTCGTGAAAGAGTGTCAGCTACGACATTTTCTTTCCCAGAAATATGTTGTATGTCCGTTGTAAATTGGGATATGTAATCTAAATAGCGAAATTGCCGTGGTGAACATTTTTCTTTTCGACGTTGAAATGCGTAGCATATTGGCTTATGATCAGTAAATATGGTGAAATGTCTCGCTTCAAGCATATGCCGAAAATATTTTATATTTTCATAGATCGCTAATAATTCTCGGTCGTATGGTGAATATTTTCTCTGTGAAGGACTCAATTTGCGAGAAAAGAAGGACAGAGGCTGCCATTCACCATCTTTAAATTGCTGCAGAACTCCTCCAATCGCTATGTCTGAAGCGTCTGTCACTACTCCCAGTTTGGAATTTAAATCAGGGTAGGCCAAGAGGGTTGCATTGCATAATTCTTCTTTGCATTTTTCAAACGCTATTAGTGCGTCACCTGTAATATTTATTGGATGTGAACCCTTTACCGCTCCGGTTAGGAGTGAATTTAATGGAGCTTGAGTTTCTGCTGCTCCTGGGACAAATCTGCGATAGAAATTTAACATTCCCAGGAATCTTCTCAATTCCTTCACGTTCTTTGGCACTGGAAAATCTTTGATGACTTGTACTTTTGAGGTCAAGGGTTTGACGCCTTCGGGTGAAACGGTGTAGCCTAAGAAGGATACAGTGGAGGCTCCGAATACACATTTGGACGTGTTTATTACCATTCCATAATCTTGCAATTTTGTGAAAACTTGATGGAGATGTTTAAGGTGTGTTTGTTCATCTTTTGAAAAAATTAAAAAATCGTCCAAATAAGAGTAGCAAAAATCGAGTCCTCTCGTCACCTCGTCCATGAATCTTTGGAACGTTTGGCTGGCATTTCGCAGGCCAAACGTCATATACGGGAACTCATACAATCCGAAGGGCGTCGTTATGGCCGTTTTTGAAATATCTTCTGGATTTACCGGTATTTGATTATATGCTTTAACTAAATCAATGGTTGAAAATATTTTGCATCCTGATATATTGTACGTAAAATCTTGAATATTACGTATAGGATACCTATCAGGTATCGTGCGTGCATTTAATAGCCGGTAATCGCCACATGGTCTCCACCCGTTATCTTTTTTAGGTGCCAGATGTAGTGGAGATGACCATGGACTTTCTGAAGGTCTTGCTGTTCCATTTTTGAGCATAGCTTCAAATTCTGCTTTCGCTATTTTCAATTTGTCAGGAGCTAATCGCCTTGGTGCACAAGAAACTGGAGGTCCTGGAGTTGTCCTAATATAATGGAGAGTATTATGATTAGGAACTTTATGCGTGCCTGAAGGTCGAGTTATATCAGGGAAGTTGCGCAAAAGAGTATGATACTTAGATTCACCGGAAATCGTTTTTACCGATGATATGGCGTTTGATGAAAGAGCTGATGTGGCGGAAGCTGATAAATTTGTACTGCTATCGATGAGACGTCGATTCCGGCAGTCAATAATTATGTGATAGAATGATAAAAAATCAACACCTATTATGGCTTTATTCACATCAGCGACTACAAATCGCCAGCTGAGATCTCGCCGAAGACCTAAGTCTAAATTAAAGTGTACGAACCCATAAGTAGATATCGGCGTTCCGTTGGCAGCAAAAAGTTCGTACGTCGTTTGCGGTCGTCTCTGCTTTGTTGCGGAGCGGGGAAAAACGCATATGTCGCTACCTGTGTCGACTAAAAATTGCACTTTTGATCGTCGATCCGAAACAAACAGGCGACCGGATAAGCTAAGGCAATCGTCTGTCGCCATTAACGACCGCCTTGAGAGTTTTCCTGCTTATAGTCGCATGGATTGAGGCATATTCTTGCTTTGTCACCATATTTGTGATGGTAAAAGCAAATTGGAAATTTTTTATAATTAGATTGGGACCGACGAGACCTACTATTTTTGTGTTGGCTTCGACTATAACGGTTTCTTGAACGGGATCTACTCCTGCTGTCCCTAGCTGATAGGGCTTGAACCTGACGAGTGAGCTCAGCTATCTGTTGAGTCATTTTGTCTAAAATATCAACCGATATTGCGTTTGTTGATGCAACTTTTTGTTGATCCGATTTGATTGATTGATTCCCGATTGATCCAACAACTTCCTTTTCTCTTGATGCTGACAATCTTTTTATCAGCTCGGTCTTTAATTTCTCGTATTTACCTTTTGCCGGCGGTGAAACAATAATGTCCTTCACTTCAGCTGCATAACGATGATCCAGTTGTGAGATGATATAAAAATATTTGGTGTCATCATCTTTTATTCCAGAAAGTGCAAAATTGCCTTCTATTTGGGCGAACCATACGCCTGGTTCTTCTGGCCAAAACGGAGGCAGGCGTACTCCGACGCGACAAACGTCGGAAGGTGAAAATGAGCTACTTTCTCCTGCTTTATTATTGTCGTTGGTGTTTGCCATTGCTATTTATGAGCTGTTGGTGTACTATTTTATCTAGCGTCCAAACTTCCGGGGTCACCAGTGTAGTGAAATTGGTGATAAGAAATAATTCACTGTTCACTGTTATAATGTTTACTCTTTTTATAAATCAGCTTTACAATTCACAATTTTCACAGATTACAATTTAATTATAGTTTATGACAACACACAAAATATATATACAAACAGAAGGCTAATGCAATCTAATACTAATTTAGCAACTAGATTTTATATATGAGAAAAACCAACGATATCAATGACGCATAGGGCAGTTGACAGTTAAAAACTATATTTTTAATTTTTGACATAAATTATGTGGCTACACGCCACAGGCTCCGCCGCCAACCAAGATTCGGCTGCAGAGGGTAGGGAGAGCGGCGCCTCGCAATACCGGCATTCCTCTCCCCCCGAAGCCCCACCACCACCGCATCAATTAACGGTGCGGCCCCGTCTGAGTCGCGGAGGATAGGGCGAGTGGCGCATCGCCATACCAGCTCTCCTCTTCCTCCGCGACTCCACCTTGGCTGCAGCGGTAGAGGGTGCGGACTCCCCTCTCACCGCAGCCCCCCGACACACATCCGAAGCGGGCTTCACAAGCCCACTCGGAGCGGCCACCTCGGGCCGGCCCTACACCTCGGGCCAGCCAAGGGGTTCCTCTTTGTTCACCGCGGTTGACCAAGCCGCGGCTACTAAGCCCCCCCGCCACGACAAGGCGGGAACCCGTTCGGGGGGGAACCTAACCTAACCTAACCTAACCTAACCTTTTTTTTTTTTTTTACGTGGGGAAATCCTCATGGATACCTCCGGCTGCGGGGGCAACCGGAAGGTTATGCCGGACTCCTACCGGCTAAAACCCCACGATGCCTCCTCGCACGTGTGCGCGGGGCCGCGGGAATCCAAATTCTTCCGCAGCCCCGCACTAGTGCTGGCCCGGTCTGTCCAGGCCTCGTCTCCTGCACGGGGTAGCGAGGTGTTCAGCTACCCCCCTCCACAGCCTCCAACTCCACCTGCGTATCGGACCCCCCCGAACCCGACACGCGAAGGCCATGGGGCCAGGAAAATCGAGCGCTTAGTAGTGCCCACTTTCCCGACCCAAGCGGCGGATCTGGTCTCGGGCTCCGCCGCCTACCAAGTTTCGGCCGCGGAGGGTAGGGAGAGCGGCGCCTCGCAATACCGACACTCCTCTCCCCCCGCGGCCCCACCACCACCGCATCAACGGTGCGGCCCCGTCTGAGTCGCGGAGGATAGGGCGAGTGGCGCATCGCCATACCAGCACTCCTCTTCCTCCGCGACTCCACCTCGGCTGCAGCGGTAGAGGGAGCACTCACCCCTCTCACCGCAGCCCACCAACACACATCCGAAGTGGACTTCCCAAGCCCACTCGGAGTGGCCACCTCGGGCCGGCCCTACACCTCGGGCCAGCCAAGGGGTTCCTCTTTGTTCACCGCGGTTGACCAAGCCACGGCTACTAAGCCCCCCCGCCACGACAAGGCGGGAACCCGTTCGGGGGGGAACCTAACCTAACCTAAGCTAACCTAACCTTTTTTTTTTTTTTTTTTTTTTCGTGGGGAAATCCTCATGGATACCTCCGGCTGCGGGGACAACCGGAAGGTTATGCCGGACTCCTACCGGCTAAAACCCCACGTTGCCTCCTCGCACGTGCGCGCGGGGCCGCGGGAATCCAAATTCTTCCGCAGCCTCGCACTAGTGCTGGCCCGGTCTGTCCGGGCCTCGTCTCCTGCACGGGGTAGCGAGGTGGTCAGCTACCCCCCTCCACGGCCTCCAACTCCACCTGCGTATCGGACCTCCCCGAGTCCGATACGCGGAGGCCATGGGGCCAGGAAAAACTAGCACTCAGAAGCACCAGCCTTCCTGACCCCAGCGGCGGATCTGGTCTATGGCTCCGCCGCCAACCAAGATTCGGCTGCGGAGGGTAGGGAGAGCGGCGCCTCGCAATACCGGCACTCCTCTCCCACCGCAGCCCCACCACCACCGCATCAATAAACGGTGCGGCCCCGTCTGAGTCGCGGAGGATAGGGCGAGTGGCGCATCGCCATACCAGCACACCTCTTCCTCCGCGACTCCACCTCGGCTGCAGCGGTAGATGGTGCGGACTCCCCTCTCACCGCAGCCCCCCGACACACATCCGAAGTGGGCTTCCCAAGCCCACTCGGAGTGGCCACCTCGGGCCGGCCCTACACCTCGGGCCAGCCAAGGGGTTCCTCTTCGTTCACCGCGGTTGACCAAGCCGCGGCTACTAAGCCCCCCCGCCACGACAAGGCGGGAACCCGTTCGGGGGGGAAGCTAACCTAACCTAACCTAACCTTTTTTTTTTTTTTTTTTTTCGTGGGGAAATCCTCATGGATACCTCCGGCAGCGGGGACAACCGGAAGGTTATGCCGGACTCCTACCGGCTAAAACCCCACGGTGCCTCCTCGCACGTGAGCGCGGGGCCGCGGGAATCCAAATTCTTCCGCAGCCCCGCACTAGTGCTGGCCCGGTCTGTCCGGGCCTCGTCTCCTGCACGGGGTAGCGAGTTGGTCAGCTACCCCCCTCCACGGCCTCTAACTCTACCTGCGTATCGGACCTCCCCGAGTCCGATACGCGGAGGCCATGGGGCCAGGAAAAACTAGCGCTCAGAAGCACCAGCCTTCCTGACCCCAGCGGCGGATCTGGTCTATGGCTCCGCCGCCAACCAAGATTCGGCTGCGGAGGGTAGGGAGAGCGGCGCCTCGCAATACCGGCACTCCTCTCCCCCCGCAGCCCCACCACCACCGCATCAACGTTGCGGCCCCGTCTGAGTCGCGGAGGATAGGGCGAGTGGCGCATCGCCATACCAACACTCCTCTTCCTCCGCGACTCCACCTCGGCTGCAGCGGTAGAGGGTGCGGACTCCCCTCTCACCGCAGCCCCCCGACACACATCCGAAAAGGGCTCGCTAAGCCCACTCGTAGTGGCCACCTCGGGCCGGCCCTTCACCACGGGCCAGCCAAGGGGTTCCTCTTTGTTCACCGTGGTTGACCAAGCCACGGCTACTAAGCCCCCCCGCCACGACAAGGCGGGAACCCGTTCGGAGGGGAGGAACCTAACCTAACCTAACCTAACCTTTTTTTTTTTTTTTTTATTTCTTTTTTTTTCGTGGGGAAATCCTCATGGATACCTCCGGCTGCGGGGACAACCGGAAGGTTATGCCGGACTCCTACCGGCTAAAACCCCACGGTGCCTCCTCGCACGTGCGCGCGGGGCCGCGGGAATCCAAATTCTTCCGCAGCCCCACACTAGTGCTGGCCTGGTCTGTCCGGGCCTCGTCTCCTGCACGGGGTAGCGAGGTGGTCAGCTACCCCCCTCCACGGCCTCCAACTCCACCTGCGTATCGGACCTCCCCGAGTCCGATACGCGGAGGCCATGGGGCCAGGAAAAACTAGCACTCAGAAGCACAAGCCTTCCTGACCCCAGCGGCGGATCTGGTCAATGGCTCCGCCACTAACCAAGATTCGGCTGCTGAGGGTAGGGAGAGCGGCGCCTCGCAATACCGGCACTCCTCTCCCCCCGCAGCCCCACCACCACCGCATCAATCAACGGTGCGGCCCCGTCTGAGTCGCGGAGGATAGGGCGAGTGGCGCATCGCCATACCAGCACTCCTCTTCCTCCGCGACTCCACCTCGGCTGCAGCGGTAGAGGGTGCGGACTCCCCTCTCACCGCAGCCCCCCGACACACATCCGAAGTGGGCTTCCCAAGCCCACTCGGAGTGGCCACCTCGGGCCGGCCCTACACCACGGGCCAGCCAAGGGGTTCCTCTTCGTTCACCGCGGCTGACCGAGCCACGGCTACCAAGCCCCCCCGCCACGACAAGGCGGGAACCCGTTCGGGGGGGAACCTAACCTAACCTAACCTTTTTTTTTTTTTTTTTTTTTTTTTTCGTGGGGAAATCCTCATGGATACCTCCGGCTGCGGGGACAACCGGAAGGTTATGCCGGACTCCTACCGGCTAAAACCCCACGGTGCCTCCTCGCACGTGCGCGCGGGGCCGCGGGAATCCATATTCTTCCGCAGCCCCACACTAGTGCTGGCCCGGTCTCTCCAGGCCTCATCTTCTGCACGGGGTAGCGAGGTGGTCAGCTACCCCCCTCCACGGCCTCCAACTCTACCTGCGTATCGGACCTCCCCGAGTCCGATACGCGGAGGCCATGGGGCCAGGAAAAACTAGCACTCAGAAGCACCAGCCTTCCTGACCCCAGCGGCGGATCTGGTCTATGGCTCCGCCGCCAACCAAGATTCGGCTGCGGAGGGTAGGGAGAGCGGCGCCTCGCAATACCGGCACTCCTCTCCCCCCGCAGCCCCACCACCACCGCATCAATCAACGGTGCGGCCCCGTCTGAGTCGCGGAGGATAGGGCGAGTGGCGCATCGCCATACCAGCACTCCTCTTCCTCCGCAACTCCACCTCGGCTGCAGCGGTAGAGGGTGCGGACTCCCCTCTCACCGCAGCCCCCTGACACACATCCGAAGTGGGCTTCCCAAGCCCACTCGGAGTGGCCACCTCGGGCCGGCCCTACACCACGGGCCAGCCAAGGGGTTCCTCTTCGTTCACCGCGGCTGACCGAGCCACGGCTACCAAGCCCCCCCGCCACGACAAGGCGGGAACCCGTTCGGGGGGGAACCTAACCTAACCTAACCTAACCTTTTTTTTTTTTTTTTTTCGTGGGGAAATCCTCATGGATACCTCCGGCTGCGGGGACAACCGGAAGGTTATGCCGGACTCCTACCGGCTAAAACCCCACGGTGCCTCCTCGCACGTGCGCGCGGGGCCGCGGGAATCTATATTCTTCCGCAGCCCCACACTAGTGCTGGCCCGGTCTGTCCAGGCCTCATCTTCTGCACGGGGTAGCGAGGTGTTCAGCTACCCCCCTCCACGGCCTCCAACTCTACCTGCGTATCGGACCTCCCCGAGTCCGATACGCGGAGGCCATGGGGCCAGGAAAAACTAGCACTCAGAAGCACCAGCCTTCCTGACCCCGGCGGCGGATCTGGTCTATGGCTCCGCCGCCAACCAAGATTCGGCTGCGGAGGGTAGGGAGAGCGGCGCCTCGCAATACCGGCACTCCTCTCCCCCCGCAGCCCCACCACCACCGCATCAACGGTGCGGCCCCGTCTGAGTCGCGGAGGATAGGGCGAGTGGCGCATCGCCATACCAGCACTCCTCTTCCTCCGCGACTCCACCTCGGCTGCAGCGGTAGAGGGTGCGGACTCCCCTCTCACCGCAGCCCCCCGACACACATCCGAAGTGGGCTTCCCAAGCCCACTCGGAGTGGCCACCTCGGGCCGGCCCTACACCTCGGGCCAGCCAAGGGGTTCCTCTTCGTTCACCGCGGTTGACCAAGCCACGGCTACTAAGCCCCCCCGCCACGACAAGGCGGGAACCCGTTCGGGGGGGAACCTAACCTAACCTAACCTTTTTTATTTTTTTTTTCGTGGGGAAATCCTCATGGATACCTCCGGCTGCGGGGACAACCGGAAGGTTATGCCGGACTCCTACCGGCTAAAACCCCACGGTGCCTCCTCGCACGTGCGCGCGGGGCCGCGGGAATCCAAATTCTTCCGCAGCCCCACACTAGTGCTGGCCCGGTCTGTCCGGGCCTCGTCTCCTGCACGGGGTAGCGAGATGGTCAGCTACCCCCCTCCACGGCCTCCAACTCCACCTGCGTATCGGACCTCCCCGAATCCGATACGCGGAGGCCATGGGGTCAGGAAAAACTAGCACTCAGAAGCACTAGCCTTCCTGACCCCAGCGGCGGATCTGGTCTATGGCTCCGCCGCTAATTAAGATTCGGCTGCGGAGGGTAGGGAGAGCGGCGCCTCGCAATACCGGCACTCCTCTCCCCCCGCAGCCCCACCACCACCGCATCAACCAACGGTGCGGCCCCGTCTGAGTCGCGGAGGATAGGGCGAGTGGCGCATCGCCATACCAGCACTCCTCTTCCTCCGCGACTCCACCTCGGCTGCAGCGGTAGAGGGTGCGGACTCCCCTCTCACCGCAGCCTCCCGACACACATCCGAAGTGGGCTTCCCAAGCCCACTCGGAGCGGCCACCTCGGGCCGGCCCTACACCACGGGCCAGCCAAGGGGTTCCTCTTCGTTCACCGCAGTTGACCAAGCCACGGCTACTAAGCCCCCCCACCACGACAAGGTGGGAACCCGTTCGGGGGGGAACCTAACCTAACCTAACCTAACCTAACCGAACCATATTTTTGCTTATAACTTTCCTAATACTTCGTCTTTTTTGTTCAAATTTCTTCTAAATAATACAACTAATTGTTCTCCATATTACCCTGTTGTTTTTTTAGTAATTTTTTTCTAAACTGTCAACCACACTGAAATATGCAAAATAAAACATACGGAATTAAAGAAAATCTAACTCCACCCTCCTGGTTCTCATTACTTAAGTGAATTCATATAACACCAATGTCGGTTCTCAGCAATACTTGTCCTGAAGCCGTAACTAGTCTCAATCTTAGTCAGGAAATTATTAAAACTGGATATACAGCAAATATAACTGACGAGGTATTCGAAGAAGCTCAATCCGATTCTAGCCCTAATTTTAATGACGAATACCTTTCAAAAATAATTGAACACACTGAATTAATTCAAAAAACTCTAGACGGTAGTAGAAGTGTCACTCGATTAAACAAGGATAGTATCAAAAAGTCTTTAGAAGAAATTAAGCGCAGCACCCAGCACTTACACGATCAAGTTCAAAATATTTTGCGTCATTCAACGTTATCGGCTGAAAATAAAACTGCCTCAATAATCAAAAATACAATCAGAGAAGAGTTTGAGAAGTTTACGATAAAACCTCATCAAGCCACCGCTCGGCCGCAACAAGACATTCTTCACCCACCTATTATCCCCGCAGCACTTCAGAGTTACGCTTCCATCGTTAAGACTAAGAGGACCGTCGAGAAATCGGTCATACCTATTACTAAACCAGCTTTAATTGTTACTACCAAACAATCAGTATCCTCTTCACAGGAGACTGTCAACGCGTGGCGGAAAAGTGTTCAATTCAAAAATCATACATTCGCTCCCGCTGAAGTTAAGAAAGTGTCCAATTATAAACTAAGAGTAGAATTCGACAACCAAGAGCAAAGGGACGAGATTCTTGAGGCAATAAGCAGACCAGACAGTCTCGTTAGCGCGGAAATAGCTAAGAAATTTAAGCCTATGGTGATACTGAAGGGTATTTTTAAAGACACCCCCGTATCTGAACTCAACGATATTATCATTAAGCAAAATCCCAAAATTAAAGATTTAATTAACACACCCGAGGGCTTTACATTTAAATTTATTCGCAATAACCGAAATCAAAAACTTTATAACGCTGTGTTCATGGTCACCCCCCATATTTGGCGGGCAATCATAGAATTACAAAAAGTAAACATAGACCATCAACGTGTACACGCAGAGGACCATCCGGCATTTCTACAGTGCTATAAGTGCATGAAGTTTGGACACACCAAGAAGCACTGCACTGAAGATATAACAATCTGTTCCCACTGCTCCTCTAACTCACACACCTACAGGGATTGCCCTGATAAAAAAGATCACAATAAGTTAAATTGCCATAACTGCACAGAACACGCTAATAAGTACAAATTAAATTCTGATACAAAACATAGCACTACATCATTACACTGCCCCCGCGTTTTAAAACAAATTGAAATTTGCAAGAACAAAACTGACTATGGATATTAAAAATAAAAACAAGAGAACAACACCAAAAAAATGCAGTCCACTAAAATGTCTACAAATTAACTTAGATAGTGGTTACGCAGCAACTAACGAAGCATTAAAGTATATCACGGACAACCTGTACGACATAGTGTTTATTAGCGAACCTTATGTTGGAAGTAACATTAACATGAAACCTTGCCCCGGTTATAATGTATATCAGTTTCCAACAAAGCACCACGTTAAAGCATGCTTGCTCATCAAGCAAGATCTTGGTTCTTCGTTAGGTATATCAGAGCACTCCACATCTAACCTTTGCGTTGTACAAATAACTATCGGAAGTAAAAAAATTTTCTTCGTCAGCGTTTATGTCGAACCAAGGGCTGATGAAATTAACACAATAAGTACACTAGAGCATTTTCTACGAAAAACAACAAATTACAGTCACATAATCTGCGGTGATTTCAATGGTTGGCACCCTTTGTGGAACTCCCCCAATGCAAATCGTCGTGGGAACCATATAGCAGAATTTATCACTACAAATAATCTAAACCTTTGCAACTCTGGAAAAGTGCCAACATTCGAGACTATTACCCATAACATCCACCGAGAATCAATTATTGACCTTACCCTTACATCTAATTTATTAACGAATCAAATCGCTAACTGGAAAGTGGCATTAGAAGTCTGCCCATCCTCTGGCCACAACGCAATAACATTTGATTTATTGATTAACAAAAACTATGTACCCAAACCTAAAAAGTTATCGACATTTAAATATAATACACAAAATATAAAATGGGATCAAGTAAGTGAAAAATTCAAAGAGGAAATTACTAAAACTGTAAATGTAAATGCAAACATAGAGCAATTTAACGATTGTGAAATAGAAAAATTCATATGTAACTTAACATCTGCCATTCAAAAGTCATGTGAAAAACTGTTTCCACTAAAAAGAAAGACACCTGTAAGAGCACCTTGGTGGAATAATGATCTAGAGACACTCAAACAAAAGGTAATAAAAAACCATCACAAAATTCAGCAGTTAAAACAACGGAAAAGACCATTACACGACGCGTTAGAAGAAAAATCAAAATTAAAGACAGAGTATGCCCAAGCTATTAGAAATGTATCCACGAATCACTTTAGAGAATTTTGCAATAAACAAGGGAAAGAAGATGTTTGGAGTGTTACTAACAGGCTACTGAAAACTACACCCTTAACGCAACCTCCAACGATGCTTAAAACAAAATTAGGTAATTACACCTCAACCAACCAATAAACTGCAGAGACATTATTAAATGAATATTTCCCTGAAGATGAACCAGACATAAGCCCTAAACACACAGAAATTCGCAATCTCTCTAATAAAATACCAGACACTTCGTCAGAACCTCCGTTCACTACCGATGAAGTATTAAACTCATTAAAAACAATGAACCCTAACAAATCACCAGGACTGGATCACTTAACTGCAGACATTTGTTATAATTTCACAAAATTGTACCCCTTGGTTATAACCGCTATAATGAATAGATGTCTCGATCTCGGCTACTTCCCAGAAATTTGGAAAACTGCATGCATTAAGATCATTCCAAAACCTCACAAAACCGAATTCAGCTCTTCTTCTTATAGAACTATAGGACTTATAAATGTTTTTGGAAAAACCTTCGAAAAACTTATAACCAAACGACTAACATATCATCTACACAAAACCAATGCAATGAGTGAAACTCAGTATGGATTCAAAGAACAAACATCGACTACGAATACAATACAAAAGGCACTAAAGATAATTAAAGATGCCAAAAACAATAAAATGCAAGTTTTAGCAGTTTGGTTGGAAATACAAGCAGCATTTGATCACGCTTGGTGGCCTGCACTATACCATAGATTAAACCATATCCGATGTCCTAAGAACATATTTATTTTGCTCCAACACTATACAAAAGATCGTAAAGTAAAACTGGATTTTGCAGATAGTTCAGCTACCAAATCAATGCACCGAGGATGCATACAGGGATCAGTGTGTGGACCCATGATTTGGAACATCATCCTTGATGAACTTTTATCAACAACGCTACCAAGTGGATGTCATCTCCAGGCATTTGCAGATGACTTACTTTTAATCGCTCATGCTAAAGATATTGTCGCATTAGAAAACATAACACAGAAAGCACTTGATCAAATATTGGAATGGGGCAATTCAGTCAAGCTCAAATTTAACCCGAATAAAACTCAAATGATTTCTTTCACCAACAAAGCCAAAAAGTGTAAAATAGTAATGGAAAAACAATTAATAAGCTCTACTCGACAAATAAAATACTTAGGAATTATAATCGATCAAAAATTAAACTTTATAAAACATGCAGATTACACAATCAACAAATCAATGAAAATACTTCACAAACTGATAAAATATATAAAACCAACCTGGGGAATTAATCCAGAAAACGTACGCACTATTTACACGGCTGTAGTAGAGCCCATATTATGTTATGCCGCAAGTATTTGGAATCCCGCTTTAAAATATAAATATGTCAATAAACGTCTTCTTTCCCTACAACGAACCATAGCTATTAAAATTATAAGGGGATTCCGGACTATCGGTACAGCTACCGCCATCAGCTTAGCAGAGTTACACCCTCTACCAGATAAAATAAACGCAGTTGCAGATTTGGAAACAACTAGACAAAATCGCACATCAAAATACCTACCTTCTGACATAGTATTAGAATCACCGTCAAAACCCATAGCGCTTCTTCATCCGTCAGAAAGGAAAATCATAGAATTTAACGAAGCTACAAGTCAGAAAGAAATAGAACATTATCAAGAAGCTAATACATCCAGCATCTTCACAGACGGAAGTAAAAGTGAAAACGGAGTGGGAGCTGCTTTTGTTGTACTCACCCATGAAAGGCAAACTGTAAAAAAGAAATTTAAATTACACAACACTTGTTCAATTTTTCAAGCTGAAATATTCGCTATTAAAAAGGCAATTTACTGGATACTGACTAGCAGAATACATACATTCACAATTTTTTCAGACAGTAAATCAAGTTTACAAGAAATCCAAAATCCGGAGAGCACAAACCCATTAATTGTAGAAATTCACCACAATATTGTCAAAGCTAAGGAATTAAATAAAATAATTAAATTCGTTTGGATTAAAGCGCACAATGGAATTTTAGGAAATGAACTAGCAGATACAGCTGCAAAATCGGTATCAAATTTAAACAAAACTCCAGATTATTGCAATTTCCCAATCACTTATATAAAACAAAAACATAAAATAGAACTTAAGAGAGCAGCTGAAGCGTATTATAACAAACCAGAAAATTGCGCTCATCTCAAAACATGGTGTCCTACCTATGAGAATTTCCAAGCAGTACTAGAAAAATTCAAACCATCATTTAGCTTAACTCAAGTACTGACTAATCATGGTTTCCACAAAAAGTACCTGTATCGTTTTAAAATAACGACAAATGACCTATGTCCTTGTGACAATACCACGCAACAAACCATAGACCATTTAATAAAACAATGTCCGAAATATAGTCAAACAAGGATCGAACATGTACTTACCTGTAGTATAATGAAAATTTGTCCCTACAAATTAACTGATATTATACAAAAGGAATCCTGCATAAAAAGTTTTAATGTACATATAGAAAAAATTGTTAAGTCGCTTAAGCAATTTAATAATTAGTAAGAATTTAAGACAAATTAAAACAGTTAACCTATAACTAAAACACAGAAAAGTCAAGAAATAAATAAAATCACTGAATAATGCGAATTGTATCCCGTTAGCATATCGCATTGTACGTTGAAAAAATAAAAAACCTAACCTAACCTAACCTTTTTTTTTTTTTTTTCGTGGGTAAATCCTCATGGATACCTCCGGCTGCGGGGGCAACCGGAAGGTTATGCCGGACTCCTACCGGCTAAAACCCCACGGTGCCTCCTCACACGTGCGCGCGGGGCCGCGGGAATCCAAATTCTTCCGCAGCCCCGCACTAGTGCTGGCCCGGTGTGTCCGGGCCTCGTCTCCTGCATGGGGAAGCGAGGTGTTCAGCTACCCCCCTCCACAGCCTCCAATTCCACCTGCGTATAGGACCCCCCCGAATCCGATACGCGGAGGCCATGGGGCCAGGAAAATCGAGCGCTTAGTAGTGCCCACTTTCCCGACCCCAGCGGCGGATCTGGTCTATGGCTCCGCCGCCAACCAAGATTCGGCTGCGGAGGGTAGGGAGAGCGGCGCCTTGCAATACCGACACTCCTCTCCTCCCGCAGCCCCACCACCACCGCATCATTTAACGGTGCGGCCCCGTCTGAGTCGCGGAGGATAGGGCGAGTGGCGCATCGCCATACCAGCACTCCTCTTCCTCCGCGACTCCACCTCGGCTGCAGCGGTAGAGGGAGCACTCATCCCTCTCACCGCAGCCCACCAACACACATCCGAAGTGGACTTCCCAAGCCCACTCGGAGTGGCCACCTCGGGCCGGCCCTACACCTCGGGCCAGCCAAGGGGTTCCTCTTTGTTCACCGCGGTTGACCAAGCCACGGCTACTAAGCCCCCCCGCCACGACAAGGCGGGAACCCGTTCGGGGGGGAACCTAACCTACCCTTTTTTTTTTTTTCGTGGGGAAATCCTCATGGATACCTCCGGCTGCGGGGACAACCGGAAGGTTATGCCGGACTCCTACCGGCTAAAACCCCACGGTGCCTCCTCGCACGTGCGCGCGGGGCCGCGGGAATCCAAATTCTTCCGCAGCCCCGCACTAGTGCTGGCACGGTCTGTCCGTGCCTCGTCTCCTGCACGGGGTAGCGAGGTGGTCAGCTACCCCCCTCCACGGCCTCCAACTCCACCTGCGTATCGGACCTCCCCGAGTCCGATACGCGGAGGCCATGGGGCCAGGAAAAACTAGCACTCAGAAGCACCAGCCTTCCTGACCCCAGCGGCGGATCTGGTCTATGGCTCCGCCGCCAACCAAGATTCGGCTGCGGAGGGTAGGGAGAGCGGCGCCTCGCAATACCGGCACTCCTCTCCCCCCGCAGCCCCACCACCACCGCATCAAGGAACGGTGCGGCCCCGTCTGAGTCGCGGAGGATAGGGCGAGTGGCGCATCGCCATACCAGCACTCCTCTTCCTCCGCGACTCCACCCCGGCTGCAGCGGTAGAGGGAGCACTCATCCCTCTCACCGCAGCCCACCGACACACATCCGTAGTGGCCTCGTAAAGCCCACTCGGAGTGGCCACCTCGGGCCGGCCCTACACCTCGGGCCAGCCAAGGGGTTCCTCTTTGTTCACCGCGGTTGACCAAGCCACGGCTACTAAGCCCCCCCGCCACGACAAGGCGGGAACCCGTTCGGGGAGGAACCTAACCTTTTTTTTTTTTTTTTTTTTTTCGTGGGGAAATCCTCATGGATACCTCCGGCTGCGGGGACAACCGGAAGGTTATGCCGGACTCCTACCGGCTAAAACCCCACGGTGCCTCCTCGCACGTGTGCGCGGGGCCGCGGGAATCCAAATTCTTCCGCAGCCCCACACTAGTGCTGGCCCGGTCTGTCCGGGCCTCGTCTCCTGCACGGGGTAGCGAGGTGGTCAGCTACCCCCCTCCACGGCCTCCAACTCCACCTGCGTATCGGACCTCCCCGAGTCCGATACGCGGAGGCCATGGGGCCAGGAAAAACTAGCACTCAGAAGCACCAGCCTTCCTGACCCCAGCGGCGGATCTGGTCTATGGCTCCGCCGCTAACCAAGATTCGGCTGCGGAGGGTAGGGAGAGCGGCGCCTCGCAATACCGGCACTCCTCTCCCCCCGCAGCCCCACCACCACCGCATCAACCAACGGTGCGGCCCCATCTGAGTCGCGGAGGATAGGGCGAGTGGCGCATCGCCATACCAGCACTCCTCTTCCTCCGCGACTCCACCTCTGCTGCAGCGGTAGAGGGTGCGGACTCCCCTCTCACCGCAGCCCCCCGACACACATCCGAAGTGGGCTTCCCAAGCCCACTCGGAGTGGCCACCTCGGGCCGGCCCTACACCACGGGCCAGCCAAGGGGTTCCTCTTCGTTCACCGCGGCTGACCAAGCCACGGCTACTAAGCCCCCCCGCCACGACAAGGCGGGAACCCGTTCGGGGGGGGGAGGAACCTAACCTAACCTAACCTAAACTAACCTTTTTTTTTTTTTACGTGGGGAAATCCTCATGGATACCTCCGGCTGCGGGGGCAACCGGAAGGTTATGCCGGACTCCTACCGGCTAAAACCCCACGGTGCCTCCTCGCACGTGTGCGCGGGGCCGCGGGAATCCAAATTCTTCCGCATCCCCGCACTAGTGCTGGCCCGGTCTGTCCGGGCCTCGTCTCCTGCACGGGGTAGCGAAGTGTTCAGCTACCCCCCTCCACAGCCTCCAACTCCACCTGCGTATCGGATCCCCCCGAATCCGATACGCGGAGGCCATGGGGCCAGGAAAATCGAGCGCTTAGTAGTGCCCGCTTTCCCGACCCCAGCGGCGGATCTGGTCTATGGCTCCGCCGCCAACCAAGATTCGGCTGCGGAGGGTAGGGAGAGCGGCGCCTCGCAATACCGACACTCCTCTCCCCCCGCAGCCCCACCACCACCGCATCATTTAACGGTGCGGCCCCGTCTGAGTCGCGGAGGATAGGGCGAGTGGCGCATCGCCATACCAGCACTCCTCTTCCTCCGCGACTCCACCTCGGCTGCAGCGGTAGAGGGAGCACTCATCCCTCTCACCGCAGCCCACCAACACACATCCGAAGTGGACTTCCCAAGCCCACTCGGAGTGGCCACCTCGGGCTGGCCCTACACCTCGGGCCAGCCAAGGGGTTCCTCTTTGTTCACCGCGGTTGACCAAGCCACGGCTACTAAGCCCCCCCGCCACGACAAGGCGGGAACCCGTTCGGGGGGGAACCTAACCTACCCTTTTTTTTTTTTTCGTGGGGAAATCCTCATGGATACCTCCGGCTGCGGGGACAACCGGAAGGTTATGCCGGACTCCTACCGGCTAAAACCCCACGGTGCCTCCTCGCACGTGCGCGCGGGGCCGCGGGAATCCAAATTCTTCCGCAGCCCCGCACTAGTGCTGGCACGGTCTGTCCGTGCCTCGTCTCCTGCACGGGGTAGCGAGGTGGTCAGCTACCCCCCTCCACGGCCTCCAACTCCACCTGCGTATCGGACCTCCCCGAGTCCGATACGCGGAGGCCATGGGGCCAGGAAAAACTAGCACTCAGAAGCACCAGCCTTCCTGACCCCAGCGGCGGATCTGGTCTATGGCTCCGCCGCCAACCAAGATTCGGCTGCGGAGGGTAGGGAGAGCGGCGCCTCGCAATACCGGCACTCCTCTCCCCCCGCAGCCCCACCACCACCGCATCAAGGAACGGTGCGGCCCCGTCTGAGTCGCGGAGGATAGGGCGAGTGGCGCATCGCCATACCAGCACTCCTCTTCCTCCGCGACTCCACCCCGGCTGCAGCGGTAGAGGGAGCACTCATCCCTCTCACCACAGCCCACCAACACACATCCGAAGTGGACTTCCCAAGCCCACTCGGAGTGGCCACCTCGGGCCGGCCCTACACCTCGGGCCAGCCAAGGGGTTCCTCTTTGTGAGTAAATGTAGGATCGCAAGGTGAACTATGCGATACACCTTTCACGAGGGAAGAGTTGATATGGTCCGCATCAAGTTTCAATCCCAAGAAGGCTCCTGGAATAGATGGTCTAACAGCAGATATTTGCAATGCTGCCATCACTCTGGACACCGATTTATTCCTGGTTTTGGCGAACAAGTGCCTCGAGTTTGCATGCTTCCCAAAGCTTTGGAAGGAAGCCGTGGTGGTCGCGCTTCCAAAGCCGGGAAAGGAGAACTACACGCATCCCAAGTCTTATAGACCAATTGGCCTACTGCCAGTCCTAGGCAAGATATTGGAAAATATGTTGATCAGAAGGATCAGATGGTACACAACGCCGACCATCAGCCCAAGCAGTACGGCTTTTTACCCCAACGCAGTACCGAAGACTCCCTTTATGACATGATGCAGTACATTAGGAATGAGTTAAAGCTCAAAAAACTAATCGTGCTTGTATAATTAGACATAGAGGGAGCCTTCGACAATGCTTGGTGGCCGGCGATACGCCTCAGACTGGCAGAGACCGAGTGCCCAGTGAATCTGAGGCGACTGATAGATAGCTATCTTGAGGATAGAACAGTACGCGTCAGGTTCGCTGGAGCAGAATGGCCAAAAAATACGACAAAGGGGTGCGTGCAGGGTTCAATCGGCGGTCCCACCCTATGGAACATATTACTGGATCCATTGTTGAAAGAAGTGGGGTTGAAGGGGGAGCACTGTCAAGCGTTTGCGGATGATGTGGTTCTCATTGTCTCTGGAGACACAGCGCTGGAGGTAGAGATAAGAACAAATGCCGTCCTCGGGCATGTTTGGAGCTGGGGAGTCAAAAACAAACTACGTTTCGCGCCACATAAAACAAAGGCCATACTATTCACAAATAAACTAAAGTATGACTCACCAGCTCTAATCATGGGCGGGGAGGCAATAGAATATTCCCGGGAAATAAAAATACTTGGTCTGGCCATCGACCGAAAATTAACTTTTAACGAGCACATAAGAAATGTATGTAGGAAGGCCCAGATAATTTATGGCCAACTCTCGAGAGCCGCAAAAATCAACTGGGGTCTGAATTCGGAGATAGTGAGGACCATATACTTGGCGGTGGTAGAGCCGATAAGTCTCTATGCAGCAAGCATTTGGGCACCGGCGACCAAAAAGGTGGAAACGAGGAAATTACTAAACTCGGTGCAACGCGGCTTCGTGCAGAAGATTGTTAAAGCTTACAAAACTGTCTCACTGAACTCGGCCCTCCTCCTCGCTGGGTTGCTCCCCCTGGATCTCAGAATCCGGGAGGCGGCACTTATATACGAAATCAAAAAAGGCCATTCGAGGGAGGTAGTAGGTGACCGGGATCTGGAGGGAATGGAAGCTTATACAGATTTGCCGCATCCCGTGGACCAAGTGGGGCCGGAGTTCATATGTCTGGCCGACGGTGCACAAGTGGATCAAAGAAATAACGCCGAGCTCACCATCTTTACTGATGGGAGCAAAATTGAGGGGAAAGTGGGTGCGGCGTTGTCCATTTGGGACAACACGGCCGAAACGAGTACAAAAAAATTTAAACTAGATTACTTTTGCACCGTTTACCAGGCGGAGCTGCTGGCCCTGCTTGAGGCCACCCAATTTGCAATTCAATCTTCTGCACGTAGTTGTAATATATTCAGCGACTCCAGATCAGCCCTGGAGACGATCACACGGGGCGATTCCCTTCACCCCTTGGCGGTGAGGGTAAGGGAAAATATAACCCGGATTAAAGACCTTGGCAAGTCACTTGTTCTGCACTGGGTCAAAGCACATGCGGGGGTGGAGGGGAATGAAAGGGCTGACATCTTAGCAAAAGAAGCCGCTTTGAGGATTAAAACTAAAGCATTTTATGATAAATGTCCAATTTCATTCGTCAAGCGACAAATTAGGATGAACTCGCTTGACGAGTGGAATGGGAGATATAGAGAAGAGAATACGGCTGCCACTACCAAGGTTTTCTTTCCGGACGCTCTCAGTGCTCACCCCATTCTTAAGAAACTTGAACTGGACCCACTGTTGACACAGGTGCTAACGGGGCATGGGGGGTTTTCCGAGTATTTGCATCGTTTCAAATGCAAAGAGAGCCCCTCATGCACTTGCGATAGGGAACAGGCAGAGACTATAATACACCTTATTGCGGAGTGTCCAAGAAATTATAGAGCAAGAAAAGAATTAGAATTGAAATTTAAAATTAAAATAAATAGAGAGGAAATACACGTAATAATGAAAGATAAAGAAATTAGAGGCAAATTTATAGAATACTGTAAGCGTATCGCGAAAATAGCTACACCTCGGGCCATCCAAGGGGTTCCTCTTTGTTCACCGCGGTTGACCAAGCCGCGGCTACTAAGCCCCCCCGCCACGACAAGGCGGGAACCCGTTCGGGGGGGAACCTTTTTTTTTTTTTTTTTTTTTTCGTGGGGAAATCCTCATGGATACCTCCAGGTTATGCCGGACTCCTACCGGCTAAAACCCCACGTTGCCTCCTCGCACGTGCGCGCGGGGCCGCGGGAATCCAAATTCTTCCGCAGCCCCACACTAGTGCTGGCCCGGTCTGTTCGGGCCTCGTCTCCTGCACGGGGTAGCAAGGTGTTCAGCTACCCCTTCCACAGCCTCCAACTCCACTTGCGTATCGGACCCCCCCGAGTCCGATACGCGGAGGCCATGGGGCCAGGAAAATCGAGCGCTTATTAGCGCCCGCTTTCCCGACCCCAGCGGCGGTTCTGGTCTATGGTTCCGCCGCCAACCAAGATTCGGCTGCGGAGGGTAGGGAGAGCGGCGCCTCGCAATACCGACACTCCTCTCCCCCCGCAGCCCCACCACCACCGCATCATTTAACGGTGCGGCCCCGTCTGAGTCGCGGAGGATAGGGCGAGTGGCGCATCGCCATACCAGCACTCCTCTTCCTCCGCGACTCCACCTCGGCTGCAGCGGTAGAGGGAGCACTCATCCCTCTCACCGCAGCCCACCAACACACATCCGGAGTGGGCTCGTTAAGCCCACTCGGAGTGGCCACCTCGGGCCGGCCCTACACCTCGGGCCAGCCCAGGGGTTCCTCTTCGTTCACCGCGGTTGACCAAGCCACGGCTACTAAGCCCCCCCGCCACGACAAGGCGGTAACCCGTTCGGGGGGGAACCTAACCTAAACTAACCTAACCTTTTTTTTTTTTTTACGTGGGGAAATCCTCATGGATACCTCCGGCTGCGGGGGCAACCGGAAGGTTATGCCGGACTCCTACCGGCTAAAACCCCACGGTACCTCCTCGCACGTGTGCTCGGGGCCGCGGGAATCCAAATTCTTCCGCAGCCCCGCACTAGTGCTGGCCCGGTCTGTCCGGGCCTCGTCTCCTGCACGGGGTAGCGAGGTGTTCAGCTACCCCCCTCCACAGCCTCCAACTCCACCTGCGTATCGGACCCCCCCGAGTCCGATACGCGGAGGCCATGGGGCCAGGAAAAACTAGCACTCAGAAGCACCAGCCTTCCTGACCCCAGCGGCGGATCTGGTCTATGGCTCCGCCGCCAACCAAGATTCGGCTGCGGAGGGTAGGAAGAGCGGCGCCTCGCAATACCGGCACTCCTCTCCCCCCGCAGCCCCACCACCACCGCATCAAGGAATGGTGCGGCCCCGTCTGAGTCGCGGAGGATAGGGCGAGTGGCGCATCGCCAAACCAGCACTCCTCTTCCTCCGCGACTCCACCCCGGCTGCAGCGGTAGAGGGAGCACTCATCCCTCTCACCGCAGCCCACCGACACACATCCGTAGTGGGCTCGTGAAGCCCACTCGGAGTGGCCACCTCGGGCCGGCCCTACACCTCGGGCCAGCCAAGGGGTTCCTCTTTGTTCACCGCGGTTGACCAAGCCACGGCTACTAAGCCCCCCCGCCACGACAAGGCGGGAACCCGTTCGGGGGGGAACCTAACCTAACCTAACCTTTTTTTCTCCTACCGGCTAAAACCCCACGGTGCCTCCTCGCACGTGTGCGCGGGGCCGCGGGAATCCAAATTCTTCCGCAGCCCCACACTAGTGCTGGCCCGGTCTGTCCAGGCCTCGTCTCCTGCACGGGGTAGTGAGGTGTTTAACTACCCCGTGTATCGCCTCAGGGGCGCGCGCCGACACCCACGCGCGCCTTCGCCTCGGGTCCATCGAAAAGGGGTGGCGGGGGCTTCCCCAAGTCCCTCGCCCCATTCATGGGGGCCGGAAAAGGGCGTTGTCCGCCCTTCTCCTGCGCCCGGTGCGCCTTCTGCGGCTGGGGAAGGGAGTCGAGATCTCCCTTTCCCGTTCCGCAGTTTCCTTCTGCGACATCACGTCCTTGCAGAAGGACACCACCGCGTCCCACGACTCTGCGCTACCGACCATCTTCCGCACTAAGGCCGGCAGCGACAGATCGCCTCCTACTTTATTTGTGAGGACACGGCGCTGCTCCTCCCAAGCTACGCACTCAGCGAGCGTGTGTTACGCCGTGTCTTCCCCGCAATGGACGCAGTGGTGGCACCGAGCGTCCGGCTCCCTGTCAATGCGGCACAGGTACTTGCCGAAGCAGCCATGCCCCGACAGCACCTGCGTCACCCTAAACGACAGGGAGCCGTGCCTTCTCCCGAGCCAGTCGTCGAGTACTGGCCGGATTGCCTCGACGGTAGCGAGGCCGGCGGTGGGGCGCTGAAGTCTTTGCCGCCATTCCGCCACCAGGACCTGACGGAGCTCCTCTCGGCGCAGCGCGATCTGCCGCTGCACCGGCCTCGAGCCCCGTGCCCGCTCTTCCTCGCGCCATCGATATAATGACGCGAGTACTTTCGCCTCTAGGTCCCAGGGCGGGGATCCGGCCAGGACACAAGCCGCCTCGTAGGAAATCGTGCGATACCCGCGGACGACTCTGACGGCCATCGCCCTCTGCGGTTTGCGCAGAATGGCTAGAGTGTTGGCCGTCATGTCCATCGCCCACACAGGGGCCCCATACAGGGCCATAGACCGCACAATTCCCACGTACAACCGCCTACAGGCGGCGCTCGGGCCCCCCAAGTTGGGAAGCAACGTTGATATCGCGCCCGCTGCACCCATCAGCTTGGGCGCCAGCCGCCGGAAGTGGGGTCCGAATTGAAGTGCAAAAGTGCTATCCGGGCCCCGCTGACCACGATTTGTGATCCCGGCGGCGGCGCGCGTCGAGGGCCATGGAACACCATGGCCTCCGACTTGTTTAGGGCCACCTTCAGGCCCAGGTGCCGGATGCGGTTCACTACTTGTGACACCGTAGCCGTGGCAACCAACGCTGCTTCCCTGTGCGAGCTCCCCCGTGCAGTGACGAGCGTGTCGTCCGCATAACACGTCAAGTCGGCGCCCGACGGGAGTTCACCTCTCAGCACCCAGTCGTAGCCGATGTTCCACAGAAGCGGTCCCAAGACCGATCCCTGCGGAACACCGCACGACATGACGCGCCGACCTGCGCCGTCACGTCCCCGATACGTAACGCATCTCTCCTCAAGGTAAGCCCCTATTATGCGGCGGAGGTAGGGAGGCACGCGATGGTAATTCAGCGCCTCCCGGATACAACTCCAGGGTAGGGTGTTGAAGGCGTTGGAGATGTCTAAAGACACCGCCAGCACCACCCCACCCGGGGACACTGTCTCCTCCGCCAGGGCCCTCACGCGCATAATAGCGTCTATGGTGGAGCGCCCGCGACGAAAACCAAACTGGTTCTCGTCCAGGTCCGGCCCCTCTCTGCACAAGTGGCTGACGAGGCGATCTGCGATAATACGCTCAAAAAGTTTGCCCGCCTCGTCGAGCAGCACTATGGGCCGGTACGCGGACGGTGAGTCCGCGGGGCGCCCCTCCTTCCTGAGCAGGACCAGCCTCCCCTCCTTCCTCACACTGGGAAACTGACCCTGCTCGAGACATGCCGTGAAGAGCCCCCTCAGCTGGGGCTCTAGCTCCTTCAGAGCCAGGACGAGAGCTCGACCAGGAACTCCGTCGGGTCCGGGCGCTGTGTTCTTAGCCCGGAGTCGCGACACGGCCGCTCTCGTCTCTGCTTGCGTTACCTCGGGGACTTCGGTGCTCTCCTCTTCTGGAGAGTCTGTGGCTGAGGGCGAAGCCATCGTCGGGGGAACGTGTCCCACTCGCTCAGGGAAGAGAGCCGATACTACCGCTTCTAGCAACTGGGGTTGCATCGTTTGTGTTAGTGGAGGCGCCCAGGGACGCAACTTGCCCCGTACCCAACGGTAGGGACGCCCCCACGGATCCCGATCTAGGAACCCCAGCAGCTCCTCCCTGGCACGCGACTTTGAGTCGCCGATGGCCAGCCACAGAGTCTCCTTAGACGCGCGGTACACCTTATACAGCGCGTCCTCCTCGGCCGAATCCCGTCGACGCCGCCTCCGGTATCGGGTGTACCGGCGACGAGCCGCAACGCACGCTATGCGCAATTGTGCGATCTCGGCGGTCCACCAGTACACCTGGCGCTTTGCGGACCGTTGGCGGACATGGGGCATGGACGCGTCGCAGATCTGCGTCATCGCCCCGCGAAACCATAGCGCCACCGCCTCGACGTCGACGGGGCCGTCCGTCGTCGACTCCCAGATCCAGGACTGGACTAAGGCAGCTTCCTCGAGTAGTTCCCTGTCGATGCGCTTAAGCGCCCAACGCGGGCCGTCGTTAATCGAGGTTGTTGGATGGCGGCCGCTCGCAGTCTGGGCAGAGACGTCGAACCGGATATATCGATGGTCCGACAGCGTCTCCACCTCTGCGGCGGCTCGCCAGTCGCGGACTCGGCTTGCGACAGAGGGGCTAGCAAACGAGACGTCCACTATCGACCCACCCCGCTGCCGCACCCACGTGTATTCCGAACCCCGATTCAGGACGACCAGACCAGTCGTCACCGTCCACTCTTCTAGCACCTCGCCCCGAGGGTCAGTGACCGGAGATCCCCACGCCGATAACTTGGCATTGAGATCCCCGAGCACCAGAACGGGACGAGGGTGATAGCGGCCTACGACGGCGCCCAACTCGACAAGGAAACCCTCAAAGTCGGCGAGACTCTTGTTGGGGGAGAAATACGCCCCTACAATAACGATGCCGCCCGAGACCGCAGCAACCCAGCCGCGGCCCCGAGACGGGTCGATCAGAGTCTCGCCAATAATGGCCACCAAACCGTCAGCGCATCCCAACCAGTTGTCACGGGTGGGAATGAAGTAAGGTTCGGCGACCACAGCCACGTGAATCGACCACTCTGCCATGCTCTGGAGTAGGAGATCCTGAGCTCTGGCACAGTGGTTGATGTTGCCCTGGAGAAAATGGAGAGAATGGCATTGTGCCATTATTGACATTCCATCCCCTCGGCAACGGTCCTGGGCCGGAAGTCGGCCGCGGAGCTACTAGCCTGCGGGGGCAGCGTGGTGGCCAGGCTGGCCGCAGCGATAACAGAGGTCACTACGGTCAACCTCGGCGGTGCACTTCGCCCGGACGTGCCCTTTTTCCAGGCACCGGAAGCACTGCAAAGCCCGGGGCTGTAAAAGCTTGGTCCTTGCCGCCACCCAGCCTACCAGCAATCTGCCGCTACCGGCGATCTTCTTTGCCGACGCCACAGGGCACCGAACCCAGACCGAACCGAGTCCGGTGGCGTCGGTGCGTATATCGCCAGCCCGCGCCTTGTCTGGCGGACACTCTCCGCTTCTAGCAACGGCCGCCACCACCTCCTCAGAGGTCACGGAGTCGTCCAGGCCAGCAATCCGCACCTCTGCGGTTTTCATTGTTCTGGAGACCCGGACGTCCGCAGGGTTGAGGACCTCCCTCATCTTGGCGGCCAGTGCGTCCGCCTTTTCGGCACTGCCGCTCACAGTACCAGCCACCTCGAACAGCCGTGCACCCGTGGCAGCCTGCCTGAGGATGACGGACTGAAGGCCAAGATCAGATAATTTGATCTTGGCCTTGGCCTCGGCGATGACCGACTGGTACGTCACGCCACGTTCCACAGCTCCGGGCTGCAACGTTAGCGTTACAGCATTGGACCGCGGAACATGCACAGCCGGTCTCTTGCGACCTCCTTTGGCAGTCCACCGCGCACGTTTAGGAGCCGTCTTTGCGGTTCCACCTGGGGCGCATGCAGCTGCTGCGGCCTTCTTGGCGGCTTTGCGGGCCTTCTTGCGGCCCACGACTTTTGCCCAGGTCTCACCCTTAGACCCGACAGTCGTGGGCTGCTCGCACGAAGGAGCTCCCTCCGCGGGCTTTTTCTTACCCTCCGCGGGCTTCCCCTTTTGAGGCGCAAGTCTCGGCGACTCCTCAGTTCTCCGTGTGTCCGTCGCCAAAGGCGGACGGAGGATTTTCGCCGGGAGACGCCGTGAAATCGCCTCCAGCCGAGCGTTAACCATGCTCCCGCACTGGAGCATGCAGATCCGGACAATGCGCTCAACCTCTTCGTCGGTACGAGGGCTTGCCGGTTGCGGTGCGGGAGTCGGGGCCACTACAGGTGCGGCATCGGAGGATGTGCGTCTCTGCTGCTCTTCGCTCAGCGCAGCGACTTGCCGCCGGAGGTCCTCTAAGTCATTTCTGAGGCGGCTGTTTTCCTCCTGTAACTTTGCGACCTCGTCAGAGGCCGTCCTGTTGAGGAGGATGCCAACCGCCTCCCTAATATCCGCGGCAGCCTCCTTTAAGCCACCGGTGAACGTGCCCTTTAGGCTGCCGGACTTGGTGGCAACCTTCAGGACTAAGTCCACCCCATCCAGAGCCAGCTGGCTTAAGGCCACCGCAGATGGCTCTCCCCCTTCCGCCGCAAGAGCAGCTCGTCGCTCGCGAGCACGTCGGGCCATTTCCGACACTTCGTCGGCCGCGACGGCTTTGCGCTGCTCCCTCTTGGCGGCGTTGAGCTCCGCCTTTGAACTCCCCAGCGAGGCACAGCTTTCACCGCCATCGCCAGGGTCCTCCGTAGTGAACCCCATGTCACTTTCTGCTTCACTAGCCGCTGAGGTATTGGAGCACACGAACCGTCCGTGCTTATCCCTCGGCGGCTGCGAAGCACTCGCCCCTCTCGAAGCCTGCCGACCCCTCACCGAAGTCGGCAACTTGGGGGCCGGCAGGCCTTCCTCTTCTGAAGACCGGCACACTGGACGTTTCCTAGCAGAAGACGTCCCACGCGACCGATTTCCACCGCTTCCAGTGTCTGATCCTGGCTCCTTTTCAACCTCTACGTTTTTATTGTATTTATATTTTTCCATGTTTTATCCCACGAGTGTAGAGGAAATAGCAGTCCATCCGAGCAGCGCCTCCTGTGCTCGGATAAGCCTATGTGTAACCCGTCAAGGGTGTCGGCCGGTACCCCGACGGGGGCAACGCTAACGACTGAACATTTACCCATCAGCCATGCAGCTCCTCACGGCGTGCCACGCTTGAGCTTCGGGTGATTTTTTAAAGAGGTTATCATCCTCGCGACTCCAGGCGGTTAAGCCAAGAGCCCTCGGCCCCAAAGGCGCCGCGAGACGTGATCCACGACACGCCAGAGGGATTCCGAGGTTCGAACGGGGGCAGGGTCGATACGGGTTCTTCCCATGCCTGCCCAGTGACCGGGTGAGGGAACACTGAGCCCATTCGGTTTCCTTTTTTACAGGGTGTGGTCCCTGAAAATCCCGCAATTACGGGTTGCCCGGCGTCGGCAGAAGCCGAGTGCACCTGGCACCTCACCGCGCATGTCGCATTCTCTGTCCCTCTCAACGGAGAGGATACGGGAAGCAACTATTAGGCCCTCCATACCCAGACAAGCCCTCAGCCAGCCAGTTTTGGTCCGCGACGGTTTCCCGCTACCACCCATATCTGAGTGGCGTTCCCCTATCCGCCACCTGGGGACGCACCCGATGGGAGCTCTGGCAACTCCACACGGGAACCTTTTTTTTTTTTTTTTTTACATGGGGAAATGCCTACGCATACCCGCCTCGCGGGGGCAAGGACGGGTTATGTCGGACTCGCACCGACTAAAACCCCATGGTGTTCCACCCTAGTCGCATATTGGCAGGGCCACGGGAACACTTTCGCACACTTCCGCGGCCCCACCTGCGCTGGCCGCCCCATGGCGGCCCCTCCTCGGGAGAGGAACACTCCTCCTCCATCTCCTTCTCCGGTAAGGCGCACCAGAACACATGGCGCGCCCTCCTCCTCGGCCTCCAATTTCACATGCGCAACAGACGCCCCCGTGTCCGATGCGCGAAGGCCATGGGGCCAGGAAAAACTAGCACTCAGGAGCACCAGCCTTCCTGACCCCAGCGGCGGATCTGGTCTATGGCTCCGCCGCCAACCAAAATTCGGCTGCGGAGGGTAGGGAGAGCGGCGCCTCGCAATACCGGCACTCCTCTCCCCCCGCAGCCCCACCACCACCGCATCAACGGTGCGGCTCCGTTTGAGTCGCGGAGGATAGGGCGAGTGGCGCATCGCCATACCAACACTCCTCTTCCTCCGCGACTCCACCCCGGCTGCAGAGGTAGGGGTGGGGAGGACACCCCTCTCGCAGCAGCCCACCGACACACATCCGAAGTGGGCTCGTCAAGCCCACTCGGAGTGGCCACCTCGGGCCGGCCCTACACCACGGGCCAGCCAAGGGGTTCCTCTTTGTTCACCGTGGGTGACCAAGCCACGGCTACTAAGCCCCCCCGCCACGACAAGGCGGGAACCCGTTCGGGGGGGAACCTAACCTAACCTAACCTAACCGTAACAGAACAGTACTCTTCCTCCAGTTACAAACTGTGAATTTAAGTAATGTAACACAAAGCGCAGACATAGAACACAGAAGAACAATTAATAAGCCTGCAAAGAAACTACTGGAGTATGCTGAACTAGGCAACCCAGGTCTTAGATTTAAAACAGTAGCCCTGTTTATGGACGACTCCTCTGAAAGGCTGGGTATTTGCTTCTGCAACGCGATGGCTCCAAATAGAATAATCATCTCACCCGGCCTCGCCTTACTTCTAAAAGGCAGCACCTTCAAAACAAGCATAAAACGTAAGAAGTATGAGGCGCTACAGGAGATAAAAGTAGCAAACAATCACTGCCGAATAGTCCGTACGCGGAACAAAACCATCGCACTATTCGAAAAAGGCGACGACATCACCGAGTTCGCCCAGGCATGCTCAGTGCTAGCTGTGCTTACGGAGGCAGGTGAGGCTAAAGAAGTACCAGCAAAAATAATAAGCGTAGATGCTATGGTTGTAGAATATGAGAAAGGGAAGGTAGGAGACTACATGGGAGTATTAAAAGCCTCGGAACATCATGAGGTGGTGGTATACGAAGACAGAGGTGAAAACCTCAGTTTTATGAAACCATTTAGACCAATCGAACCTTCATGCTCGTACCCTACTGACAGCAGCGAATATCCCATAGTAAACGCAGAAGAAGTATTAAGCGGATCCGACCTCTTGCAACAAAATATGGACGCTGAAAGGAGAAAAGTTAAGCGGCCACGAATAATCCCAGCCGAAACAATAGATAAAGTAGCAGCAGTTGCTAGCACCTTCGGTCAAGTCATCGCTGCAATCCCCGCAGTAATCCCGAAGAAAAAAGAATATCTGAGGTCAACAGAGAAGATGGTAGCCGCTGTTAGGAGCGTTGCAAAGCACTTCCCAAAAGGCCAAACAAGAAAATCCCCATGCACATGGACGAAAGCAGACATGGGACAAGTCACTCTGCCGAGTCTCAGGGAGGCATCGGAGCCCCAGGACCACTGGATAAACGCATTCCTAGAGTTTAAAGCTATCGTAAAAGCTACCAGAGAGGTTAATATCATAACCTGTAAGATCATTTTGGAAACCTTTCACCGAGGTTACGAAGATCAGCTTGTGGTGAAGCTCAAGGAAGCCGAAGCCGCAGTGTACAACAACGACACAGCTGAAGTAATTAAAGGGAGTGCGTCGGGATTGTACATGGCGGCATACAACGCAACGGGTGGTTTTGTGGCTTTGGACAGGACTGAGACAAAGCGGTTGGGTCAACTTGTCTTTCGAACTCCTCCTCACGACCCCATAGTGGTAACAGCAAAGTGTACGAGAGTTATGCTTGAGGACGAGATCCTGGACAGGCTTAAGGCTGTGTCCATAACCTTGGAGGAAGGCGGCACTCTTGGGCATTGGCAGTTACCAAAAATAACATGGGTCAATGGCGTACCCGGGTGTGGAAAAACATCTTGGGTTATTAACAATTTTGAGGCGGAAAAAGATATCATCATAACAACAACAACTGTAGCTGCAAGCGACCTGAGGGAGAGGCTAGCATCACGTGTAGGAGCCGACGCCGCAAGAAAGGTGCGGACTATGGCCTCAATCTTGGTAAATGGCATAACGGCGTCTGAGAAATACACCCGTCTCTTAATTGATGAAGCGCTTATGAACCATTTTGGGGCCATAGTAATGGCAGTACAAATCAGGGGTGCAAGTGAAATTTTTCTTATAGGCGACAACAACCAGCTGCCGTATATCGAGAGGCACAATCTGTTTCGACTGCACTATACTCGTCCAAATCTAGTGGCTAATATCAACCACGAATGGCTCTGCACGCACAGAAACCCACTGGATGTAGCGTATGCACTAAATGAGATCTACGAGGGCATCTACTCATCCAATACTAGGCTGCGATCCCTAGAGCTGAAGAGGTACACGGGTTCACAGATTCCAAAGTCCCTTGAAAACACGTTATATCTGGGACACACCCAGGCTGAAAAGGAAAGTCTCATCAGCCATGGCTACGGAAAAGGGAAGGGTTCGCGAACTCTTACCATACATGAAGCTCAGGGGCTCGTGAGCGAAACGGTGGTAATTGTGCGTTCAACCAGAGAAAAACTACGCCTATACAACAGTGTTCCCCATGCAGTGGTTGCAATCTCGCGTCATACGAGCCATTGTATCTACTTTACAGATTGGTGTGAGGAAGATGCAGTTGCCCGTTTCATTTTGCAAGCCGAGTCTGCCACCACAAGCAGAATTAGGGATTACAACGTCAAAATGGCAATACATCATCGAGACTTAAAGGTTGCGAACAACATTATGAACGTGGTCCGAGACGAAGTGGCGTAAACGATATTCAGGTTTAAGTGACGTTAAAGCTAAAGGACGTTAAAGTGACATGTTCGCAACAATGCTTTGTGTTTTACTTTAAATTACTTTAAATTATTTTAAAAATAAGGCTGTTTTGTGAATTGTTGTTACAAAATTAGTAATAAATATGTATAGATTAAGATTTTTAATACATAGTTAAGGAAAAAAAAAGAAAAAAAAACAAAATAAAAAAACAAAAAAAAACAAAGAACAAAACAAAAAAAGTATAACAAAAATAATTGTTACGGCCGGCAGCTGCCTATCCCAGGAGTAGAATCCTTCGCGGCCCATAGACGAAGAAGCTACAGGCAGATGCTGGTCGGGCGTCCTCACGCCACGGGTTAAAAGTTTAATTACACTAAACAATCCGGGGGGAGCGTTACAATTATTGAACAGAGCTTACTTACCTCTATTCAAGGCGACTGGTCCCTCAGGATTCGGTCAGGTCTCGTGTGGATGTATTGTGCTAGAAAGTAAAGATCAGTGATGTGTATTTGGGTGTGGCTGGTAGTGTTATTGACCTTATTTGACCGTTCCCCCTGCAGCAGTTCGGCCCTCAGCTCCTCTCCAAGCTAAGGTCGCCTCCCGCAGTCACTTTCTTCCTTTGTTACGATTGACTCGCGAAAATGAACACAGAAAGTACGGGTCAAAGGTCACCGTTATTTCTAGAATATTAACTACCGCACTAGTAACTAATACAGTCGAATCCACTTATACAGATTCTGCGTTAAACCTAAAGTCCCGGGTAAACTCTCAACCCGCGCTACCATTCCCAGTGGTATATTTACTATACGCGCCTAACATAAAATTAGATCTAAGAGCTCCCAAACAAACGGACTGCCTTCTCTGTCGACGCGAAGAAGACATCTAATCTTTCGCTCTCGACTCCCACCTTTCAGCAAGCTCGGACGTTCAACCCGCGCGAACGTCATCCCGTATCAGCCGAGCCGAGAGCCATCTAACGTCGATGCCTGACACCAACGCTTTTGCGTAAACAAACCCCCGTCCCGGACATAAGGATTTAGGTCCGCGAGCAAACCGGTCAGCGGGACAGGGTCGCGACGGCAAGTTGCAAGATCGAATCTACAACCAAACTAGGCCACCCTACGCACCCAATCAGATCTTGCAACCCTAACCAACGCCTCAAAATTACAGCCCCAACGTGGGCTAGCCGGAAAGTTGAACTGGATGCCCTTCCTGGGCATCGCAGCACATAAATAAGTCCTATTCCTAGACAGAAGTCAGACGACCTCCTTCAAACACCTATCTGCGCTCCTATGATTAGTTCCGCAACTCGACCGGATCAGGTCTGCAAACAGCGACGCGACACGAAGCGGCCCAGAGGGACCTTCAAGCTTCAGTGCAGAGAGCACCCCCAAATTCCCCATGAACGTCGTCTGTGGAGAGCTGAACGAAACGCACAGATGGTCCCTAGCAGGTGATCCTATGCTCATATTTCAACTAATTTTTCAAAAGCATCAATGTTCAATTACAGAATTAATTAAAACAAGTAATCACCGATGTACATAGGTCAACTTGGCAAAGTAAACAAAACAATAAACGTAAGGGACAGCCCTATTTCTTATTTCAAATAAATATCTTAGACAGTGCCAACAAAATCTAAACCAAAAGAGAATTGACTCCTATTTCATTCGGCAACCACAGGGTTATCTAATTTCAACCTTCCTTATCACAAAGAAAAATGATTAAACACTATCACAAGCATTAAAAAAGGGCACACAATTTAATCTCAATTTTCCGTGCAACAATAAACGCAGTGATCAAATGTATTTACAAAAAATATGCAGCAGCATTTAAAGGAGTATTTTAAATTCAATTCTCTTAATCAAACAAACCGCTACAATATGAATTTCGCGGAAAACCCAAAAGCATTTTAATTTAAATTTAAAGAATTTTTAACTAAGTGCTCGACCAAACCAAATCCAATACCCCTTGAGAGCGTGATTCAACTCTCCAGGGGGCCCTAATCTTCCCACCACCAAGTGGAGGCCACACCGCGTGAACCCGATACTAACAGAGCGCAACCGCTAACAGTCGCCACTCGGGTTGTACGCCCTCACTGAGGCCGTCGGCAACAGAACAGATTGACAAGTGTACTGTTGACGGCTTAAGGCTCAGTAGAGGCAGCCATGGTGGGAGCTAAGGCGGCAGCTAGCTAGGGCCGCCTCCATCAAATGGGGTACAGTGGTCCACCAGTCGCGGCCACTCCGCTAACGGGAGTGAGAAGGGTCCAGCGGACTGATGAGTGGCCGTGAAGTTCCTCTCCGCACGCTGAGGGGGGGTGATGACACCCCCGCCCCTGGGGGAATTACCCCCCGACTGGTCGGGGGAGGGACCCCTTTCTCTGGCAGGTGTGGAGCGTCCCTGGTGTCGCTCTGGTGCGCCACGACTTCCTCCAACTCGTCATCTTCATCCCCTGCCTTCTCTTCCCGACGTCGAGGCCATCGATCTTCATCTTCGTACAGGAATGGCGGTCCCGTAAACCATTTGTCGCTCTCTTCCTTGTACGTATAATTTATGCGCGTTGCCTGATCCGCGATGTTGTCTGCGGTCGGTATCCACCTCCATTGCTCGGGTGACGTTTTCTCCGATATCTCCCCTAATCTATGAGCCACGTAGGGGGTGTAACGCGCCGTATCGTTCTGTATCCAGTGGAGCGCCGTAGTGGAGTCTGTTCAATACACTACCCTATCGGCTACCACTCTGTGCTCGCCTTGAACGAATTCCGCGAGTCGCGCGCCTATCAGATTCGCCTGCAACTCTAACCGCGGTATGCTTTGCGCCTTTATCGGGGCGACTTTCGCCTTGGCCGTTTCGATCGTAGGCCTGTCCCTACCGTCGCGATGCCTGTAAGCCTTATCGTCGCGCGGTGGGTTCCCTATTACTCCCCCCGTGGGAGCGTAGCGTCTCGGCAGTCGTAACATCTTCCTACCCGGACTGGCGAGCGCCTGGACGTCCTCATCTGACCGTCCGCTATCGCTTACGACGTGTAGTACGGTCTCGCCGTCTTCCCTACACGTTGATCGCGGTACGGTTCCCTGGATGGCCCACCCTAGCAACGTACGTGCAGCTACGGGCTGCCTTCGACGTCCTATCCTTAAATTACGGGTGATTATTAAATGCCAGTTGTCGGCGCCTAATAATAATCTCGGTTTGGCGTCCTCGTAGCAAACCGAGCTCGGTAGGTCGCGTAAGTGTTTCAACCGTAAACACTCTTTATTTACCGACTGCGAACCTATCTGTAAATTTGTTACTGTACGCGCATTTATTCTATACATTTCGCTGCGCGTCTTGCCACGTACGCCTATGTTAACTAGCCTGCTATCGGCCTCGCGCTGACTATTGTTTACTCCTCTAATATTCAGCGGCTTTACCGGTCCTTCCGCTCCTATCTCGCGCGCTAAGTCGTCGTCGATCAACGAAATAGTCGAGCCTTCGTCAAACAACGCATACGTATCTATTTCCCTACCGCGTGGTCCACGTAACGTAATGGGACACACTTTCAATAATACGGACGCATTACTACCAACGTTAGACGCGACGAGCACGGTCTCATCCGGTTTTGCCGATGTCTCAGGTGCGCGGGTCTTGTGGGTGTGAAGGAGGGCATGGTGGGGGTGTTGCAGCCGTCGACGCCGCATTTCTTCGCTCTACATTTAAATCGTCGGTGTTTACTATTCAAACAGAGAAAACACACCCCCTCTTCCTTTACCCAATTCCACCGGTCGTCCACACCCATTTGCGCTAACTTTCTACACTTAGCGATCACGTGTTCACCCCCGCAACACATACAAGAGGCACTACCGGTGTCCTACTGGGTGGTGAACGTTTTTACGTCGCGGGCCCTATTCTCTACGCGGCGTGTTAATACAACTCGTTTCGACGGCGGCGCCTCTCGTCCTACGGGCGATTCCTTAGTCGGCGCTACGGACGTATAGGCATGACTCAACGCACGGTCAGCCTCTCTCATCATGAACCTAGACAGTGTAACGCTGTCCGGTTCGTCTGCACTTCCGTAGTGCTCCGCATAATCGCATCAAAGCGACCGTAAGTGAGGGCTTAGTTTACTAGTTACTTCCCTAGTCAGCATTGGGTTTTGTAAATACCCTTTGCCGTCGACGTTCTGTAAAATACATACTATATTTTGTAATTTAATCGCGAATGAATTCAATTCCTGAGCGGTTTGACCCGGGCGCGGAAGGCGTTTCAGTTCTTCTAACGCTCGATCGATAATTACTTCCGGGCGGCCGAAACACTGCTCTAATGTTCGCATAATATCTGCTGGATCCTTCGCGGTAAACAGCAGTGCCGATACTACCTCCCTAGCTTCACCGCGTAGACAGTTTCTTAACCTTGCCATATTTTCCGTATTTGTGAATCCATATAAACGCGTGGATTCCTTCATCGCGGCTTTGAAGGCTAACCATTCCGCGGCCGAACCGTTAAAATTAGGCAAGTCCTGCGTCTGCTTCGCGGCAGCGGGCCTGACTCTAATCATGTTCTCTAGAGCTTCCGCTAGTCGCTCTATACCCCTCTCTTTCCCTCGCGGAGTAAGCGACCTATCTCTATCCCTATCTCCCTCTAGCCTACGCTGTGGCGCTGGCGTCCTATGTACACCTACATCCCTATGACACGGCGACGATAATCTACGATCCGCGTGGCGATGTGGCGATGGCGATCTATGTACACCTACATCCCTATACGGCGACGGTGATCTACGATCCGCGTGGCGATGTGGCGATCTATGTGTAGGCGATAGAGTGCGGCGTTGGACGCGCGACGGCGACGTAACCCGTACACGACGATCCACCTGGTTCATTTCTACGGCGACTCCACTATCCCTCTGTATCGTTTCTACGCGACGTGGTTGAACCTCATTCGCTACCGTCCTCCCCTGGGCATCTTGACTGTGGTCGTAACCGGTTACCCTGTTCGGTAGGGTCTGCTCTAACTCGATGCGGGGCGCGGGCTGAGACGGGCGGCAAGGCGACTCCCCCCGCACAGTCTCTACGTTCTCTAACCACCTATCAACGCGTACCCTATTTTCAACTAACTCGTCTTCGTTAATACTTTCCCTATCTGTTTCTTCTTGCAGTTGCGCGACGTCCCTAGCGTACTTCTTCTTAATAAGATCTTCTTCCAGTTGCAATTGCTTCCTCCTAATTGCAGCTAGTTCCTCCGCGGCGTTATATTCAATTTGTTTTAACCTAGCTATCGCGCTAGCTGTCGACCGGGCTGAACGAACGGAGCGGACCGACGGAGCTCGAGGTGCGGGCCTATGTACGACGTCTGTTACAGGCGCGACGGTACGTACTATCGAACTAGTTTCTGTAGACGGAAGATCTTCAATAATCGCGGCGAGTGTCTCTGTGCGCGGCGCGGATGTGCTAACCTCTCCCAAGCGATCGGTCGTAGACACGGACATAGCGGGGCGCGGCGGCGGGGGCGCGGGCGTGGGCGTAGATGCGGGCGCGAGCGGGGCCTGGGGCGCGGGCGCGGCGGAGGGCGCTTGTGCCATCGCGAGATAATCGGACGGGGACGCGGGTGCTTCTTCGAATATACGCATTCCTACCGGCGTGTCGTCCTCGTTCCGTGCCTTCTGGCTTCGTGTCTTCCTCATTGTCCCACGTTGCGACCTCCGGTCGTCTTCAAAAAGACGTACGTATCGTCTTCAAAAAGACGCACGTATTGGATGTCGTTCCCGCCACAAGGGCGTTACCAGATGGTCACAGTTTGACACCGTTAGGGAGCAACCACCTGGCCGCGTAAATGCGGTTAAAGAAACAAGAAATTGTCTGGAAACAGACAATAGACGTATGTGACGTAGTCGTAACAAGAAACAGGGAAGAAATTAGTACCGACGATCTTCTCTCTTCGTCGACGAACTTCTTTCTTCCTTGAAGTTCTTCTATAATGATCTTCTCTCTTCTATAATTATGTTCTTTCTTCTATAATTATGTTCTTTCTTCTGTAATTGGCTTCTTTCTTGTTTCTTCTTGCTTCTTTCTTCTGGCTTGAATCCGGCGGCGATGGACCAAGAATATAATGGATGAACAGTGGACTGTATATTTATTTCTGACTGATTACTTAACGACTGATCTGAGGTTAGCTATACTAGGGGACTGCTTGAAGAAAAGATGGTACATTTTAATATACTGTATTAACTATTTACAATGATTCGGCACTGAATAACTATATCTAGCACTATGTACAGAGGGAGGTCTTGAATTGGAGTCTTGAGTCTTCTTCAGGTTTTCTTCTTGAGTGCCGCTCCGAAGTGAAATGAACAGCTCACAGACCGAGACGCCCTTCTTATATCTCGCAAGAAGGTGCCTCAGTCTGTGAGTAGTGCCGTGCGACGACAAATGAAGCCACACGCGCGCTGATTGGTCGCCATCACTGGATCGGCTCCGGTGTGCGGGGTGCGCGGGGGGTAGCGGGGTACGAAGGGGCGACGGGGCGGCGGGTCTCTAGCTGTCCTCAACAACATTAATACAACATCGCCACAAACAATGGCAATCAAGCCTCTTTCACGCAAGCTGACTTATGCAGAAGCTACAGGGACACCACGATACGCTATGATCCTTGAGTCCATTGATCCACGATCAACCGGTGATGAAATTGTGAAACAAATTAGAAAAGATGTCGACCCTGTGGAACTTGGCGTGCGGGTAAACAAAATTACAAAACTCAGGAATCAGAGAGTAGTCATTAATTGCGATTCCCACCAGGATCGACAAATACTAAAGAAATCAATTAAAGATACATGCAGTAAGATAGCGGTATCAACACCATCCGATAAGCATCCACAGTTGCGCCTCATAGGAGTAACAAATGAACTTAATAATGACAAACTAGTCAAAGCCAAACTCAATGACCCAAAACTCTAAACTAATTTCTAATCTGAACGATGAACAGAAACATGCTCAGGTTCTTCGAAGGACAAAAGGGAGGACAAACGATTTGACTAATGTCATATTGGAGGTTTCATCATCAATGTGGTCCCTACTAAAAGACCAAAAGCTTCGTATTGGCTACCAGGTAATTCCCTGCATAGACCAGTCCCCAATAACCCAATGTTACAACTGCCTAGGGTTCAGCCATAAGGCAAAGGACTGTACAAAAGGTTTGAGCTGTGGGTACTGCTCTGATAGTCACGATACGAGAGCTTGTCCCAACAGGAACTCTGCACCCGTGTGCACAAACTGTAAGAAGACAGGAAAAGAAAGTTCCACACACCCCTCATATAGCCCTGATTGCCCAGAATGGCAAAAATGGGACAAGATAGCAAGAAGCTCCGTTTCATACTGCTGAGAGTAAGACAACTTAAGTAATAACACAGTAACTTTAAGCCGTTCCGGCGATGGCAAAAATATTAAAATCGTGCAGTATAACCTTGATCGTGGCCGCGCGGCTACACTTGAGTGTATTCGCGCTGCTATATCTCAGGGTTACTCGGTAATATTAATGCAGGAACCCTATGTTGGAGCTAAGGCTCACTTAACCGTGGGTTCACAGTATCGCGTAATACAGAAAGTTAGTCATGACTTGACCATGCCAGTGAGATCAGCAATCGTTGTCACAGATCCTAACATCCAGTTCACAATAAATCCTAGCATGTTAACCGAAGATATTGTAGGTGTAGAATTAACAATAGGTAATTATAAAATTGGCTTTATTAGTATATATTTGCATGAAAAAGGCAACATCGAAGAAGACCTGTCAAGATTGAAGAGAGTGATAGAAGCCATGAATACAGAAGACATTATTATCGGAAGTGACGCGAACGAAAGCAGTATCTGGTGGGGATGTAAGGCTGACGACAAAAAAGGAGCATTGATAATGGAAACTGTGGCTGAACTTAATCTAGAAATATTAAACACAGGAAAATACCCCACCTTTAGTATTTACAGAATGGGGAACCTCTGCTCTAGCATAATTGACATCACCACTTGTACAACCTCGCTCTTACACAAAATTACAATTCTTTACCACCTGTCAACCCCTAGTACATCTGATAAACTTGAAATCAATAGTACTCGAAAATATAACACCAGGAAAGCAGTTTGGAGTCACTTCAGAATCGAATTAGAGAAAGCACTGGATAGTAACAATCTAACCCAAGAAAAGGTCGTAAGGATTAAGTCAAAACAAGAAATAGATGAAGCTGTTAATAAATACACAGAAAGCATAGTAACAGCATGTGACAAGGCCATTCCAAAAATTGAAAGAAAACGGATAACAAAAGCAGCAAAATGGTGGAATGAAGAATTACAAGGCAATAAGAAGGAAATGATTAGACTCAGAAGAAGGATTAAAAATGCACATCCTAATAGGAGAAACTATGTCGTAGAACAATACCTGCAAGCAAAAATAAATATAAAAAAAATATAGAAGATGATTCAACCAAGAGTTGGAAAGATTTATGCACTAAGGAAAAAAAAGAAAGCATATGGCAATGCACCTATCGGATACTAAAAATTTGCTCGAACAGAGAGGAAGACAATTTGCTACGTAACCAAAACGGGAACATCCTAACAGAGAAGGGATCAGCAACCCTCCTTGATGAAACATTTTATCCAAAAGATAATACAAATACCGACACAGAAGAACAAAAGGACATCAGGGCAAACACAAAACAATACATATCGCAATTAAATAACCAAATAACTGAAATTAAAAGATCATTTACCAGAGTTGAAATAGAACACATCTTCAAAAATATGGAACCTAAAAAAGCACCTGGGATTGACGGTCTGACGTCAGATATATGCCAGGAAGCCTACAATAACAACTCAGAAGTTATAAAAGTAGGCGAAGGTTATACGAGCTTTATGATGAAAGATCATATAATAGTAGTGTTATATTTAGAGATTATGTAAAAACATATTCTAAAATATTTAAAAAAGTGTGCTCCACTGCTAAGGCTTTACATTTAAGCAACAAAATTAAAACTGCATCCGACAAAATTAAAATGACCTGGAGAATAATAAATAGTGAAACGGGCAAGGTCAAACCGCGCAACTCGGATTTTCAATTGAATATTAACAATAATTTAACGCGATCTGATCAAGAAGTTGCTATGGCTTTTGAGAAACATTTTACTGATGTTCCTCTTTTGACAACAAAATCATTAAATTCTTCTCCTACTGTCGCCGAATCATTGCTCAAGCAAAATGTAAAGGCTTGTTCTAATACTTTTAAATTCCATAGAGTACTGCCAAAAGATATCGTTAAATATTATAAAGCTATTGATGTTAAGAAAACGGCAGATTTATGGGGGATTTCCGTTAAAGTTATTTTATCTATAATAGATATATTAGCACCTTATCTAGCCACTATATTTAATATAAGCGTCGAATCTGGTGTGTTTCCTGATTTAATGAAACATAGTAAAGTCATACCTATATTTAAATCTGGTAGTACAATAGACCCCGCCAATTTTAGACCAATTTCTGTACTACCAACATTAAGTAAAATTTTTGAAAAAATTATTTTAGATCAGATGTTAAGTTTTTTTAATATTAATAAATTGCTACATAAAAATCAATTCGGTTTTACAAGGGGTCGCTCGACAACTGACGCTGGAGTTGAGCTTATTAAACATATTTTTTGTGCATGGGAGAATTCAGAGGATGCTTTGGGTATATTTTGTGACCTTTCCAAGGCCTCCGACTGTGTTCACCATGAGACATTAATCAAGAAGCTACAGTACTATGGTGTCAAGAACACAGCGCTTAAACTTATTATTTCATATTTAAGTAATAGAAAGCAGAAGGTTATTATCAATGGTAAAAGTTCTTCCGGGTCACCTGTACTAATGGGTGTTCCTCAGGGCTCGATTCTCGGCCCATTCCTGTTTCTGGTGTATATTAATGACTTACCTCACCTTGTAGGGGATAGTCATGATATAGTATTATTTGCTGATGATACTTCCTTGATTTTTAAACTTAAACGTCAATCATTTAAATGTGACGAAGTGAATAATGCTATATCAAAATTAGTGCATTGGTTTAACGTTAATAATCTGCATTTGAACGGAAATAAAACTAATTGTGTTAAATTTACAACAACGAATGTTAAAAATCTGAATACCAATGTGTTTTTAAATGGGGAGGAATTGAGCCCTGTTGTATCTACTGTTTTTCTTGGCATCACTCTTGACGCAAAGCTTCAGTGGGGCCCCCATATATCCAAATTAGCAAGCAGACTAAGTTCTGCAGCCTATGCTGTAAAAAAGATTAGAGGTCTCACTAGTGTCGAGACAGCTAGATTAGTTTATTTTAGTTATTTCCATAGCATAATGTCTTATGGGATTTTGCTATGGGGAAATGCGGCTAATTCAGAAACTATTTTTGTTTTACAGAAGAGGGCCATTAGAGCTATTTACAATCTAAAACCGAGAGAGTCTCTTAGAGATAAATTTAAAGAAATTAATATATTAACTTTGGCCTCTCAGTATATTTACGAAAATTTAATGTATGTTCACAAAAACAAAGATAGTTTTAGTAAAAAAAGTGATATACATTCTGTAAACACTAGGAACAAACACAAGCTAGTGATGCCAGTTTCTCGACTCCACAGAGTCAGTAATTCATTCTTGGGGCAATGTATACGCTATTACAACAAGGTCCCGGAAAGCGTACAGGTTCTCTCTATTACCAAGTTTAAATGTTTTATTAAGCTGAAACTGTATAAAAAGGGTTATTATAGTATAAATGAATACATGGTTGATAATAACCCCTGGGAATGAGGTGGTCGCTTCCAAGCAGTTTCTAAAATAAATTTTGTAAATAGTTCGTAATCATTTATATTGTAAAATTTAGTTTAAAAAAAATTGTCCCGCTGGGTTTCTTGCTGGTTCTTCCCAGGACAGAGGGTTTTTTTTCGAACCAGTGGTAAAGTAAAAAATGACTTTCAATAACAATTACACATGTAATGTATATTGAATAAAAATTATTCTATTCTATTCTATTCTATTCTAATAGCCCTATATAACAAATGCTTCGAATTAGGATATTTTCCGAAAAACTGGAAAAGAGCCACCATTAAAGTTATCCGTAAACCTAATAAAGAGGATTACGTCCAACCTAAGGCTTATAGACCCATTGGCTTATTACCGGTATTAGGTAAAATATTAGAAAAACTCTTCACCAACAGGGTACAATGGCAATTAGGAAAAGAGAACAAATTAAGCAGGAGACAATACGGATTTACTCCCCAAAAAAGTACAGAGGATGCGCTATATGACACCGTGACACTTATTAAAAATGGACTCCATAAGAAGGAAATAGTGATACTGGTGTCGTTAGATATCGAAGGCGCATTTGATAACGCATGGTGGCCCGCTATCATTAGTGAACTCAGAACCAAACAAGTGGACATAGCTATGTTAAAATTAATAACCAGTTATCTGTCAGACCGGAACATCAGACTTAACTATGCCGGGCAAAATGTATCCTTACCAACAGACAAAGGATGTATTCAAGGATCAACTTGCGGGCCCATGTTGTGGAACATCCTAATCGATTCCCTACTTCAGGCGACGGAAGACCTAGCAGTTCACGTTCAGGCCTTCGCTGATGATATCCTAATAATAGCCTCTAATAAAGATGGGCATCAAATAGAAAAGGATATAAATACCGCGCTCAAATTAATAGTACAATGGGGACAAAAACATAAACTTAAATTTGCCTCGCATAAAACGCAAACAACTATTATAACGAAAAAGCTCAAATATCACTGTCCGAGATTACAAATGGATGAAGTCACCTTAAAGTACACTGATCAACTTAAAGTACTTGGCCTAATTATAGACAAAAATTTTAATTTTAAGCCCCATCTAGACCATATCTGCAACAAAGCAGTCACCCTTTACAAGATAGTGTCTAGGGCAGCACGGGCACAATGGGGATTAAACTCTGACATTGTCAGAACTATCTACTTAGCAGTGGTTGAACCAACTATCTTATATGCTGCCAGCTGCTGGGCAGACGCCACGGAGAGGAAATATGTACAGCGAATACTCAATAGGCTTACACGGATGTTTAGTATTCGTATCTGCAAAGGGCACAAAACCATCTCATTAGTCTCTGGCGCGCTTCTAGCCAAGATTATTCCACTAGCCTTACGAGTCAAAGAAAACGCAGAAATATACGAGATTAAACGAGGTAAACCAATTGAATCACTTCCAGGGAGGAACTTAGAGATAAGGATAAGTCCTTACGACCTACCACACCCCTCACTAAGACAACAAATACAGTACAAATTAATATCAAATCAAGAAAACATTGACAAAATCCACAATAACTGGCCCAGAATTTACACAGATGGCAGCAAAATAGATAACAGAGTTGGAGCGGCCATTTCAGTTTGGCACAATGGAACCGAAATTAAGCAAATCACTTTCACATTAGAAAGATACTGCAGCGTATATCAAGCAGAGTTAGTGGCCATTCTTAAAGCTGTCAAATATATGCTTGACAAGAAGTGTTACAAGGCAAATATACTCAGTGATTCGAGATCAGCAATCATGACCATCTGCAATCCGTCATCATTAAATCAAATTACTGCAGAAATATCATCGAATTTAAAGGCTATAGAAAGCCATGACGGAAAAATCGAGTTTTACTGGATTAAAGCCCATTGCGGGCTCAAAAGCAATGAAAGAGCAGACGAACTTGCCAAATATGCCGCCACTAAGAAAAAGCAGAGAGCAGTATGTGACTTGTTCCCTTTGTCGTACGCTAAGCACCTCACGAGAGACAACACCTTACTTAAATGGCAGCGCAAGTACGAAGAGGCGGCGACTAGCGAAACAACTAAAACCTTTTTCCCAAATATCACAGTAGCATATAAAATATTAAAGAGTATTAAAATAACTAATATTATAACTCAATTATTTACAGGGCATGGCGGCAATAAAGCCTACCTCTCAAAGATTCAAGCTGTCATCATCCCCATACTGCACTTGCGATAACAGCGCTTAACAAACTATAGAACATATTATTATAGACTGCCCACGTTTTTGTACGAAAAGGTATGAGTGTGAATGCAGTATGGGAATGACCATAACCAGAAATCATCTTTGTAAAATTATGGAAGACAACGATTGCAGATCGAACTTTTTAAATTTCGCACTTTTAGTAATAAAAACTATAAATAAGGAAAATGGAAGTACTGTAATAGACTAGAAATAAATATTAGTTTAATTTATATATATATATATATATATATATATATATATATATATATATATATATATATATATATATATATATATATATATATGTATAAAAAAATATATATGGGCTAGTACAGTAACAAAATTGTACATGAAATGTAACATATTACTTTTGTAAATATTAAACTGAGTTCAACCTAGGTATAATAGTAATAAGTGCAGCTGAAAAAGAATATAAATAAACATAAAAAAAATATGTACAGAGTACAGGAAAAAATTTAATTGTTAACATAGTAAAACAAGAATATAATTGTAATAAATGGGGCCAGGAAAATCGAGCGCTTAGTAGTGCTCACTTTCCCGACCCCAGCGGCGGATCTGGTCTCGGGATCCGCCGCCTACCAAGTTTCGGCCGCGGAGGGTAGGGAGAGCGGCGTCTCGCAATACCGACACTCCTCTCCCCCCGCGGCCCCACCACCACCGCATCAACGGTGCGGCCCCGTCTGAGTCGAGGAGGACAGGGCGAGTGGCGCATCGCCATACCAGCACTCCTCTTCCTCCGCGACTCCACCTCGGCTGCAGCGGTAGAGGGAGCACTCACCCCTCTCACCGCAGCCCACCAACACACATCCGAAGTGGACTTCCCAAGCCCACTCACTCGGAGTGGCCACCTCGGGCCGGCCCTACACCTCGGGCTAGCCAAGGGGTTCCTCTTTGTTCACCGCGGTTGACCAAGCCACGGCTACTAAGCCCCCCCGCCACGACAAGACGGGAACCCGTTCGGGGGGGAACCTAACCTAACCTAACCTTTTTTTTTTACATGGGGAAATGCCTACGCATACCCGTCTCGCGGGGGCAAGGACGGGTTATGTCGGACTCGCACCGACTAAAACCCTATGGTGTTCCACCCTAGTCGCATATTGGCAGGGCCACGGGAACGCTTTCGCACACTTCCGCGGCCCCACATGCGCTGGCCGCCCCATGGCGGCCCCTCCTCGGGAGAGGAACACTCCTCCCCTATCTCCTTCTCCGGTAAGGCGCACCAGAACACATGGCGCGCCCTCCTCCTCGGCCTCCAATTTCACATGCGCAACGGACGCCCCCGAGTCCGATACGCGGAGGCCATGGGGCCAGGAAAAACTAGCACTCAGGAGCACCAGCCTTCCTGACCCCAGCGGCGGATCTGGTCTATGGCTCCGCCGCCAACCAAAATTCGGCTGCGGAGGGTAGGGAGAGCGGCGCCTCGCAATACCGGCACTCCTCTCCCTCCGCAGCCCCACCACCACCAATTCAACGGTGCGGCCCCGTTTGAGTCGCGGAGGATAGGGCGAGTGGCGCATCGCCATACCAGCACTCCTCTTCCTCCGCGACTCCACCCCGGCTGCAGAGGTAGGGTGGGGAGGACACCCCTCTCGCAGCAGCCCACCGACACACATCCGAAGTGGGCTCGTCAAGCCCACTCGGAGTGGCCATCTCGGGCCGGCCCTACACCTCGGGCCAGCCAAGGGGTTTCTCTTTGTTCACCGTGGTTGACCAAGCCACGGCTACTAAGCCCCCCCGCCACGACAAGGCGGGAACCCGTTCGGGGGGGAACCTTTTTTTTTTTTTTTACATGGGGAAATGCCTACGCATACCCGCCTCGCGGGGGCAAGGACGGGTTATGTCGGACTCGCACCGACTAAAACCCCATGGTGTTCCACCCACGTCGCATATTGGCAGGGCCACTGGAACGCTTTCGCACACTTCCGCGGCCCCACCTGCGATAGCCGCCCCATGGCAGCCCCTACTCGGGAGAGGACCACTCCTCCCCGATTTTCTTCTCCGGTAAGGCGCACCAGAACACATGGTGCGCCCTCCTCCTCGGCCTCCAATTTTACATGCGCAACGGACGCCCCCGTGTCCGATGCGCGAAGGCCATGGGGCCAGGAAAACCTAGCACTCAGAAGCACCAGCCTTCCCGACCCCAGCGGCGGATCTGGTCTATGGCTCCGCCGCCAACCAAAATTCGGCTGCGGAGGGTAGGGAGAGCGGCGCCTCGCAATACCGACACTCCTCTCCCCCCGCAGCCCCACCACCACCGCATCAACGGTGCGGCCCCGTTTGAGTCGCGGAGGATAGGGCGAGTGGCGCATCGCCATACCAACACTCCTCTTCCTCCGCGACTCCACCTCGGCTGCAGAGGTAGGGGTGGGGAGGACACCCCTCTCGCAGCAGCCCACCGACACACATCCGAAGTGGGCTCGTCAAGCCCACTCGGAGCGGCCACCTCGGGCCGGCCCTACACCACGGGCCAGCCAAGGGGTTCCTCTTTGTTCACCGTGGGTGACCAAGCCACGGCTACTAAGCCCCCCCGCCACGACAAGGCGGGAACCCGTTCGGGGGGGTCGGGGGGGAACCTAACCTAACCTAACCTAACCTTTTTTTTTTTTTTTTTTTCGTGGGGAAATTTTCATGGATACCTCCGGCTGCGGGGGCAACCGGAAGGTTATGCCGGACTCCTACCGGCTAAAACCCCACGGTACCTCCTCGCACGTGTGCGCGGGGCCGCGGGAATCCAAATTCTTCCGCAGCCCCGCACTAGTGCTGGCCCGGTGTGTCCGGGCCTCGCCTCCTGCACGGGGTAGCGAGGTGTTCAGCTACCCCCCTCCACAGCCTCCAATTCCACCTGCGTATCGGACCCCCCCCGAATCCGATACGCGGAGGCCATGGGGCCAGGAAAATCGAGCGCTTAGTAGTGCCCGCTTTCCCGACCCCAGCGGCGGATCTGGTCTATGGCTCCGCCGCCAACCAAGATTCGGCTGCGGAGGGTAGGGAGAGCGGCGCCTCGCAATACCGACACTCCTCTCCCCCCGCAGCCCCACCACCACCGCATCAACGGTGCGGCCCCGTTTGAGTCGCGGAGGATAGGGCGAGTGGCGCATCGCCATACCAGCACTCCTCTTCCTCCGTGACTCCACCTCGGCTGCAGCGGTAGAGGGTACGGACTCCCCTCTCACCGCAGCCCCCGACACACATCCGAAGTGGGCTTCCCAAGCCCACTCGGAGTGGCCACCTCGGGCCGGCCCTACACCTCGGGCCAGCCAAGGGGTTCCTCTTCGTTCACCGCGGTTGACCAAGCCACGGCTACTAAGCCCCCCCGCCACGACAAGGCGGGAACCCGTTCGGGGGGGAACCTTTTTTTTTTTTTTTTTACATGGGGAAATGCCTACGCATACCCGCCTCGCGGGGGCAAGGACGGGTTATGTCGGACTCGCACCGACTAAAACCCCATGGTGTTCCACCCTCGGCGCATATTGGCAGGGCCACGGGAACGCTTTCGCACACTTCCGCGGCCCAACCTGCGCTGGCCACCCCATGGCGGCCCCTCCTCGGAAGAGGACTACTCCTCCTCCATCTCCCTCTCAGGTAAGGCGCACCAGAACACATGGCGCGCCATCCTCCTCAGCCTCCAATTTCATGTGCGCAACGGACGCCCCCGTGTCCGATGCGCGAAGGCCATGGGGCCAGGAAAAACTAGCACTCAGAAGCACCAGCCTTCCTGACCCCAGCGGCGGATCTGGTCTATGGCTCCGCCGCTTACCAAGATTCGGCTGCGGAGGGTAGGGAGAGCGGCGCCTCGCAATACCGACACTCCTCTCCCCCCGCAGCCCCACCACCACCACATCAACGGTGCGGCCCCGTTTGAGTCGCGGAGGATAGGGCGAGTGGCGCATCGCCATACCAACACTCCTCTTCCTCCGCGACTCCACCTCGGCTGCAGCGGTAGAGGGAGCGGACAACCCTCCCACCGCAGCCCACCGACACACATCCGAAGTGGGCTCGCCAAGCCCACTCGGAGTGGCCACCTCGGGCCGGCCCTACACCACGGGCCAGCCAAGGGGTTCCTCTTTGTTCACCGTGGGTGACCAAGCCACGGCTACTAAGCCCCCCCGCCACGACAAGCCGGGAACCCGTTCGGGGGGGTCGGGGGGGAACCTAACCTAACCTAACCTAACCTTTTTTTTTTTTTCGTGGGGAAATCCTCATGGATACCTCCGGCTGCGGGGACAACCGGAAGGTTATGCCGGAATCCTACCGGCTAAAACCCCACGGTGCCTCCTCGCACGTGCGTGCGGGGCCGCGGAAATCCAAGTTCTTCCGCAGCCCCACACTATTGCTGACCCGGTCTGTCCGGGCCTCGTCTCCTGCACGGGGTAGCAAGGTGGTCAGCTACCCCCCTCCACGGCCTCCAACTCTACCTGCGTATCGGACCTCCCCGAGTCCGATACGCGGAGGCCATGGGGCCAGGAAAAACTAGCACTCAGAAGCACCAGCCTTCCCGACCCCAGCGGCGGATCCGGTCCATGGCTCCGCCGCCAACCAAGATTCGGCTGCGGAGGGTAGGGAGAGCGGCGCCTCGCAATACCGGCACTCCTCTCCCCCCGCAGCCCCACCACCACCGCATCAATTAACGGTGCGGCCCCGTCTGAGTCGCGGAGGATAGGGCGAGTGGCGCATCGCCATACCAGCACTCCTCTTCCTCCGCGACTCCACCTCGGCTGCAGCAGTAGAGGGTGCGGACTCCCCTCTCACCGCAGCCCCCCGACACACATCCGAAGTGGGCTCGCCAAGCCCACTCGGAGTGGCCACCCCGGGCCGGCCCTACACCTCGAGCCAGCCAAGGGGCTCCTCTTTGTTCACCGTGGTTGACCAATTCACGGCTACTAAGCCCCCCCGCCACGACAAGGCGAGAACCCGTTCGGGGGGGAACCTAACCTAACCTAACCTTTTTTTTTTTTTTTTGTGGGGAAATCCTCATGGACTACCTCCGCCTGGGGAAAGGCGGAGGGGCGTGCCGGACTCTTACCGGCTAAAACCACCCCGGTGTCTCCTCGCACGTGCGCGTGGGGCCACGGGAATCCAAATTCTTCCGCAGCCCCACACTAGTGCTGGCCCGGTCAGTCCGGGCCTCGTCTCCTGCACGGGGTAGTGAGGTGTTCAACTACCCCGTGTATCGCCTCAAGGGCGCGCGCCGACACCCACGCGCGCCTCCGCCTCGGGTCCATCGAAAAGGGGTGGCGGGGGCTTCCCCAAGTCCCTCGCCCCTGGACCCATTCATGGGGGCTGGAAAAGGGCGTTGTCCGCCCTTCTCCTGCGCCCGGTGCGCCTTCTGCGGCCGAGGAAGGGAGTAGAGATCTCCCTTTCCCGTTCCGCAGTTTCCTTCTGCGACATCACGTTCTCGCAGAAGGATACCACCGCGTCCCACGACTCTGCGCTACCGACCATCTTCCACACTAAGGCCGGCAGCGACAGATCGCCTCCTACTTTATTTTTGAGGACACGGCGCTGCTCCTCCCAAGCTACACACTCAGCGAGCGTGTGTTGCGCCGTGTCCTCCCCGCAATGGACGCAGTGGTGGCACCGAGCGTCCGGCTCCCTGTCTATGCGGCACAGGTACTTTGTCGTGTAGGGACAATTAAGAACAAAAAGAATCTAACCTAAGAGCAACAAAACAACAAAAATACAACAAAACAAATAATATATTTAAGATTCAAAAATATTTACAATTTTATATAACAAAAATGGAGTATGAATATGAGGATGGATGATGCGATTTACAGATTATTTTAAAAAAGTAAATAAAAAAAGAGATTAGTGCCGAAGCTGAGTCGGAAGATCCAAGGTGTGCTCTCAGCGCCTGGAACGAGCACGCACGGCGTAGGTGAGAAGGCGTGGGCGTCTCTAGGCGACGACCTCCGGTGAATGTGGTAATTGCAGGATCCGGCGATTTCAGGCCAGACAGGGGCTTGCAGGATCCTCAGCGGCTTCAGACATCACAGAAACCTGCAGTATCCGGTGACTGCAGGCGGGACAGAGGTTTGCAGGTTCCGGTGACTTCAGGCGGAACCGAGGTTTGCAGGTTCCGGCGACTCCAGGTAGAGCAGAGACTTGTAGGATCCCGGCGACTTCAGGCAGAGCAACGGTTTGTAGAGTCCAGCGACTTCAGATAGAGTAGAGGTTCGTAGAGTCCAGTGGCTTCAGGCAGGACAGAGGCTTGCAGGATCCCGGGGCAGAGCGGCCCCGGGATAAGGCCTTTAGAAGATGCTTCCAATTCGAGGACTGAAGCAAGACCGTATTTCTTCACCGATTGTTCGGCTTTTATATCTTTCTAGAGAGAACGGAAAAATTATTTAAATTAAACGCAAATTTTTTGTAAATGGTCAAGAGGAAAGAGTATTTATGTGGAATTATCGAAATAGAAACAACACACCGGTAGCAAATTTGAATATAATTTCCATGGAGACCAAATAAACAACAATAACAAAACATGTCAAATTTTAGTTTTAGGCTTGTAATAAGAAAACGGCAAGATTTAAGTGGAAAAGGAGATATTATTGACATAGGAAAAAAGGTAGCGCAACTACCCACACAAAGCCCGAAATTGTAGAGTTAAGGAAAACTAACTAAAAGATCGAAAAAAGGTAGACTTCATTGACACCAATTTAAAAGTGCTGATAATGTGAAAATACGAAGTAGAAATGATTTGTGATTGTGTTCTTATGGTTTAAAATCGTTACAGGATCCTATGGAAATAAAGGTGATGTAAAATATCCAGTTTTGAAGTGAATGCAGAAAATAGAAACAGAATGGAAAAATGGATTTAAATTAATGTAAAATGATAAGTAAGTAGCATAACACTACATTTTCCCCCCGACCCTGGAAAATTTTTGACTCAGCAAAAATTTTGATATATACATTCTAAAATAAACCATAAAAACACAGCTTTGCAGAAACAGACATCAACAGGCAAAATCAGATATACTATCTCTTACATTCATCATCTGCATTCAGGTAAGGGTGGAGTTCACATTCAATGACTACCACTCTAAAAGTGTGTTTTCAAAACGACATTAAGGCTTATTTAAGGAGTAGTCAACCGCTCCTGTGCGGAAAAAAAAAGTTGTCAAAGAGACACCACTCTAAAAGTGTGTTTTCGAAAGGACATTCAGGCATATTTAAGCCGCTCCTAAGTGAAGATAAAAAATTAAGGGAGTAGTCAGCTGCTCCCAGGTGAAGATAGAGGTGAAGAAAATTAAGGGAGTAGTGAGCCGCTCCCAAGTGAAGATAAAGATAAAGAAATACCTCAAGTAAGCGTTAGTCGCTATGACTTAAGTAAAGATTAAGAACGGCCAGAGCGGTAGGGCTCAAAGCCAGAGATCAGCAACATCACCAACGAGATGTGTCTGAAATAAAAATAAAAAGTGACGATTAACCAACGAAAGTTCGAGGTCCTAAAGCAAGATGTGTTGAAGAACACTGGATCATCAAACAAACAGACAAATTAAAAGAAATAAAATAATAAGGTGAGAATGATGGTGATATTTATACATATATACAAATTAACGGTTAATAAAAGTTAAGAAAATTTATGATTTTACATCTTTGATGTGCCACTTGCCTCTAACTCCATTAGGGTCTTCAAGCACATAGACTAGTGGTGACAGTTTAGCTATCACCTTGCACTTGATGAACTTAGGGGCAAGTTTAGCATTAAAGTATGCGCCGGCATTGCTTAAAACATGGTTTTTACGCCAAACAGTATCTCCCACATTAAATTCTTTAAAAGACCGACGAAGATCATAGCGAGCGCTATTTTTAGCGTGAGCTATGTGAAGTTTAGTTTGAACTTTGTGAAATATAGATGAGAGGAGACCAGCATTAGACGCGTAAATATCACGAGGCATAAATACCAATTCCTAGAGGTTCTGAGTTGGAGTATAGAAGGAACCACAAGGTATTGTTTCCCTACCAAAGACTAAAAAATTTGGAGTAAAACCAGTAGCTACATTTGTAGCGCTGTTCATTGCGTACTGAATCTTAGCAAGATGGTTGTCCCAGGATCTATGATCGTCTCCTACTAGAGATGCTAGAGCTGTAATAATTGTACTATTAAACTTCTCCGTAGGATTAACCTGAGGACAATATAAAGCTGTGTGAAAAATACAAGGAACATTATAAGAATTTAAAAATGAGTGGAATTCTCGCGACTGAAATTGAACAGCGTTGTCCATTATAATAGTTTGAGGAATGCCATGAACTAGAAAAACTGAATTTTCCAAAACATTAATAATATTAGCTGAAGTAGCACGTTTAAGGGGAAAAATCATAGTATATTTAGTAAAATTGCAGTTAATTACTAGAATATACTGATTTCGTCTTCGAGTCATTGGCAATGGACCCATAAGATCTAAGGATATAGTTTGAAAAGGTCTGGAGCAAAGTTTGGGTTTACCCATAAGACCATAGGGAGAATGATTAGGGTGTTTGTAGGTTAAGCAGGTTTCACAAGTCGAGATTAATTCAACAATGTCCTTAAACATACCAGGCCAATAGTATTTTAATGATATTTTCTTGAATGTTTTGAAGATACCAAGATGGAGTTCTGAAGGGGAACCATGGTTAGCTTCAATAAGTGCCTGTCTATCTTGAGGTAGTGGAACTTCTTTCCAAATAAAGTCATCGTTTAGACGATCGGGAGAATGGATACAGCGGTAAAGTTTGTTATCCCTGATAGTGTAGTTGGGATATGCGTCTGGATTGTTGGAACATCCAAGAAAAATTTTGTTGTAGTGTTCAAGTCTACGATCAGGTGGTTCTTCAATCGTAATGGGATGTACGCCTTGAGGTGAAGTTTCTCGTGTATCAGGACGTTCTTGATTTTTATGTCTTGATAATAAATCTGGAACAACGTTATCCTTTCCTTTTTTATGTTTTATGACAAAGCTAAAGCATGATAAGCGTAAAGTCCAGCGAGCAAGTCTTCCTGATGGGTTTGATAAATTCTGAAACCATTTAAGTGCAGCATGATCAGTATATATTGTAAATTCTTTACCATTGTCTAGGTAACATCGCCAATGTTCTAATGCAGTTATTACAGCCAATGTTTCTCTTTCAGTAGTTGAGTAGTTCTGTTGATTTTTATTTAGTGCTTTACTCATGTAAGCAATCACGACTTCTTTATCATCTTGGTGTTGAGTAAGCATTGCTCCTATGCCATAATTTGATGCATCACAATGTACAGAGAAGGGTAGTTCGAAGTTAGGGCAAGCAAGGACAGGAGCAGTTACCAAAGCTTCTTTAAGTTTCTGGAAAGCAGCTGCAGCTTGTGAATTCCATAAAAATTTAGGAGCGTTCTTCCCGGAACAGGTTAGTTGGTTGAGTGGAGAGGCAATAGTGCTAAAGTTTGGAATGAATCTTCTGAACCAGCTGCAGGTGCCTATGAATCTTCGTACTTCTTTTCTGCAAGTAGGTACAGGATATTCTAAAATAGCTTTTATTTTATCTGGATCTGCACGTAGACCATACACGTCCACAAGAAAACCAAGGTATTTCAGTTCTTTCTTGAAGAATTGACTCTTCTCAAAGTTAATAGTTAGATTAGCATATGAAAGTTTTTCATGAACTTTCATAAGAAGCGATATGTGTTCATCAAAAGTCTCACTAATAATAACAATGTCATCCAGATAGCAAAATACCTTGTTCTCAAATTCAGGAGTAAACAGCATATCCATTAATCTTTGTAGAGTTGCAGGTGAGTTGGTGAGGCCAAAAGGCATTACTTTAAATCTAAACATACCTCTTCCAGGTACATAAAAGGCAGTTTTATCTTTATCCGCAGGATTTAAGGGAATTTCCCAAAATGCTTTCGCAATGTCAATGCTTGATAAGTATTTGGCATTCTTCAGGTTGTCCAAAATTTCGCTTATTAGTGGTAACTTATAAGCATCACGACGTGTAATTGAGTTAAGCTTCCTGCTGTCAACACAGAAACGCCATTCACCATTCTTCTTCGGAGTGATGAGAACTGGAGATAACCAAGGACTTTCGCATTGTTCAATGACGTTCCATCGCAGCATCTTGTCAACTTCATTTATTAACGCTTTTTGTTTTTCAGGAGACAGTCTGTAACATCTTTGTTTGATTGGAAGAGAATCACCAGTGTCAATCTTGTGGGTGATTAAGTGTGTGCATCCCAGGATACCTTTTTCTTCAAAAGAAATTGTCTTGAAGCGTTGGATGATGTCATTAGCGATGTTCTTTTGACAAGAAGTTAAATGCTCATAAGGTAAAACTTTAGTATCTTTAGTTTCGATAGCAGAACATTTAGATTCTGTAAAGTTAAGAGAAGATAAAACACTAGGTAAAAGATTAAATTTTCTCCAAAAGTCAATACCTAATATTAGCGAAGGAAATATTTCGGGGAAAACGTAAGCTTTAATTAAATGAGTTTGATTATTGAAATGAATAGGTAAGTCAAAATAACCCAAGGAATTAACTTTTTGATTATTAGCAGTAGAGACAGTAATAAGATCTGACTTGAAAAGTTTGCAGCCCAGTTTAAGAATTTCCAAATGAGAATTATTACCCAGAATAGTTACTGAACTGCCAGAATCTAGTAAGCCAGATAAAGTTAAGTTATAAATTTTGACATTAACGAATGGACGATTAAGATCTTGTTCCTTGGAGTAGAGTGTAGAAGAGATTTTGTAACAAGAAAAGAAGTTTTGAATTGTTTTAATCCAAATAGTCCAATCGTCGTTATCAAAGTTTAAGTTACTTTTCAAGTCAGTAGTTAGTTTTTTTTAACTAGTATTAGGTTTGGGAGAACAAGTAGGGCAATCTGCAGTTTTAAAACCCTTAAGACCACATTTGAAACAAATCACGAATCGTGGTTGAGTACGGGTGTTCAAAGAATGACCTTGTTTACGACAGCGAACACAAAAGGAGCTTTCTTGAGGAGCTTTAGTTTGAGAGAGACTATTAACTTGCCTAGAAGGGTATTTGTAGGATGAAGTGAATTTATTCATGAGGGGAGGAGAAGGTCGTGAGTTATTAGAAGAATTTGAAGAGTCAACTGAACTTGAAGTGGAATGCTTGTAGTTGAATTCAGAAATAAGAGGACTTTGTTGTACATTTGGTTCTTTAAATTGTTTGTCTCTGTCTAGGAATTTTTCATAGTTTTGGCAAGTAGCCAAAAGAGAGTCGATAGAGTCAATGTCTTTTAGAGCTACGAAGACAGAATAACATGGGCGAATATTCCTCAAAATAATCTCCAATTGTTCTGTTTCAGAAAGTTTCTTCGAAAGACGAGAAAACATTCCAGACATGATGGAAATATAGATGACAATAGGTTCATCTCGACCTTGAGTTCGATTCCTAATCGCTTCTAAAAGTTTGTGATCATAATCAAAACCACCAAAGTCTTTGATTAATAATGAAGAAAGTTCGTTCCACGTTAAGTTTGGATACTGATTATATTTAAATCTGAACCAATGAAGAGCATTGTCTGTGAAAATTTCAAACGCTTGTGAAATCAACAAGTCTTTGGACAAGCCACGAGCTATACAGTATTCTTCCAGTTTTTGAAGAAAGGATCTTGGACAGCTTTTACCATTGAAGGTGTGTCTTTTCAGATCTTTGAAGACGTTGGTTGGAGAAAAAGATTGAGGTGGTGGTGGAGGATACGGGGTATGGACCTGAATAGAAGTTCGAGAAACAAGAGGGAGTTCCGTGACAGTCGGGTCAACCGTAACAGTCGGGTCAACAGGAGGGTCAAGTGATGGAACGTCATTTTCAGTTGAAGGTGGAGTCAAGGATTCGAATTGTTTAGCCATAGCGTCATATTTCATCTTCAAAGTCTCGAAATTAGATTTAAAGTCTGGATATAAGTCAGTATCTATTCGCTCTAATCTGTAAAAAACATGGTTAATAAAAGTTTCTATTAGTCGTAAATATTTGGTTTCACCTTGTAAATTTTTTTTAATTTTACAGTCCAGATAGGTCAATGTAGAATCAATTTGAGACAAGTCATCCTCGATCGGAATTGGAGAAGTCAGAATATCTTCAGGGTGAGAATTCGCAACTAAACGTAAAACTTGTTTTTTTAGAAGCAAAACAGTATTAGCTGGTTCCTCACCCCTAATAACCCTTTTCATTGTTATAATTACGTGTAAAGTTAAGTTTAAGAAATAAAAATATTATTAAAAATCGTACCTCTAAGTTATCTAGAATAAAAAATATTATAGTGATGAATGTAACTTAGAGTGATGAATGTAAATGAAGTGTTATTTGTAGGCCTAAATATAATCCAGATAAGTTGAAAAACTAGAAGAAGTTTTGTTTTAGAATTTTGAAGATATGAAAAGGATGTGTAAATGAATGATGAATAATAAGTTAAGAACGAAAGGGAAAGCAATTAAATCAAAAGGGACTAGACAAGGCGCAGTAAAGGTGAAGAATTAAGAGAGAAAGAGGACTTTTACGTTGGGCGCCAAACTGTCGTGTAGGGACAATTAAGAACAAAAAGAATCTAACCTAAGAGCAACAAAACAACAAAAATACAACAAAACAAATAATATATTTAAGATTCAAAAATATTTACAATTTTATATAACAAAAATGGAGTATGAATATGAGGATGGATGATGCGATTTACAGATTATTTTAAAAAAGTAAATAAAAAAAGAGATTAGTGCCGAAGCTGAGTCGGAAGATCCAAGGTGTGCTCTCAGCGCCTGGAACGAGCACGCACGGCGTAGGTGAGAAGGCGTGGGCGTCTCTAGGCGACGACCTCCGGTGAATGTGGTAATTGCAGGATCCGGCGATTTCAGGCCAGACAGGGGCTTGCAGGATCCTCAGCGGCTTCAGACATCACAGAAACCTGCAGTATCCGGTGACTGCAGGCGGGACAGAGGTTTGCAGGTTCCGGTGACTTCAGGCGGAACCGAGGTTTGCAGGTTCCGGCGACTCCAGGTAGAGCAGAGACTTGTAGGATCCCGGCGACTTCAGGCAGAGCAACGGTTTGTAGAGTCCAGCGACTTCAGATAGAGTAGAGGTTCGTAGAGTCCAGTGGCTTCAGGCAGGACAGAGGCTTGCAGGATCCCGGGGCAGAGCGGCCCCGGGATAAGGCCTTTAGAAGATGCTTCCAATTCGAGGACTGAAGCAAGACCGTATTTCTTCACCGATTGTTCGGCTTTTATATCTTTCTAGAGAGAACGGAAAAATTATTTAAATTAAACGCAAATTTTTTGTAAATGGTCAAGAGGAAAGAGTATTTATGTGGAATTATCGAAATAGAAACAACACACCGGTAGCAAATTTGAATATAATTTCCATGGAGACCAAATAAACAACAATAACAAAACATGTCAAATTTTAGTTTTAGGCTTGTAATAAGAAAACGGCAAGATTTAAGTGGAAAAGGAGATATTATTGACATAGGAAAAAAGGTAGCGCAACTACCCACACAAAGCCCGAAATTGTAGAGTTAAGGAAAACTAACTAAAAGATCGAAAAAAGGTAGACTTCATTGACACCAATTTAAAAGTGCTGATAATGTGAAAATACGAAGTAGAAATGATTTGTGATTGTGTTCTTATGGTTTAAAATCGTTACAGGATCCTATGGAAATAAAGGTGATGTAAAATATCCAGTTTTGAAGTGAATGCAGAAAATAGAAACAGAATGGAAAAATGGATTTAAATTAATGTAAAATGATAAGTAAGTAGCATAACACTACATTTTCCCCCCGACCCTGGAAAATTTTTGACTCAGCAAAAATTTTGATATATACATTCTAAAATAAACCATAAAAACACAGCTTTGCAGAAACAGACATCAACAGGCAAAATCAGATATACTATCTCTTACATTCATCATCTGCATTCAGGTAAGGGTGGAGTTCACATTCAATGACTACCACTCTAAAAGTGTGTTTTCAAAACGACATTAAGGCTTATTTAAGGAGTAGTCAACCGCTCCTGTGCGGAAAAAAAAAGTTGTCAAAGAGACACCACTCTAAAAGTGTGTTTTCGAAAGGACATTCAGGCATATTTAAGCCGCTCCTAAGTGAAGATAAAAAATTAAGGGAGTAGTCAGCTGCTCCCAGGTGAAGATAGAGGTGAAGAAAATTAAGGGAGTAGTGAGCCGCTCCCAAGTGAAGATAAAGATAAAGAAATACCTCAAGTAAGCTTTAGTCGCTATGACTTAAGTAAAGATTAAGAACGGCCAGAGCGGTAGGGCTCAAAGCCAGAGATCAGCAACATCACCAACGAGATGTGTCTGAAATAAAAATAAAAAGTGACGATTAACCAACGAAAGTTCGAGGTCCTAAAGCAAGATGTGTTGAAGAACACTGGATCATCAAACAAACAGACAAATTAAAAGAAATAAAATAATAAGGTGAGAATGATGGTGATATTTATACATATATACAAATTAACGGTTAATAAAAGTTAAGAAAATTTATGATTTTACATCTTTGATGTGCCACTTGCCTCTAACTCCATTAGGGTCTTCAAGCACATAGACTAGTGGTGACAGTTTAGCTATCACCTTGCACTTGATGAACTTAGGGGCAAGTTTAGCATTAAAGTATGCGCCGGCATTGCTTAAAACATGGTTTTTACGCCAAACAGTATCTCCCACATTAAATTCTTTAAAAGACCGACGAAGATCATAGCGAGCGCTATTTTTAGCGTGAGCTATGTGAAGTTTAGTTTGAACTTTGTGAAATATAGATGAGAGGAGACCAGCATTAGACGCGTAAATATCACGAGGCATAAATACCAATTCCTCGAGGTTCTGAGTTGGAGTATAGAAGGAACCACAAGGTATTGTTTCCCTACCAAAGACTAAAAAATTTGGAGTAAAACCAGTAGCTACATTTGTAGCGCTGTTCATTGCGTACTGAATCTTAGCAAGATGGTTGTCCCAGGATCTATAATCGTCTCCTACTAGAGATATATAACATAACACTACAACTTGCCGAAGCAGCCATGCCCCGACAGCACCTGTGTCACCCTAAACGATAGGGAGCCGTGCCTTCTCCCGAGCCAGTCATCGAGTACTGGCCGGATCGCCTCGACGGTAGCGAGGCCGGCGGTAGGGCGCAGAAGCCTTTGCCGCCATTTCGCCACCAAGACCTGACGGAGCTCCTTTCGGCGCAGCGCGATCTGCCGCTGCACCGGCCTCGAGCCCCGTGCCCGCTCTTCCTCGCGCCATCGATATAATGACGCGAGTACTTTCGCCTCTAGGTCCCAGGGCGGGGATCCGGCCAGGACGCAAGCCGCCTCGTAGGAAATCGTGCGATACCCGCGGACGACTCTGACGGCCATCGCCCTCTGCGGTTTGCGCAGAATGGCGAGGGTGCTGGCCGTCATGTCCATCGCCCACACAGGGGCCCCATACAGGGCCATGGACCGCACGATTCCCACGTACAACCGCCTACAGGCGGCGCTCGGGCCCCCCAAGTTGGGAAGCAACGTTGATAGCGCGCCCGCTGCACCCATCAGCTTGGGCGCCAGCCGCCGGAAGTGGGGTCCGAATTCCCATCGGCTGTCGAGCACCAATCCTAGATACTTCATGGTGGACTCGACAGCTATCCGGGCCCCGCTGACCACGATGTGTGATCCCGGCGGCGGCGCGCGTCGAGGGCCATGGAACACCATGGCCTCCGACTTGTTTAGCGCCACCTTCAGGCCCAGGTGCCGGATGCGGTTCACCACTTGTGATACCGCAGCCGTGGCAACCAACGCTGCTTCCCTGTGCGAGCTCCCCCGGGCAGTAACGAGCGTGTCGTCCGCATAACATGTCAAGTCAGCGCCCGACGGGAATTCACCTCTCAGCACCCAGTCGTATCCGATGTTCCACAGAAGCGGTCCCAAGACCGATCCCTGCGGAACACCGCACGACATGACGCGCCGACCTGCGCCGTCACGTCCCCGATACGTAACGCATCTCTCCTCAAGGTAAGCCCCTATTGTGCGGCGGAGGTAGGGAGGGACACGATGGTAATTCAGCGCCTCCCGGATACAACTCCAGGGTAGGGTGTTGAAGGCGTTGGAGATGTCTAAAGACACTGCCAGCACCACCCCACCCCGGGACACTGTCTCCTCCGCCAGGGCCCTCACGCGCGTAATAGCGTCTATGGTGGAGCGCCCGCGACGAAAACCAAACTGGTTCTCGTCCAGGTCCGGCCCCTCTCTGCACAAGTGGTTGACGAGGCGATCTGCGATGATTCGCTCAAAAAGTTTGCCCGCCTCGTCGAGCAGCACTATGGGCCGATACGCGGACGATGAGTCCGCGGGGCGCCCCTCCTTCCTGAGCAGGACCAGCCTCCCCTCCTTCCACACACCGGGAAACTGACCCTGCTCGAGACATGCCGTGAAGAGCCCCCTCAGCTGGGGCTCTAGCTCCTTCAGAGCCAGGACGAGAGCTCGACCAGGAACTCCGTCAGGTCCGGGCGCTGTGTTCTTAGCCCGGAGTCGCGACACGGCCGCTCTCGTCTCTGCTTGCGTTACCTCGGGGACTGCGGTGCTCTCCTCTTCTGGAGAGTCTGTGGCTGAGGGCGAAGCCATTGCCGGGGGAACGTGTCCCACTCGCTCAGGGAAGAGAGCCGATACCACCGCTTCTAGCAACTGGGGTTGCATCGTTTGTGTTAGTGGAGGCGCCCAGGGACGCAACTTGCCCCGTACCCAACGGTAGGGGCGCCCCCACGGATCCCGATCTAGGGACCCCAGCAACTCCTCCCTGGCACGCGACTTTGAGTCGCCAATGGCCAGCCACAGAGTCTCCTTAGACGCGCGGTACACCTCATACAGCGCGTCCTCCTCGGCGGAATCCCGTCGACGCCGCCTCCGGTATCGGGTGTACCGGCGACGAGCCGCAACGCACGCTATGCGCAATTGTGCGATCTCGGCGGTCCACCAGTACACCTGGCGCTTTGCGGACCGTTGGCGGACACGGGGCATGGACGCGTCGCAGATCTGCGTCATCGCCCCGCGAAACCATAGCGCCACCGCTTCGACGTCGACGGGGCCGTCCGTCGTCGACTCCCAGATCCAGGACTGGACTAATGCTGCTTCCTCGAGTAGTTCCATGTCGATGCGCTTAAGCGCCCAACGCGGGCCGTCGTTAATCGGGGTTGTTGGATGGCGGCCGCTCGCAGCCTGGGCAGAGACGTCGAACCGGATATATCGATGGTCCGACAGCGTCTCCACCTCTGCGGCGACACGCCAGTCGCGGACTCGGCTGGCGACAGAGGGGCTAGCAAACGAGACGTCCACTATCGACCCACCCCGCTGCCGCACGCACGTGTATTCCGAACCCCGATTCAGGACGACCAGACCAGTCGTCACCGTCCACTCTTCTAGCACCTCGCCCCGAGGGTCAGTGACCGGAGATCCCCACGCCGATGACTTGGCATTGAGATCCCCGAGCACCAGAACGGGACGAGGGTGATAGCGGCCTACGACGGCGCCCAACTCGACAAGGAAACCCTCAAAGTCGGCGAGACTCTTGTTGGGGGAGAAATACGCCCCTACAATAACGATGCCGCCCGAAACCGCAGCAACCCAGCCGCGGCCCCGAAACGGGTCGATCAGAGTCTCGCCAATAATGGCCACCAAACCGTCAGCGCTTCCCAACCAGTTGTCACGGGCGGGAACGAAGTACGGTTCGGCGACCACAGCCACGTGAATCGACCACTCTGCCATGCTCTGGAGTAGGAGATCCTGAGCTCTGGCACAGTGGTTGATGTTGCCCTGAAGAAAATGGAATTGTGCCGTTACTGACATTCCATTCCCTCGGCAACGGTCCTGGGCCGGGAGTCGGCCGCGGAGCTGCTAGCCTGCGGGGGCAGCGAGGTTAACCCGGCAGGTTTAGTGCTCCTCTTCTTTTGCCTTTTCTTTTCCTTTTGGGCCTTGCTGGCAGGCGCCCCACATGCCCCTCCGCCTACTCTGTGCTCCGCTGGCCTTCCCGCAGCAGAACAAAGGCTGCAGTTGAAAGCCGCGGTGCACAGGGCCGCCTTGTGGCCAGGCTGGCCGCAGCGATAACAAAGGTCACTACGGTCAACCTCGGCGGTGCACTTCGCCCGGACGTGCCCTTTTTCCAGGCACCGGAAGCACTGCAAAGCCCGGGGCTGTAGAAGCTTGGCCCTTGCCGCCACCCAGCCTACCAGCAATCTGCCGCTATCAGCGATCTTCTTCGCCGACGCCACAGGGCACCGAACCCACACCGCGCCGAGTCCGGTGGCGTCGGTGCGTATATCGCCAGCCCGCACCTTGTCTGGCGGACACTCTCCGCTTCTGGCAACGGCCGCCACCACCTCCTCAGAGGTCACGGAGTCGTCCAGGCCTGCAATCCGCACCTCTGCGGCTTTCATTGGTCTGGAGACCCGGACGTCCTCAGGGTTGAGGACTTCCCTCATCTTGGCGGCCAGTGCGTCCGCCTTTTCGGCACTGCCGCTCACAGTACCAGCCACCTCGAACAGCCGTGCACCCGTGGCAGCCTGCCTGAGGGTGACGGACTGAAGGCCAAGATCAGATAATTTGATCTTGGCCTTGGCCTCGGCGATGACCGACTGGTACGTCACGCCACGTTCCACAGTTCCGGGCTGCAACGTTAGCGTTACAGCATTGGACCGCGGAACATGCACAGCCGGTCTCTTGCGACCTCCTTTGGCAGTCCGCCGCGCAGGTTTAGGAGCCGTCTTTGCGGTTCCACCTGGGGCGCATGCAGCTGCTGCGGCCTTCTTGGCGGCTTTGCGGGCCTTCTTGCGGCCCACGACTTTCGCCCAGGTCTCACCCTTAGACCCGACAGTCGTGGGCTGCTCGCTCGAAGGAGCTCCCTCCGCGGGCTTTTTCTTACCCTCCGCGGGCTTCCCCTTTTGAGGCGCAAGTCTCGGCGACTCCTCAGTTCTCCGTGTGTCCGCCGCCAAAGGCGGACGGAGGATTTCCGCCGGGAGACGCCGTGAAATCGCCTCCAGCCGAGCGTTAACCATGCTCCCGCACTGGAGCATGCAGATCCGGACAATGCGCTCGACCTCTTCGTCGGTACGAGTGCTTGCCGGTTGCGGTGCGGGAGTCGCTGCCACTACTGGCGCGACATCGGTGGACGTGCGTCGCTGCTGCTCTTCGCTCAGCGCAGCGACTTGCCGCCGGAGGTCCTCTAAGTCATTTCTGAGGCGGCTGTTTTCCTCCTGTAACTTTGCGACCTCGTCAGAGGCCGTCCTGTTGAGGAGGATGCCAACCGCCTCCTTAATATCCGCGGCAGCCTCCTTTAAGCCACGGGTGAACGTGCCCTTTAGGCTGCCGGACTTGGTGGCAACCTTCAGGACTAAGTCCACCCCATCCAAAGCCAGCTGGCTTAAGGCCACCGCAGATGGCTCTCTTCCTTCCGCCGCAAGAGCAGCTCGTCGCTCGCGAGCACGTCGGGCCATTTCCGACACTTCATCGGCCGCGACAGCTTTACGCTGCTCCCTCTTGGCGGCGTTGAGCTCCGCCTTTGAGCTCCCCAGCGAGGCACAGCTTTCACCGCCATCGCCAGGGTCCTCCGTAGTGAACCCCATGTCACTTTCTGCTTCACTAGCCGCCGAGGTATTGAAGCACACGAACCGTCCGTGCTTATCCCTCGGCAGCTGCGAAGCACTCGCCCCTCTCGATGCCTTCCGACCCCTCCCCGAAGTCGGCAACTTGGGGGCCGGCAGGCCTTCCTCTTCTGAAGACCGGCACACTGGACGTTTCCTAGCGGAAGACGTCCCACGCGACCGATTTTCACCGCTTGCAGTACAGTCAGATCCTGCCTGTTTTTCTACCTCTACTTTTTTTTTCAAGTATTTTTCTTTTTCCATTTTGTATCCCACGAGTGTGGAGGAAATAACGGTCCATCCGAGCAGCGCCTCCTTTGCCCGGATAAGCCTATGCGTAACCCGTCAAGGGTTTCGGTCGGTACCCCGACGGGGGCAACGCTAACGACTGAACATTTACCCATCAGCCATGCAGCTCCTCACGGCGTGCCACGCTTGAGCTTCGGGTGATTTTTTTAAAGAGGTTATCATCCTCGCGACTCCAGGCGGTTAAGCCAAGAGCCCTCGGCCCCTAAGGCGCCGCGAGACGTGATCCACGACACGCCAGAGGGATTCCGAGGTTCGAATGGTGGCAGAGTCGATACGAGTTCTTCCCATGCCTGCCCAGAGACCGGGTGAGGGAACACTGAGCCCATTCAGTTTCCTTTTTTGCAGGGTGTGGTCCCTGAAAATCCCGCGATTACGGGTTGCCCGGCGTCGGCAAAAGCCGAGTGCACCTGGCACCTCACCGCGCATGTCACATTCTCTGTTCCTCTCAACGGAGAGGATACAGGAAGCAACTAATAGGCCCTCCACTATCGAAACAAGCCTTCACCCAGCCAGTTTTGGTCCGCGACGGTTTCCCCCTACCACCCATATCTGAGTGGCGTTCCCCTATCCGCCACCTGGGGACGCGCCCGATGGGAGCTCTGGCAACTCCACACGGGAACCTAACCTAACCTAACCTTTTTTTTTTTTTTTACATGGGGAAATGCCTACGCATACCCGCCTCGCGGGGGCAAGGACGGGTTATGTCGGACTCGCACCGACTAAAACCCCATGGTGTTCCACCCTAGTCGCATTTTGGCAGGGCCACGGGAACGCTTTCGCACACTTCCGCGGCCCGACCTGCGCTGGCCGCCCCATGGCGGCCCCTCCTCGGGAGAGGAACACTCCTCCCCCATCTCCTTCTCCGGTAAGGCGCACCAGAACACATGGCGCGCCCTCCTCCTCGGCCTCCAATTTCACATGCGCAACGGACACCCCCGTGTCCGATGCGCGAAGGCCATGGGGCCAGGAAAAACTAGCACTCAGGATCACCAGCCTTCCTGACCCCAGCGGCGGATCTGGTCTATGGCTCCGCCGCCAACCAAAATTCGGCTGCTGAGGGTAGGGAGAGCGGCGCCTCGCAATACCGGCACTCCTCTCCCCCCGCAGCCCCACCACCACCGCATCAACGGTGCGGCCCCGTTTGAGTCGCGGAGGATAGGGCGAGTGGCGCATCGCCATACCAACACTCCTCTTCCTCCGCGAATCCACCCCGGCTGCAGAGGTAGGGGTGGGGAGGACACCCCTCTCGCAGCAGCCCACCGACACACATCCGAAGTGGGCTCGTCAAGCCCACTCGGAGTGGCCACCTCGGGCCGGCCCTACACCACGGGCCAGCCAAGGGGTTCCTCTTTGTTCACCGTGGGTGACCAAGCCACGGCTACTAAGCCCCCCCGCCACGACAAGGCGGGAACCCGTTCGGGGGGGAACCTAACCTAACCTTTTTTTTTTTACGGGGGGAAATCCTCATGGACTTCCTCCGCCTGGGGAAAGGCGGAGGGGCGTGCCGGTCTCTTACCGGCTAAAACCACCCCGGTGTCTCCTCGCACGTGCGCGTGGGGCTGCGGGAATCCAAATTCTTCCGCAGCCCCACACTAGTGCTGGCCCGGTCTGTCCGGGCCTCGTCTCCTGCACGGGGTAGTGAGGTGTTTAACTACCCCGTGTATCGCCTCAGGGGCGCGCGCCGACACCCACGCGCGCCTCCGCCTCGGGTCCATCGAAAAGGGGTGGCAGGGTCTTCCCCAAGTCCCTCGCCCCTGGACCCATTCATGGGGGCCGGAAAAGGGCGTTGTCCGCCCTTCTCCTGCGCCCGGTGCGCCTTCTGCGGCTGGGGAAGGGAGTCGAGATCTCCCTTTCCCGTTCCGCAGTTTCCTTCTGCGACATCACGTCCTCGCAGAAGGACACCACCGCGTCCCACGACTCTGCGCTACCGACCATCCTCCGCACTAAGGCCGGCAGCGACAGATCGCCTCCTACTTTATTTGTGAGGACACGGCGCTGCTCCTCCCAAGCTACGCACTCAGCGCACGTGTGTTGCGCCGTGTCTTCCCCGCAATGGACGCAGTGGTGGCACCGAGCGTCCGGCTCCCTGTCTATGTGGCACAGGTACTTGCCGAAGCAGCCATGCCCCGACAGCACCTGCGTCACCCTAAACGACAGGGAGCCGTGCCTTCTCCCGAGCCAGTCGTCGAGTACTGGCCGGATCGCCTCGACGGTAGCGAGGCCGGCGGTAGGGCGCAGAAGCCTTTGCCGCCATTCCGCCACCAGGACCTGACGGAGCTCCTCTCGGCGCAGCGCGATCTGCCGCTGCACCGGCTTCGAGCCCCGTGCCCGCTCTTCCTCGCTCCATCGATATAATGACGCGAGTACTTTCGCCTCTGGGTCCCAGGGCGGGGATCCGGCCAGGACACAAGCCGCCTCGTAGGAAATCGTGCGATACCCGCGGACGACTCTGACGGCCATCGCCCTCTGCGGTTTGCGCAGAATGGCGAGAGTGTTGGCCGTCATGTCCATCGCCCACACAGGGGCCCCATACAGGGCTATGGACCGCACGATTCCCATGTACAACCGCCTACAGGCGGCGCTCGGGCCCCCCAAGTTGGGAAGCAACGTTGATAGCGCGCCCGCTGCACCCATCAGCTTGGGCGCCAGCCGCCGGAAGTGGGGTCCGAATTCCCATCGACTGTCGAGCACCAATCCCAGATACTTCATGGTGGACTCGACAGCTATCCGGGCCCCGCTGACCACGATGTGTGATCCCGGCGGCGGCGCGCGTCGAGGGCCATGGAACACCATGGCCTCCGACTTGTTTAGGGCCACCTTGAGGCCCAGGTGCCGGATGCGGTTCACCACTTGTGACACCGCAGCCGTGGCAACCAACGCTGCTTCCCTGTGCGAGCTCCCCCGGGCAGTGACGAGCGTGTCGTCCGCATAACTCGTCAACCTCTCAGCACCCAGTCGTAGCCGATGTTCCACAGAAGCGGTCACAAGACCGATCCCTGCGGAACACCGCACGACATGACGCGCCGATCTGCGCCGTCACGTCCCCGATACGTAACGCATCTCTTCTCAAGGTAAGCCCCTATTGTGCGGCGGAGGTAGGGAGGCACGCGATGGTAATTCAGCGCCTCCCGGATACAACTCCAGGGTAGGGTGTTGAAGGCGTTGGAGATATCTAAAGACACCGCCAGCACCACCCCACCCCGGGACACTGTCTCCTCCGCCAGGGCTCTCACGCGCGTAATAGCATCTATGGTGGAGCGCCCGCGACGAAATCCAAACTGGTTCTCGTCCAGGTCCGGCCCCTCTGCACAAGTGGCTGACGAGGCGATCTGCGATGATACGCTCAAAAAGTTTGCCCGCCTCGTCGAGCAGCACTATGGGCCGGTACGCGGACGGTGAGTCTGCGGGGCGCCCCTCCTTCCTGAGCAGGACCAGCCTCCCCTTCTTCCACACACTGGGAAACTGACCCTGCTCGAGACATGCCGTGAAGAGCCCTCTCAGCTGGGGCTCTAGCTCCTTCAGAGCCAGGACGAGAGCTCGACCAGGAACTCCGTCGGGTCCGGGCGCTGTGTTCTTAGCCCGGAGTCGCGACACGGCCGCTCTCGTCTCTGCTTGCGTTACCTCGGGGACTTCGGTGCTCTCCTCTTCTGGAGAGTCTGTGGCTGAGGGCGAAGCCATCGCCGGGGGAACACGTCCCACTCGCTCAGGGAAGAGAGCCGATACAACCGCCTCTAGCAACTGGGGTTGCATCGTTTGTGTTAGTGGAGGCGCCCAGGGACGCAACTTGCCCCGTACCCAACGGTAGGGGCGCCCCCACGGATCCCGATCTAGGGACCCCAGCAGCTCCTCCCTGGCACGCGACTTTGAGTCGCTAATGGCCAGCCACAGAGTCTCCTTAGACGCGCGGTACACCTCATACAGCGCGTCCTCCTCGGCGGAATCCCGTCGACGCCGTACCGGCGACGAGCCGCAACGCAAGCTATGCGCAATTGCGCGATCTCGGCGGTCCACCAGTACACCTGGCGCTTTGCGGACCGTTGGCGGACACGGGGCATGGACGCGTCGCAGATCTGCGTCATCGCCCCGCGAAACCATAGCGCCACCGCTTCGACGTCGACGGGGCCGTCCGTCGTCGACTCCCAGATCCAGGACTGGACTAAGGCTGCTTCCTCGAGTAGTTCCCTGTCGATGCGCTTAAGCGCCCAACGCGGGCCGTCGTTAATCGGGGTTGTTGGATGGCGGTCGCTCGCAGTCTGAGCAGAGACGTCGAACCGGATATATCGATGGTCCGACAGCGTCTCCACCTCGGCGGCGACACGCCAGTCGCGGACTTGCCTGGCGACAGAGGGGCTAGCAAACGAGACGTCCACTATCGACCCACCCCGCTGCCGCACGCACGTGTATTCCGAACCCCGATTCAGGACGACCAGACCAGTCGTCACCGTCCACTCTTCTAGCACCTCGCCCCGAGGGTCAGTGACCGGAGATCCCCACGCCGATGACTTGGCGTTGAGATCCCCGAGCACCAGAACGGGACGAGGGTGATAGCGGCCTACGACGGCGCCCAACTCGACAAGGAAACCCTCAAAGTCGGCGAGACTCTTGTTGGGGGAGAAATACGCCCCTACAATAACGATGCCGCCCGAGACCGCAGCAACCCAGCCGCGGCCCCGAGACGGGTCGACCAGAGTCTCGCCAATAATGGCCAGCAAACCGTCAGCGCATCCCAACCAGTTGTCACGGGCGGGAATGAAGTACGGTTCGGCGACCACAGCCACGTGAATCGACCACTGTGCCATGCTCTGGAGTAGGAGATCCTGAGCTCTGGCACAGTGGTTGATGTTGCCCTGAAGAAAATGGAGTTGTGCCGTTACTGGCATTCCATTCCCTCGGCAACGGTCCTGGGCCGGGAGTCGGCCGCGGAGCTGCTAGCCTGCGGGGGCAGCGAGGTTAACCCGGCAGGCTTAGTGCTCCTCTTCTTTTCCTTTTTCTTGCTGGCAGGCGCCCCACAGGCCCCTCCGCCTACTCTGTGCTCCGCTGGCCTTCCCGCAGCAGAGCAAAGGCTGCAGTTGAGCGCCGCGGTGCACAGGGCAGCCTTGTGGCCAGGCTGGCCGCAGCGATAACAGAGGTCACTACGGTCAACCTCGACGGTGCACTTCGTCCGGACGTGCCCTTTTTCCAGGCACCGAAAGCACTGCAAAGCCCGGGGCTGTAAGAGCTTTGTCCTTGCCGCCACCCAGCCTACCAGCAATCTGCCGTTATCGGCGATCTTCTTCGCCGACGCTACAGGACACCGAACCCAGACCGCACCGAGTCCGGTGGCGTCGGTGCGTATGTCGCCAGCCCGGACATTGTCCGGCGGACACTCCCCGCTTCTGGCAACGGCCGCCACCACCTCCTCAGAGGTCACGGAGTCATCCAGGCCAGCAATCCGCACCTCTGCGGTTTTCATTGGTCTGGAGACCCGGACGTCCTCAGGGTTGAGAACCTCCCTCATCTTGGCGGCCAGTGCGTCCGCCTTTTCGGCACTGCCGCTCACAGTACCAGCCACCTCGAACAGCCGTGCACCCGTGGCAGCCTGCCTGAGGGTGACGGACTGAAGGCCAAGATCAGATAATTTGATCTTGGCCTTGGCCTTGGCGATGACCGACTGGTACGTCACGCCACGTTCCACAGCTCCGGGCTGCAACGTTAGCGTTACAGCATTGGACCGCGGAACATGCACAGCCGGTCTCTTGCGACCTCCTTTGGCAGTCCGCCGCGCAGGTTTAGGAGCCGTCTTTGCGGTTCCACCTGGGGCGCATGCAGCTGCTGCGGCCTTCTTGGCGGCTTTGCGGGCCTTCTTGCGGCCCACGACTTTCGCCCAGGTCTCACCCTTAGACCCGACAGTCGTGGGCTGCTCGCTCGAAGGAGCTCCCTCCGCGGGCTTTTTCTTACCCTCCGCGGGCTTCCCCTTTTGAGGCGCAAGTCTCGGCGACTCCTCAGTTCTCCGTGTGTCCGCCGCCAAAGGCGGACGGAGGATTTCCGCCGGGAGACGCCGTGAAATCGCCTCCAGCCAAGCGTTAACCATGCTCCCGCACTGGAGCATGCAGATCCGGACAATGCGCTCGACCTCTTCGTCGGTACGAGTGCTTGCCGGTTGCGGTGCGGGAGTCGCTGCCACTACAGGCGCGACATCGGTGGACGTGCGTCGCTGCTGCTCTTCGCTCAGCGCAGCGACTTGCCGCCGGAGGTCCTCTAAGTCATTTCTGAGGCGGCTGTTTTCCTCCTGTAACTTTGCGACCTCGTCAGAGGCCGTCCTGTTGAGGAGGATGCCAACCGCCTCCTTAATATCCGCGGCAGCCTCCTTTAAGCCACGGGTGAACGTGCCCTTTAGGCTGCCGGACTTGGTGGCAACCTTCAGGACTAAGTCCACCCCGTCCAGAGCCAGCTGGCTTAAGGCCACCGCAGATGGCTCTCCCCCTTCCGCCGCAAGAGCAGCTCGTCGCTCGCGAGCACGTCGGGCCATTTCCGACACTTCGTCGGCCGCGACGGCTTTGCGCTGCTCCCTCTTGGCGGCGTTGAGCTCCGCCTTTGAGCTCCCCAGCGAGGCACAGCTTTCACCGCCATCGCCAGGGTCCTCCGTAGTGAACCCCATGTCACTTTCTGCTTCACTAGCCGCCGAGGTATTGGAGCACACGAACCGGCCGTGCTTATCCCTCGGCGGCTGCGAAGCACTCGCCCCTCTCGATGCCTGCCGACCCCTCCCCGAAGTCGGCAACTTGGGGGCCGGCAGGCCTTCCTCTTCTGAAGACCGGCACACTGGACGCTTCCTAGCGGAAGACGTCCCACGCGACCGATTTTCACCGCTCCCAGTATCTGATCCAGCCTCTACTGTTTTTTTGTAATATGATTTTTCCATTTTTATTCCCACGAGTGTGGAGGAAATAATAGTCCATCCGGGCAGCGCCTCCTTTGCCCGGATAAGCCTATGCGTAACCCGGTACCGGTACCCCGACGGGGGCAACACTAACGACTGAACATTTACCCATCAGCCATGCAGCTCCTCACGGCGTGCCACGCTTGAGCTTCGGGTGATTTTTTAAAGAGGTTATCATCCTCGCGACTCCAGGCGGTTAAGCCAAGAGCCCTCGGCCCCTAAGGCGCCGCGAGACGTGATCCACGACACGCCAGAGGGATTCCGAGGTTCGAACGGTGGCAGGGTCGCTACGGGTTCTTCCCATGCCTGCCCAGAGACCGGGTGAGGGAACACTGAGCCCATTCGGTTTCCTTTTTTACAGGGTGTGGTCCCTGACAACCCCGCAATTACGGGTTGCCCGGCGTCGGCAAAAGCCGAGTGCATCTGGCACCTCACCGCGCATGTCGCATTCTCTGTTCCTCTCAACGGAGAGGATACGGGAAGCAACTATTAGGCCCTCCACTATCCAAACAAGCCCTCAGCCAGCCAGTTTTGGTCCGCGACGGTTTCCCGCTACCACCCATATCTTAGTGGCGTTCCCCTATCCGCCACCTGGGGACGCGCCCGATGGGAGCTCTGGCAACTCCACACGGGAACCTAACCTAACCGGAAAGAAAGAAAAACCAAAGAACAGGAGAAAAAGGTGTCTCGGATACGGACATAGTAAGCGCTTATGCAGTGACACGACAGAGGTCTGTTGCCACTGCGGAGGCCCACATTTAAAAACGCAATGTGCCGATTGGCTTTCAGGAGAAACGCCAACATGCAGAAACTGTTTAAAGGCGAAAATAGAAAGAAAGGATCACAATGCCTTCAGTGCAGACTGCCCCGTAAGGAGAAAATGGGAAACATTAGCAAGGTCTACTGTAGCGTATTGCTGAAGTGGTCTCCAGGTTAAACAGCAATTCAAATCCAGGCAACCACCGATATCACGTGATCCAGGCAAACCTTCAAAGAAGTGAGTTAGCTACGGCTGAACTAATTATCGAGGCCACCAAAAATAAGATATCGTTCGCCTTAATCCAGGAACCGTACATAGGCCGAGCCGGAGAAATGAAGAACCATCCAGGGACAAGAATAGTACAATGCGCCAGAAACCTAAACACTGAAAAAGTGATAAAGGCGGCCATTGTACTATTCGACGACACCATTGGCCTAACCCAGTGCCCTGACCTGACAACAGAGAACATCGCTGTTGCTAAACTGAGGACAGGGGCCTGGGAGATGGGAGTGGTGTCTGTCTACCTGGAGGGAGACAAACCGGTCGAACCATACCTGGATATGATCGGGAAGGCCGTAGCAGGCTTAGGTACTGGTAACGTGATACTCGGTGGGGACGTGAACGCCTGGAATACCTGGTGGGGAAGTCGAAAAATGGACAAGAGGGGAATCGAGGTAGCTGCCAAGCTCGATGAGATGGAATTCCACATAATTAATAGGGGAACAGAGCCCACTTTCGATACAATTAGAGGCGGAAAAAAAAAGATTCTCCAGCTGTGGACATAACGACATGTTCGACGAACCTGCTTGGAAGAATAGACAGCTGGAGACTGTCCGAAGAGGTAACCAGTTCTGACCACAGGGCAATTTTATTCGATTTAAATTTAGAAAAATCCATAAGCATAGATATTAAAAGAACAACACGAAAATTCAATACAAGAAAGGCAAATTGGAGAGAGTTTCATGAGAAACTCACTCAAATTTGGCAAGACAAACAAATAAACAATATACAGGTAGACAAAATAAAAACTAAAGAAGATCTTGAAAAGAAAATAGGAGAACTTACAGAATCAATTGTAGAAGTCTGTCAGAACATTATTATGCCCAAAATCAAGAATAAATCACGGATGGGATTGCCCTGGTAGACCGAAGAGCTATCTCGAAGAAAAAAGGAAGTCTCCAGACTGAAGCGACGAATCTCATATGCAGCGCCAGTTCGCCGGGATATGGTCGTCGAACAGTATATCCAAGCAAAACAAGAATACCAACAGCTTGTTAAAAACACACAAACCACCAGCTGGAAGGATTTTTGCAGTAAACAAGACCGAGAATCCATGTGGGGCGGGATCTATAGAGTAATTGGCCGCACAACTATAAGACAGGAGGACGTCCCCTTAGTACTGAATGGGAAGGCTCTAGGAAGCCTAGAATCAGCAAGAGTCCTGGCGGAGACTTTCTATCCGGATGATAAAGATCAAGAGGAGGACGCGGAACACAGACTGATAAGGGAAACAGCAGAAACAGTTAATGAAGGGTCACTTGATGATTCAAGTGATCCCCCATTTACGGTAGAAGAATTACTGTGGGCCGCGTCCAGCTTCAGTCCCAAAAAGGCGCCAGGAAATGACGGTCTTACGGCCGATATCTGTGCTGCAGCCATCACTTTGGATCCGACACTGTTTTTGGCAATAGCCAACAAATGTCTCGACCTTGCGTACTTCCCCGTGAAATGTAAGGAGGCGGCAGTAGTGGTGTTGCGGAAACCCGGAAAGGAGGATTACACGCACCCCAAAGCCTACAGACCTATTGGGCTACTACCGGTATTAGGAAAAATAGTAGAAAAAATGATAATACGAAGGGTAAAGTGGTACATCGTGCCTAAAATAAGTAAAAACCAAAATGGTTTTATGCCACAGCGTAGCACCGAGGACTCCCTCTATGACATGATACAGTTAATAAAAACTAAGATCAAAGATAAAAAACTGATCGTACTCGTATCGCTTGACATAGAGGGAGCCTTCGACAACGCTTGGTGGCCAGCAATCCGATGTAGGCTCGCCGAGGCTGGATGCTCGAAAAACTTGAGGCGACTGATCGATAGTTACCTGCACGACAGATCAGTGTGCGTCAAGTACTCGTGGGCTGAATGGGCAAAAAAGACCACGAAGGGGTGCGTGCAGGGCTCGATAGGTGGCCCAATATTCTGGAACCTCTTGCTCGACCCACTACTGCAAGAGTTAAACGCGAAAGGGGAATACTGCCAGGCCTTCGCAGACGATGTGGTCCTGATTTTCTCTGGAGACAAGGCTTTGGAAGTGCAGGAGCAGGCTAATGCAGCCCTAGCACTTGTTCAGAAGTGGGGGATCAAAAATAAACTTAAATTTGCTCCGCAAAAAACAAAAGCAATGATCATTACCAACAAGATTAAATACGACTCACCACTTCTGAGGATGGGCGGGGAAAGCATTGGACTGACCAAAGAAATTAAAATACTCGGCCTCACAGTTGACGACGGGTTGACCTTTAACACGCATGTAAAGAATGTGTGTTGTAAGGTGCAAAATCTTTATCGTCAGCTGTGTAGAGCCGCAAAGGTTCATTGGGGCTTAAACTCCGAGATTGTTAGGACCATATACGTGGCAGTAGTGGAGCCGATCATTTTATATGCAGCAAGCGCATGGACACCGGCAACTAATAAACAAATGATCAAAAAACAATTCGACATGGTGCAACGCGGGTTCGTACAAAAAATTATTAAATCATATAAAACTGTATCCCTTCACTCGGCACTCCTACTCGCCGGGCTGCTTCCCTTGGATCTGAGGGTTTGGGAAGCAGCCTTGCTTTATGAAACAAAGAAAGGCTATTCCCGACGAGTAGTAGGAGATCGGGAAATCGAGGTAAAAGTAGAGTATGATAGGACGCCACACCCCGCGGACCAGTATGGCCTGCAATTTATATGTCTGGGGGACGGTGCACAAGTTGACCAATATGATAACAAGGGCCTTAAAATTTATACGGATGGAAGCAAAATTGAGGGGAAAGTCGGCACTGCTCTATCCATTTGGAATGATGCAGCGGAGGCGAGTAGCCGAAAATTAAAGTTGGGGAACTTCTGCACCGTCATTCAGGCGGAGTTGCTCGCCACCTTGGAAGCAAGTAGGCATGCGCTTAAAGACCCGGCAAAAAGCTGCAATATATATAGTGACTCTAGATCTGCTCTCGAGACAGCCGTCCAAAGCGTTTCCCTCCATCCCCTAGCGGCAGAAATTAGAAAAAATGTAAGCAAAATACATAAACAAGGTAAATCACTCCAACTTTTCTGGATAAAAGCTCACGCAGGATTGGAGGGGAGTGAGAGAGCAGATCAACTAGCCAAAGAAGCAGCGTTAAAAATAAAAAGTAAGCCACATTATGAAAAGTGCCCAGTTTCTTTCGTCAAGCGACAGATTCGTCTGGATTCGCTTGACGAATGGAACCGACGATATATGGAAGGAGAAACGGCTTCCACTACCAAAGTGTTTTTCCCGGACGCCATAAATGCATACCCTATAATAAGAAAAATGGACATGGATCCAATGCTTGTACAAGTGATGACAGGACATGGCGGCTTCTCCGAATACTTATATCGCTTTAAATGTAAGGAGAGCCCGGCATGCGCCTGTGATCCAGAAAAAGAGGAAACAATAGTCCATCTCATAACAGAGTGCCCTATATATTGTAAAGAGAGAATAGACCTAGAAATAGAGATAGAAATTAAGATAAATAAAGAAAATGTACATAGAATTATAAGGAATAAACATATAAGAAATAGATTCCTAAATTACTGTAAAAACATAGCACGTAAGGTAATAAGTAAGAATAAATAATAGCAACAATAAGGGAAAACTGTAACACAATATAATTTAATATATTATGTAAACAGCCCACTCAAAACGTAGAAATAAGAAATAGTACTAGTAATATATGTACCTAGAAATAAGAAAATAAGACAAAAGAAAATAAAAAGAAATAAAGAAAATAGAAATAAAAATAAAAAAGAATAAAAATCCAAAAAAAAAATGGAATAAGAATGTAAATAAAAAGAAAGAACACATATCATAAAAGATGAAAAAGGTCCCTGAGTTCCACATGTCAGGGGAACTAGAATAAAAAAAAAAAAACCTAACCTAACCTAACCTAACCTAACCGTTTTTTTTTCGTGGGGAAATCCTCATGGATACCTCCGGCTGCGGGGGCAACCGGAAGGTTATGCCGGACTCCTACCGGCTTAAACCCCACGGTGCCTTCTCGCACGTGCGCGCGGGGCCGCGGGAATCCAAATTCTTCCGCAGCCCCGCACTAGTGCTGGCCCGATCTGTCCGGGCCTCGTCTCCTGCACGGGGTAGCGAGGTGATAAACTACCCCCCTCCTCGGCCTCCAATTTCACATGCGCAACGGACGCCCCCGTGTCCGATGCGCGAAGGCCATGGGGCCAGGAAAAACTAGCACTCAGGAGCACCAGCCTTCCTGACCCCAGCGGCGGATCTGGTCTATGGCTCCGCCGCCAACCAAAATTCGGCTGCGGAGGGTAGGGAGAGCGGCGCCTCGCAATACCGGCACTCCTCTCCCCCCGCAGCCCCACCACCACCGTATCAACAGTGCGGCCCCGTTTGAGTCGCGGAGGATAGGGCGAGTGGCACATCGACATACCAACACTCCTCTTCCTCCGCGACTCCACCCCGGCTGCAGAGGTAGGGGTGGGGAGGACACCCCTCTCGCAGCAGCCCACCGACACACATCCGAAGTGGGCTCGTCAAGCCCACTCGGAATGGCCACCTCGGGCCGGCCCTACACCACGGGCCAGCCAAGGGGTTCCTCTTTGTTCACCGTGGGTGACCACGCCACGGCTACTAAGCCCCCCCGCCACGACAAGCCGGGAACCCGTTCGGGGGAGAACCTAACCTGACCTAACCTAACCTTTTTTTTTTTTTTTACATGGGGAAATGCCTACGCATACCCGTCTCGCGGGGGCAAGGACGGGTTATGTCGGACTCGCACCGACTAAAACCCCATGGTGTTCCACCCTCGTCGCATATTGGCAGGGCTACGGGAACGCTTTCGCACACTTCCGCGGCCCCACCTGCGCTGGCCGCCCCATGGCGGCCCCTCCTCGGGAGAGGAACACTCCTCCCCCATCTCCTTCTCCGGTAAAGCGCACCAGAACACATGGCGCGCCCTCCTCCTCGGCCTCCAATTTCACATGCGCAACGGACGCCCCCGTGTCCGATGCGCGAAGGCCATGGGGCCAGGAAAAACTAGCACTCAGGAGCACCAGCCTTCCTGACCCCAGCGGCGGATCTGGTCTATGGCTCCGCCGCCAACCAAAATTCGGCTGCGGAGGGTAGGGAGAGCGGCGCCTCGCAATACCGGCACTCCTCTCCCTCCGCAGCCCCACCACCACCGCATCAACGGTGCGGCCCCGTTTGAGTCGCGGAGGATAGGGCGAGTGGCGCATCGCCATACCAACACTCCTCTTCCTCCGCGACTCCATCCCGGCTGCAGAGGTAGGGGTGGGGAGGACACCCCTCTCGCAGCAGCCCACCGACACACATCCGAAGTGGGCTCATCAAGCCCACTCGGAGTGGCCACCTCGGGCCGGCCCTACACCACGGGCCAGCCAAGGGGTTCCTCTTTGTTCACCGTGGGTGACCAAGCCACGGCTACTAAGCCCCCCCGCCACGACAAGGCGGGAACCCGTTCGGGGGGGAACCAAGTTAACCTAACCTAACCTAACGCAGTTGCGCTCCAAACGCCGTCCCGAACGCAGCATTTTTAAACCGCTCCGCGTCTTAAAAATCAAAGTTGTGGGTCAAATTGATCAAATTACGAAGTGTGATACACCGAAAGTTTCGTCTCGACGAGACGAACATAGTGATAAGTGAAAAAGTGCGAAAAATAAAAAAAAAGTTATCACGGAAAAACCAATTTTTCCTAACCCCAAAAACTTAAAAGTGAAACGCTGCCTAAACTAAATCGACAACATAGTGGTTTTTTAGTGTCGTTAGAAGCGCCCTGATTAGCTCTAACTTTTTGAGCAATCAGAAAAATTTTTCGACGCTCGCGCACGGAAATATTGCCAAAATTAAAAAAAAAAAACACGTGGCCACGTGTTTTAAGACCTGAAGGTGTGCGGCTGAATTTGACGACGGTTTTATAAAGAAGACGGCAAGGCAAACCGTTTGACACCTTGCCAAAAAATTTGGTCAAGAAACAAAGAAGTTACGACGCTGTGAAGTTACCGATTTTCAGCCAAAAAATTTTAAAGTAAAAAACTAAAAATTTTCAGTGAGGACATATATGTTTTTTGACATCATATGAAAGTGTAATTCAAGACCTACTAGAAGACACCAAAATTTTGAAATTTGGAGTGCAAACAATAATTGTAAGAGACTTTATATTATTAAGCTAAATCACGTGGTGTCCTGAAAGTGCGCTTGAAAAATCTGAAAAAATTTATAAAGGTAGGAAATACTTAATACTATTATCCCAAATTTTTTCAAAATTTTCCTATTGTTAATTTTCGGATTAGGCTCTTTTTGCGGTTCTTGGTTTTTATAACTCATTTTTCAAAATTTAAAATTTCCAAAAATTTCCATGAAAATTTTTTTTTCAAAATTACTATAATATTTCCTATTTAATAAGCTATTCAAAATATATTTTTTCAGAATTTTAGAGCAAGTACTTTCAGAGATACGAATTTATTTGTGTGAGCTGGGAGCTCCTGAAAACCGCACGAAAACTTGTTTTTCAGTTTTCAGGAGAACGGAGCCTCCTAGCTTAATTTTAACAATTTTTTTCAGGGCCCCCCCCCGTCACCGCCCCATACACTTCACAAAAGCGATAGTCTTCGACCCCCACCGGATCATTTTGACCAAGTTTCATCCCCCTACCCCTAACTTGACTTCTGGACTTAGTCTCTGGGGGATGAAAAATTTTAAATTGTAATTATAAAGAAACTAGTGATCCGATTTTGACGGGGTTTTTTGTAAATAACTTTATAAAAATAGATCTAGTAATTTAGTTTTAGACTGACTCTACATAGAGCCTTGTAAAAATTTTTTATTTTTGTGCCAGACCAAAATATAATTAGAAATTAAGTGTGATAATTGCAATATATAATTTGATGTGTAGTTTATAAGATTAAGGCTAGAAAATAGAGAAGCTCTAGGTAGAGCAAGAAAAAATTTTTTCTTAAAATTTTTTTAAAGTAACTTAGTTGGTAATTAAATTTGAATATATATTAAGAGAGATACAGACAGACTCTAGGTAGAGTTATTATAGATTATTAAAGTAAAATTTTTTAGAAATTCTAATTGCAACATTTATATTGTATTGTACGTGTATACTTAGTGACATATTAACGAAGATAGAGTTGAGACTCTACATAGAGCAAAAAATTTTTATAATAATATTGCTGTGACGCGGCATTTGTGTGGTTTTGCTGATTGAGGAAATTAAATACTGCACCTTAACAACCTTCAAAACTTCCAAAAAATTTTCAAAAAATATTTTGAAAAAGGATTTTATAACTTTTACAAATCTAAAAATTTATTATAATTTGACTTTATTATTTTTTGTTGTGTATTGTTGCTTGTTTTATTTTATTTTATTTTACTTTATTTTATTTTATTTTGCTTTATTTTTATTTTATTTTTATAACTTGTTTTATTGGTTATTGAGACCCGAGACGCGTTCCCCTGAAAATGTTCGGCATTCGTACGCCCGTTAAAAGGACTGAGGATAGCGCCAGGGACACGAGTCCTCCGGAATCTCCAAGCAGGAGAGAGAAGGCTGGGCCTTCTCCTAAAAGCGATAGTGCGTTGCAAGTCCCTAGCGCGAGGAAAAGCATTGGTGAGTGGGAAATGGGAAAAATAGATGTGGAAACTACAACACAAATCTCACCAAAAAAGGTAGCCCCGGTGGCTCGACCAAAACAGAAGATTGTTCCATCTCAGGAGACTAGAGGAACAGCGCGTAAACCAGCAGCTGAGAACACAGACAGATCTCCAAAAACCGTAACTACAAAATTTACGGACCGGATATCGGAGGCTAGAGCTTGTCTCCATAAGGCTAAGTTACATTTGAGTAACTCTCGAAACCTGAGGACCGATATAGAAACGGAGGTTACTCAGGCAATAGAGAGGCTCTATCAATTAGTGAAAGAGGCGGAAACAGATAAGAACATTGAGAAAGAACAAAAGCCTAAAGACCAGGAGAAAAAAGGATTAGAAGATAAAAACAGGAAAAGAAAGGAAGAAGAACAAGCCTTAATGAAGAAATTGGAAGAACATGGCAAATTATTACAGGAAAGCAAAATTGAAATGGAACAACTAAGAGAAGAAATGAAAAAGCAGGAAATGAAAGAAGACAGAGGAACATACGCAAGTATAGTTGCTGGGCCACTAAGGGGCCCATCCTCACCTCTATCCTTACCTTCAGAAAACATGGCCATGCATTCAGTGATTATCACGTCGAATGATGAAAAAGAAACAGGAGATCAGGTCATGGATAAGATAAGGAACGCAATAAATGCCAAGGAAGGAGGATTAAAGATAGATAAAATTAGGAAGGCAAGGGATAGAAAAGTAATACTGGGATGCCGAACGGAGGAGGAGATAAATAGAGTCAAGGAGAGATTAAAACAGGCAGGGAAAGATCTCAATGTAAATGATATAAAAAACAAGGATCCACTTGTAATCCACGTTATGCAGTATAATAAGTATGAAGAGATAATAAAGGCAATAAGAAAGCAAAATAAACAGCTCTTCAGGGAAATAACAGAAAAAGAGGATCGAATGGAAATTAAGTACCGGAAAAGAACAAGAAACCCGCATACGTCCCACATTGTGATGAGAGTTTCGCCTCAGATTTGGAACCGTCTTATCGAGGCTGAGGTCATTCACATTGACTTACAACGAGTAAGAGTGATGGACCAGTCCCCCTTAGTTCAATATTCGCGTTGTCTGGAATATGGACATAGTAAACGAATATGCACAGAAACAATTGACGTTTGCAGCCATTGCGGAGGCCCACAACTCAAAACAAAATGTGCTCATTGGCTGTCTGGAGCAATACCAGAATGCAGAAATTGCAACAAAGCGAACCATGACAGAAAAGATCGCAACGCTTTTAGCTCAGACTGTCCGGTTAGAAGAAAATGGGAAGTACTCGCCAGGTCGACCGTAGCATACTGCTAAAGTTGACTCAAACTCGACCATGGAACCTAACATCTGTACCCACCGATATCACGCGATCCAGACGAATCTTCAGAGGTGTGAACTAGCCACGGCCGAATTAATAACATTAATAACCAAGCGAGGGATATCCTTCGCTTTGGTTCAAGAGCCCTATATCGGTCGAATTGGTCAAATGAAGAGCTACTCGGGGACGAGAATAGCACAAAGCGACAGAAGCCAGAACACTGAAAAAGTGGTTAAGGCAGCTATTGTGCTATTCAATGACACCATCGACATGACCCAATGCCCCGGCCTAACAAAAGAGAATATCGCAGTCGCTAAGCTGAGCACCGGGGCATGGGACTTGGGGGTGGTGTCCGTCTACCTAGAGGGCGATACACCAATCGACCCTTATCTAGAAATGATCGATGCGGCCGTGGTGGGTCTAAGAACAAGACACGTGATACTCGGTGGGGACGTAAATGCATGGAACACCTGGTGGGGAAGCCGGAAAACAAACAGCAGAGGAATAGAGGTCGCCGCAAAGCTTGATCAATTAGAATTTCATATTCTGAACAGGGGGGCTGAGCCCACTTTTGACACCTATAGAGGTGGAAAGAGGTTCTCCAGCTGCGTGGATTTAACTACGTGCTCGACTAGCCTACTCGGGAGGATGAACAACTGGAGACTATCCGACGAAATAACCAGTTCGGACCACAGGGCAATCCTATTTGACATCAATTTAGGAAAATCAATAGGCACCAATGTAAAAAGAAGTACTAGGCAATATAATACAAAAAAGGCGAATTGGGGCGAGTTTCGTGAGAAACTCGTCCAAATTTGGAATGAGGAAAGAATAAATAAAGAAGAAATAGATAAAATAGCAAAAACGGACGAACTAGAAATAAAAATAGAACAGTACACAAATTCAGTAACAGAAGGATGTAAAAACAGTATCCCAAAATTAAAAACTAAAAAACAAATGGGATTGCCCTGGTGGACTCATGAACTAACACAACGTAAAAAGGAGGTCTCCAGATTGAAGCGGCGTATTTCATACGCAGCGCCAGTCCGTCGCGGGTGGGTGGTCGAGCAATATATAAGAGCGAAAGAAGAATATCATCAAGAAGTAAAAAGAGCTCAGACTACCAGCTGGAAGGACTTCTGTTGTAAGCAAGACCGAGAAACAATGTGGGACGGTATATATAGGGTTATAAGTCGCACATTGACACGGCAAGAAGATGTTCCACTTGTTCAGGACGGGAGGACGCTAGACGGCGAGGAATCGGCTAGGATACTGGCGGAAACCTTTTATCCACAGGATAGCACTGAAGACGACGACACGGAACACACGCAAACAAGAGCTACAGCGGAAACTGTAAACGAAGGGTCACATGATAGTCCATGTGACCCACCATTTACAACAGAAGAGCTTATGTGGGCCGTGTCTAGCTTCAGTGCAAAAAAGGCACCCGGTGACGATGGTCTAACAGCAGACATTTGTGAAGTGGCCGTCACCCTGGACTTAACATTGTTCCTGGCACTAGTAAACAGATGCCTCAGTCTTGCATACTTCCCCATCAAGTGGAAGAGGGCAGCAGTTGTAGTATTGAGAAAGCCTGGCAAAGAAAATTACGCACACCCTAAATCCTACAGGCCGATTGGGCTATTGCCTGTACTGGGGAAAATTTATGAGAAAATGTTAATCCGCAGAATAAAGTGGCACATCGTTCCGAAGATAAGCCGGAATCAGTACGGGTTTATGCCACAGCGCAGCACGGAGGACTCCCTCTATGACATGATGCAGTTTATTAAGACCAAACTGAAAGACAGAAAGTTGATTCTGCTTATATCATTGGACATAGAGGGAGCCTTCGATAATGCGTGGTGGCCGGCGATACGGTGTAGGCTCGCGGAGATCGGGTGTCCAGTAAATCTGAGGCGGGTAGTAGATAGCTATCTTAAAGATAGAACGGTGTGCCTCAGATATGCCGGGGCCGAATATTTAAGAAAGACCACTAAAGGGTGTGTGCAAGGCTCGATCGGGGGTCCAATTTTTTGGAATTTACTTATGGATCCACTCCTGAGGGAGTTAAGTGCAAAAGGGTTCCGTTGCCAGGCTTTCGCGGACGACGTGGTCCTGATGTTCGCCGGGGATACGGCACAACAGGTGTAGGAGCAGGCCAATGAAATTCTCGAACATGTCCGGAGGTGGGGAGTCGGTAATAAGCTTAATTTTGCGCCTCATAAAACTAAAGCTATGGTCGTAACAAATAAGCTTAAGTATGACTCACCACTTCTGGAGATGGGCGGGGAGGACATTGAACTCTCCAAAGAAATCAAAATACTCGGCCTCACAGTTGACGATAAGCTTACCTTTAATACACACATTAATAGAACATGCTGTAAAGTTCAGAACATATATCGTCAACTGTCGAGAGCTGCAAAGATACATTGGGGCCTGAACCCGGAGATCATTAGGACCATCTATATTGCAGTAGTTGAGCCGATGGTCATGTATGCGGCCAGTGCATGGGCATCAGCAACCTATAAACACAAGGTAAGGAAACAACTTGATATGGTGCAGCGCAGGTTTGTGCAAAAAGTTATAAAATCCTATAGGACAGTTTCTCTACACTCGGCCCTACTACTCGCTGGGTTACTTCCGTTGGACTTAAGGGTCCAGGAAGCAGCCCTCCTTTATGAAATAAAGAAGGGCTTCTCCCGGCGGAAAGTGGGTGACCGAGATGTGGAAACCAAAATTGAATTCTCTAAGACCACACATCCCGCGAAACAGCACGGATTGAAATTCACATGCCTGGAAGACGGTGCACAAATGGACCAATATGTTGTCATAGGTCTCAATGGGTCACAAGGGTCTTAAAATATTTACAGACGGAAGCAGGATAGAGGGGAAAGTCGGCGCGGCGTTATCCATATGGAATAACGCTGCGGAGACAAATACCCGAAAACTGAAATTGGAAAAGTTTTGCACCGTCTACCAGGCAGAGATGGTTGCAACTAGATATGCACTAATGGCACCAGCGCAAAACTGCAGCATATACAGTGACTCAAGGTCTGCTCTGCAAACAATTGTCCAAGACGTTTCCCTCCATCCCCTGGCAGTGGAGATAAGAAATAACATCTCTGAACTAAACAAACATGGTAAAAAACTAAATATATATTGGATTAAAGCCCACGCAGGATTGGAGGGAAACGAAAGAGCAGACCACCTAGCAAAAGAAGCTGCAACAAAGATTAAAACAAAACCGGTATACGAAAAATGTCCGATATCATTCATCAAGCGACACATCCGAATGGAATCGCTTGATGAATGGAACCGGCGTTATAAAAATGGGGAAACAGCTTCAACAACGAAAATATTTTTCCCAGACGTATCTGATGCATATAAAGTTATAAGGAAAATGGAAATGGATCCGATACTAGTTCAAATCATGACGGGACATGGCGGGTTCTCTGAATATTTGTTTCGATTTAAATGTAAGGAGAGCCCGGCATGTGCCTGCGACCCTGTAAATAATGAAAACATAATGCACATATTAACAGAATGCCCAATATATGGTAGAGAGAGAAATGAATTAGAAATAGGATTAGGAATAAGGATAAGTGAAGAAAATGTAAATAAAATAATTAGCAATAAGTATATTAGAGATAGGTTCATAAGATATTGTAAGCAAATAACAAGAAGTGTAGTAAACAGAAATAAATAGTACCTAAGAAACCGGATGCTGTAACAAAATATAATCCATAACTATATGATGTAAACAGCTCCATAAAAATTAGTAGAAATAAGAACATAATTAAGACTAGAAATAATGAATGAAAGCATAAAATGTAAAAATAAATAAAAGAAAGAAAGAAAAGAAAACACCAAGGTGAAAAAAGATACACCTGAAAGATGAAAAAAGTCCCTGACCTCCACATATTAGGAGAACTATTATAAAAAAAAAACCTAACCTAACGCTGCAGCCGAGGTGGAGTCGCGGAGGAAGAGGAGTGTTGGTAATGCGATGCGCCACTCGCCCTATTCTCCACGACTGTGACGGGGCCGCACCATTGATGCGGTGTTGGTGGGGCCGCGGGGGGAGAGGAGTGTCATTATTGCGAGGCGCCGCTCTCCCTACCCTTCGCGGCCGAAACTTGGTTGGCGGAGGAGCCAGAGACCAGATCCGCCGCTGGGGTCGGGAAAGCGGGTGCTACTAAGCGCTCGATTTTCCTGGCCCCATGGGCTCTGCATATCGGACTCGGTGGGGTCTGATACGCATGTGGAGTTGGAGGCCATGGAGGGGGGCGTACCTTGTGTTCCTGGTGCGCCTTGCTTGAGAAGGAGAATGGGGAGGAGCTGCCATGGGGTGGCTGGCGCTGGTGGGGCTGCGGATGTGTGCGAAAGCGTTCCCGTTGCCCTGCCAATATGCGGCGAAGGTGGAACACCATGGGGTTTTAGTCGGTGCGAGTCCGACATAACCCGTCCTTGCCCCCGCGAGGCGGGTATGTGTAGGCATTTCCCGACGTAAAAAAAAGGTTAGGTCAGGTTTTTTTTTATTCTATTTCCCCTGACATGGGAGATCAGGGACCTTGCGCTCTTTTCGTTGATTTGTCACTGTTCTTTTTGACTTTTTGTATATTTTTGTTATATTTACAATTTTTTATCACTTATCTCTATTTTTCATTACTATTTTATTACTTTTCATCCTTACCTTCTAACACATTACAGTGCTTTTCCTTTTAACTTTCTTATTACAGTGTCCTCTATTGTCTTATTTTCTTACTTTCTCCTTATCTTCTATCTCTATATAATTCTTTTACTTATTTACTTATCGTATCGCTAACTTATATCTACCACATAATTTTGTTTATTTCTTATGACTTATTACACGTTAATTTGAAATTGATCTATATGTACTCGTATTATATATATTTTCATTTTCCTTTTCTTATTACTATTATTTACTAATTACAACTTTATTTACTAATTTCTATGTATTTTGGGACTTGTATTATATATTCTTAGATACATATTCAAGTTCACTTTCTATATCTACTTATTTCTATCATTAGGGAATCTATATTATTATCTATAATTAGGGAATTAGGGCCACTCATGCCAGAACACAGAAGTGTTTTGGCAAAACTTGCCAGTGAATGACGATGCGGTTGACCTTACAAAGTATTATGAAGACTTTTCATACGTGGTAGAGTCATGCTGCAGCTATATTAATAGTATAGCTGTAGCACGAACGAGTCGGCTCGACCGGGGAAGGACCACGCTCTCACAGAATACCAGCGTAAAATAGCAGCTTAACGCTGCTGTGTTTCGTATGGTGAGTGTAGAGAACCGTGGACCCATTTTACTGGAAAAGAGGCATTCCATCTTAGTCCTCACGATTGACGACGCATCTGCATTTTGATTCTTTATTGAGGACACATGTAGATGTCTATGGGTCACAGCGACCACTTACCGTCAGGTGGACTGTGTGCTCGTTTGTCACCCTATCCTATAAAAAAACTGAATGTACAAATCTTCTTATTATTTTTATAGTTAAGGGTATTTTGATCTCACATTTTTAAAAAGGCCAAGGGTAGCTTCAATCTCTGTTTAGCTTTAAGTGACAAATATCTGTGATACTTCTCTTTTATAGTATTTCTTACAAGAATGAAGCTGACAGAATGACTTAGTATGTGGTAGAGAAAAGTAAAAAGGCTACTTTAGCCTGGTTTTTTTTTAAATCTTTATTTAAGAGCTTAATCAAAATGCGATTTTGTCGCTCTATTTGACATCATTTAGAACTAAATTACATTCAATTTAACAATCAATCAAAAATGAAAATAAGTACTATCTAATTTACTGATCTGAGGAAAATATTATGTTATATAATTTAAGCCTGGTTTTAGTAGTTAATGATAAAGTACCTTTGCGTTCTTTTAATTTTTAGATGTAGTATCTACCTAGTACCTATACGTATGTTTGGGTATAATCTTATATATAAACTTATTAATAAAGTAATTACAGTCAGTCTTACGACAACACTCAAGCGTTTCATTTCTCTCGTCCTTATATGGCGACCCTGCCAGCGGGCGCATCAGTAACGCGAGATGACTTAGTTTTGATACCGATTCGTGTATTCGATGTGCAAAAAAAAAATTATGGTGTTGCTTTTGTTCGCGCTTTAAAATATGTGTAACTCTAAAGTAGAAAAGGAGGACATTTTTATAAACCAAAATGCTGCTGCTACAGAAAATAACGCACATATAAAGGAGTTAAAATTTCACGCGTCCACCACAAATATTCTACTACTGGTAATATTGCTATTGATGGCTCTTTTCATCCTCTATATTATATGGAGAGTATACCGAAAAATGCACCACCGCTGGGTCCAGCAGGGGATACATCAGTATATACGCCGTGGATCATTCAGACGTCAACGGGCTACCTTACCTGGTTCTACAGCTGTTATTGATCAAGAAACATAATTTCAAGTGATTCCTAATTTACGTTGTATTAAGTAATTTGTGTTTAATATTCTAAGAAAGTAATGTATTGTAAGTGATGTAACCCGAGCAACCTGACTCCGGAATGCAAAACATGCTTTTGTAAGGAACGTAATGGAGAGATGGACTTTGATAGGTATTTGAGTCTATATGTAGCTTACGTAGCAACTATTTAATATTAAGTATAAAATATTATATTTGTATAAATTAAAATTAAAAAAAAAAAATTGTAATAATGAATTTTATTCATAAGCATATTTTGTTGAGTTATGGCAGATGATTTAAAAGTATTGTGTCAAGAGCTAAAAATAATTAAAGAATATTTAAGAAAAATTGGTCCTGAGCGTAGAAAAGGTAATATTTACGTTGTTAAGTTAAGTGAAGCAAATAATTTGTATAGCCAATATTTAACATTAAATTCTTATTTGCAAAATGAACTAAGCTGTGGTAATATTAGCGCTAGTGATAGTAAGTTGATAGTCGACTATTCACAGAAATTTCTTTCATTATATAAAGATATTGTAAAATATTCTTCAAGTACACCATCTGAGTCGAAAGAAAGTGAACTTATAAGTAATTTAGGCCAAACTATACCAACCCTAAACATGGATAAATTTGATTTAAAAGTCGCCCTGAGTTTATTACCAGTTATGAATGATGATGAATCTGTAACTAAACAATTAATAGATTCAGTAGAATATTATGAAACCACCCTTACTGTCGATTCTAAGCCCCAATTAATAAATTTTGTTTTGAAAAATCGCTTATCGGAATCAGCTAAACTTAAATTACACCCAAGCTATTCCAGTATTTCAGATTTAATTACTGATATGAAAAAAGAGCTTTTGCCGAAAAAATCCGCTACGGCCATCCAATCACGGTTGCTGTACTTCAAGCAGAATGAGCTGACCATTGAGGAATACGGTAAGCAAATTACTCAAATGTTTGTTGATTTAACAATTTCTCAAGCAGACAACAACCCGGAAGCATTTAAGGTGCTTAAGCCCTTAAATGAAAGGCAAGCAATCAAGCAATTTGCTGATGGGCTACGGAATCGCAGAACCGGCACTATAATTACAGCACGTAACTTTCTATCTTTAAAAGACGCAATTCAATCAGCGTTAGATGAGGAGCCACCAACCACTGCTAATCCCAATTTTATGACCATAAATAAAAAGAATTCCTATTTTCGCAATTCCAGGGGACGTTATAATCACCGTGGTCATCAATATGGATCGTACAGTGCCCACCTACAGCGCGGCGTTGTAGTGAGCAGAGGCCAACAACGACCAATGTGGCGTGGCAACCAACGAGGTAGACATTGGCGAGGTAATTCCCGCTCATACCAGAATAATAGAGGTATGAAAAATAATATTAATTTAAAAGCAGGGCAAAACCAAAGTTACGTAAACTTCATTGACCAAAATAATTTACAATCTCAACACACCTCGGCTAATAATAATAATAATAATAATCAATTTTTTCGAGATTAAAGGTCATATGTTTTCATGTAATAATGATTCACGTTTTGTTGAATTTACACTTAACGATTGTTTTACTTTGCATTGTATAATTGACACCGGCGCATCAATTTCTGCGCTAGAGCTTAAACTTGTTTACACTTACAACATTCCATTCCATAAAGAGAATTGTGTGTTTAGCGGTATTGGAGGTAGTGTTGAGGCAATTGGATATGTGTTTCTCGAATTGAAAGTGCCCCAAGGATCTTTTCAACATAAATTCTTTGTATTTGATACTCTACCTACTAAAGCTACTGCTATAATTGGTGATGACTTTTGCAAAAAGTTTGCAGCGATAATAGATTATGAAAACAATTACTTTTCATTGATTAATTCCAATAATGAACGAATTTATTTACCTACGTTTAGTAATGCTAATAATGACTTTTTGCATATTCCATCGCGAACGGAATCTATACATTTTATAAATACTGATATGAAAGATGATTGTGTGGTATGTTCGAAAGAGTTAGCGGAGGGTGTTTACGTAGCCAGCACGTTAGCGAGTCCAGTTAGAGGAAAAATACCTATTCGAATAATAAATACAACCGATAGAGATTTTTGTTTGAGCGACATTAGCCCTAGCATTCATAGAGCGAGTGAGTACTATATGTGTATGTTTGGAGAATCGAATAAAAATGCAGAACGCGTAAAGAAATTATTTTCTATTTTAAAATTACAGGAATATCTAAATGGGGAAGAACAGGTTTCAATCGAAAACATATGTGCAAAATACTGTGACATATTTTATTTACCAGGAGACAGCTTAACTATGACAGATATCTATAAACAAACAATGACTATAAAACCCAACGTAGACCCAAATTATGTAAAACCATACAGATTACCACATTCTCAAAAGGTAGAAATTAAAAAGCAATTGGATAAAATGTTAAATCAAGGGATTATTGAGCCTTGTAAGAGCGAATGGTCAAGCCCTATTCTCTTAGTTCCTAAAAAATCGGAATGTAATGATAAGAAATGGAGATTAGTAATAGACTATCGTAAATTAAATAATTCAATAGTAGATGATAAGTTTCCTCTGCCGAATGTTACAGAAATACTCGACTCTCTTTCAGGTTGTATATATTATACACATTTAGATTTAAATCAGGGTTTCTATAATGTGGAATTAGAACCAAATAGTCGTAAGTACACAGCATTCTGTTCTGGGCAATACCAGATGACCAGAATGCCAATGGGCCTAAAAACCAGTCCCAATTCGTTCTCTAGGATGATGAATATGGCTATGGCGGGCTTAACTTTTGAAAAATGTTTTATTTATCTTGACGACATTATAATTTTTGGAAGAAATTTAGCCGACCATAATAAAAACTTGACTGAAGTATTTGAGCGATTAAAACAAGTAAATTTAAAGTTAAATCCCGACAAATGTACATTTTTAAAAAAAGAATTATTGTATTTGGGTCATGTTGTATCTGGAGATGGTGTTTTACCGGATCCTGAAAAAATCAAAGTTATACAAAATTACCCTATTCCTACTAATACAGATGAAATAAAACGCTTTGTAGCCTTCGCAAACTTCTATCTTAAATTTATTCCAAATTTTGCAGAGAAAGCTTTCCATTTGAACAGATTATGTCGTAAAAATGTACAATTTTATTGGAGTGATGAGTGTCAACGTTCATTCAATGCATTACAACAAGATATGATGTCACCCCCATTACTTCAATACCCAGATTTCTCTGAAAATAACCAATTTATAGTTCAGACTGATGCATCCGGTTATGTTATAGGTGCCGTACTATCCAATAAAAATGGAAAGCCTATAGCATATGCTAGCCGAACCCTAAATAGAGCAGAAAAGAATTACCCTACAATCGAAAAAGAATTACTGGCGGTCGTTTGGGCTGTCAAGTACTTTAGACCTTATTTATATGGCCGTTCTTTCAAAATTTACACTGACCACAAACCCCTTATTTATCTCTTTAACATGAAAGACCCGTCAAGTAGATTATTGAAATTTAGGCTTGCCTTAGAAGAATACGACTATATAGTAGAGTATGTAAGAGGAAGTGAAAATGCCGCTGCAGATGCTTTATCTAGAATACGTATTACATCGAAAGACTTGAAAGATATGAGTGAGTGTAGTGTGAATGTAATGACAAGAGCTCAAAAAAAAATGGAAGAGAAGTGTAGTACGACACGGAAGAACTGTGATTCTTTGCATGATATTGTGAATACTGACAATTGGCTTGATCACCCAAGAGTCGTAGAGGTACATAACAAACCAAAGATATCGATAGAATTAAGATTTATTGATACAAGTGATTTAGAAAAACTACGAAAGAACAATGAAATCGCATGCGAATCTCGAACTTTTATATATGTTTTAAAGAAAATGACTATTTATATAAATCCAGCTATCCGATCACAATTATCGCGAGGCGAATTTGTGAGGGAGCTGTCTGATTTTTGTAAGAAAATAAATATTAACGAAGTATACTTCATGAAATGTAAAGAAAATAATAAATTTATAGAGCAAGTATTAAATGAGATTAAGAGTATTAAAAATTGGTCCGGACCAAGAATTATTATTTTAAAAGAAATTGAAAGAATCTATGACAAAGACGACCAAAGAGTGATATTGAATGACTTTCATCTCCTCCCCACTAGTGGCCACGCGGGTATCAAGAGGATGTTGAATAACATTAAAAAATATTACTTTTGGCCAGGTATTGAAAGAGACATAACAGCATTTGTAAGACGGTGCGACAAATGCCAGAAACAAAAGCATTCCGTTTCCGTTAGGGAGCCTATGACTGTAACGTCTACAGCTCAAACTCCCTTCGAGAAAATTTTCTTAGATATCGTAGGACCTCTAGATAGAGATAGTTATAATTATTCATATATATTAACACTCCAATGTGAGATGTCTAAATACGTAGAGGCATACCCGTTAGTTTCTAAGAGTTCTGTAGAAGTTGCACAGGCTTTTGTAAACAATTTCATTCTTCGCCATGGAATACCGAAGGAGATAGCCACAGATCGAGGTACCGAATTTATGTCCACAGTTATGAAAGAGGTATGTAGTTTATTAAAAATTAATAAATTAAATTCCACAGCCTACCATCACGAGAGTATTGGTGCACTTGAAAATTCCCACAAGAGTTTAGGAGCATTTTTACGTATACAGACAGACAATCACCCCGAATCTTGGAGTTCTTGGATACCTTTTTGGTGCTTTTCATATAATACTTCCGTTCACCGCGAAACTAAGTATACCCCATTCGAGTTAGTTTATGGCAAAAAATGTAATTTACCCAGTAATTTAACTAAAACCGTAGAACCCCTCTATAATTACGAAGATTATCCGTTAGAGTTAAAATATCGCCTACAAACCTCCCAAAAGGAAGCAAGAGAAAATTTAATCAATAGTAAAATTGTTAGGAAATCCAAATATGATTGTAAAATGAACGCTATAAATTATAAAATTAATGATTTGATATTAATTAAAGAAGAAACTGGTAACAAACTCAGCGCCATTTATTCAGGTCCATATTTAGTAATTAGAGATTGCTCACCGAATGTTGAAATACTAAAAAATGGCAAAAATTACATTGTTCACAAAAACCGAACTAAATTGTATTATCCTTAAAATAAATGTAGTAAATTTATTATAATATTACATATATAATATTGTAATAATATTATAGTTAATAAGTAATACATTACAGACATTGTGTACTTAATCGATTATAATTATAATAAATTAGTGTATTAAGTTTTATTAATTATTATTACTTTACCTTAATATTAATTACTAAGTATTATAATACCAATTGTAATCATATTAATCTAATTATTATTTTAACTATTTGTTTATGCTTGTACCCATGTTTACATTTTATAAATTAGAATATAATTATTGTGTAATTATTATAAAAAAAAAAGAAATGCATATATTCATTTCTTTTTTTCTTTGGGAAGGAAGGTGTAGTATCTACCTAGTACCTATACGTATGTTTGGGTATAATCTAATACAGGGTATTTTTGGAACGCTCCCGAAAACTAAGACAGGCGACAGCACCAAGTATACATTTGATCATGGGTCACAAATAAATTTGATCCTGATGAAAAAAAAATCATATTTTTACAACGTTTTATTAGCGTTATTCACGCGCCATCATGTTAGTACAGCTAAATGAAACGATAATTTCATAAAAAAAATCATGAAAATACTGAAACATAAAACCAGCAGTGAAAACTGAATTGATATCACCTGACTAATGGAGGTTAATGTACGCGCGAACGGTGAAATAAGAACGCTGGCCTTGAACTTGGGCACAGCGATTTATCACATATTGGTACGAAGGGGGCGCGACGGGGGAACAATCCGCCAGTATTACTGTGCCTGCATGCTATTGGTTCCCGCGCTTTGTACGCTCCAAAAATACAGTCGCATACACAGCTTACTTTGCGACTCGCGACGATGTTTTAAAAAGGAAGGAAAGAAAAATTATTTATATCTATTGTTTTATGACTAAACTAGTGAACGAAAAGGTAAATATGATAGGAGAAGGTGAATGGGGAAAATTGTGCAGTAAATTTAAAAGTGTTGAGGAAGAATACCGGAAAAATTACCATGTGATCGACCTGATGACGGAAGCTCAAGCGAAGATGAAAGTGATGATGAAGTAGCATCCAGTAACACCAACACACCTTCAACATCTGGATTCCATGTGACCCAAGACGACATAATGGACGGCGTGCCACCCTTACCTTAAGTTTTCTTGTTACAAACTACTTTATATTTTACGATAGAAATAACAAATAATGCTCAAGTAAACATTATCCATTTTTAATTCCAAGTAAGGCACCTATTATGATTCTACAATAAAACAATTAATTACTTACTATAATATTATAAAACAATATCCCAATACCATGTAGTACTTTAGAACGCGACTGTAACCTCCCTCCACTCGACCGCATCGCATCACGCTGTGACGCAGTAGGTTTCAGTTTAATTGTAGTTTTTGAAACAGTTCCGTGTTGATTTTGTTACTTGTTGTTACGTTTTTTGTTTTAATAATGCTTAACGCGTACGTTTATAGTGATTGTGAATACGACAACATGTTATGTATCCGAACCTAGGTACACGAAGTATCGCTAAATAAATTGTTAAGACGTCGGGATGGAACAAGTGTGTCATACTGTGCAGTGCACAAAGTGTTGAAGCGTAACCGAATGCGCCCATACAAATTGCACAAAGTGCAAGCTTTAGTTCCCGGCGATCACGACCGCCGACGAGTTTTCTGCCGTTGGTTATTATACCAGCAACAACGTGTGGCTGGTTCCATTGAGCACATTATCTGAACGGATGAGTCGACATTTACCAGAAACGGCCTGTGGAACCGAAGAAATACACACGTGTATTCAGAGGTTAACCCGCACGCTGTTCGACAAACCGGGCACCAAACCCGATAGTCGGTTAACGTATGGGCAGGTTTATTTAAGGATCGCATACTGGGACCAGTGTTTCTGCCACAGCGACTGAACGGACAGCGATACCTAAACTTTATAAAAGAACAGTTGACAGACATTTTAGACGACCTATCGTTGGCTGAATATCGCCGCACATGGTTCCAGTATAATGGTGAGCGCCTCAATGAGCTATTTGATGATCGCTGTATTTGGCGGACTAGGACCACACGCTTGGCCACCTCGCGCACCAGATCTGACCCCGTTAGACTTCTTTCTGTGGGGTATGTGAAAGAAAGGGTTTTTAATCGTGAGTGTGATAGTGCTGACGAAACTACAAAAGGATCGTGGATGTTTTCGACAAACTACGTACGGACTGTGTCGAAGATCACACGATGATGCCCCGCCTCCATGAGGAGACGCAACACCGAGCCCAAATCTGCCTTGAAATGAATGGAGCACAATTTGAGCCGCATCTCATAAGACCACGGAGGATTTAGAGCGGTAAGCTGTTTCATAACTAATTCTTTTAAATAACTTAGTACTGAACTAATCTGAATACATACATAACTGAATACATGAGAATAATAAACATACCTACACGATGAATAAAAACGCATGACTTTAACCTTGGTTACATTTCATTTATGTATTTTGTTATTAGCGGGAAATCGAACCAGTTATTTGGGTTATTTAACCTGTAAATTCGGATTAAAATGGCTACGTGGAGACAAGTACAGTGGCAAAATAGTATGTTAAGTAGATAAGTTAGGTATTTAGACAAGTGTTGTAAATTATTAGGTATTGTGGTATAGCCCGCTAGTTGCGGACCGCGCGAATTTGCGTTCGCGCGTACATTGACCTTTAATCAGCTGATATGAATTCAGTTATTCCACTGCTGGTTTTAGGTTTCAGTATTATCATGATTTTTTTTTATGAAATTATCGTTTCATTTAGCTGTACTAACATGATGGCGCGTGAATAAATCTAATAAAACGTTGTAAAAATATGATTGTTTTTTCATCAGGATCAAATTTATTTGTGACCCATGATCAAAGGTATACTTGGTGCTGTCGCCTGTCTTAGTTTTCGGGAGCGTTCCAAAAATACCCTGTATATAAACTTATTAATAAAGTAATTACAGTCAGTCTTACGTCAACACTCAAGCGTTTCATTTCTCTCGTCCTTATATAGATATCTACAAAAGTGATTGTTGCTCAAATATTAATTATAGTAATTTAGTTAATCCCTGATTAAAAGCAATTTGTAAATAATTTTATAATTTGAATTCACTGATTGCACATTTAAAAATGTACGAATAAGTGACAGTTGCATTTAATATGCATAATTTTGATGTTGATGCTGTGAAAGCAAATTTTAGACTAATATAGTTTTTAGGTATATTTTAGTCATGGATTGTTACTCAAAACTTATGATAATTTAGAAAAACACTGAAGTGAAACTATTAATTTTGATTTACTGGTTGCAATAACAATAAAAGTATACTACAAAAATAATTAATAAGTAAATGATTAAATTTCAGAGGTATATATTTTGTTTCGATGTTTTGAAAGTAATTTGTGTTACTTTAAGTTTTTTGTTTTGTAATTATTAGACATACCCTGATATAAAACTATTCGTAAATATTTAGTTGCTTTACATTCTTCATAAATAAAATAAAACTTTTTTTGTCTTTAATTTTTATTTAACACATCTTGAAACAGGTGTATTTTAAAGAGTGATTTTATGAATATTACATTATGTAACTGTAACTGTAGTACATTTAGATAATTGTAACACAATGCATTTAATATTAAAAAAATTAACCTCACGAATATTATCACTTTCTTAAGTTTCCCCACCTTTTCTACTGACTTCAAACAGGAGGAGGTACTCAATTCAACTGTATGTTTCTTTGTGTGTTACCTCATAACTTTTTTCTACGTGAACCAATTTCGATTATTCTTATTTTATTTAAGAGCTGGTGTTTCACATGTGGTCCCATATAAATTAGATCAAGGTTCAAGTTTCTACACAGTGTTGTTCAAGTTACAAGTTTCTACATAGTGAACATTTTTATAAATATTTTGATACAAGAATGTTCCTTTGCTTAATGGTTACCAATTGTAATGGAGAGCGATCATTTTCACACCTAAAGAGAATAAATAATTTAAAATTAAAATTTTTGTCCAACCGTATTGAATATAAATTATTAAGAATAACTCAAAAACGATTTGTCAGACCTTGATCAAATTGTTATGGGACCACGTGCGAAGCGCCAACTTTCAAATAAAAAAAAATCATCGAAATCGGTTCACCCAAAAAAAGTTAAAAAGTTAAACACACAAAAAAACAGGCAGTCGAATTGTGTACCTACTACTTTTTGAAGTTGGTAAAAAATAGAAGATTTTGCAATACCGAAATCCCGAAAGAAACCACTGTCGTAATGGTAACCAATTCAAACCACCAACATACTTATCTAATTAATAACATATTATTTGGTTTTTACCAATTAACTATAATAAATGTAAGATCGGCAGAATAAATGTTTTTGTCATTCACTTTTTTTACTTTCGAACAGGGCCCCAAATACTTGTGTGCCCAAGGGCCCCGGTATGGTCTAAGACGGCATTGAGTAGAGGAGGAATGCCAACACACAGTGTGGCTCTGCGCTAAAAGTTTTTGATTCAAAACGCAGCTACATCTGGAAGAGCACCTGTAGAAGATCAGCACACCACAGATCTTACGATATTTGAGAGTGAACCCAAATCCATAGGCACTGCTCCAACTAGACCAAGCAGTGAAGGTAATAGCGGACCTATAAAACCAAGCGCAGAAAGTGGCAGCTCGATTACAATGTATATTGACAAAGAGCTGGTTGTTTTAGGCCTCTGCAAGCAGGTCCGAGAGACGGAGGACAAATGGTTGGATGGCGATAGCATAGTCAGCGACAACAATAAAAGTCCAGTATATTACCACCAGCATATAAACTTGCAGGCATCTCTATGGACCTAGCAACCCAGAGAGCAAACGAATTTCTGCTTTCTAGAAAAGAAGCCCTGGAGAAGGGAGGAAACATGAAAAAAGAGTGTAAAACCGAAGTTCATGACTGCCTCCAGATCCTTTTTGAAACTGTGCTGTCGCTCTCTAACTCACGCTCTCGGCACCGGTTTTCAGCGGAACAAGAAAGATCTTGAGCCACAAAAGAACTAGTACGTGTCGAACGAGCCCATAATAAAGACCTAGCTGAAATTCGAACCTCACATTATAACAAACTCGTAGAGACATGATGCCATAAAAAATTTCACAAATGAAGGCGTGCTCGATGATGATCCAATATCTTCTTCATTATCCCCTTCTTAAAACCCTTTATAGTTCTTTTGCTGTATTGTGATCTCCGCATTTATGTATTCTACGATTCTTCATTTTTTTATAGGATAAGGGTGACAAACGAGCACACAGTCCACCTGATGGTAAGTGGTTGCTGCGGCTCATAGATATCTACGCCTATCCTCTATTACAAATCAAAATGCAGATGCGTTGTCACCCGTGAGGACTACGATGGAATGCCTCATTTCCAGTAAAATGGTTCTGCGGTTCTCTACACTCACCATTCGAAATGGCAGTGTCAAGCTGCCATTTTACGCTGGTATTCTGTGAGAGCGTGGTCCTTCCCCGGTCGAGCTGACCTATTCGTGCTACAACTATACTATATACTACTAATACTACTTGTTTAGGCAAAGTTATTAAACATTTGAAACGTGAATTTTTTAAACGTACGTTCGAAGCATAGCACCGGTAGCAAGGTCACCCGCCCCCCGTCCGGTCGCATTCCACGGGCGGTATCGGACGGACTTCTAGAGATTCATTGTAAAGTTTTTTGCGATCGATACTGACGTCTTAGTGTTTAGCGCCTAATTTGTTACGAACGTATAAAACCCGCTTAAATCGTTGCGTCGACGAGAACACGTATTGTTCTTTAAAGACTTATTAACTTCGGTTAAATTAATTGTGCAACTCCGATAGTGATTTTCCTTTGAAGTTCTTCTTTTGGCTCTACCATTACGTGACAAGACTGAAAGGGTGCCTCAAGAAGGGAATAGTTCCGGGGCTACCAGAGGACACCTTCTTCAGGACAGTATTGTGTCATCTAGCCCAGGCCACTTACACACAGCTTCATACAATTAACACATACATTCACTACACTTTCATCAGCCGGGCAGATCCTGGTGAACCGTCTCCGCTCCAGAAGCAGGTAAGTGCCTTCCCGTTAACTGGCTTTCCCCCTTATTGTTTATTGTAATTAGAGACTTTCCACTTTGGCCTTAGGAGGCCCGACCTGCATCTGCTTGTAGGTTCTTCCTTCATGGGCCGGGAGGATCCTACTCTTGGATAGGCAGCTGCACGCCGTAACATTTGGTAGCAGAGCGTGGTTGATTGACTTTCAATCACGCCACGGCCGTAACATTAATAATACGTAAAAATATTTCTTTATTTTTTTATACGTAATTATAAAATTATTTTCCTCGCTGCTTTTTTGTTTATTAACGGGTAGATTGGGAACGCCACGCCCGTAGGTTAACAAGCGGGAATTCGAATCGTACTAGGGTTGTTACTTGCTAATTTGATTTGTGTTTTTTCGTGTTAACTTGTATTTAATTTAATAATTGATTGATAGGAACTATATTTGTTATTTGCTAATTGATATTTAGTAGGGATGTCGTCACACAAGCTACTAATTCATTGCTTGCGGACTGAGCTGCGCTGGGCTACCAGCGCACACGCCTTGATAGGTCGACCGGATAGGGTTTATAACATGAGGAAGAGGCTCGAGCAGGTCGATGCTCGAAGGGCTGCCGTGGAGGAGGCTTACGCTGAGCTCGAGGACTCGGAGGTGGAAAAGGGAGTCCTGGACTCCTGCCGCGCGGAATACGAGCAGTTCCTCGCGCTCACGGACGACTTGATCGAGGCGGGGGCCAAGGACGCGGAGAAGGAGCGCGAAGCTCGGCTGAGTGGCCTGCTCGAGTCCCCTCGGAAGCCGCCCACTCAGCCGGAGCTGTTAGGACGACTCCCAACGCTGTTTCTCCGGGGTCCTTTCGGAATGGCTGACCTTCATCGGTATGTTTGACAGCCTGGTGGACGCCCGGAGGGACTTGAACCCCTGCCAAAAAATGGGGTACCTCCTGGCATCACTGGAGGGGGAGGCCCTGGGCGTCGTCGGCCACCTTAAGTTGTCGGACGACGCCTACCAAAACGCCAGGTCCGGCGGATTGCTGACGAGCATGTTCGGAGGCTGCTGAACATCCCGCTGCTAAGGGACCGGACCAGACTACGTGAGGACATCGTGAATCTAGTCGTCGTAGCATGCAACTCGTTGCGGCGGATGGATTTACCGGTGGACGAGTGGTCTTTTTTGTTACTCCATATCGTGCTGTCCCGCCTGCCCATCGACCTTCGGCTCCATTTTGAGGAGAGGTACGGCGGGGTTGGCGCCTCGTACATTCCCCCCTTTAGGGACCTGCTGCGGTTCCTGGAGGAGCAGTGTAGGCAGTTAGAGAACGCAGCAGGCGCCGTCGAGGGTCCCCCAGCTGCCGCCCGAGCGGTGCAAAAGGGAGAGGCGGAATCAGACGGCCAAGGCGTCGCCCACCCCCCTGAGGCCGAGCGGAGCCCCCGCGGGAAGGCGCCCCCCCCCTACCCTCCTATAGTGGCATAGCGGCCCGGGAGGGACCTACCTGTTCCTATTGTCTTGCATCTGACCACCGGGCGACGTCGTGCCCTACGTTGTTGCGCAAGCCGGCTCCGGCGGGGGGAACCATCGCCAGGGAGCGCCGCTGGTGCTACTCGTGCCTGGAGAGGCATTTACAACGAGACTGCCCGCACCAGCGGCCCTGCACGCACTGCCAGGGCAACCACTACATCATGTTGTGCCTGGGTACGCGCGGAGCGTCCTCTCCGGGCCCTGCCAGCCCCCCGACTCCCACGGGTGGTGGCGCTCCGCCACGCCCGTGGGAGCTCGCTCGTGGGGACGACGCTCGACGCTTGCCGGCGGACCACAGCGCCCCTCGTTCTGAGGGGAGTCCCTCCCCTGACCGGCCTGGGACGGGGGGTCGTCAGCCCCCTCAGCGGGTTGAGAGTGGCTTCGAAGCCACTCAGCGGTCAGCTAGACCGTTTAAACCCCCGTTGGCTGAGTGGCCGCGACTGGAACGCCGCCCGGCCCCCTTTGGTCGGTGCCGGTATTACCGAGTTCCGGAGACCGCGTATTGGTCCCGGGCCTCGGAGCCGAGGATCCCCGAATTTCCTCAGGTCGGCCCGTTCGGGGAATTCCAGTCGAGGGTCATCGAAATGCCGTCGGAGTGCCGCTCTCGGGGCCCCCGGTTCGGGTGCCGGTCCGACAGAGGCAGCTCCAGATAGGAGGCTATAGCTCCCGTCATGGCCGCCTCCACTGAGCCTTTGAGCCGTCAGCAGTCCACCTGTCAAACTTTTCTATTGCCGACGGCCTCAGTGAAGGTGTACAACCCGAGCGGCGACCGCTTAACGGTTCGAGCTCTATTGGATTCGGGTTCCCAACGTAGTGTGGCCTCCACTTGGTTGGTGGGAAGACTGGGGCTCCCCTGGAGCTCTGAATCACGTCCGATGGTAGATATCGGAGGTGCCGAGCCTCCTGCTCCTAGGGGACTAGCGGAGTTGGTGTTCAGCCCTGCCAGCGAACACCTTTACATTTTAGTCAAGGTAAATGTCCTCGATGACATTGTAGGGTTTCTCCCTAACGTTCGTATAAATGACAGCGCGGTTCGCTGTGCGTCGGGTTTGAGACCGGCAGACCCTCGGTGGGCCCAACCTAGGCCTATAGATTTGTTACTGGGGGCCGACGCGCTGGGGGTCATCTTGTTAGGTGAGATACTAGCTCTACAGCCCGATGGCCTGTCAGCCATGGCCACGATATTTGGGCACAGCTTCTTTGGACCGGTTATGTGGTCTCCTCCTCCTCCGACGGCCGACCCGCTCTCCGTTGTGGGCGTGTCCTTTTCGGACGCCGTCCAGCGGTTCTGGGAAATTGAGGAACCACCACATGCGGCTCGAATCAACCCTCTGGACCGTGAGTGCGAGTTGTTCCTCCAGAACAATACCGGCCGTCGGGTCGACGCTCGTTTCGTCACTCGCTTACCCTTTCTGGACTCACGTCCTTCTTTGGGCCAATCTCGTGCACTAACCGAGAAGAGGTTGCTTTCCATGGAGCGCCGCATGCGGCGCGACCCAGCCTTTCGCGACAAATATGTCGAGATCATGCGTGAGTATCAAGAGCTGGGTCACATGTCACCGTCCAACTTCGAATGGCGTTCACAGGAGCACTACTTCCTCCCTCACCATGCGGTCTTGAGGACCCCTGAGAGTAAAATTCGGGTAGGTTTTGACGGTCCCTCCCCCACATCAAATGGTGTGTCCCTGAACCAGTGTCTTCACTCTGGTCCTAAACTGATCAAGGACATATCCGACATCTTGACCCAATTCCGTCGACACCAAGTGGTTTTTGTAGCGGACATTTGGATGATGTTTCGACAATCAGTGGTCCATCGTGATGACCGTCGATATTAGCTGATATTGTGGCGCGAGAAGCCCAGCGATCCTATACAGGTGTTTGAGTTGAACACCACCACATATGGACTCCGGTCCAGCCCGTATATCGCCATGCGAACCCTCCTTGAACTCGCTGAGAGAGAGCGCCTAAGATACGCTCGGGGAGCTTCTATTTTGGAGACTTTGGTCTACATGGACGACATTTGTACGGGCGCTTCCACCGTCGAGGAGGCTCTTGTCTTGCGAGACGAATTAATTGCCATCCTGAAGTCCGGAGGCTATGAGTTGCGCAAGTGGTTGTCGAACTCCTAGGGGAGTTCGACAAAATATTAGGATATTTTGAAGGACCTCCCAGGAGTGGATCAACAAGACCCTCATCTGTTCGAGCACCCTGGGAATCCTAATTTGCTGACTGTGCTGGGCATTCAATATCAGCCTGTTCAGGACACCTTCACGTATAGAGTAAAAATTGATCCACCTCCCAAAGCATGGACCAAGCGCTCCGTGCTATCTACCGTAGCCCGCAAGTTCGACCCTAATGGATGGATCACCCCGGTCATCTTTTTGGCTAAGTGCTTTCTTCAAAAGCTCTGGATGTCCGGGTTGGGTTGGGACGAGCCTATTAGCGGAGTCCTCTTGCGAGAGTGGCTCTCCATGCTCTCCTCCCTTCCGGACATCAACCGGGTTTCTATGCCAAAGTGCTTCCTCCCTCCAGGGAAATGCAGGGCTACCCTACATGGGTTTTGCGACGCCTCTGAGGAGGGCTATACGGCTGTCGTATATTTGCGGACTGTGAGTTCCTCTGGTCATACTGCAGTCCATCTCGTACTCACTAAAAGCAAGGTTTCTCCCATTAGGTCCCGCTTAACTATCCCTAAATTGGAACTGTCCGGTGCCGCTCTTCTCACGCGACTCCTCAACCACGTTCAATCGTCCTTGAAGCCTGTAATCGACATTACGGATGTCTACGCATGGTCGGACAGTGAGATAGTACTTTGTTGGCTCCGAGCTGCACCTCACAATCTTGAGGTCTTTGTGGCGAACCGCGTGTCTCAAATCCAGAGTTCTGAGACTTCTCTCAACTGGAGACATGTCCCAGGGGAGTTGAATCCCGCAGACTGCGCTTCTCACGGCTGTGAGGCCCCCTCGCTGGTTGATCACCCACTGTGGTGGGGTCCCGGTTGGTTATCTGAGTCTCAGTCATTCTGGCCCCAGGGTAATTACTCCGAACCTACCGAATTGCCGGGACTACGAGCCCGAGTAGGAGTGGGCAAGGATAAGCCCACTCGGGATTTCTCTCTGCTGGAACGGTACAGCTCTATCGATAAGCTCTTAGGAGTGACTGCTTGGTTGCGCCGCTTTGTCCGCAATTCGAGAGACCCGTCCAACCGACTCTCTGATTGCGTTTTTTCCCCTAGCGAGCGTCGTGAAGCTTTGAGGCATTGGACCCGTATGGTCCAAACGGAGTATTTTGAGCCCGTTATTAAAAACTTGAAGCGTGGCTCCGTTATTAAGGGCGCTCTGACCCGCCTGAACCTCTTTCTGGACGACGCTGGCGCGTTGGCGAACGTTTGAAAAATTCTCAACTGCCGTACGGGGCTCGACACCCGTTGCTGCTCCCTAAGGACGGCGCCTTTGTCCGGTTGCTGGTAACCCACCACCATGTTAAGAATGCCCACGCTGGGTGTAACGCTCTTTCGGCTATTTTGCAGCGGGAGTTTTGGATTTTGGCTGGCCGACGCACCATTCGCGTCATCTTTAAGTGCATATTCTGTTATAAACTGAAGGCCACCATATCGCAGACTTGCCGCCCGACCGCGTCAGGGCCATCCGACCATTCGCTGGAGTCGGAACAGACATTGCTGGCCCCTTCCTCGTCAAGTCCTCTAACCTTCGTAACGCGCGTTCACATAAGGCCTATCTTTGCGTCTTCGTGTGCCTCTCCACTAAGGCCGTTCACTTGGAACTTGTAAGCGCCCTCAGCACGGAAGCCTTCTTGGCCACGCTTGGCCGTTTCGTATCGCGGCGCGGTTTGCCAGACTTGATCCGGTCGGATTGCGGAACGAATTATAAGGGCACGGATAGGTATCTAAAAGAGGTCGTCGAATTTCTGTCCAGCCACCGAACTTATTTAGGCAATGCTATGTCAAAAAGGGGCATCCAGTGGAAATTCGACCCTCCGACGTGTCCCCACTGGGGCGGTATTTTTGAGGCGGTGGTTAAAGTTGCAAAAACGCATCTCCGTCGCGTTATTGGTGAAACTATTTTGACATTTGAGGAGCTCGCCACTGTATTCTGTAAAATTGAGGCGATACTCAAATCTCGGCCCCTCTATTCCCTCTCATCCGACCCGAATGATTTGAAGGTTCTAACCCCAGGACACTTCCTGATTGGCCAGCCGCTTAACGCCCTGCCCGAGTACCCCTTCAGGGAAACGAACTCTTCGCGGTTGAGCAGATTTGACCTGCTGCAACAGATGACTCAGAGTTTTTGGCACCGATGGTCTCTGGAGTACCTACATCTTTTGCAGCAGCGCATTAAGTGGTCTGACAAGACGAATCCTCCTCGGGTTGGAGACCTCGTGTTGGTTAAAGAACCCAACGCTTTGCCTTTGTATTGGCGCCGTGGGCGTATTGTTAAATTGTCGTATGCATAAGATGGGGTGCTTAGGGTGGCCGAGGTTTTGGTCGGAGATTCGGTCTTGCAACGTGCCGTCACGACCTTGTCCCGTTTGCCAATCTATTTGCGGGCATAATTCCTTATGTCCGGGGCAGGGGTTTGTTTAGGCAAAAATATTAAACATTTGAAACGTGAATTTTTTAAACTTACGTTCGAAGCATAGCACCGGTAGCAAGGTCACCCGCCCCCCGTCCGGTCGCATTCCACGGGCGGTATCGGACGGACTTCTAGAGATTCATTGTAAAGTTTTTTGCGATCGATACTGACGTCTTAGTGTTTAGCGCCTAATTTGTTACGAACGTATAAAACCCGCTTAAATCGTTGCGTCGACGAGAACACGTATTGTTCTTTAAAGACTTATTAACTTCGGTTAAATTAATTGTGCAACTCCGATAGTGATTTTCCTTTGAAGTTCTTCTTTTGGCTGTACCATTACGTGACAAGACTGAAAGGGTGCCTCAAGAAGGGAATAGTTCCGGGGCTACCAGAGGATACCTTCTCCAGGACAGTATTGTGTCCATTAGCCCAGGCCACTTACACACAGCTTCATACAATTAACACATACATTCACTACACTTTCATCAGCCGGGCAGACCCTGGTGAACCGTCTCCGCTCCAGAAGCAGGTAAGTGCCTTCCCGTTAACTGGATTTCCCCCTTATTGTTTATTGTAATTAGACTTTCCACTTTGGCCTTAGGAGGCCCGACCTGCATCTGCTTGTAGGTTCTTCCTTCATGAGCCGGGAGGATCCTACTCTTGGATAGGCAGCTGCACGCCGTAACACTACTTCATCAGTAAAATAAAGAGACCAACCCTGTATAGGCTTCGCAATATCTTTGGCTGCACCTTTGTTACCCAGAGTTAAGAAGTAAAATTCTTCCTGTAGCTGTGCCAATATTCAGTTTATTGAAGTGGATGCATCCTTCCAAGCGTTTCTCAAAGTCGGCCATTTTCTGACTCCAGCAATCTTCCAATTCTCTCTACATAATAATAATAATAATTTATTTCTCCTCACAAAAACAGACAATATACAATAAAACTTATATCTATTTAAATACAGGTATGTCTATACTCATAGTCTATAATATGTGGGGAGCTGGTGTCTGAGTTAGGCTATAAAATGCCCGTATTACAAATCACCAGGTCCCCACCCCACGGGATAAACAAGAGCATTATTCGTGCTTGACTGTTATAGGTATCAAAGAACTTATAATATAAACGTATGATACACTAAAATTCATTGTTATGACACATGAGGCTATTTAAATTACATATAAAAAAGAATAAAATTGTGCTAAGTTATGTGTGTGTGTGTGTGTATGTATGTGCGTGCGTGCATGTGTGTGTGTGTGTTTGTGTGTGTTCGCGTGTATGTGCGTGTGTGTGTGTGCGCGCGCGCGCGTGTGTGCGTGTGCGCGTATGCGTGCGTGCGTGCGTGTGCGCGTGTGTGTGTGTGTGTGTGTGAAAAATTATTTATGAAGTAACGGTGTACGGTCATAATCCAATTTGTTAACCACTCCGCGACTGTAAATTTACATTTAATTTTTGGAAGGAAATATATTGACAGTTCCCTATTTAATTTATTATACAGGTTACTGCTTTGGTAACAGTAAAATCGATGTGTAAGGCTAGTCCTGTATTTAATTATAGTGCAGACTTTATCCTTGCGGCGCTGATTCCTAAAGTTATCTGGTTCATACTTTAACTGGGAATGTTGTTGAAATACAGTATATAAAATATAAAGCTGTCTGACAGTCAGGACTTTCCATTTTTGATAGAGATCAAACGTTGGATGATAGAATGGTAGAAATGATTATAAGTGCTCTTTGCGCCCATTCAATTTTTAGAAAGTGTGTTTTACAGGCACCACCCCAAGAAGTAATGCAGTACATAACTGGCAAAGAGGGAAGTAAACTGATTTTAATACTTTCTCCTGGGCCATATGTCTCAAGGCTTTAAATATTACCATTAATTTGCGTATTCTTGCAGTTAGAAGATCAATGTGATAGTGAAAACTTAATTTGCTGTCAATCATTACGCCTAGGTATTTAGTTGATTCTGTGTTTACAAGCTTCGGGCATAGACAGGTTGTCATTGGGATTACCACACAAGTTGGAAACAATTCGATATGCAGGGTCTGGTTTATCAGTGGTCTTAATGGAAAAGGAGATGTAATTAGTCTTTGCAACATTGAGTTAGAAGACTCTTGTATAACCAACTAGTAACAATATTCATTCCTCTTTGAGCATTTGAGAAAACCTCATACCATGATTTACCACTGAAAAGGATGGCCATGTCGTCTGCAAAGGCAATTATTTTTGCATTAGAAATTTCCATTTGACAAAGATCATTGATATAAACAAGGAAGAGAGTTGGACCCAGAATGCTTCCCTGAGGAATTCCAAAAGTTACAGGGACGTCTTCGCTAATTATGGTATCAATTTGTACACATTGCGTTCTGTCGGTTAAAAAATCTTGTAGAAGATTCAACTGAAGGTCTCTAATACCAAGGTATTCAAGTATTTTTAACTAAAATTGGGACAGAGACTGTGTCAAATGCCTTTGCCAAATCCAAAAATATATCTATTGTTTTTTTTTTTTGTTTTTATTGTCAAAATCATTAACTATGTAATTTGTTAGTTCATAAATCGCATCTGATGTGAGATCTATTTGCTCTAAAGCCAAATTTATTTATGTGACAAGAGATGTTTATTTTACAAGTATTTTCCTAATCTATTATTTATAATGCGTTATTAAATTTTTGAGATAGTGGGAAGAATAGAAATAAGTCTATAGTTACTGACACAGCCCCTGTCTCCACTTTTATGAATCGGGTGGATTCGCGATTTCTTGTATATCCGCGGTATACTCCAGTTGAAAGTGATAAATTGCAAATGTACGTTATCATACATTTGCAATTTATAATATACATTAGAACATCTCTGTTAGCCTTAAGAATTTCACTAGAAATTAAATCCAGGCCAACAGAGCAATTACTCTTTAAACCTGTTATAAAATTCCTTACTTCATCCATATCTGTAGATAAAAGACTAAAAGAACGACAGCATGACTTTAAAAGCAGGGGGTTGAATTGGGAGCTTATTTTTACACAAGTTCTGCCTACATTTGTAAAATAATGGTTAATACTATTCACCGATGCTTGCAGATTGTTTGTAGCTATCAGCTCTAATGGAGTCTCTTTTGGTTTATTTGTATATGTAATCTCTTTAACAGTTTTCCAAAGTATTTGTTGTCCTTTCCTGCATTTTGACGTTAAATTTTTTCATAATTTCTTTTAAGTTTCCTCAACAGAGATGAGCAATACTTTTTGTATCTCTTATAAATAGTCTCTAACGTCTCATTATTTGGGTCTTTTTTTAGTTTCTTATAAATGTCATCACGGTTTTTAAACATTTAAGAACACCTAAGGTTATCCAGGGTTTCAAGATTTTCTTACGTCTGGAAATTTTTAATCTCTTGAATTAATAATTATAGCCGCCTTAAGTATCTTGTACAAAGAACTGAAATCCTTATTTTTTAGTTCTGCGTTCACAAGTTCAAAATCTACGTATTTAAATACATTTGCAGGTTTTTGCTTAGAAAAAGAAACAATGTATAAGACAACACTGTAATGGTCAGTTAAAAATGTTTGTTGGATGAGACGAGCTTGCAATTTTGTCTTTAGCATTACATGATCCAAGCAGTTTTATTATGCGTCGGAAATATGTACGCAGGTAACATTCTGTGAAATGCCAGCATATCTAAGTATATAGAAAGATTTGAATCTATACTTTGTTTAGCTATGTCAAAATGAATATCACCTAATAATATGATATTTTGCTTAGTTGAATATTTTAGTAATATCCTGTTAAGGGATTGAATAAAACTATTAATATTTTTGTACCCAGGAGGTCGATATACAGCAATAGCTACCGTATCTTTATTTAGAGTAATTATAAGACAATTGGCGTCTGATATTATAGGTTCATCAACTGAGATAACCAAATCTTTTTTGCAATACACAACGACACCCTCATTTTGAGTAAGATTGTTATCCAAACCTAAACAAAGGAGGTATGCAATGAATTGATGATAGCCAGCATTCAGTAAGCACAATGCAGTCCTAGTCCACTCTTGTTCGTACAAGAATTTGAAATAACCCAGAAAAATTACATTTTAAACTAAGGATGTTTTGTTAAAATATTGGTATATAAAATATATAAATATGGTATATAAAATATATTAATTATATGGAGATAAAATACTAAGGAATCCTTCATGTTCGTTTATTTAAAAAAAATAGTATTACATTTTAACTTCTTACAATCACCATATCCAAACAAAATTATTACTTGTAACTAGTTCATACTAAACACAAGAAATATAATATAAATTATCGTCATCTCATACTAATTGTGATAATGTTATAAATACGAAAACAATATCAAATGCTACTCATTAGATCACAGTAAATGCCTACTGTAGCTATGTTTATGGCATTCAAATTATTTTTTTACATAACAAAACATTCCCGCAAATATAACAGATGAACTGAAGACAGGAAACGGTATTAGTATTGTTTTAGTAAAATTGTCAAAGTAGGTCAAACTAATAAGATGTGACTATAGCTATATACATAAATGTATATATACATATATGTTTCATAATATGTACAGGAAATCAACTTATGATATTTTACCTTTTTTAACAGTCACAGAAATCAAATGTCTACCAATAATGTCAATATAATGCCGTCATCCCCAAATGCATCCACATGGAACGTAACCTAACACAATATCTAACGACGCTTATGAGTAATAATTAGTAATTACCAAGCGTTTGCATCTTTTAAACTGTCGTCTTTGGAAACACTTTTGCAATTTGCAATTACTTAATAATTCAGTTGATTGATTGATAACAATAATCAATCACACAGCGCGTTCGCTAAATGTTTACAAAAACTTAAAGCAGTTAAAATAGATTTGTTAATGTTTTAAGATTTGAATTGAACAACTGGTAGGTAAATTTATGCATTTTTGATCACAGGGCAGCAAGTCAGTAATAAAATAAATTATCACATCAACTATACACAGGAACTACTTAATTATCACTATTTAAATATAAAGCGTGACGTCGCACTTCGCTACGCCTCTGCCTCTTTCATGTATTGTACTAAATACTTGGTGAATATCATTTAGAAAATTGCATTTAATGATTAATAACGTAACGTTAAATTAGATAGATATGGTTCGTAAATAAATTATAAGTATATAAATATTTCTATGAGAGGCCGGGTGTAGAGTCGAGCGGCGTCGCGGACTGGAATGTACCGTATCACAAGCGGGAGCCGGGCTCCACTACAATAATTTAATGTTTAAATACAAATCAAACTACAATCCCCGCGGTATTAAATAGAGAGGCCGTTGCACTTGAACGTTAGTAAAGTCAGTTTAGGAATAGGGCGAGCCCGCACGAGTCGCCTGGGAGGCTTAACACGCGTCTAGCGGCGGCGACGTCGGCGACGGCGCCGGGCCCCGCGCTAGTGGCGCGCCTGCTGTTGCTGCTGCTGCTGCTGCTGCTGCGGCTGCTGCAGCGCCGACAGGTGGTCGGCGATGGCGCGCGCCGAGGCGCCCTGGAGGATGGTGCGGTGGTCGCCGGGCAGCTGGTGCGTGGCGAGCGGGCCGGCGCAGTGGGCGGCCAGGCCGTAGTCGGCGGGCAGCGCCACGTAGTTGTCGCGCGCCGTGAACAGCGTGACGGGCGCGGCCAGGCGGCGCTCGGGCCGGTAGGCGTCGCCCACCACCAGCTTGCGGTAGAAGGACGCGGCGGCGGCGGCCAGCGCGTCGTCGGCGTGCGGCGTGGCGCCGCCCAGCAGTGACGTCACGCGCCGCACGCGGCTCTCCCAGTCCTCCAGCGCCTCCAGCTCCGTCGCCAGCTGAACACACCACTCTAACCTTACTCCAACTCTACATACCGACCGCATTGTTTACCATTAGGCTTGGCCAAAAAATATCGATATTTGCTAATAAAATTATCGATACATATGGTCGATATTTTAAACCGTCATATGTCGATATTTAATATTTATTTTAAAGTATGGAATTATTAACATTTTCAATTTAATTTTGAGGTAACTCTGGTTTTGTATTAAGTATAACGGAAGCCGTCCACTGTCAAATTTCGAACCATAAATTGAAAAATATTCTTGTGTATTATTTTTTACGAATTTTAAATGTTTGTGACAAAAATGATTATTTATCGATATTTTTTACTCTTAAGTATCACCACAACCTGCCTAAATTAAGGCTTACAATTTATATTAAAACCATGGAACTTAGAACATTATCTCATTATTCATTAAATCAAATCATAGCCATACAATGAAATATTTCAACAAACATGGACAATAAATAATAATGTCAAAAGTACAATGGAATTACGCCGGTATAATCTAATAGTGATTTTAATACTCTTTGCTTAAAACTTAATTCAGAAAATATTTCAAATGTGAATTAATTTAGAATGTAAGTTTGTAGCTCAAATAATCTTTTAAGGACTAAAAAGATATTTCAGTGAATAATTTTAATAATTAATTTTTTTTTATTTCTAAATCTTTTAATTTGTCAGGTAAATGATTATATATTTTTGGTCCTAATCACAGAACACAATTACTTTATGCATCAAAACTTTTTGAGAAAAGGCTGTCCTAGATGTGTGAAACGGTATAATAATAACATTATTCTTTGTTTGCCTCAGGTGCTTAGCAACGTGCAAGTTTAAATAATGTAAATTACTTTTGACGAATAAGCAGGCTTGGTATATGTACAATGAGGGCAAATTTAAGATTCTTAATTTTACAATCAGAGGTCCATAACTGTATGTTTGTTTGGTACCAAACATTGCTCTGAGACAGTTTTTTGCATACGAAACAATGGCAACAGGTTAACATCAGCTGCGCATCCCCAATGTATGATACCATATCGTAAATTAATGGAAACGTATCCGTGATAAGCAGTAAGTGCAGTTTTTTGTGAGACAGTTTGTGTTAATTTTTTTAGAGGATAAACAAATTTACTAATTTTACTTGTAAGATATTCGGTATGCGGTTTCCAGCTTATACATTCATCAACCAACACACCAAAGAAACGTATTTCTTTCACTCGCTCAAACAAATGTCCCTCATACTTAACAACAATAGTTTCTTGTTTCCGGTTTTGGGGAAGATAAAACTGCATACATTTTGTCTTATCTAGGCTTATGACGAGATTATTAGATATCATCCAATTGATAATATCAGACAAAGCTTGAGCAATAATACATTCGTATGGTTTATTGCTGTTATTTTTTATCATTACAGTAGAATCATCTGCAAAAAGGGTCATTTCATGCTGAACATGTCTAGGTAGGTCATTGATGATAAAATATAACGCATTAAGGGGCGTATTACAAAAAAACGCGAAATTACAAGGTTTCCTCGTTGAAATTTTATGTTTATCCTTCATTGCTTGAAATAACAATTACTTGGTAAAAATAGTTCGTTTTCTCTCCTCAAATAAGCTCGGAATGGATTTTAGATAACTTATTTATTTAATCAGTAATAATCATTCTCCCAAAGCATGTTTAGGCAAAAACTCTCGAAGACATGATTTGGGGGCTCTAATTTGTAGATTCTATTGAATATCGACCATCAAAAAAAATATTTTTATCTCCCAAATATCCTACACTTTAATAATAATGGAATACATTTTCGTTATATGCTTTTCACGCTAGGAAAAAAAATCGACATAATTCAAAAAACGACCAAAAAAGCTTCGATACAAGCCCCTATATTTACGAAGTTCTACATCATTTAGAAGTAAAATTTATACCAAAATAATCATCAACATTTGCTTACACTATGCTATTATTTTTACTTTTTAAATCGTTACTATTATATTTTAAATAATTAAATAAAAGTACTACATATTTCACTGTGCCGGCCATCTGCGATCATTAACGCACGAGCGCTTGCCGAGGGTGGACCTGCGTCAGTTTATTTCGGGCGCTGCATCGTTTCGATACTACCGTAGTGTGCGTCGATTACCTGCATACTAGAAAATCGTCAACTACGACCGCAATTTTTGATCGATCGGTTTAAAACTATTTTATATAGTTATAATTTAGATTACGTCTCTTCAAAAATGTGGTCTATTCATTGACTTAGATCATTGTTATTTGAGGGCTTCACCTAATGGTTTATACAGCAACGGTCTTATTGAAGTTAAATGTCCTATTTCAGCTTTCGGAATAGATGTTGATACGGCCTTTCGACAAAAAAAAGTTAAAGGTTATAAATTCAGTGATTGAAGTGTAACATTAAATCAAAATAATGACTGGTTTTACCAAATCCAAGTCCAGCTTCATTTAGCAAATAAAAATGTCTGAATACTTGCCATAATATGTATTGACCCGATTAATGCAGTAAAAGTACTAAAAATTTACAAATACGACCAATTTTAGATTTTCAATATGTTACCCAAGTTACAAGCTTTTTATGAAAAGTGTGTACTGCCTGAAATTATCGAATCGAGAAAAGTTCGGTCAATGCCGTCGCAGCAAATATTTTTCTTATAAAAAATATAGTAATTGACTGTAAGTACCGATTAAAAAAATATTAGTTAAATTTGGTTGTTATATTTCTTAAAACAGGTTGCAACCGTTTATTCATTTATACCACTATTCTACCGGTAGTAGACATAATCGATTATTAACATTCGATTACAGCGTAACTATTAAAATATTTATGTGTACTTATTTTGACACTAAATTTCATAAATAATGAATAATATATCAAAATGGCATATAATAATAAATAATAAATTATATAATTATATAATAATAAATTAATAAGATAACATTAAAATGACACACCAAAAAATATTCCATCCACTGAAGTCTATCCTAAGAAAACTTTGTATTATGGAAGATCAAGATCGTTTAGTCGCCATACTCACAGTATTATAGTGCGAGCGAGTGAATAGATATGAAAGAAAGTATCGGTCGCGTAACTTGCCGCCCGCTCGGTGCGTAAAATACCTAGATTTGCGAAACGCCGAAATGTAAGAGGGCTCTTAATAATTGTAACCCTCGTAAGATTTTAAATATGTTTGACAAATAAATTATTCTGATTCTGTAAAAATACATATGAAAACGAAATCAAAGATTAAATTAGATGAGTCGGCGGCATCTTCTTGATAATAACTTAAAAGAAAAGAACTGCAATTGAACTGTGGTAGCTTTGGTAAAATCTCTTTTTGAGGCAATCTATGGGGGAGGCTTACATTGAGTAGGGGACTTTTACGGGTTGTAATGGAGGGAACGAAATAAAATAATTTTATATTCAATACAGATTATAAGTAATTCTTAATGAGTCTGTCCTGGGAAGAATCGGCAAGCTGGCCCTTGAGAGTTTTGTCGAGGAACGTACCTTGGTGACGTCTAGGTCCTTGAAGAGTTGCGCGAAGTATGCGAGCGCGTCGGCCTCGTCGGTGGCCTGCGAGCGCGCGGCGCGCTTGGCCGTGCTGCGCGTGGTGTGCGTGGCCACGTAGTCGGGCGAGCCGTCCACCAGCACCAGGCGCACCTCGAGGCCGGCCCGCTCCAGCTGCAGCGCCATCTCGAAGGCCACGCTGGCGCCGAACGAGTAGCCCAGCAGCGTGTAGGGCGGGCGCGGCTGGTGCGCGCGCACGGTGGCCACGTAGTGGTGCGCCAGCGCGCGCATGTCGCGCAGCGGCGCGGCGCGCGTGCACTGCAGGCCGCGGGCCGGCGCGCGCAGGCCCGCCGCCACGCCGCGCAGGCGCCGCACCGAGCCCTCGATCGGGTGCACCTGCACACACCGCCACACCGCCTCGCCAACGTCACAACAAGCCCAATATTTATTTATTTTGCACTACCATACTACATTATGCATGTAGCACGAATGGCTCGCCTCCACCGGAGAAGGACCACGCTCCCATAGAATACCAATTTAAAATAGCAGCTTAACACTAACGTGTTCCGTATGATAAATCTAAAAAACCGGAAACCCTATTTACTGGATACGAGGCATTCCATCTTCGTCCTCACTGGTGACAACGTATCTGCATTTTAATTCGTCGTCGAAGATAGATGAAGATGTCTATGGGCCACAACAACCACTTACCATTAGGTGGACTATATGCTCGTTTGTCACCCTTATCCTATAAAAACAACTGCATTTTGATTCTTAACCAAACATAAAATACAAACTATCATTTTTACAGTTACAATTACAAATTAACTACTCGTTCTATAAAAATGTTTTTATTAAAGCTTACAAACAGTATAAAAGGCAGACTTAAAGCTAAAAGCATTCTCCGCCGATCAACTTTAAAGCAGTAATAACACTACGAAGATAGTTACAAAATAAAAGTTGGTTAACATCTCTCTATAAAGCAATCTATCATGAAAGTCTATGTTTAACAGTGAACTACGATAAGCTGTGATAATGACAATTATAATGAAACAAACATTCAATCCTCAAAACAAAATCAAAACAGAAACAACCCGTAAAAATAATGTAACATAAAGTAAAGAAATAACAAATGGTAATATCAAGCGTTCTTTTATGAATTTTCTAAGAAAAATTAACAATTTTTAAAACACATCACAATTACAATAACTTCATTTCTATTTTTTTTTTACTTATCCTCTATCTTATTCATTCATCTAACATTCAGTCTTAACTTCAAAATATAACAATGCATCTATAGCAAATTTATTTAAGTTTTACTAATAATTACTACAAAAGTAATAGAGCTCCTTGTTTGCCTAAGAAACCTGGGTAAATACCACTTATTACCTCTTACATATTTCTACCACCAAGAAAAAGTGCCACCCATTCTTTGTTTAAAAGTATAGATATATAGATAGAAAGCCAGCATAATTTACTTTATTAGACTGTAAGGCATTGCATTTTAGTCTCATCTATCTTCTCTTATTTGTAATGTTTGTTTGAAGTTAGTTTTAGACGTCAATATGCCTTAAGTCTACAAACATATCTAACATGTCCATGTGGATACACTAACCATCAAGTGGACTGACTGGCTGTAAGTTGGTCTTCAGTAATCAATATTATCACTTTATTTACTTATATAAAAATTATATTAATAAAAAATGTATAGAATAATGCTAACCATAAAGACAGGTTTAATGTTGGGATCATCGGGTGCAGCGCTGGGCATTTCCACAAGCACTTCCTTGGGCATGAGCTCGCTCAATCCAGCGAACTGCACCTCGTCAGTAGCTAGCGGCAGCTGAGGCTGTTTGGTCTCGTTTGGCTGAGCGGGCGCGGGCGCGGAGGCGGGAGCGGAGGCGGGAGCGGGCGCGGGCTCCGGCGCGGACTCGGACTCGCCGCCGGCCAGCGCGCGCAACTTCGCAAACGTCAACGCTCGAATCTCCTGCACGCCCAACACCACATCGTAGCCGCGCTCCAGTGTCTGCTTGATCTCGGCACCCATCAGCGAGTCCATACCCAGCTCGGCCAAGTTGGCGGTTTCAGACACTTTACTCGGATCTTTGATGCCTGAATAGTAAATATAGAACTGCATAATAATTAAACTTTTCTAGTTATAAATATTTCAAAAACATGCAAAGTGTTTTCCTTTATATCATAACTATGGAGAGTAGAGTAGAAGGAGGACCATCTCTATATATGTATTAAAAGTGTCCCTAAAACGTGTCCTGCAATGGGTGGCAAAGTGGAAAAGGGTGGCACTGCAATAGCCTAAATAGCAGTATATAGTAATAGTAATAGCAGTAGCATAAACAGCAGTAGGATAAATTAAAAATAAAGCGCCAAAAGTAATTAGAAGATGGAGAAATAAACAAGGACCGACCAATCCGCTTGGTTTTGTACTACGTAAATAGTTCAAATTATGTATACTGGCATTTTACTAACTACTCTAGTAATGAAATTTTTTAAATATTTGAATTCAGCTGACTTCACTCCGTTCACAACAGCTATCTTTATATCGTAGTTTTTCAAACGCCAGCGTTATTGTGGTAGGTTTTGGAACCTCTATTTTCAGTAAATAGTAGGACACTTTTTAACTTTCGCCCCTTATAAGATCTTCTTGTACTCTACACTCCATAATCATAACCTTTTCAGAAATAAAGAGGTGTAGTGTAAGCAGTAGGACTATGGGATATGTTTATGATTTATACACACAATGTAACCATGTATTGTTTCATGTTTGTTCCTTAAGGTGGATGCTCCGGTAGACCGCCCATACATTTTTGTCAGGACATTTTCGCTAAACACAGGCACTATTTGTTTAAAACTAATCAGCACTCACCCAGGATGTTGGCGACGGCGTGCAGCAGGTCGTGGCGCGGCGCTTGTCGGCCGGCAGCATGCAGCACGTGCAGCTGTCGGGCGGGGGCGGGGGCGGGCAGCACTCACCCAGGATGTTGGCGACGGCGTGCAGCAGGTCGTGGCGCGGCGCTTGTCGGCCGGCAGCATGCAGCACGTGCAGCTGTCGGGCGGGGGCGGGGGCGGGCAGCACTCACCCAGGATGTTGGCGACGGCGTGCAGCAGGTCGTGGCGCGGCGCTTGTCGGCCGGCAGCATGCAGCACGTGCAGCTGTCGGGCGGGGGCGGGGGCGGGCAGCACTCACCCAGGATGTTGGCGACGGCGTGCAGCAGGTCGTGGCGCGGCGCTTGTCGGCCGGCAGCATGCAGCACGTGCAGCTGTCGGGCGGGGGCGGGGGCGGGCAGCACTCACCCAGGATGTTGGCGACGGCGTGCAGCAGGTCGTGGCGCGGCGCTTGTCGGCCGGCAGCATGCAGCACGTGCAGCTGTCGGGCGGGGGCGGGGGCGGGCAGCACTCACCCAGGATGTTGGCGACGGCGTGCAGCAGGTCGTGGCGCGGCGCTTGTCGGCCGGCAGCATGCAGCACGTGCAGCTGTCGGGCGGGGGCGGGGGCGGGCAGCACTCACCCAGGATGTTGGCGACGGCGTGCAGCAGGTCGTGGCGCGGCGCTTGTCGGCCGGCAGCATGCAGCACGTGCAGCTGTCGGGCGGGGGCGGGGGCGGGCAGCACTCACCCAGGATGTTGGCGACGGCGTGCAGCAGGTCGTGGCGCGGCGCTTGTCGGCCGGCAGCATGCAGCACGTGCAGCTGTCGGGCGGGGGCGGGGGCGGGCAGCACTCACCCAGGATGTTGGCGACGGCGTGCAGCAGGTCGTGGCGCGGCGCTTGTCGGCCGGCAGCATGCAGCACGTGCAGCTGTCGGGCGGGGGCGGGGGCGGGCAGCACTCACCCAGGATGTTGGCGACGGCGTGCAGCAGGTCGTGGCGCGGCGCTTGTCGGCCGGCAGCATGCAGCACGTGCAGCTGTCGGGCGGGGGCGGGGGCGGGCAGCACTCACCCAGGATGTTGGCGACGGCGTGCAGCAGGTCGTGGCGCGGCGCTTGTCGGCCGGCAGCATGCAGCACGTGCAGCTGCCGGGCGGGGGCGGGGGCGGGCAGCACTCACCCAGGATGTTGGCGACGGCGTGCAGCAGGTCGTGGCGCGGCGCTTGTCGGCCGGCAGCATGCAGCACGTGCAGCTGTCGGGCGGGGGCGGGGGCGGGCAGCACTCACCCAGGATGTTGGCGACGGCGTGCAGCAGGTCGTGGCGCGGCGCTTGTCGGCCGGCAGCATGCAGCACGTGCAGCTGTCGGGCGGGGGCGGGGGCGGGCAGCACTCACCCAGGATGTTGGCGACGGCGTGCAGCAGGTCGTGGCGCGGCGCTTGTCGGCCGGCAGCATGCAGCACGTGCAGCTGTCGGGCGGGGGCGGGGGCGGGCAGCACTCACCCAGGATGTTGGCGACGGCGTGCAGCAGGTCGTGGCGCGGCGCTTGTCGGCCGGCAGCATGCAGCACGTGCAGCTGTCGGGCGGGGGCGGGGGCGGGCAGCACTCACCCAGGATGTTGGCGACGGCGTGCAGCAGGTCGTGGCGCGGCGCTTGTCGGCCGGCAGCATGCAGCACGTGCAGCTGTCGGGCGGGGGCGGGGGCGGGCAGCACTCACCCAGGATGTTGGCGACGGCGTGCAGCAGGTCGTGGCGCGGCGCAGCGGCGGCGCGGCGCTTGTCGGCCAGCACCATGGAGGCGGCCACGGCGTGCGGGCGCGCCAGCAGCGAGCCCAGCGCCGCCATGCACGACGCCACGCGCTGCGGCACCGTGCCGCCCACCTCGGCCTCGTCGCCGCCCATCGTCTCCACGATCAGCCCCACCTCGCCTGCGCACGGACCGTCACAATCGTTAACGAACATTACACGTTGTAAACCGAGTGTTCACTGCGATACGCGACGCTCACCGATCGCTCCCCACTGCACGGCGAGGCCAGGTAGACCGTCGGCCTGGCGCTGCTCCACAATCCGCTCCATGGCAGAGTTGGCCAGTCCGTAGTTGCTCTGCCCCGGGTTACCACGCCCGCATGACACCGAAGAGAACACCACGAAGTACTCGAGTTCCGGACACAATTCGCGTGTGGCTAAATCCAAAGCTTTCGTGGCTGTGAAAATCAGAAAAATTGTATATCAACAATTATGATATGAACAATATATGAAGACAACATTACAAGTACGAAAGTATATCAAGTGCTTGGGCCTTTTGAGATTAATTCACTGTACGCAGTTTTTAACTACAGCAAATTATTGCTTGCATGAAAAGTCACATGATTGGCATGTGACTTTTCACGATATGCTACACAAACGTACATATACATATTTCGGTTTCAGTTCGTCTTAAAAAAATGTCCAACTTTTAAAAGTATATCTTTAGAATATGCAATCAGTATCAGTTTAAATCTTATTCAACTTTAGACGGTTCATGTAGTCTAAAGCTATGCCTGCAAGAACAATGGAAATTCTGGTGAGAGAGAGCAATTATTTCAGTAAATACAGGTTGGTCAGATGTAGAGTTCTGCTACCAAATATGAATTAAATATCAACTATAGACTAGATATGGAGGTGTGAGAAGAGAGGTGTTCATTATTTTGTATCTACCATACTTTACAACCTTGAACACAGGCGCAAGCTGGCTAGTCTCTCGATCTTCATATTTTGAATAGATAGTATGCAAATTTATACAACTTGGTTTTTTAATTCCTGTAATTCTGTCTTTGAAGGAGACAGTGGGTATTCTGTCTTTTGTTATAAATATACTTAGTAACGCAAGTGCTTTTTCAGGTGAGAATGACTCGAAGCTAGGTCCGGTGAATATAGTAGGTGGTGCATCAACTGAAATCCAACAGTTCGGATGGCAGTGCCTTCAACATCAGCTCGACGGACTGGGTTATGATGAAAAAGCACTCCAGCATGCAATTTCCCTCGACGTTTATTCTTTAGTTCTTCGTGTAGTTTATTGATAATTGATGCGTAATAATCTCTGGTCATTGTCTTTCCTTTATTGAAATAGTCGATCATTATTATACCTTCCGCATCCCAGAAGACAGAGGTCATTATTTTTCTAAGGAATGAATGGTGGGAAAGATAGTTTTTTCTATGGCTTGCTTTGCTTTTTCATCTCAGGGTTAAAATGGTGTACCCACGTTTTATCTATGGTTACGAACGAGCGCAAAAAGAATTTGGATTTTCTTCAATTGTTGCTAAATTTAGTTTTCAAATTTCAAATTTTGCTTTCTTTTGGACATCTAAAAGTTAAAGTAAACTGAATTGTCCCAAACGAAAGCTTTAGAATCTCAGCTAAATAACGGATGGTCACACATCTATCTATCTTAACTTTTTTTTTTAAACATTGTTTTATGAAGCGGTCATTGTTAGTCGCCCAGAGCGAGTGTCGTCATGGCAGGTTTTGCCGCGTGTAAATTCTCTCACCAGTATGCCATTTTAGAATAAGACCAAGTAATGTTTGCTAGAGTAAACTGCAGTTTTTCAAAACATTTTTTGGTAGAAAAAAGTTCAGGCAGAAATATTTAATAACCACTCGAGTTTCTGCTTTTTGAATATGAATTGAATTCTCGGCAATTGAAAAAAAATTGGGTATAGTTGTTTATATAGTTGTTTTTTGCCTTGTCTACTAACGAATTTAAGATTTGGAAAAAAATAGAACGCATTTCTATAACTCATTGACAAGGGTCCTATTCCGAATACTTATTGCTCAACTTGGTATAAAAAATTTAGAAGTGACTACTTTGTTTGTAAGATAGAAATGTTAAGTACGTGTATTTTGAGTGTGATAAAGTGCATGCTATTTTAAACAGACAAAGTTAAGTAAATGAAGTACATAGTGGATGAGTAAAGCAATGACGATGTTTTTAATGGTGCAGTAGTTTGAAGCGAAGTATTAGCAGCGTAAAGTAGTGTAAGTGTAGAGGATCAGTTTTTGTGCAAGAGGTGGCGGTACCGTCGATCTTGGGGCGGGCGACGGCGCGGAAGTCGTCGTGCGTCTGGCTGGCCAGGAAGGCGTCGCGCAGCACGGCGGCCAGCTGGAACAGGCCGGCCACGGGCGCCAGCGCCGCCGCCTGGCGCAGCAGCGCGCGCGCGCCCGCCGCCGTGGCCGCGTCCGCGCCGCTCAGCGCCACGCGCACGCCGCGCGCCCGCCAGCTGCCAAGTGCCCAACCCTTCACTCATTCGTACAACACAACGGGCAATGCCTCGAAACGACATACATTCGTGCAGGTCAACTCAATAAAAACGTGTTACAAAACAGACTACCGTGGTATAACCACGCTGCTGGTCTATCATTGCAACACGAATGAGTAAATAATAATTAGAAAAGAATCACAGAATACCAACGGAAATAAAAGCCTAACACTGCTTGCTACCTTCTTTTACTGATAACGAGACATTTTATCCTAGTCTTTTAGTCCATTTTATCCTAATAGGAATGACAACGTATCTATATTTTGATTCTTCATTGAGGTAAGTCCGCCTCAGCATCCCTTTACTATCAGATGTACTGTCCGCACATTCTCATCGATCAAAAATTACTACACCCTTAGTACGAAACTAGTAGGAAATATTCCCATATTCTATAAAAAAAGGATGCATTATTATCCCGCTATAAAAAGTAAGGAGGATAGAATAAGGAGTGATACCGGCGAATGCACCAGGCCTGGTAGCCGGTGCGCACGCCGCTGCGCGAGTTGAACAGCAGGCACGTGGCTCCGCGCACCACCAGCCACTCCGCCAGCTCCAGCCCGAACCCGCCCAGCCCGCCTGCAACACAGCACTCACATTACCCACCGTCAACGCCTTGGCAGAAGCACGACACGTATAAAGAGAAAGGTGTGGGGGCAGCTCGGTGGCCGCCGCCTCCGTCTGACCAAACAGCGACATAGTCCGTCCCAACATTCTTGTGCAACGTGAAGCTCGAGAATGTTCGCATTATAAAATCGTGCGAATACACTGCCTGTCGTAACATTATTATAATTACAAGAACATACAAATGCATCAATGTTCGTAATTTTTTTTTATAGATAATATAGCAGTATATTGTAAATCAGTTTCACTCACCGATGAGCACGTAGCATTTTTCGGGATGGAAGTAGGTGCGCGGCACCGCCGACACCAGCTTGGGAGCGGGGCCAGGCTCCTCGTCGCGTACGCGAAGCAGCACTTTGCCGATGTGTTTGCCCGTGGCCATGTACCTGTAAGTGAGTTATTTATTACAATTTCTTGCATGTAAAATGTATCATATCTTTATCATGTATGGTTATTCTCTTCGTGGGCCAATGTGGAATTTCAATTCTTAATTTTTCCACACCAGAGACAATGGGAAACGCTATTCTTAACAGTGCCATTGATAAGACCACGGCGACGCGCTTGCTCTGCGTCAAATGAAGCTAGAGTGGTGTGTGTTGCCGGAAGTGAAGTGAAGCTAGAGTGGTGTGTGTTGCCGGAAGTGAAGTGAAGCTAGAGTGGTGTGTGTTGCCGGAAGTGAAGTGAAGCTAGAGTGGTGTGTGTTGCCGGAAGTGAAGTGAAGCTAGAGTGGTGTGTGTTGCCGGAAGTGAAGTGAAGCTAGAGTGGTGTCTGTTGCCGGAAATGAAGTGAAGCTAGAGTGGTGTGTGTTGCCGGAAGTGAAGTGAAGCTAGAGTGGTGTGTGTTGCCGGAAGTGAAGTGAAGCTAGAGTGGTGTGTGTTGCCGGAAGTGAAGTGAAGCTAGAGTGGTGTGTGTTGCCGGAAGTGAAGTGAAGCTAGTGTGGTGTCTGTTGCCGGAAGTGAAGTGAAGCTAGAGTGGTGTGTGTTGCCGGAAGTGAAGTGAAGCTAGAGTGGTGTGTGTTGCCGGAAGTGAAGTGAAGCTAGAGTGGTGTGTGTTGCCGGAAGTGAAGTGAAGCTAGAGTGGTGTGTTGCCGGAAGTGAAGTGAAGCTAGAGTGGTGTGGTTTGCCGGAAGTGAAGTGAAGCTAGAGTGGTGTGTGTTGCCGGAAGTGAAGTGAAGCTAGAGTGGTGTGTGTTGCCGGAAGTGAAGTGAAGCTAGAGTGGTGTGTGTTGCCAGAAGTGAAGTGAAGCTAGAGTGGTGTGTGTTGCCGGAAGTGAAGTGAAGCTAGAGTGGTGTGTGTTGCCGGAAGTAAAGTGAAGCTAGAGTGGTGTGTGTTGCCGGAAGTGAAGTGAAGCTAGAGTGGTGTGTGTTGCCGGAAGTGAAGTGAAGCTAGAGTGGTGTGTGTTGCCGGAAGTGAAGTGAAGCTAGAGTGGTGTGTGTTGCCGGAAGTGAAGTGAAGCTAGAGTGGTGTGTTGCCGGAAGTGAAGTGAAGCTAGAGTGGTGTGTGTTGCCGGAAGTGAAGTGAAGCTAGAGTGGTGTGTGTTGCCGGAAGTGAAGTGAAGCTAGAGTGGTGTGTGTTGCCGGAAATGAAGTGAAGCTAGAGTGGTGTGTGTTGCCAGAAGTGAAGTGAAGCTAGAGTGGTGTGTGTTGCCGGAAGTGAAGTGAAGCTAGAGTGGTGTGTGTTGCCGGAAGTGAAGTGAAGCTAGAGTGGTGTGTGTTGCCGGAAGTGAAGTGAAGCTAGAGTGGTGTGTGTTGCCGGAAGTAAAGTGAAGCTAGAGTGGTGTGTGTTGCCGGAAGTGAAGTGAAGCTAGAGTGGTGTGTGTTGCCGGAAGTGAAGTGAAGCTAGAGTGGTGTGTGGTACCGGAAGTGAAGTGAAGCTGTAGTGTGTGGTACCGGAAGTGAAGTGAAGCTGTGGTGTGTGGTACCGGAAGGCCTGTTCGAGCTGGTGGTCGGAGAACACGGTGCTGGGCAGCGGGCGCACGGCGCCGCTGGCCAGCCCCTCCGCCACGCAGCGCACGACGGCCGCACGCTCGCTCTCTGCCTCCGCTCCAGCTCCCGCCTCCGCCTCGAACAGCGCGTCCAGCAGGATGCCGTGGAACGTCGTGTTCTTCAGGAATATCGCCATGCCCTACTCCAAGAAATAACACACACCGTTATAATATTAATATTGTCCGCACGAACGAGCGACATATATGGGTGAAAGCATAAATATATTGATATATAAAATAAATTGAAATAATATACATATAGAAATTAAATCATAATCAAACTATGTTCTGGCGGTGTAAGAACACTCATGTTCATTGCTTAACATAGGCCTCCCCCAAGGAATGCCGCAAAGCACAATCTTGAGCCACCTGTATCCATTAACTTACCGATGGAGTAGGTCATTACGAGTAATGACCTACTCCATCTAGTCGGGGGGCCGTCCTACACTTCGCCTACCTGTACAAGGGTGCCACTCGAGAATCCTTCTTCCCCATCGATTGACGGTTCTTCAAACTATATGGCCGGCCCATTGCCACTTCCGCTTACTAATCCCTTGGGCTATGTCGGTTACCCTGGTTCTATTGCATATATCCTCATTTCTGAGTTTATCACACAAAGAAACTTCGGGCATAGTCCTTTCCATAGCTCGCTGAGTAAATTCAGAACCATTATATTGTCCTGTGGGTATCGTAATAGGAGAAAGAGGGAAACTAAAACAAAAGATGCCAGCAGCATATTTCTGATAATAATTCAAAATAATAAAAACCAAGCGTGGTAATTATCATTTGTATGACGAGGCAAACTATGGGATAAGGACATATTGCGACAGGTTAAGATAACGACGACGCAAGTGTTGTATAACAACAAACTCACGAGAGGAGTGTTGTTGGAGAGGTCGAGCTTGCCGATCTCGAGGAAGCGGCCGCCGTTGGCGAGGCAGCGCACGGAGGCGAGCAGCTTGTCGGCGGCCAGCGAGTTGAGCACGAGGTCGACGCCGCGGCCGCGCGTGCGGCGCAGCACCAGCTGCTCGAAGGACGTGTCGCGCGAGTTGCCGATGTTCTCGTCGGGCAGCTGTGGGAAGCGCTCGCGCAGGAAGGCGCGCTTCTCGGGCGAGCCCACGGTGGTGTAGACGTGGCAGCCGGCGTGCAGCGCCAGCGCGATGGCGGCCTGCCCCACGCCGCCCGAGCCCGCGTGCACCAGCACGGCCTCGCCGCGCCGCATGCGGCCGCGCACGCTGAGCGCGTAGTACGCGGTGGCGTACGCCACGGGCACGGTGGCCGCCTGCTCCAGCGACCAGTGCGCCGGCACCTCCCACAGGAAGTCGTCGTCGGCCAGCACCGACGTGGCCAGCCCGCGCGCCGCCACCATGCCCATCACACGCTTGCCGTCAGCGGACACGCCGCTGAACTCCAGCCCCAGGATGCACTCCTGTCCAATACCACACAAAAACACAACTAGGTTTACACTTATTAGTTAAGCTGCTTTCTGTTTAGATAGGGAGCAGTATGCCTATTAAACATTTTTCTTATGCTGATTTTCGTTGGATACTTAATCTGGAATTCGCAATATTAATAATATACAAACAGGTTTTTAGATAATTACAGTTTAAATGTAAGCGAGTAACTGATAAATACAAGACGAGATGAAGGGGATATCCCTTTTTATCTTAGAAAACGACAAATATCAAACATCTGATATTTCTCATTTTCTGTCTAAGATGAAAAGTCTGTTAAAAATTATTAATGGTCTCATCGACTGTCCTTATGAAAACAATTTTACGTTAGGGTACTCGGAAATTACGCATGTGTAGTAGACACGAAGTTAGGTATATGTAATACTTAACTTCTAGTATCTACACACCAAAATTAATGGAATGTTTTTAATCATATTTTTTTTACATGAATATGTCTTTAAATTTGATTCCATAATGGGAGACCATTCAAAAAATGATAATAACAAATAGAGGGATACAGTTCGGTATTAGAATTACATATTTATCATCTACCTCCAAAAGAACATCGGTCTAATACAACCTGACCAAAATATGAAACAACCAACAATGATGAATTGATACGTCAAAAATAGTGACTTAGGTGTATATTAAATTACAGAGTCCAACTTATTTTATTGGAGCCGGTAAAATAATTTAGCTTTGTAATGAAAAAACCTCATTTCCTTACTACTATTTATAGGTTTTGAACGCATCTAAACCCGTCCCGTTTTTATCTGTGGAACACGTTTCATCATAACACTAAAGTAAGTAAGTCTTAACACTACCATTAAGCGTTTATTTTTTTTAAATAATAGATTTTATTGTAGATTTTTTATCTATTTTTGTAGTGTATTATTAATAATATCTATTTTAGATGGGGAAATGGAAAGTGTTCCGAAATAAGTTGCAAATGATAGATTGACAGTAAATATAGAAAAGACTTAATTAACTTTATTAACCCTTCTAATACGTCATTGGCGAATTTCAAGAAACCGCCACAAAAAGGAAAAGAAGAAGAACTTTAAAAAGGTTGTTGATTCATTTTTGTGATTTTAGCCATTGACTTGATTTATTTAGTTAAGTATATATTACATAGTTTTCATATCAATTGTTTTTGCTGAGGTTGTAGTTATGGCTGTAATCATGGCTACATGATAACCTCAAAAGTGACGAAATACATGAGTATAACATTCTATGAATGCGGCGCAGTGTAACGTAATGCTCGCGACGCAGTGACGTAGTGCACACGGCGTAGTGTTACGTAGTGCATGCGGCACAGTGACGTAGTGCACGCGGCGCAGTGTAACGTAATGCTCGCGGCGCAGTGACGTAGTGCACGCGGCGCAGTGTGACGTAGTGCACGCGGCACAGTGACGTAGTGCACGCGGCAGTGACGTAGTGCACGCAGCGCAGTGTAACGTAATGCTCACGGCGCAGTGACGTAGTGCACGCGGTGCAGTGTAAAGTAATGCTCGCGGCGCAGTGACGTAGTGCACGCGGCGCAGTGTGACGTAGTGCACGCGGCACAGTGACGTAGTGCACGCGGCGCAGTGTAACGTAATGCTCGCAGCGCAGTGACGTAGTGCACGCGGCGCAGTGTGACGTAGTGCACGCGGCACAGTGACGTAGTGCACGCGGCGCAGTGTAACGTAATGCTCGCGGCGCAGTGACGTAGTGCACGCGGCGCAGTGTAACGTAATGCTCGTGGCGCAGTGACGTAGTGCACGCGGCGCAGTGTGACGTAGTGTACGCGGCCCAGTGTGACGTAGTGCACACGGCACAGTGTGACGTAGTGCATGCGGTACAGTGACGTAGTGCATGCGGCACAGTGACGTAGTGCACGCGGCGCAGTGTAACGTAATGCTCGCGGCGCAGTGACGTAGTGCACGCGACACAGTGTGACGTAGTGCACGCGGCGCAGTGTAACGTAATGCTCGCGGCGCAGTGACGGAGTGCACGCGGCCCAGTGTGACGTAGTGCACGCGGCACAGTGACGTAGTGCACGCGGCACAGTGACGTAGTGCATGCGGCGCAGTGTAACGTAATGCTTGCGGCGCAGTGACGTAGTGCAGGTGGCGTAGTGTGACGTAGTGCACGCGGCCCAGGGTGACTTAGTGCACGCGGCCCAGGGTGACGTAGTGCACACGGCACAGTGTGCCGTAGTGCACGCGGTAATGTGACGTAGTGCACGCGGCACAGTGACGTAGTGCACGCGGCACAGTGACGTAGTGCTCGCGACGCAGTGACGTAGTGCACGCGGCGCAGTGTGACGTAGTGCACGCGGCACAGTGACGTAGTGCACGTGGCGCAGTGTGACGTAGTGCACGCGGCCCAGTGTGACGTAGTGCACACGGTACAGTATGACGTAGTGCACGCGGCACAGTGACGTAGTGCACGCGGCACAGTGACGTAGTGCACGCGGCGCAGTGTAACGTAATGCTCGCGGCGCAGTGACGTAGTGCACGTGGCGTAGTGTGACGTAGTGCACGCGGCCCAGTGTGACGTAGTGCACACGGCACAGTGTGACGTAGTGCACGCGGCCCAGGGTGACTTAATGCACGCGGCCCAGGGTGACGTAGTGCACACGGCACTGTGTGCCGTAGTGCACGCGGTAAAGTGACGTAGTGCACGCGGCACAGTGACGTAGTGCACGCGGCACAGTGTGACGTAGTGCACGCGGCGCAGTGTAACGTAATGCTCGCGGCGCAGTGACGGAGTGCACGCGGCCCAGTGTGACGTAGTGCACGCGGCACAGTGACGTAGTGCACGCGGCACAGTGACGTAGTGCATGCGGCGCAGTGTAACGTAATGCTTGCGGCGCAGTGACGTAGTGCAGGTGGCGTAGTGTGACGTAGTGCACGCGGCCCAGGGTGACTTAGTGCACGCGGCCCAGGGTGACGTAGTGCACACGGCACAGTGTGCCGTAGTGCACGCGGTAATGTGACGTAGTGCACGCGGCACAGTGACGTAGTGCACGCGGCACAGTGACGTAGTGCTCGCGACGCAGTGACGTAGTGCACGCGGCGCAGTGTGACGTAGTGCACGCGGCACAGTGACGTAGTGCACGTGGCGCAGTGTGACGTAGTGCACGCGGCCCAGTGTGACGTAGTGCACACGGTACAGTATGACGTAGTGCACGCGGCACAGTGACGTAGTGCACGCGGCACAGTGACGTAGTGCACGCGGCGCAGTGTAACGTAATGCTCGCGGTGCAGTGACGTAGTGCACGTGGCGTAGTGTGACGTAGTGCACGCGGCCTAGTGTGACGTAGTGCACACGGCACAGTGTGACGTAGTGCACGCGGTACAGTGACGTAGTGCACGCAGCACAGTGTGATGTAGTGCACGAGGCGCAGTGTGACGTAGTGCACGCGGCACAGTGACGGAGTGCACGCGGCGCAGTGTAACGTAATGCTCGCGGCGCAGTGACGTAGTGCACGCGGCGCAGTGTGACGTAGTGCACGCAGCGCATTGTGACGTAGTGCACGCGGCACAGTGACGTAGTGCACGCGGCGCAGTGTAACGTAATGCTCGCGGCGCAGTGACGTAGTGCACGCGGCCCAGTGTGACGTAGTGCACACGGCACAGTGTGACGTAGTGCACGCGGTACAGTGACGTAGTGCACGCGGCACAGTGACGTAGTGCACGCTGCACAGTGACGTAGTGAACGCGGCGCAGTGTAACGTAATGCTCGCGGCGCAGTGACGTAGTGCACGCGGCGCAGTGTGACGTAGTGCACGCGGCACAGTGACGTAGTGCACGCGGCGCAGTGTAACGGAATGCTCGCGGCGCAGTGACGTAGTGCAGGTGGCGTAGTGTGACGTAGTGCACGCGGCCCAGGGTGACGTAGTGCACACGGCACAGTGTGACGTAGTGCACGCGGTACAGTGACGTAGTGCACGCGGCACAGTGACGTAGTGCACGCGGCACAGTGACGTAGTGCACGCGGCGCAGTGTAACGTAATGCTCGCGACGCAGTGACGTAGTGCACGCGGCGCAGTGACGTAGTGCACGCGGCACAGTGACGTAGTGCACGCGGCACAGTGACGTAGTGCACGCGGCGCAGTGTAACGTAATGCTCGTGGCGCAGTGACGTAGTGCACGCGACACAGTGTGATGTAGTGCACGCGGCGCAATGTAACGTAATGCTCGCGGCGCAGTGACATAGTGCATGCGGCGCAGTGTGACGTAGTGCACGCGGCACAGTGACGTAGTGCACGCGGCACAGTGACGTAGTGCACGCGGCGCAGTGTAACGTAATGCTCGCGGCGCAGTGACGTAGTGCAGGTGGCGTAGTGTGACGTAGTGCACGCGGCCCAGGGTGACGTAGTGCACGCGGCCTAGGGTGACGTAGTGCACACGGCACAGTGTGACGTAGTGCACGCGGTAAAGTGACGTAGTGCACGCGGCACAGTGACGTAGTGCACGCGGTAAAGTGACGTAGTGCACGCGGCACAGTGACGTAGTGCACGCGGCGCAGTGTAACGTAATGCTCGCGGCTCAGTGACGTAGTGCACGCGGCGCAAAGTGACGTAGTGCACGCGGCACAGTGACGTAGTGCACGCGGCGCAGTGTGACGTAGTGCACGCGGCACAGTGACGTAGTGCACGCGGCGCAGTGTAACGTTATGCTCGCGGCGCAGTGACGTAGTGCACGTGGCGTAGTGTGACGTAGTGCACGCGGCCCAGTGTGACGTAGTGCACACGGCACAGTTTGACGTAGTGCACGCGGTACAGTGACGTAGTGCACGCAGCACAGTGTGATGTAGTGCACGAGGCGCAGTGTGACGTAGTGCACGCGGCACAGTGTGATATAGTGCACGCGGCACAGTGTGACGTAGTGCACGCGGCGCTATGTGACGTAGTGCACGCGACACAGTGTGACGTTGTGCACGTGGCGCAGAGTGACGTAGTGCACGCGACACAGTGTAACGTAGTGCACGTGGCGCAGTGTGACGTAGTGCACGTGGCACAGTGTATCGTACCTGTCCGGCGAGGTTGCCTGGCAGCGCGTCGGGCGGCAGCTTGCCGGTGGCCAGCATGATGTCGCGGAAGTTGAGCGGCGCGTAGTGCACGCGGCACAGCTGGCGGCCCGGCGTCGGAGTGTCGGCGGCCAGCCGCAGCGGGCTCTCGATCCAGCGCAGCGAGGACAGGTCGCCACGCGTCAGCGTGTTCACGTACGCGTGCTCCACCTGCCATTCAAATGAACACGTGTCCTATCAACTGTGTCAAATAAGTGGTTCCAGCTCGGGGAAAATGTTTGCTTTTTCATACGTTCAAGTGAGCCGAACAAGCCTTATATATATTGTTAATTGTTCATGGAAGATTTTGAGCACTTGACTCATCTGAATCTGCTGATATGTCATTCTTTTGTCAGTCTCTATCATGCGCCAAACAACACTGATGTTATCTTTAGTCGTCGCCATAGAAGGCCGTCCCTCACGCAGATCATCGGCGAGATTAGTGCGACCACGTCTCATTAAACCAGTTGTAAACAGTGGCACGAGATGGGGCTTCATCGTGAAAGGCCAATCGAAGTATTATAACTTTCTTGTTGACTTAAAAGATATTGAAAGTCACAAAAAATCATTGTACGAAAATTTTCTCGCGTTAAATTCATGCTGACGTGACACAGACAATTTTCAATTTGCCGCCAAATCGTAAACAAATGAGAAATTAATGAAATACATATACAATAATATTGACAGAATTCCATTTTTTAAATTTGAACTTATTTTGTTTATTATGTCATTTACAAGTGGCCAATTCTAAAAGCTTTCAGTGTCGCCCTCGTACCTTAATGAATGGTAGTGAAAGTTAAGTGTGGCAAGAGCACGAGAGTAAAATAAATGTTATAAAAATGCGGGCATTAGATATACCTTAGGGTTAAATCTGAATGACAGGGTGGGATTGTATTATAATAGAAAAGTGCGGTTACGAGATGATGTTGTGATCAGCATTAGGAAAGAAATACTTCGGTTAGGTTTCGTCGTGTAAAAACAATGAATGAGGAGAGTGATAAAGCAAATTTATATTGCTGAAATGAACGGCAGAGTCGGCAAGGGACGCTTTAGTCAAAAGTTGTTTTTTCCAATTTTCAGATTAAGAATACTCTTAACTGACGAGCATGTACGTGTAGGTGTATATGCAGGAGGCGAGCGAAGAGTGTTGAATCGTGCCAAATGGAAGTCCGTAGTATTTGCCTACTCTTCTAGGTGTTTGTTTTTATGGTTAATAATGCAAGCATGTATCATTTTTTAAATAAAACAGTAACCTGTAGCTGAACGTCGCTGGAGTCGGGCAGCAGCAGGTGCCTGTAGGAGCCCCAGACGCCCGCGCGCAGCACGTTGAAGGCCAAGTCCTTGCGCACCTGGGGCGCGTAGGCGGGTGCGTCGGGCGCGAAGGGCTCTTGCGCGCCGGGCAGGAAGTACAAGCGCAGCGCGCGGCCGCCGGGCTCGGCGCGCAGGCACGTGCCCAGCCCCAGCAGGCCGGCCGCGGGCGCGCGCGCCCACGCGTACACGCGCATCTCCTCGCTCTCCGCACGCGCCAGCGCCGCGCGCAGCGGCTCCAGCCAGCTGTACGACGACGAGTCGTCGATCTCGACGACGACGTGCGCGTCGGGCACGGTGGGGCGGCGGTGCAGCAGCAGGTATTCACGGAGGTCGGCGCGCTGGCGGGCCACGAGTTCCAGGCCGGCCGCGGCGAGCGCGCCGGCGGCGGCGGGTGTGTCGAGCGCGGCGCAGGTCTCCTCCAGCAGCAGCATGCCGGCGGGAGCCAGCGCCTCCGCCAGATGCGTCAGCACGGGCGCGCCCAGAGCCAGCGCGTCCGCCGCCATCACCAGATGACACTCGCTGTCCGGCGGCGCGCTCGTCGCGTCTTTGTTCGTCACCTGACCACGTTACGTTAATTAAATTCACGAAATTAGACCTTAGCTATGTGTCGCAGCTTAGGAGAGGCCCTATATACATCGGTGGGCTGCCGAAAGCAGGTTTATACCAACCAACACGAACCTAATTGCCTCTTTATTTTTTTATACTCTAAATGGTAAAGTATATATGAAACAATTTTTTTTGTATAGTTTAGTCAAAATTCCTGTAAATATCGTCATATATAAACATAATATAAATAACTCAAATATGATAATCCATAGGCCGCTTCATATCCGGCTCGAAGGACCAAACATGTCGGGTGTAATAAATTGAGTGGTGAAAATGATAAAACACGAAAGGAAATCATACAAGGATAATATAGTACACCCCCGGTCTCTTGATACCGGTTCCAAAGGTTTTGAATAGCCCTTCGCGAATATCCCACCTAATTTTAAAGCCACGGAACGTCGCGACTGACCACCCTTGATCATCGTTACGGTTCTGATAGTTGAAGCATTGTCCAAATAGTCTAGGATTCTTGGCATTTTAAGGTTAAATAATCAAATTACACGTTTAACTTTCCAAACCAATCGTGGCAGTCAGTAGATTTGTGTTAAAAGAAATCAAATTAAAAATAAACAAAACTGTCCACTCCACGATAAGTTATGAGTAATGGTTAATAATATGAGCACACGCAGCGTGGTTGGTGACCGATTGTGAACTGTCTCGATAGCTATTGCGATATAAAAGGTTTATAAGTTTGGGTCAGCGTGTAAATTCTGATTGCGCACTTTTGATGTAATTGAACTGTACTTCGTACAGTCATTGTGCAAGATTGGTTGTCTCGTCGCTCTTTCTTCTACGGACAGACAATCCTGTTTTTTTTCGAGTGGCCGCTTCTTTGTTGTCGACTTGCCACATTGCTGTTATAGACTACTAAGTCTGCTCCTAAACATATTCGTCCCCATAGATTGCCTAAAAGGAAGAATATTTGCTTTAGTTATCACGCTATGAATTCAAACTAAATAGTATGTACCTTTCTATACAAGTAAAGCTTGACTTTTTTGACTTCAGGCAAGAGTGAATAAACTTTCGTGAAGCTTAATAATATTAATTTAATTTATACCACTCACTATGAAATTGGATAGTAGTGGAGCAATGACAGAGCTCTGTCACTCGCTCAAGGTCTCGCGTTTTTACCTACCGGCTGTACGCTAGCCGGGAGGCCCCCGGGAGTACAAGTATCAGTGGGGTGCCGCACGCTCATCTGAGCGCTCGCATGGCAGATATTCTGCGCAAATTTAAAGAAAAATGTCGAAATCACGAACCGATTCAATGCAGTGGACAGGTGTAACAATTCGTAATATTTTCAACTATTAAGTTTAATAACAGAAAATTCAGAGAAGGAAATAAAGCCATTTATCATTTTATAAAACTCAAACATATTTGATAATAATAATAATAATGAAGTGACGACCCCATCGCCCGCTGACGTAACGGTTATGTGACAAAACTGCTACGTCAGCGCAGTCAGTCAGCACCTTGTCAAGAGGTGAGCTCCGTGCCTCGGCAGAATTGAGGGTGCTAATTTGGGCCCGCTTGTGCTTTCGGCCAAATCATGAAACGGTGCCGGGCCTGGGCGTCTCCCGTTAATTAACGCCCAATTTATGGATGATGGAAAGAAATAGACTGCGTATTGGACCGCTGCCTGACGGAGCGCATAGACGACCTGAAGCAGAGAATCGCTGCTTGGGGGAAGCGGATTCAGCGATATACCGAGAGGTCGACACGGTTCAACCAGAATCGTCTCTTCCAGAGTGATCAGAAGAGGCTCTATGAATCACTGGAGCGACCAATGGTACGTGGAACGGGCCCAGCACCGAATCAGGCCGACACTATCGCATTCTGGCGCGGCTTATGGTCAGAGCCCGTAAACCACAGCGAGGGCCCTTGGATGGAAGTTGTGGCAAGTCAGTGTGCGAATGTTACGCCCATCGACCCCGTTATCATAACGCCGGATGACGTAGCTAAGGAGGTCCGTAGGGCCCCAAACTGGAAAAGTTCGGGGCTCGACGGACTGCATCACTACTGGCTGAAGGGGTTCGTGGTAGTGTCACGCTGTGCTCGCCCGACAGTTTCAAGAGGCTCTCGACCAAAAGTCGCTCCCGAGCCTCTTCACTACTGGGATCACTCATTTGGTTCCTAAAGACCGGGATTCCACAGACCCGAGCTAATACCACCCCATAACGTGTCTACCTACCATATACAAGACACTAACATCCATTTTGAGCGCGAGAATCATTCGTCACCTGAACTCAAATCAGGTGACGTCGCGCGCTCAAAATGGATGTCGGGGCGGTGGTCGTGGAACCAAGGAAGCACTCTTCATTGACGCGGTCATTGGCAAGGTGGTTAAACGCAACCGTCGGAACCTCTCCGCCGCCTGAATAGACTACAAAAAGGCATTCGACTCGGTGCCTCATACATGGCTTAAGAGGGTCCTCGAGCTGTACAAGGTTGACTGTACAGTTCGAGACTTCCTCGGGCAGTGTATGGGGCAGAGGAGTACGATCCTTTGTCATCTACGCCAGCGGATGACGGTTGCAGAAAACTACATAAGGATAAGAAGGGATACCTTCCAGGGCGATTGTTTGAGTCCAATCTGGTTCTGCCTCTCTCTGAACCCTCTCAGTACCTTACTGGGGGGTTCCGGGAGGGGATTTCAGCTTCGGAAAGGAGGTACAAAAGTGACCCACCTTTTCTATATGGATGATCTCAAGTTATTCGCCTCCAGTCGCTCCCATCTTATGGAATTGCTAAACATAACTTGTGATTTTAGCAATTCTATTGGAATGGAGCTGGGGACGGATAAGTGTGCGATCCTCCATGTCGAAAGGGGAGGGTTGCTAACTCTGAGGGCATAGACTTATCTATGCCCATTAGCATAAGGACCCTTTACGAGGCTGAAACATACCGATACCTGGGTATGTCACAGAACATCGGTGTAGATGAGGCGGGTATGAAACAGTCAGTTTGCGATGTGTTTTATGCACGCTTGACCAAAGTGCTTAATAGCCTTTTGTCCGGTGTGAATAAGACGCACGCATATAACGGTTGGATCATGCCAGTTCTCATGTATACCTTTGGCATGCTCAGGTGGACTCAGACCGAACTAAACGCTCTGGACAGAAAAGTCCGCACTATAATGACGTCCCACAGGATGCATCATCCGAGATCGTCAGTAATGAGGCTGTACGGCTGTTCGGCGCTTTCTAACTCTGAGTATCTGCACAGGCACAACTTAGTAGCCAGGATTCTACACCAGGAGCTCGCTCTGAAATACGGTCTCGTGGATCGGAAACTGCCGTATTATAAGTACTTGCCGGAAGTCGTACTCGAAAATGACTGCGCCAGGCTCTACTGGCCTCTACAGGCCTGATATTGTGGACCGGGCACAGTCAAGGAGATTTTTGGTCGACATTACCATCCCTTATGACGAGAACCTCGTGAAAACCGAAACAAATAAGCTGACAAAATATCTAGACCTGGCTCACAAGGTGACCGACATGTGGGGTGGTCTGCCGGCCGGAATTATTCCTGTGGTCGTTTCTGCAAACGGGTTAATCCCAGTTAGCCTCTCGGGTCATCTGAGGCGACTGGGACTCCGTGACGGACCGCTCCAAGCTCAAATGCAGAAGGCGGTGCTCCTCGATACCGCCCGAATCGTCCGCCGGTTTCTTTCCCTTTCCCCCTAACCCTCGGCCGTTTGGTCTCCCCTGCCGAGGGCTTCCACCTGGTTGGGTTTTTATATATTTATGTATTTTTCATGTATTTATTCTATTTTATTTATATTTATGTATGTTTATGTATTTAGCTTACAATTATATATTTAAACAACCCAACCAGATGAGAAAACTTTATAGATAACCCCAATAATAATAATAATTCATTTATTTCGGACAAAAAAAAATATCCATAAAAAATTATGAAACAAATAAAATAACTATTTCATTTTTTCTAGTTTATTATTCATTTTATCATCTTTGTACAACCATATTACGTTCGCTAGATGACACAGCCATACGACGGTGGCGCGGTGGGCAAAGCGTACTCAACTCCCGGTATGCGTACAGAAGGTGTATTTCTGCTTGCAGCTCGCTCTGCTTAGCTGTCTAGGATAACTATTAAAACTTTGTAGGCTATTAGCGTAGTATTTTCGCTTTTGTATTGGGACAGGTATATCTGTTACGTAGTAACTATCATCACAGAATAAATAATAGTACATGAACAGAAGAAGCATCACTTCCTGATAGCAAACTTGCGAGTTTAAACTTGTTACAACGTCGCTAATGTTCATAATACTTCGCACGCCTCGGAAGTGACTTTCGTGAAATTACCCTACCGTTTATATATTCGAAAAAAAAATTATGCGGCGCGCGTATTAAATAAAAATGCACCTTACGTCCGCGTGCAATTGTCTGTATCACTTAGTCCGTTACGCTAATTTAAGGTCGCTTTTACTGTAGGGTTAGGTGTTGTGAGAGAACAGATTGAATCCTTTGATATGTTGGTAGCAGAATATACCGAGGTGTTATGCAATGTATTAGTAATTTGCTGTTATAAGAATATTATTGTTCAATGGTTTCAGCTGTGTATTGATATGTCAGTCAATCAGTCAGTTTTCTCATGTTTAGGTAGGTAGGATCTACGTACAGTAATAATAAACGTACCTATTGTACTCGTAAATACTTAGGTAATATTTAACATTGTACAATATGCAACATCGAGAAAAATTAAGATTATAACAACGTGAAATGTTTTTGAAACTCAGATAATTTACCTACTTAACATTTTTTATTTCACAATTTCTGCTATTTACAAACATGCCGTCAGCATTATTAATGAAATAGTAGCAACGAGAAGTGCTGTTATTTTCAATCTCTTTTTTTTATCGACAATGTATTTAACAACAAACCAGCATATGCTGATCTTGTATTAGTAAGCAGTCACTATCATTGCGAGGTCTACTTATACAATTTTTTTTAAAGGCATTGCCATTATACACGAATAAAACGAAAACCGCAAGCTGTGGTCGCGTATCTGTAACCATGGCGTCTCTAACTAGGTACCTAATAATCTAGATCTAAATAATAATCTCTAAATAATAACATCTTACCTTTCGATATCCTTTGGAACAGTAAAGAATGAAAAGTCGACATTCCTATTGTTATTTAAGCACCCATATGCTGTGCAGTACCTTTTGGCTTTATAAGTGGCTATATTTGAATAAAAACTTAAAAATAAATGTCAAAAGTGCCTAAATACTTATAAGAGAAAAATATTTTTTTGGTTAACGTAAGGCGCGCGTTAGCTCGAATGCGCTAGTGACAACCTTACTGAATTAATCTTTTACGAAACGGCCGCGCAGCGTAGGTATATTTTCATGCCGCGCGGAGTGAGACAGGCCTGCTATCATCTAGTTCGTGGTAATTGACTTATAGATACTGAATAAAAATGTAATTATATGTGGTGCTCACTTTCACGGCCAAGGGCTCCATGGCGGAGGTGTAGAGCGCGTGGTGCGCGCCGGCGGCCAGGCTGGCGTCCAGGCGCGCCTGCGGCTCGGCCAGCAGCAGCGGCAGCACGTGCGGCAGCAGCAGCGCCTCGGCCGGCCGGCCCAGCGCCGCCTCCGCGCCGCGCAGCCGCAGCGCGCCCGCGTTCTCCAGCACCAGCTGCAGGCACGCCGTGAGCGCGTCGCGCCGCGCCCGCGCCGCGTCCTCGGCGCTTGTACCTCCCGCGCCCCCCGCCGCCTCGTACGGAACGAACACGTACTTCTCCAGCTTGGGCGGCGGCTGCGGGTTGGCGCGGCGCGGCGCAAGGCTCGTCTTGACGCCGCGCAGCTCGACGCCGCCCGCCGAGATCACGTCGATGTCGCGCAGCATCCGCACCGGCACCGTCGCCTGGCCGTCGGCCACCGGCTGCGCCGTGGGGTCGATAAGCGCGCGCTGTAGCCGCGTGGGCAGATACAGCTCGCGCGTGTCCACGCCGATAATGCCGAACTGCAGCATGGTGTCCATGAACGAGATCCAGTTGCCGTCCCAGGCCAGCGTGCCGGCGGTGCCGCGCGCGTCCGACGTGCGGATACCGCGAAACACGCCGCCGTAGTTGTACCCGCGGAGTCGCAGCTCCTTGTATATGTCGTCGGTGACGAGCGGCAAGTGGTCCGGCTCCGCGGTGTCGACGTGCGGAGGCAGTGTCAAGCGCTCGGCGGCGGGGTCCTCGACCAGACGCACGTTGCCCGTGACGACGACGGCGCCGCCCTCGCACACGTCGAATTGGCCGCTGCCGTCCAGAATATTGATGAGGAAGCGCACGGGAGCGTCGCGAGATACGATTGTGGCTCGCTTAAATTGAACGTTTTCTAGTATAATTGGTGTTTCTTCTAATTTTCGATTATTTATTTTAGCCATCGTTTTCCACACGAGAGTCTGCAATAAGGAATATATATATATAATCAGTATTGACATTATTTTCTGAAACTAATTTAAGATTAAGTACTTTTTATTTCTTTTAACATTTTTGTGAGTAAAGTGATCAATAGTTATAGTTTTTGTTCTTTATGATTTTATATTTTTTCTACCTTTTGTATTTTTTATATACATATAACGGGGTGTGTTTGGCAGATCGGGAATTTGTTTAAATTTGGAATTAGTGTTTGCGTGCGAAGGTGCGCGCCGCGTCGGAGACTGACCAGGTAGCCGGTGGCGGGGAAGAGCACGCGGCCGTCGATGTTGTGTCCGGCGACGAACTCGTCCTCGGGGCGCGCCAGGTCGCACTCGAGCACGCACTCGCCGGAGCGCGCGGCGCCGCCGAAGTGCGCCACGCTCCACTCGGCGCTGTGGTCCCACAGCACGTGCGGCGCCAGGCGCGGCGTGCCGCGCGCCACGGGCCAGCGCGCGGGCGCGGACAGCGCGGCGGGGCGCGGCTGCGCGCCGGCGGCGTAGGCGCGGCCCAGCGCGGCCAGCAGATGGCGCAGCGCGCAGCGCGCGTCGCGCCGCAGCAGCGCCACGTGCGCCGCGCCCGGCGCCGGCAGCGCGCGCTTCAGCACGGCCTGCAGCAGCGCGTGCGGCGCCAGCTCCAGCACCAGCGCGCGCGCCGGCACCGACCCCAGCGCCTCCGCGAACCGCACCGGCGACAGCAGGTTGTTCACGTGGTACGCCGCGGAGCTTAGCTTTGCTGCAATAACCGTTCTACCGATACCGTTACCGTTACCGTTACCGTTACCCTTATACTCTAAACTCAATCGCTCAACACACACCTCTCCCATAGATTGGGGAATATTAGCCGTAGTGGCCACGCTTGGCAATCGCAGCATTTTATTTTTTGGTCATTATTAGTAAGACGCCGCTGTCCATCTCCTAATTTGTTTCTCTCTGTCGCCTCTTACGACACTCATAGCATAATACGAGGTAATATATATTCTTACACCGCCACTACTCGGCTACAATAAAACAACACCATATTCTAGCCTTCTTATATCAATCTCTTAAAAAAACATGAGCGCAGTTCACACGCAGTAGAAGTGAAACCTACGAGAAAATGAATGGAATGCAAAATATAAGGAGTAAGATACTTATAAGCTTATAACGTTTATGTAATTAAAATATATAAAAATTTGTAATAAACATTGTATACTGTATTCTATCCTATTCTCTCGCAAACAAAATCCTATAGATGTATATATTTGTCTCTTTTAAGTATCGATTTTTCGTTTCATTGATTTTCACATCACAACGATTCTAAAAGAGTCATCACTTAAAAAACGGGATGTATCTATGTCACGAGCATATACAAAACAAAACAACCTCAAAATAACGGCATTTCCCTTTCGCCTCGTGATCGTAGTCCTTACTCAACTTAACAAATTCTTTGACCCTTTAGCTACCGTTTGGTTCAATCAAATTTTAGATGTAGATGATACCTACCTAGCTGCAACACCAAACTGTATCCCCCGATTTTGTTATCAACAGTTTTTTATTTGTCTCCCACTACGAAAGCAAATTTAAAGACGTAGTCACGTCAAAATCATTTCAACATTTTGCATTGAGAATATCCATAAATAAAACCATATAGACTTCAGTTATCACATCTGTTAAGAAACATACACACTTTCACTTTAACACGATTGAATTGAAAGTAAGCCGAGTATAACGCACTCACCGATGTCGGAATCCCACTGGTCCTTGGGCAGCGAGGACGATATCCAGCGATGCGAACGTGGTTTGGGATGCGGGATGACGCGCTCGAGGCTGCGGCGCAGCAGCGGCGCGGCGGACGCGATGTACTTGCTGTGGAACGCCACGCCCGAACTGTTCACGCGCCGCGCGAATATGCCCTCCGCGCTTAACTCCGCCACGAACTTCTCCACGGACTCCACCGGACCCGATACCTGTCCGACAGAACGGTAATTACATTATTGCAAGAAAATTGAAATACAACAATTATTGCCAACATTTTCTGCTATTCAACATATTTTTTAAATGGTCTCAGTAGGTGGACAAAGCAAGACCTAAAACCTACATATTAGTAATACCACTTTGCTTTTATAATTTGCATAAGGATATATTGAAGCAGTAACATATACATGTGAATCGGCACCCGGCGGCAGCGCGGCGTCCACGATGCCGCGCCCGCGCCAGTACGTGTACGTGTACGTGTACGTGTACGTGTACGTGTACGTACCGTGACGCTGTCGGGCGCGTTGTGGCAGGCGGGCACGACGTCGGGCGGGCAGCGCGCGGCGGCCGCGTCCCAGCCGAGCCCCACGGCCGCCATGGCGCCCGGCGGCAGCGCGGCGTCCACGATGCTGCGCCCGCGCCAGTACGCCGCCAGCACCGCCTGCTCCGCCGTCAGCGTTTCGTCCGCGTACGCACACCCTGCACATCACACAACCACCTTACATCACTCACTTCATCTATACATCTATACAAGTAAATAAAATATCTATACAAGTAATAATATATCAGAAAGAAAACAATTTTTTAAATTTTTGTCTGTCTGTTTGTTCCGAAATGGTTCCGAAACCGATTTTGATGATAAGACTCACTTTAGATGACCAAACTTTAATTTAAAAAAAATGTAATTCTAACTAACTGAAAACGTATTGTGTTCTTATCAATAAGTCTAATTATTTTTTGTTTCGATTGAAAGGCTGCATTATTATATGTATAATAGGATGCGAAGGTGAGAGTCAGAATGGTAGTGCACTGACCGATCTCGCCGACGGAGTGTCCGACGATGCCGTCGGGCCGCACGCCCAACTCACGCAGCACGTCCACCAGCGCCACTTGCACGGCGGCAATGGACACGAAGGAGGCGACCACGTCGTCGAAAGTCGAGTCCGGAGCGTCGGACAGCAGGTGCGTCAGGTCCAGGCCGTGCGGGCGCAGCGCTGCGGCCGAGCGCGCCACGCTGCGCGCGAACTGCGGAAGCCGCAGCAGCGCTCGCGCCATGCCCGCCCACTGCGACCCCATGCCCGAGAACACGAACCACACAGGCCGCGCCTCCCCGCTCTCCACCTCCTGCACGCACACACACACCACGTCACCACGTCGCCTCGTCACCTCGTCACACCTCTCTATCTACTATCACTGGTAACGTACAAAATAAGCGCTGATACTATGTGGAGACGCGTAGAATATTTCCTTACAAAAATATAAAAACCAGTTGGACGATTCCATAGCGCAGTGGCTTAGCATTTAGTTGCGGCGCCGAGGGCCGCGAGTTTTAACCCCGCACGGAATAGGTATTAGTATGACCTAAGAATAATTGTTCCGTAATTCAAAATAAAGGAATAAATAAAATCTGAAGAGCGCAGTGTAAACTTGATCTGACAACTATGCAACTAAACACAATGGACATTTAATTGGTATAAATATTTAGTATTGATATATACGTTAGAAGAGATACGTATACGTTAGGGCGACGGGTACTCACTAGGACCTCCTCGATGGGTTCCGGGTCGTCGGTGAGCAGGCGGTAGCCGCGGAACGTGTGTCCGGGGATGTTGTGCGCGTGCACAGCGTCGAGCAGCGCGTGCAGGTCGGCGTCGTGCGCGTGCTGCGCGCCCAGCGCCAGCAGGCGGCGCGCGGCCTCCTCCGTGCGGCCCGACGCCAGCAGCAGGCGCGGCAGGCGCGGGGCGGCGGGGGCGGCGGGCGCGGCGGGGGCGGCAGCCGCCCGCCCGCCGCGGTGCGACTCCAGGATCACGTGCGCGTTGGCGCCGCCGAACCCGAACGAGTTCACCGCCACCAGCCCGCCATCCCATGGCGTGTTCTCGGCGACCACCTGCGCACAACAAATACAAATACAAATTTAAAAAAAAACTTTTTTATTCAATATAGATTATAAATAATACACTTTCAATCATTTCCATCAAGACTAGAGCTATATTAATATAATAAGCTTAGAGCAGAGTCATAGATACAATTATGAAAATATCGGCGTTTAGCTGCAGGTACCATCTGATTGCATTTATTCCTGTTTTAAAAGACATCCAATTTTCCTAGGTACTTTCAAACGAAAAAAGAAGAAAAGCACAATTTCGTCTAGACAACCTTACGCCCGCCCTCTGTCATTCATGGGGCTGGGGGACACTTCAATCTAACTTTGTGAACTGGAGCATGAGCATCATAAAGGCTTTTTTTTTTTTTTTTTTTTTTTTATAGAATAGGGGGCAAACGAGCATGCGGCTCACCTGATGGTAAGTGACTACCGCCGCCCATGAACAACCGCAACACCAGGGGAATTGCAGATGCGTTGCCGACCTTACTGACCATACCAGGCTGAGAAAATTATGATAAACAATGGAGACATTATCGTCAACAGTAGATGCTGCAATAAATGAGGCTAAATCAAGATTAAGAGCGTCATGTTTTAGCTTCTCAGTCTATTTTAGAAAACTGCGCAGATGCAGTAAAGAAGGGGAATATTTGGGAGAAGCTTATACGAAGCATACATCAACTCATGGCCTGAGATGTCCAAAGCAGATAACTGTCCGCGCTGTTAGTTGTACGGTTTGCACGTTCTTTCTTGGCCGGACTGAAGTCAGCTTTCAGTCATTCGCGCATGTACAGACGCTAGTCGATACAGATTTGCCACTTCATATTCGACCCTAAGATCGCTTAGAAAAACAGTTTGTTTTGTCTATAACAATAATTATAAAATAAATTGAAAATTAGAACTAAACTGAAAATATCTTTATGAATTTTAATAAAGCGATAGTATCTAATAAACAATTACGACAAACAGTTTGAATATATAGTAAATACACGATATTAGCAGGTACAACAAATTCTTTCAGTAACCCCAATTTAAAATAACTTTTAACTTTTCAATAAAAAATTTAATGTGCATCATCATAATTACAGTATTTAAAACGACATTTTGCATTTACATACCAATGACCCATAAAAGATTTAAAATAAAACGAATCATAATCGATTAGTTACGTAAGGCTAATTGTGTCGCATCTCTAGTTTAAGCTATCGTCCATCCTCTCTCTCTCCTCTTGTTACCATTTTCTACCGACTTCAAAAAGGAAGAGGTACTCAATTCGACTGTATGTTTTTTATGTGTGTTACCTCATAACTTTGTTCTACGTGAACCGATTTCGTTGACTCTTTTTTATTTGAAAGCTGGTGCTTCTCATGTGGTCCCATATATATTTGATCAAGGTCTGACTAATAGCTTTTGAGTTATTCTTATTAATATAAATTGAAGTCGGATGTACAAAATTTATTGATATTTAATTATGTTCGTAAAAACTATATCTGCGCAGCTCGCCACTAACTTCAGCCCGGCCAAGATAGAGTGCGCGGACTTTACTCGTTTTAACAGGGCGCTACCCGCATGTACCTTACTATGCCTTCTTTATCCATGCGCCTCGCACACCACAATAGACTTGTTTAAATTAATTATTTTTATATTTTTAAATTGAATACTTATCCATGGTTGACTACTATGAAATTGCACCACATAACACAGAAACAAATGATCAACGTTTAAAAGTTGGCGCACAAACTTATGCTTAATACTAGCGCGTTTGCAATTGTTATTATTAACATAAAATTATTAAATATAAAATTATAAGCGAAACGTACCTTAATTCTCCCGTCGCTCAGTGCAGGTATGTTAGGATTGGGCGTTTTGTAATGTAAGTTGGCGGGGATGACGCCGTGCTCCATCGCCACCACCACTTTCGCGATGGAACACAAGCCCGACGCCGGCTCCGAGTGGCCCATATTAGACTTGACCGAACCCAGAAGCAGCGGCGTTTTGCGATCTTTACAGAATAAATCTGCGATAGCGTTCACCTCCTGTGGATCTCCCACCTGAAACGGCCACAAATCGCAATTAAAATGAGATTCCAAGGAGGGCGAAGGGAGGGTTACATTAGTCGTTACAAAGACCGAGTATTGAGTCGCGTGTTCTAGTTTTGAATGAATCCAACCAGTGCAGCGCAGCGACAATCATTTCTATGATATATGAGTTATTGACTTCCAGGTCTAGATGTGTTAATATTACTGCAACTGCATCCACGATAAACAGCTTATTTCAGATGCGATAGAACATCAAGAGCCCGCTTCTTGTAGCTTGTCGTACAAAGCACTTAAATATTAGCAGTATTTCAATGTCGTCGTTTAATTTAATAACATTTTAAGATTACGTCCAAAATAAATCAAGCCATATAATATACATAAAGTAGAAACTGGTGTGTCTTGAAAAGTTGGGAAGGCGAGTCTCGGGTGGCATTGGGTGAGGGTGAGTGTGAGGGGGAGGGGAGGGTGCGCTCGTACCTTGGTGCCGGTACCGTGCGCCTCGACGTAGGCGACGTCCTGCGGGCGCAGGCCCGCCGCGGCGAACGTCTCCTCGGCGAGCTGGCGCTGCGCGTCGCCCGACGGGAAGGTGATGCCCTGCGGCTTGCTGCCGTCCGTGTTCATGCGCGCGCCGCGCACGGACGCGTACAGGCGGCGCGCGGCGCCGCGGCGCTGCAGCAGCACCACCACGGCCGCCTCCGAGCGCACGTAGCCGCGCCCGCTGGCGTCGAACGCGGCGCAGCGTCCCTCCGGCGACAGCATGCTCAGCCGGTGGAAGTTGAGGGAGTTGGCCGGCTTCAGGCACAGGTTGGTGCCTGCGACCACGGCCGCGTCGCACTGGCCCGCGCGCATCGCTGCCACCGCTTGCGCGAGCGCGAACATCGAGCTCGAGCACGCCGTGTCCACCGCGTACGACGGCCCCTTCAAGTCGAACGTGTACGATAGGCGGTTGGGGAACATGGCCCGACAGCACCCGGTCAGCGCGTAGCCGTTGATTTTGTCGGGGTCCGCGGTCCACATCTCCTCGGTCTCAGAGTTGGACACGCCGACGAAGACGCCGGTGCGCGAGCCGCGCAGCTCGGTCGGGTTGTAACCGGCGTCCACGATGGCCTCGTGCGTGAGCTCCAACAGCAGTCGCAGCTGTGGATCCATCAGATGCGCCTGTTTTGCGTGCACGCCGAAGAATGTCGCATCAAAATGTGCTAGATCTTTAAGTTTTCCATTGCGTTCGGGCAGCCCGTGAAGACCTACAACATTGTAAACAAGTTATATGTTAAAATTTGGTGGAATAAGATTTTTAGTAATACTAAAAAGGATTAGAAGTATTAACAAACAAATAATATAAGATATTATAAACGATAAAAGGGCTCACGGAAGTGAGATTGATATAATTTGCCGCCTTGAATTTAATTCAACTCAATTATAAAAAACTGTAATTTAGACAAGGCACACGGTGGACCAATAATTTAGTTTACTGTATTGTTGGTTCATTAAATCAATTCAAACTGGTTATGTCAGTGCTGTTCGTAGATATACGTGCAGGCGACTGCGACTGATGCTAGCAAATTTTTGTATATTTTTACATGCTTTTACTACAAATACAATATAATATGCTGACTAGAATATAGTTTTCAATAAATTTATTCACCGTAGGTAAATAAAATTATAATCAAGCGTGGTACGAAATATTACGCAGATTTTACAGTTGTCTTCGTTTAGCCCTGCGCTCCCGCCCCCCTATACTCTGTACTTATGACGTACTCGATTCTTTGTATTATTTTTAATTTATTGTATACTCCTTGGGCTATTCCAATTAGTGTTCATAATAGACCTGAACTAACCAGTGATTATATTTAGTTTCACTCTAAATTTTAGTTAATCTTTTGTTTGGAAATATTAAAAAACTCATAATATCACTGGATTGACTGGATAATGTTAAGAAGACATGCGGCGTGTAATCTAACACACTTGCCATCAGATAACATACAGTCGCAGACTGCGCGTGACGCACCGCTCACGTGTCGCATTATCATGAAATGCTGATGTCTCACGGAGGTGTACAAAAATTTATACGCGGAAGTTTGATGTCATCATGAGCAAATTTGTGAAAATTTGGCATAACATGTCAATAATTGAATACACCCGGTGATATGTTACAAGCGGCCGCATTGTTGCGACTTGTGTGACTACTGACTATTGACGTGCGCAGCGCGGCTAACAACCAAGGACATGCGTCACATCATGTTAGTAGATAATAAAAATAATAGTCAAATCTTTAGAGATTAGAACATAGAATGAAACTGACGATTAGGGTTGCCGCCCGCACTATAATATCTAGTATCATACTATATTTCAGTCAATTGTACTATTTATTGCAGAAAAATAATATAGTACGAAAAATACTACATTTTTATCCCTAATTCAAGTGTCGCGCTTTTTATATCAACTGTGACTGGAAGTCTGGAACAAGTTTCAGAAAAAAATTACGTCATGAATGTAAAATGGAAAGAGAAAAAAAAATAAAGCACGTTGTTAATTTATTTTAATATCAATCTAAAATGCTCAGATTACTATGATTATTTTAAAGGTCATTGATGACCAAAACGAAGAGCAATAACAAATATATATGGAAATACACCTCTAAAGATTAAAAATAATTGCGTACTGTTTCTTTCCTTTCTCAAAAGGAAAAAATATTTGTTCAAAAAAACCTACTGATGATGCAACTAGCAATTTTGGTTCAATGTTAGAAAAAGTTGACAGCATAGATAAATAGATATAACTAAACCAAAAATTGTTATTTTTATTATTATATTAATGATAACTTTCAATAAGAATTTTTTTAAATTAAATTGAATAAAAATTATTCTATTCTCTTCTATCACGATGATTTAATATACACCATATCAAATCATCGTGATGTACGAAGTCATGACAAAAGTTATATTTATTCTATATTCCTATTAGCTATATAGTACCGATCTTCTCAAAGTGTTCAGCTTGTGCACTATTCCATACGTTTAAATCATTTGCAAAAAGTAATGTGTATTCCGTATGCTAGTATTCGTGTGAATTGGCGTGAATAAACAACTTTATGACGGGCTGTGGCCACGGCCTTCGCGATTTTAGACTTATTACGATATTTTAAAACAAAAACAAAGGCAAATATTAATAATTTATTAGCTATAATTTGTTTTGGAAAGTATTAGTTATGTAATTTTATCTAATAGATTTTTAGCTTTTTTTAACGAACAAACAGGCTTACAATGATTTTTTGAAAGTGAAAGTTTTTTCTAAAAATGTGTTAAAAAGTATTCCGTAAGGTCGCTATACGGTTTTCATCAACAGACAGAATGATTCATGAGGAAGATTTATATGTATAATGCATGCATATTATATATTATATAATTCTTCTGTCTGTGTGTATGTGACTGAACTCCTCCTAAACGGCTGGACCGATTTTGATGAAATTTTGTGTGTGAGTAAATTAATTAGAGAATGGTTTAGATTCACAATGGGACCCGGTAGGTGGCGTTGTCGTCGAGATCCAGAAATTAACCGTGCGGAGCCGGGACGGATCGCTAGTCATAAACAAACAGTGTCATCTGTCTAAAAATAAATGATGAATGATTTTTTTTATATGTACGTAAAGTTTAGTATGAAAACTGTAAAGACATCGCGTTAGCCGTAATGAAACAAAAAGTGGCATCTGTAAAGATCCCACAGCTGCATTCACACTTGACATAAATATTTAAATACAACAAACGAATCGTAACTACATTCAACAGCTAATGTTGAGTTGAGAGCAAGGAGTGTAGTGTATTTCTATTGTATCATTGCCACTTGAGGACCAGAGCTCTGCATACTTAACAGATTTTTTGTAAAAATAACACAACACTACCTGCAAGGCTATATTTTTTTTTATAGGATAAGCGTGACAAACGAGCACACAGTCCACCTGATGGTAAGTGGTTTCTGTGACCCATAGACATCTACACTTATACTCGATTACGAATCAAAATGCAGATGCGTTGTCACCCGTGAGGACTAAGATGGAATGCCTCGTTTCCAGTAAAATGGGTCTCCGGTTCTCTACACTCACCATACGAAACACAGCAGTGTTAAGCTTTAATTTTACGCTGATATTCTGTGAGAGCGTAGTCCTTCCCTGATCGAGCCGACCCATTCGTAGTACAACTATACTATTAATATAGCTGCAGCATGGCTCTACCACGTATAAAACGTTCTTTATTTATGAATGTTTATCCTTGCTTGGAAGAATGTGATGTGGAAGTGTGCAGCTCGTGGCAGAAGTGGCTCGTGACGCTCGGCGGGGCCTAACGGGTATCGGCGAACACGCCTGCTTTACGAGCTTCGTGACAATGCCATCACGCATCGGGCTAGTTAATAGCGATTTAAACATAAAAAAATCATTAAACTAACCATTTTATGTAATAACTTATCGCCAAAATTGTTTTACTTTTATGCATTCGCAAGTATTGTTGTGATGCGGCGCTGATGTTCCCAGTGCTATAGCATGGGTTGCTGCCGCTCGGGGCTGTTAGAGCCAAAAATGTCACTGCAACTAGGGTTACCATCTGAACGAATAAATTCGGTTTTGACCGAGTTTTAAGTTAACATAGGCGTCCGCCCGAATTTCAATACAGGCCGGATTTTCTCCACGTGCTCTACAGGTCAGTACAAGTAAGCATGTAAACAGACTTCTAGCACATTCATTGTGAAGAATTATTTTTTACAGTAAAATTTTTGAAGGAAACAATTTTTAGAAAGCTTTTGCTAGTGACCAAAATATAAGTTAAAATAAACGGATATTTAATCTATACAAATAAATAAAATTGAAGTGTCTGTTTGTAATGTCAAAATAACAGTGGTAGAGCCAGGCGGCAGCTCTTGCTGTCGCACGGATGGGCCGGCTCGAACCGGGGTGGTACCACGACCTCACAGAATACCAGCGTGAAGTAGAGGTTTACCTCTGCGTTTCGCTTGGTGAGTGCAGGTGGCCGGACGCCCTTTTTGCTGGAAATGAGGCATTCCATCCTGATCCTCACGGGTGAAACGCATCTGCATTTTGATTTGTAATAGAGGATAGATGTGGATGTCTATGGGCCGCAGCAGCCACTTACCATCAGGTGGACTGTGTGCTCGTTTTTCACCCTTATCCTATAAAAAAATAACAGCTTTTTGCTAAATGTATATGAAAGTATATACGGTACTTATAACAAAAACACAACTTTTACTCGTATCATTTTTGTCTGTCTGTCTGTCAATTTGTTCCGGCTAATCTCCGAAACGGCTGGATCGATTTCGATAGGACTTTCACTGGCAGATAGCTGATGTTATAAGGAGTAACTTAGGCTACTTATATTTTAGAAAAATAATTAGGGTTCCCCGCAACATAATTAAAACCCTAAATTACACGCGGGCGAAGTCGCGGGGAACAGCTGGTTAGATAATAAATTTATTGAGTTTTACTACCGATATGACGTCTGAAGACCGGACTTTTTGGCAAAAATCAGGGTTTTAACCACCTGCAACTATATCTATACAAATAAATAAAATTGAAGTGTCTGTTTGTAATGTTAAAATAACAGCTTTTTACTGAATGCATATGAAAGTATATACGATACTTATAACAAAGCACAATTTTTAAAATTTTTGTCTGTCTGTCTGTTTGTTCCCGCTAATCTCCGAGACGGCTGGACCGATTTCGATGTCACTTTCACTGGCAGATAGCTGATGTTATATACAATGTGTAACAAAAACCCTGTGGTTCCCTTTAAGTGCGTTATCAGTCAGTAAAAAATTTAATATTAATATTAAAAAAAAATTAAAATTGTATGTGGTTTTGTTACCTCTAACTGACACGAGCATCGGTGAAGGGAGGCCTTTATTTTCGCAATATATTCGCAAATTATTTTTTGTAAATTAAAATATTTTTTTAATGTTCAAGTTTTTCGAAAAAAAAATTATTATTGCAATATAATATAAGCAATAGAAGCGCTACACAAATATAATTCGTGAGAATAGTTAACCATAACCAATATTGAAGCATTGAGAATAATCGCTAGAAAAATAGTTTTTTTTTTTAATGGCAAGCATGAAACAATAGTCCGTACCTTTTTTTACTTCATCTGAGAGTGCGTATGATATTTTTAAAACTTTGCTCCTTGAGCATCAAGTTATTTGTTCAGCACATAATTGATGATCTTATTAGATTATATTTAATCGTTACTTTATTACTGCCTTATTTTGTAAAAGAACTAATTACAAGCAGAGTTGAAAATGTAAATAGGAAACATGTAATCATTATATTCATTACACTTACAGCCCATGAAAGAGCTTGCAGGTAGATCCTCTTTGGAAGTAAGGTTTTTCAGCAAAATGCTAATAAAAGTCTAATAGAATTCTCTAAGGTTATCATCCGTTGGGTGTCGTAAGAGGTGCAGACAGGAATAAAAAAAGGAGCAGCTTTTTCCTGATGATAACTAAAAATAATGAAAAACCAAATCGACCGCTAACTGCAGCTTTGCCAAAAATTGTCCCTACGAGACAATCTATAAGCGAGCCACTGGAGGCACTGTTGAGCAGTGGACTGTTGACAGCATACAATAAATGAATGAATGAATAAAGATTATTAATCAAGCATTTCCTTCGTCAATAAAGCACCATCTCATTTCTATTAAGATTGACTGAAAAGAACGCGCATGTTATACAGCAATTGCAGCTTGTTTCGAGTAAATATAAAAATGACTTTGCTGGATAAACTTTAGGAAAAATATTTGTCGCTGAAAGTTGCGCCGCTATAAAATAAACAATACATAGCACGAAAGTAAGCAGAATACAAGATATAAGTAAAGCATACGCTCGAAATGCGGCTATTTTGTCAAGCTCAGCAAAATTTTTATTATTTCGCTGGTGCAATAAAAACATGATACACCAATTAAAATATGTATAAACATCCAATAATTTGTCCTGTTAACGTCAATTTGTGAATTATAGCCGTGTTATCGTGTGGGTTTACCTGTTTATTTGTTGGTCAGGCGGGACAGGATGTGTAACAGGATAAACGCGAAATGTCTTAGTGTCCCCCTTTATTTTAATTAAATGTCGCTTTACAATAATTACGGAATATGCGTCAGAAAACCGCATCTATTTATAACCTTTCATTTTTTTATTTACAAATCAAAGTGTTATTCGTTACATCGGTGTGGATATTCTGTAAATGTGTTTAATACATCATCATCATCATTACAGCCCTTCACAAGTCCACTGCTGAACATAGGCCTCCCCCAAAGAATGCCACAAAGCACGGTCCTGAGCCACCTGCATCCATCGACTTCCTGCATATCTTACCAGGTCGTCACTCCATCTAGTGGGGGGACGCCCTACACTTCGCCTGCCGGTACGAGGCTGCCACTCGAGAACCTTTCTTCCCCATCGGTTGTCGGTTCTTCGAGCTATATGGCCGGCCCATTGCCACTTCAGCTTACTAATCCATTGGGCTATGTCGGTCACTCTGGTTCTACTGCGGATATCCTCATTTCTGAGTTTATCACGCAGAGAAACTCCGAGCATAGCCCTCTCCATAGCTCGCTGAGCGACCTTGAGCTTCCTCATCCAGCCAGCAGTGAAGAACACGTCTCAATTCCGTATGTCATCACTGGCAACACGCACTGGGTGTACAGTCTCGTTTTCAAGTATTGAAGTATACCTGACGAGAAGATGTGCCGTAATTTCCCGAACGCTGCCCAACCGAGTTGAATCCGTCGATTGACCTCTCGGTCGAAGTTGGACTTACCTAGTCGGACTATTTGTCCCAGGTAAACATACTCGTCAACAACTTCGAGCTTAGTGTTCCCAACAACTACCGGCATAGGTGTGACATGGACATTAAACACGATCTTTGTTTTGTCCATGTTCATCTTAAGACCTATCCGTTGGGAAACACTATTGAGGTCATTGAGCATAGTGCTTAGGTCCTCCAGCGATTCTGCCATAAGGACTATATCGTCGGCAAATCGAAGGTGAGTGATGTACTCGCCATTGATGTTGATACCGTATCCTTTCCAGTCCAGAAGCTTGAAAACGTCTTCCAATGCAGCGGTGAAGAGTTTCGGGGATATGACGTCACCCTGTCTTACACCTCTCTGCAATTGGATAGGTTTCATACTCTGGTTCTGTACTCGGATAGCCATCGTAGCCCTACTGTACAAGCACTTCAGCACTTCGATATACCGACAGTCAACTTGGCACCGCTGAAGGGACTGCAGCACCGCCCGAATTTCGACGGAATCAAAGGCTTTCTCATAGTCCACATACGCCAGACATAGTAGCAAATTGTACTCCTCGGACTTCTGTACAATTTGCTGAAGGGTATGTATGTGGTCTATGGTGCTAAAGCCTTTTCGGAAACCGGCTTGTTCGGGAGGCTGGAAGTCGTCAAGTCTGCGCGCGAGACCATTCGTAATGACTCTCGAAAACAGCACGTAGACGCGGCTCAGAAGGGAAATCGGTCTGTAGTTCTTCAAGAGAGCATTGTCGCCTTTCTTGAAGAATAAGACCACCGCAATTCTGCTCCACGCCTCCGGTGTAACGCCACCATGGAGGACGGAATTAAAGAGCTTCTGAAGGACTTCAAGTACCGGTTTTCCACCCGCTTTCAGAAGCTCCGCTGTAATTCCATCCTCTCCTGGGGCCTTGCCGTTTTTAAGGTGCTGGAGAGCCATTCTAATCTCGCTCAGACTGACGTCCGGGATATCATCGGAATAATGTCGGATAAGACTCGCTCTTGGATCGTTACTCACACTTGCGTGTGGCTCCAACGATGACGTGTACAGCTGCCTATAGAACCTCTCAATCTCACTCAAAATCTCAGGTGCCCCGGAAACGATGCTGCCACATTCGGTCTTCAGCTTTGACAGTTGGCTCTTTCTGGCAGACAGATCTCTGGCAGAGACTTTGGAGCCTTGGTTCCGCTCGATCGCTTCTTCAATACGAGCTGTAATAAAGTTGCGTAAGTCCCGCCGCATACATTTGGAGATCTGTCTGTTCAGTTGCCTGTATGCTGTCAAATCTGTTGACGAATGTAGCTTCATCTCCCGTCTAACAGCCATGAGATTAAGAGTGTGATCGGAGAGTTTTTGTGTTCTTCTGCGGCGGGTCTTGCAGAACTTAGCTCCGACCGCATGGACAGTTTCCACGAGCTTGTCATTCAAATCGTCCACTTCATTGCAGTCTTCTAGGCACTGAAAGCGGTTTTGTAACTCGAGCTGAAAGTTTCGGGACTTTGGATTAGAGCACGAGGGGGACGGAGCGTTGACTTCATTAGACGAGACCTCTCCAACTTAACGTTTAGGTTCAGTGTGCCTCTAACTATTCGGTGATCGCTGCCGGTTTTCACCCTCGCGATCACTGAGACATCACTGAACAGTTGTCTTCTGGTCCTCATAATGAAGTCAATCTCATTTTTTGTCGAACCGTCGGGGCTCGACCAGGTCCACTTCCTGTGGGGCCGCTTCTGGAAGAAAGAGTTCATCATAAAGAGTCCCTCTTTCTCCATGAAGTCGGCCAGCTGCTGGCCCCTTGGGTTCCGTTGCCCTATTCCAAAATTCCCTACCCTCAGCTCACCGTTCTCTCTTGTGCCTAGTTTTGCATTGAAGTCTCCCATTAACACCGTATATTGGGTTTTTGAGGAATGCATGTCTCTAGATATATCCTCATACATTTCCTCCACCTCCTCATCGGGGTGTGCCGAGGTTGGTGCGTAAACCTGTATGACCTTCAGCGAATACCGTTTGGTGATTCTGAGTATAAGGTACGCAACCCTCGTCGACACACTCCCGATCTTTACAACGTTGTTAACGAGAGACTTGTGGCCGATAAATCCGACACCTCCTTGGGACAGATGGTCGCCCTCCCGGTGATAGAGCAAGTTGCCGGATTCGAGGATTACCGTGTCCTCCTCCTCTCTTCGGACTTCGGATAATCCTATAATATGCCAGCGTAACTTGTTTATCTCTTCTTCCAGCTCCACAATCTTCTCGTCAGTCCTCAGGGTGCGTGCGTTGTCTGTTGCCAGGTCGAGTCGTTGTAGGTGGCAACCGAATCTCCACCGGAGATTCTTAGCACCCCCTGCCTGCTGCTTAAAAATAATACATAAATACACAATATTAAAACAGAGATAAGTTGTAAAACGGTATACGTGTTTCGAATAGAATGGACTTCCCAGGTCGCTGAAAAACCACACTGAAAAGGAAGACGCTTGTGAAAAATAAGGAAAACCAAATATTGCAAACGGGACTGCCGGACGGGATATCATAAAGAATGGCCTACAAGGAAAACAGGATTATGCCAAAATTTGATTTATAATTGTATTACGCAAAATAATTGTTTCCGTTCATTGGCCTTACATCACTATTTTGATAAACTGAACAAAGTCAAGGTCAGGAAATGTAAACGTTATGATAAGCATCGTAGTTCTAGTCAGCAGTGGCGACAGACAAATGCCGTTAACAGAGTTTGTTTTACAAAATGTTGGCTTAACTAAAGTAAGTTAAAAATAACAACTTTGATAACCGGCAAATTAAATCATTTTCTTTAACATGCTTTTTTAATATTATCTGTGTTATTTTACATCATGTTACTCAACACTCCATAGTTTACTGCATACTATAGTTTAACATTCTGATCTTAAATATAGTGTCCAAGGGATCTACTATAAAAGAAACTGAATGTATTTTTCTTGTAGGGTTTTTTCTAATAAGAAATTCTCAGTAGCTGGCCGGAGTCAGGAAGTTAACATGACGGCGCACGTAAAGCCGCGTTGGCCCTGTGTTGTGCCTAATAGAGATTAGGCACAGCACAAGACGGTCTTACCGTCCCGTAGGAATATGAGAGTGAAGAAATACAGAGTGCAGCTGTGCTCGCGCATACACTCGGGCACTGTAATCCTGTCCTGCGCAGAGAGCTGGTCGCCGTTGAGGTGAGACTAGCCACCGTGACCGAAATTCAGCCTTCAGGAGATTATTGTTATAATTATTTTTTTATAGAATAAGGGTGACAAACAAGCACACAGTCCACCTGATGGTAAGTGGTTTCTGTGGCCCATAGACATCTACATCTATCTTCGATTACGAATCAAAATGCAGATGTGTTATCTATCACCCGTGAAATGCCTCGTTTCCAGTAAAAAGGGGTATCCGGTTCTCTACACTCACCATACGAAACACAGCAGCATTAAGCTGCTATTTTACGCTGGTATTCTGTAAGAGAGTGGTCCCTCCCCGGTCGAGCCGACCCATTCGTGCTACTATACTATTAATATAGCTGCAGCATGGCTCTACCACGTAAAAATTATTATAAAAGAAATAACTAATAACCGTTTGCTGAGTATTAATATAAATAGTGATTTTATTACATTTTATTGAATATTTATTTATATAAAAATAAATCAAAAAAAGTCAATAAAATGTGCCACTATTTATATATATTTTAAAAATTGTGTATTCATTATTAAATCATGTTTTCTCAATCTCATCTCAATTTCGTTAATACTTCAGTTTTATTTGAGCAAACAAAAGAGTACCTAGTCAGTGCAGTCAGTGCAGTCAGTCCTTACGCTTACAGTTTTTTTTATAGGATAGGGTGACAAACGGGCACACAGTCCAACTGATGGTAAGTGGTTGCTGTGGCCCATAGACATCTACATCTATCCTCGTTTGCGAATCAAAATGCAGATGCGTTGTCACCCGTGAGGACTAAGATGGAATGCCTCTTTTCCAGTAAAAATGGTCTCCGGTTCTCTACACTCACCATACGAAACACAGTAGCGTTATGCTGCTATTTTACGCTGGTATTCTGTGAGAGCGTGGTCCTTCCCAGGTCGAGCCGACCCATTCGTGCTACAACTATATTCTAAATATAGCTGCAGCATGGCTCTACCACGTTACACGTTACAGTATAAATAAGCTAGCTTGCTTATAAAATAGGTACTCTAAGCTCTTACGATATTAACAGGGGTTAAAATATAAAGTTGTCATTTTAATGGCAGTTTTGTATTAAAACAATTTACTTGAACTCTGTGCGAATTACAAATGGGTCGCTACATGTTGTGTTATTTATGATTAAAATAATATAAAATTGAATTGAATTATTTTATAAGTAGTAATGGTAGTTATAAGTGTTAAATAAATAAAATTTAACCCGCATGGTCTCAAATTCGTGATTAAAACTTTTTTGACGAATAGGCAAAGATATAATGGAATTTCGGACAGAATTGTGGCGTGTACTGAAAAGTGGATTCTCTACGATATCATCATCATCATTACAGCCCTTCACAAGCCCACTGCTGAATATAGGCCTCCCCCAACAATGCCACAAAGCACGGTCCTGAGTCACCTGCATCCATCATTCTACGATAAAAGCCAGCAAATAACGCTATAGCTGAACCCTGGTCAAATGCCGTGATAATGTCCTAAAGTAGAAGTCACCCACAGAAAAGTAATGGCAACTGGTTGGTGGTCTCTCTACGGTATAATTCACTATAGCTTTTTAAGATCTGGGGTATCAATAAAAGCAGATATCAATTGTGGACAACTTTAAACAATGATGAGACTCAGAGAAACAACCCTGACTCGTCCATCAATCTTTGGCATTATTGGCCCATGTTAAAGCAAGACCACGCGCTGCTCGACAAATCGTTTTAACATTACAAGACGTGGCAGTTAGCAATCATACGTCACAGGCCCAATCAATTATATCATTTTTTTCGCAATTCGGACATTTTTAAGGGGAAAAATTGTCCTCAGGAAGCGGTGCTGTGACCCATTAACATCTATATTTATCATGAATTAAAAATCAAAATGCAGATGCGTTGTCACCCCGAGGACTAAGATGGAATGCCTCGTTTCCAGTAAAAAGGGTTCTCTACACTCACCATACGAAACACAGCAGCGTTAAACTGCTATTTTTTATTGTAATCGATGAGAGCGTGTTCGTTCCCCGGTCGAGCCGACCCATTCGTGCTACAACCATAATACAGCTGCAGCATGGCTCTACCACGTATAAAATGGCTTTATGACTTTGTGTAGTTTAAATTTCCAGAGTTCTATCGCGAAGGCATATATGATATTCTCTCGAGGTAGCAGAAATGTAGATAATGAGGGTAAATACTTTGATATATATATATATATATATATATGTATATACTATTAAAAAAAGTATTTTTTCAACATAAAACGGCAATTTTATTATTTAGCTCTAATTATTTAACAATAATCAATTAATTACTTATATCAGTTTGTATGACGCTACGGCATGTAAGACATGGGTCAGTTGCACTTTTTTTAGGATAGGGTGACAAACGAGCACACAGCCCACCTGATGGTAAGTGGTTGCTGTGGCCCATAGACATTTACATTTATCCTCGTTTACGAATCAAAATGCAGATGAGACCTGTGAGGACTAAGATGGAATGCCTCTTTTCCAGTAAAAAGGGTCTCCGGTTCTCTACACTCACCATACGAAACACAGCAGTGTTAAGCTGCTATTTTACGCTTTTACTTGACGTTTAAATGATGAAATTTATTATTTTGATAAGAAGCATTAGCAATTCACACGAGGTTGCAGTAACTTTTATACCACTCATTAAACAATTCATTTTGTAATATAATAATACATATAGCGAGAAGCGACATGCAAGCATCCATAAGCAAGTTCACTTCTGTGATGTTAACAGTAGACGATTCAGAGATTTCAGATTCCATGTTTTACAATGATGTTTTTTTTCCCTCTTTTATTAATAAAGTTTAATGAGCAGAATGCTCTAAAACAAAAATATTAATATATACAACGGAATACTTGTTCAGAGGTGTAAGAAATACATACCTGGTGTCCAGCGGCGGTCGTCTGCCGTGACGAGGTCGACACCGTCGAATAGTTTTTGCGCGAACTCATCCACGTTGTCGCATTCGGGCAGGCGGCCCGACAGTCCCGTCAGCACCACGTCGTCGGCGGCCGCTTCGGTGCCGTTCACCACCGCGCCGGGCATCGTGCACTTGCTTGCCAACGGCTATCTGCAACCGAACGATCTTCGTCAGTTACACGCAATTTCAACTCGTATCTCAACTTCACGATCCGTTAGGAAGTCGCGGTCGACACCCGCTCACCTTTAAAAACGACACCGATTTGTCCACGATTCGGGAACGCGATTCAAAGAGCGTGTGGCACGGTCGGGCACGAGGTACTGACCGGGCAGAAGTGTACGCGGAGAGTGAAGCTGAGGCGACGCGGCGAACGGTTAAAAGAGCGCGATAGCGGGGTCTCGACCCCGCCTCAAGTTTCCACGAGACCCCGGTCTCAGCTTATCGCAGCGCAAGGACGAGCAAGGTCGTGGCTCTTCCTCGTCGCTCGCGCGGAGTTGAATGTGGAGCGCGCTGGCACGGCGGCGACACCCGACCAGCCGCGACCAGCCGACGCACACCTAGCACTCGTCCGATTCGACCTCCACGCATATCGGCGCCGATCGATCTCCTGACCCGCTGATTAATTAGTCATTATGCAAATCATAATACGTGAGAGTGCAAATCACGCGCAATGTACACAGAGTCCGCGCCGGAGCGAGGTCCCGCGCCCGCGCCGGAAGAGCGGCAGCGGCCCTCGCGCGGACAATACGCTTTTGTGCGTCGATTGCGGCTCGCCGCCCTGCGCCCATTCATCGCGCCCCGTCATGTTGCTTAACTTTATTATCCGACCAACAACCTTATAATACACCTAATGGACTACTACTACATTGGCACCTCATAACAATTATAAACAACTTTTTACAATTGACGGTCATTCTCATTTCATTATTCAAAATTGAGAAAAGAAAAAGCAGAATTCTAGTTTCTTCTTTGCCGGATATTCTCTATTCATTTATGTATATCATATCTCATCTATTTCATGTGATTATGATACTGAGAGATATGGTCGGTCACAGTTTTGAGAACCAAATATACAAGTATATATAAAAAAATAATTTTAAAGACGCTCTTAGCTTGTTTGGGAGATTTTGGTTCACTCGATTGATTCAACACAATAATGGACGTTACAAGTGTTTGCACAAATGTTAATTTAGTCTTAAAAGGAGGGAAGTTTTTTAGACAAAGAGTTCGTAATGTGGCAAAGACTGGCGGCGAATATCTCTGAAATGCATACTCCAGCTCATTGTGTTGACCATGTACAGGCCAAAATATTTTACAGAGCCAGAAACGGCATCAATATATCAATCATTGTAATAGACAGCTGGTTGGTTAGCCAAATAACTTTTAGACAAAATTTTCGAGCTACGAGCTACCTACGAGTATAGTATACGATTTGATTTTGAATTCGCTAGATTAACAGATACGAGGGTGACACGGAAAGTTCTTAGAAAATGAAAAACTGCACAAAGTAGCAAGTTATTAGTATTATTATATATTGTCAAAATAATGCCCATTTACATCAATACATAGCTGCATCCGACGGAACCACTGAGAAAAGCACTTTGCCCACTCGTCCTTAAGGGTCTCTTCGGCGGCATTATGAAACGTTTTCCTCGAAATTTTTCTTTTATTTTCGGAAATAAATAAAAATCGCAAGGTGTGAGGTCGGGGCTATAGGGCGGGTGGCGCAGTAATTCCACGTCTGACATCGCCAAGTAGTCGATTGTTTGCTTGGCGGTGTGCGACGACGAGGCGTTGTCGTGGTGAAGGAGGATCCTATTGTGAGGTCACAAAAAAGGTAAACAAATGACAAATTAATAAAATTCATACACAATAATATTGGCAAAGAGTTCCATTTTCAAAATTAAAACTTATTTTTTTATTATGTCGTTTACAAGTGGCCAGTTCTAAAAACTTTCAGTGTCGCCCTCGTACTCCAAACGCCTAGACCAATCTTTTACGGCTTCTTATTCTAATTTAACAGTCTAATAGCGTCATGAAGTTCTTCGATAGTTGATTATTGAGTAAACTAAAAGTCAACAGCATATAGATTATAAATGATATGAACAATTAATAGTAGATGTGATCAAGTTTAACCGTGTTATGTTACCGTGTAACCATGTACTATGTGTAAGCTTGTAGAGCACGATACAATATGGGATAGTGGATAGTATAATAATATCCACTATACCATATCGGCTCGTGTATGTCGAGAAAAAAGCTACAGAGGGACACAAACCAGATGGTAGGCAGCAGCGTCTTCCTAATAACAACTAAAAATTTTACAACTGCCGTTGCGAACCCGCTTGCCAAGCGTGGCAACTATGGCAAATATCTATTACACTATCTGAGGTCTACATTCAGCAGTAGACCTTTGAGAGGCTGTCCTGGTGATAAGTTAATAAAAACTGAGAAAATTAACAGAAAACTTATACCGCCTTGCGAGACGCCAGGATCAAGAGTCAAGACTAACACACTAAGAACGCTTTTGTCCCACATAGACGGACTACTGACGCCCGAAAAAATGTGAAAAGAATCAATCCAAGACGAGGGTGCGAATCTTAAATGAGACAGGATAGATAAAAGGATATCGTGGTCGATTGCGTTAGAAGCATTAGGAGAGTCAACAGTCATTATAGTGAATACCTACAAAAAAAACTAATTCGAATAATATTTAACATACAAAGTACTGATAGCTGCAAACCATACTTCGTCACACATAAAATATTTACCTTACCGTGCATATACATTTTAGAAATCTGCAAATTCATTAAAAAATACCCAGAATTCTATATCAAACGAGGAGAAAGCAATACCAGATACCAATTACGCCATAAAGAAACACTAACTCTACCCATATCTCGCCTTAAGCTACATTCATCAGGTCCCTTCGTCATGTCAATCAAAATTTTTAACAAACTCCCAGACTCGATAAAAAATATAGAAAAAGAATCTATTTTTATAAATAAAATTAAGGATTTTTTAATTTGTAAACATTACTACACACTAAACGAATACTTAAATGATAAATTTTAAATATCTACCTAGTATCTAGATTATATTTTTATTTCAAAGTGTATTTATCGTTAATGTTTCACTAAAATGACCCTCCTCTCTCTTAATTGCCGTGCCCTGCAGGGCCCATAATGATCTCATAGTTTTAAGTTAAAACTTAAAATGTTCTCAACACCTTAACTGTAACATTATGGATGCAATAAATAATATGAATATGAATATGAATATGTTTTCCACCCCTTGTCTGATGTTTTCCATAATTTTAAGTAATGCCGTGGCCAAGAATAAACACGGACTGATAATAGATGAATAGTTTGTTATAATTATTTCATTGATTAAGTAAAAAATTTGTTACCCAATTATTCTACTATCGTTTCTTGATAATTACTGTGGCTCGTAGATCGATCGACACTTTTGAGGTAGGTACCACAATGAACAATAACAACATGGTTTTGTCATTCACATTTAATTAGTGACCAAATTACTAGTACCAGGTCTTCCACCTTGACCTTTGGGGGTTAAAAGGTGACAAAAAACATTTCTCCATGTAAACTAGTGACCGCCTATCAGATGGAATGTATGCTCATTTAAAAATAAACGACGTGAATATTGATGCACCATAAGTAAATTTATTAGTCATTAATTTTGTAGGCGAGGAGTATAGTCGGGGGCTAAGGCGATGGCAGTGCCTACTGCGCATAACAAGCAGGGTGAAACGTCGCACCGGCACCAGTTCATCGGTATGGCTATCGCGTCATTGCGTGTCCCGTGTCGGTGCGAGCTACCGCCGTGAGGTCCGCGCGCTGACGCCGCGCCGCCGCGCCGCCGCGTCGCGACCTCGTGCCTTCTGGAAGCTCAACGTAGTTAAGCGCCCATCGTACTTAAATTACTCTGATATTTAAATCCCTACTGCCTTAATACATTGCGCACTTAGTTACGCCCAATTCTTCCTAATTCCTTTAGTAACTGCGAGCAATCAAAAAGAGTTTATTTATTTTGTAAACCGCGAACGTTGTTTTCGACGATCTAACACTGATTTATGTGAGCACTTTGAAGTTTGTTTGAGATATGTATGTAACTTTATATCGCTTTTGCCTTAAAACAATAATAGTCGGTATTCGGTAACTGCGCGCCATATACATGGCAGCTACCCGCCTGTGCCGTTTTTGTTCTGAATTGGCGGTGGTAGCAGTCATTGCTTGAAACAGTAGACTCTACATTTTCTAGTTAACTACATAAAGGATAATTTTAATCAGGCTGCTAATACTAAACAAAATGTAGTCTGATGAATATTTTACAGCATTTACTCACGAACGCTTTCACAACGCTGAAAGGCACAAACTACGTTAAAATGAACTACTCCAACCTACTTTTTAATATATTATGCCAATTCTTGACTTGTCTACAATACCAAAAATGATGGCCTGTCTTAGGCGGAAAACCCTAATCGAGTATACAATGCAGGCGCCTCGCGCATTGAACACGGTTTTCACCGTATATTTTGATATGGCGATGCGAAACGAGCGGACAGTCCACGCGATGGAAAGTAGATACTGTGACCCATAGATATCTACATTTATCCTCGATTAAGAATCAAAACGCAAGTGCGTTCTCACTCCTGAGAAATAAGATGGAATGCCTCGTTTTCAGTAACAAAAGGTTCTCTACACTCACCCATACGAAACACAGCAGCGTGAAGCTGCTATTTAACGCTGGTATTCTATGAGAGCGTGGTCCTTCCCCGGTCGAGCCCCATTCGTGCTACAAACATAATGCAGTTTGGCTCTAACACGCAAAAAGAGCTTTGGCGCTCTTTCACTTTATTCATCATCATCATCATTGCAGCCCTTCACAAGTCCACTGCTGAACATAGGCCTCCCCCAAAGAATGCCAGAAAGCACGGTCCTGAGCCACCTGCATCCATCGACTTCCTGCATATCTTACCAGGTCGTCACTCCATCTAGTGGGGGACGCCCTACACTTCGCCTGCCGGTACGAGGCTGCCACTCGAGAACCTTTCTTCCCCATCGGTTGTCGGTTCTTCGAGCTATATGGCCGACCCATTGCCACTTCAGCTTACTAATCCGTTGGGCTATGTCGGTCACTCTGGTTCTACTGCGGATATCCTCATTTCTGAGTTTATCACGCAGAGAAAATCCGAGCATAGCCCTCTCCATAGCTCGCTGAGCGACCTTGAGCTTCCTCATCCGGCCAGCAGTGAAGGACCACGTCTCAGTTCCGTATGTCATCACTGGCAACACGCACTGGGTGTACAGTCTCGTTTTCAAGTTTTGAGGTATACCTGACGAGAAGATGTGCCGTAATTTCCCGAACGCTGCCCAACCGAGTTGAATCCGTCGATTGACCTCTCGGTCGAAGTTGGACTTACCTAGTCGGACAATTTGTCCCAGGTAAACATACTCGTCAACAACTTCGAGCTTAGTGTTCCCAACAACTACCGGCATAGGTGTGACATGGACATTAAACATGATCTTTGTTTTGTCCATGTTCATCTTAAGACCTATCCGTTGGGAAACACTATTGAGGTCATTGAGCATAGTGCTTAGGTACTCCAGCGATTCTGCCATAAGGACTATATCTAAGGTAGCAAATGTCTGGCAGTTTTCCTCGACCTCAAAAAGGCCTTTGACACAGTATCTGTCCCCATACTTCTAGATAGGCTCGAAAACATAGGCATAAGGGGAACCCCTCTCGATTTGTTCAAATCTTACCTAAGCAGTCGCAAACAAACAGTGAAAATAGGGGAGTTTACTAGCTCAGAAGAAACAATTTCATACGGTGTCGGACAGGGAAGTGTCCTTGGTCCAACATTGTTCCTTATATATATTAATAACCTAAGCAATATGACTATTGACAGCGGTCACATTTTCTCATATGCGGATGATACTGCCATAGTCTTTGCTGATAAGACTTGGACAAAAGTTAAAAGGTCAGCCGAAATCGGCCTGTCTAAGATTGCAGTTTGGCTCAAGAGTAACCTTCTCACACTAAATTCCTCCAAGTCCAATTACGTATGCTTCACCAAGTATACACACACTCAACCACCACTCGAATTCCAAATAAAGATCCACTCCTGTGCTAACCCCCCAATTCCTGACTGCTGTTGTACAAAAATTGACAGGTTACAGTATACTAAATACCTGGGTATCATGATTGACCAACGCCTGTCCTGGCATATGCATACTGAACTGATCATGAATAGGGTTAGGAAATTAATATGGACTTTTAAAACATTGCGACACGTTGCCTCAAAGAACCTTTTGCAGAAAGTCTACGTATCATTAGCCCAATCTATCCTTACATACTGTTTGCCATGCTGGGGTGGAACAACAAAAATTAAATTTTTAGAACTCGAGAGAGCGCAGCGATCTCTGCTTAAGGTTATGCTTTTTAAACCATATAGGTTTTCAACCCAAAGTCTTTACCTAACCTCTAACCTACTGTCTGTAAGAAAACTTTACCTACTTAACCTTATTCTGAGCAAACATAAATCCCTCCCGTATGACCCCAAAAAGCCGATTATGAGTACCAGAAGAAGCTACTTGGTCGCTCCAACTGTCCCAGTTAGATCTGCTTTTGCTAAGCGGCAATATGCAAGGCAATCTTCCCACTTATATAACCTATTGAATAAAGAGCTAAACATCTATCCCCTAAAACTCCGTGACTGTAAACTAGCTGTGACTAATTGGCATAAGACTAAAACCTACGATGACATTGAGGCTATGGTATCATCTTTACCATAATCTGTCTAGTAACCAACAGGACCGCAGTAACGAAATTGTTAGTGGAGGAAGCTTTGCCTGGCTTCTTCCTATCCCAAGACATTGTCGAAGGGCTAACCTAAACCTAAACTTAAACCAAAAACCTGAAATTCATATCTACACGTAGGTCCAACAATATTAACTCATAAACACAATGAACACACACACAAACTCAAACACACACACACACACACACACACACACACACACACACACACACACACACACACACACACACACACACACAATCACTTACATCACACATGTGCGCTCCTTATCATTTTTGTATTTGTACTTTCTTTTCTTTTATTTGGTTTCAAATTACATACACTGTATAATGTTAAGTGGAAGAGCGGAGTCACCTAACACAAGCATCTCTTTGCTTAAAAGGTGATCTCCAAACCCTGTATCTTAAAGCTTTATGTAATTGAAATAAACATTTTTATTTTATTATTATTATTATCGTCGGCAAATCGAAGGTGAGTGATGTACTTGCCATTGATGTTGATACCGTATCCTTTCCAGTCCAGAAGCTTGAAAACGTCTTCCAATGCAGCGGTGAAGAGTTTCGGGGATATGACGTCACCCTGTCTTACACCTCTCTGCAATTTGACAGGTTTCGTACTCTGGTTCTGTACTCGGATAGCCATCGTAGCCCTACTGTACAAGCACTTCAACACTTCGATATACCGATAGTCAACTTGGCACCGCTGAAGGGACTGCAGCTCCGCCCAAATTTCGACGGAATCAAAGGCTTTCTCATAGTCCACATACGCCAGACATAGTGGCAAATTATACTCCTCGGACTTTTGTACAATTCGCCGAAGGGTACGTATGTGGTCTATGGTGCTAAAGCCTTTTCGGAAACCGGCTTGTTCGGGAGGCTGGAAGTCGTCAAGTCTGCGCGCGAGACGATTCGTAATGACTGTCGAAAACAGCACGTAGACGCGGCTCAGAAGGGAAATCGGCCTGTAGTTCTTCAAGAGAGCGTTGTCGTCTTTCTTGAAGAACAAGACCACCGCACTTCTGCTCCACGCCTCCGGTGTAATGCCACCATGGAGGACGGAATTAAAGAGCTTCTGAAGGACTTCAAGTACCGGTTTTCCACCCACTTTCAGAAGCTCCGCTGTAATTCCATCTTCGCCTGGGGCCTTGCCGTTTTTAAGGTGCTGGAGAGCTATTCTAATCTCGCTCAGACTGACGTCCGGGATATCATCGGAATAATGTCGGATAAGACTCGCTCTTGGATCGTTACTCACACTTGCGTGCGGCTCCAACGATGACGTGTACAGCTGCCCATATAACCTCTCAATCTCACTCAAAATCGCAGGTGCCCCGGAAACGATGCTGCCACATTCGGTCTTCAGCTTTGACAGTTGGCTCTTTCTGGCAGACAGATCTCTGGCAAAGACTTTGGAGCCTTGGTTCCGCTCGATCGCCTCTTCAATACGAGCTGTATTGGAGTTGCGTAAGTCCCGCCGCATGCATTTGGAGATCTGTCTGTACAGTTGCACAGGCAAATCTGCTGTCAAATCTGTCGAAGAATGTAGCTTCATCTCCCGTCTAACAGCCATGAGAGTAAGAGTGTGATCGGAGAGTTTTTGTGTTCTTCTGCGGCGGGTCTTGCAGAACTTAGCTCCGACCGCATGGACAGTTTCCACGAGCTTGTCATTCAAATCGTCTACTTCATTGCAGTCTTCTAGGCACTGAAAACGGTTTTGTAACTCGAGCTGAAAGGTTTCGGGACTTTGGATTAGAGCACGAGGGGGACGGAGCGTTGACTTCATTAGACGAGATCTCTCCAACTTAACGTTTAGGTTCAGTGTGCCTCTAACTATTCGGTGATCGCTGCCGGTTTTCACCCTCGCGATCACTGAGACATCACTGAACAGTTGTCGTCTGGTCGTCATAATAAAGTCAATCTCATTTTTTGTCGAACCGTCGGGGCTCGACCAGGTCCAATTCTTGTAGGGCCGCTTCTGGAAGAAACAGTTCATCATAAAGAGCCCCTCTTTCTCCATGAAGTCGACCAGCTGCTGGCCCCTTGGGTTCCGTTGCCCTATTCCAAATTTCCCCACTTTCAGCTCACCGTTCTCTCTTGTGCCTAGTTTTGCATTGAAGTCTCCCATTAACACCGTATATTGGGTTTTGGAGGAATGCATGGCTCTAGAGATATCCTCATACATTTCCTCCACCTCCTCATCGGGGTGTGCCGAGGTTGATGCGTAAACCTGTATGACCTTCAGCGAATACCGTTGATTGTTTTTGGTGATTATGAGTATAAGGTACGCAACCCTCGTCGACACACTCTCAATCTTTACAACGTTGTTAACGAGAGACTTGTGGACGATAAATCCGACACCTTCTTGGGACAGATGGTCACCCTCCCGGTAATAGAGCAAGTTGCCGGATTCGAGGATTACCGTGTCCTCCCCCTCTCTTCGGATTTCGGATAATCCTATAATATGCCAGCGTAACTTGTCTATCGCTTCTTCTAGATCCACAATCTTCTCGTCAGTCCTCAGGGTGCGTACGTTGTATGTTGCCAGGTCGAGTCGTCGTAGGTGGAAACCGAACCTCCACCGGAGATTCTTAGCACCCCCGCCCCGCCGTTACTATGGTCGCCACCGTAGCCAGGAATAGCGGGGCCGCCGAGGACTGGGGGCAGTCTCTTCATAACTTTCATCATGGGGGGTATATTGCCATAGTTGCCACGCTTGGCGAGCGAGTTGGCAACCGCTTTTTTTTCATTGTATTTTTGCCGTTACCAGGAAGAAGCTGCTGCCCATCTCCTGCCTGTTTCCCTTTGTCGCCTTTTACGACACCCACGGGAAGATATGGGGTAGTGGATATCACTTTATTATTAGTAATTAATTATATAGTAGTAATAGCACAGTTTAAAGAGATAATAGTGAGTTTATTATTTTGTGTCTTTATTATTTCGTTTATTATGTTTCTCCACGCGCGTACATCCAATTTCTTTATTCATTAACAATAGATTGTGTACGAATATTACAGCAATGTCATTATTATATTGCTAAGCCTTAACTTAGTTTTTTTTTTTAATATAGGATAAGGGTGACAAACGAGCACACAGTCTACCTGATGGTAAGTGGTTGCTGCGGCCCATAGACATCTACATCTATCCTCGTTTGCGGATCAAAATGCAGATGCGTTGTCACCCGTGAGGACTAAGATGGAATGCCTCCGGCCACCTGCACTCACCAAGCGAAACGCAGAGGTAAACCTCTACTTCACGCTGGTATTCTGTGAGGTCGTGGTACCACCCCGGTTCGAGCCGGCCCATCCGTGCGACAGCAAAAGCTGCCGCGTGGCTCTACCACTGTTAATAGTTAAACAAAATTTAATTAAAATAAATTAACTAATAGGTATTTGTCATTGTACCTTTCTCAATTATATAATTATTAATTATGCAAATACATATTACAAGTGGTAAAATTTGATGATTTTTATTATGATTTCATTATGAATTAAATTATTGATGATTTTTTTTAAACCTGCTCGACCGATTTCGACTAACTGAGAAATGTACACTGAAACAAAAAATAATTTTTCAAATCGATTGAGGCGTCTTCGAGTAATACGTTACAAATTGAGAACTTTTTCATTTTTTGAAGTCAGTTGAAAACCGAACGAATGTGCATATTGCCAGGTTGGCATGGCGCCAATTGAGCGATAGAAAAGTATATATGTATGTAAGCACTCGCTCGCGCTCGCGCTGTCCCGTCTGACTTCCACACGACAAACGTCAATTCAAGGAGCGCAGCAGCGGCAGGCGCAGGAGAAATTACCCATCAAGAGAACCACGCTGCCCAACCCACGTATGATCACTTTCATGCTCGCTGCCACGGGAATGAGCCTGGCGTCAAGCGCTTTATAAAGTTTAAGTTAAGTTTACAAGAAAAGAGTATTAGATGATGCTGCACAGCAGCAGAGTGCACCACGCGCAGATGTAGTTCGGCATTTGGAGGAGAAGTCAATTTCCCGTTAATAACCTTCTAGTATAACAAAAAAATGCCACGTTTGCAATATTTGTGAGTAATGTCGTAGTACAGTTTAGATACAATCTAAACCGATATTACCTTGCACCCCTGGATGCAATAAATTATACATACATTATGAGGTGGTGTGTGGTGTGTGGTGTGTGGTGTGTGGTGTGTGGTGTGTGGTGTGTGGTGTGTGGTGTGTGGTGTGTGGTGTGTGGTGTGTGGTGTGTGGTGTGTGGTGTGTGGTGTGTGGTGTGTGGTGTGTGGTGTGTGGTGTGTGGTGTGTGGCGTGACGCAGCAGCGTCTATGTTGCGGCAACGGCGCGTCACTCCGTCAACGCAACACGTTCCAACTGCACTCGTTTATCTTTATCCTTTATGTAGAGGAAATTGCGAATTTACCCAATTGTGCCACCCTGTGTGCTGTCACGCGACCACGAAAGGAAATCATTAAACAGTTCCAACTGCAGTACCTACGCTTATTTTATTTTAAAACAATTTATTCTGAAACTGTGGAACTGAGTCACCTCTGAGGACTAAGATGAAAGCCTCGTTACCAGTAAAAAGGGTGTTCCGGTTCTTAACACTAACCATACGAAACACAACAGCATTATTCTGCTGTTTCACGCTGGTATTCTGTGATAGCGTGACCCAAGCCCAACCCCGGCCGAGCCGACCCATTCGTGCTACAGCTATGTATAGCTTACAACATAGCTGGAGCGTGGTTCTTCTACATATATTTATAATCGTGATATCGGATAATGCATTTCAAAGTGATGGCTCCTCTTTACATTTGTGCATATTCGGCAGCTACCGTCACACACGAAGGTATATTTGTATATATTCGGCCAAGTTTCCCTAAAGTCGGTAACATTCCGAGAGCTGTCGGTTTTTCAGGCAAACATCAAAGGATGTGGGGTTGTTTATGCGCCCATCCACGTTGTTTTCAGTCACCTATTCATTTGTGCTGGAAACATCAAGCAAAAAAGCTGTTTTGTGTGATAATGGTTGGTGACTAAATCGACAAATTTAAACACCTCGTTAAACTCGTCGACGTCTCGTTATTGGTACACACAGCAACAATGAGACGTAATTCGGAATTTTAAGAATTGCAAATACTAACGAGTTAAAATTACATAATTAAATAAAGTCTTATAAAAAGATAAGTCGTTGTCATCATCATCATCATTAGCTGCGAATGAAATATTGTGGCCTTCCAAAGTCACTGCTTCATACATACATACATACATACGCCTTCCCCATTATATGGGCCATATGGTATAGGCCAATATTCAACAATTATAATAGATAAGTGCTAAATTAGAAATAAAATGGTCTTCCATTACCATTAATTTCATTACAGCCTATTAAAGTCCACCGCTGAACGTACGGACTTCCATAGATTACCTCGTAGGAGTTGCATTTACCATAGATGCCACGCTAGGCAGGCGGGTTGCCAACCGCATTTTTTTGAGGTGTTTATAAGTTGTTGCTACACATATGTTTCAGATTTCCTGTGTCGCCTCTTACAACAGCCGCTAGATGATATGGGGTAATGGATCACCTTACGCCGCCTTAAGGCCTGATTGGACAATAATTTAAAATTAAAAAATTTGTACAGCCGACTTCAATATAAGTTATTAAGAATAACTCAAAAACTATTGGTCTGACCTTGATCAAATTCATATGGGACCACACGAAAACTATCAGCTTTCATATAAAAAAAGAATCATCGAAATCGGTTCGCCCAGTACAAAGTTATGAGGTAACACACATAAAAAAACATACAGTCGAATTGAGTACCGTCTCCTTTTTGGAAGTCGGTATACTATATAGTGTTTTTTACAAATATTAACAAATATATTTTAACAAAAATACGAGATGCATACAAGGGAGGTGGAAGCGCTAAGACTTTTTAACGTCGAAAATCTTCGCCTTAAAAGATAATTGTATTTTTTATTACGAACATAACATCTTTTCCTCCATTTATATTTAAATTATTTTGTAGGATGTGCATTTCTAAGTAGTGGTTGAACGTTCCTCAAACGCAGTTAATAAAAACATCGCAGCGGTCACTATTACCTTGCGACCGCTACTCGTAAATCGCCAACAGTCTCCTGAACACACAAGTGTGTGGACAGCAGCTCTGACCAATAATTGTAGCGTAAATATTGATTACCGAACGCGTTTTACGCCAAACATAAACGAATGTGAAGAGAGGCCTATAAAGGGCGCTACAAATGTGGTACAAACTGTGCATAGCTGCAGCAACACGTGCTCACGAAATCAGATCTAAATAAAGCCGAGGTAACCTACACATATTGTGGTAAGCCCTACATTTGTTATCTAAAAATACCTATTTCCTAGCTTTCAGTGTATCACATTTTTTTTAGTTAGTTAGTGTTTTTTACGTGGTAGAGCTATGCTGCAGCTATATTAGTAGTATAGTTGTAGCACGAATGGGTCGGCTCGACCGGGGAAAGACCACGCTCTCACAGAATGCCAGCGTAAAATAGCAGCTTAAGGCTGCTGTGTTTCGTATGATGAGTGTAGAAAACCGGATACCCTTTTTACTGGAAAAGAGGCATTCCATTTCAGTCCTCACGGGTGACTACGCATCTCCATTTTGATTCGCATACGAGGATAAATGTAGATATCTATGGGCCACAGCAACCACTTACCATCAGGTGGACTGTGTGCTCCTTTGTCACCCTATCCTATAAAAAAAACCTTTTTATTTAGTTTAGTGCAAAGATGTTTTATAGGTCCAGATACCGTGTTGCTAACACACCGCACCGTTCATAGTGATGCCAGTCTTTGATTCATGTGTGCGTATTAATGTGCGTGACTTCGGTAATAATAGAGCGAATCGATTACCCAAAACATGTGGGAGATTTTATATTTCATTCATATTGACGTACCTATTGATTCTACGAGCATAAAATGTGTGTGCGAGGCGTGTGCATTTGTATGCGTGTGTGTATGGGGATATCGTTGGTTATGTGTTTTATGTAGGTACGAACATCGCACTAAAATATTGAAGATATGTAATAAAACCTATAATTAATGTAACAGTTAAAAATAAATAAAAAAGCACAGTAGATATTTATGTACATAACATATATTTATAATCTATTATTATTAAATATATACAGAGTACTACACTTTTGTACTGTAGAACACAAAATATTGCCGCTTTTTACGAAGACATTAATAATTTTTCAATCCTAAGTAAAATGACGAAAAAAGTAAGTTTGGTTAAGCGTAAATTTCGGCCAAGAGATAGCATGTTTAATTTTTTTAAATTGCTCCTTTCCGTTGCTGCGTGAAGTAAGGACAAAAACAAATAAACAAAAAATCACACTTTCACATTTATAATATAATATAATATTATATTAGTATGGATTGTCAAGAATGATAGATAAAGTTTTGAAACTGCTTTACAATCGGCTTTTGAGAGTGAAACTATACACTCGCGCTCTCTTTCTCGCTCTAGTAAATAACGGTTCTTAGTGGCCAAAAAGGATAGAAGCACAGGAAAGTGCGATTCCATGCTGCCGGATGTAGTTCAACCCTAAGCCTTAAAACGGTTTAACTCTATAGGTTGGGTAAGTAAAGTAAAGTTGCAGTCTATTTACGTCCCACTGCTGGGCACAGGCCTCCTCTCATTTCTGAGAGGGTTTTAGGGCAAGGAAATGTCCGCCGCGCTGCCTCAATGCGTGTTGGCGAAGTTCACATGACTTCAAAATTTTTTTTTCTTATTTCTCAGGCATGCAGGTTTCCTCACGATGTTTTACTTCACCACCGAGAACGTGTTAATTCAGCACATAAAATTGCAATTAACGATTTCATTGGTGCCGGCGGAGATCGAACCCGGGTTGCTCGAGTACTGTGAAGCGAGCACTAAGAGGTTGAGTAAAATCTGTAAAATTAGACCGTTTAAAACCCCTATACAGATAACCTTTGCGGTTGATCATGACTTTAAAAAATGGTAAAAACATTTAATAGACTAGGCAACACTCGAATATTATTGCGCAGTGTTATTATACGTGTATTAACATTTAGCTTTCGTATTCTTTTACAAAGAAATACACCATAAAATTGTACAGTTACTTATGAACAGTGATGTTGTTATCCTTATCTTTTTTCCAAGAGTAATTTTTACATGATTTCACAGCACAAACAGTCATTTTGCGAAATTAAAAACACCGGTGCGTGACATATGTTCGCAGTGAACGTCGCTGGCGTAATGGTGGAAAGATCGAACGAATACACCAATATTGGCGCCTTTGAAATGGAAGCGTTTTAGGCGCGCGTACACGGTATCTGGACCTATAAAACATCTTTAGTTTCATCATCATTACAGCCCTTCACAAGTCCACTGCTGAACATAGGCCTCCCCCAAGGAATGCCACAAAGCACGGTCCCGAGCCACCTGCATCCATCGACTTCCTGCATGTCTTACCAGGTCGTCACTCCATCTTGTGGGGGGACGCCCTACACTTCGCCTACCGGTACGAGGCTGCCACTCGAGAACCTTTCTTCCCCATCGGTTGTCGGTTCTTCGAGCTATATGGCCGGCCCACTGCCACTTCAGCTTACTAATCCGTTGGGCTATGTCGGTTACTCTGGTTCTACTGCGGATATCCTTATTCCTAAGTTTATCACGCAGAGAAACTCCGAGCATAGCCCTCTCCATAGCTCGCTGAGCGACCTTGAGCTTCCTCATACGGCCAGCAGTGAAGGACCACGTCTCAGTTCCGTAAGTCATCACTGGCAACACGCACTGGTTGTACAATTTTGTTTTAAGGTTTTGAGGTATTTCTGACGAGAAGATGTGTCGTAGCTTCCCGAACGCTGCCCAGCCGAGTTGAATCCGTCGATTGACCTCTCGGTCGAAGTTGGACTTACCTAGTCGGACTATTTGTCCCAGGTAAACATACTCGTCAACAACTTCGAGCTTAGTGCTCCCAACAACTACCGGCATGGGTGTGACATGGACATTAAACATAATCTTTGTTTTGTCCATGTTCATCTTAAGACCTATCCGTTGGGAGACACTATTGAGGTCATTGAGCATAGTGCTTAGCTCCTCCAGCGATTCTGCCATGAGGACTATATCGTCGGCAAATCGAAGGTGAGTGATGTACTCGCCATTGATGTTAATTCCGTATCCTTTCCAGTCCAGAAGCTTGAAAAAGTCTTCCAATGCAGCGGTGAAGAGTTTCGGGGATATAACGTCACCCTGTCTTACACCTCTCTGCAATTGGATAGGTTTCGTACTCTGGTTCTGTACTCGGATAGCCATCGTAGCTCTACTGTACAAACACTTCAGCACTTCGATATACCGACAGTCAACTTGGCACCGCTGAAGGGACTGCAGCACCGCCCAAATTTCGACGGAATCAAAGGCTTTCTCATAGTCCACATACGCCAGACATAGTGGCAAATTGTACTCTTCGGACTTCTGTACAATTTGCCGTAGGGTATGTATGTGGTCTATGGTGCTAAAGCCCTTTCGGAAACCGGCTTGTTCGGGAGGCTGGAAGTCGTCAAGTCTGCGCGCGAGACGATTCGTAATGACTCTCGAAAACAGCACGTAGACGCGGCTCAGAAGGGAAATCGGTCTGTAGTTCTTCAAGAGAGCGTTGTCACCTTTCTTGAAGAACAAGACCACCGCACTTCTGCTCCACGCCTCTGGTATAATGCCACCATGGAGGACGGAATTAAAGAGCTTCTGAAGGACTTCAAGTACCGGTCTTCCACCCGCTTTCAGAAGCTCCGCTGTAATTCCATCATCGCCTGGGGCCTTGCCGTTTTTAAGGTGCTGGAGAGCCATTCTAATCTCGCTCAGACTGACGTCCGGGATATCTTCGGAATAGTGTCGAATAAGACTCGCTCTTGGATCGTTACTCACACTTGCGTGTGGCTCCAACGATGACGTGTACAGCTGCCCATAGAACCTCTCAATCTCACTCAAAATCTCAGGTGCCCCGGAAACGATGCAGCCACATTCGGTCTTCAGTTTTGACAGTTGGCTCTTTCTGGCAGACAGATCTCTGGCAAAGACTTTGGAGCCTTGGTTCCGCTCGATCGCTTCTTCAACACGAGCTGTATTGAAGTTGCGTAAGTCTCGCCGCATGCATTTGGAATCTTTAGTTTAGTGTATATCAATTTGAAGTATACCTTTCTTACTAGCTGGTAGGTCTGCTTTACCACCCAGTGGCACTCCTATCTTACCGTGTTACTTTGTTTCAAGTTTGAGGAGTAAAAGAACCTGCGTAATTCCAGACTGTGAGGCACACAACGCATCTCTTATGTTTTCGCTTGAAGTAGGTTACAGTTGTCAGGTGTTAGGGTTACAGCAGCCACTTACTATCAGGAGAACTGGCAACTCGTTTCACTTTTTTAACTACTGACCGATGTAGCCAAAAATGTCAAAGCGCGCTGACAGCTTAACAAAAGTCTATTCACTTTTGCCTTAAATACATTAAAAGCGGATGGAAAGAGACGCTTGCAAATGACTCCACTCAAATGCGTGTTACGGCGACAACAAAGGCGTGGAAATTGGCCGAGTGTCTGGTAACAGCTCACTCTAATGTAGTTGAAAAAAAAAACCTGTTTTATTTTGCTGCTCAATTATTTTACGTCGCAAAGCGGCTACAAAGGACTGTTGTGTAAACTTTCCAATATTTTCGGTAGAATTTATGTCTCTGCCTTTTCACTGTTTTCTTTAAAATCGTTTCGACAATGTAATGCAAGAATGGATTCACAAAACAAATGTTTGAGCCAATAAATTAGTGCGGCCAATTTTTGTTCACGAACGGTCGATCTGATGCAAATATTAGAGGCATATTCGAGTCATACGTTATGCTTTATATCGTTACATTTTTTTTTAATTTAACGTTATATTTTTTAATATATCATGGTAGAGCCACGTGGACATTGATAACAAGTGCGTGTTACCAGTAATGACATATGGATTTGAGACGTGTTCAATGTCAAGGTCGCACAGCGAGTTATGGAGATGACTGTGCTCGGAGTTTCTCTGAATGATAGAATTCGTAACTATGAAATCCGACTCTACTAGTAGATAAAAAAAGAATATTATTATTTACTCAATAATATAAATTAAATAGATTGTTATTAATTAATTTAGCTGGATTATTTTTTAAATATGGAAATTTACAACAATGTTACCTACACAGTTTTACCGTGTAGTGGCGATGTAAGAATATCCACTATACCATAATATCATCCCGTGGGTGGGAGCGACAGAGGAACATATAAGAAGATGGGCAGCAGCGTCTTGCTAGTAACAACTATGAATAAGAATAATCTCGAAACTAGAATGTGCGGACACCCCAAACTCACCTACAAACGAGCTTGTCACCAACTCCAAAAACAAATCACCAAGTCAGATGTTAATTGTGACACCATTGCCAATGACATCATATGTTGAAAATATGTTAAAAGAGAACAGGTTGCGGTGCGGTAGCAGTGTGTTGCGAAACGAGCACGTAATCAAGTTTTCCGGACATAATTTATTTCTGAACAAGAACAGCGGTGAGGACGCCTCTAACTAGATGTTATAGATTATAGAGCGTTGTCAATTACGGAACATAAAAATTAAAGCGCCCAGTCGAGGCCGAGGCTAGCTTTTTCTGAATAAATTATCAATTACAAGTTAATTTCCTTGCGAACATAATTTTTAAGATGCGACGTCAACACAAACAGGGCGAGGATTTCAATGACGATGGAGACGGACAGTGATAACGCGGTGGGTTTCCCCGATAGCAACCTACCCGGGCAGGTAGCGAAAACATACCGGTACTAAATTAAATAATAAAATAGTTCAATCATTCGGTAGATATTTTAACGAAAAAATTATTCGAAAAATTTTGTTCACCATAGAAAATATAAATTGGGTGACTTGAAACAAATATGGTATCCAATGAAACGCAGGAATTTCGCGTCCCAACATCAGCTTTTTTACAGAATGCTCTATCAGAGTTTGTCTTGGAACACTTGCCTTGAAACACTTGACAGCCATAGCACGCTAAACGGGGGTTGGTGCGCGTAGAGCAAAGACCCCCTCGCAATGATAATGTTACTACCATCATCAGAACGTGAGGTTTGGTTTTTTTTTTATACAATAAGGGTGACAAACGAGCACACAGTCCACCTGATGGAAAGCGGATGCTGTGGCCCATAAACATCTACAATTATCCTCGATTAAGAATCACCCCTGAGGACTAAGATGGAATACTTCGTTTCCAGAAAAAAGTGCCTCCGGTAAAGAGGTTCATGGGTTTTCCACGATCCGTCGGGAGTGAGAGCTTCGTGCATCAACCCGCAGGAGGTCGCATAATGACGGGCGAGGTTTACCCTTAACCTTAACATATCTCTTTTATACCCAATTTGGCATATATTTTGTGGGTTTTGTGAGGTTTGTTAGTTACGCGGATAACGCATACAGTAAAATAAAAGTGGCTTTTCGCCTCGTGCCAATAGAACTTATTTATTCTGTGGTAGAACTACTAGTTGTGCACGTGTGCACCTGGTACTACGTATTGCGCGGGTCGCCGCGCCGCGCCGGCCGGTGACCGATTACAATTATTACGTGTTTTATGGTGTAGGAGTTACTTGGACATTATTATTGTTAGAAAGGAAACACATAATTGCATTGAGGCGACTCTTTTTGAAAACGTGGCAGAATGATAATTGCTTTGCGTCAATTGAAACAGTGAAATACAAAGTTAGTGTTATCAGTTGTTATTATTTTATTCATTAGTTACTATCATTTATCATTTAAAGTTATCATTTCGAATACATTACTGTGTTGATATCGCATACATAGGGGTTATACGACTGCATAGTTAACCTCTGCCACAATGTATGACCAAGTCAATTGTTATGACTTAATTGGATGCATAGAATTATTACGTACAGAATGCTAGTACGCGCGCCGAAAGTGAAGCTTGTAAAACTAACGCGAAATCGCGAAGCTCACTTAGCGATAGCCATTCGTCAGTGCGCAACGTCTCATCTTACGGAGAAGATCCCGCGACAAATTGGATTACGGATTTTATCGCGTATATTAACTTTTTTTATATTCCCGACGTTTCGAGTACTTTACAGCACCTATGGTCACGGGGGGGACTGAGGTGTTTGACGTCTCAATGTCATAGTTAACCACGGCTACACCCCTTAGTAACCACGGAAAGTCCGCTGACACTCGCGCGCAGTGATAAAGTTTTATTTAGCATGCGTGTAAGATTTATTTGATAAATAATAATTATGAAGGCTATTAAAACGTCGGCAAGCAGTCAACATCAAAGGAGTGCAACTTCTGTACGTAGTACTATTATTTATTCTGTGGCAAAACTCAATCGTTTTATGTACATACCTACTTATCTAAGTATTAACATAATATTAACAACAGCTGTCTCATGGGTGGCTACTTAAAACTAATACGGAGTAATCAGCTGAGAGCGATCTATTGACGCCATTTTAACGCAACTGTTTTATTTTTATTGCTTTTTTCATTGACAGTAAATCTTTTTTATTTACTATCAATTAAAAGCGAGAAACTTTAAAAAAAAACATTAAAATTTCAGCGTGTATATTTTCTTTCTAATAAAAAAATGTCCAAATCCGTTTATAAATGACGGAATTCTGAGGTTACAAATGTAAAAAAATTCACTGAAATTAGAATCTCCTTCTTTTTTGAAGTCGGTTCAAATTGAACATTACACGATGTCTTTATTGTATTCGATCGAATAATTGTGTATGACATAATATCCTTAAATTTTATTGCGTCTGCATTTTGCACCATTGAAATATGTATAATAAAGTTATATTAGTGCCATCACTATCGTGTTTATTTTATTACATTTTATATTCTGATAAAATACGTCATCGTACGGTAATACGTAATCTTTATTTTATCAATTAATTATAATTAATTAATAAAATAGTAGTTTGCACAATTTGATTCGAACTGAAACTGGTATCACTGAATGCCGTGTATGTGTGCGTGTGACGAGCGCAGGCACATTCGACTCGCGCACACTAACATAATAACCTTGCGTCACTTTGATGATCGTGTTTTGTACTAGATTGCGTTTCTACCGGGTGATAATTCTATTGATTGGATATAATTCGCAATTGTAAATATGTTATTCATTATTATATATTTATATATAAGCAATATTAAAACCGAACACACAGTCATATCATTTACAAATAAATTCAACACAAAACATTGGTTCAAGTCACCGAAGGTAATAATTATAGCAAAAAAATAATAACCTGCATGAACTTATTCTGTTTTTTGTGTGTGGACGCGGACGGCAGACTAATTTGCAATCTTACTTCGCCAAATCATTCGGGCGGCACAGCAACACGATGATATCGATATAATATCCATAAATCAATTGTAAGCTTACCTGTCTGCTACTATTGTTTTTAGCAATAACAGTATCAACCGGACTAACATAATGTAACAGAATAGGTACGAATACGATATAAGTAGGTATATGTAACGAGAGCGATCGACACGTGTTGTGTAGGAATGACTAGAGATTATCGGTATTAGAAAAACGTCGATGTTGACATCGATGTTAAAATTGGTTCAAAAGTATCGATGTACGATAAATATCGGTGTCAGAAAACATCGATAGTTTAGGTGGCAAAATAAACAATCTAGGATTACTTTATTTATTACATTAAATGTATTGATTACGCAAACTAGAAAAAGAATTAACATTCACAATCTTTTTGGGTACCCACTACATAAATCAATTTGTTAGAAGGTTTCATTTTAATCTGCTTCGTTGTTGATACAGATGTTGACCAACTTTTAAAAAAGTCGATGTTCGAAGCTGTCGAAGCCGCTGTGCAACACAAACTTTTAATGGCAACTTTCATCAACTTTGAAAAAGTGGAGCTTAGACTGGAGCCTTGCCATAAAAGTAATAGATCCCTAATAGCCAAGAGTATATCGATGTTTCGATATTATTCTCGTAACATCGATGTGTCGGATGTTTTCGAGGACTTAACATTGATGTATTCTCGCTAAACATAGATGTTTATCTACCATCGATGAATATCGATCATCCCTAGGAAAGACCTTCTGTTGGACAACTATAACTTATCTGCTCGCTGCTACACTGTAAGCCAGGGCCAGGCAACCCTAGTGGCAATCAACTGCTTACTACTAGTTTTCTGTGTTGTTCCGGAAACTGTCGCCTATCATCCTGTACTATATTGGTTGCTATATGCATAAAACCCAAGCCCATGTAAGTAATGCTAGTATTTACGGTATGTATGATAAGTAGCACAAGCAAAGCGACTACAAGACTACATGTTGTTATAGCATCGTTTGCCTGCAACCTGCGCAGATAGGGTTACCATATCTCAGGATTTGTCCTGAGATTTCAGGATTTTTTAGAACTTTCAATATAATACAGCTTAAATTTCAAAGATCTCTTTAATAAAAAGTTAAACAAACTAAAAATAATTTTACTTTGGTAATAATTCCATAATTAAAATTAAAACTTATTTATCCAAGTAGGTACTTAAACAGTTTTATCATATTTAATATGTGAACATACCTTTTTAAGAAAGGTTTTCTTCTCAAACTGTAAGAAAATCTCAGGATTTTTAAATGGAAATCAGGCCTCTTCTCCGGACTTTTAATTTTTTCATCTGGTAACCCTATGCGCAGAGGACACTGACAAGTGGAACAGACATTCTGCGCGTCAGAGAATCGATCGCTCGCTCTACCTCCGTACTGTGGTACCTACTCGTACGTAGTGTGGTCACACCGTGATACGTGGTGTCTGGTGATACGCATGCCGGTCAACGTTAGTTCACTGCGTACGCTAAATTAAAATAAAAAAGAAAGTGAAGAAAAGCAGCTATAGCTTCATACAAGCTTACTGAGAGCATAATTAATTTATAGTGCGATGTATGATACTTGTACATGGTTGCATCATATCCGTCGAAAATCAAAATGCACATTGAACAGTTTCATGCCGTAATGCACAAACTTAACAGTATTGTAAAGCTAAAAATTAAACATTTTCTTGTGTTTACCAGTTTGCTACTTTAAACATACATCTTGTAGACCTTAGACATGTTACTACTATTATTTATTCTGTGCTAACAGTTAGTTACGATAGGGTATTTTACACCATGTAAAAAAATTATGATAGATTTTGTAAAAAGTAAACGAGAAATATTGATTTCTATTTATAAAAATGCATTATAAATATTATATTTCAATTTCAAGAATATTTTTTTATCTGTGCCTCAAATCTGCAAAACGCTGTCCGCCATATTGACACCGTCGTGACGTAACCTAATTCTTATTTTCAGGTCCAGAAGGGAATCTTACGCGGATGACGCAATAAGCTATATGCAGCTCAAGGGTGTGAAAAACGTAATATGCATAGTTAAGTGTACAATATGTCCAGAACACGAAGTGATCTTCACAGAAGTATAGTTTAGAATTTGTAGACAATGCCCTTCAAGTCTCTTCGTCAGTTTTAACCAAGTTTTTTTTATAGGATAGGCTGACAAACGAGCACACAGTCCACCTGATGGTAAGTAATTGCTGTGTCCTGTGGTTTGCGAATAAAAATGCAGATGTGTTGTCACCCGTGAGGACTAAGATGGAATGCCTCTTTTCTAGTAAAAAGGATCTCCGGTTCTCTAAACTCACAATACGAAACACAGCAGTGTTAAGCTGCTATTTTAAGCTGGTATTCTATGAGAGCGTGGTCCTTCCCCGGTCGAGCCGACACATTCGTGCTACAACTATACTACTAATATAGCTGCAGCATGGCTCTACCACGTATAAACCAAGTATATATATCATATTTAAATCAGTTGGCACTTGAATCCATAACTTTTCCGGCGTACTTATGCTCGTATTTTTGCATTCAGGCACAACAATCATTCATAACAATAAGTCATTATTAAACATCCAAAAGTATCTTATTTTTTTGCAAAATCAGCTAAATTCTAGGGCAGTGACGTCACGAGTTGAACAGCATGGCGGCTAGCGTTATCACGCGAAAATTTAAAAAGATAGATTAAAGGTAATTTTTAAGGCACTACTCGGTTTTAAAAAGTTTATATAAAAATTATAGTGGTTCATCATCACCCTAGGATTTATTTAAAACACTTTTTGAAAATGGGTGTAATAAATATCCTACTAAGCGCACTGCTATTAAAATCGCGTTTGAATTAAAAATGATCAAATTCGATCGAATTAGAACAAGTTTTATAATCATTAAAATATTCTGCACAGCTAATAAAAATAGAACAACAGGAAAATTATTCAAACCCGCAAAAAATTAAACACATACTAAAAAATGAATTGATGAACAAGCTATACTCATCATACAGACAAATAAGTTTTAAAAACGAATTGACGTCAGGTTAAGTAAATACAGCAGGGTCATAAAATTGCGATAGCTGTTTCGTGCGGCTGCTGTCGCGTCGAAGTCAAGGGTACTACATATTATACTATAATTAGCTACGTGTACACAAAACAAGTAAAACTAACAAGCGAACCCTTTATAAGGTCTGTATACGACCAGTCATGTCTTACGCGGGCCCTGTTTTTGCCCACGGCAACCCTAAAATCATTAATGAACTCCAAGTAGTTCAAAACCTCTTCTGTCGTCGAGCTACGAACGCACCTTGGTACGTCCGTAATGCCGACCACCATCGGGACTTGCTCGCTCGACGAGCTCCCTACAATTCAACAATTTCTAAAAACACTCTCTGAGAACTTCTTCAAGGTCTCAGAGTCTCATTCCAATCATTTTATTCGTGAGGCAGCTACTTATGCAGCCCCACTACCCTCTCGCTACCGAATCCGAAGACCGAGAAACTCTCTCTCGGACCCGCCTAATAAAATTTCAACCGATCTGAACTGCCTCCTGGCGGCTCAGGCCGATTCTTCTTAAATTTGCCTAAGTAGGCTCTCCCTCAGCGGCTCTTTGTAGCTGCCTGCGCCCTCTTCTCCCAAAAAGGGTCGCTTCCGATCCGGCAAAGAGGCTTAATCAGCCAATTGCCAGTCCCCAAAGTGGAGTTTAGTGGGCATCACTTAGGGTCCCCGTAGGATAGGCACAGTGAGTCCCGCATAACCACGACAAACCGGCTGTCGTGGTATGCATAAAGCATTCTCCACTTCCTCGCGTATCGGAGTAGCCCTTTCCAATTACTTCTGGGCGCAAAAAGAAAAAAAAACAAGTAAAACTGCTCGGTCGCATGCATTCGTACCGTTGATGAATGAACCCCAAACGTTATCATTGCCATTGGCACTTATCGATCACAAGAGCTTCGTTCGTTAATAATTTTTATAGTGGTACAGCCATGCTGCAGCTACTTGCAGCAAGGGTCCGCTCAACTGTCGAAAGACCACGCTCTCACAGAATACCAACGTAAGATATCGTCTTAGATATGATATATGATAGTGATAGCATTCTATTCTAGTCATCAGTCAATAACACGTCTACAATTTTGATTCTTAGTCAAGAATAAACGTCTATGCGTAAGTGTCTATAGTCTATGATTCTATGTTATCTATGATGTCTATTAACTTTTATATACTTTTGCATACTTAACAGACTCAACATAATACATTCTCAAATAATCTGCAGTCTGTACGCACTGCAAATAATGTAAGCGTTATACTACATTTGTACACTGCCTGAGCAGACGTTTAAAAACAGGACCAGAGAACCAGTTGAATCACGTCACAGAAGCGTCCTTGAACGTACATATTTTTAACTACAGCGAAACGTCGCGGTGACGTCACGTCGTCTGATCCGCGCACCATCACTCGTTCTAGGGCAAACACTACTATACATAATATAATGTAGTATGCTACTATATTAGGTATTTAAATAAATACTGACTGTGGTTCTTATTAATAAAGGCTCAAAGCAGTAAAATATATTTCTCTAAAATAAAATATTAATTTGAAACATACTGTATTTATACCTTCACCTTCGACTAAATTTATACAAGTAACAATAGCCCCGAAAATACTAATATATTTGATATAAAAAGTTGACAACCCCAGCTCGAGTCAACTGGCTCAACGCTGACTCAGGCGATGTGACCACCGTGCGTCGACGCACACGCCAAAATATCTGTTTGTGGGGCGAATTTCTGCCATTAGAACAGATTTGGTATACTTAATTTTTACTGTAGTAGAATTATATTATTTCGATTGATTCGGCAGATTGGGAAATATTCAACGATTATTCTTTATTGTTTTGGAGAAGAAATCGAAACATTAATTTGTTGTTTTTGACGTCAACAAAAAATGACTGAAACTAAGATTCTTAAAGAAGAAAAGGTTTTGGTAATAATTTTAATAAGCCGGCAACTCCGGTCCCAAGTCAGTGTGTACGGGCATTACCTTTACCCATTGTAAAGCCGCGTCTCCACCAAAGTTTAGTTGTCAACACAACATTTGCCAACAAAACTTGTTTCGATTTTCGGCGACAATATCAAAGGAATACGCTTGTTGTCAACATTTGTTCCCTCGGTGGAGACGCTTGTTGACAGAAACATTTGTTGACAAAACGTGTTGGCAAATGTTGTGTTGACAACAAAACTTTGGTGGGGACGCGCCATTAGTGATACGTTAGAATCTGACAGACGTAGCGCATGTACAATTAAGTGTGGCTAAATTTTGGATAACAATTGCAAATTTTAAATGAAACTAATTTTGTGGATTTTATGGCATTTAATATTTAACTTTTTAATTCCCGACGTTTACGGTGTACCTACATGACTTTTTTTATAGGATAAGGGTGAAAAACGAGCACACAGTCCACCTGATGGTAAGTGGTTGCTGCGGCCCATAGACATCTACATCTATCCTCGTTTGCGAATCAAAATGCAGATGCGTTGTCACCCGTGAGGACTAAGTTGGAATGCCTCATTTCCAGTAAAAAGGGCCTCCGGCCACCTGCACTCACCAAGCGAAACGCAGAGGTAAACCTCTACTGCACGCTGGTATTCTGTGAGGTTGTGGTACCACCCCGGTTCGAGCCGGCCCATCCATGCGGCAGCAAAAGCTGCCGCCTGGCTCTACCACTGTTATATACTGTTATATACTTTATACTATGTTAAAACATAGTATAAAGACACCAAGTAGGCTATCTCCGGCCAATCCGCGATATAATTGCCTACTGTCTCAGGGTTGTCACTGTCACCAAATCATTAGTTTAAAGCCCGGCCCTTGCCAAAGATAATACATCTCTGTATAACTAATTCAGTGATCATTAGTCGATAAAGTTCAACAATGGTTTTCCTAACAAATACAGAAATGTATTAAGGGGCTACTCCATGCGAACGACCTTGAGCGTTTGTGTGCCGGCCGCGCCAACTTCCTACAATATAGGATCGCGAAAGAAATAATATGTAAGACGCCACCTACTATAGTTTTGTATAACTCAATGCCACCTACTCTTAGAGATTTTAATTTTTTTATTCGGTATATTAGTTGCATTATATTAGAATTATGTATTCTCATATATTATCTAATTATGAAATTTTATAATTAATTATATATTAAAAATGAAGCATTGAAAATTGTGAATTTAAAAGATACCTACTCACTATAGGTAGATAGATAGCTCGCCTTTTGTACAAATATTTGGTGCAATAAAGAATAAACAAATAAATAGGATATTTCGCAGAGTGAGAGTAATATAGAATGAGAGTCGTGGAGGCAGTTTACAAACATAAATTGCACAAGGACAAACATCCAGACACGGAACGATTATTTGTAGGCCTTACAAATATTTGTTCCATGCGGGATTCGAACCCGCGGCCCCCAGCGCAACAACTGATTGCTAAGTCACTGCGCCACGGAGCCGTCGCCGGGTTATAGGTAAAGTGACCATACGTCCCGTTTTGAACGGGACTGTCCCTTTTCTCGGTCACCTGTCCCATTGTCCCCAAATAAAGCTCCGGGACACAAAATTGTCCCGTAACTCGTTGGATGGAAGTATTCAAAGCCAACAATCTTCAACATAATTTTTTTAATCGAATATATTTTATGTCTACTTGGTACAAATGCTCCGATAGAAAGAGTATTTTTTTTATTTTGAATAAATTGTGGACGTCTGAAAGAAACACTTACGGTTCCAGTTCTAAAGGCGATGTTGAAAGATAACAATAAAAAAAAAATTGAGCAGAATTTTATTCTTATTTAAAATCATCACCAACTTTATTAAAGCAAATTTAATCCACTGACAAATGTAATTCATAATTTAAAAAAAATGTTGCATTTAATAATTACCTATTTTTAAATGCAACATTATTTTTTAATTTATTGTATAAAGTTATAGTTTTTAGAGTATAAATAAACCCATGTCCTGTTTTGAGTTAAAAAATAAATGGTCAGCTTATTCTTTTTAGTTAAATTTAGTTTTAAAAATTTTTAGTTTATAGTAAAAAGTAGGTATATTAGTACCTACTTAAATACTTTTTACCGAATTATAAGTATAGAACACCTTATGTACTCAATTATTTTTTGAAAAAGAAGAAAAAACAAGCAATAAATAATATACTATATTTTAGCAAAAAACTATAACTTAGTAATACTAATTATAACTTAGAACATAAATGAAAAACTCATAACTGACTTTTTGGCCCGACCCAGGATTCGAACCCGGGACCTCATGATCAGCAGTCGCACTACTACAACCACTAGACCAACGAGGCAGTACTATACCTGATAAGATATTGTAGTTGGTTATTACGATTATTTTTGACTGTATACTTTACTGATAATATTGAATTAGCCTTTTATAGTGTAAATTATAATATTTGTCGAAATGTTAATTATGGATTCAAACCTTACATGCTCATGGTGCTTCATTTTTTTATTTGCATTTACTTCAAAGAAAATACACGCAAAAAGCTTCATCGCGCAGTAAAAACACAACAAATATATGTATAACTAATACGAAAAATTATACCCAAAACAAACAAATAATACTACCTATAAAATAACCTAATAAGTAATAATATTATCGACTGATAAGACGTGAGCGTGTGCGCAGGCCAATGCTCTGACGAACGACACGGGCTCCACGTTCGAGAGCTCAACGCTCAATGATCCAGCAAGCCCGTGGGCAGTGAATACGCCCAAATTTTAAAATAATTTCTTAATAAAATCAAATTTTGGTCTTAGGAAAAAAAAATTTACAATAGAAATGTTCATTAATAAATTGCCTATCCATTGGTGTAAATCGCAAAATAAAATAATACTTACTTTACGAGGAGATGCATGTTATCAATAATAATTTCACATTTATGTGGTTTCGTTGTAAGATTATATTAATATTTATTCCTTTAAAAAAAAATTGGATACAGCTCTTATGAAACCAAGATTACGTAGAAATATAATGTGTTTTTTATTTGTTGATATATCTTTTAAATAAAAAGTAGATAGCTCCTAAAAACCGCACAAATAACGACTAGCGCGACATTTTGCTCAACCCGCGCTTTAAGATTCAGAGCAGTATTATTTATAAAAAAAAGGGATAAAATAAACCGGCGGGGCGGTGTGTGAGCTCGTGTTTAAATTATTTACTTAGTATATACTAGTTACTTTTTATTTTTAATAGGCATAATATAGTATTTGCACACGTAAAGGACCATATTAATTTTTATTTTTAATTAATACAAGCATATATATATATATTGAATCACACATTTATTACAAAATTACAAATTAGCTACAGAAAAATACTTTCTTCGGTTTCGACTATTACGAAACGACTTGGTATTAAACTTTAATGTGTAATATATCCGCATCCTTATAAATAACTTTTGCAAATATAATTAATTACGATTTTATAACCGTAAGTAGGTACTTAGTTACTATTCTTCCTCTGTCTGATAGACAACTAATACAACAAAAATATGTAAGTAGGTATCTCATCGTCAAGTAAAAATTATATGCTATTAGTGACTCGCTTACCTGTCCTGTTCAATAGGTAATCTGAACAGAGACAATTCTGGAATCGATGAATTATTAAGACACCCAAACACACAGCAATACGTTCTCCTGCGATTATCACACATTTTTCATTCATTTAGCGGTACCAAAAGCCGTGACGCGCGAACCTCGTGCGGTGTTAGTCCCGATTGGCGCAATGAGAAAAATTTCGAGATTGTGTTTAAGTGTGCGTGCGGCGCCTCATAGATACTATGGCGCACACATACAAGCCGCGCGCAGTGCGTTTGTATCAAGATAACGTACTTCCCTGTCTTTATACTATGGTTAAAATCTGTGACTCCAGTGACCATGCGTGCTGTAAAGCACAGGATATTGTCACAAGTAAACCTAATATAACATTACACATTATAGTTTTATAGTAAGTATTATAACAGTAAAAGAAAGTACAGTAGGTATAGCATCCCTTACACGGAGACTGTCTCCTTTTAATCATCGAAAGACGAAGAATACGTGAATATTTTGAGATATAATCGGTGATTAGCTCAGATTAGTTAAGTAAAGTAAAGTAGTACGTACTTACTATTTGTAAGCACTTTATGATGGATGAGAGGTGAGTAAGGAATTGGCAGATTCTGGCAGGTATTTAGCCAGTGTTGGGCAGATTCTTTATTACCCCACTAGCGCGCTTGAATTGTTTTACTATTTCTTAGCAGCACATTTTATACGTAGATTATACAATAGCATCTACGAGCGCTAGAGTTTCGCGCGCTTGTAAGGCTACGTAAACCTCTGCCTCAAGCTGGCGGCCTTATTAGTTACCAACGAGACAACAAATATTGCTGTCCATGACCATGGAGCAGATCGACGAGACCGTGAATTTTATTACGTATTACATATTCAATAAACCGGTCCAATCATCATGTATAAGACAAGGTCATTAAATTATGTACAAAAATATGTTCCCTTGAGTTAGTAGGTAACATTTAAATTTAAATATATACGTGTATTTATCCATATGGCAAATATAACGTATTAGGTATATAATTCGGTAGATTTCCGATGAATGCGTCCTTATTGTCTATAAAAAGAAGAGAAAGAAAAACGCCGCCACCAGGCACCAGGCCACCACGTAACAAGTTCCAACACCCTAACACATAATTCCTTCAAAAAATATTACATTTTCAGTCTTGAAATAAATGTCTTAGAAGTTGCAGACATTTGTAAATATAGGTAATCATCAACATCATCATTACAACTCCATCACGAGTCCACCGCTGAAGATAGGCGTCCCTTAAGCAATGCCACATAGCAAGGTCCTGAGCCACCTTCTTTCACCGACTTCCTGCATGTATCACCAGGTTGTCACACAATCTAGTGGTGAGCCGATCAACACTTGTCTTGCCGGTACGAGCGAGGCTGCCACTCGAGAGTCATTCTTCCCTATCGCTTGCTGTTCTTTGAGTTACATGGTCGACCCATTATCACTTCAGCTTACTGTAATATAATATAAGAGATTCTACTGTAAAAATAATATCCCACTAGCAACAAATGTGAATGAAAACGAAGCCAAGTTCGATACAATTAACGATTGTGGTTGTCAGCTTCGCCGATAAGAGTACCAAGTTCCATAACTACATTTTCTTACATGGTGTAAATTCTTCAATTGATTTTAAATAGAATTTGTGACGTTCTTTGATAATGAATTTATAACTTCTCAAATTTTAATAGTCAATAAATTAAGTTTATATAATATTATGTGTACTTTTACTACTTCTTGTAGTTTAAGAGTAAAATATTATATTATGAACGCAGCTTGAAGCAACAAAAAATGTAATAAGTACACGTACATCCGTCTAGCAAACCGTTTGTTTCTAGTGCGAGGAATATCGACAACAAAGAGGGGTGAAGGACCTCCGACCGCATGGTAGACCGATGGTGGAACTGGAGGGAGTAATTATGGCAAGTAATTCCTGCGCACACTCCGAAATGCATTCGTTCTATAGAATACCGAGAGCCTGGCTATTACAAAAAATAAAACATATAATTACAATTAACTGAAAAGAAAAGTAAACAAGTTCGGTATTTAAATATGTATTATGACATGTTTATTTTGCCAAGTTACGTTATAATTGTAAGTAACACGAGTGGACACATTCTTGTTCTCTGATATGTTTTAGATTTTTTCCCCTGCCATAAAATATATGCCATAAACTGTATAGATTTGGCTTAAAATTGTTTCAGACAAGCCTTGGACAATTATACAATTCGTTTCATCAGCCTTCTCCTCCCACTTTAATTATTAGAATGTTCATAAAAATTGACACTAAGAAGGTTTTTTTTCAATATTGATAGTGTGAGATAATTTCACATCTCTTCCTAAGCCAGGGGTCGACAACCTACGGCTCTTTGGATGTGAAGCTGCGGCTTTTTAGTTTCATACGCAAATATTAATTATTTTATAAAAAAAAAAACATTTAAAAATTGATCCACATTGAGCCATTTGGAGTTGATAATGGATCTCTAGAAATGCAATTGATCGATTTAAAAAGTAAAGCTTTGTGGAGTTGAAAATTTACAGAGTTCAAAAAGCAAGTTGAAAGAGTTGGAAGTCCAGAAATGTAACGCAACAAAAATGAACAGCTTTAAAATAAATGCCGTCAGTTGAGACACTTATATTCGACGTATGGAATAGTCTTCCAGATTGCCACAGTGAGGTGAGAAGTTGGCATTTGGAGTGCTGACTATTTTCGGATCGACATTTTCGTGCGAGCAAGCTTTCTCTTGCATGAATTTAATTAAAAATAAAGTAAGAAGCCAACTAACAAATGAAAATTCAGAGTCGTGTTTGAAACTTAAAACAACAAGTTATGAGCCAAATTTATCCAAACTTTCTAAAACCATGCAAAGCCAACGCTTCCATGGAATGTGTTTGCTTAAATGTATGTTGTCTTTTTATTTTTAAGTAAATGTTACATTGTTTCGTAAAGTTTAAATTTTCTACTTGAATAACCATACAAAGCCAAAGCTCCCATTGAATTTGTTTGCTCAATTGCTTGTTTTTGAAGTACAAGTTAGTGTTGTAAGACTTACAATGTAAATAAATGTTTAGTTGTTTTAATTTTTTACTTAAATAATAAGTAATTATATATATATACATATTTTCTAACAATTACATCATAATAGAAATTAGATTCTAATTTATTGTGAAATAGACTATTTATATATGAATAAATATATTTTTTTCTTATGAATATATACATTAGTTTTTCTTATCAAAAAACTTTATTTATGTAAGTACTATTTATGGCTGGCAAGAAAAAAAATTGTAGCTCTTTAAAAACTTTGAAATTATGTAAATTGTAATTTTGACTCTTCCGACTCCAAAGGTTGCCGACCCCTGTCCTAAGCGATTGCATAACGATTCTTATTTGTTAAACCGTGTTCTTGGAGGTTCTCGCTACTCGGCACGAGTATTCGCCTGTTCTCCACTCGATATCGGTTTTTTAGCACGAGTCAAGGGAATGCTCGTGTGTATTCGTAGCGGCGTTTACTTACTCGCCATTATTTAAATGACTGGTATAATGTAGACGATACAGATTACAGTACATCACTGGCCTGAATCAAAATCGATTTACCTAGAAAAAAGTTCTGAGGTGTTCACATAAAATATACGGTCGAGTTGAGTACCTCCTGCTTTTTTTGAAGTCGGTCAAAATGGTAAGTAGGTAAATTATGTGAGTTTCAAAGACATTCACGTTGTTATAATCTTAATTTTCCTCGATGTTGCATATTAACCTTCCTCACATTGAATAATAAAGTTTTTATTATCAGCAAATTGTTTTTTTTTTGCATAAAATTATAAATACTGCGGCTGCCTGTATAATATCGTCACTTGAAGACATATTGTTGCCAACAAAACTTTGGTGGAGACAGCAAGTTGTCAACCAAAATTTTCTCAAATTATTATCTCATTATATCGACATGTTTCAATTCGGTGTGGAAACATCGGAAACAAAAGGAGGTAACTTTTGTTGAGTTGCAAGCAGTTTGAAACATAAATGTTGTTAACATTTTCGGTGGACAGTGGATACGAGGCGTTAGGTCCTTTATTATAGTACGATACAATCTGACAAACAGCACTGCAATATTATGTTTATGATACAATTATATGTTTCGCGCGTAGTTATTTCTCGACATTTACATTTTGGTTCACATCTCTAAGGTTTATCAGACATTTGATCCCTTGCGTCAACTTATCTTATAGCTAGGTATATCAATTTATATCTTATAGCTCGGCTTACGCAAGCGACAACATTGTGTGCATGTAGGTATGTATTATTTAAATTGTTCGCAAACAAGGTTAATTTTTTGCGCATAACCTAAATATTAAAGGCTTAAGAGGAAATGTAACGTAGTCATGATATATACTTATGTGATTTTTAAATAATGTAACTCGAGTGCTTCAATACAATCGGTAATTTTTAAATCAAGCAAACCGACGCAAATCATAATTCAAATAGGTAGGTTACAAGTTTTCACAAAGAGGAGCATGTTAGAAATAATTTCAAAATTTGCGTGGTGGTTAAACTTGGAAGCCCAGCAGAGAAAAATTTAAAGTGTAATTTAAAAAAATATTGAATTAAAAAATTTAAAATATTGAAGGGTGGATGCCCCTATTAGCAGTCTTTTAGTGTCAATGTCAAAAAATTCTTGCTATTTTAATTAGGGCACAATATATTTAAACATTTGTTTTAATCGATAGGTTATTTATGGACAAATATAATGAACATTTATTTACAATCATATTATTTTAAGAACAATTTTAAAAATGACGATAAGCAAAAAAGGCGTTATGGCTCAAATTCCAGCCACCCTGAACCAAATGTCGTCCTTTTGTGTAACTAATGTCAGCATAGGATAGGGCTATGCCTTTTGAGTTTTTGTAAGTACCTATTGTAGGTAAGTTTTAGAGGCAGAGTAATAAATTTGTAACAACTTTTAATTTGGAATCTGCATGTCACAATCATGGAATATGTATTAAGGCAGACAACATTATTATATTTTAATGTTTTACTACTTCAGTTATTGTGTTTTAGTTCAAAGCATTTCAATAAATTAAAGCAAAAAGCGTACACCGATTTCTAATAATTTAATCATCCAAGTTTTCAAATCGTCATCGTCATTACAACCTTACACAAATTCACTACTGAACATCCTCCTCCATAAACTGGCACAAAGCCTGGTCCTAAACCACTTTCCTTGTCATGAGTTTTTCATTTATGTTCTAAGTTATAATTAGTATTATTAAGTTATAGTTTTTTTTTTTATGGAGTAGGGGGCAAACGAGCATGCGGCTCACCTGATGGTAAGTGGCTACCGCCGCCCATGAACAACCGCAACACCAGGGAAATTGCAGATGCGTTGCCGACCTTTTAGAAAGGTGTAAGCTCTTTTCTTGAAGGTTCCTAAGTCGTATCGGTCCGGAAAATTCGCTGGTGGTAATTGATTCCACAAGGAAGTCGTGCGAGGGAGAAAACTTCTTCTAAATCGCACAGTGGTGGACCGCCAATCATCCAGTTTTTGCTTGTATATACTATATACCATATTTATTTCTTGTTTTTTCTTCTTTCTCAACAATAATTGAATACATAAGGTGTTCTTAATATACACCGACAGACATACCTCAAAACCTTAAAACGAAATTGTACAACCAGTGCGTGTTGCCAGTGATGACTTACGGATCTGAGACGTGTGGTCCTTCACTGTTGGCCGTATGAGGAAGCTCGCTGCTCAGAGTTTCTCTGCGAGATAAACTTATGAATGAGGATATCCGCAGTAGAACCAGAGTAACCGACATAGCCCAACGGATTAGTAAGCTGAAGTGGCAGTGGGCCGGCCATATAGCTCGAAGAACCGACAACCGATGGGGAAGAAAGGTGCTCGAGTGGCAGCCTCGTACCGGTAGGCGAAGTGTAGGGGGACCCCCCACGAGATGGAGTGACGACCTGGTAAGACATGCAGGAAATCGATGGATGCAGGTGGCTCAGGACCGTGCTTTATGGCATTCCTTGGGGGAGGCCTATGTTCAGCAGTGGACTTATGAAAGGCTGTAATGATGATGATGATGAATATACACCGAATGTCAGATACAAAAGCTAGTACCTACATCTTTTGCTAAACTTTAAAATCTAAAACCAATTTTAAAACAGACAAATTGATCATAACTCCCTTAACTATAAGATATGTTTTGATCTAATTAATGGTATTTATCCAGTTTATGACAGCCCTGATTTATATTACGTGGCTGAAATTAGGTACGTCAAACCAAATAACAGCCGGCCGGCTGACATTATGCACTCCAAACATTTCGTATATCTAATTACAGCCCTATTAATTTCCACTCAAAGAAAATAAATAACTTATAAATTGAAACAAAAATAACTGCATTACTATGTTTTTTTTTATAGGTGTTGGGTGACAAACGAGCATACAGTCCACCTGATGGTAAGTGGTTGCTGCGGCCCATAGACATCTACATCTGTCCTCGTTTGCGAATCAAAATGCGTTGCCACCCGTGAGGACTAAGATGGAATGCCTCATTTCCAGTAAAAAGGGCCTCCGGCCACCTGCACTCACCAAACGAAACGCAGAGGTAAACCTCTACTTCACGCTGGTATTCTGTGAGGTCGTGGTACCACCCCGGTACGAGCCGGCCCATCCGTGCGACAGCCAAAGCTGCCGCGTGGGTCTACCACTGTTATATATATGTCTATAGTCATATTCATACAAATCAAAAATCCTATATATGTATAAGATAATGTAAAGTAAGCATAATTTTACCGGGATCATAACTTGTCAAAAAAATAGGAAAATGAACGTTTTTAGTTGCATACATGTTGCATACGTGTTTTGATTTTTAATTTAACAATGTTACGTTCAAAACTGTGAGGTAATATTTGAAATATACTTTCCTCTAGTTTTAGAATTTTTTAGGTGACAATATTTGTAGTTAAGACTACTAGAAATTTTATTTACGAAGACAAAAAGCGAAAAGGCTGGAATTATGGGCATGGCTGGTATTAGGGGCATCCCACCCTACGTGTTTTATAGCACAAATTGTTTATTAGTATAATAGAATAAGGGTGACGAACGAGCACTCTTTTAAAATGCAGAATCCATCAGTTACCTATTTTGAATTTTGACTGCCAAGTTTTGTAATAAGAAATAAAACAATATAGGACCAAACCAAGTTATATTCAGGATCAACAAAGTGAAAAAAGTAAATTTAGTAGTTTTTGTTTATATTGTGCCATGTAACTGACAACTGACACATCACTAAGGTCGATGAAAGTCACCGAATTAGATAATCAAAAACCCACCAAAACATAGGAGGGTGGAGTAAGTGTACAATACGCTGGTAAAGAATTAAGTTCTATTTAACTTGCAGCCTATATACGTCCCACAGCTGGGCATAGGCCTCCTCTCGTTTCTTAGAGGGTTTTAGGACAAGAAAACGTCCGCCGCGCTGCCCCAATGAGTGTTGGCGAAAATCACATGCCTTCGAAGGAAAAAATTTTCTCAGACATGCAAGTTTTTTCAAGATGTTTTCCTTCACCGCCGAGCGTGTCTAAAATAAGTTCTGTACAAGTTCCAAGCTAAATAGCAGATGATGCTAATGCTATAGTAATACCATAGAACGTTCGTATCTTAAAAAGTTGAGTTGAATGTACATTACATTTTTGGGAAAGTAACCTATCGGTAAAAGAGTTAAATAGCACGAAATTACTAAGTTAAAGTTGGCAATAAAAGGCTCAAAAATCCTTAGGTTAATAGGTATTCTTGATGTACATATTTTATACTTATCCCTACTCTTTGCAAGTTCATGTGTTATCTCAATTTTCAGAACTTGCTAGTGTTCGTAATATCTTAATCGAAAGTACCTATTCCTTTAGACTCCTAATTAGCTTGTTTTAATTTCTATAAATACAGAAAATCGTTTTCCGAAAAATGACTGAACACTTTCAAGTTGCTTTTAGCAAGTAATAAATAACTATAGAACGCCAATGATAGATTTTTAAAATTATTTTTTATCAAAAACAACATACGTATTACCTAGGTAAGCACTTTATTGGAAATGTAGACATAAGCATAACACTAGCGCAAAATCAGCGTGTGATTTAAAAAGACCGCAAACTAAGCAGACTCGAGACCAATTCAAAGCCTTTAAAACCGGAAATCATATTTATTACTATAGCAACTCGGAAATTTTGTTTTCATTTCAAATCAAAAATATTGTTTTATAAAGTATACTTTTTTTATTTATTCCCTACGCATTACACTTTTTCTATTGATAAATAAGTTTTAGCTTGCTCACTCAACCGTCGGATATACCTAGTATAGTTTACATTTTTGCAATCTAATAACATCTTTAGAAACGTGTAGAATGTAGATATTGTATACTTACATAAATAATGTAATAAAAGAAATCCGCAACCACTGAATAAGATTCGTTGAGACGCGACGACAAAGATGGCACAGTTATTATCCCAAGGGAACGTGATTAGGTTCTCTTATGCAATGAAATCTTGTGTAGAGCGACCAGCGCCCTTTTTTATTCCTACACCACACACCCGCGGTAATTATAAAGTTTCCGTGCGTCGCGATATAGAGGATGTCGAATATCGACCGGCATTCGATTTACGTTACGAGTATACAAATTTTGTGATACGGCGGAACAACCAGCCGTCACAAGACTGCAGCGCGAACGGCCGGTGCGCGAATAATCGAGCGACGAGAGAGCGAGTGCGGGGTGCGAGGCGAGGAGCGCGGCGCGTTGCCATGGTACGAGATCAGGCCACGTGCGCCGCGGGCCAATGGCGGGCGCGCGGCCTCGCCTCGCCGTCGTGCCGGCGTTGTGTCGCCGTCGCCGCCCGCCATCCGAATCCTAAACTAAACGCACCATGACACCACATCGCCCACAAACTCATCACCCCAATACATAGGAATGTTATAAAAAATCAAAAACACTTCCTGAAAGAAGCGAAAGAGGTATGTAAGGATCGTGACACTTGGCGATCTGTTCTCTCTGGCTACCCCGTCAGGGATTGTGCGTGACGATAAGTAAGTAAGTACTTCCTGTTCAGTCTGATATTTAAGTAAGTTATTATTCTAGTAAAGGAATGTTTCATTTTATTGAACAAGAGTAACAGGCGAGCACACAGCCCACCTAATGTATTATAGATGCTGTGACCCATAGACGTCTACATCTACCTATCCTCGATTAAGATGCATATGCATTTTTACCCCTGACCCTGACCCTGACTACTAAGATGGAACGCTTCCAGTAAAAAGTGCCTGTGGTTATTTACACTTGTCATACGAAACAGAGCAACGCTACTGTTTTACACTGGCATTATGTAGCGTGGTCCTCCCCGGTCGTGCATGGCTTTAGATATTGTAAAGAAGCCGGGGTGAATTACTATCATATTATTTATTCTGTGCTATGATATCAGAACGTTGAAAACCTCAGACCGACCTTACCACTCCCCGTAACCATAGAAACTACAAAGTACCGTAAAATGCCCTAACTGCACGAATTTTGAGGTTTTTGTGATATTTTTTGACATGCATAGAAAATTGCTGCATAAAACGCATAAAAAAGCTGGAGCCGGGGTAGCTCAGATGGTTAGCACTCGCTGTAAGCTTCCCAGTACGCTAGCAACCCGGGTTCGATTCCCACCGGCACCAATAAAATTATTAATTGCAATTTTAAGGGCTGATTTACCACGTGCTCGACGGTGAAGGAAAACTGCGTCTGAGAAATAAGAAAAAAATATTTCAAAGACATGTGAAGTTCGCCAACACGCATTGGGACAGCGCGGCGGACATTTCCTTGCACTAAAACCCTCTCAGAAATGAGAGGAGGCCAGTGCCCAGCAGTGGGACGTAAATAGGCGGCAACTTTACTTTAAAAGAAAAATTGCAAATCAGAACTTTATACGCCTAGCAAAACAATCCATTATAGCCTACACCTCACATTTTATGAGAAATAAGCTTCGAAAAGGCTAGGCAAAGTTAATGGCATTTCCTCTACTTTGCCTAGGTAAAAATATCGCAGTTGAAAATGTGTTTCCAAATAAACACATTCCGCTTCCTTAGAGTATTTACCGGCTTATTATTCCTACTTATCTATGTCACAAAGTGTAAAACTTTTAATTTTTTTTTTATTTAGAAGGTAGGCAAATTTAGGCAAACATTTTGAACATTTTTTTATTTTTTTTTTATTTAGTCCTTTTATGGGGAATCTTTCAGGGCTGTCACCTTGTAGCCACAAACAAATAAAACAACTTATTTTATGTTAAAAATTCAAAAAACATCAATGTTATTTGGTTTTAAAGTACCTAGGTAACAATCTGTACTAACCAAATAATATAATTTTGCTTACAAAATAATAATAATTAAATAAATAAATGTAGATAATTTTATATTTGAATTAGGTATATTTTAATTAGGTTATAATAGCTTGACAACTTTGGCATGATTTTAGACTTTATAGATCAACGTGATTAGGGCGGATAGGTACATAAATGGCTAAATTAAATATTAAGCGTATAAGCTATAATTGGTAATCAAGAAAAATTTATATTATCTTCATACCACATGAAACATATTCCTCAGAATTTTTTATAATATTTGTTGACTTTATTTTAAAAGTAAAGATTATATATACCTAGTCAGGTCATAAGTATTGTCACACAGTAAAAACTTTTCTTTTAGAATGCTGGCCACAAAAAAGTTTATTGAATTCGAATTTCGAATTGTTCATGAAAATAAAACTGTATACTTTTAGAATTTTACAAATTTTTAAATATGGAGTGGACGCTTAAAGAAGACCGTGTTGCAGTTATTGCGTTGCATCGTTGCGGTTACGCGCCAATTCAAATTTTTGACATACTGAAAAATTTGAATATAAACAAAAGATTCGTTTATCGTACCATCAAACGATACAATGATGACAGGTCAAGAAGTGGTCGCCTTCGGTCTGTTAGGACGCCAGCAGTGATAAAAGCTGTGAAGGCGCGAATTCAAACAAATCCCAAACGTAAGCAGAAATTGTTGGCCCTTCAGATGGGGTTAAGCAAAACATTGTTTGAATGCTCGTCTAATGGACCTGAGACTGAAGATATGCCGCGCTTTGTTGAAGCGGTACGCGGAAAAAAAAATCGGGAAATTCATTTTTCGGATGAAAAAAATTTTACCGTAGAAGAGAGCTACAACAAACAAAATGATAAGGTGTACGCACACAGTAGTGAAGAAGCGAGCAACCGTATTCCGCGTGTCCAACGAGGTCATTTTCCATCCTCGCTCATGGTATGGTTGGGAGTTTCTTATTGGGGCTTAACAGAGGTACATTTTTGTCAGAAAATTGTAAAAACGAATGCAGTTGTGTATCAAAATACAGTCGTGACGAACCTTGTGGAACCTGTTTCTCATACCATGTTCAATAACAGGCACTGGATATTCCAACAAGATTCGGCGCCAGCTCATAGAGCGAAGAGCACACAAGACTGGCTGGCGGTTCTTGAAATCGACTTCATCCGGCACGAAGACTGGCTCTCCTCCAGTCCAAATTTGAATCTGTTAGATTACAAGATATGGCAACACTTGGAGGAAAAGGCGTGCTCAAAGCCTCATCTCAATTTGGAGTCACTCAAGACATCCTTGATTAAGGCAGCCGCCGATATTGACATGGACCTCGTTCGTGCTGCGATAGACGACTGGCCGCGCAGATTGAAGGCCTGTATTCAAAATCACGGAGGTCATTTTGAATAAACTTTAGTGTCATAAGAATCTATGTTTTGTTAAGTTCATTTTGGTATATAAATGGTTACATAATGAATAAACTTGTTTCAATTATTTTATATTTAACATGTGACAGAATTTATGACCTGACTAGGTATATATATACATATATATATATATATATACATATATATATATATATATATATATATATATATATATGTATATATACGCTTGCGCATAAGAAACCGCGGAATTTCACTAGTTTTATTATCAAACTAATAATTGACAACCCTACCACTGGGCAAAGTTCTGTCGCTTTTTATGAAAAATCGACAGACAATTGTTTGTCTTGATTTTACCACCTTAAACTCGTTTTAGAAGAACAAGACATAGAGACAAGGATATGAGACTATTTTTCATTTCATATGGTGTCTTCACATCCGAAAAATAAGTACTTCAAAATATTCACAGAATAAAATTTTGAATTTCAGGCAAAATATCAGCAACCACAATTTGCGCAATTCTGAACTTCACCGACATTTCACAGCTTTTTTGTTGGACCAAAAGTAAGCATTGCCATTAGATAAAATCCTATCGTAGACTCAGTTCTCTAGCTAAAGTAGCCTACTAATGAAGTCCAAATGATCGGTTTAGGCAAAGTAAGGCTAGGTAGGTCAAGTTAGAGCATTTTACGGTACCCAAAATGTTGGAAATATAAAATTATGATAATTTAAAGCCTTATCTACACGTTGACTAGATGAGGGAATTTGCACGTCTGTGGTAGGTATTTAGGCAAATGCGTCTGTCACCAATCCGTTTGTGTCGGTTTTTGTGGCACACAACATAGGCTTTCAGCGCGAGCGCACGGCGTATGTCCACACGTCTGGCGACGCATCACTGTTATATCGGAGTTGCAAGTTTCATTTCTTTTTAATAACTCTACTGCAATACATACTCAAGTAGGTAGTAGTTAAAAGTACTAAATAAATAAATAGGGGCGGTAGCTACGATCTCAATATCCATTCTTTAAATGTTGCGTGCATGCGAGTTGCTTCTGTCGAAAATTAACTCAGATCTCAGACTGAAAGATCTACAAACCTCTGGTCGGTTCGTGATAATTCTTCTGCTGATGCATCTGTCGACGTACAGAGGAGGCATAAGGAATAAGTATGTAGAGCCAGAACCCCTAATTACAGGTGGTGCAGTGGTGCGAAAGACTACCCCAGGAGGATACCAGCACCCCTGGAGAATCCCTCGCTGGGCATGCACGACCATATTATTCCACTCCTGAGCGTGGGTGCTCAGGCTGCCCCGCGTATTCTGGGGGGGGGGGGGGGGCAAAATTCCGCTCGAAAACATAACTGTTCGGGGCAAACTGAGCAACAATACCAAGGCGACCCCTGCCACGCTATCCGTGAATTTCTGCAGGGGACTTCACTCGAACCTAAACGCCGTCCACTACCATCTCGAGACGGCGAAGCCAGCCTTGCTCTTTCTGACCGAGACGCAGGTTTCTTCTCCGGCTGATATTTCGTATCTCTCCTACCCGGGGTACAAATTGGAGCACTCCTTTGTGCCTCGGGCTGGAGTTTGCGTGTATGTCAGAGAGGACATCTATTCTCGAAGCCTCGGCAGTCTTAAAGATTTGGACCTGTCCATCCTTTGGCTACGCGTAGACAGCGACGACCATCCGCGCGTCTACGGGTGCCTCTATAGGTCCCATAGCGGTAATGCCGAAACAGACCGACTCATTGACCACGTCCAAATGGCTACAGATTCCTTGCTACAACAGGTCCCATCCGCAGAGATCGTGATCCTTGGCGATTTTAACGCCCACCACGCCGAATGGCTCGGTTCACGTTTAACCGATCATGCGGGGAGATCTGTTCATGACTTTGCCTTGGCATATGGTCTGACACAACTGGTTACTTCGCCTACGCGGATTCCAGATGTGGAGGATCATACACATTCCCTGTTGGACCTTCTGCTCACCTCTCATCCGGACGGATATCAGGTTTCCGTCGATGCCCCTCTCGGCTCCTCGGACCATTGTCTGATCCGGAGTGTGGTGCCACTCACGCTCCTCTCGCGGTTGCGTTCTGCAGATTGCCGCCGTGTTTGGCATTACAGGTCGGCTGATTGGGACGGAATGCGGTCTTTCTTTGCATCCTACCCATGGGGGCGGGTTTGCTTCTCGCCGGATGATCCCAGCGCTGTTGCTGACTCTGTCACTGATGTGGTGCTACAGGGAATGGAACTATTTATTCCATCATCTGTGGTACCCATCGGAGGCAGATCTCAGCCTTGGTTTGGTCGCTCCTGTAAAACTGCATTACGCAGTAAGCAGGAGTGTTATCAAGCTTGGGCTGCGGCTTCGGCGACTCGGGATGTAAACACCAGCACACTTAAAAAGAAGTATAACTTCGCCTCCAGGTCCTTCAAAAGAGTTATTGCCAAGGCAAAGTCAGAGCACATAAGCAGAATTGGTGAGAAACTAGTTCGCCTTCCTTCGGGAACCCGTGCATTCTGGTTTCTCGCCATGGCTGTCCAAGGGATTTTCTGTGAGCCATCACTACCATCTCTGCACAGGGAGGACGACTCACTGGCCCAAGCCGCAAAAGACAAAGCCGACCTTTTAGGCTCCCTTTTTGCGTCCAACTCAACTCTTGATGACGGGGGGAAAACACCGCCGACCATCCCGCGGTGTGAGTGCTCCATGCCGGATGTGCTGTTCTCACAGCGCTCGGTTCGCAAAGCACTCCTCTCCCTGGACATCCAGAAGTCAACTGGACCTGACGGAATCCCCACAATTGTGCTGAGGACGTGTGCTCCGGATTTGGCACCGGTCCTAACGCGTCTTTTCCGGTACTCCTACTCCCAAAGCGTAGTCCCGAATTCATAGAAGACAGCTTTTGTCCACCCGATCCCTAAAAAGGCGACCGCTCAGACCCGTCCAACTATAGGTCTATCGCGATCACCTCCTTGTTCTCCAAAATAATGTAATCCATTATTAACTGCCAGCTCATGCGGTACCTTGAGGATCACCAGCTGATTAGTGACCGCCAATACGATTTTCGTCGGGGTCGATCAGCTGGTTATCTTCTGGTCTACCTGACCCATAGATGGGCGGAGGCAGTAGAGTCCAAGGGGGAAGCGTTGGCCGTTAGTCTGGACATTGCGAAGGCCTTCGATCGGGTTTGGCACAAAGCGCTTCTTTCGAAGCTCCCTTCCTACAGGCTTCCCGAGAAATTGTGCAATTGGATCACCGGCTTCCTTGCAGATCGGAGTATCAAGGTCATTGTAGACGGTGCATGCTCCGACTACAAGCCTATTAACGCTGGTGTTCCACAAGGCTGTGTGCTATCACCAACGCTGTTTATTCTGCATATCAATGATATGTTGCTAACTGGTAGCATTCATTGCTATGCGGATGACAGCAGTGGTGATGCTCTATACACAGGCCGTGCCAATATTTCTCGGGAAAACGTTGCCGAGTACCGGAACAAACTTGTGTTTGAAGTCGAGTCTTTGCTGAACAAAGTCTCGGATTGAGGGCGACTAAATCTAGTCCAGTTTAATCCTCAGAAGGCACAAGTTAGCGCGTTTACCGCTAAAAAGAACCCCTTTGTCGTGTCTCCTCAGTTTCAAGGCACTCCCCTGCTTGCTTCATCCAGTATCGGAATCCTCGGAGTCGACATATCGAGTGACGGGCAGTTTCGTGGTCACTTGGAAAAGAAGGCCAAATTGGCCTCTAAAAAACTTGGCGTGCTCAGCAGAGCGAGACAGTATTTCATGCCGGCACACCGCCTGCAACTTCACAAGGCACAGGTTCGGCCTCACATGGAATACTGTTCTCATCTCTGGGCAGGGGCTTCCCAGTGCCAGCTCCTTCCACTTGACCGCATCCAGCGCAGAGCGGCTCGAATCGTCGACGACCGGGTCCTTTTCGATCGGCTCGATTTATTGGCACTGCGAAGAGATGTTTCATCCCTTTGCATTTTCTTTCGCATCTACCACGGGGAGTGCTCTGAGGAATTGTTCGGATTAATCCCAGCCGCCAAATTTCACGAACGCATATCGCGGTAGAACTCCCGATACCATCCACACCATCTGGATGATTGGCGGTCCACCACTGTGAGATTTAGGAGATGTTTTCTTCCTCGCACGACTTCCTTGTGGAATCGATTACCATCAGCGATTTTTCCGGACCGGTACGACTTAGGGACCTTCAAGAAAAGAGCGTACTCCTTTTTAAAAGGCCGGCAACGCATCTGAAACTCCCTCCCTGGTGATGCAGTTGTTCATAGGCGGCGGTAGTCACTTACCATCAGGTGAGCCGCATGCACGTTTGCCCCCTCTCCTATAAAAAAAAATTAGATAATTTGAGGCGCACCATCTGTAACCAACAAATCCATGGCCTTCCTTCTTTGAAATTGATTATAGGTAGCCCACCTATAAGTCCACTGTAGGCACTTACCGTTATAAGTGGTCTGTTAGTATCTTTGACACTCTACTGTTTTCTTTTTATTTCGAATATGGAATTATTTTTATATAATTATTTAAAGATTCCATAGAATTATTACCCGCTACGTATATAACGTACGTACGTAATAATTCTATGAATGCTTCATTATCCAATGAGGATATCCACGACTTTTTTTTTGCCATCAGGGCGGCGCGGCGCGGCGCCACTTACCAAACGAAAAGAAATATTTGACAAATTAACACGGCGGGGAAGTTAATTTGTTGGGAAAATGTAAGGTTTCATGTTTCTTTTTGTAATGTTAGTTATATTTTATATTAAATAGATTAGAAATGAAAAACCCAAACTACAAATATTCCTAATAGTAAAATTTAAAAAAAAAGTTAAATAATATGAAAAACATTAAGAACGAACCACTCAGGCATTGTTTTGTATATTTATCTAATACTCTAGAAACCGATAAAATGTTATTTTATATGCAACTTCTCAATTATATTACATTGTGTAACAAAAACCTTCACCTCAGTCCCTACTAGCGACATCTCGTGAACGAAAGATTAGTAGCTCTCTTTAGTGAAGTAAACCTTTAGAGTATAAATAATAAATACTCCAAGGGTAAAGCATAAACAAAAAGATAATTATTGAAGCACGAGACCTAAACATACATAATGGATGACAATCAACATTTACGTTAAAAATAAGACTAAACTTTTTAAATTGTGTGAAAATTACAAATGGGCGGATTCACTATTTTTTTCATGTTGAGTTTTCGCAATGTCCCATGACTTAAGATAGTTGGTACCTGCCCAGGATAACTTTATTTAACATTATGTATAACTATTGAGGTAGCTTCGTAGTTTTTAACAGTCGTACACATTAAGAAATTGGGGTGAGGAGATAAATGAAGTAGTTAAAATAATTTTAAAGCCATTATAATAAAGCTTTTTATGATGTTCCATACCCAGGCTTTGGAAATAAATACCGTTTTTCTTGGTTTTTTTACTCATAAGGAATACAACTAGCACATAGCATTTTAAACATAAGATTATCATTTAATCAAAAACTATAGCTGTATTAATCATAAGGTCTGCGAATTTAAATAATATATCGTTAAAGTTTAGGTCGATAATCTGACCATGGTGGAAAATTCCATTCCGAAACCAAGATTTGTTACGTAGAAAAACTAAAATAAACTATTAATTTGGTTTTTATTTTATCGGTAGCAACACATATTTACAACGAAATAGCTACCGTCGTTTTGTTTTACGTCATTCGAGCGCTATGAATGTTGGAGTAGTGAGTGTCAGGCGATTGCATTTTAAAAGTTCCACGATCAGAAACCAAAATGAATGGTACGTTAAACTTGTTTTAATTGTACTATTATTTTAAAAGAATAAAGATATATTAATAAAACCAATTTTCAAATTTAGAAATCAGAACAGTTAGTAGAATTGTGATGAATCTTTCATATGTTGTGCAAGTGTTGATACCGTTACCTCCACTCCGAAACTTTATTGACGGTTTCGTAGAAGCGGAACAAAAAATGTAACGGAATGGATACATAAAGCTTGGTTTACATACCTGCAGTAATTAATATATTTAATTTATATATAAGTACCTATTATTTGTTTATAATCTACTCAAACCGCTTTCAATAATTTCATATTTGACTTTTGACGGACCAATGAGTTGCTGCGCTGGTGGGCGCGGTTTCGAATCCCGAACGAAACAAGTATTTGTATGGCCTACAAATAATTGTTCCGGGTCTGGATGTTTGTCCTTGTGCAATTTGTGTTTGTAAACTGCCTCTACGATAAAGGAGAAAATCCTAGTGTGGGAGAAACTTTTTTAAAAAAAAAATTTAGTGGCTTGTTAAGGGAGGTTTATATTTTTGACGAATACAACGTTTGGAATAGATTTTCGCGCCATTGAAGTATAACGTTCACAAATAAAAATAATAACCAGCCAAGTGCAAGTCGGACTCACGCATGAAGGGTTCCGTACCATCCTAAATCAGGTTTCTAGTAGGGGGAGTCCCTTTTAATTTATTTTTATTATTTGTTGTTATAGCGACAACAGAAATACACATTCTGTGAAAATTTCGATTGTCTACGTATTACGTATCATGAGATATAGCCCGCTGACAGACAGACGGACGGACGGACTTAGTAATAGGGTCCCCTTAGGTTAGGTAGGTTACCCTTTGGGTACGGAACCCCAAAATCTATGTTTATACATTAAAATCGATGTCAGATATTAATTTTTGCTATTATCTTATTTCTTAACCACGTGATCCTTATCGGTTTTTTGCTGACTCGATTCCGGCGAGCTATAACGTAATCAAACACTCACGTGTTGTGTCACTGATTCTATTTTCTAAACTTTTTGATGTTCTTGAACACTTTGAAGGTATTAAAATAAATATAAAAAGCACGCTTCATTTATAAATTAAATTTCGAAACATTTACCTATAATCACGCAAATAGAAATCATTATCATCTTTAATTAAATAGACTTATTACAAACTATGTGTAATTAAAGATTCCCCGATCTTTGTGAGTGGAACTGTAGGAAGTGTAAACGTCAAAAAAAATGGGTGCATTTTTTCTTCCTACATGTAAACTATTCTTTACAGGTCCACTCCGAAAGTTTACTATTCCTTTCGGTGACTGTCCTATTTTTGTTGATTATTTAATTTTACGTGTATTACTTTACGTGGAGAGACATTTTATTTTGTTATTTTTAAGAAGACTATTATTTTTTGTTTATTTTAAAATAATAATAATTGTATTTTTTCGAAAGGCATCGTATTTTTTTTCGATAAAAATAGTGTGACAGCTGGTCAAATAGTAACGTAATGGAAATAAAGACTGACATAATTAAAGTCTGTTACTTTTATTTATTAAAATTTTGTACTATTTTATACAAATACAGTTCTTAAGACACATTAAAAACTGCTAACAAGTTCAAATTGTGTTTGATTTGGTAAAACCACCATGCTTATTTGGTAACGGAATGGAGCGTTATTCATTGTCTGGCCGGATAAATACTAATAAAATATTACTAAAAAGCAAATTATGAACTCAAAAATCTTCATATCCTTTAGTGAAATATATAATGAATCGAACCTTTGCAAAAATTATACTGGATTCCAATAAAAAATAAAATACTGTTATTTTTCATCACTGACACATTTTTGTGAAACCGCCCAAATACGTAGTCGGTATGTGTCTACCAAGTACCAAGTATAAAAATAATTCCATCTGTCATATCAATATGATTAGCATTACGAGATGATATCAGTCATCACTTATTACTCTCAATTCAAAATACAGCGCAACTGTTTTCACTAAATCCTCTGAAAAAAACATAAAAAATATATTATATAAAAGATCTCCTGAGTGACTGACTCATCTATCAACGTACGACAGTATGTTGATAAAAAACTCCTAAAAAGGTGAAATAGGGTTTTACAGTTTGTACGAAAGGTTTTTATTTTACAGAACGATTAGCTCGAAACTTACTGGAAGTACTTTGTTAAAAAATGTTCATTACACATTTTGGGATTTTTCAAAACAACCCCTGGACCAGAGGTTTTATTTATTTAAATATTGCTGAAAATACTCTTGAATTAAAATAATTATAATAAAAACATAATTTTTTTTATTTACCCTTATTTTTTAAAACGTAGGTGCATAGTTCTTCCCCGAACCACTGAACGTATAAGCGTGAAATACACAAACTGAAACCAAATACATCATTGTTTTCAAAGTTTTCTTAGTTGAAAAATTAAAGGCCTTATAAAATGGAATATAGTGTTACAGGTTGTACGACACTTTTTATTCTACGGGGCGATTTTATATTTGTATTGGAGAAAATTTACTTTTATTTAGACGGTTCGACAATAATGAGATCGAATTAATTACATTCATCACGACTATAAGGCAACTTGTTTAGTGATGTCTCAGTGATCGCGAGGATGAAAAGCGAATGGTGAGAGGCACACTGAACCTAAACGTTAAGTTGGAGAGGTCACGTCTAATGAAGTCAACACTCCGTCCCCCTCGTGCTGTAATCCAAAGCCTCGAAAACTTTTATCTCGAGTTACAAAATCGTTATCAGTGCCTAGAAGACTACAATGCAGTGGACGATATGAATGACACGCTCGTGGCAACTGTCCATGTGGTTGAAGCTAAGTTATCTTATCTTATAAGCTAAGATCCGTCGAAGAAGAACACAAAACCTCTCCTATCCACACTCTTAATCTCATGGCTGTTAGACGGAAAATGAAGCTGCAATCTTCAGTAGATTTGACAGTATACAGGCAACTGAACAGACATATTTCCAAATACATGCGGTGCGACTTACGCAACTTTAATCACAGTCGTCGTTGGAGCCACACGCTAGTGTGAGTAACGATCCAAGGGCAAGATTTATCCAACACTATTCCGATGATATCTCGGACGTCAGTTTGAGCAAGATTAGAATGACTTTCCAGCATACAATAAAATAGCGAGGCCTCGGGCAAGGATGGAGGTTCCTTCAGAGGCTTTTTAATTCTGTCCTTCATGGGGATACTACTCCGGAGGCGTGGAGCAGAAGTGCGGTGGTTTTGTACTTTAAGAAACGTGGCAACGCTCTCTTAAAAAACTACACACCGATTTTCCTTCCGAGCCGCGTCTACGTGCTATTTTCAAGAGTCATTACGAATCGTCTCGCACGCAGTCTCAACGACTTCCAGCCTCCTGAACAAGCTCGTTTCAGAAAAGGCTTTAGTACCATAGAGCATATACATACCCTTCGGCAAATCTTACATAAGACCGATGAGTACAATCTACCACTTTGCCTTGTGTATGTGGACTATGAGCAAGCCGTTGACTCCTTCCAAATTTGAGCGGTGCATAAGTCCCTACAGCGGTGCCAAGTTGACTGTCGGTATATTGAAGTGCTAAAGTGTTTTTACAATAGGGATACGATGGCTATTCGAGTACAGAACCAGAGTACGAAACCCATCCAACTGCAGAAAGTTGGAAAGATGGGGTGACGTTATAGCACAGAAATTATTCACCGCTGCGTTTGAAGACGTTTAGATGCTACTGAACTGGAAAGGATACGGTATTAACATCAATGGCAAGTACATCACTCACCTTCGATTTGCCGACGATATAGTGCTTACGGAATCACTGGAGAACCTAAGCACTATGATCAATGACCTCAATAGTATCTCCCAGCGGATAGTTCCTCAGTATTGTCTCCCGATCGATTTCCGTTGGATATTAAACAGCATGTAGTGTGGGGCGTGCAGCATCAGGACAGGATGTATAGTGTTAGGTGATGAGCTATAATGATAATGACATTATTTATACGAGTACACAAGTCTAAATATATGGTACTGTTCCGTAAATGATATCTTAATTTTTTTTCATAAAAGTTTCGGTATAATTTTTATAACTAGAAATAGTGCAATTTGAAAGGAAAACATTTCGTCTTACGTACAATATTTCGAATAAATATTTTTCTAACTGGCAAGCACTCTTTAACTTTGAAGCGAGCAACCCGTTTTTTCGGCTACACCCGCAACTTCCACTAGTAACGGCCAACTTCCTCGTCAACGCAGGCACTAACGCTTTTGACGGTACACATCACGTGCGCGTTCCGTTGCCAACAGTAGATAAGATCTTATTTCCCTGTTCCATCGAATACTAAAGCAGTTTTCCATACCTGACCTGTGGATAAAAGAACAATAGTGGACACATTTGGCCAGAAGATACATCACACCGGGCCCGGTAAACGTCGGGCAGCTCAGAAATTACCCAGGTGAGTGTTTGCCAGGTCTTATGTGTACATAACAGGTACGGATATGGAATTTCTTCTGTAGATAAAAATAACTGGAAATATACAATAGGACAAAACCTGCATTGAAAAGCTGGACCAATAGGAAAAATGGTACTAACAGTCTGTATGAGTTCATACTCTTTTACATTACAGTATTGTTTGTTAGTTCCGCGTGGGGAGTGGGGAGACTCGCGTGTATAATTTGGGATTGTGACTAATACGAGTAAAACTACACAATGTGTCCTTCAACACGACATGAAATATAGCAAAGCATTACACAATGCCGGAGAGTTGTTTGTTTATTGAATTATACACAATTTACCCAATCATGTAATCAACTTTTAAGAACAATCTCGATAGTGATCTCGTAGAAAAAACTACGTAGAATCATTGGAACAGCGATTGAAGGTCAGAATAAATGGCGATGATACTGTAGATAAACATATAAACGAGTATGTTAAGAGTATGAGAGTATTTAATATGTCACATTTACTATTGTACACAGTAATGCAACAAATAAATTGTTATTATTATTATTTGTTAAAGTTTTTACGTTTTCTCAGTTTGTTTTTAACAAAACTGGATTAGTGGTTACTACGACTGGACTAAGCTAAGCCGGTACCTATTTTCTGTGATGTTTACGCTGTTAGTCTATGCGGCTCTTACAGCTTCATCGAACACAGGGCTATTTAAAAGTGGAAAGGCGGTAGTTGGGATGAGGATGAGGATGATGATGGTTTATGAATTGGTATTGTTACCAATCATCATGTCCCCTCCGTAGAGGTTTATTTTGAGCTATCTAACCGCTGTCCGAGGGGGGAATGCGAACCCCTGCCTCTGACTGCTTAGCTCGTATCGCGGTCGATAAACCAAGTCGGTACCATGAGCGTGTTTGGTAATGGGTAGTTTTCTGTTGAGATACATTTTCTAACTATTCTACAAGTATAAAGTAAAACAATTGTTTTTAATATATGTAAGTTTTGGTAAACCAAGAGTTTTTAATGATTGATGAAGCGCTTTTGGTATTACACCAGTTGTAGAGAGGACTATAGGGACTATAATGGCGTTATGTAAGTTCCACATTCTAATAATTTCATTTTTTAAATCAGTGTATTTGGAATTTTTTTCATTTATTGTAGTCTGTAAGTTATGTGAATTAGGTATAACAATTTCAATAATAAAAGCACGTTTATTCATTTTGTCTGTTAATGTTATATTCAGTCTATTATATTGTATTGTTTTGTCGGTAAATATAGCTCTGTCAAAATACATTTTGTGAGTGGTATTTGCAAGGAATACAGGAATCTCAGGAATATCAGGTTTATATTTATAGTATACTTGAGTTGGCTGTTCAGTTAGTTTCCACTTAAGGGCAAGTTTTTGGTGAATGATATTGGCTACTTGATCATGCCGATACCTAAAATCTGTCTGAACAATCGCTTTACAAGCACCAATGAAGTGTTGAATTGTTTCTGAAGCATTACAATGGTGTCTACATGTGTCAGCACGTAGGTTTTTATTTTAATGATGTGCTTTGATAATTACGAATCTCTATGATTTGGTCCTGAATTGTGCACATAAAACCCTTAGACTCAGGGAATAACTCGCCACTTTGAAGCCATGCGTTCGACGCTAATTTGTCTACGGTAGGTTGGTTCAACTCTTGGCGATGTCTTCCATGTAGAGACTTTTGAGTCCATATGTAAATTTTTGTGTTATTATCTGTAAGTACCTCTTTTTTGCAATGTTTTATCATACATATTAAGCAGTGTCAATTTATGATCATTCTGTACTATAGCATTGTGTAGTGATGATGTTGTAGTTTTATGATAAAAGTAATTTCTCAGTGTTGTTATTTGTCTGTTATGTAAGTTAACTATGTCTGTTACACCTATTCCTTCTTCATTTTTTTGTATGCATGATCTTGGATGGTGTTTACGGTGCTTCGTAAGAGATGTATTTACTGTGCGTTGTAGTTGTTATAATTTAGTTTTGGACCAGTGTATTATGCCAAAAGAATAAGTTAGTATGGGGTTTTTTTTATATAGAATGAGGGTGACAAACGAGCACACAGTCCACCTGATGGTAAGTGGTTGCTGCGGCCCATAGACATCTACATCTATCCTCGTTTGCGAATCAAAATGCAGATGCGTTGTCACCCGTGAGGACTAAGATGGAATGCCTCATTTCCAGTAAAAAGGGCCTCCGGCCACCTGCACTCATCAAGCGAAACGCAGAGGTAAATCTCTACTTCACGCTGGTATTCTGTGAGGTCGTGGTACCACCCCGGTTAGAGCCGGCCCATCCGTGCAACAGCAAAAGCTGCTGCGTGGCTCTACCACTGTTAAAAATGAATTGCAAATGTGTTAAGCTTCAAATATATTTTTAGAATTTAGTTGAGATATTAATACTAAGCGAAGTCTATAGGAGCTGATCTGTTAATGTATTTTTGATTTCTTTGTGAAAGTATTTGTTGTGAAACTATTTGTGAAAGTATTTGTTTTGACTGATTATATCCTAAATGAACTGAATTCTCTTCTAAATATTTGATTTGCTGTCCTGTTTTCAATTGATGTTTATGTTCATAATGCTGTACAGCTCTTACAGAATTGAAGTTGCACTTATAAATACCAAATTCTATTCTAATATCTCGTGAAAATGTTTTCGTCAATTTAACTAAATGGTCTAATTCATCTTGAGTAGTGGCATATAGCTTATGATCGTCCATATACAAAAGATAACTAAGCTTTTTTCCTGTTTGTTAGTATGGAGATGATCTCGTGGTGTATGGTATTGTAACGAGTAACCTATATTTTTTGAGTTTAACATTTTTGATAAGGGGTTTATTGCAAGACAGAATCAGAGAGGGCTATGCGTGCAGTCTGTGGGTAGACTATACGCAGAGGGCATACAGCGACCTGCGCATACAATATAATAACGCGTTTAGGGTGCTGAAGGGTTCGCGGAAACTCACACGGACGGGTTCGCTGCCTAGCAATCATGCGCAAGCGCTATGCATTGTTACTTCGGCGCATGCGCGGCAGCCCCAACAGCAACCTGCGTACGCTGGCTGACTGCTGGGACTCGCCGATGTTGGCTCGCTGGATAAGGCAGCATGCCTTGTAGACTGGCTTATTGCCACTATCGGTGCAGTTTCATACCTGTCTCGTCAACCAATATGTTACTAAGACTAGATATAAGAAAACATTTACTAACAACTATGGAAATTCTTTTTTTTGTCCGAAATAAATGAATTAATATTATTGTTATTATAATTAATTGACTGCCGTTTCAGTATGAAAATCAAAGAGTTATAGTCAGCAAATAATACTATATCGTGATTGTCCCCTACAAGATAAGGTAAGTCATTAATATGTATGGATTAAGAAAAGGAATGGGCCAAGAATCCAGCTATGAGGAACGCCCATTGATACTACCGACCCGGAAGAACCTTTACCAATCTATATCGTGATTGTCTCCTACAAGATAAGGTAAGTCATTAATATAGATTAAGAAAAGGAATGGGCCAAGAATTGAGCCCTGAGGAACGCCCATTGATAATAATAACCCGGACGAAACTTTACCAATGATCACGACTTTTTGGGTTCTGTTACTTAAATATGAAATAATAAGTTTAAGCGCCATTTTTTTACACCGTAATGTTGTAGTTTCCTGATTAATGTCTCATGATGAACACTATCGAAAGCCTTGGAAAGATCACAGAAAATACCTAAGGCATCTTCTGAATTCTCAGGCATTAAAAATATATTTCATAAGCTCAACACCGGCGTCAGATGTCGAGCGACCCCTTGTAAAACCAAATTGATTTTTATGAAGTAATTTATTTGTATTAAAAATTTATTGATCAAAATAATTTTTTCAAAAATTTTACTGAGACTGTACAGAAATAGGTCTAAAATTAGCGGGGTCCAATGTACCACCAGATTTAAATATAAACTTATATATGGTGTAAAATTTGGTCGAGCCGACCCTTTCGTGCTACAACTATACTAGTAATATAGCTGCAGCATGCCTCTACCACGTATAATATCTAGGTTCACTTGTTGGTTAGGTAGCATTTCTTCTGCAATGTTAATTTCAGTACGATTTAAAGTAAATGAAGGTTCTTGTGTGGAGTTAATAAATAAACCTAGCAAGCTAACAGCATAGCAAAGTGCCGAAGCAATCAGCTTTGTAGCGGTTTCTAACGGTTGCCGTTGAGCAATCAGTTTCAAAATAGGAGGTTCAGATGCCTGGGTGATCAGTAATCGATTGCTGAAAACAGAATTTGAAAATTCGAAACCTTTCTCGAGATAATCGTGGGACAGACGGACAGACGGACAGATCGACAGACATCGTGAAATCAATAAGTGTCTTCGCAAGCTTCGCCACTTAATAAAGTTAATGTCAATATAGTAAGTTGAGTTTCAGAATTACTATATATATATATATATATATATACTATACTTCTAGTTTTAATGAATTTAATCTGTCACTAGTTACGTAATAATTGTTTACAATTGCTCTTCTCTGATCAGCTATTCGTTGTTGTAAGATGAGCAAGTACAGGAAATCTGTTGATAAAATCTTCATACATTCGTCTTCTATATACTGTTTCGTTTCTGACTAAATCTGTAATTCGATAATAAGACCGCATTAGAGCTTAATTTAGTTCACTGGTCCATTTCATTTGAGTCTGAGTTCTTTTTTTAGTAAGTACCATGTGTTTATGGAGTTTTCGGTTGCATTTGGGTAGATTGTGTGCGTGTAAGTATTTGTTGTACATGGTCGATAGAGTTTTGTGACTGTTAGGTGGAATGATTAAATTGTAGACGACCTAACTCTTCTTTTACGTCGTTTATATCTCCTCTATGGTTTATTAAGTGCGCAGTATAAACTTATTCATTTCAGGTGTACTTGGGGCGCTTATAGTGGGTGCAAACTCAGAGTTAAGGTTGACTTCCTGCACAACACTATGCTAAGACTACGGTTCTTACGACGCCACGATTTGAATTCGCATAGATCTCGACGAGATATGCCGAAAAGTAAGATTAAATTTTCGATATCTCGCTTAGTTTTTGAGATTTCGATACTTAAAAATCGAATACTACAACTGAATCAGCACGCAGTAGCACAAGTCTTGTGGCAGGTCGTCCACTTCCCTTTAATATGGTCGAGGGCAGCGACGTCTGCTAAGCTGTTAAGGTACAAATCTTTAATCGTCTTGTTCTGAGAACATCATAAAAATATTTTAGTTACCGATGGGTAACAGAACCAGTCGTTTTCCTTTCTGTATGAACTATAATATAATATATATTATATTAACTTTAAAAAAATTACAAAAAAGAGGACACCTGCGGGGTTCTTTCGCCATTTCTTCTCCGGTTAGAGGAACTCATTTCGAAACTGTAGGAGAATTAGAAGATTTATAAAAATGACATTTGACAAACGATATCTATTTTTTTACGTCGAAGAATTAAAGACTTTTTTTAATTTCAATAGTAAAAACACATGTCTCACAATTCCACTTCAAACGCCCAAAACGGTTTTGAAGTGGAGCAACGCCGACACTGTATTATGACACGTTCTCATAGGAGACCAGCGGAAATGGCGGTAAAACGCTGTTCTCGGAAACCTATTTACTAGTGTCTTAACTTCGCACCCTAGTTCTCAGAACACATCTGCATTTATATAAATATTAATCGAGGATAATATGTCTATGGGCCACATTATCCACTAAAGATCAGACTGAATTAGTTCTCACTGTCACCTTACTTCTACGGTAAAAACTCACACTTATGTACAAAATTTGAACATGAAAACTTTTAACATAGACATTAGTTATTAACCTTTAAAGTTGCAGCCTATTTACGTCCCACTGCTGGGCACAGGCCTCGTCTCATTTCTGAGAGGGTTTTAGGGCAAGGATATTAACCTTTAATTAAACTTAATATGACAATATTTCATAATTTATTCATTCATAACAGTTTACACTGCTGACTGTTGAATATAGGTCTCATCCATAGATTGACTGTTACATTATTGTACGTATAGGGATACAATGTTATAGCAAACATTCTATCGCCATACAATGTTTGATATAACCGCAAACATTGTACAATTTTCACAAAACATTATATCTCTTTATCATAAAACCTGACCTTTTGAGGGTAGTTATGCTGGAATTATATTCTGCCATCGCAGAAGATCTTATCTCTAAACACACTTTAAGGAATGTATACGAAATTTATTTACTAACAAACTTTTTACCCGCAGATCCTAGTTCGCGTGTATTTAGGAACATCATTAAATACTGTTCCGTGGCAAATTTAGCACATTTAGAGTCACCTAGTCTATCAAAGATTTTTTTGAATTCTTAAAAACTATTAGATGTAGATGATTGGTACTAGGCATAGATATAATACGCTACAGGAACACGTGAATATATTATATATCTAGAAACACCTGCTATTTTTTATATCGGGCATGTCTTCCAATATATCCATAAGAAAGATAAATTGTCTTGGAATCACAATTTATTATTATTATTTACATTTTACTCTTTCCGTTCATTCTTAATAAAGTGAATTTAGTTTTAACAAAATAGTGATGAATTTCATGGTCTTCTATCAATTTACGGTATAATGTCTATTTGTGATATTTTATTACACATTGGTCCTATTTTATATTGATTGGCACCATAAAATAAATGTAGATTTTTTTTACGTTCGAGTACACTACAAAAATTCATAAATGCATATTTTAATTTTTTTTACGTGGGTTTTCCGCATCTTTGAATGAAAGTTCCATAAAAACCCGCGTAAAAGAACATGTCGTTGATGTGAAGCACCGACGCTCCGGGAAGTCTAAAGTATGTCAACATGTTTAGTATCGTCCCAACCATTATATCGGATCTGCTAGACAACAAACCCTTGCAATAGAACACCGATTTCTACCAATCATGATTCGCGAGACTATAGAAATTAAAAACATCCTAATTTTAATAGGGAAGATGGCTGAGTGTTACCATCTGCTAAGGACCTTATAATTAATAAAATTAAATTGAAACCCAAGCATACTACTGCATTTATGCAATTCTTATTCTTTTCTTTTCTAATTATGACATCAGGTCGTCAAATTCCTCAGTCCTCCCGTGACCATGGGTGCTGTAAAGTGCCCAAAACATCGGGTATTAAAAAAGTTAAAATTAAACGCGATAAAATCCTTAAAATTAGTTTTATTCCTTATAAATTTTATTCAAAGTGAAGTTGGGAAGCACTACACTCATGAATGGGAGTAGAAAAATGTTCATCTTGTTATGGCAGTGAAAGAGAATCTGCCACCTCATATCGTCCCGTCGTAAGAGGCGACGTAGGAAACCAAACAGGCGATGAGCTGCATCATCTTCTTGACAACAGATGAAAAAATAATAGCTGCGGCTGCCAAGCCGTCTACCAAGCGTGGCAACTATAGCAAATATCCAGCTACTTGACAGTTTATAGGGGAGGCCTATGTTCAATTCAATGGACTTTTGATAGGCTGACGATAATGAGTTCTACTCATCTTTGCAACCCTTATTATTTACGGTAGAGTGAAAACAAAAAAGTAACATACCCAAAAATATGACTGTAATTAAAAATGCATATATTGCCCCATGAAAAGTAAAAAAAAGTAGCAGCTTACATACATGTTACTACGGGGCACATGCCGCAGAGAGTTTTTGAACAAAAAAGTGTTCACTGCGCAGATTCTAAAGCGGGATGACCTCAACTGGGAAACTTCTCAAATATGCAAATTTTTCTTCACCGCCGAGAACGTGGTAAATTGACACTTCAAATTACAATGAAACTATATGCTAAAATGTATAATAATGCTTATGTACCATGAAAGATGAAGTTTTAATCAGTTTGATTACCGCCTTTGACAAGTAAAATAAAATGAACCTCTGTTTAAGTAAAATCTGCTTTTTTATTTGAAGTATTTTTCCGCAAGAGCCTGTTCATTTACATATATTCATATGAGCTATGAAATCAGGACTTTCACAAATATCTTAATATGTCTGAAAATATGAAAGCTATCTTAAATTACAAACTGATTTATAAGTCTCATTAAATTAAAAAAAGTAAAGTAGCAGGTAATATACGTCTCGCTACTGTGCACTGGGCTTCTCATTACTTATAGTGGTTTGTGGGCAGAAACACAGAGTATGATGCAATGCTTCAATGCATATTAACGGTTTTCACATCTCCACGACTATTTTAATTACTCAGACACGGCTTAGGTTTCTCCACAAACTTATTTTTCACCACTTTAACGGACACGGTCAGCACGTAAAATTTTCATCATCATCCTAGAGGGATTCGTAAACGTTTTGCCCCCGCGCCATGATAAAATCTTACTCGGCCCTCGTATTTATATAAATACATTGAATAAAAACTGAAACTAAGCTTTTGCATGATTGTTGACCACATCTATGTAGTAATTACACATCCAACGATACCACGAACGAATTTTCAATTATTTACAGCGTATATTCAGTAGTATTGTATTATTTAATTTTATCAGTGACTTACCATTTTAGTTTATTTAGAAGTAAGTAGATGGCACTATTTATTACATGAAATAATGAATACCAAAACTATACTATCTAGTAATATCAGCGATAGAAGCGAAGATTTATTTATTATATCAATAAGGCATAAAGTGATGTAAATTATGTTAAAAGTTCTGTTTCGAAAAACGATATGAACATGAAATAGCAACATTGTGTTTAGTTATTAATATTTCCAACGATTTCTATTCATTGATTTTGGCAAGCTATATCATGACATGGTAAACAAACCGTGTTAAATATCATGAAATGACCACACCATTTCACGAAATGATAGACTACTTTATGATATATTATGATCAAAACTACGATCTGGCTACGACATAATATATAAAAATCTCTTTAATAAAACTAGACAAACCAGTTTTAATCAGTTTACATGTCGATTAGTTATAGAAATAAAATCTTATCAATTTTTATATTTTTGATAGACGTCACTATTATCTATTGAAGTTATTACACTTTTAAAATAAAATAACAAAAATACTAAAAAACTAAACGTTGGAATTTTTTAATAAGTTTAAAAATCTAATTATTTAAACATATAAAATAAATGTAAGTTATTTATATTATTTAATTTATTAGTAACTGAAGGCAAAATGTACTAAAATGTACTTTTCCATATGATGATAGATGACGCTGTTTTGATAACTAAATCGGTGTAGTTTCAAATTATTTTACCAAGGTTATAAATACATTTTAAACTTTATTTATAAATTGGTATTTATTTGAAAAACATCCGTCATCCCGCCTATCACTAAGATCATCATCATTACAGCCTTTCATAAGTGAACAGATTCTTACCAGAACCAGATCTCGTTAACTAGTTACTTGCACTCGCGTTAGGGTAATTAAAACACGGAAGTACGATAGTAGGTCAGATTATTTATTAAATTAAAGTGGACCCTATGTTAAATTACAATATAATTGGTAAATCCAATTGAGCATACCTTAAGCGCATAAAAAAATACGTATAACATGATTATACGGAATTTTTTAAAGTAGTTTAAATACATTTCGAGAGCAATATCGGCTTCAACACCCTCGAAATCCATGAAAATGACACCCATGATGAAAAAATTGGTACCTAATTCAGCCGCCATCTTGGATTTACATTTCAACAGCACTATCGCCTTCAACACCCTCGAAAACCATGAAAAGGACACCCATGATGAAAAAATTGATATCTATTGCAGCCGCCATCTTGGATTTACATTTCGACAGCACTATCGACTTCAACACCCTCGAAAACCATGAAAATGACACCCAAGATGAAAAAAATTGATATCTTTTGCAGCCGCCATCTTGGATTTACATTTCGACAGCACTATCGGCTTCAACACCCTCGAAAACCATGAAAATGACACCGATGATGAAAAAATTGGTACCTAATTCAGCCGCCATCTTGGATTTACATTTCAACAGCACTATCGGCTTCAACACCCTCGAAAACCATGAAAATGACACCCATGATGAAAAAATTGGTACCTAATTCAGCTGCCATCTTGGATTTACATTTCAACAGCACTATCGGCTTCAACACCCTGGAAAACCATGAAAATGAAACCCATGATGAAAAAATTTATACCTATTGCAGCCGCCATTTAGATTTACATTTCGACAGCACTATCGGCTTCAACACCCTCGAAAACCATGAAAATGACACCCATGATGAAAAAATTGGTACCTATTGCGGCCGCCATCTTGGATTTACATTTCGACAACCCTATAGGTTTCAAGACTCTCGAAAACCATCAACCTGTCACCCATGACAGAAAAAATTGATACTACTTACTTTTAGTACGTACTACTATTATTTATTCTGTGCTTTTAAAATATTGTAATAAAAAAATCTCTTATTATTATAATAATCAGGTATATAAGAAATTTGGATATTCGAATATTGTGTATTTGTACAGCGATCTTTTTGAGCCGCTGCAAACATCCGAAACAATGTCCACTCACGACGGCGACTGACCAGTATATAAAAAGTACTCTGCAGTGTTGCCGTTTGGACAATCTAGTTTGTAAATAGAATAAAAAAGTGGCCAGCTTTTAAAAAAAAATCGTAATCGAAAAGTAGGTAGAAGTGGCTAATATCATAATATCCTTTGCCTACTTTAATATTCTATATTGATAATTAAATAATATACAGGGTTAGGGATAAGTAGGTATAATTAAAACCGGATCTAATATACTTAAGTTAATTAAGTATTTATTAAAACTAACAATAATGTTTGTACGTACCTACAATTAAAATTTAGTAACTAATTGAATTATTTGAAAAAAAAAAATTAAAATTAATAATCAATTTGTAGGTCTGCAATGTCATCTGGTAATTCTATAACCTATTCGTCAATGGGTGATGATGATGTAGACGGTGTTACGATTTGTTTTAAAGGTTTGACAGTTTTTTTAATTTTTTTTAAAACCTCAGGCGGCAAAACATACTTGTGACAATTTTTCTTCTTCATTTTTAATTGATTTCTAATCATTATTATAGAATTGAGTGTCAATGAACACATTCTATTTCTCAATTTATTTTTTACAGTGTTCATCACGCCGAACAGCCTTTCTACTTCCGCATTAGAGTGAGGAAGGGACATTGCAGCAATAGCCAAGTCAGCTAGTTCTCGAAATATATTAACTCCTGCTGCATTCTTGTATTTTAAGACTTGCGCACATAATTTAACACTGTCTCCTGCAGTTTCCCATTCTATGAATTGTATTGTTTTCCATTGTTGAACAATTTTATCTGTCTTTTGATCATCGAATTCCGATTCTCTTGCTAATCCAACCAGTGCATGAGGATCCTTGATCTGTTTTAATGTGTTCTCTGGACTTAAGAGTGTTACTTTTGCTAGGATCTCGTAATTAGAAGGTATTCTGTTCTGAATTTCTTGTACCAACTTGACACTGAAGTCGATGCGTTTTTTGATATTAGAAATTGCTTGCGGAGATAAGTTGCTATTACTGGCATGAGATTCGAAAAGATGTCCCGAATTTGCAACTGGATCTAGATGATCTTCTACTTTGATAGTGAGGAAATCTTTGTCTGGTGTCGCGGCGCCTGGTATTATTATATTCAAGTACCGCATCTTGGAGCTCTTGAAGAGTGGTTGGAGCTGGATTTCGAGCTCGCACGCGCCGTTTTAGGTCATCCCAGAGAAGTTCTATTGGGTTAAGGTCTGGACTTCGTGCTGGCCAATGCATAACAGGGATCTCGACCTCCTGTAAATAATCCCGTACAATAGCCGCGGTGTGGCAACGAGCATTATCATGCATTAACATGAATCCATCACCGACATAACCAGCATACGGGACCACATGTTCCTCCGAGATTTCAGTAATGTACCGATCAGCATTTAATGACTCTTGATCACGGCCACCACGAGTCCGGTAAACGCACACAAGTTCCGTTTTCCCGTCGACGGAAATGCCGCCCCAAAACATACACGAGCCACCCCCGTATTCGACGGATTCTTCGAAGCAGGGTTGTGTGAACCTCTCCCCCTGTCCTCTGTAGACCCTTCTACGTCTGTCATTGTAGAAGAGACAGACCCTCGTCTCATCAGAGAAGAGTACGGTCCGCCACTGTTCTAGAGTCCACTCGCAATGATTGCGAGCAAACTCTAGGCGATCTCTGCGATGCTGTGCAGTAAGTTTTAGACCTTTAGCAGGTCAGGTATGGGCTATTAAACTCTTTTCGTGTAACCTTCTTCTTATCGTAGAAACACTCACAGATGTTCTCCGAGTTGATCGAAGCTGTTGTTGCAACTCAACAGCATTTGTAAAACGGTTTCGTAAAGATATCGTAACGATGAAACGGTCATCTCTTTCTGATGTGCACCGTTTTCTTCCAGATCCCGGTTTTCTAACATAACCACCAGTCTGCTGAAAACGTTGGAACACCCGTCGAACTGAAAAACGGGACAGGTTCAACTGTCGAGCAACGTCACACTGCCGCATCCCCGACTGCAATAGGGCAATCACTTGAGCGGTTTCTTCAGAGCTGGTGTCCATCTTTACTTGTTCTTACTTGGGTTACTTGTTCACGTGTGTTTACTACAAAGTCTAAATTACGACTGACCCATATTTCATCCAGATCGACCCTTTTATACCCTTTTTAGGTGGTGTAACTAGCGTCCTTACTAACGAGCATTTGACAGTGTTTATTTTTGACGCTCTATAATGATAAATGTTTTAATGATTTCATGATTTTTTTATTAATAATGTAAAGCTATTCAAATACCCATTTCAAACATACCAATATTTATATAAATATAATTCGTTTCTAGCCATTACAGCCATTCTTCGCGTAAACTCAGAGAGGTGCGATTTTTGTGACGCTGAGATCCGTGTATGTTGGTTTGGCTAATGCCCAGTACGTTTGCAACTTCTGTGATTAATTTGGCCAGGAGAACAGCGCCCATTAACTCCAGTCTGGGAATAGAGACCTGCATGGTTGGAGCAACTTTAGTTTTTGCAGCAATCAAATGAACATGAATACTACCATTCGCATCCACAGTCCGTAAGTAAACTACAGATGCATGAAGCTCCACGCGTGAATCAATAATTTTAGCTTCAACCCATCTTGGAATGCGTAAGTTAGTGATATGAACCAACTCCGCCTGCTAAGTATTCAATTCGTCTAGTAATTCTTCTGGTAGTTCCTCATCCCATCCTATACCGGCTAGCCACAACTTTTGTATCAGGACCTTGGCTGTAATAACGCAAGGTGCTGCCCAACCTAAGGGGTCGAATAAGCGTGAGATGTTTGAGACCACCTTCCTTTTTGTAACAGGTTCCTAAATTTTAGGTATTTGCACAGAGTACTTGAAAGAATCAGATTCCTTGTCCCACGAAAGTCCTAATACCTTTACTATGTCGTCCATTCGTATGTCTCTCTTTTCCTCCTGAATTTCCCTTTTATCCATCACTATTGCTGCTAACTCCTTATTGTTGGTTATCCATTTTTGCAACTCAAAACCTCCTCTACTCAACAACGTCTTCATATATATATCATCTCAAATATCATTTTTCCTTCTTCTACTGTTTGACATCCTGTCATTAAATCATCGACGTAATGATCTGTTTTTATTTTTTCAGCTATATCAGGATACTGCGTCCCGTCATCTACTGCAAGCTGCTGCAGAGTCTTCACTGCGAGGTAAGGAGCCGAAGCAGTACCAAAGGTAACTCTATCTAATACATATTCTTTGATTTCAGACCCTGGATCGTCTCTCCAAACGAGTTTCTGGTATTCTGCATCTTGCTTGGCAACGCGTACCTGGCGACACATTTTAACAACATCTGCACTCAGGCAGATCGGGTGCATGCGCCACCTCGTGACAATGTGACGTAAGTCTTGTTGTAGAGTTGGTCCGACCATTAAGGTATCATTAAGCGACACTCCATTTGTTCATTTGCAGGAAGCGTCGAACACGACCCTGATCTTTGTTGTTGATTTATCTTCGCGTATCACTCCATGATGAGGTAAATACACAGAGTCACGTCTATTATAGTCGTCTTCAGGTACACATTTCATGTGTCCAAAATTTAAATATTTATGAATTACTTCAGTATACCTGGACTTCATCACAGGATTCTTTTTGAATCGTTGTTCAAGTAGATGGAATCTTTTAAGAACAATGTCTCTGGAATTGCCGTATTTACATTGTGGATCCCCATCTCGGAAAGGAAGCCTTACGACATACCTCCCGGTTGAGTCTCTTTGTGTTGTTTGCTCATAAAATTCTTCACAACGTAATTCTTCTCGTGACAGTATTTTGTCACTGAACGAATCAGCTTCCAGTTGCCAGAATTTTTTAAGCAACTTATTGCCTTCTATGTGAGAGTGCATATTTATGATCTATATAACAATGTGTGGATGAAGTTTGATGTCCACTAAGCTGCTGGTGTGTAGGACCTGAAATAATCCATCCTTAGGCCGTGTTTTGAGCTGTGGGTGTGCCATTAGGACCTCTGATTAAGCCATCTCTCATCACCTGTCCATAGATATCAGCCCCAAACAGAATGTCTATGTTGTTTGGCTTATTAAATTGTGGATCAGCTAGAGCAATATCCGCTAGATTCGGCCAATCGATTGGCGCTATTTTCTTACACGGAAGGAGGCTAGTTATAGTCCCTAGTACGTGAGCCTGTACTAAGATACGAAAACTGGGATCATGGCGAGATTGAATGCTTATTTTGACCATATGTTTAGAGGCTAAAATGCTCTTATCTCCACCTAGTCCAGACACGTCACTCCTGTGAGGTATTTTTCTCAACCCTAGCAATTGCACTATATTTTCTGTTACAAATGATGCTTGTGTGAGCCCTGATCTAACAGAGCCCTTATCAGGCATGCCTCGCCACTTCTTGTTTGAACATTAACAAGAGCGGTTGCTAATAGAATTTGATTGGTTGCAATTTGTTTTGAAAAATGTGCTGGTATGGTTGAAGCGTTTTTGGGACTTTCTAATGATGTCTTAATTTCAGACACCTTGGCATTGACTTTTACTGCAAGATCTGATTTGGAACATCCACCACTGAGATTCTGAGATAGGCTTAGGGTGCAGCAAAGAGTGGTGCTTATGTTTGCATATGCGATATTTATTGTTAGAACGACAAATACTGGTAGAGTGATTGCGGCCTAAACAGTTAAAGCAGAGTCTATTGGTTTGAACAAAATTATGTCGATTTTCGTAATCAATTTTACAAAATTCCTTACAATTAGCGATTTTGTGGTCACCTTTCATACAATATGAACAACTTTGTTTTCCAATAGCATTGGTGTTGGTAAAAGCGTGCAATACCTTGGGCCTGTGGGTTGAAACATTTGATTTGGTCTTTTGCTTAGTATCTAAAAACTCTAGAGACCTGAAACGAGATTCCAAATACTCACGCAATTGGCTCAACGTGGGTAATTCGTCCGTGCTGCTAATTTTTACTTCCCAACCTTTACGGGATTCGGTATCTAATTTTGAGCAAATGACGTAAATAACTATAGCATCCCAAGTGTCTACATTTATGTTTAAAGTTTTAAACCATTCAATGTTTCGTTCATTACATCTAAAATATCTTTTATTGCACTACAAGATTCGGTTACAATGTTAGGTAAATTCATAAAACGTCTCAGTAAACAGTTTATCAAGTACTTCTTATTGTTATATCTACTGTTTAAGGTTGACCAAGACTCCATATAATTAGCTGCTGCAACTGGAGTATGTCGCAGCAGTTGGTCTGCTTCACCGGTAAGATGGGCTTTAAGATAGTATATTTTCTGAGCGCTATCAAGTGATGAATTATTATGAACTAATGACATAGATCTTTAAAGGTTATCCATTCCGAATATGCACCAGAAAAATTTGGAATGGAAACTTTTGGCAATTTTACATTGTTATCTATATTTTGAGAGATGTTAGAAGTAGCTGAAGAACTAGGTGTTGGTTTTACTGAGGCTAAATATTATTTTAATTCTGATTTATAATTAATATATGTTTCTTCAATTACTTCGTACATGTCATGTGTAAAATATTTATTTTCGAGTAAAGCGTCCGTTGCTTCTGCCGTTAATTTTCTATGTGTGTCATTAAATATGTTCCATTGAGCTTCCAGCGTTTCTAATCTAGTTTGTAAGTACGATTCTTTTACTAATCTGTCTTTAGGAGACTTTTTAAAATTTTCATAAGCCTTTTCTGTAAATGCTATTTGCTCTTTGCATTGCTAAAACCAAGCTGAGTCTTAATTAAAGATGCCATTATATAGATTGGTTAAATTTAAACAAACTAAAAAATTACAAATGAAAATGAATGGAATTTTTCTAAGTCTAAGATAAAAATTTCACTAGTGTTTGAAACTTAGTATATTCGAAAGAATCGGGCGTAGGTTACCCGTTCGTTCACTTTTAGCACAAATATTATAAGTTAATATTTAAGTATGCAAAGAAGGTTGGCCAAATCGTACCAGACGATGAAACTATGGCGTCACTATATGCCATATTTATGAAAAATATCCTTATTTTTTAAGGTCTTAAAAAACACAAAAAATACTTCTCTAAGTAGCCACAAAAAAGGAATCCTTATATTTTTGTTTTTGTAACTGTTCCGAAATTATTTAAAATAATGTTTTCTGAACGCACGGGAACGCACCTAATGACGATTCATTTCACGTATGAAAGGACTTTGTATTCAAAGACTATAATTAGTCACGTTTTTCTGAATATTTTTTAATTGACATTCAATTCAATTAGTATGTGCGCATCAAACCCACTACTATATATATAAATATATAGATATAAATATATATATATATATATATATACTGATTTATTACGTACTGGATTCATGTCATAAAAACAATTATGTAGCTTAATATTATGCTAAGCGTTTTGTTCAATTACGTACAACGGAACATCATTTGTTATCGACAAGTTACATAATCTGTGATCATCGATCGACATTGATTGTCACCTGGCAATCATCTACATATCTTTTTATCTATGGCAATTATTTGCATCATCTTATTTGCTTCACTCGTTGTGGATTGTGATACGTACTGTACTATTTTAGATTTTCTTATGTTGTTTTGACTTCGGCATTGTTTTACGGACTGATAACTACCACTTGTAACGATTATTCTGTGCTTTTGATTTCTGGACCCCGATTTGGCATCTTGCATATTTGTGAGAGACATCATGCAGACTACAGCTACACAACAACGACAACTAGCCTTGCGATTGTTATGTGTTAATTGAACATATGCATTGATACACTTAGCCGACATTTCGTTTTCGAGCTCGATACGAGTGGAATTTTTCAATAATAGTACATATTTACATACCTACTTATTTTATTACACTAACATAAACCATTATACACAATCGAACATCATAATACAAATCTAATTCTTATTATAGATCATTGAAGAAGATTACATATGATGCTAACCTCAAAGTATTGTTGACGTTATTATAAAAAATTGTGGCTATTTAGATATAATTTTCAAACGGGATGGTGTTTACAACATAAAAACAAACCAATATAGCTATAGTTTGTTTTGGGACATCAAAAATAAAAGTCAAGTCCAGCTCCTATAGAAATTTGGCCATTGTTCTTTTGAAAGTCTACTCGTATTTAAATGTTGTACAAAATGGAAGCTAAATGAAATTTTATAAGTTCAAAACCAAATACAAAGTTTTTACAAGTGTTTGACACTTAGTATATACGGGCAAATCGGACTAGGCATGGGTAAAAATATCGATATATCGAAATATCGATATTTTAAAAAATATATGGATATATATCGTCGATAATTTAAATCGCGATATATCGACATATCGATATTTATCTTAGAGTATCGAATTCCTATCAATTTCGTCAATTTTTTCGTCGTCCAACCGTCAGTAGAGACCTTATCTTTACATCATTCAAATGATGACGATATATCGATATATCAATATTTATCACGTGATATGTATCGATACTGTTTAAAAATATTGATTCTATATATATATATATATCGATATATTTTTTCCCTTTACTCATCCCTAAATCGGACATAAGTTCCCCGTTCGTTCACTTTTATCAAAACTATTCGAAGTTAATATACCATGCAAAATTTTACAAGTTCACTTTTATTACTCTAGTGACGGCTCCGTGGCGCAGTGGCTTAGCAATGAGTTGCAGCGCTTGGGGCTGCGGGTTCGAATCCCGCACGGAACAAGTATTTGTATGGCCTACAAATAATTGTTCCGGGTCTGGATGTTTGTCCTTGTGCAATTTATGTTTGTAAACTGCCTCCACGATACAGGAGAAAATCCTAGTGTGGGGGTAACGTTTTTTTTTAAATATTAAAAAAAATATTACTATGCAAGTTAATAATCTTAAATATTCTAAATCCAAATTTTCCATTAAATAGCTTTTAAATTTTCACCTTGTTTCACTGATGTTAGAACACAAAATTGTACTCACAGTTTTATCTTCAAACCATTAATTCCACTTTAGCTCCGCAGTTGATCACCTTCGCTGCTGTCTTCGATTTGTGACGTCACTGGTCGTAGTTTGTGACGTTAACGATTACGTCACTGTTGTGCTGCCACAATGCGATTGAATGAGATTATGATGACATCACATCCTGTTGCCGACTGCCTTGGATTTCTCTACCTTCCTCCGTCGCTGTTACTCCTCGGTTGGTGGCTGCAGACTTCGTGCTTGCTTCTGGCACTACACCACACTTAACCAACTGGTGAAATGACCTAGTGTAGTCGTTCACCTGTGCGCGCTTTCAGGGGCGGCCCACCTCTGGTTTCTAGTGCGAGTTCGCGAAAGGACGGAACGGATGGTTCACTTAGATCAGGCTCAAAGGACCATGAACAGATTCCTACCAGATCTCGTTACTTGCGATCGCGTTATGGTAATTGAAACACGGAAGTACGATAGTGAGAAAGTCAAATTTATTAAATTAAAGTGGACCCTATTTTAAATTACAATAATACTATGCTAGCGCGCTGTAACTTATTACTAGCGCCATCTAGAGACGGCGGGTGAAAACATTTTGACAAATAATAAATTACACTATGATTTTTGGTTCAACATAAGAGGACTTATTAGCTGAACATAGGCCTCCCCCCAGGGATGTCACAAAGCACGGTCCTGAGCCACCTGCATCCATCGGCTTCCTGCATGTCTTACCAGGTCGTCACTCCATCTAGTGGGAGGTCGCCCTAAACTTCGCCTACCGGCACGAGGCTGCCACTCGAGAACCTTTCTTCCCCATCGGTTGTCGGTTCTTCGAGCTATATGGCCGGCCCACTGCCACTTCAGCTTACTAATCCTTTGGGCTATGTCGGTTACTCTGGTTCTACTGCGGATGTCCTCATTTCTAAGTTTATCACGCAGAGAAACCCCGAGCATAGCCCTCTCCATAGCTCGCTGAGCGACCTTGAGCTTCCTCATACGATCAGCAGTGAAGGACCACGTCTCAGATCCGTAAGTCATCACTGGCAACACGCACTAGTTGTACAATTTCGTTTTAAGGTTTTGAGGTATGTCTGACGAGAAGATGTGTCGTAGTTTCCCGAACGCTGCCCAGCCGAGTTGAATCCGTCGATTGACCTTTCGGTCGAAGTTAGACTTACCTAGTCGGACTATTTGTCCCAGGTAAACATACTCATCAACAACATCGAGCTTAGTGCTCCCAACAACTACCGGCATAGGTATGACATGGACATTAAACATGATCTTTGTTTTGTACATGTTCATCTTAAGACCTATCCGTTGGGAGACACTATTGAGGTCATTGAGCTTGGTTGGCTTAGTTCCTCCAGCGATTCTGCCATAAGGACTATATCGTCAGCAAATCGAAGGTGAGTGATGTAGTCGCCATTGATGTTAATACCGTATCCTTTTCAGTCCAGAAGCTTGAAAACGTCCTCCAATGCAGCGGTGAAGAGTTTCGGGGATATAACGTCACGCTGTCTTACACCTCTCTGCAATTGGATAGGTTTCGTACTCTGGTTCTGTACTCGGATAGCCATCGTAGCCCTACTATACAAGCACTTCAGCACTTCGATATACCGACAGTCAACTTGGCACCGCTGAAGGGACTGCAGCACCACCCAAATTTCGACGGAATCAAAGGCTTTCTCATAGTTCACATACGCCAGACATAGTGGCAAATTGTACTCCTCGGACTTCTGTACAACTTGCCGAAGGGTATGTATGTGGTCTATGGTGTTAAAGCCCTTTCGGAAACCGGCTTGTTCGGGAGGCTGGAAGTCGTCAAGTCAAGTCAAGATTCGTAATGACTCTCGAAAACAGCACGTAAACGCGGTTCAGAAGGGAAATCGGTCTGTAGTTCTTCAAGAGAGCGTTGTCACCTTTCTTGAAGAACAAGACCATCGCACTTCTGCTCCACGCCTCCGGTGTAATGCCGCCATGGAAGACGGAATTAAAGAGCTTCTGAAGGACTTCAAGAACCGGTTTTCCACCTGCTTTCAGAAGCTCCGCTGTAATTCCATCCTCGCCTGGGGCCTTGCCGTTTTTATGGCGCTGGAGAGCCATTCTAATCTCGCTCAGACTGACGTCCGGGATAACTTCGGAATAGTGTCGGATAAGACTCACTCTTGGATCGTTACTCAAACTTGCGTGTGGCTCCAACGATGACGTGTACAGCTGCCCATAGAACCTCTCAATCTCACTCAAAATCTCAAGTGCCCCGGAAACGATGCTACCACACTCGGTCCTCAGTTTTGACAGTTGGCCCTTTCTGGCAGACAGATCTCTGGCAAAGACTTTGGAGCCTTGGTTCCGCTCGATCGATTCTTCAATACAAGCTGTATTGAAGTTGCGTAAGTGCGTGCGTAAGTCGTAAGTAAAATTATTAAATATAACTCAAACCTATATATATAAAACTTGTATATTAATAAGAAAAATATTAAATAAAGACATACATACTCAAATAACATTCACAAAGAAACAACAAATACAAAAAATTAGACTAAGACGTGCAAACGACCTTTGCCTCTTAACCCCAAGAACTAATTATGGTAAAAAAAATTTAATGTACGAAGGTGCGAAATTGTATAACCAATTACCGAAAAATATTAAAGAAGCAAAATCAATGCCAACTTTTAGAAAACACTTAAAATATTATTTAACATCTAATCTGAGCGCACCTTAGTTTCACTATTTCACACGTCACTTCTAGCTACGCTCGATCTGTGAAAGGTGCGCGTCCAAGCATTGTTTGCTCCTTGTTTATGTTAGTTTTTTTACAAGTACCCTGTTAAACTACATTGTATTTTGTTTATATTTAGAAATAAAAATTATTTAAAATGTATACTTACGATTTGAACGTGTACTATTGATTTGAGTGAAATGTTTTCGATATATTAGTGTACGCCTAGGATAAGATTATTATTTGTTTGCAAGTATTTAAACTTTCTCATGTAAGTGAATTGTTGTAAATTCTTATGAGAAATAAAGATATCTCAAACCTTTTATCCACGCGGAGAATCGTGAGCTCTGACTTCGACAGAAGTGGCTCAATCTGCCACCTTGTTATGCGTGGTGTACGTTTACGTCTGAAAAATACATAGAAGCATATTCAAAATGTAAACATTACATAGTCTTTTAACAAAGCATTCAATATAGGTACAACGATAGATTCGAAATTAGGTGTAGTAGGTTGTACTTACGTGCAGCTCGAAACCGGGTCTGCGCCTGCATAACTGTTCTCCACCATTGAAAATATCACGAACATGATACAAAAAAGAACATGATACGTAGGTACTAAGAATTAATTATTTTTGCAATCAACAAGAAGTTAATGAGACATCGCATTGTCAACTTTTGTTTTGTACTGATTTTGACATTAATACAGTGTTGCAAGGAATCAAACTTTTATATCCTTTGATATTTAACAAGTTAGTTAAATTCTTAGAAACGGTAAAAGCTGCTTGTAAGTTGCTATGAAAATTATTTTTATAAAATAATGTTTCTACTGTTTCTGTACAATTTTCAAAGAAAAGCAATTATTCTTATAAAATTATGTCTACCAATTTTCCCTGTGATTCAAAGAGATTTTTTAACAGCCAATATTTTTTTAAGAAAACTCCGCACTATGAATACGTTTTTTCTTAGCGTAACAACATCATATAGTGAAGATATGTCAGAATTTTGATCGGTATCTCGGCTGTAGAGACTTGCATTTATCGTAAGCATCGTTACGGCAAACATTTTTTTACGTTATTATTTAGCAATCGGCAGTTAGCTATGGCGTTGTTATCTATGTCGAGACTGCAGGCACTGGTCTGTTGCGTACGTTGTACAACGCTTTAAATTCGTTAACTTATAAGTTGGCTCAACACTTGGCAAAAATACTGTCACTACTAAGAGGACATACCAGAGCACACACAAAGGATTCATACTATTTTGTTACTGAGATAAAAAACCTACATCTCGCTGACAATGAAACTATGGTCAGTTTTGATGTTCAGTCACTATTCACATGCCTACCTATTGAAGACTGCATCTCAATGGTTACTAGAAAGCTAGAAGATAATAACATGCCCACAGAATATGCAGTATTACTCAAACACTGCCTCACATATGGCTATTTATTGTGGAAAGAAGAGTAATTCTACATGCAAGTAGACGGAGTGGCAATGGGCTCACCTGTATCGGCCGTAGTCGCCGACATATTCATGGAGGACTTTGAGGAGAAAACCCTTCTTACTGCTCCTGTAAATCCAAGATTCTACAAGCGGTACGTAGATGATACTTTCACAATTTTACCATCTGACAAAGTAACTGCATTTTTAAACCACCTTAATTCCATAAGCCCTAAAATACAATTCACAATGGAGTTAGAGGCAAACAATACTTTAGCTTTCCTAGATGTTTTAGTCATCCGAAATCCTGATAACACTATTAAGCATACTGTGTACAGAAGAAATACCCATACCAACCGATATTTAAATGGCGAATCGCACCATCATCCTTCACAATTAGCTACCGTGGGGAAATCTTTGTTTCAGAGAGCACGAGGGATCTGTGACACAAGACATCTGGCCGCCGAATTTCAGCAAGTCGAGCAAGTACTGCAAGACAACAAGCTTCGGGTCCCGCGCCTACGTCACAGTGACCGAGTGAAGTCAGCCACAGTCGAGCGTGTGCCTGCTGTACTACCCTATGTCAGAGGAGTCACAGGCAAGGTTGGCTACATCTTGAAGCGAGCTTCCATTAAAACATACTTCAAGCCGCTTAAGAAGATTGGTCAATTTTTACCATCCGTCAAGTGTCATATCCCTCTACAAGATGCAGGAGCGTACAAGCTGGATTGTGAATGTGGTCTCTCGTACATAGGACAAACAAAAAGATCTATAAAAACCCGCGTTAAAGAACATATAGCTGACGTGAAGCACCGACGTATCGGAAAGTCTGCAGTTTGTGAACATGTTCAAGATCGTCCCCGCCATTACATTAGATTTGATAGACCACAAATCCTCGCAAAAGAACACCGATTCCTCCCAAGGATGATTCGCGAGGCTATTGAAATGAAAAAGCATCCTAATAAAATCAAATCCAAACCCAAGTATACCACTGCTAGACTTCAAGATACTGTAAGCACATTCTGCGTAAATCGAACAAAAATTAATATTAAAAAACTGAAGGTAGCCGGGCTAACTATGACAGCAGGACGTCAAACAGCTCAGTCCCCCATGACCACGGCTGCTGGAAAGCACCCGAAACGTCGGGAATATAAAAATAACATAATATACGCGATAAAATCCGTAAAATTAGTTTTATTTAAATGTGTAGTGTTCGCGTAAATATAAGAAATCATTATTGTCTATCTCTTCTTCCAGCTCCACAATCTTCTCGTCAGTCCTCAGGGTGCGTGCGTTGTATGTTGCCAGGTCGAGTCGTCTTAGGTGGCAACCGAACCTCCACCGGAGATTCATAGCACCCCCTATTTTCATAGCGGGGTCGCCGCGGACTGGTGGCCGTCTCTTTGTTACATTCATAGGGGGGTATTTGCCATAGTTGCCACGCTTGGCGAGTGGGTTGCCAGCCGCAGTTTTTTATTGTATTTTTGCTGGTATCAGGAAGATGCTGCTGCCCATCTCCTGCCTGTTTCCCTTTGTCGCCTTTTACGACACCCACGGGAAGATATGGGGTAGTGGATATTCTTAACCGCCCCTACACGGCACTATCACTAAGATGTAACAGAAAATTAACATCTAAGGGAAGGAAAATACTTAACCTTCTTTTTATTTGAAGTTCCGTAACCGGAGAAATATTGTAAATTGGTCCAGTGGTTTTTGCGTGAATCCGGAATACACAGACAGACAGATAGACAAAAATTCTAAAAACCAATAATTTGGCCTCAGAACCCTTTATTCAGTCCCCAAGACTAAATTTTTCACGAATATATTAGAATTACAGACATGACACGTGCCTAATAAAAAATAATCCATGATTCCTGAGACGATATTATAAACGGCATTTGACTTCCCTCCGTTGAAGCGTTGCAGATTTTCCGGCACCAATCTACACGAGCCGCCTTTTGCTCTTCGGACAAATTGTGGGGAACCCAGTGGGAAACTAACTTTCTTTCACACAGCTCATTATGTAATATCGACTGAATTGCAGTCATTCCGATACTGATAACAGCCCAAATCTGCTCGTATGTCACATGAAGGTCATCTAAAATAATAGCTCGCACAGTTGCGATGTTTTCAGGCGTGACCGCTGTTCTTGGTCGACCTGCAGAAGAAACAGTGCTGAATGATGCACGACCGCGTCGGAACTCGGCATACCAGCGGTATATTGTCATTTGACTCGGTGCTTCAACATCATAAATCGAAACAAGATCGCTGAGACATTTATCTTGAGATAAGCCGCGACGAAAATTGTGATAAATTATGGCACGGATATGTTCACGCGTGAGCTCCATTTCTGTTAACGACGTGTCAACTTTAAACCAACATAGTTTTTGTTTTTAAACATTTTTTTAATTATTTGAATGTCATTAAGATTCTAAGAGGCCAGTATTCAAATTGTAAAAACTTTATCCAAAATATTCTATTCCTATTATCATTTCAGTGTGCCCTTCCGTACGACCTTGATGCTCCGATATGCAAGAAAACTGGTGACACAACTAATGAACAATCCGTATGACGAGATCGTCGTGAAAGCCGAAACAGATAAGCGAACAAAATATCTGGATGAGGCTCATTAAGTGAAAGACAAGCTTGTGGGGTGGTTGGTCTACAGACCGAAATTATTCCTGTAATCGTTTCTGCGAATGGTCTAACCCCGGTCAGCCTCTCGAGCCAACTGAGGCAACTGGGACTCCATGGCAGACCGCTCTGCTCTGGTCTCTAATGCTGAAGATGGTACTCCTCGATACCGCCCGCATCGTCCCTCGGTTTATTTCCCTTTCTCCCTGACCCTCGGCTATTTGGTCTTCCCCGCCGATGCCGAGAGCTTCCATCTGGTTGGGTTTTTATTTATTTATATAATTTTTATTTATTTATTTTAAAACTATAATAATAAACAAAAAACTAAAACTAGAAACATAATTATCATATAGTCCTACTCCCCGCGGTATCGTGCCAAGAACGCTGGCTGCGTTTCCCCGCTTAATGGCTATACTTAACTTGAGCGAGAAAAGAACCAGCCCTCTTATCACCAGCTGCTGCTCGTATCGCGGCTGGTCGTAGCAACGACCAGCCGCGGATGGAGTTCCTTTAGGAACTTCACCGCACGTGGACCCCACGGACCCATAGTCTCTACAGCAAATGGCACAAATATGTAGTTATCTCTCAGAGACTCATACTTGGGCCACTTACTTAGTTCAGCTGCCTCTGATGCCGTCCCGGCTCTAAACAAGGTACTCCTGAGATGAGAGACCGCCAGAGTGTCTACGCAAGTAGCATCCCGCACTAGGGCTTTACCTCTCTCCCAAGGGACCAATGTCATACCGTCGGGTCTCCTGCCATCGTCTCTAAATATTCCACAAGGCTCTAAAACCGAGGGAACATTTATAGAGACAAGAGCCCTTCGGATGACATTGCTCAAAGAACTGTGTCGTGAAAACCAGCGCTTTTCTTACATGAAAGTGCGTGGAGCCCAAACATGTCGACGCTGCTACCACAGGGGTACTGATGGGGTTGACAAAGCGCCGCTCCTAGTCGGATTCCTACAGCGATGCGCAAGCTTTCCCCATCAAGTAATGTGCCGAGATTACTTGATGGTAAAGCGTGTAACCAGTGACTAGATTCCTTAGTCGAAAAATATTTAATAATTATTATAATACATATTTATTTATTTTACTATATTTAAGGTATGTATTTGTACATTTATCTATCATATTTTATCTATTAATACAGTCCAAACAATGAGAATCTTGTATTGATTCCCCAAATAATAATCAAGTTTATTGGCACAAGGTAACATTTACATTGTTTAAGATAAGTTGTAACTTATACAATTTCATGCACTAATGTTTAAACTAGGCCGAGCCTATATCTCCCAATGGGTGACCTAGTAGATAAGGTTTTAACGGTGGTAGAGCCACGCCGCAGTTTTTGCTGTTGCACGTATGGGCCGGCTAGAGCCGGGTTGGTACCACCACCTCTCAGAATACCGGCGTGAAGTAGAAGCTCTGCTTCTGCGTTTCGTGTGGTGAGTGCAGGTGGCCGGAGGCCTAATCCCCCCTCCCCCCTCAACATGGTATCGGAATTACATCAAAGACTACCCCAGGAGGGTACCAGCACCCTTGGAGAATCCCTCGCTGAGCATCCATGACCATGTTATTCCACTCCTGAGCGTGGGTGCTCAGGCTGCTCCACGTATTCTGGGGGCGGGGGAAGGGGGTAAAATTCTGTTCAAAACCATAACTTTTCGCAACATTAGCAAGGCGACTCCTGCCACGCTATCCGTGAATTTCTGCAATATCAGGGGACTTCACTCGAACCTAAACGCCGTCCATTACCATCTCGAAACGGCGATGTCAGCCTTGCTCTTTCTAACCAAGACGCAGGTGTCCTCTCCGGCTGATACTTCGTATCTCTCCTACCCGGGGTACAAATTGGAGCACTCCTTTGTGCCTCGGGATGGAGTTTGCGCATACCTCACAGAGGACATCTGTTCTCGACGCCTTGGCAGTCTTGAAGGTACGGACCTGTCCATCCTTTGGCTACGCGTAGACAGCGCCGACCATCCCCGCGTCTACGGGTTCCTCTATAGGTCCCATAGCGGTGATGCCGAAACAGACCGACTCATCGACCACGTCCAAATGGCTACAGATTCCTTGCTACAACAGGTCCTATCCGCAGAGATCGTGATCCTTGGCGATTTTAACGCCTACCACGCCGAATGGCTCGGTTCACGTTTAACCGATCATGCGGGGAGATCTGTTTATTACTTTGGCTTGGCATATGGTCTGACACAACTGGTTACTTCGCCTACGCTGATTCCAGATATGGAGAATCACACACCTTCCCTGTTGGACCTTCTGCTGACCTCTCACCCGGACGGATATCAGGTTTCTGTCGATGCTCCTCGCGGCTCTTCGGACCATTGTCTGATCCGGAGTGTGGTGCCACTCACGCTCCCCTCGCGGTTGCGTTCTGCAGGTTGCCGCCGTATTTGGCATTACAGGTCAGCGGATTGGGACGGAATGCGGTCTTTCTTTGCACCCTACCCATGGGGGCGAGTTTGCTTCTCGCCGGATTATCCCAGCGCTGTTGCTGACTCTGTCACTGATGTGGTACTACAGGGAATGGAACTATTCATTCCATCATCTGTGGTACCCATCGGAGGCAGATCTCAGCTTTGATTTGGTGGCTCCTGTAAGACTGCATTACGCAGTAAGCAGGAGTGTTATCAAGCCTGGACTGCGGCTTCGGCGACTCGGGATATAAACACCAGCATGCTTAAAAAGGAGTATAACTTCGCCTCCAGGCCCTTCAAAAGAGTTATTGCCAAGGCAAAGTCAGAGCACATAGGCAGAATTGGAAAGAAACTAGTTCGCCTTCCTTCGGGAACCCGTGCATTCTGGTCTCTCGCCAAAGCTGTCCAAGGGAATTTCTGTAAGCCATCACTACCATCTCTGCACAGGGAGGATGACTCACTGGCCCACGCCGTAAAAGAGAAAGCCGACCTTTTAGGCTCCCTTTTTGCGTCCAACTCGACTCTTGATGACGAGAGGAACACACCGCCGACCATCCCGAGTTGTGAGTGCTCCAGTGCGGTTCTCACAGCGCTCGGTTTGCAAAGCACTCCTCTCCCTGGACATCCATAAGTCGAGTGGGCCTGATGGAATCCCCCAATTGTGCTGAGGACGTGTGCTCCGGAGTTGGCACCGGTTCTAACGCGTCTTTTCCGGTACTCCTACTTCCTAGGCGTAGTCCCGAAATCATAGAAGACAGCTTTTGTCCACCCGAACCCTAAAAAAGGCGACCGCTCAGACACGTCCAACTACAGGCCTATCGCCATCACCTCCTTGTTCTCCAAAATAATGGAATCCATTATTAACTGCCAGCTCATGCGGTACCTTCAGAATTACCAGCTGATTAGTGATCGCCAGTACGGTTTTCGTCGGGGTCGATCAGCTGGTGTTTTCTGGTCTATCTGACTTATAGGTGGGCGGAGGCAGTAGAGTCCAAGGGGGAGTTTGGACATAGCGAAGGCCTTCGATCGGTTCTGGCACAAAGCGCTTCTTTCGAAGCTTCCTTCCTATGGGATTCCCGAGAAATTGTGCAAATGGATCACCAGTTTCCTTGCTTATCGGAGCATGAAGGTCGTTGTAGACGGTGCATGCTCTGATTTCAAGCCTATCAACGCTGGTGTTCCATAAGATTACGTGCTATCACCAACGCTGTTTCTCCTGCATATCAATGATATGTTGCAAACTGGTAACATTCATTGCTATGCAGACGACAGCACTGGTGATGCCTTATATACCGGCCGTGCCAATATTTCTCGGGAAAACGTCGCAGAGTACCAGGACAAACTTGTGTCTGAAGTCGAGTCTTTGCTGAACAGTCTCAGATTAAAGGCGACTAAATCTAGCCCAGAAGACACAAGTTTGCGCGTTTACCGCAAAAAGAACCCCTTTGTCGTGTCTTTTCAGTTTCACGGCACTCCCCTTGCTGCCTCAGCTAGCATCGGAATCCTTGGCATCGACATATCGAATGGTGTGCAGTTTCGTGGTCACTTGGAAGGGAAAGCCAAATTGGCCTCTAAAAAGCTTGGCATGCTCAGCAGAGCGAGACAGTATTTCATGCCGGCACATCGCTTGCAACTTTACAAAGCGCAAGTTCGGCCTCACATGGAATACTGTTCTCATCTCTGGGCCGGGACACTTCAGTTCCAGCTCCTTCCACTTGACCGCATCCAGCGCAGAGCGGTTCGAATTGTCGACGACCGAGTTCTTTCTGATCGGCTCGATACACTGGCACTGCGTAGAGATGTTGCATGTCCTTGCGTATTTTATCGCATCTATCACGAGGAGTACTCTTAGGAATTGTTCGGACTAATTCCAGCCGCTCAATTTCACCATTGCACATCGCGAAAAAACTCGCATTACCATCCATACCACATGGATGATCAGCAGTTCACCACTATGTGATTTAGAAGAAGTTTTCTCCCTCACACAACTTACTTGGGGAATCGATTACCACCAGTGATTTTTCCGGACCGATACGACTTTGTAACCTTTCTAAAAGGCCGACAACGGATCTGCAATTCCCCTGGTGTTGCGGTTGTTTATGGGCGGCGGTTGTCACTTACCAAAGGTGAGCCGCATGCTCGTTTGCCCCCTCTTCTATAAAAAAAAAAATTACGGATTTTATCGCGTTTCATTTACTTATTTTAATTCCCGACGTTTCGCTTCGTGCTTTACAGCAACCCATAGTCGCGGGGGGACTTCACATTCACATCAACAATCGACAACCGATGGGGAAAAAGTACTCGAGTTGCGGCTTCGTACCGGCTTATGAGGTGTAGGCTGTCCGATCACTAGATGGAGTGACGACCTGGTAAGACATGCAGGAAGTCGGTGAATGAAGGTGGCTCAGGACCGTGCTTTGTGGCATTCCTTGGTGGAAGCCTATGTTCAGTAGTGGACTAGTGAAGGGCTGTAACAATGATGATGATGATGAAATTAAATGTGATAAAATCCGTAAAAATAGTTTTATTCTTTATATAGTGGTCGCGTATATATAAATAATCATTATAAAATAAACTAATGTAGCTGTCTCAACATCAGTCAGACTTCTAATCTTTCTTACAGCATATGCTGCACAATGAAGTCTGCTTGTTAATTTAGATATACGTGGGCCCCATTAAAGCTTCGCATCAATAGTAATACCAAGAAAAACAGTGGTATCCACAAGACTCACACTTTGCGATTATGCACGATGAGTGAACTTAAAAAGTCACTTTCGCGACAAATATAGCCTTATTACCGACGATCTCGGATGATGCATCCTATGGGACGTCATAGTAGGACTTTTCTATCCAGGGTGTTAAGTTGAGATTGAGTTCACCTGAGTATGCCAAAGGTACAAATGAGGGCAGGCGTGATCCAACCGTAATACGAGTATGCCTGTATCTTATAAACGACCGACAAAGCAATTGGTCAAGTGTGCGTAAAACACATCGCAAACTGATTGTTTCATATCCACCTCATCAATACCCGTGTTCTGTGACATACCCAGGTATCGGTATATTTCAGCCTCGGAAAGGCCTAATGTTGATGGGCATAGATAAATCTATGCCTTCAGAATAAGCGACTCCTCTCAATAGGGAGGAGGATATAATGCCTTGTTTTCAGTAAAAAGGGTCTCCGGTTCTCTACACTCACCATACGAAACACAGCAGCTTTAAGCATCTATTTGACGCTGGTATTCTGTGAGAGCGTGGTTCTTCCCCGGTCGAGCCGATCCACTTGTGCTACAACTATACGGTATAGTTGTAGCACTGTCTAGGTCTACCAGGTTTTGCTTAGTAACGGTGAGAGATGGCTCCAGCCAGCTAAAAAGCGATGCATTTTAGCCCGGTACGCAAAACCTCCATCTTTTCCCTCTTTCGCCCCGTTTATTTGAGCCGTCCATCGCATGTGGTGTACTCTGCCAGCGGCGGATTACACCGCATGCACATTGGGATGTCGATAGCTGGGTCCGTAAAGGCCCTGCAAGGCAGGAATGATGGATGCGAGGGGATATTGGGTGTCCATGCAGCATCTTGTTTTCGGCTGGTGGTCCACATGCTGCCACGTCCAGCGCCAGATCCAGATGCGCCCTGGCGACCTCGAGTTAGCGGCTTATACGTATTTTCTTATCTTCCATCATCTGTTGAAGTGGGCGTCAATTGACGGGAGATGCCCATACCCGACACCGTTGCATGGCACGGCCACTAGTACAAACGGGAAGTTGCATCCTCAACTTTGCTGAGGCACGGCGCTCACACCTCTTGACTAGGTTCTGACTTACTACGCCGACATAGCAGTTTTGTCATCTAACTGTTGTCTGCGGGCGATGGGGCCATCACTTCCCTACACATATTATATATATTATTATTATTATTGTTGTATTTAAATAGTATTCTTATCTGGTTGTCCTGTATGAATAAATATTTAAAAAAATATTATTATACTCGTATACCTTACTTCAAAAATCATACTACTTAAACATTAGTGCTAGGTTTGTGTTGAATTTAATTTATAATTATTTAAAAAGTGAACCTCTACGATCTATTTTTGTGCTTTTGTCGCATTTCATTTCAACGACTCTTAGTGTGCGTCCACAGTGAATGCGCGGCGACTTGAGCCTGTTGCGGGCGCGACGGCGGGCGCGTGCCGTGGCCACAGTGACGAGCGAGCTGTTGGTGTGCTTAAATGTATTACAGGTGTTGTAAACCATGGACGAGGATTTAGTATTTCTACTAGACATTCCCATCCTGAGATGGGAGATTTTGAACATTAGAGAGGGTGTGCACGAAATAAATAAAAACCGACAAATAAATGATGAATTTTTTAATTTGTATGAAGAATTGACATTGTACCCTAGAAAATTCTTTGAGTATACTCGAATGTCCGTGTCAACAATTGATTACGTCCTGAGTAAAATATCACCTAAAATCACTAGAGAAAATACAATTTTTTTATCAAAAAAGAAATGAAGACGCGCTTACGCCGAGCGATAAGACCGAACTGGTTTGATACCCCCGCACCCGCGCATTGGATCGCTTGCTGACTAGGCCCGTAGTGTGGCCAAAAAGCGCGGATATGAATGTTTGAAAACTACGCGCGCTAACTCGCTCATGCCCGTCGCGCTAGGCGTCCGCCTTAGTCACTACACTATGGACGCAAACGGCGGTTTCATATGTTTGATAATTCGCGCCCGTCGTCGCAACCGCGCTAGGCTCGCACTGTGGACGAGGGCTTAGGCGCCTACTACACACTCGATAATTATCACGATATTTAACGTGATTTTTATCTTGCAATATTTTGGATCGAATCTACATACTACACACTCGATACTAATCACGTCAGTACAACGGTAGATTTCATTCACTAAAGATGTGTACGTTCCATAATTCGATGCCAGTAACGTAATGAGTGACTATAAAAATAAAGCTCGCGTTGCTATTATATTAGCGATAGCATTAAAAAGGCGTATAAAGAGAAAAAAATGGATCAAGCATTGGCTCCATCCATATTTTTCTCTTTACACGTCTCTCTCACGTGGATTCTTTCAAGGTTTTTTGGTCATTCGTTTGAGGCACGGCTGGCGCCGCCACTGCATCAAGAAGCGCGTGCTCCACCATCGCTGACAATGAATACTGACGATAAATATCGACCAGAGACTAGACACTCGATATTTATCGACGATACTTGATACAGATCGTTGGATTTCTGGATTTTTAGAAATCCAGCGATCCGTATCACGATCCAAGATATGCTATACTACACACTCGATAAATATCGTAATCTTAGATTACGATCCAAATATCGTGATAATTATCGAGTGTGTAGTAGGCGCCATAGTTGGAACGCTATTTTTGTGATTCGATAAATAAATAAACCTAACACAAACTAAGCAACGATTTATTTCGCGTATTGTTCATCATGTCATTCAAATTAGCTATTACGTTAACTAACACATTGGAATTTCTGAGGTCAAGCAATTTTTTTGTAAGTATTTGTTAGTTTGCAATATAATTGTGACGCGAGGATATTTAACAAAATTTTTGTTTTATTACGGCTAAAAGCCGAAGTGCGGACACACCTGGGTGTGGCCGGCTAATATTAGGTGCAGATTTTGAGGTGGACCTTAACCTACTGTCACTGATATTATTTGATACGTATGTGGCGGGTGGAAGGAAAAGGGGAGATCTCCTGCCAGGCAAGGTGTTCTGCCCGGGAAGCAGCCAACGCTCCGAGTGGTAGTTCGGAGCTATTCTATATATACTGCTTTTAACTTCGGAACTTTGCTAGCGCGAATTAGGCTTCGATGTGTTTCGTTTGTGGCGCGACGACAGCGCCGCCACACGTATTTCCGTATTTTTACAAATTTATCAGTACTTACACCTAAGGTTAACCAACTAATGGTGGCCGCACGTAGTTCTAGCCGGCTAGAACTAACCGCACGTCGACTTTTAGCCGTAACATCTGCATATCAAAAAGTACTGGGTGCCTTATTGTGTTTGTTAGTAGTAAACAACACACTTACCACGATTTCACTATCGACAATAACGTACAGATACCGTTAATGGCAATTACGGATGTAATACTTCCAAATTTCGAAGATTTTTAACAGATTTCGTAAAACTTTAATGAAATTATCCGCAAGACAACTGCTAAATTCGTACTAAGTGAAGCACATAAACTAAAAGTAGAAGAATTTGCGCGCTATTGTTGTTTGAATACTGAAAGAGCGGACGGGCTTAGAGAACCAAGGTCGTCCAATATTACAATACTAAATTATTTTTAGTATACAGGATTTAACACAACAATTATCTACTTTGCGCATTATCTGTTTTTCGAGTATACCTTGTTAAAGATATATATCAGCATGTGGAAAAAAATTCTAATCAAGATTTACCTGTGTGAAAAATTTGAGTGGATACATATTATGTACTCACATTATTTTATAATATACCGCGTAAATTGCTTATATAAAAGTAACCAGTAATTTAAAATCGATATTTGTGGTTATCTAGTTAATAGCTAATGAAATATATGTATCGAGCTTACAATATTTTGAAGTCTTGCAATGGTATGCTTGGGTTTCGATTTAATTTTGTTAATTATAGGATCCCACGATCGCAGGAAACGTCGTAAATTAAAAATAGGGAAGCTCAAGGTCGTTCAGCGAGCTGTGCTCGGATTTGTCTGCGTAATAAACTTAGAAATGAGGATTACCGCAGTAGAACCAGAGAAAGCGACATATCCCAACAGATTAGTAAACTGAAGTGGCAATGGGCTGGCCATATATTTCGAAGAACCGACAACTGATGGGGAAAAAAGGTACTCAAGTGGCGGCCTCGTGCCGGCGGATGAGGTGCAGGCTGTCCTCCCACTAGATGGAGTGGCGACCTGGTAAGACATGCAGGAAGTCGGTGAATGCAGGTGGCTTAGGACCGTGCTTTGTGGCATTCCTTGGGGAAGGCCTATGTTCATTAGTGGGTTTGTGAGGGCTGTAACACTGATGATGATGATGAAATTAAACGCGATAAAATCCGATTTTTTTAATTCAATGTGTAGTATTCGCGTCGATATAATCAATCATTATGCCGAAAGGCAGATACTTGGGTTAATAATTTGCCCATTCAGGATTCAAACAAAGCAATAGCATAATTTTGCTAAGTACTTGATGTTAAAAGGAGAGCCACTAGGAGTATACACAGGAATAGCACTGGCTACAGAAAACCTTTATACTCGTTACCAGTAAAAAGGATCTTATTCGTGCTGCAGTCACATATAGCGTGCAGCATGGCTAGACGTGCGAGTGTGTTCGCAAACACAGGTGTACTCTATTCTCTCACTCTCATAGTCCGACGAGGTAGGAATCCGAAACAACTGTTAAGAGATCAGGCGCAGGAACGAATGTGAAACACTGCCAACTTCTTGATTGCTACCGAGAAATTCTTGACAAAAAACCTAATAACTGATTTAGGCCTGACCCGGGATTAAAAATCGGGATCACATGATCAGCAGTCACACTTACGACCATTAGACCAACGAGATAAAAGTTAATTTTGTAAACTAGATGGCGTTAGTGACGAAATACGTCGCGAGAAAATGTTTCATAGTTGATTAGATATGGTCTCTGTAATTTTTAATATAGGCTTCTGGTTGCATGTACTTGTGGTTTCATTATATTATCAAACTTAGTGAAGTGAGTAGGTACTGAGTACTGAGGTTGGTTTGGAACTTGTACATGGTCCTTCGAGCCGGATTAAAGAGGGCACTAGTAGTAGCGAAGTTCTCTTCCAGGAAGTTTTTCAAGTACTGCCCTGGAAAGTGGCGAACGGCACACCGAACGTCATCTGGTGACGTAACGGGTAGATGTACGTGAAGTTGAAGTACTTTAAACTTTTTTATTTTCCGACGTCGGGAAGTAAAAAGTTAAATTAAACGCGAACAAAATCAATAATTTGATAAAAAGTCAATAGTCTGTACATAAATCACTGCAGCGTATGCAACATTGGACGCATCGCTAAAATGTCCAATGTTGCATACGCTTCCGTGCAAACGTCATCCACTTTTGTTTCGACCCATCGAGAAATGCATACCTTTTCAATGTAAACTAATTCTGACCGATAAGTAAGCCACTCTTCAAGAAGATCACCTGGCAACTCTTCATCCCAATCAATCCCATCCAACCATAACTTCTGTATCATCACCTTCGCTGTAACGATACAAGGGGCCACACATCCTAAAGGGTCGAAAAGACGTGAAATGTCTGAGCTAAATTAGATGGTTTAGTGCGATTGCCATGTCAATCTATTTATTTAAAACATAAAAGATTTTTGATATTGATATGGTCACTATAAGAGTTTGTTAGGTTAGCTAATTACGTAATAATTTAAGACAGAAGGACCCTTAAGTAGGGACTGAATAAATTAACCGACTTGGTATTACATGGATCTCACAACTTTTTACGGTAGAAGGACTGAGTTGCGAGACTTGGCTTTTTTACAAGTTATGTTTTTGAAGGCATATTAATTCTTTTGACAAAGCATTAATACAAAGTAACCATCTGGCTGACTCATCACTTAACATATTTCTATGTTTTCTAATTACTATTGATGCTTGAGAAAATAATCTCTCAGCAGGTACTGAAGTTGCAGGTACTGAAGTTGCAGGTATTGAAACAAAATCACGGGCTATCTTCAATAAAATCGGATATTTTGTCTCATGCGTCCTCCACCAGTCTAAAATGTCTTCCGAGCTGGCGGCTCTGGGTTTACCTAGGTACTCCTCCAACTCGTTAATAACTAAGCCTTGAAGACAAGACCCAGATCCATTTTTACACATTTCAAGTGTTTTAAATGTGTCAACCATATTTATCAAATGTGTGACGACATATTCGAGCACTTTGTGTTTTAAAAACACACACTTCCAACAGTCGAGATTTGCAGTGAACTTATTGAATATGTTTATCTATTATGTAATAATAATAGATAAGATAAGATAAGATGATTTATTTGTTAGAATATGGTACATTTAAGTTGTTACAGAATAATTCAGATCCTAAATATTCTGCAGTTTCCTGCGTACAAATATTTTCAGACAGATTATGTTAGAATTTAAGAGAATACCAAGACATTAATTATTATAGAATATAAATATACTTACAGCTATACTTAAGGAAACTAAGTAGCATCTATATGAAAACAAAAATGTCAATCAATTAATTCATAATATTTTTTAGTTAAAACATGTCAATAAATTAAGTCAAGATTAATTTCAATAATTACAATTCAAGTCAAATTTATCATTTAAGAAGTCATTTATAGAGTAATAACATTTATTTAAAAGAAATTGATATAATTTACGTTTAAAGATGCCTATGTTCATTTTTTTGAAACAAACAGGCAATTTGTTGTAAACGTGTATTGCCATGCAATATTTTTTTATAGGATAAGGGTGACAAACGAGCACACAGTCCACCTGATGGTAAGTGGTTGCTGCGGCCCATAGACATCTCCATCAATCCTCTATTACAAATGAAAATGTAGATGCGTTGTCACCCGTTAGGACTAAGATGGAATGCCTCATTTCCAGTAAAAAGGGCATTATACATACATTTTTTGAGTAAAGTTGTATTCTTTGCTTTGGTACAAACAACTTATGTATGTTTCTATTAGTCCTAATTATAACGTCGTTTTGTTTTTCAAATAAATTACTATTTTTGTGAACAAAGACACAAATTTCGTAAATATATAATGCAGGAAGTGGCAATATTTTATATTTGCGAAAAAGGGGAATGCAACTATCTAATTGATGTGCTCCACACAAAGACCTTATACATTTTTTCTGCCCGCGGAAAGCTCTAATTAAATCGTCAGAATTACCCCAAATTATTAAGCCGTAACGTAATAATAATGGTAAGTAATTATTATAAATCCATTTAGTTAATGTTATAATAATTACTTACTAGAATAAATTATTATGATACCTACCTATCCTTACCATTATCTAATTACAATATTCCTTGCGAGATCAGCATAATGTATTCGTGTCCATTCTGAGCACCCGGAAACTTATTTTATTCTTTGGAAGATGTACTGTGTGGCGGCAATCAAACAGTGTCAAATGTACGAGTAGTGCGTGCGGCGCGGCGGCGACTATTGTATGCGATATCAATAGTAGCCGCCGGCTCGTGTACCTTGTACTTTCGAATAGCTGCGCAATTTCTTTGACAGGTCAGTATCCGACCTTTGATGACGCTGACAACAAGACGCCGCGCACTATCAAAGTGCCGATGGTCAAACTAGGGATACACTCTTTTTTCTTTTAATTGATATTTTCATTAGCTATGTATATTTATGGTATTGTTCGTAATGCGCATAAGTCCAATTTTCCAATTTTGTTTTTCATTATATTTTTTTGCGTCTCAGAGTCCCTAAGCGTATACCCGAACTCCTATACTCCTTGAAACGACACTTAGTCCTAACTGCCAGACGCAAGAGTCTCGCAAGCTTAGTCTTGTTCTTGCGCAAATCTTGCACGGTCAGTCTTGGTCTTGGTCTTGCTAAAATAGGCGGTCTTGTTCTTGGTCTTGGTCTTTCAAAAATGCAAGAACAAGATCAAGACTGCAAGACCAAGACCGATTTTGGCTAACACTAAGTCCTCACGGGTGGCAACGCATCTGCATTTTGATTCGCAAACGAGGATAAATGTAGATGTCTATGGGCCACAACAGCCACTTACTATCAGGTGGACTGTGTGCTCGTTTGTCACCCTATACTATAAAAAAGTTTAACTCCAGAACCCTAAAAAAAGTGCAAGCATTCCCAAGTAACACAGACATGGTGTGTAAAAATTGTGTAACAGCATTTCGCATGACAACAACCCGAAAAAGTACTCCAATAGAAAGTGTTGATTGATTAAAGTCTGAGTAAAAGACTATTATTGAAGCAATTCGGGCACTTTTTTAAATGCTTCAGTCTATATATTAATTATGTAATATCTGGGATAGTAGCTTTTAAAGGTCCCTTGGCTTGATAACTTCTGTAAAAAGGCTAACGTTGCTTTTATGCAGTTATGTTAACTTATTATTTCAAAAAATTCAAGACTAATATTCAGAAAATATTCAGTATATTGTAATTATTAAGTGGCGAAGCTTGCGAAGTCACTTATTGATTTCACGATGTCTGTCCGTCTGTCCGTCTGTCGGTCTGTCCGTCTGTCGGTCTGTCGGTCTGTCCGTCTGTCCGTCTGTCCGTCTGTCCGTCTGTCCGTCCGTCTGTCCGTCTGTCCGTCTGTCCGTCTTTCCCACGATTATCTCGAGAACGGTTTTAAATTTTCAAATTCTGTTTTCAGCAATCGATTACTGATCACCCAGGCATCTGAACCTCCTATTTTGAAATATTTTTTTTCAGTTAGAAACCGCTACAAAGCTGATTGTTTCGCCACTTTGCTATCCTGTTAGCTTGCTAGGTTTATTTTGTCTTTGAATGCTAACAATTTTAATACATAAGTGCTAAAATAGAAATAATATTATGGTGTTCCATGACCATCCATTCCCTTACAGCTTATTAAAGTACACGGCTAAACATTTACCTCCCCTTTAGATAACCTCATAGGGGGATTTTGACATAGTTGCCACGCGAGGCAGGCGGGTTGGCAAACACAGATTATTATTATTGTGACTTGTCATCAGGAAGATGCTGCTGTCCATCTCCTGTCTTAGTTTCCCTCTGTCACCTCTTACGACACCCACGGGACGATATTCTTACACGACCCTACAAGGTTATATTATGGCGTTTAATTTTTGTAATTTGTATTCGGTAGCTAACTTAAGCAATCAAGGCAGAAATACTAAAATTTATAATAAAATAAAAAGAATTGATAAATTAAATTTGTTATTCCAATTGAAGCCATAACAGGTACACGTTAAATATATCTGCGCGTGTAATTTTGTCGAGTATCGCGCGCCGCATGAATATTCACGTTTACTGCTAGCACAGTTTATAGAGAGTGTAATGATAGTACATATCATGTTCATATAGGTCTATAGGACTGCATTATGCTTATAAACAATTGATTATAATAGAAATAGAATAAAAGGTACATTTTAGTTGTATTTTAAAATAAAGGGCGAGTATTAACGAAGACTAGCCATCTGCGCATGCAGGATCATAGTGCCCGAGTGTATACGCAAGCACAGGTAAACTTTCTATACCGTCACTTTGATAGTACGACAGGGTGGCAATCTGACACGACTGGAGTGAGATCAAGGCTAGGACTATCGGCTTTGCGTGCTTTCTGAGGCACGCTCGTGAAACACTACTTATTCTCTAATTCTTGACTCCGGGATGCTACTGAGAATTTCTTGACAGAAAAAGTCAATAACCATTTTTTTTTCGTCCGGAATTCGAATCTGTAGCGTAATTATCAGCAGTCGCGTGTACGACTACTAAGCCAACAAGTATTTTAAAATATATCCCCTTAATAATACTAATAAAAGTCACTCCAGAGTCTCTTCACTACTGGGATCACTCATTTAGTTCCTAAAGACCATAATTCCACAGACCCTCGCAAATACCGCCCCATTACGTACCCCACCACATATAAGACACTGACATCCATTTTGAGTACGTGAATCATTCGTCACCTGGATTTCAATCAGGTGATGTCGCGTGCTCAAAATGGATGTCGGGGCGGTGGTCGTGGAACCAAGGAACCACTCCTCATTGACGCGATCATTGGCAAAGTGGTTAAACGCAACCGTCGGAACTTCTCCGCCGCTTGGATAGACTATAGAAAGGCATTCGACTCGGTGCCCCATATATGGCTAAAAAGCGGCCAAGTGCGAGTCGGACTCGCCCATGAAGGGTTCCGTAGCAGCAAGTAACATAATTTACGACTTATGACGTTTAAAAAAAACTACTTACTAGACCTCGTTCAAACCAATTATTTTACATGTAACTTCATATATTATTTTTAGTTTTATCATTCTCTTATTTTAGAAGTTCCAGGGGAGGGGGGGGGGGGGGGATTCACATTTTACCACTTTGGAAGTGTCTCTTGCGCAAACTATTCAGTTTAGAAAAAAATGATATAAGGAACCTCAATATCATTTTTGAAGACCTATGCATAGATACCCCACATGTATGGGTTAGATGGAAAAAAAGTTTTTGAGTTTCAGTTGTAAGTATGGGGAACCCCCAAAATTTATTGTATCTTTTCTATTTTTGTGTGAAAATCTTAATGCGGTTCACAGAATACATCTACTTACCAAGTTTCAACGGCATAGTTCTTATAGCTTCGGAAAAAAGTGGCTGTGACATACGGACGGACAGACAGACAGACATGACATGACGAATCCCTAAGGGTTCCGTTTTTTGCCAGTTGGCTACGGAACTCTAAAAAGGGTCCTGTACAGTTAGACTTCCTCGGGCATGCACTGCCACACTCGGGCAGAGGAGTACAATCCTTAGTCATCTAGGCGAGCGGATGACGGATGCGAAAAGCTACATAAGGGGAATCTTCCAGGGCGATTGTTTGAGTCCAATTTGGTTTTGCCTCTCCCTGAACCCGCTCAGTATCTTACTGGAGGATTCCGGGAGGGGATTTCAGCTTCGAAAAGGAGGTACAAATGTGACCCTCCTTTTCTATATGGGTGATGTCAAGTTATTCGCCTCCAGTCGCTTCCATCTTATGGAATTGCTAAACATCACTTGTGATTTTAGTAACTCTATTAGAATGGAGCTGGGGACGGATAAGTTTGCGGTCCACCATGTTGAAAGGGGTAGTGTTGCTAACTCTGAGGGCATAGATTTATCTATGTCCATCAACATAAGGACCCTTTCCGAGGCTGAAACATACCGATTCCTGAGTATATCACAGAACATCGGTATCGATGAGGCGGGTATGAAGCAATCAGTTTGCGATGTGTTTTATGCACGCTTGACCAAAGTGCTTAACGGCCTTTTGTCCGGTGTGAATAAGACACACGCTTATAATGTTTGGGTCATGCCTGTTCTCATATATACCTTTGGCATACTTAGGTGGACTCAAACTGAACTTAACGCCCTGGATAGAAAAGTCCGCACTATGACGTCCCATAGGATGCATCACCCGAGATCGTCGATTATAAGGCTGTACTTGCCGCAGAAACATGGTGGGCGTGGCCTTTTAAGCGCGTTTACCATGCATAATCGCGAAGTGTGCAGCCTCCGTAATTACTTTCTGACGAGGGCGGATGATCCATTCAGGGACGTTATTTCTTGTGATAAAGAGTATATGTATGTGGAATGCCGACCGAAATTATTCCTGTGGTTAATTCCAGTCAGCCTCTCGGGCCATCAGAAGTGACTGGGACTTCGTGACGGGCCGCTGCAAACTCAAATGCAGAAGTCGGTGCTCCTCGATACCGCCCGCATCGCCCGCCGGTTTCTTTCCCTTTCCCCCTAACTCTCGGCCGTTTGGTCTCCCCTGCCGAGGGCTTCCATCTGGTTGGGTGTTTATTTATTTATGTATTTATTTTATTTTATTGATATTTATGTATGTTTATCATTTTAATTTACAACTATATATTTATACAGCCCAACCAGATGAGAAAACTTTATAGATATCCCATAATAATAATTTATTATTTCAAGCAAAAAATATCTTAATTTCTAGGATACAAACACTTAGATACAGCTTAACAATAAATACAATTCAGTGAACATCTGTGTCTGAATTCTGAACTAGACAACTTAATATCTGTGTTATAAAATGTGTGTAGCATTTGTTATATGTAGCTGAATATAATTTGGTCGCGCAGCTGCTTTCTGCATAATTATAGCTAATAAAAATTTGCTCGTGTCTAGTTATTAAGCTATTGTTTGTTAACTTCCGTAGACCATTAGTGTAGAGTAACCATGTTTTTTTTAAATAAATACTTACTATGCTTCAAAACGGATAACTACAACCTTTTCGAATTTCGGTCTCAGACTAACAACGAAATACAGAAGGGGTCCCTGCGTATATTTCAAATGATCCAGAAACCATGCTCAAATTTTTGACGTGCACTCAAGCACCCATCTTTCTTTCCCTTTTTTTTAACAGCTCGTAGAATTTCCCTGTGCCTTTGACACCACTTAAAACCTTTAGTCTTGCTCCCGATCTCTCTTCGGTCGGGTCAGATTACCGTTCCAGCGGACTATGAGAGTGACGGAATAGAGAGTGCACGTGTGGGCGCGCACACACTCGTGCACTATAATCTTGTCTTGCACAGAATAGTTTCCGTTTATCGACAGAGTACGTAGTCGAGTTTGGCTGGCGTGACCGCAATTCGGTCTGGAGGACATAATATCGATCTATACTTGATAGCAGAAATATTTGCGACCCAGACCCAGATGGTCACCTAAGCAGGAGAGGAGTAACCTACCATCTACCTCCAGTTAAATATAATAGATTTTTTTATCAATATCTCTAAAACTATTGTCTCAACCGTATTAAAAAGAACAAGTTCCTGTTTACAACTTTACAAATTTTATTGTGGAGGTCTGCAGCGGATTGGACAATATTCATTTTGCAAAAGAAATCGATACGGGCAATCTATAATTCGCAACCCTGCAGCCCCGCGAGTCGCTACGCGTCCTTTTCAAAACTTTAGTTTTGTTTTGAAAACATGTACGTTAAGAAACATACTAAATTATGTAATAAAAATGGAAAATGTATTATCTCCTGTAGAACAAGGTCAAGTGATACACTAGACGTTTTTTAATTTGGGTCGGTTAACTAGAAAATCTACTCTGAGTAAATGCGGATATATAACAATAGAATAATTATAATTTAACATAAAAATTTTGTACAACCGACTTCAATATAAATTATTAAGAATAACTCAAAAACTATTGGTCAGACCTTGATCAAATTTATAGGCGTCCATATGTGACTATATCCTTTTTAGGGTTCCCTAAAAAGGACGTTAAAGTTTGGAGCGTAAAGAACTGGCACTTTTTTAATACTACTTAATAGGATTATTCTATAATCTGAGAAGCAAATTAATAATTTTAGGAATGGGGTTTGCTAATCAGAACTTATAATTTTATTTAAGAACACTTTAAGTAGGGAGGGATAAACTGTTTAAGAAATGCATTCTGTACTGCCAGCAGGCGACTACTCTGTCAATTCATTCTTCCTAACTACTACCAAATTACCTATAACAGACGATTTATGGAAAGATTCATAATCATAAGCCTGGTCATATCGATTGATAAATTAAAATAATTTTAATTTCAATAAAAAAACGGTGAAACGAGTACATTAACGATTAATTTCCACCAAGTACGAGAGCCACAATCGCTCGTATAATTTGTTTAAATTGCAGACGTCGCGTCGCGCCGCTGGATCCAGTGCGTTCTAAGTTCTGATGTCTGATGCCTGAGCCTTGGAGCACACAACACAATGCAGTTATTACGTTAGATACTTACGAGTATAATGTCGCATTACTTAACCTCAACAACATTTGCATTTGCTGTTTACACCACGCCACCTGACACCTATTTAATATTTTATTATTTTATATTTTGATAAACGTTAACGCTAATTATTGTAAAGATAATTATTATAAATTTTAAATGAGTTTCATGTTAATATTTTTGAGATAAACATATTTTGTTGTTAATTTTAGAGTTTTCTTCAAGTAACTTTTATTGAATAATTAAGGAGCTACTTACTGGAATTACCGTCCTATAAAACAAAAATTTAGAATTAAAAATGTTTGAGATTGTAAGAGCAACGCTCTGTGCTGCGGGTGTTTGACAAACAAGCAGACAGTCCACCTGACGGTAAGTCAATGCTGTGGCCCATAGACATCTACGTCCTCAGTTACAAATCAAAATTTGCTGTGCTTAGAGCTCAGTAGAACGTTTAGAAATAGCTGCCTAATACTGCAGTATTAGGCAGCTATTTTATATACTATACAACTATAATATATGTAACTGCAGTAACCACGCTCCACCGTGTCCACGTCGTTACATAATAAGAAATATAGCATTTTAGAGTTCAATAACAGCAAACAAAGCCAATAATTTATTTTGCGTTTACATAATATGTTATAATATGATAACAATAAGTAAGTAATTTCACAAAAAGTTATACACTGTGATGTTAGTGTCAAACAAGCTAACCATGCCATGTACGAGTACATGTACAACGCACACCTGCAACTAACTAGGTACAAACAAAAACTCGCAGATCTGACGGTTTGACACTACGACTTTGTCGTCTTTGTCGACTTCACTAAAACACCTTATACTCTGTGATAATACAAAGAAAGAAAGAAAACTTTGTTTGACATCACAAGGAAATAATATATAACACGAGACAAATATACTACTAATACCAGATAACTTGTGTGACGTCCAATTAGGTCCCTGTTTCAGCTAGCTGCTGCTGTACTAAACGATAGCAGCAGTGATTTTAAAATATAAAGCTAAAAAGTTTAATATATGCGAACATAAACGTATACTTACATAATACACATATTGTATATCTTTACATCTATATGTACACATTTACATATACATATACGTGATAAAGTAGTAACATAAGGTATATCGTCTAATCATAATAAAATGAAGAATTGTAACTTAGTGGGGAGATAAAAAACAGTGAGTCTTATTTAGCAATCCTTTCAGCATTAAATAATACCCTTCAAACAGTGGAAACCGGAACACAACATTGGGTGCCCCGCAGCTCTGCTGCTAGGTTCGACGGACGGACTCTTCAGCAACTGCTAAAAACTCATAAAAGCTTACTTTACATTCCGAATTACTGCATCTTTAGTCTAGTGATGATCACGAGGTGCTGGGTTCGAATCCCTGGTCTGGTCAAATGTCTGTCAAACCAAAATCAAATGTCAACTGTCCCAAAGTTGTCACAGATAAATCTAAGGACAAAACCGGAGGAGGAGGTGCTGCCTTTTTGGATCTGTACTCTGAATGCAGTATGAAATTTAAGATTGATTCCGATATTTTGATTATGCATATTGAATTGATTGCTCTATCTGAAACTGTATCATATATCGATTCAATATCTTTTGAGCAATTTGCCATTTTGACTGATTCTAAAAGTTCCCTGCAGCATCTGGCTCGTAATACCTCCCAAGTGGGATGTGAACCGATGGCCTATGATATAATAAAATCAATCAAAAGTTGCCATCTCATATAAAGATAAGAGGGAATGAGGATGTTGACCTGTTAGCAAAACAAGTAGTTGGGGACGGGATTTCGTTAATAATGTTACCCCTTTTTTCAAACCATATTAAACATGTAAAAGCTGCAGTGCAGATCAGAGTACGAAGCGAGGCGGATATCTGGTATCGAACAATTCAGCCACAAATAACCGGAAATTCGTGGATAGATAATACATAAACTACTATATAAGAATTTTATAAGATCTATTTTTAGATTGCGTCCAGGACATATTCCTTTTTAATTAAAAAAGTGCCATCATCAAATTGCGACGTATGCTGTTTAGTTGAATATGTCCAAAATATTTTGATGAAATGACGCATCCACGACTTTTTCTGCTACCAGGGCAGCGCCACTAGAAAGTGAGGTATAATATTTGACAGTTTTGGTAGCGGGGAAGTTAATTTGCTCGGAAAATGTAAAGTATATTGTTTCTTTCTGTACTATTAGCTATATTTTATATTAATAAGATTAAAAATAAATAAACCAAACCAAAAATAAATATTCATAAAAGTAGAAACATTAAAGAAATAGTTAAAAATGTGCAAAAAAATTAAAGAGCAGACCACTGAAGCACTGTTTTGTGTATTGATTGAATACTCTAGAAACTGATATTTTTTTATTAAAAACCAACTTCTCAGTTAAATTACACTGTATAACAAAAAAACTTTACCTCAGTGTCAACTAGCGACATCTGGTGAGCAGAAAATTATTAGGCTAAAATGTTGGTGTGATTTCTTATAGTTCCACTAATTCTTTATTTATAGTCGCCCGTGTTCCTTGCACAGAACTATTATTACTAAAATACAATTTATTTTTAATTTTGTTATTCGATATTAAGTAATTGTAGTCGTAATGGGACGACGTAGTTGCTCGGCGACAAAGTCCTTTAAAATAAAAAAATAAAAAAGCGTGGTTTAAATTAAAAAAATAAGTAGCCTTTTTATATTCCAATGTGTTGATAAGTGTCGCAAACGTTTTTATTAGTGATCGAATAAATAAGAGCCGCCGAGTAACTCGCCAACTTATTCGTCCGATAATCTAAACGTGCCATAATGACACACCACGACTGTAAAACATTTTTGAGAATTTGCAAAAAATATCCTAGCAGACTGGCCGTGATGCGCCAGACGTAAAATACGTTGTAAGAGATTATTCTACTCCTTATGTTAGAAATTATTCTCAAAATTATTTAAATAAAATAACACTACTTGGTAACAAGCCCTGCTTACTATCAGGACCCAATTACATGATAACACCAAAGTATACAAACCAACAGCATCACTATCCATCTCAATGTAACACAGGGCAGCCTCTCAGCAACATGATCTTCCTGAGTTACGCAAGAAGAATTACTACAACTAACAGAACCATGTTTCTTGTCTTAGATACTTGGGCAGAAAATCAGTGTAGAGGTAATGTTTTAGCCCAACGGGCATAGGAACAACAATTAGACTCGTAAAATAACCAACTGATGCCTCTTAAACGTCTGAGCGCTACTTTATACTGCTAGAACGGGTGGGAGATCCTAGTTCTACCTTCATTTGTTCGTATTCCCTTTTATTTTTTTACCCTCAATCTCTACAATATACGAGAATGATACGATGTGTTTCCTTAGATAAAAATTAAAGAACACAATAAACTTATAATAAGCTTTTTCTTTTATTTATTTATTTCATTAAAACGTTCTAAATCTTTTTTTTTAAATTCTATAACTAATTATAATATCTTTTTAGTATCTTCAATGAACAAAAAAAACCATGTGTAAAAAAACGTGTGTTTTGAAAATACTTTTGATAAGTCTTCCAAGCCTTTTCCCAAAGTGTGAATAATGCTTAGAGTAGTTTAATACTCTAAGGAATAATGTGGGCATAATACTTACTGGACGTCATATTATGTTTTTTGGACACTGATGATATGCCAGTAAAAAACTGAAAAATTAAATTAGTAATGTTTTCTAAGTACTTTTTTTAAGTATTGCTGGCAGCGTGAGACTCATTATAATATCTCATTATGTAGGAAAATTCTCATGCGAGCCAACAGATCAATAAAAATTATTAAAACTTGTTATAAAACTACCTTGTTATGATAACTACGAGGTGTCTGTTTACCAACAAATTCTTATGCTGTCGCAATTTTTTTGACACCTGACCGCATACATTTTAAATTCATATATTTTTCCATTATCACGGCCTCACTCGAGCACACGGCCCCTAGGACGTCGAGCAAATAAGTAAATTAAGAATTAGGATGAACTTGTAGTTGCGTTAAAACCTTTGAGGACGATGATATGATGCTTTGTTAACTAGTAGGTAATTGAGTCCGTAATAATCGAAGGTAATTCATATTCGCTCATTTAAATTACTAGAAAAATAAAACCAAGCCGTGACCTTAAATGCGTTGTTAGCGATGCACGCACGTCACCGATGAATGGCTTAAACCAATGCAAATCGATTTTAATAGAATAGATAGATAGAATGATGTATATTGTACAAATAGCTAAGATCCGTATAAATCAAAATTTATGTGTATTACCTAATACTAGAACGCCTCCCTCCCTACCTCAATTGCGAGCACTATCACATCCAACACTAAACCCGACACCACGACGCTAGGAAACACACCATCTTCGATACCACGTGTTTCACCTCTTATAGATATAAGATATAGATATATCTCTTATATCTCTAATCTCTATATCCCGGAGAAGTTCACTCTGAGATGTTTTTTAGCAATTTCCTACACTCATACTGTTACGGACGGCGAGGGGAGCCGCCGCCCCGTCGCCCCTTCATACCCCGTTGCGCCCCGCACACCCCGCACACCGCCAGCAGATCACGAGATGTCGCCGACCAATCAGCGCGCGGCATCACTTCACGACGCTACTCACATACTGAGACGCTCTCTTGCCAGATATACGAAGGGCGTTTTGGTCTGCGAGCTGTTCATTTCGGAAGCGGCACTAAAAGACAACAGCAAGAGAAGAAACCTCAAGAGAAATCAAGAGAGAAGAATTTATACTCCATTGAAGACTCCCCCTGTGTATATAGTTAATCAGGGAAGGCCGCGTTTGTAAATAGTTAGAGTACCATCTTTTCTTTAAGCAGTCCCTAGTGTAGTATACCTCAAGATCAGTCACTTAGTTAATCAATACAGTCCACTTGCATAGTAAAATTCATACAGTCCACTTCTGTCCCTAATATTCTTGGTCCATCGCCGCCGGATAGAAGCCAGAAGAAAGAAGATAATGACAGAAGAAAGAAGATAATCATAGAAGAAAGAAGATCATTATAGAAGATCTTCAAGGAAGAAAGAAGCTCGTCGACGAAGAGAGAAGATCGTCGGTGTACTAATTTCTTCCCCGTTTCTTGTTACGATTACGTCTACACATACAACTATTGTCTGTTTCCAGACAATTTCTTGTTTCTTAACCGCGTTTACGCGGCCAGGTGATTGCTCCCTAACGGTGCGAAACTGCGATCATCTGGTAACGCCCTTGCGGCGAGAACGGCGTCCAATACGTGCGTCTTTTTGAAGACGATCGGAAGCCGCAACGTGTGACGTCATGAAGAAGACAAGAAGCCAGAAGACACGGAACGACGACGAAACGCCGGTAGGAATGCGGGTATTCGAGGAAGCACCCGCGTCCCCGTCGGATTATCTCGCGTTGGCACAAGCGCCCTCCACTGCGCCCCAGCCCCCGCTCGCGTATCTATGATCGCGCCCGCACCCGCGCCCGCGCCCGCGACCGCGCCCGCGCCCGCGCCGCCGCGCCTCGCTATGTCCGTATCTACAACCGATCGCTTGGGAGAGGTTAGCACATCCGCGCCGCGTACAGAGACGCTCGCCGCGATTATAGAAGATCTTCCGGTAACAGAGACTAGTTCGATAATGCGTACCGTCGCGCCTGTAGCAGACGTTGTACATAGGCCCGTGCCCCGTGCCCCGTCGGACGATGGACGCGGGCTGAACGGACTGAACGAACGTTCAGTCCGTTCAGCCCGGTCGACAGCTAGCGCGATAGCAAAGTTAAAACAAATCGAGTATAATACCGCGGAGGAACGAGCTGCAATCAGAAGGAAGCAATTGCAAATCGCCGTGTAGTGGCGGTTAAGAATATCCACTACCCCATATCTTCCCGTGGGTGTCGTAAAAGGCGACAAAGGGAAACAGGCAGGAGATGGGCAGCAGCATCTTCCTGATAACAGCAAAAATTGTAATAAAAAAAATGCGGTTGCCAACACGCTCGCCAAGCGTGGCAACTATGGCAATATATCCCCCATGACCAATGACAATAATAAACGGCCCCCAGTCCCCGGCGGCCCCGCTATTCCTGACTACGGTGGCGACCATGGTAACGGCGGGGCAGAGGGTGCTAAGAATCTCCGGTGGAGGTTCGGTTGCCACCTAAGACGACTCGACCTGGCAACATACAACGCACGCACCCTGAGGACCGACGAGAAGATCGTGGAGCTGGAAGAAGAGATAGACAAGTTACGGTGGCATATCATAGGATTATCCGAAGTCCGAAGAGATGGGGAGAACACGGTAATCCTCGAATCCGGCAACTTGCTCTATCACCGGGACCATCTGTTCCAAGGACGTGTCGGATTTATCGTCCACAAGTTTCTCGTTAACAACTTTGTAAAGATTGGGAGTGTTTGCGTTTGGTTGCGTACCTTATACTTAGAATCACCAAACGGTATTCGCTGAAGGTCATACAGGTTTACGCACCAACCTCGGCACACCCCGATGAGGAGGTGGAGAAAATGTATGAGGATATCTTTAGAGCCATGCATTCCTCCAAAACCCACTATACGGTGTTAATGGGAGACTTAAACGCAAAACTAGGCACAAGAGAGAACGGTGAATAAAACTGTTTTTTACGGATTTTATCGCGTTTATTTTATTATTTTTATTCCCGACGTTTCGAGTGCTTTTCAGCAACCCATGGTCACGGGGGGAGGGGGGCATGGGTTGCTGAAAAGCACTCGAAACGTCGGGAATAAAAATAAAAAAATAAACGCGATAAAATCCGTAAAAAACAGTTTTATTCAATGTGTAGTGTTCGCGTAAATATAAGAAATCATTAAGAGAACGGTGAGCTGAAAGTAGGGAAATTTGGAATATGGCAACGGAACTCAAGGGGCCAGCAGCTGACCGCCTTCATGGAGAAAGAGGGACTCTTTATGATGAACTCTTTCTTCCAGAAACGGCCCCACAGGAAGTAGACCTGGTCGAGCCCCGACGGTTCGACAAAAAATGAGATTGACTTCATTATGACGACCAGACGACAACTGTTCAGTGATGTCTCAGTGATCGCGAGGGTGAAAACCGGCAGCGATCACCGAATGGTGAGAGGCACACTGCACCTAAACGTTTAGTTGGAGAGATCACGTCTAATGAAGTCAACGCACAGTGCCCCTCGTGCTCTAATCCAAAGTCCCGAAACCTTTCAGCTCGAGCTATGAAACCGTTTTCAGTGCCTAGAAGACTGCAATGAAGTGGACGATATGAATGAAAAGCTCGTGGAAACTGTCCATGCGGTCGGAGCTAAGTTCTGCAAGACCTGCCGCAGACGAACACAAAAACTCTCCGATCACACTCTCAATCTCATGGCTGTTAGACGGGAGATGAAGCTACATTCTTCAAGAGATTTGACAGCATACAGACAACTGAACAGACAGATCTCCAAATGCATGCGGCGGGACTTACGCAACTTCAATACAGATTATATTGAAGAAGCGATCGAGCGGAACCAAGGCTCCAAAGTCTTTGCCAGAGATCTGTCTGCCAGAAAGAGCCAACTGTCAAAGCTGAAGACTGAATGTGGCAGCATTGTTTCCGAGGCACCTGAGATTTTGAGTGAGATTGAGAGGTTCCATGGGCAGCTGTACACGTCATCGTTTAAGCCACACGCAAGTGTGAGTAACGATCCAAGAGCGAGTCTTATCCGACACTATTACGAAGATATCCCGTACGTCAGTCTGAGCGAGATTAGGATGGCTCTCCAGCACCTTAAAAACGGCAAGGCCCCAGGCGAGGATGGAATTACAGCGGAGCTTCTGAAAGCGGGTGGAAGACCGGTACTTGAAGTCCTTCAGAAGCTCTTTAATTCCGTCCTCCATGGTGGCATTACACCGGAGACGTGGAGCAGAAATGCGGTGGTCTTGTTCTTCAAGAAAGGTGACAACGCTCTCTTGAAGAACTATAGACCGATTTCCATTCTGAGCCGCGTCTACGTGCTGTTTTCGAGAGTCATTATGAATCGTCTCGCGCGCAGACTTGACGACTTCCAGCCTCCCGAACAAGCCGGTTTCCGAAAGGGCTTTAGCACCATAGACCACATACATACCCTTTGGCAAATTGTACAGAAGTCCGAGGAGTACAATTTACCACTATGTCTGGCGTATGTGGAATATGAGAAAGCCTTTGATTCCGTCGAAATTTGGGCGGTGCTGCAGTCCCTTCAGCGGTGCCAAGTTGACTGTCGGTATATCGAAGTGCTGAAGTGTTTGTACAGAAGAGCTACGATGGCTATCCGAGTACAGAACCAGAGTACGAAACCTATCCAATTGCAGAGGGTGATGTTATATCCCCGAATCTCTTTACCGCTGCATTGGAAGACGTTTTCAAGCTTCTGGACTGGAAAGGATACAGTATTAACATCAATGGCGAGTACATCCCTCACCTTCGCTTTGTCGACGATATAGTCCTTATGGCAGAATCGCCGGAGAACCTAAGCACCATGCTTAATGACCTCAATAGTGTCTCCCAACGAATAGGTCTTAGGATGAACATGGACAAAACAAAGGGCATGTTTAATGTCCATGTCACACCTATGCCGGTAGTTGTTGGGAGCACTAAGCTCGAAGTTGTTGACGAGTATGTTTACCTGGGACAAATAGTCCGACTAGGTAAGTCCAACTTCGACCGAGAGGTCAATTGACGGATTCAACTCGCCTGGGCAGCGTTCGGGAAACTACGACACATCTTATCGTCAGACATACCTCAAAACCTTAAAACCAAATTGTACAACCAGTGCGTGTTGCCAGTGATGACATAATGAACTGAGACGTGGTCCTTCACTGCTGGCCCTATGAGGAAGCTCAAGGTCGCTCAGCGAGCTATGGAGAGGGCTATGCTCGGAGTTTCTCTGCATGATAAACTTAGAAATGAGTATATCCGCATTAGAACCAGAGTAACCGATATTGCCCAACGGATTATTAGACGGTAAGCTGAAGTGGCAGTGGGCCGGCCATATAGCTCGAAGAACCGACAACCGATGGGGAAGAAAGGTTCTTGAGTGGCAGCCTCGTACCGGTAGGCGAAGTGTAGGGCAACCCCCCACTAGATGGAGTTACGACCTGGTAAGACATGCAGGAAGTCGATGAATGCAGGTGGCTCAGTACCGTGCTTTATGGCATTCCTTGGGGGAGGCCTATGTTCAGCAGTGGACTTATGAAAGGCTGTAATGATGATGATGATGATGAATTGCAAATCGAAGAAGATCTCATCAAGAAGAAATACGCTAGGGACGTCGCTCAACTGCAAGAAGAAACGGATAGGGATAGTTTAAACAAAGACGATTTAGTGGAAAATAGGATACGCGTTGATAGGTGGTTAGAGAACGTGGAGACTGTGCGGGGGGAGCTGCCCTACCGCTCGTCTCAGCCCGCGCCCCGCTTCGATAGAGCAGGCCCCGCCGAGTAGGGGAACTGGTTACGACCACGCTGAAGATGCCCAGGGGAGGTCGGTTGCAAATAATGATCAACCGCGTCGCGTAGATACGATACAGAGGGACAATGGAGTCGCCGTAGAAATGAACCAGGTGGATCGCCGTGTACGGGTTACGTCGCCGTCGCGCGTCCAACGCCGCACTCTATCGCCTATACATAGATCGCCATCGCCACATCGCCACGCGGACCGTAGATTACCGTCGCCGTGTTACAGGGATGTAGGTGTACATAGTTCGCCAGCGCCACAGCGTAGGCTAGAGGGTAATAGGGATAGAGATAGGTCGCTCACCCCGCAAGGGAAAGATAGGGGTATAGAACGAATAGCGGAAGCCTTAGAAGGCATGATAAGACTTAGACCAGCCGCCGCGAAGCAGACACAGAAGTTGCCTATTTTCAACGGCTCAGCCGCGGAATGGTTATCGTTTAAAGCCGCGATGAGGGAGTCCACGCGTCTGTATGGATTCACCAATACGGAAAATATGGCAAGGAACTGTTTACGTGGTGAGGCTAGGGAGGTAGTATCGGCGTTGCTGTTTACCGCGAAGGATCCAGCAGACATTATGCGGACACTGGAGCAGTGTTTCGGCCGTCCGGAAGTGATTATTGATCGTGCGTTAGATGACTTGAAACGCCTTTTATATCTCTTCTATAGGGCCCGCGACGTAAAAACGTTCACCGCCCAGGAGGACACCGGTAGTGCCTCGTGTATGTGTTGTGGGGGTGAACACCCAATCGCCAAATGTAGGAAGCTGGCACAAATGGGTTTGGACGACCGGTGGAAGTGGGTAAGGGAAGATGGGGTGTGCTTTAGGTGTTTAAGCAGTAAACACCGACGCCTACGTTTTAAGGCTAGGATGTGCGACGTCGACGGCTGCAACGCCCCCTACCACGCCCTCCTTCACGCACGCAAGGCCCGAACGCTTGAAGCGTCGGTAAAACCGGATGAAACCGTGCTCGTCGCGTCGAATGTTAATAGTAATGCGTCTGTGTTATTAAAGGTGTGCCCTATTACAGTGCGGTGGTAAGGAAGTTGATAAGTATGCGCTACTTGACGAAGGCTCTACCATATCGTTAATCGGCGACGACTTAGCTCGCGAGTTAGGAGCGGAAGGACCGGTAAAGCCGCTCAATATTAGAGGCGTAAATAATAGTCAACGCGAGGCCAATAGTAGGTTAGTAAATATAGGGATACGTGGCAAGACGCGCAGTGAGATTTAAAATGTAAGCGCGCGAACAATAGCGGATTTAAAGATAGGCTCGCAGTCTGTGAGTGGGGAGTGCTTACGCTTGAAGCACTTACGCGACTTACCGAGTTCGGTATGTTACGACGACGCGAAGCCGAGAATATTATTAGGCGCCGACAACTGGCACTTAATAATCACCCGTAATTTAAGAATAGGACGTCGAAGGCAGCCCATAGCTGCAAGTACGTTGCTAGGGTGGGTTATTCAGGGAACCGTGCCGCAATTAACGTGTAGGGAAGACTGCGAGACCGTATTACACGTAGCAAGCAAACAACAGTTTTAAACAGTGGTAGAGCCACGCGGCAGCTTTTGCTGTCGCACGGATGGGCCGGCTCGAACCGGGGTGGTACCACGACCTCACAGAAAACCAGCGTAAAGTAGAGGTTTACCTCTGCGTTTCGCTTGGTGAGTGCAGGTGGCCGGAGGCCCTTATTGCTGGAAATGAGGCATTCCATCTTAGTGCTCACGGGTGACAACGCATCTACATTTTGATTTGTTATAGAGGATAGATGTAATGTCTATGGGCCGCAGCAACCACTTACCATCAGGTGGACTGTGTGCTCGTTTGTCACCCTTATTCTATAAAAAAAAGCACTAGCGGACGGCCAGATGAGGATATCCAGGCGCTCGCCAGTTCGGTTAGGAAGGTTTTACGACTGCCGAGACGCTAGGCTCCCACGGGGGGAGTAATAGGGAACTAACCGCGCGACGATAAGGCGTATACGCATCGCGACGGTATGGACAGGCCTACGTTTATAGCGGCCAAGGCGAAAGTCGCTCCGATTAAGGCGCAGAGTATACCGCGATTAGAGTTGCAGGCGAATTTGATAGGCGCGCGACTCGCGGAATTCGTACAAGGCGAACACAGAGTGGTAGCACATAGGGTCATATATTGGACAGACTCTACTACGGCGCTCCACTGGATACAAAATAATACGGCGCGTTACACTCCATACGTGGTTCATCGGTTAGCGGAGATAGCTGAAAAGACATCACCCGAGCAATGGAGGTGGATACCAACTGCGGAGAACATAGCAGATCAGGCAACGCGCATGAACTTCGTGACCAAAGAAGAAAGCGACCAATGGTTCACAGGCCCGTCATTTCTTTACGAGGACGAAGACAGATGGCCTCACCGGCATGAAGAGAAGGCAGGGGATGATGAAGAGTTGGAGGAAATCGTGGCGCACCTGCCAGACATAGAAAGATTCTCTTCCTACGAGAGATTGATCAGGGCCACAGCACGAGTACTGCAGTTCGTCGATCCCATACGAGGAAGGGCACAAGGACTGACATTGCAGCACATCCAGAGGACAGAGCGGATGTGGATAGAACGCAGCCAACTCGAAATCTTCGCTGAAGACATCAGCCGCCTTCAGCGGTGAAAAACCTGGCCACTGGCAGCGCACTGAGGAAGCTCGACCCCATATTGGAAGATGGAATGCTACGAGCCAGGAGAAGAATCGACGCAGCTGACGTGGACGGCCAGATGAAAAGACCCATCATAATAAATGGACGCCACCAATTCGTGAAGCTGCTTGTAGAGAAGGCGCATCATGAAGCAAGCCACGCCAACAGAGAGAGGGTGGTCAACGACTAACGCACCAGATTCCATATCCTCCGATTACGACCTACCGTACGAGAAGCGGAGCGGAGATGTCTGCGATGCAGGGTACGTAAGGCGACACCACGGCCTGCCGTTACAGGAGACCTACCACCCGAACGGTTAGGGGCGTTTGCGCGACCGTTTAGTTACACCGGAGTCAACTATTTCGGGCCTACCAGTCACCGCGCCGTGCACACCCATCGATCGTCGGGCGTGGAGAGCGGCGCAGGGGCTCGCCGACGAGTACTGGAGGCGCTGGGTGAAAGAGTACCTGCCGACTCTGGTTGCGCGCGGGGACTCCCGAGACGCTCAGCAGCGCCAAATACAAGAAGAGGACCTCTTCGTGGTTGCGGACGGCAACCTACCAAGGAACGTGTGGCTGCGGGGGTCGTCACGAAGACATTTCCTGGACCGGACGGCGTGGTGCGCAACGTCGAGGTCAGGACCAGGGGCGGAGTACTGCGGCGACCAGTCAGGAAGATAGCCGTCCTCCCGAAGGAAGCTTAGGCTCGCATGCTACGCCGGGGGGAGGATGTTACGGACGACGAGGGGAGATGACGCCCCTTCATTCCCCGTTGCGCCCCGCGGTCCCCGCACACCGCCAGCAGATCACGAGATGTCGCCGACCAATCAGCGCGCGGCATCAGCTCACGACGCTACTCACATACTGAGACGCTCTCTTGCGAGATATAAGAAGGGCGTTTTGGTCTGTGAGCTGTTCATTTCGGAAGCGGCACTCAAAGACAACATCAAGAGAAGAAACCTCAAGAGAAATCAAGAGAAAAGAATTTATACTCCATTGAAGACTCCCCTCTGTGTATATAGTTAATTAGTGAAGGCCGCATTTGTAAATAGTTGAATACATTATAGTCTACAGTACCATCTTTTCTTTAAGCAGTCCCTAGTGTAGTATACCTCAACATCAGTCACTTAGTTAATTAATACAGTCCACTTGCATAGAAAAAACATACAGTCCAACAAAATCTTTGTAGATCATGGAATCACTTACCATATATAAGAACAAGTATTTTACTATCTTTATCTTTAAAATCATGAAAAACAACAAATCGTAAAATATTTTTTGCTCTTAATGCGTTATTTTTGTTTTCAAATATCACTGCGACGGTACTATTTTGTAGTAAATACATTGCTCCTTATGTATGTCTTACTTATGTATGTCGCTAAGCGACTGAACAAGCAATGTAAATATGACAAAACGATACTTTATTTATGGGGATGCATCGTGTAGTACAACTGTTTTAACAGTGGTAGAGCCATGCGGCAGAATTGCTGTCGCATGGATGGGCCGCCTCGAACCGGGGTGGTACCACGACCTCACAGAATATCAGCGTGAAGTAGAGGTTTACCTCTGCCTTTCGCTTGGTGAGTGCAGGTGGCCGGAGGCCCTTTTTACTGGAAATGAGGCATTTCATCTTAGTCCTCACGGGTGACAACGCATCTGCATTTTGATTCGTAAACGAGGATAGATGTAATGTCTATGGGCCGCAGCAACCACTTACCATCAGGTGGACTGTGTGCTCGTTTGTCACCGTTATCCTTTAAAAAAAAAGTACGGTCACTGTATCTTGCGATGAGTTAGTGTTGTGCTTGTGCAGATCCACTAACGTATGCTATCGACAACAATGTCGATTGGCGGATTGCTATTATAGTTTATTCTTTCAATTTGTCAACCGTTTCAGCCCGGTGGGAAGACTGATGTCACATAAGGGTCTTTAATTATTTTGATTATTTTCACCGTTTACTACACTGAATTCGTAACTAGCGATCATAAACTAAGTTGCTTAAATAATTAGGTTAATCATCGGTGAAGTGTTTTGGGTTGAATTATAGTATATTATGCCTAATCTTCGTGCTAATTCCATACTTTTATGTTTCCAAAAGCTTCGAATACGTTATTATACCTAATTGGCATGGTTCAGAATTCAGATGATATTATAATAGTGACTTTTGCTAAAAATAAGTCAACATAATTCTCCTGGCTATTTATTTTTTATGCATGAGTGTGTGTTTGTTTTCATATATTTAACAATATCTTGACCAACCAGGGGTTTTTAACAAAATCTTGCCAGGTACATGGTAAGGTTAAGAAGTTGCGTAGGATGTATGTAAATGATAAATAAATTATTATCGTACATTTTCAGCTTCCCAAAAGATGCTAATTTAAAAAAGAAGTGAATTGATTCCACAGGAAGGCCACCAAACTGGTTCCCTACAAAAACTAGTACCATTTGCCAAAATACCTACTTTTCCAATACGCTATAACAATCAAAAACAACATAACCGGATTTTTTTATTGTATTTGTTAGGTAGGTCAGATACTTAATAATTTACGTTTGGCTACATATTGTTTATTTTTATTATATAATTTCCTGTGCATATCGTTTTTTATTTATTTATTTTCAATTTTAGTGCAATTTTAGTATAAATGGAAGAGAATCGATAACTTTCCAATTTAGTCAATCACTAATGTATATGTAAAAATGGCTTTTGCACAGCACAACGATAGCGCCCGATACTTTTGTGTGAGTAAGTAGTATGGTGCATAGTATATGCACGCTGTGTTTGTAGGGATACAGTTTATAATTGATTGTGTAGTACGTTCTGATTTATAAAATGCAAGTGTGTGCGCGACTGCGTATATATTGCTTTTACTGATCTGCAAGTGTAGTAATAGGCGGGTGGTAGGGGCCAACTGCAGACACCGGGTTCCGATACATTTTCAACTACCGGGCATATCTCCTTCTTTTATTATATCTATGATTTTACTATTGCAAGTGGACTGTATTTATTAGTTGAGTGACTGACTGATGTTGAGGTATACTACGCTAGGGACTGCTCAAAGAAAAGATGATACTGTAGACTATACTGTATTAAAGTATTTACAAATGCGGCTTTCACTAATTAACTATATACACAGAGGGGAGTCTTCAATGGAGTATAATTCTTCTAACTTGATTTCTTCTCTTGCTGTTGTCTTCGAGAGCCGCTTCCGAAATGAACAGCTCACAGAATTTTTTTTGCGCCCAGAAGCAACTGGAAAGGGCTACCCCGATTGCGCAGGAGGCGGTAAATGCTTTATGCATACCACGACAGCCGGTCTGTCGTGGTTATGTGGGACTTACTGTATCTAACCTAAAGTGGAGCCTAGGTACTAACCACTAAAAACCGCCTGTCGCTTCGTCGGATCGGAAGCGACCCTCTTTTGGGAGAAGAGGGCGCGGGCGGCTACAAAGAGCCGCTGAGGAAGAGCCTACTTAGGCAAATTTAAGAAGAATCGGCCTGAGCCGCCAGGAGGCAATTCAGGTCGGTTGAAATTTTATTTGGCGGGTCCGAAAGAGTTTCTCGGCCTGCGGACTCGATAGCGAGAGGGAGGTGGGGCTGCATAAGTAGCTGCCTCACGAATAAGATGATTGGAGTGCGACTCTGAGGCTTTGAAGAAGTTCTCAGAGAGTTTTTTAAGAAATTGTTGAATTGTAGGGAGCTCTAGGTCCCGATGAAGGTCGGCATTACGGACGTACCAAGGTGCTTTCGCAGCTCGACGACAGAAAAGCTTTTGAACTATTTGGAGTTCATTAATAATTTTAGGGTCAGCGTGGGCAAAAATGGGGCCCGCGTAGGACATGACTGGTCGTATACAGACCTTATAAAGGGTATTGGTGGAGTTTTTTTGAGACGGCGTCGTTTATAATCGAAGTGAACTGCGGAGCTCTTCTCCGGGTTCACATTGATGCGACATTTTTTGAACCAAGCTCCTAGGTCATCAACTGACTTTTGGACCTTGTTCCGTATGAAAGGTAGCGAGATACCTTTACATTGGAGAGCAGTGTCATCAGCGAAGAGGGAGAGCGGAACACCTTTCGATGGGATGGGAATGTCGTTGGTGAACAGGATGTACAGCAGAGGAGCAAGTACTGAGCCCTGAGGGACACCAGCTTTGATGGGGCGCTGTGAAGATAGCGTGCCTTTGTGTCTAAAACGAAAGGTACAATGCTTTAGATAAGAGGCCACGAGACGTACTAAACGATCGGGGAGACCTATTTTGTATAATTTGTAGATAAGGCCTGTATCATCATCATCATTACAGCCCTTCACAAGTCCACTGCTGAACATAGGCCTCCCCCAAAGAATGCCACAAAACACGGTCCTCAGCCACCTGCATCCATCGACTTCCTGCATATCTTACCAGGTCGTCACTCCATCTAGTGGGGGGACGCCCTACACTTCGCCTGCCGGTACGAGGCTGCCACTCGAAAACCTTCGCCATCGGTTGTCGGTTCTTCGAGCTATATGGCCGGCCCATTGCCACTTCAGCTTACTAATCCGTTGGGCTATGTCGGTCACTCTAGTTCTACTGCGGATATTCTCATTTCTGAGTTTATCACGCAGAGAAACTCCGAGCATAGCCCTCTCCATAGCTCGCAGAGCGACCTTGAGCTTCCTCATCCGGCCAGCAGTGAAGGACCACGTCTCAGTTCCGTATGTCATCACTGGCAACACGCACAGCGTGTACAGTCTCGTTTTCAAGTTTTGTGGTATACCTGACGAGAAGATGTGCCGTAATTTCCCGAACGCTGCCCAACCGAGTTAAATCCGTCGATTGACCTCTCGGTCGAAGTTGGACTTACCTAGTCGGACTATTTGTCCCAGGTAAACATACTCGTCAACAACTTCGAGCTTAGTGTTTCCAACAACTACCGGCATAGGTGTGACATAGACATTAAACATGATCTTTGTTTTGTCCATGTTCATCTTAAGACCTATCCGTTGGGAAACACTATTGAGGTCATTGAGCATAGTGCTTAGGTCCTCCAGCGATTCTGCCATAAGGACTATATCGTCGGCAAATCGAAAGTGAGTGATGTACTCGCCATTGATGTTGATACCGTATCCTTTCCAGTCAAGAAGCTTGAAAACGTCTTCCAATGCAGCGGTGAAGAGTTTCGGGGATATGACGTCACCAGTGGCGTAGCGTGCCTTAGATGGGCCCTGTATCAAAATTTGTTGGGGGGCCCCAATGAAGAGTAGGGGGATCAAGTTGTTCACGTCCGCAGTAATTGCCGCCCACACCCTGCACGTGTCCCCTGGGTGGTGATAAATGAACAACAAACTACTGGCTGCTGTACTGTTGCGCTATAATCTTGCAACCTCACAGCACTATCACAGTCGTTCAAAGACGAAGTGTCGTTTAAACAGTGGTAGAGCCAGGCGGCAGATTTTGCTGTCGCATGGATGGGCCGGCTCGAACCGGGGTGGTACCGCGAACTCGCAGAATACCAGCGTGAAGTAGAGGTTTACCTCTGCGTTTCGCTTGGTGAGTGCACGTGGCCGGAGGCCCTTTTTACTGGAAATGAGGCACTCCATCCTAGTCCTCACAAGTGAAAACGCATCTGCATTTTGATCTGTAACAGAGGATAGATGTAGATGTCTACAGGCCGCAGCAACCACTTACCATCAGGTTGACTGTGTGCTCGTTTTTCACCCTTATCCTATAAAAAAAAAGAATATTGTATCATTTAATTACCCACTTGAAATGCCTCAATGTGATCAGCTCTCCTCGGAGAGCCACCGGACTAGAGATATTGGACCTATTACCCGAATCTGCCAACTTAATATAGAAAGTATTAGTCAAGCTAAAAGTGAAATAGTAAGTAATATTCTATTAGAAAATTACATAGACGTACTCCTTTTGCAAGAAACTCACGCTAGAGAAGAACAGGATCTATATAAACGTGGTGCTATCCCGGGATACTACCTTGCTCATTCAATAAACCACGCGCAATATGGCAGTGGTAGAGCCATTAACAGTGGTAGAGCCACGCGGCAGCTTTTGCTGTCGTACGGATGGGCCGGCTCGAACCGGGGTGGTACCACGACCTCACAGAATACCAGCGTGAAGTAGAGGTTTACCTCTGCGTTTCGCTTGGTGAGTGCAGGTGGCCGGAGGCCCTTTTTACTGGAAATGAGGCATTCCATCTTAGTCCTCACGGGTGACAACGCATCTGCATTTTGATTCGCAAACGAGGATAGATGTAGATGTCTATGGGCCGTAGCAACCACTTACCATCAGGTGGACTGTGTGCTCGTTTGTCACCCTATCCTATAAAAAAAAAAATGTTAAAGACGTTATTAAACATCTCGCTGCGGAGACTTGCCTTGGGGTCCGGATGTATTTGCCTGTGCAATAAAGATCCATAACCTTACCATTGTAAACGTATACAAACCACCGAACTCTTCATGGACTACCAACCTCTCCGCTTTCCCACACCAATGCCTATATGCCGGCGACTTCAATAGTCATCATACGACCTGGCGATATAACAAAAATGATGCAAATGGTGAACACCTCGTGCAATGGGCGGAGAACAACAACCTACACCTGTTATTTAATGCCAAGGATAGAGGATCGTTCAGGTCAGCAAGATGGAAACGTGATTATAATCCAGACTTAACGTTTACTACCTGTGACATTTATCGAACCCCATTACAAACCACACGAAGAATTCTCTCAGACTTCCCGAACAGCCAGCACCGACCGGTTCTTGTGGAGGTTGGTATTAAGATCCCTTTAACAAAATCTGTGCCTTTGCCTCGATGGAACTTCCACAAAGCAGACTGGTCCAAATTCAATGCTAACATAGATGCTGCTATCAGATGGATACCTCCCTGTGCCGAAAACTACAAGAGATTCACTAAATTTATCATAGCAACAGCAAAAAAGAGCATTCCCCGAGGCTACCGCAAGGTGTAGATCCCTTACTGAAAACTATTTGATGAGTACACGCGCACGGGTAACTATGAAATACGTGATGACTTTCTGAAATCTCTAAACGAAGTGCGTCGAAATAGGTGGCTCGATACCGTGGAGACAATGGATTTTAAGACTTCCAGCAGGAAAGCTTGGAGTGTGCTCAATGGGTTGGCAGGCAAGACTGGAACAAACTCCCGTGGTGGATCTGCTCCACTAGCCAACGCGATTGCAAACAGAATAGTTGAGGTGTCCCGAGTTAAAGGCAGGAAAGATGATACCCGGGTGACATGACAGTGCGCTAAACAGCTCAAGGCGTCGCTACCAATTGACTACCAGCTGCCACGAGAACTCTCCCAAGATGAAACCGATCGCGCCTTGAAACTATTGCCCCCTTATAAAGCTGCTGGTGTCGATGAAGTCTACAATGAGTTTCTAAAGCACCTGCGTCCGAAATGCAGAAAATGGCTGAAAGAGTTCTTCTCAGATATCCCGTTACGTAACAAATTGCCTCGCGACTTCAATAGATCGAAGAATATTGCTATGCTGAAACCCCCAAAAACCTGCAGACGATCCTAAGAGCTACCGTCCTATTGCCCTTCTGAGTTGTGTCTACAAACTTCTGGAGAGACTAATCTACAACCGCCTTATGCCCTTTCATTGATAAGGTGGTTTCAGTGGAACAAGCTGGCTTCCGTTGTGGCTACAACTGTACCGACCAGGTGTTGTCCCTCACAACCCACATTCAAGCAGGGTTTCAAAAGAAACTAAACACGGTTGCTGTTAATTTAGTTAGTTAATATATATTTATATATATTAATATATATATATATATATATATATATATATATATATATATATATATATATATATATATATATATATATATATATAATTTAGTTAGTTAGTTAATAGACCTGTTAGCGGCATACGACACAGTTTGGCGGCATGGATTGGTCTATAAGGTCATGAAAAAATGGTGGGACTGTTAAATAGCATCCTTAGCAACCGTGAGTTTATGGTATTCCTTGGCGACGGTGAAAGTCGTTTCAAAAAGCTGAACAATGGATTACTACAGGGTTCAGTTTTGGCTCCACTGCTCTTCAATCTTTACTTAAATGATATACCTGAAACGCAGAGTCGTAAATTTATGTATGCTGATGAAATAGCACTAGCTTCCCAACACCAAACCTTCAAATCATCCGAAGGTATTCTTAACGGGGGCTTAAGCATACTAGACAAATACTTTAGGAAATGGAGACTAGTACCAAACACTGCCAAGACCGAAATAACTGAGTTTCACTTGGCTAACCAAATGGCAAAATACGAGCCCACTGTTGAGTTTGCCATGTTGCACTACAACTCCACTCCGAGATACCTGGGCGTAACTCTCGATCGGAGTCTCACGTAAGCTCCGCACATGGACAAATTATCCAAAAAGCTCCAGACCAAAAACAACATCTTGCACAGGCTAGCGAGCATCACTCGGGGGGCCAGCGCCGATGTGCTGCGTATAAGTTGTAAATATTACTTACAATTAATACTTTTAGGAACTGACCTAGCCACACAATACTTACATAACTGAAGACGATTCGGCGGCATTCATAGCTGAAGACGTTTCAGGTTTTTTTTTAATTCTTTTCTTCTATCGATAATAGTGATAGCCTTTCCTGTCCCGTTGAAGTCTTTGGAATTTTTGGTTACACACGTTCGGGGCCCCTGTAGACCGTATCATTGATACGGCTGATACGGCGGTAGCTACGCCCCTGGACGTCACCCTGTCTAACACCTCTCTGCAATTGGATAGGTTTCGTACTCTGGTTCTGTACTCGGATAGCCATCGTAGCCCTACTGTACAAGCACTTCAACACTTCGATATACCGACAGTCAACTTGGCACCGCAGAAGGGACTGCTGCACCGCCCAAATTTCGACGGAATCAAAGGCTTTCTCATAGTCCACATACGCCAGAATAGTGGCAAATTGTACTCCTTGGACTTCTGTACAATTTGCCGAAGGGTATGTATGTGGTCTATGGTGCTAAAGCCTTTTCGGAAACCGGCTTGTTCGGGAGGCTGTAAGTCGTCAAGTCTGCGCGCGACGCGATTCGTAATGTCTCTCGAAAACAGCACGTAGACGCGGCTCAGAAGGGAAATCGGTCTGTAGTTCTTCAAGAGAGCGTTGTCGCTTTTCTTGAAGAACAAGACCACCGCACTTCTGCTCCACGCCTCCGGTGTAATGCCACCATGGAGGACGGAATTAAAGAGCTTCTGAAGGACTTCAAGTACCGGTTTTCTACCCGTTTTCAGAAGATCCGCTGTAATTCCATCCTCGCCTGGGGCCTTGCCGATTTTAAGGTGCTGGAGATCCATTCTAATCTCGCTCAGACTGACGTCCAGGATATCATCGGAATAATATCGGATAAGACTCGCTCTTGGATCGTTACTCACACTTGCGTGCGGCTCCAACGATGACGTGTACAGCTGCCCATAGAACCTCTCAATCTCACTCAAAATGTCAGGTGTCCCGGAAACGATGCTGCCACACTCGGTCTTCAGCTTTGACAGTTGGCACTTTCTGGCAGACAGATCTCTGGCAAAGACTTTGGAGCCTTGGTTCCGCTCGATCGCTTCTTCAATACGAGCTGTATTGAAGTTGCGTAAGTCCCGCCGCATGCATTTGGAGATCTGTCTGTTCAGCTGCCTGTATGCTGTCAAATCTGTTGAAGAATGTAGCTTCATCTCCCGTCTAACAGCCATGAGATTAAGAGTGTGATCGGAGAGTTTTTGTGTTCTTCTGCGGCGGGTCTTGCAGAACTTAGCTCCGACCGCATGGACAGTTTCCACGAGATTGTCATTCAAATCGTCCACTTCATTGCAGTCTTCTAGGCACTGAAAACGGTTATGTAACTCGAGCTGAAAGGTTTCGGGACTTTGGATTAGAGCACGAGGGGGACGGAGCGTTATATATGATACGTTATGAGGATATGAGCGTTAGATATGTATATTTAATATATATAAATATATATTAACTTATTATTATATTTAATATATATAAATATATATTAACTAACTAAATTAACAGCAACCGTCTTTAGTTTCTTTTGAAACCCTGCTTGAATGTGGGTTGTGAGGGACAACACCTGGTCGGTACAGTTGTAGCCACAACGGAAGCCAGCTTGTTCCACTGAAACCACCTTATCAATGAAAGAGCATAAGGCGGTTGTAGATTAGTCTCTCCAGAAGTTTGTAGACACAACTCAGAAGGGCAATAGGACGGTAGCTCTTAGGATCGTCTGCAGGTTTTTGGGGGTTTCAGCATAGCAATATTCTTCGATCTATTGAAGTCGCGAGGCAATTTGTTACGTAACGGGATATCTGAGAAGAACTCTTTCAGCCATTTTCTGCATTTCGGACGCAGGTGCTTTAGAAACTCATTGTAGACTTCATCGACACCAGCAGCTTTATAAGGGGGCAATAGTTTCAAGGCGCGATCGGTTTCATCTTGGGAGAGTTCTCGTGGCAGCTGGTAGTCAATTGGTAGCGACGCCTTGAGCTGTTTAGCGCACTGTCATGTCGCCCGGGTATCATCTTTCCTGCCTTTAACTCGGGACACCTCAACTATTCTGTTTGCAATCGCGTTGGCTAGTGGAGCAGATCCACCACGGGAGTTTGTTCCAGTCTTGCCTGCCAACCCATTGAGCACACTCCAAGCTTTTCTGCTGGAAGTCTTAAAATCCATTGTCTCCACGGTATCGAGCCACCTATTTCGACGCACTTCGTTTAGAGATTTCAGAAAGTCATCACGTATTTCATAGTTACCCGTGCGCGTGTACTCATCAAATAGTTTTCAGTAAGGGATCTACACCTTGCGGTAGCCTCGGGGAATGCTCTTTTTTGCTGTTGCTATGATAAATTTAGTGAATCTCTTGTAGTTTTCGGCACAGGGAGGTATCCATCTGATAGCAGCATCTATGTTAGCATTGAATTTGGACCAGTCTGCTTTGTGGAAGTTCCATCGAGGCAAAGGCACAGATTTTGTTAAAGGGATCTTAATACCAACCTCCACAAGAACCGGTTGGTGCTGGCTGTTCGGGAAGTCTGAGAGAATTCTTCGTGTGGTTTGTAATGGGGTTCGATAAATGTCATAGGTAGTAAACGTTAAGTCTGGATTATAATCACGTTTCCATCTTGCTGACCTGAACGATCCTCTATCCTTGGCATTAAATAACAGGTGTAGGTTGTTGTTCTCCGCCCATTGCACGAGGTGTTCACCATTTGCATCATTTTTGTTATATCGCCAGGTCGTATGATGACTATTGAAGTCGCCGGCATATAGGCATTGGTGTGGGAAAGCGGAGAGGTTGGTAGTCCATGAAGAGTTCGGTGGTTTGTATACGTTTACAATGGTAAGGTTATGGATCTTTATTGCACAGGCAAATACATCCGGACCCCAAGGCAAGTCTCCGCAGCGAGATGTTTAATAACGTCTTTAAAATTTTTTTTTTTATAGGATAGGGTGACAAACGAGCACACAGTCCACCTGATGGTAAGTGGTTGCTACGGCCCATAGACATCTACATCTATCCTCGTTTGCGAATCAAAATGCAGATGCGTTGTCACCCGTGAGGACTAAGATGGAATGCCTCATTTCCAGTAAAAAGGGCCTCCGGCCACCTGCACTCACCAAGCGAAACGCAGAGGTAAACCTCTACTTCACGCTGGTATTCTGTGAGGTCGTGGTACCACCCCGGTTCGAGCCGGCCCATCCGTACGACAGCAAAAGCTGCCGCGTGGCTCTACCACTGTTAATGGCTCTACCACTGCCATATTGCGCGTGGTTTATTGAATGAGCAAGGTAGTATCCCGGGATAGCACCACGTTTATATAGATCCTGTTCATCTCTAGCGTGAGTTTCTTGCAAAAGGAGTACGTCTATGTAATTTTCTAATAGAATATTACTTACTATTTCACTTTTAGCTTGACTAATACTTTCAATATTAAGTTGGCAGATTCGGGTAATAGGTCCAATATCTCTAGTCCGGTGGCTCTCCGAGGAGAGCTGATCACATTGAGGCATTTCAAGTGGGTAATTAAATGATACAATATTCTTTTTTTTTATAGGATAAGGGTGAAAAACGAGCACACAGTCCACCTGATGGTAAGTGGTTGCTGCGGCCTGTAGACATCTACATCTATCCTCTGTTACAGATCAAAATGCAGATGCGTTTTCACTTGTGAGGACTAGGATGGAGTGCCTCATTTCCAGTAAAAAGGGCCTCCGGCCACGTGCACTCACCAAGCGAAACGCAGAGGTAAACCTCTACTTCACGCTGGTATTCTGCGAGTTCGCGGTACCACCCCGGTTCGAGCCGGCCCATCCATGCGACAGCAAAATCTGCCGCCTGGCTCTACCACTGTTTAAACGACACTTCGTCTTTGAACGACTGTGATAGTGCTGTGAGGTTGCAAGATTATAGCGCAACAGTACAGCAGCCAGTAGTTTGTTGTTCATTTATCACCACCCAGGGGACACGTGCAGGGTGCGGGCGGCAATTTTTGCGGACGTGAACAACTTGATCCCCCTACTCTTCATTGGGGCCCCCCAACAAATTTTGATACAGGGCCCATCTAAGGCACGCTACGCCACTGGTGACGTCATATCCCCGAAACTCTTCACCGCTGCATTGGAAGACGTTTTCAAGCTTCTTGACTGGAAAGGATACGGTATCAACATCAATGGCGAGTACATCACTCACTTTCGATTTGCCGACGATATAGTCCTTATGGCAGAATCGCTGGAGGACCTAAGCACTATGCTCAATGACCTCAATAGTGTTTCCCAACGGATAGGTCTTAAGATGAACATGGACAAAACAAAGATCATGTTTAATGTCTATGTCACACCTATGCCGGTAGTTGTTGGAAACACTAAGCTCGAAGTTGTTGACGAGTATGTTTACCTGGGACAAATAGTCCGACTAGGTAAGTCCAACTTCGACCGAGAGGTCAATCGACGGATTTAACTCGGTTGGGCAGCGTTCGGGAAATTACGGCACATCTTCTCGTCAGGTATACCACAAAACTTGAAAACGAGACTGTACACGCTGTGCGTGTTGCCAGTGATGACATACGGAACTGAGACGTGGTCCTTCACTGCTGGCCGGATGAGGAAGCTCAAGGTCGCTCTGCGAGCTATGGAGAGGGCTATGCTCGGAGTTTCTCTGCGTGATAAACTCAGAAATGAGAATATCTGCAGTAGAACTAGAGTGACCGACATAGCCCAACGGATTAGTAAGCTGAAGTGGCAATGGGCCGGCCATATAGCTCGAAGAACCGACAACCGATGGCGAAGGTTTTCGAGTGGCAGCCTCGTACCGGCAGGCGAAGTGTAGGGCGTCCCCCCACTAGATGGAGTGACGACCTGGTAAGATATGCAGGAAGTCGATGGATGCAGGTGGCTGAGGACCGTGTTTTGTGGCATTCTTTGGGGGAGGCCTATGTTCAGCAGTGGACTTGTGAAGGGCTGTAATGATGATGATGATACAGGCCTTATCTACAAATTATACAAAATAGGTCTCCCCGATCGTCTAGTACGTCTCGTGGCCTCTTATCTAAAGCATTGTACCTTTCGTTTTAGACACAAAGGCACGCTATCTTCACAGCGCCCCATCAAAGCTGGTGTCCCTCAGGGCTCAGTACTTGCTCCTCTGCTGTACATCCTGTTCACCAACGACATTCCCATCCCATCGAAAGGTGTTCCGCTCTCCCTCTTCGCTGATGACACCTTAAAATTCGCACCCTGCACGTGTCCCCTGGGTGGTGATAAATGAACAACAAACTACTGGCTGCTGTACTGTTGCGCTATAATCTTGCAACCTCACAGCACTATCACAGTCGTTCAAAGACGAAGTGTCGTTTAAACAGTGGTAGAGCCAGGCGGCAGATTTTGCTGTCGCATGGATGGGCCGGCTCGAACCGGGGTGGTACCGCGAACTCGCAGAATACCAGCGTGAAGTAGAGGTTTACCTCTGCGTTTCGCTTGGTGAGTGCACGTGGCCGGAGGCCCTTTTTACTGGAAATGAGGCACTCCATCCTAGTCCTCACAAGTGAAAACGCATCTGCATTTTGATTTGTAATAGAGGATAGATGTAGATGTCTACAGGCCGCAGCAACCACTTACCATCAGGTTGACTGTGTGCTCGTTTTTCACCCTTATCCTATAAAAAAAAAGAATATTGTATCATTTAATTACCCACTTGAAATGCCTCAATGTGATCAGCTCTCCTCGGAGAGCCACCGGACTAGAGATATTGGACCTATTACCCGAATCTGCCAACTTAATATAGAAAGTATTAGTCAAGCTAAAAGTGAAATAGTAAGTAATATTCTATTAGAAAATTACATAGACGTACTCCTTTTGCAAGAAACTCACGCTAGAGAAGAACAGGATCTATATAAACGTGGTGCTATCCCGGGATACTACCTTGCTCATTCAATAAACCACGCGCAATATGGCAGTGGTAGAGCCATTAACAGTGGTAGAGCCACGCGGCAGCTTTTGCTGTCGTACGGATGGGCCGGCTCGAACCGGGGTGGTACCACGACCTCACAGAATACCAGCGTGAAGTAGAGGTTTACCTCTGCGTTTCGCTTGGTGAGTGCAGGTGGCCGGAGGCCCTTTTTACTGGAAATGAGGCATTCCATCTTAGTCCTCACGGGTGACAACGCATCTGCATTTTGATTCGCAAACGAGGATAGATGTAGATGTCTATGGGCCGTAGCAACCACTTACCATCAGGTGGACTGTGTGCTCGTTTGTCACCCTATCCTATAAAAAAAAAATGTTAAAGACGTTATTAAACATCTCGCTGCGGAGACTTGCCTTGGGGTCCGGATGTATTTGCCTGTGCAATAAAGATCCATAACCTTACCATTGTAAACGTATACAAACCACCGAACTCTTCATGGACTACCAACCTCTCCGCTTTCCCACACCAATGCCTATATGCCGGCGACTTCAATAGTCATCATACGACCTGGCGATATAACAAAAATGATGCAAATGGTGAACACCTCGTGCAATGGGCGGAGAACAACAACCTACACCTGTTATTTAATGCCAAGGATAGAGGATCGTTCAGGTCAGCAAGATGGAAACGTGATTATAATCCAGACTTAACGTTTACTACCTGTGACATTTATCGAACCCCATTACAAACCACACGAAGAATTCTCTCAGACTTCCCGAACAGCCAGCACCGACCGGTTCTTGTGGAGGCAGGAAAGATGATACCCGGGCGACATGACAGTGCGCTAAACAGCTCAAGGCGTCGCTACCAATTGACTACCAGCTGCCACGAGAACTCTCCCAAGATGAAACCGATCGCGCCTTGAAACTATTGCCCCCTTATAAAGCTGCTGGTGTCGATGAAGTCTACAATGAGTTTCTAAAGCACCTGCGTCCGAAATGCAGAAAATGGCTGAAAGAGTTCTTCTCAGATATCCCGTTACGTAACAAATTGCCTCGCGACTTCAATAGATCGAAGAATATTGCTATGCTGAAACCCCCAAAAACCTGCAGACGATCCTAAGAGCTACCGTCCTATTGCCCTTCTGAGTTGTGTCTACAAACTTCTGGAGAGACTAATCTACAACCGCCTTATGCCCTTTCATTGATAAGGTGGTTTCAGTGGAACAAGCTGGCTTCCGTTGTGGCTACAACTGTACCGACCAGGTGTTGTCCCTCACAACCCACATTCAAGCAGGGTTTCAAAAGAAACTAAAGACGGTTGCTGTTAATTTAGTTAGTTAATATATATTTATATATATTAATATATATATATATATATATATATATATATATATATATATATATATATATATATATATATATATATATAATTTAGTTAGTTAGTTAATAGACCTGTTAGCGGCATACGACACAGTTTGGCGGCATGGATTGGTCTATAAGGTCATGAAAAAATGGTGGGACTGTTAAATAGCATCCTTAGCAACCGTGAGTTTATGGTATTCCTTGGCGACGGTGAAAGTCGTTTCAAAAAGCTGAACAATGGATTACTACAGGGTTCAGTTTTGGCTCCACTGCTCTTCAATCTTTACTTAAATGATATACCTGAAACGCAGAGTCGTAAATTTATGTATGCTGATGAAATAGCACTAGCTTCCCAACACCAAACCTTCAAATCATCCGAAGGTATTCTTAACGGGGGCTTAAGCATACTAGACAAATACTTTAGGAAATGGAGACTAGTACCAAACACTGCCAAGACCGAAATAACTGAGTTTCACTTGGCTAACCAAATGGCAAAATACGAGCCCACTGTTGAGTTTGCCATGTTGCACTACAACTCCACTCCGAGATACCTGGGCGTAACTCTCGATCGGAGTCTCACGTACGCTCCGCACATGGACAAATTATCCAAAAAGCTCCAGACCAAAAACAACATCTTGCACAGGCTAGCGAGCATCACTCGGGGGGCCAGCGCCGATGTGCTGCGTATAAGTTGTAAATATTACTTACAATTAATACTTTTAGGAACTGACCTAGCCACACAATACTTACATAACTGAAGACGATTCGGCGGCATTCATAGCTGAAGACGTTTCAGGTTTTTTTTTAATTCTTTTCTTCTATCGATAATAGTGATAGCCTTTCCTGTCCCGTTGAAGTCTTTGGAATTTTTGGTTACACACGTTCGGGGCCCCTGTAGACCGTATCATTGATACGGCTGATACGGCGGTAGCTACGCCCCTGGACGTCACCCTGTCTAACACCTCTCTGCAATTGGATAGGTTTCGTACTCTGGTTCTGTACTCGGATAGCCATCGTAGCCCTACTGTACAAGCACTTCAACACTTCGATATACCGACAGTCAACTTGGCACCGCAGAAGGGACTGCTGCACCGCCCAAATTTCGACGGAATCAAAGGCTTTCTCATAGTCCACATACGCCAGAATAGTGGCAAATTGTACTCCTTGGACTTCTGTACAATTTGCCGAAGGGTATGTATGTGGTCTATGGTGCTAAAGCCTTTTCGGAAACCGGCTTGTTCGGGAGGCTGTAAGTCGTCAAGTCTGCGCGCGACGCGATTCGTAATGTCTCTCGAAAACAGCACGTAGACGCGGCTCAGAAGGGAAATCGGTCTGTAGTTCTTCAAGAGAGCGTTGTCGCTTTTCTTGAAGAACAAGACCACCGCACTTCTGCTCCACGCCTCCGGTGTAATGCCACCATGGAGGACGGAATTAAAGAGCTTCTGAAGGACTTCAAGTACCGGTTTTCTACCCGATTTCAGAAGATCCGCTGTAATTCCATCCTCGCCTGGGGCCTTGCCGATTTTAAGGTGCTGGAGATCCATTCTAATCTCGCTCAGACTGACGTCCAGGATATCATCGGAATAATATCGGATAAGACTCGCTCTTGGATCGTTACTCACACTTGCGTGCGGCTCCAACGATGACGTGTACAGCTGCCCATAGAACCTCTCAATCTCACTCAAAATGTCAGGTGTCCCGGAAACGATGCTGCCACACTCGGTCTTCAGCTTTGACAGTTGGCACTTTCTGGCAGACAGATCTCTGGCAAAGACTTTGGAGCCTTGGTTCCGCTCGATCGCTTCTTCAATACGAGCTGTATTGAAGTTGCGTAAGTCCCGCCGCATGCATTTGGAGATCTGTCTGTTCAGCTGCCTGTATGCTGTCAAATCTGTTGAAGAATGTAGCTTCATCTCCCGTCTAACAGCCATGAGATTAAGAGTGTGATCGGAGAGTTTTTGTGTTCTTCTGCGGCGGGTCTTGCAGAACTTAGCTCCGACCGCATGGACAGTTTCCACGAGATTGTCATTCAAATCGTCCACTTCATTGCAGTCTTCTAGGCACTGAAAACGGTTTTGTAACTCGAGCTGAAAGGTTTCGGGACTTTGGATTAGAGCACGAGGGGGACGGAGCGTTGACTTCATTAGACGAGACCTCTCCAACTTAACGTTTAGGTTCAGTGTGCCTCTAACCATTCGGTGATCGGTGCCGGTTTTCATCCTCGCGATCACTGAGACATAACTGAACAGTTCTCGTCTGGTCGTCATAATGAAGTCAATCGCATTTTTTGTCGAACCGTCGGGGCTCGACCAGGTCCACTTCCTGTGGGGGCCGCTTCTGGAAGAAAGAGTTCATCATAAAGATTCCCTCTTTCTCCATGAAGTCGGCCAGCTGCTGGCCCCTTGGGTTCCGTTGCCCTATTCCAAATTTCCCCACTTTCAGCTCACCGTTCTCTTTTGTGCCTAGTTTTGCATTGAAGTCTCCCATTAAAACCGTATATTGGGTTTTGGATGAAGGCATGGCTCTAGAGATATCCTCATACATTTCCTCCGCCTCCTCATCGGGGTGTGCCGAGGTTGGTGCGTAAACCTGTATGACCTTCAGCGAATACCGTTTGGTGATTCTGAGTATAAGGTACGCAACCCTCGTCGACACACTCTCAATCTTTACAACGTTGTTAACGAGAGACTTGTGGACGATAAATCCGACACCTCCTTGGGACAGATGGTCGCCCTCCCGGTAATAGAGCAAGTTGCCGAATTCGAGGATTACCGTGTCCTCCCCCTCTCTTCGGACTTCGGATAATCCTATAATATGCCAGCGTAACTTGTCTATCTCTTCTTCCAGCTCCACAATCTTCTCGTCAGTCCTCAGGGTGCGTGCGTTGTATGTTGCCAGGTCAAGTCGTCGTAGGTGGCAACCGAACCTCCACCGGAGATTCTTAGCACCCCTGCCCCGCCGTTACCATGGTCGCCACTGTAGCCAGGAATAGCGGGGCCGCCGGGGACTGGGGGCCGTCTCTTCGTTACTTTCATCATGGGGGGTATATTGCCATAGTTGCCACGCTTGGCGAGCAGGTTGGCAACCGCAGTTTTTTTATTGTATTTTTGCCGTTACCAGGAAGCTGCTGCTGCTGCCCATCTCCTGCCTGTTTCCCTTTGTCGCCTTTTACGACACCCACGGGAAGATATGGGGTAGTGGATATTCTTAACCGCCACTACACGGCATAGGCCTGTATGCCAGACTCTATCAAAGGCTTTAGCTATGTCGAAAAAGACCGCGATGGTCTTATGACGACGAGGATAAAAACCGCTGAGAATATATTCCACAATACGGTGAACTTCAACAGTGGTAGAGCCACGCGGCAGCGAAATCGCACGGATGGGCTGGCTCGAACCGGGGTGGTACCACGACCTCACAGAAAATCAGCGTGAAGTAGAGGTTTACCTTTGCGTTTCGCTTGGTGAGTGCAGGTGGCCGGAGGCCCTTTTTACTGGAAATGAGGCATTCCATCTTAGTCCTCACGGGTGACAACGCATCTACACTTTGATTAGTAATAGAGGATAGATGTAGATGTCTATGGGCCGCAGCAACCACTTACCATCAGGTGGACTGTGTGCTCGTTTGTCACCCTTGTCCTATAAAAAAAAACTTGTTGGGGACAGGAGTGTTTCGCTCGGAAACCGAATTGATGGGGAATGATAAGAGGGTCACCGTCTGTGGGAAACAGATGGCGCCTCATGCGAGTTTGGATGACTCTTTCGAAGAGCTTGCCCATGGCCTTGAGGAGGCTAATGGGTTGATAACTGGAGGGGAGGTTGAGAGGCTTGCCTGGCTTGGGAATACCAATCACAGTTGCCTCTTTCCACGTAGTGGAAAAGTAACTAAGGTTGAAACAGGCGTTGAAGATAATAGATAAAAGGGTTAACACCTGCTCAGGAAAGTGTTTTAGGGCTTGGTTGGAGATGCCATCCGCGCCCGGATCCTTTTTGGGCTTAAGTCCTTTGATAAGGGATGAAATCTCATCATTGGACACAGAGATAGGTTCGGAGGCTGTAGGGGGTGAGTTCCGGCGGCGGACCTCATCCTCCACTGCCTGGACATGTGAGGGGTCGACGGGTTGAGAGCTAGGAGAGCATTGTGCGGCAATGCTGTCTGCAAAGCACTCAGCCTTTTCCTCGTCATCGAAGGCAACCGTACCGTCGGGACGGGAGAGAGGGGGAGTGTGGATGATAGCGTCTAGGCAGAGGGCTCTAGCCATCAGATAGTACGCTGTATGAGATGGAGAGATATTCTCCATGAGTTTACTCTTTTTGAGGTCTCGAAATTCTGAGAGGCGGAAACGGAGTTCTCGTTGAAGACGATTGGCCGTGCGCCTATATTCGGGGGTGGGATATTTTGCTGCTCTCCGGAAAGCAGCTTTCTTGGCTTTTAACAGGTTGCTAATATGTAGGGGAAGCCCACTATTGTTAGCAACCGGGACGACCCTGTCGTTCTCCTTAAGGGAGGATTTAATAAGGGTGGAAAGTGAATCGACCGCGGTGTCGATTTTTCCGGGACTGTCTAAGTCCGACGATAGGGAGATGGTAGAGTCCTGTGAGTCCAGAGCTTTAGCTAGGGACTCCTTGGATCCCTTTCAATTAGTGAAGGTTTTCGTGTATGTTGGGGGAGGTGGCTGATGTCCAAGAATGAGCAGACCGGTCGGTGATCGGATCCTAGATCGTCTAGTGTCTCGATTGTCCTGAGGTTGAGAGAAACTCCTTTGAGTAACGCAAAAGCTAGTACATCGGGGGCGTGATCGGTGTTATCGGGAAAGTGAGTAACACCGAGGGGACTGTGGACGGTAAGATCAAGAGCCTGCGTGATATCGAGCAGTATCTTGCAACTAAGGGAGGTAGTACGGCATGTCCATTCAGTGTGCTTGGAGTTAAAATCTCCAAACATAATGACTGAATTGCCTAAAGATAAAATAGCTTCAAAATCTTTTTTGAGGGGATGGGTTCCTGAAGGGATGTAACAGGAGGATATAAGGATGGACTGATGTCCAGTCATAGCTGGCCTGCATACCGTGGCTTCCATGTTGGTAAGCTGCGGAGTAGAAATGGGCGAGCAGTGAAGTGTCTCGGCGGTCGGGTCTGTCATTACGAAGAAGAGAAAGGTTTTTAATGGAAAGGCCTTTAGTGTCCTTAGTTTTGAGATTAGTTTCCTGTAGGAGGAGGAAATCGGCTTCACGATTTTCGAAGAAAGAGCTTAAGCTCTGGGAGGTTATTTTGCAAACCGCAAATATTAAAGGATACAAGCGATAAACCCTTAGGTTTGATACGACCGTGAGACTTTGGTAGAGCAAACTGCTCTGTCATTGTGAAGTTAAGTTAATTAAGTTAACTTAACCTTACAAAGAGCACAAAAGATTATGATGCTCTGCAAGAGCAAGGAGACGGTCCTGAGGGGACCTCGCAGCGCGCAATTTGCGTGCTAACACAGCGATTTCCGCTACGTCGATGTTCCTAATAGCGGAATACATCGTTTTTAAGTCATCAGCCATTAAGGGCTGTGATTGTTGTGGGGCGGAGGATGTCCGCGGTGGGTCTGCCTTTTTTGGGCCCCAGGGAAAAACTGGAGGCTGCATAGGCTGAGCGAAGCCCGGAGGGGGCCGAATAGTGCCCTGAGGGGGCCTAGGGGGACCCTGAGGGGACCGAGAGAAGCCCTGGAGGGGCTGAGAACGGCCCTGACGGGGCATTCGTTGATAGAGTACCGGATATGAACGGTCATTGACCGGAGGTGGAGCTTGCCTACTGGGGCAAGGATGAGGTGCGCAGGGGCAGCCTCTGTAGTTTGCCGGGTGGCCTATTTGTTTACACAGGACGCACGCGGGTGGGGATTCGGCGTCTTTGGGCCGAGGACACTCTTTAGTGTTGTAGGGTTCAAGGCACTTAACGCACCTGAGTGGGGCGGAGCAGTTGGCCGCCGCATGACCATATAGCTGGCAGCAGTGGCACTGCGCCGGGAACCCGCGCCTATGTGGGGCTCAACCCTCACTCTCGACAGGCCACACACTGTGCGTACCTGTCGGAAGATGGCTTTTGCCTCCGGCACGTTGGAAAGGATGACGAGGGCAAGCGAGAACCTCTGGCCCGTTCTGCTGTGCATTTTGTGCACGGCTCCTACGGGGAATCCTTGGGACTTAAGGTCCCCGAGGATTTCCTCGTTGGAGAATTCGAAAGGGACGCCGCGGATGACAGCCCTGACTTTGCGCTCTTCCGGAAGAGTGTACGTATGGTAAGAACCTCGTTCGGCTGTGAATAGCCTGGTGAGACGACGGAAGTCGTCGATTGAATGGGGGATGATGTTAATAGCCTCCCCGAGGTTGATGGCGTGATCGTATTTTATGCCTGCGTTGTAGCAGGTTTTGGCCAGTTCGGTGAATTTTGCCTTGTCTCTTAGGAAGACAGGGGGCGGGACTTGCTTCTTGGCAAGGACTGGAGCATAGCGAGAGGCTGGCTTGGTCGAAGCGGGGATGTCTAGTGACATAAGTGGGGCCGAGGCAGCAGCGGGGGCTGCGGGAGCAGAGGCGACAGCAGGAGCTGCGGAGCGGCAGGGGCCGCTGAGACAGGGAGGGTGCAGTTTTACGCGGCGCGTTTACCGCTGCGCTTGGAGTTCACCGTGGTGAACGAAGAATCCCCGGTTCTGTCGGAGTCACAGGACTCCGATGAACCGGTGCCAGAATTGGTGGCGGGCCTCTTCCGGGAGGCTGACGCAGAGGACTCGGACTCGGAGCATGCGTACTCCATATCTAATGGGTCGATAGAGTTTTTGGTCTCTAGGTAGGCCGCGATTACGGGCGGTGGTTTGAGTGCCTGAGAAGCAGGAGGAGTAACATGGGCGGCGATGGCGGCGAGGGCCGTCTCATCGAGATTTAGGCCCAGATCAAGGGTTTGGTTTAGAGCGGCAACGAGAGACTTAATTTGGTTTATTGTGGACATGTTGAGGGGGGCAGTGTTCTGTTCTAAGAAACAGTAAGGACGGGACGGGTCCCTGTTTTCAGAAGAACAGGGACTTGAACACGAGACGTACTACGAGACAATATACACGTATAACAATACAAGAAAAACGAAAGAAATAACAAAAGAAATAACAAAAATCAGCTCACAGACCAAAACGCCCTTCTTATATCTCGCAAGAGAGTGTCTCAGTATGTGAGTAGCGTCATGAGGTGATGCCGCGCGCTGATTGGTCGGCGACATCTCGTGATCTGCTGGCGGTGTGCGGGGTGCGCGGGGCGCAACGGGGTATGAAGGGGCGACGGGGCGGCGGCTCCCCTCGCCGTCCGTAACATCCTCCCCCTGGCGTAGCATGCGAGCCTAAGCTTCCCTTGGGAGGATGGCTATCTTCCTGACTGGTCGCCGCAGTTGGGGAATTATACAGTGCGCACGGCACTGCTTAGAACGCAGAGATCTTCACTCGTGGGGCTACAGGACACAAAGGGCTACAGGACGACAAGTACTGCGGCAGTTCCAGTGTTAGCCGGCGTCCCTCCAGGTCAGCCGGTAGGACGCCGCCGTGCGGGTAGGACTTGTCGGATGCGTGGGAATGCAGATAATGGGGAGTTGAGCAGGCGCAAGCGCGAAATTTGGGTTGAAGTTATGAATGCATGGCAGGAACGGTGGACGAATGAGACGAATGCCAGAGAATTATTCCGCTTTTTCCCGGACGTGGCGGTGCGACTCAATGCTAATTGAGTCGTGCCGGACTATCAAGTCTCACAAATGCTCAGTGGGCATGGATGTTTCAGAAAGAGACTGTATGATATAAAATTGGCTGAATCGGGTATGTGCGAGTGCGGGGGGGCCTATGAGGACAGGCACCATGTCCTGTCGGAGTGTGAGTTATATGATGACCTGCGATGTAAGATGATGGACGAAATTGTACGCGAAAGGGAAGGTCCCGTGTTCTACCCGGAACTCGTGGACGGTGGGGTGAACTTTGACCGGCTGCGCGAGTTTGCGTATGGATGGCACGCAAGAAGGACGGCAATGGAAGTAAGAAACGTGCAAGTAGCCGAAGACCAGCCCGGAACCGAAGCCGTGATGTGTACATCTATCCCAGAAAGGGAGAGTGACACTACGGGACAAGGATTAGATTAAATAATTTGTAGAGAGTCAAGAAAGTGCACGCGGGAAAGAGCCCAGAGCAAGTACCGCGTGCATCTCTCGAGATTCGGCCCGTATAACCGTGAGGTTGGTGGGGCCATGGGAAGGTGGAGCGTTGGTCGCCGTCTCCGCCCCTGGTCCTGACCTCGACGTTGTGCACCACGCCGTCCGGTCCAGGAAATGTCTTCGTGATGACCCCCCGCGGCTACACGTTCTTTGGTAGGTTGCCGTCCGCAACCACGACGAGGTCCTCTTCTTGTATTTGGCGCTGCTGAGCGTCTCGGGAGTCCCCGCGTGCAACCAGCGTTGGCAGGTACTCTTTCACCCAGCGCCTCTAGTACTCGTCGGTGAGCCCCTGCGCCGCTCTCCACCTCCGACGATCGATGGGTGTGCACGGCGTGGTGACTGGTAGGCCCGATGGTCCCAACAGGATGAAGGGGTTGGGTGTCAACGCCTCTTCGTCGTTGATGTCGACCAGTACGTGCGTCAACGGTCGAGAGTTAACTGTATTCTCTGCTTCTGTCATGAGCGTCGCTAGCGTCTCCTCCCGTGGGCTCTTCTGATGTAGAGTGACTTTGAGTGCGGTGTTCACTGAGCGCACGAGACACACCTATGCGCCTCCCTGGTTAGGCGCACCCGGTGCGATGAATTTCCATTCTATTCGCCGAGTCAGCGCGTAGTCCTTCAGCTGCGGTGCCCACTCTTCCATCGCCCGTTGCAGTTCTGTATTTGCTCCATGAAAATTTGTGCCATTGTCGGAGTATATATCCCGTGGCCACCCACGCCTAGCCGCCATGCGCCGCAATGCCGATATCGCCGAGTCCGTTGTCAGGGAGTAAACTAGCTCTAAATGAACCGCACGCGTCGTTAAGCACGTGAATAGTGCTACCCACCGCTTTTCGTGTCGTCGTCCTATCGTAACTATCAGAGGCCCGAAATAGTCGACTCCGGTGTACGTAAACGGTCGTGCAAACGCCCCTTACCGTTCGGGTGGTAGGTCTCCTGTAACCGCAGGCCGTGGTGTCGCCATGCGTACCCTGCATCGCAGACATCTCCGCTCCGCTTCTCGTACGGTCGGAGGATATGAAATCTGGTGCGTAGGTCGTTGACCACCCTCTCTCTGTTGGCGTGGCTTGTTTCCTGATGCGCCTTCTCTACAAGCAGCTTCACGAATTGGTGGCCATTCCATCAGTCCATTCAGTATGATGGGTCTCTTCATCTGGCCGTCCACGTCGGCTGCGTCGATTCTTCCCCTGGCTCGTATTATTCCATCTTCCAATATGGGGTCGAGCTTCGTCAGTGCGCTACCGGTGGCCAGGTTCTTGCCCCGCTAAAGGCGGCTGATGTCTTCAGCGAAGCTCTCGAGCTGACTGCGTTCTATCCACATCCTCTCTGCCCTCCAGATGTGCTGCAATGTCAGTCCTTGTGCACTTCCTCGTATGGCATCGACGAACTGCAGTGCTCGTGCTGTGGCCCTGGTCAGTCTCTCGTAGGAAGACAATCGTTCTATGTCTGGCAGGTGTGGAGCGTCCTTGATGTCGCTCTGGTGCGCCACGATTTCCTCCAACTCTTCATCATACCCTGCCTTCTCTTCCTGCCAGTGAGGCCATCTGTCTTAGTCCTCGTAAAGAAATGACGGTCCTGTGAACTATTGGTCGCTTTCTTCTTTGGTCACAAAGTTCATGCGCGTTGCCTGATCTGCTATGTTCTCCGCAGTCGGTATCCACCTCCACTGCTCGGATGATGTCTATTCAGCTATCTCCGCTAACCGATGAGCTACGTATGGAGTGTAACACGCCGTATCATTTTGTATCCAGTGGAGCGCCGTAGTAGAGTCTATCCAATATACGACCCTATCTGTTACCACTCTGTATTCGCCCTGTACGAATTCTGCGAGTCGCGCGCCAATCAAATTCGCCTGCAACTCTAGTCGCGGTATACTCTGCGCCTTAATCGGAGCGACTTTCGCCTCGGCCACCACTAATCGTACCCTAACCGTTCCGTCGCTGTATCGTATACGCCAATATGCCACGGATGCGTACGCACGTTCGCTTGCGTCGTTAAATACATGAATTTGACGCTCTACCACTTCCCCCGTAGGAGCATAGCACCTTGGCATTCGCAGTCGTGACACCTCCCTCCTAGGGTAGTTCGTCATCCCATCCAACCTTCTTCATACGCCATAGGTCTTGTAGCAGGATCTTGGCGGTGATGGTGAGGTAGCTGAGCAGTCCGAGCGGGTCTAACACAGACATGACTGCGCTTAATGCTTCCCTCTTTGTCGGTGGTCGCTGTAGCGTCTTTACTTCCTGCGGCACCCTATTCATCGATGTGTTGAAGGTTAGGGCGTCTTCGTCGGCCATCCATAACAACCCTAGGGTTCTGCTTGGGCTGTCTTGCCTTAAGCTTACTTCCTTAGGCTTGCTCGCCAGTAGGTCCTCCGGCTTGTCCTCCAATAGGGCTGCGTGATTAGAATTCCAGCCTGCCAAGGTGAAACCGGCCTTCTGGTGCATTTCCGTAACCTGCCTCGCCGTGTTTACCGCTTCCTCTACTGTCGCATTACTGTCTAAATAGTCGTCCATATAATGACTACGTACGATAGCGTTAAGCGCCAACGGGTGTCCCTACATGTGCGCGCGTGTTATAATCTCTAACATTATGTGCGAGAAACGGCGAGCTTCTCGCGCCGAAAATCATTGACGTCATAACGTACTCCCGCGGTGCGCTGTGTCGCTCGTTTCCTCGCCAGAGAAACAACTGCGCGGGTTGGTCGCGACGGTCGATTTTCACACGCAAGAACATTTCCCTAATATCCGCGGACACGGCTATCTCATTCTCTCTAAACCTAAACAGTATGCCCGGTAAGTTCCGTAATAAGTCGGGGCCGTCGAGTAAATAGTCATTAAGACATCTACCGGATGCGCGCGCTGCCGCGTCGAACACTACTCTCGTCTTCCCCGGCTTGTTCGGGTTCCACACTGCGAAGTGTGGCAGGTACCAGCTCTTGGGGTGCTCTCTCTCCGTGCCCTCGGCTTCCCTTGCGTATTCTTTCACCAGGAGGTTTTCTATCTGGGCTGTGTAGGCGTTTCGAAACTCCGGCGACTGGTCCATCTTCCTTTCAATCGTCCGTAGTCTTCGAGCTGCCATTTCATAGCTGTGTGGCATCCGCACGTTGTCGTCTTTCCATGGCAGTCCAACTTGGTATTTCTCGCCGACCTTCTTGACGGTGTGCTGGAATATGTCGACAGCACGCTCCTCTTCCCGTCGAGGCCTACTCTTTAGCGAGATACCTATAAAATCTATCTCATACTGCCGTTTGAGGAGTTCCGTTAGCTCCTCGTCCTGACTGGCAAACGTTCGGATGTCCCTATCTGGTCGTCCGCTAGTGCTTGCTACGTGTAATACGGTCTCGCCGTCTTCCCTACACGTTAACCACGGCACGGTTTCCTGAATTACCCACCCTAGCAACGAACGTGCAGCTATGTGCTGCCTTCGACGTCCTATTTTTAACTTATGGGTGATTATTAAATGCCAGTTTTCGGCGCCTAATAATAATCTCGTGTTCGTGTCGTCGTAAAATACCGAACTCGGTAAGTCGCGTAAGTGCTTCAACCGTAAGCACTCCCCACTCACAGACTGCGAGGCTATCTTTAAATCCGCTATTGTTCGCGCGCTTACATTATAAATCTCACTGCGCGTCTTGCCACGTATCCCTATATTTACTAACCTACTATTGGCCTCGCGTTGACTATTATTTACGCCTCTAATATTGAGCGGCTTTACCGGTCCTTCCGCTCCTAACTCGCGAGTTAAGTCGTCGCCGATTAACGATATGGTAGAGCCTTCGTCAAGTAGCGCATACGTATCAACTTCCTTACCACCGCACTGTAATGGACACACACACACAGACGCACTACTATTAACATTCGACGCGACGAGCACGGTTTCATCCGGTTTTACCGACGCTTCAGGCATGCGGGCCTTGCGGGCGTGAAGGAGGGCGTGGTAGGGGGCGTTGCAGCCGTCGTCGCCGCACTTCCTAGCCTTAAAACGTAGGCGTCGGTGTTTACTGCTTAAACACCTAAAGCATACCCTATCTTCCCTTACCCACTTCCAACGGTCGTCCAAACCCATTTGTGCCAGCTTCCTACATTTGGCGATTGGGTGTTCACCCCCACAACACATACACGAGGCACTACCGGTGTCCTCCTGGGCGGTGAACGTCTTTACGTCGCGGGCCCTATCGTCTACGCGGCGTGTCAACACTATCCTTTTCGACGGCGGTGCTTCTCGTCTTACGGGCGATTCCTTAGTCGGCGTTACGGACGTATAGGCGTGACTTAACGCACGGTCAGCCTCTCTCATCATAAACCGGGATAGTGTGACAATGTCCGGTTCATCCACTCTTCCCTAGTGCTCCGCATAATCGCACCAACGCGACCGTACGTGAGAGCTAAGCTTGCTCGTAACCTCCCTAGTTAGCATCGGATTTTGTAAATATCCTTTGCCGTCGACATTCTGCATAATACACACTATATTTTGCAACTTAATAGCGAACGAATTTAACTCCTGGCGCGGAAGGCGTTTCAAGTCATCTAACGCACGATCAATAATCATTTTCGGGCGGCCGAAACACTGCTCCAGTGTCCGCATAATGTCTGCTGGATCCTTCGCGGTAAACAGCAGCGCCGATACTACCTCCCTAGCCTCACCACGTAAACAGTTCCTTGCCATATGTTACGGCCGGCAGCTGCCCTGCTTTAACAGGAGCTGGATCCCTCGTGGCCCATAGACGAAGGAGCCACGGGCAGATGCCGGTCGGGCGTTCCTACGCCGAGGGTCAAAGTTTCAATGAACACACGAGGGGAAAGGTCACTTGGATAAATGCACTTACCTGCCCCAGGAGCGCAGAAGACTCTCGTCGACCGGCCCGGCTGATGAAAGTGTTGTGAGTGTGTGTGTAATTGTATGTTCTGGTGTGTTGACGGGAACCGAGCTGGATGACGCCACGACGTCCGGGAGAAGGCACGCGCTGGTATCCTCGGAACTTTCCCCTTCTGTTGGCACTCGCGATGGGTTGTCACGAAATGGGACAGCTACTCGCAGTCTTTCAGAGGTAAATCACTTGGAGAGTTGCACGCGAATTTCACCGAGTTAGTACGTTCTAATCGCGATCCCTTTGTTTGCAACGATTTACGCGGTTTTTTTTTCTTTAACAAAACTAGCGCGAAACAGACGTCCGTATAGCTCGCAAGAAAAACATACCATAATGGCGAGAAATGCCCCGCCAACGCGTCCAGCGGCCGGGGGGGGGGAGCGGGGGCGAAGGAAGGTGCCCTTGATATCGAGGCCAAGCACGCGCGTTAAGACTACGGGTTTATTGTAAATTTTTTCCTGCCGAAACAACCCCCCGTCCCGGACATAAGGCATTAAGTCCGCGAGTAGATTGGCAAACGGGACAAGGTCGCGACGGCCCGTTGCAAGACCGAATCTCCGACCAAAACCTCGGCCACTCTAGGCACCCCATCCGCTCCATACGACAGCTTAACAATGCGCCCCCGGCGCCAATACAACGGCAGCGCGTTTGGTTCTTTAATCAACACGAGGTCTCCCACCCGAGGAGGCTCCGTCTTGTCAGACCACTTAACGCGCTGCTGCAAAAGATGTAGGTACTCCAGAGACCATCAGTGCCAAAAGCGTTGAGTCATCTGTTGCAGAAGGGCAAACCTGCTAAGCCGTGAAGCACTCGTTTCCCTGAAGGGATACTCGGGCAGAGCGATAAGAGGCTGGCCAATCAGGAAGTGTCCCGGGGTTAGAACCTCCAAATCATTCGGGTCAGAGGAGAGGGGACAGAGGGGCCGAGAGTTGAGTACCGCCTCAATTTTACAGAATACAGTGGCGAGCTCCTCAAAGGTCAAAATGGCTTCGCCAATAACGCGACGGAGATGCGTTTTTGCAACCTTAACCACCGCCTCGAAAATACCGCCCCAGTGGGGACACGCCGAAGGGTCGAATTTCCACTGGATGCCCCTTTTCGACATAGCATTGCCTAAATAAGTCCGGTGGTTGGACAGAAATTCGACGACCTCCTTGAGATACCTATCCGTGCCCTTATAATTCGTCCCGCAATCCGACCGGATCAAGTCCGGCAAGCCGCGCCGCGACACGAAACGGCCAAGCGTGGCTAAGAAGGCTTCCGTGCTGAGGGCGCTCACCAGTTCCAAGTGAACGGCTTTAGTGGAGAGGCACACGAAGACGCAAAGATAGGCCTTACATGAACGCGCGTTACGAAGGTGAGAGGACTTAACGAGGAAGGGGCCAGCGAAGTCTGTTCCGACCCCGGCGAATGGTCGGATGGCCCTGACGCGGTCGGGCGGCAAGTCACCCATCAGAGGCTGCGATATGGGGGCCTTCAGTTTATAACAGGGGATGCACTTAAAGATGACGCTCCGAATGGTGCGTCGGCCAGACAAAATCCAGAACTCCCGCTGCAAAATAGCCGACAGGGCGTTACACCCAGCGTGGGCATTCTTAACATGGTGGTGGGTTACCAACAACCGGACAAGGGCGCCGTCTTTAGGGAGCAGCAACGGGTGTCGAGCCCCGCACGGCAGTTGAGAGTTTTTCAAACGTCCGCCCACGCGCAGCATCCCAGCGTCGTCCAGAAAGAGGTTCAGGCGGGCCAGAGCGCCCTTGATAACGGAGCCACGCTTCAAGTTTTCGATAACGGGCTCAAAATGCTCCGTCTGGACCATACGGATCCAATGCATCAGGGATTCCCGACGCTCGCTAGGAGACAAAACGCAATCAGAGAGTCGGTTGGACGGATCTCTCGAATTGTGGACAAAGCGGCGCAGCCAAGCAGTCACTCCTAAGAGCTTATCGAGAGAGCTGTACCGTTCCAGAAGGGAGAGATCCCGAGTGAGCTTATCCTTGCCCACTCCTACTCGGGCCCGTAGGCCCGGCAACTCAGTAGGTGCGGAGTAATTACCCTGGGGCCAGAAGGATTGAGGGTTAGATAACCAACCGGGACCCCACCACAATGAGTGGGCAACCAGCGCGGGGGCCTCACAGCCGCGGGAAGCGCAGTCGGCGGGATTCAACTCCCCGGGGACATGTCTCCAGTGGAGAGAAGTCTCAGAACAATGGATTTGAGACACGCGGTTCGCCACAAAGACCTCAAGATTGTGCGGTGCGGCTCGGAGCCAACAAAGTACTATCTCACTGTCCGACCATGCATAGACGTCCGTAAGGTCGATTACAGACTTCAAGGACGAGTGAACGTGGTTGAGGAGCCGCGTGAGAAGAGCGGCTCCGGACAGTTCCAATTTAGGGATAGTTAAACGGGATCTAATGGGGGCAACCTTGCTTTTGGCGAGTATGAGATGAACTGCAGTATGCCCAGAGGAACTCACAGTCCGCAAATATACGACAGCAGCATAGCCCTTCTCAGAGGCGTCGCAAAACCCATGTAGAGTAGCCCTGCATTTCCCTGGAGGGAGGAAGCACCTGGGCATGGAAACCCGGTTGATGTCCGGAAGGGAGGAGAGCATGGAGAGCCACTCTCGCAAGAGGGCCCCACTAATGGGCTCGTCCCAACCCAACCCGGACATCCAGAGCTTTTAAAGGAAGCACTTAGCCAAAAAGATGACCGGGGTGATCCATCCATTCGGGTCGAAGGTGCGAGCTACTGTAGACAGCACGGAGCGCTTGGTCCATGCTTTGGGAGGTGGGTCAAGTTTTACTCTATACGTGAAGGTGTCCTGAACAGGCTGATATTGAATGCCCAGCACAGTCAACAAATTAGGATTCTCAGGGTGCTCGAAAAGGTGAGGGTCTTGTTGATCCTCTCCTGGGAGGTCCCTCAAAAGGTGTGGGGAGTTCGACAACCACTTGCGCAACTCATAGCCTCCCGACTTCAGGATGGCAATTAATTCGTCTCGCAAGACCAGAGCCTCCTCGACGGTGGAAGCGCCCGTACAAATGTCGTCCATGTAGACCGAAGTCTCCAAAATAGAAGCTCCCCGAGCGTATCTCAGGCGCTCTCTCTCAGCGAGTTCAAGGAGGGTTCGCATGGCGATATACGGGCTGGACCGGAGTCCATATGTGGTGGTGTTCAACTCAAATACCTGTATGGGATCGCTGGGCTTCTCGCGCCACAATATCAGCTGATATCGGCGGTCATCACGATGTACCACCGATTGGCGAAACATCATCCGAATGTCCGCGACAAAAACCACCTGGTGTCGACGGAATTGGGTCAAGATGTCGGATATGTCCTTGATCAGTTTAGGACCCGAGTGAAGACACTGATTCAGGGACACACCGTTTGAGGTGGGGGCGGAACCGTCAAAGACTACCCGAATCTTACTCTCAGGGGTCCTCAAGACCGCATGGTGAGGGAGGAAGTAGTGCTCATGTGAACGCCATTCGAAGTTGGACGGTGACATGTGACCCAGCTCCTGATACTCGCGCATGAACTCGACATATTTGTCGCGAAAGGCTGGGTCACGCCGCATGCGGCGCTCCATGGAAAGCAACCTCTTCTCGGCCAGAGCACGGGATTGACCTAAAGAGGGGCGGGAGTCCAGAAAGGGTAAGCGAGTGACGAAACGACCGTCAACCCGCCGGCCGGTATTGTTCTGGTAGAACAACTCACACTCACGGTCCAGAGGGTCGACTCGAGCTGCATGTGGTGGTTCCTCAATGTCCCAGAACCGCTGGACGGCGTCCGATAGGGACACGCCCACGACGGAGAGCGGGTCGGCCGTCGGAGGGGGAGAAGACCACATAACCGGTCCAAAAAAGCTGTGCCCAAATATCGTGGAAATGGCTGACAGGCCATCGGGCTGCAGAGCTCGTATCTCACCTAACAAGAGGGCACCCAGCGTGTCGGCCCCGAGTAGCAAATCTATCGGCCCAGGTTGGGCCCACCGAGGGTCTGCCGGTCTCAAAGCCGACGCACAGCGCACAGCGCTGTCATTTATACGAACGTTAGGGAGGAACCCTACAATGTCGTCGAGGACATTTACCTTGACTAAAATACGAAGGTGTTCGCTGTCAGAGCTGAACACCAACTCCGCTTGTCCCCTAGGAGCAGGAGGCTCGGCACCTCCGATACCTACCATCGGACGTGATTCAGAGCTCCAGGGGAGCCCCAGTCTTCCCACCAACCGAGTAGAGGCCACACTACGCTGGGAACCCGAGTCCAATAGAGCTCGAACCGTTAAGTGTTCGCCGCTCGGGTTGTAAACCTTCACTGAGGCTGTCGGCAATAGAACAGTTTGACAGGTGGACTGCCGACGACTTATAGGCTCAGTGGAGGCGGCCATGGCGGGAGCTAGGGCGGCAGCCTCCTATCTGGAGCTGCCTCTGTTAGGCCGGCACCCGAACCGGGGGCCCCGAGCGCGGCACTCCGACGGCGTCTCGAAGACCCTAGACTGGAATTCCCCGAACGGGCCGACCGGGGGAAACTCGGGGATCCTCGGCTCCAAGGCCCGGGGCCGATATGCAGTCTCCGGAACCCGGTAGAAAGGTCACTTGGATAAATGCACTTACCTGCCCCAGGAGCGCAGAAGACTCTCGTCAACCGGCCCGGCTGATGAACGTGTTGTGAGTGTGTGTGTAATTGTATGTTCTGGTGTGTTGACGGGAACCGAGCTGGATGACGCCACGACGTCCGGGAGAAGGCACGCGCTGGTATCCTCGGAACTTTCCCCTTCTGTTGGCACTCGCGATGGGTTGTCACGAAATGGGACAGCTACTCGCAGTCTTTCAGAGGTAAATCACTTGGAGAGTTGCACGCGAATTTCACCGAGTTAGTACGTTCTAATCGCGATCCCTTTGTTTGGAACGATTTACGCGGTTTTTTTTTCTTTAACAAAACTAGCGCGAAATAGACGTCCGTATAGCTCGCAAGAAAAACATACCATAATGGCGAGAAATGCCCCGCCAACGCGTCCGGCGGCCGGGGGGGGGGAGCGGGGGCGAAGGAAGGTGCCCTTGATATCGAGGCCAAGCACGCGCGTTAAGACTACGGGTTTATTGTAAATTTTTTCCTGCCGAAACACCATATTTTCCGTATTGGTGAATCCATACAGACGCGTGGACTCCCTCATCGCGGCTTTAAACGATAACCATTCCGCGGCTGAGCCGTTGAAAATAGGCAACTTCTGTGTCTGCTTCGCGGTGGCTGGTCTAAGTCTTATCATGCCTTCTAAGGCTTCCGCTATTCGTTCTATACCCCTATCTTTCCCTTGCGGGGTGAGCGACCTATCTCTATCCCTATTACCCTCTAGCCTACGCTGTGGCGCTGGCGACCTATGTACACCTACATCCCTGTAACACGGCGACGGTAATTTACGGTCCGCGTGGCGATGTGGCGATGGCGATTTATCTATAGGCGATATAGTGCGGCGTTGGACGCGCGATGGCGACGTAACCCGTACACGGCGATCCACCAGGTTCATTTCTACAGCGACTCCATTGTCCCTCTGTATCGTATCTACGCGACTCGTTGATCGTTATTTGCAACCGACCTCCCCTGGGCATCTTCAGCGTGGTCGTAACCTGTTCCCCTACTCGGCGGGGCCTGCTCTATCTCGATGCGGGGCGCGGGCTGAGACGGGCGGTAGGACGGCTCCCCCCGCACAGTCTCCACGTTCTCTAACCACTTATCAACGCGTATCCACAAAATCGTCTTCGTTTAAACTATCCCTATCCGTTTCTTCTTGCAGTTGAGCGACGTCCCTAGCGTATTTCTTCTTTATGAGATCTTTTTCGATTTGTAATTGCTTCCTTCTAATTGCAGCTAGTTCCTCCGCGGTATTATACTCGATTTCTTTTAACTTTGCTATCGCGCTAGCTGTCGACCGGGCTGAACGGACTGAGCGGACCGACGGGGCGCGGTGCACGGGCCTATGTACAACGTCTGCTACAGGCGCCACACGACGCGAGATCTTCTATAATCGCGGCGAGCGTCTCTGTACATGCTAACCTCTCCCAAGCGATCGGTTGTAGACACGGACATAGCGGGACGCGGCGGCGCGGGCGCGGGCGCGGGCATAGATGCGGGCGCGAGCGGGGGATGGGGCGCAGCGGAGGGCGCTAGTGCCAACGCGAGATAATCGGACGGGGACGCGGGTGCTTCCTCGAATATCCGCATTCCTACCGGCGTTTCGTCGTCATTCCGTGTCTACTGGCTTCTTGTCTTCCTTATGACGTCAAACTTTGCGGCTTCCGATCGTCTTCAAAAAGACGCACGTATTGGACGCCGTTCCCACCGCAAGGGCGTTACCAGATGATCACAGTTTGGCACCGTTAGGGAGCAATCACCTGGCCACGTAAACGCGGTTAAGAAACAATAAATTGTCTGGAAACAGACAATAGACGTATGTGTAGACGTAATCGTAACAAGAAACGGGGAAGAAATTAGTACACCGACGATCTTCTCTCTTCGTCGACGGGTTTCTTTCTTCCTTGAAAATCTTCTATAATGATCTTCTTTCGTCTATGATTATCTTCTTTCTTCTGTCATTATCTTCTTTCTTCTGGCTTCTATCCGGCGGCGATGAACCAAGAATATTAGGGACAGAAGTGGACTGTATGATTTTACTATTGCAAGTGGACTGTATTTATTAATTGAGTGACTGACTGATGTTGAGGTATACTACGCTAGGGATTGCTTAAAGAAAAGATGGTACTGTAGACTATACTGTATTAAACTATTTACAAATGCGGCTTTCACTAATTAGCTATATACACAGAGGGGAGTCTTCAATGGAGTGTAATTCTTCTCTCTTGATTTCTTCTCTTGCTGTTGTCTTTGAGTGCCGCTTCCGAAATGAACAGCTTACAGACCAAAACGCCCTTCTTATATCTCGCAAGAGAGCGTCTCAGTATGTGAGTAGCGTCGTGAGGTGATACCGCGCGCTGATTGGTCGGCGACATCTCGTGATCTGTTGGCGGTGTGCGGGGTGCGCGGGGCGCAACGGCGTATGAAGGGGCGACGGGGCGGCGGCTCCCCTCGCCGTCCATAACAATTTGGTTCTTTTAGAAAGAATGATAATTTAAAAATTTTGTACAGCGACTTCAATATAAGTTATTAAGAATAACTCAAAAACTATTGGTCTGACCTTGATCAAATTCATATGGGACCACACGAGAAGTACCAGCTTTCAAATAAAAAAGAATCATCGAAACCAGTTCACCCAGAAAAAAGTTATGAGGTAACACACATAAAAAAACATACAGTCAAATTGAGTACCGTCTCCTTTTTGGAAGTTGGCAGAAAATTGAACAAGAATACTGGAATCACGATATGACTATTGATAGTATGATAGACGAAATCATTATAAACGTACAAGATGATTCAGACTCAGATCCAGAAAGTTCAGATTCAAGTGATATTGAGGATATGCCGGAATAATAGGCCCGTCCTTATTACTTATTCTAGTGCTAAATATACCTAATACTATGTTGCCTCAATCAAATTTATTATAAAACGCTAATTAAAAAAAAACTTTAAAAGTTATAATTGTTGAATAAAACTATACGCGATAAAATCCGTAAAAAATAGTTTTATTCAATGTGTAGTATTCGCGTAAATACTCTGATTGCTTTCAAGAACTACTTACCTTGCTGTGATTTTCGGAACTGTGTACCGCTCAAACGATAACCTAGCATTCATAAACGGACTTACGCATACGCAATGGAAAGTGTACTTTGTGTAAATTGCAGCTCTGCTGGTGGTCCAATGTTATTGAAAGATGAACAGAGAAGCAATCGTGCAATATTGCCTTAATTGCATCGTTGTACGCAGAACCATCGGTTGCTGCGCCTTTGTTATGACCATTAATTGGTACTTGAGCTTTGCGAGACAACAAAATAATAACGACATCCCGGCACAGTTTTTAGACAATATTCTAATTTCCAATTTAGAAGATGAACAATAAACATGAAATTATCTCTGTTTTATTAATTAAATTAAATAAATTAAATTATCCACATACACCAAAAACATCGCAACAAACTAATGAACAGACATCATCAATATCACCGAAAGTGGGTAAAAATAATACACAAACACCTCAACATTTTTTTGATTTCATTACCAATCGGAACAAAAAAAGAAAAAAAAACATACTGAGTCTCTGGAGTTGGAGAGCTCTGTCGATGAGGATTGTTCTTGTATAGAGACTAGTAAATTGAATCGCAGCTGCCCTGAAATAAGCCCCAAAAACAGGGAGGAGTTGGGAGAACTAAGAGCTAAAATCACTTACTTAGAAAAGAAGTTGGAAAGTGCAGAAAAAGAAATGGACAATCTATCAATAGAAAACAGTTCTTTAAGAAAACAAATCATAGCCTATGAAAAGAAAACTGATACACTGGCTAATTTATGTCGCTCAACTCCAAAGATAGATAAAAACAAAAAGAAACAAAAAAAGGGAAACAAAACAAAATTAGATTACACACTTTTAAGCCAGGCCGAATGTGGGCAAAGTTTTCAACCAACACCAAGAACCAAAAAAAAAACTGTATTGAATAATGTAACACATGAAGACCATCAAAGCACAATTTTAGATAAAGAAGAGCAGATGAGCGATTTAAATTCTACACTTATGCATGAAAATAAGGATTTTACACTTTGCGTAATAAGCAGTAACAACAGGAATAAAGTGATACAAGCTATAGAGAATCTAGATACTGAGAATTTTGAATACTGTCATTTTATAAAACCACATTCGGAAATAATCGAGCTACTGAGTGGACTACATAGCAAATTAATAGACTACACTATGAATGACTACTGTGTTATTTTGATTGGAGAAGAAGACTTCAAAAAATCCTATAACTATACAAATCTTATAAGTAACATAAAAAACACGCTAGAAAAAATAAAGCATACTAATGTAATCATAGCATTACCTACGTATATATGTGGTGCACCCTTGTATAACTATAAGGTAGAAATTTTCAATTCTAGTCTACAAAATAGCATACAGAAATTTGAATATGCATACTGTTTTGACTCAAATTATGACTTAACTTTTGACATGTTTTCTCAGACAACTGGTAAACTCAATAATTTAGGAATAAAAAATATTTTTGAAAATATATCTCAATATTTTTTTCGTTTGTTCTAAAAATAAATTCGGAGGAAATCTTCCATCAGTAAACGTTGACAATAATGTACTCATAAAATTAGCTAATGATGACTTTACAGATAAAGACATATTACATAATATTATTATATATCATCAAAATGTTTGTGGTTTAAATACCAAAAACGCTGAATTAGATGTATATTTAGAAACATTAAGTACCTCTAAGCCACAATATGTATGCATTACGGAACATTTTTTAAATAATCAAAATATTGAACTTTTTCATTTGTCTAATTATAGCATAATTTCATATAACACTAGGTCAAAAAAAACTAGAGGAGGTAGTCTTATATTAGGACTAAACGATTGTAATTTTATAGATTTAGTTGAGTGTAAAAAACTGTATAAAGCACAGTATTTTGAAGTATGTGGCATTAAGGATGTTAAAACCGAATTAAACGTAATTTGTCTGTATAGGAATACACTAGATGAATTTTTCTCAGCTTTTATGGAGCAGCTTGAAACATTGTTTGAATATTTTATTAATAAGAAATGTATAATCTGTGGGGATTTTAATATTAATCTCTTAAGTGACACTAAACAAAAGTCAGATTTTTTATCTTTATTAAAATGTTATAATTTTAGACCCCTTATTTTATCGGTTACTTTCACACGGGGTAACGCTCAATCCTGTTTGGATAATTTCATAACAAATCTTCCAGATGAATGCATAAAAGATACTAAATAGATCAAAATGGGTTGTCAGATGGTCACGCAGCACTAATATGTAATGTTGATCTTCAAATCCAGGGAATCACGAAAAATAATAAAAATAAAACTATTACAAGAGAACAAAGAGTATTTAATGAGATGAACAATAAATTATTCAGAGAACACATATTGAAACATGAATGGCAAAATGATGGAATAAATAGTTTCATAAAAAGAACTGTATGCAATTTTTGATAAGAGTTTTAAGAAAAAGGTAAAAACTATTAGAATAAGAACTAAACAAAGTTTAAGCTGGATTACAAAAGAGATAAAAGTGGCCAGCAATATGAAGCGTTTCCTTGTGCCAGCACATAGATCCATCAGTGACCAATCTGTTGTTGATTATAGAAACAATTATATAAAAGTATACAGAAGGGTAATTAGGTGTGCCAAAAGGTTATCAATACAGTCGCAAATAGAGAAATCGAATAACTCTGTTAAGATGATCTGGAGTGTAGTTAACAAACACAGGACGAAAGTTCCCAATGTAAATGAGAATATATTTACCTTAAAGCATAATAACAAATATATCGAAAGTACTCAAAAAGTTGTGGATATCTTTGCGGAAAACTTTGATCATTGCCTATCACCCTCGAGAGGTTCCATAGAACTATCAATGAAGTTTCTTGAGCATAATGTACAACCTTGCATAAATGATATGTGTTGGGATCACATAACACCTGCGGAAATATCTAAAGTTGTAAAAAGTATGGAAGACAAGAAGTCATGTGGTTGGGATGACATACCAATTTCAATATTTAAGAAAAACATAGACTTTTTAAAATCACCATTAGCGAGTTTTTACAATAAATGTTATGAAAAGGGCATTTTCCCTGATGAATTTAAGATTGCAAAAGTATTACCTGTACATAAGAAAGGTTCAAAAAATGACTCTAAAAACTACAGACCTATCTCGCTTTTACCAACAATTTCAAAAATTTTTGAAAAACTGATTAAAGTTAGATTAACTAAACATCTACATAATAATAAAATAATAAATACACGACAATTTGGATATCAGCCAAAAATAGGAAGCAACGATGCGATAGATACATTAATTGATGATGTCATCACAAATTTAAATAATAAAAAGAAAGTGGCGGGATTATTTCTGGATTTAAGCTCTGCTTTTGATATGGTTGATCATAATATATTAATAAAAAAACTTCAATACTACGGAATAAAGCAAAATGTGCTACAGCTATTCAAGTCTTATTTAGAAAACAGACAGCAATATGTTGAACTGAAGTGTATCGAGGATAAGTATGAAAAGACGTATAAATCTAAATTAGATAAAATTAATAGAGGAGTGCCACAAGGTTCCATTTTGGGACCAATCTTCTTCATCATATTTATAAATGATTTGATCCCCTTTATGTATAACTCTCTACCGGAAGTTCATATTGTGGCTTGTGCGAATGATACAAAAGCGGTAATATCGGCACAGAATACAAATGATCTCAACCATAGACTAAATAGAGCTCTTTTAACGTTTTCTCTGTGGTTTAATGCAAATAATCTTATGCTGAATGCAGAAAAAACTAAAGCTATACTATTCAAAACCACAGCGAAAACGCGAGATACCTTGAACATCAAATTACTTGAAAACTGCATACCACTTGTACAATCGGTGAAATTCTTAGGTGTTTATATAGACTCGTATTTGGCATGGAAAGATGAATTAAATAATATAGAGAGCAAAATCAGCTCTGCATGCTATGCTTTGAGAAGCTTGAGGGAAGAACTAACCACGAAACAATTAAAAATTGTATATTATGCTCTAATAGAATCTCGCTTAAGATACAGTATTAAGTTTTGGGGAAATAGTTATGCCTATAATGTAAAAAAAGCGTTTGTTCTACAAAAAAGAGCAATTAGAATTATATCTCGCATACACCAGAGGCAATCATGCAGAGAACATTTTATAAATTTGAAAATCCTTACTGTGCCCTGTTTGTATATTCTTACTTTACTCACTGATCTTGTCAAACATCCGAATAGATATGAAACTGATGATGAAATGGCAAGAAGATACGACACGAGACGAAAGGATATACCCAATGTCTTCAAAACAAAACTACAGGTTGTTGAGCATAGCGTTAGAAATCAAGCTGTAAAACTTTTTAATAGACTACCTAATGGTCTAAAAACCATAAATAATGTTAAAATTTTTAAACAAAGGTTAAAGTCTTTTTTATTGGAAAAATGTTTCTATTCGGTGAATGATTACATTGAGTTTGGTAAAAGTTAATATTGCATGCATTATTTAATTAATAGTTAAGTTGTAGACATTTTTAGGATACACGTATAATGCTAATTAATTTAATTTAATATTTTATGTTACAATTAAGTTTTCCCACACAATGTATATTGTTTTTGGAATAAATGACTATGACTATGACTATTTCTAATTCAAACACAAGTTAATGTAGGTATAAAAACAACTTATACTACCAATTAGCTACTAAGTTGCTAAGGCTGGTTTCATAGTCAAGCGTTTCAACAGCGACGTCCAGACGCATACGCTTGCAAATGTACTAGACTAGATAGTAGTCGATAATGTAGTCACGCCTGTTGAAATTTGGTTGAAACCGTGGTTGATACGCTCGCTGTTCGACGGCATGTCTAGCGGCGTGACTGAAACCAGCCAATCCTTATACAGTTAGGTACTAGGTATCTTACCCTACCGTATATGCTAATGACAACACCTAAATGCTAACATCCATTATATACATACATTTTTATTTTTACATTAATACACACAAACATTTTCTATCATTCAATTTTCAAAACCAATGCTAAGAAATCAGGTATGTTAACTAGATTCTATGCATTTATACGTTGCACTTACATACACTTAGGCTTTAGAACAAAAACTGCATACCTAATTATGTAGATAGGTACCAAAAATAGCAAAATGTTTTAGGACATCGTTTTTCAGTTGACGGCGCTGTTGAAACGCTTGACTATGAAACCAGCCTTAGCAACTTAGTAGCTAATTGGTAGTATAAGTTGTTTTTAGACCTACATTAACTTGTGTTTGAATTAGAAATAAAACAGAGATAATTTCATGTTTATTGTTCATCTTCTAAATTGGAAATTAGAATATTGTCTAAAAACTGTGCCGGGATGTCGATATTATTTTGTTGTCTCGCAAAGCTCAAGTACCAAATAATGGTCATAACAAGGGCGCAGCAACCGATGGTTCTGCGTACAACGATGCAATTACAGCAATATTGTACGATTGCTTCTCTGTTCATTTTTCAATAACATTGAACCACCAGCAGAGCTGCAATTTACACAAAGTACACTTACCATTGTGTATACGTAAGTCCGTTTATGAATGCTAGGTTATCGTTTGAGCGGTACACAGTTCCGAAAATCACAGCAAGGTAAGTAGTTCTTGTTTTTTTTTTAAATATTAGTAATGTTATTATACATTTCTAATATTCCCTTTAACCACTTCTGGTAAGCTTAAAATGCTTGTGTTAGAAGTGGTTCACGACAGTAGTCGAATGGCGGACCCATGACCCTTGGAGGTCACGGTCCGCGCCCTGCCATTAGGCTACTGACGCTTCAAAAAAAAAAACGCTTGAAAGCAATCAGAGTCCGTTAAAATAGCCAATTCGTTATGTTCAATATATAGTCCCGAAAGTCACCAAAACCAAAGAAAATATACACTACGCGAAAAGAAACGACACTTAAGCATGTGTGCACGTAAAATCGCTTGCCGCTCTGTGTGGGTATCTGGATGTGTGTGGGGGCCTTGTGAGGCGCGCGGGGCGTGGAACTAGCCGTCGCCGACTGCCCTGGCCGAGGGCTAGTACGTAGCACCCGTAGCAGCGCACGCAAGCACAGACTGACTGCGCTTTATACAAAAATAATGCCTATTCATTTGTATACCATTATTCTACCTTTATTTAGTTACAATATTTGTTTATATGTATGGCACATTTATGTTATATATAATAATTTTAAAGTATATATTTGTACTTTTATATATTTATATTTATAAAAAAATATATTTATATGTATACATTGTTGGGAAAGAGGGTAAAAAAAAATAAAAGGAAATACGAACAAATGAAGGTAGAATGATAATCTCCCACTTGTTTTAGCAGTATAAAGGCGACTAAGAGGCATCAGTCTGTAATTCTAAGGCGCCTACTACACACTCGATAATTATCACGATATTTGGATCGTAATCTAAGATTACGATATTTATCGAGTGTGTAGTATAGCATATCTTGGATCGTGATACGGATCGCTGGATTTCTAAAAATCCAGAAATCCAACGATCTGTATCAAGTATCGTCGATAAATATCGAGTGTCTAGTCTCTGGTCGATATTTATCGTCAGTATTCATCAAATAGTGTTCTGTGGTATTCATTGTCAGCGATGGTGGAGGATGCGCTTCTTGAAGCAGTGGCGGCGCCAGCCGTGCCTCAAGCGAATTACCAAAAAACCTTGAAAGAATTCACGTGAGAGAGACGTGTAAAGAGAAAAATATGGATTGAGCCAATGCTTCATCCATTTTTTTCTCTTTATACGCCTTTTTAATGTTATCGCTAATATAATAGCAACGCGAGCTTTATTTTTATAGTCACTCATTACGTTACTGGCATCGAATTATGGAACGTACACGTCTTTAGTGAATGAAATCTACCGTTGTACTGACGCGATTAATATCGAGTGTGTAGTATGTTGATTCGATCCAAAATATTGCAAGATAAAAATCACGTTAAATATCGTGATAATTATCGAGTGTGTAGTAGGCGCCTAAGAGTATCACTGTCGTTACTATGCCTGTTAGGGTATTCTACTAGTATAGGCAAGAAAGGTCATGTTGTTGAGAGTCTGCCCTGTTACGTTGAGATGGGTAGTGATGCTGCTGGTTTGCATATTTTAGTGGTTATCATGTAATTGGGTCCTGATAGTAAGCAGAGTTTGTTAAAGAGTAGTGTTCTTTTATTTAAATACTTTTGAGAATAATTTTTAACATCAGAAGTGAAATAGTTTATAAAAATATACATATATAGTAATATGTATTTATGTATGTACTTATGTATTTATCTTATCTATGTACTTATATACCATTCTATTTTTATATTTTATGGATTTAATAAAAATAATGTTATTTTTGTCGCCAAACCACACACGTTTTTATTGTTTTCTTGCAATCCTGTCCATCCAAAGTTGTCTGCAAGAGATCGCTCTTAGTGATAGGACCACCAATTGTACCACATTTATTTTTCTCATTTTTTGTTAATATTTATGCTATTTTTTGGGAAATATAGATAGATAGATCTATCTATCTATCTATCTATGCTTCCCTTAGGATTTTCTAAAAAAATTATACATACGCCTACGAATTTTTACAATTGTTAGAAATAATAATAAATTTTATAGAAGTCATCGAAAAAGACAAAAATATATACGAGTAAGTAATTTTTAAAGGGTAGTAGGTAATACTGATTATTACGTACTGAAATACTAAGTGTTGGTTAATTATTTAAGATTACCATTAACTGTCGCGTATATTTTGTTTTGTCGGAAATTTAAATTTTCCCCATCTATGAAGATATTTAATAAAAGTTGATTTAAAATTGATCGTATTTTTCATAACATATACCTACTATGTATCTTCTTTAGCACAAGTCTATAATATTCCATATTGGTTCGGTATCAACCCTAGCGTTACACGCTCCGGCTTAAATGTCACCAGCGCTTGAACTCTCACGTACAGAGAGTGTCACCGCTGTGCCAAAGCATCGATACAATAACAAAGAGCAATCGACGCCAACCAATGTAATTTTGATAGAGTGAGAGATGAAATTACAAAGTAGGCATGTCGATTTGAAATCGTTTAATCGATTGTTTATAGCAAAATAATAGATTTTCCAGATCGATATAGATATGAAAAATTCTCGTCCGATGTCCTGATATCGACTGAGAACACTCCATCGGTTCAATGAATCGATCCAAAAACCTCTCGAATCGGACTCTTTCAAGAACTAGCTGTATTTCAAACGATTCAAGAAATACTTTTGCATAGTTAGAACATCTGTTCCTTGTGACAGACTTTACAAATTATTATTGGGTTTTTATAACTTGAAGTTCCCAGTAGTAGCTCGGAGTCTGGATTTGTGCCCGGTGTTTGGCAATACGCGCATCCCGTATAACATGGGACGTATAACATTAATACACACCTCTGCCTACCCCTTCTGGGAAATACAGGCGTGATGTTATGTTTATTAATTTAATAATGTTTCTATATAATTACTTCTATTTACGGTAAATTATCGTGAATAATGTTCTGTGCCTATATTAGGCATGTTTGAAAATGTCGCGATTGATCGAAAATAGATCTGTTAATGCTCGATTTAATCAAAAATTGATTCTAGTATATTCGACTTAAATCGATTTGGTGATCGTTTCTTTTCGTGAGAGACTGACAAGTGACAAGTGACCATTTAGTGAAATCAAAAAAACAGTGCCAAATACGATACGATTTATGGATATTTCCTAAGATTTATTATAGCCATACGTTACAAACAGTATTACTTACATCATCTTTTGTCATACGATAATATTAATGCCATAACAAGTATGACAATATCCTTCTTTACTTATAATAACACGTACGTCTCTACTTCTTACATATTTGTAACAATACTAATAATAAAAGAACTTGTTTTGGCTCGCCGCTCACTTAGCGGTTAGCCACCGTAGAGTCTATACCTGAGGATGCCTCGTGTAGAGGCGAAACACGTGTCGTATTATCGTCAGTGGTGTGTCTTGCCTAGTGTAGTGGTGTTGGGAGTAGCGGTGCTGGGATTAGTGGTGACGGGGATAGTGCACGCAATTGAGGGAGGGCGGGAGGTGCTCTTCATACTAGGTAAGATACATCATTTTATTTTATAACGCGGATATTTGCGAAGAAAATTTTTCTAAAAGATTTTATATAATGGCTTCCGATTTCCTTAAGACCATCTGGTGCAGCCGTTTACCACAAAGCATACAGACAGTGATAGCATCACAGACAACCTCGGATTTGCAGACGCTAGCAGACTTAGCTGACCTCGTCCACGACATTGTGCCTTCAACACCTTAAGTCGCCGCTGCAGAGTGCACGCAAAGTTCAGTCTTACAGACAATGACTAATCAAATTTGCGAACTTACAAAGCAAGTTCAAGCCCTCTCCATGAGCGTACAAAGACCAAGATCTTTGACTCGCACCACCAAACGTGGACGTAAGACCAGCCACTCAAGATCTGATTACAGAAAATTTCCCACATGTTGGTACCACCACAAATTTGGAAACAAGGTAGATAGATGTATTAAGCCCTGCGACTTCAAGCCGAAAAACTGCCAAGGCGGTCGATAATGGCGACACACGACTGCCTCAGTACAACTGGTCGCCTATTCGTTTCGGACTGAAGAACAAAGATGCAGTTTCTTGTCGATACTAGCAGTGACCCCTGCGTCTTCCCGTACACATCGCTCCGTGAACGTCGACCTAGTACCAAATATCAACTCTATGCTGCTAATGGTTCACTTATCACAACTATATATCTGGAGCTAAATCTCGGTTTACGTCGTGATTACTCTTGGCGTTTCATCGTGGCCAATAGAATAGAATAGAAGAATAGAATAATTTTTATTCAATATTGAATATTACATAATTTTTATTGAACGTCATTTTTTATTTACCACTGGTTCGGAAAATACCTCTGCCCTGGGAAGAACCAGCAAGAAACCCAGCGGGACTTTTTTTTTTCAAACATATTTCACTTAACAATAATTTCATTTATACAATTTTTAAATGATTTTTAATAGAACCAGCATGGTGGCGATCACCTTATTCCCAGGGGTTATTTTCATTCATGTATTCCTTGATATTATATTAACTCTTTTTGTACAGTTTTTCTTTAATAAAACTTTTAAACTTGTTTATTGATAAACTTTGAATATGTTCTGGGATTTTGTTGTAAAAGCGTATACATTGCCCCATAAATGAATTACTGATTCTGTGGAGTCTAGTAACTGGTATTACAAGCTTATGTTTGTTCCTAGTGTTTAAAGTATGCACATCCTTATTCTTATTAAACCTATTTATGTTTTTATGTACATACATTACATTTTCATAAATATATTGCGATGCCAAAGTTAATATGTTTATTTCTTTAAATTTTTGTCTGAGGGACTCTTTACAATTTAGGTTATAAATCGCCCGAACGGCTCTCTTTTGCTAAACAAATATAGCTTCAATATCAGTCGCATTACCCCATAGCAAAATTCCATAAGACATTACGCTATGAAAGTAACTAAAATACACTAATCTAGCTGTCTGTCTGTGAGACTTCTAATCTTTCTTACAGCATATGCTGCAGAACTAAGTCTGCTTGCTAATTAAGATATATGGGGGCCCCATTGAAGTTTCGCGTCAATAGTAATACCGAGAAAAACAGTAGTATCCACAAGACTCAACTCCTCCCCATTTAATAGCACATGGTATTCGAATGTTTTACATTAGGTACTGTAAATTTAATACACTTTGTCTTATTGCCGTTTAAGAGCCTATTGTTGGCGTTAAACCAATGTACTAATTTCGATAGAGCATTATTTACATCGTCATAATTAATTAACTGCCGTTTGAGTTTGAAAATTAAAGAGGTATCGTCAGCAAATAATACTATATCGTGATTGTCCCCTACAAGATAAGGTAAGTCATTAATATAGATTAAAAACAGGAATGGGCCAAGAATCGAGCCCTGAGGAACGCCCATTGATACTACCGATCCGGAGGAACCTTTACCATTTATCACGACTTTTTGAGTTCTGTTACTTAAATATGAAGTAATAAGTCTAAGCGCCAAATTTTTTACACCGTAAAGTTGTAGTTTCCTGATTAATGTTTCATGATGAACACAATCGAAAGCCTTGGAAAGATCACAGAAAACACCTAAGGCATCCTGTGAATTCTCCCAGGCATTAAAAATATATTTCATAAGCTCAACACCGGCGTCAGACGTCGAGCGACCCCTTGTAAAACCAAATTGGTTTTTATGTAGTAATTTATTTGTATTAAAAAAAATTAACAATTGATCCAAAATTATTTTTTCAAAAATTTTAATGAGAGTTGGTAGTACAGAAATAGGTCTAAAATTTGTCACGAAGGCTATCATCGGCGTCGACTTCCTGCTTTTTTATGGTCTTATGGTTGACTGTCGAAACCAATGCCTTATGGACACCACCACATCACTCTCAACAGTAGCTTCGCTAGTAACATCGTCGAACACATCCTTCAGTTAAGTCAATGATCGGTGTTTCGGGTTACCACGACTTACTCCGTAGCTATCCAGAAACAACTCGTCCAGCTGGAATTCAATGCGTAGCATCCCACAGCACTGTTCCATCACATTAGAACTACGCCAGGTCCTTCAATTAGTTTCACACCATGCCGATTAGCGCCAGACAAACTCAAGGTGGCAAAACAAGAGTAAATCGTTGATTAAAAACGGAATAGCACGCCCATCTGAAAGCGCTTGGTCGTCTCCATTGCACCTGGCACCGAAAAGTAAAATGGATGGCGTCCATGTGGCGACTACCGGATGCTCAACGCTCGTACAATCCCAGACCGCTATCCCATCCGAAATATCCACGACTTCATCCATAACATATCTGGTTGTACAATATTTTCAACAATAGACTTGGTGAAAGCGTACAACCAAATTCCGATTAGTGAAGAGGATATACCAAAGACGGCAATTACAACACCAGAAACAGAAACAGAAACAGAAACTTTTTTATTCAATATAGATTATAAATAATGCTTATTGAAAGTCACTCTTTTCTATAATTACCACTGGTTCGAAAAAAAAACCTCTGTCCTGGGAAGAACCAGCAAGAAACCCAGCGGGACTTTTTTTTAAAAATAACAGCTTACAATCATGTATGTAACACAAATTAACAACACAACAAATTAGAAATAGCTTGGTAGCGATCACCTCATTTCCAGGGGTTATTATCATCTATAAATTCTTTAATACTATAATAACCCTTTTTATACAAACTTAGTTTAATAAAGTTTTTGAACTTTGAGCAGGTCAAACTTTGTATATTTTCTGGAATTTTGTTGTAAAAGCGTATACATCGCCCTAAGAATGAATTACTGACTCGATGGAGTCGAGTAACCGGTACTACTAGCTTGTGTCTGTTCCTAGTATTTACAGAATGAATATCACTTATTTTTGTAAAACTACTTTTATTTTTGTGTACGTACATTACATTTTCATAAATGTATTGAGAGGCCAAAGTTAATATATTAATTTCCTTAAATTTTTGTCGCAGCGACTCTTTAGGCTTTAAATCATAAATTGCTCTTATGACCCTCTTCTGTAAAACAAATATAATTTCAGTGTCAGCTGCGTGTCCCCATAGCAAAATACCATACGACATTATGCTATGGAAATAGCTAAAGTAAACTAGTCTAGCTGTTTCAACACTAGTTAGACTTCTAATCTTTTTTACGGCATATGCTGCAGAACTAAGTCTTGCTAGTTTTGATATATGGGGGCTCCATTGACGCTTCGCGTCTTTTTTTTTATAGGATAAGGGTGACAAACGGGCACACAGTCCACCTGATGCTAAGTGGTTGGTGCGGCCCATAGACATCTACATCTATCCTCGTTTGCGAATCAAAATGCAGATGCGTTGTCACCCGTGAGGACTAAGTCATTCTCATTTCAAGTAAAAAGGGCCTCCGGCCACCTGCACTCACCAAGCGAAACGCAGAGGTAAACCTCTACTTCACGCTGGTATTCTGTGAGGTCGTAGTGTGATTCCAAGAAAAATGGTGGTATCTACAAGACTCAGTTTCTCCCCATTTAAAATTACATTAGTATTTAATTGTTTGACATTTGGAGTCATAAATTTTATACATTTCGTTTTAGTGCCATTTAAATGCAAATTATTAACATCGAACCAATTTACTAATTTAGATATAGCATTATTTACTTCGTCATATTTTAGCAATTGTCGACTTAATTTGAAAATTAATGAAGTGTCATCTGCAAATAATACTATATCATGGTTATCTCCTACTATGTAAGGTAAGTCATTAATGTATACAAGAAACAGAAAGGGTCCTAGAATTGAGCCTTGAGGCACGCCCATCTGTACCATCGACCCGGAAGAACTCATACTGTTAATGACAACTTTTTGCGTTCTCTTACTTAAATATGAAATAATTAATTTAAGAGCATCACTTCTTACACCGTAGTGTTGAAGTTTCCTGATTAATGTTTCATGGTGAACACAATCGAAGGCTTTGGATAGGTCACAAAATATACCTAAAGCATCCTGTGAATTCTCCCATGCATTAAATATATATTTAATCAGCTCAACACCGGCATCAGTTGTCGAGCGACCCCTTGTGAAACCAAATTGATTTTTATGAAGTAAATTATTTATATTAAAGAAATTTAACATTTGATCAAGAATAATTTTTTCAAAAATCTTACTAAGTGTTGGTAGTACAGAAATAGGTCTAAAATTAGCGGGGTCTAATGTACTACCAGATTTAAATAAAGGTATTGCTTTACTATACTTCATTAAATCAGGAAACACACCAGATTCGATACTAGTATTAAAAATAGTAGCTAAACGAGGCGCGATTGTATCTATTATAGACGCAATAACTTTAACGGAAATCCCCCACAGATCCGCAGTTTTTTTAACATCAATAGTTTTAAAATATTTTACAATATCTTTTGATGATACTTTATGAAATGTAAAATTCTTTGTACACGCATTTACATTTTGTTTAAGTAATGATTCGGCGACCGCAGGAGAAGAATTCAGTGACTTAGTGGTTAATATCGGAATATCATTAAAATATTTCTCAAAAACCATTGCAACGTCCTGATCTGATTCGGTTAATTTGTTATTAACACTTAACTGGTAGTTTGAAATGCGAGAGTTAATCTTACCAGTTTCGCTATTAATTATACTCCATGTCATTTTAATTTTATTAGAAGCCGTCTTAATTTTGTTGCTGAAATGCAAAGACTTGGCTGTGGAGCACACTCTTTTAAATATTTTTGAATATTTTTTTACATATTCCCTAACTTCGACGCTATGATTATATGATCTTTCATGGTAAAGATCATATAACCTATGTCTGCTCTTATGGACTCCTACTGTCGCCCATTCATTAAATGACTTCCGACTGTTCAAGGAGAATGTTTTAGAAGTAAAAGTATTATTAAATTCATTGCAAATAAGCTTAAATAATGTTCCATACAAAAAATTTGGATCATTTTGGTATGTAAGTGATGGAAGTTTTTTCACTATGTTACTTCTAAATTTCTCCAAGCAACGTGCATTTACTGGAACAAACACAACTTTCTTATCTACTTGCTTTTTGTGAACATATGGTAACGAAACTACTTGTCCACAGTGATCAGAACTTAATTTTTGAATTATACATTTATGCAACGGCTTCACATTTGTAAAAATGTTATCTATACATGTTGCACTAGATTGAGCAATACGCGTTGGCTCTAAAAATAAATTAAAAAGACCATATGATTTAAACAATGATCTAAATTTAATATTGATTGAGGAAGCTTCTAGGAGATTGATGTTAAAGTCTCCACATATTACAACAGATTTATTCCGTTTATTAAGCTTAGCAAAAACTTCCTCCATAATTTTTTCAAAAGTATCGTATATAGAACATGGGGGTCTGTAGACGCTCACAACAATGAGGTGCTCAAACTCAACACATGCCATTTCTACAGGTAGTACCTTTTGGCATCTACGAGTTCCTGTGTCATGTACGACCTTAGAAACGCAGGTCAAACGTTTCAGAGATTCGTCGATGAACTGACTAGAGGTATGATTTTTGCTTTGCCTATTTTGACGACTTCCTCATCTTCTCCAAAGATGAAAAATCACACAAAGAACATCTTCGTCAGTTATTCGACAGACTCAAAGAATACGGAACTGTCATAAATACACCTAAGTGTGTCTTTAACAAAGGAGGTAGTATTTCTTGGATACAAGGAATCAGCAGAGGGATTAATGCCACTCGAAACCAAAGTACAAGCCGTCCAAGGTAACCCGATACCAAAGACGGTGAGAGAACTTCGTCGATTTTTAGGGATACTGAATTTCTATCGCAAATTCATCCCTGGTGCGGCAAAAATTCAAGCACAACTTCATGCCATATTGACAGGACGAGTGAAAGGTTCTCACCCAGTAAACATTTCTGGTGATACAAAGAAAGCTTTTGAAAACTGCAAAAGAAGCTTATACACAGCTGCTTTTCTGGCAAATCCAGAATCAGACGCAAGACTCGCATTAGTCACTGATGCATCGGATACCGCCATAGGCGCAGTTCTGCAACAACGGAAGAATAATTGTTGGCAGCCATTGGGTTTCTTCTCTCGGAAACTAAGTTCAACGCAAAACAAATATCATCCGTACGATAGGGAACTGCTTGCAATCTACAAAGGTATCCGATATTTCCGACATATGCTTGAAACCAGACACTTCACAGTGTACACAGATCATAAGCTTTTTTGCTTCGCCTTTAACACACGGAAGGACAAATGCTCTCCACGGGTTAAAAGAAATTTTACAGAATACTACATCACTACACCTGCGACAGGTTACCATACCTGGAACACAGACGCAACTATACTGTGAAGACAATAACGACTCGCTCAGGCCTTTCGTTACTAAACCTTTTAGGCGTTAGGTTTTTGAAAACCTTCACTCCTTAAGTCACACTGGCACTAATGTAAGGAGAAAAGATTGCCGACAGTGGACAAAAACCTGCCACCCATGTCAGCAGACAAAGGTAACTCTACATGTATCATCGCCACTTAGTACGTTAAGGCTACCACGTAAAAGATTTACGTGCATACACATAGATCTTGTTGGACCACTACCTGTATCAAATGAATACAAGTACTGCCTCACTGTTATAGATCGATTTAGCAGATGGCCTGAAGCAATACCTATCAAAAATATTACCGCTGAGACAGTCGCCAAAGCTATCCGGATGGATAGCACGCTTTGGTTGCCCTAGCGAAGTGGTTACGGACAGAGGACGTCAATTTGAGTCGGAACTTTTTAAGGCCCTTTCAAGAATGGTAGGATTCAAACAAAAACCAACTACAGCATACCATCCAGCCTGTAACGGAATGATCAAAAGGTTTCATAGACAGCTTAAGGCAGCAATAACCTGTCACGCCAATACAAACTGGACAGAAGCTCTTCCTCTAGTCTTACTAGGCATACGTAGTGGAATTAAGGAAGACTTAAAAACTTCTCCTGTCGAAATAGTATATGGTGAGCCACTTAGACTGCCTGGAGAGTTATTACATCCTTCTCCACATATAAACACTGATGTTACTGATTTACTGATATCACCACTCGATTGCGGTCAATTGTCCGAAACATTCAACCACAGACAGCTTCGCGTCATTGTAAAAAGACAACCTTTGTTTATAAAGATCTCGCCACAACAACTCACGTCTACCTAAGAGAAGACGCTGTTAAAGAATCCCTACAACCCCCTTATCCAGGACCACACAAAGTATACATAAGTTTACATAATATAACATATACCTACTATGTATCTTCTTTGGCACAAGTCTATAATATTCCATTTCGGTTCGGTATCTACCCTAGCGTTCCACGCTTCGGCTTAATGTCACCGTCGCTTGAACTCTCACGTACAGAGAGTATCACCGCTGAGACATAGTCAACCTGATCGTAAGTGGTTGCTGTGGCCCATAGACATCTATCTTCGTTTGCGAATTAAAATGCAGTTGCCTTGATAGGGGAAAGGGAATGAAACCGGCGGACGTTGCGGGCGGTATCGAGGAGCACCGCCTTCTCCATTTGAGCTTGGAGCGGTCCGTCACGGAGTCCCAGTCGCCTCAGATGACCCGAGAGACTGACCTGGATTATTATTATTATTTTATATGATTATATTTATTATTATTTTTAATTGAAGTTAAAACTAAAATGTTAAACAGTTTTTTTTGTGTTTAGTTGTTTCTAATTATGTTGTTATTTTTGTATAATGGAAAGTTGATAGTTAGTTAAGTTTCGGGAGCGGTGCTAAAGCTTTTTAAAATACAACTAAATATGTCTCTATGACATTTATTACATTACAATAATGTATTAAAACTATTTGAGTGCAATACTGTCTTCCTTAACTAAGTGATTACATTACTACGATGAGAATTATAATGAATCTTATTCATTATAATTCTATTCTATGCATAACTAGTTCGATGTTGCTGATTTCTTGTTTAAATGTAAATTGTTAAAATTCACCTTTTTTAATAGTTTAAAGTTTAAGTAATTCAACCTAAGTCATTTTGTATTATTGCATATTATGTGCTAAGTCCTCATTTACATATCTCACTTTTGTAATTTATCCTATAAATTATCTGAGGCTTGATCTGGTGGTGTTGGCTTCACTAAATTTAATTTTAAGATTAATATTTGTTATTAACCTACTGTGAAGTTGTTTCCTGGTCTCAAAATAAAAATAAAAATCTGTATTCACAGGTGGGGTGCTCAGGCGACGTGTGTCCCCGAGGTGTGTCGCTGGGTGCGTCAGCGGCGTTCGACCGCCACTCTCCTGACTACGATCATCTGCTGGAGAAATCTGGCCCGTGAGGATTTTTTTATACATAAAACCATTATTTGCACACTTATTTATACTCATTATTTTAGGTTGGATATGTTTAATGTTAGAGGTGAACATGTTCTAAAACTAGCGCTTCTGTAACAAACCGGTTCTGTAAAGTTTTGCAAATTAGTTTTTTACTGCTACTTGAAAAACGTCTTGGGGAAAATCAACATCAGTTATAGTGATGTATAAGAACATTATCGTTAGATTTCTAATAATAAACGTGGAAGAACCATGCTCTCACAGAATACCAGCTTAGTTAATAGCAGCTCAACGTTGCGGTTTCGTATGATAGCGGTAGACGTAGTGATTTATAGATTCTTTGGCTGGCGAGCTGGTGAACGCAAAGCCATCGATCCATTCTATCGATTACTTATCTTATCGGTAATCGATACCACAAGGAAGTCGTGCGAGGAAGAAAACATCTTCTAAATCGCACAGTGGTGGACCGCCAGTCATCGAGATGGTGTGGATGGTATCTGAAATTCTGCCACGATGTGCGTTCGTGAAATTCGGCGGCTGGGATTAATCCGAAAAGTTCCTCAGAGCATACCCCGTGGTAGATGCGAAAGAAAATGCAAAGGGATGCAACATCACTTCGCAGTGCCAATGAATCGAGTCGATCGGAAAGGACTCGGTCGTCGACGATTCGAGCCGCTCTGCGCTGGATGCGGTCAAGTGGAAGGAGCTGGCACTGGGGAACCCCTGCCCAGAGATGGGAACAACCCACCACCTCCCATGGCCCCACCAACCTTGCGGTTATATGGGCCGAATCACGAGAGATGCATGCGGTACTTGCTCAGGGCTCTTTCCTGCATGCACTTTCTTGACTCTCTACAAGTTATTTAATCTACTCCTTGTCTCAGTTTGTCATTCTCCCCCTTCTGGGGCTGACGGCACTATTAAACCTACGTCGTCAGGCCTTTCTGCCAGCATTCTGTCTTGCCTTATTCTTATATCATGCCACCTGTGCGCAAACTCGCGCAACAGCTCGTAGTTCACCCCATCGCTGACGAGATCCGAGTAGTAAATCGGGCCTTGAACCGTACGAACTAATCCATCCATCATTTTCGCTCTTAGGTCGTCATACAGAGGACACGGTGAACGTCCTCCTCTATCGCACCACACTCGCACATACTTGTTTCACACAGTCGCATTTCACTCAGTCTTTTTCGAAAGCATCCATGCCCGGTGAGAATCTGAGAGGTTTGATAGTCCAGTGGGACCCAGGTATACCCGAGTCGCAACGCCACTTCCGGGAAGAACCGATAGAGCTCGCGTCCTTTTGATTCATTCGTCCATCGATCCTGCTAAACACCGATCACCTCAGTCCAAATTTCGCGCTTCCTTCTGCTCAACTCCTCTTTGGGCGCGGTCGAACGTGCTGTACCCATCCTACCAGCACGGATGACCTCCAGGTCAGAAGGGAGAACGCCAGCCAGCACCGGTAAGGCCGCCGTACTGGTGGATCGATACGCCTTAGTCAGCAATATAAGGGCTGATCGCTGCGATCTTAGCAGTACGTTGCGAACTGTGTACATGTTCGCACGCTCGTACCAGCACGCCGCCGCGTACGTGAGCGTGGATACAAACACTCCTCTATATATTATTTTTAGGCTCGGGTATCGTTCACCCCATGATGATGTCGATACGCGAGTCATCTTGCCTTATCCCTTGGTCGCTCTTTTAGTAATATCGGACGCATGTTGCACAAACGATAGTCCTGAGTCCAATACCACACCTAGTACCTTAGCATTAGTTACAGCCTTTACAGATTCTCCACCAAGTTTAATAACGGGGGGGCGCTGAAGTTTCGCTCTAATAGTCATGGTGGTCGACTTTGATGAGGAAAACTCCAGTCGATTCCTTAGCCCCCACTCCCGTACAAGGTCCAAAGTGACTCTGGCCATGGATTCGATACCCGCTCTGGTATCAGATTCAATCAAGATTGTAACATCATCAGCATAGGCAGTCATGGCTACTCCCTCAGGCAGAGGAAGTCGGAGTAGGTCGTCCATCAATACGTTCCACAGTGTAGGGCCCAGCACAGAGCCTTGAGGACATCCCATGGTCGACGTCTTCCACTCTACCCGGTCTCCGATGTAGAGGCCCACACGTCTGCAGGTGAAGTAGTCCACCAGCATTTTATAAATGTTGGGTGGACAACCACCTCGTTTCGCTTTGACCATCATCATCGGCCACCAGGCATTGTCGAAGGCGCCGGAGATATCCAGAAAGATTGTCTGAACGTAGCATGCTCGAGAATACCTAGCCGTGCTGAGCAAGATACGCAGCGCTGTTACCGTAGATTGCCCCGGAGAGAAACCGTGCTGGTGCTCAGATATCCCGCGACTAATCGCAGGAGCACATCTCAACATTACGCGCTCTAATACTTTTCCCAAAACAGGGAGTAGCGTTATCGGACGGTATGCTTTAGCGTCGGTGAGCGGCTTGTCATTACCCTTTGGAATGACAATCAATCTTCCGTTGTTCCATACCTTGGGGAAGACCCCCTCCACCACGCACTTGGCGTACACCGAGTGAAATTGCCTCGGTGCTGCCATCCAAACATTCCTCACAATTCGCGCACTCACTCCATCGAGTCCCGGAGCTGTGTTAGGCAAGGCCTTGACTATTCCTTCCAGATCCCCAACCGCAGGCGGGACGCAGCTCTACCAGATGGCATGAAAGCCGCCAGTAGGCGAACCTGCTCATGGTAAGGCATGTCGTGATCAGGTCTGTCATCCGAACAGAGCGCAGTCATTAGGTTGACCATCGCTGCCTCGATATTGTCCAGGTGCCAACCCGCAAAAGCGATCCCATTGATCACGTTTGTGGGCGGTCGTACCCTCCCGCTGGCCACCCTGTACGCCATACCCCATGGGTCCCCGTTGCCAGAGTTGGCAACCCTCATATGATGCGACTGCTGCGCCTTCACCATCATCTTCCTGTATCTCGCACGCACGCTGTGGAAGGCCATTCTGGCTATCTCCTCTGACCTACCTCCTAGACGTCTTTTACTCTGCCACGCATGCCTGAGTTTACATTGTAACCTTCTAGTCTTTTCGAGTTCAGTCGTCCACCATTCGTACCCCCCGACCCGCTGGGCGACGCTCCCCTAGCCCTCCTCCGCGGAGCGGACGATGACCCCTGAGAACTCCTCCGCCAGGAGGGCTGCGGGTTTTTCCACATGCAGCCATCCCATTCGCAGTTTGATTATCGCCCGGAACCTGTCCCAATCCACCCCCGGTCGCGAAAACGAGGGGGCTCCCTAACGGGTGCAGCGCGCGTGGTCGGCCTGTTGATAGTGGCCGTGAAAGTGATCAGGTTGTGATCGCTGGCGCAGATCCCCTCGCGCACCTGCCAATCGGCAAGATAAACGTCCCCAGTGGTTAGCGTCAAATCCACATTGGACTCCCCACCAGGCCAAGAGAAGGTGTAGGGCTGGTCGGGCATATTAGCCAGAGTAAGGGCATGTGAAATGAGGAACGCTTCCATTTGTTGCCTTCGATAATCAGCTGTTTGCCCTCTACCCACGTAATGCCGGCGATCACAATACCAGAGTGGCGAGTGCGCATTGGCGTTGAGGCCCACGATTACCCTTCTGCCCTTTAGACAGCTCAGGGCGACCTCTAAGTGGTGCAGGTGATCATCGATATTGTCGCTATATTTAAAATACGCTGACACCGCGTAGAGATCCCACCGGTGTTTCCCACTTTTCATCCGTTGATTTGCAGTCACCACGTTTTTGGCCTGCCTCTCCACACTTTCCACATACCACCTCCTTTGATCGGCAGTACTTTGCTGGATGCCCATACTGCTGGCACCTCTGGTAGCACGTGACATCTACAGACTTCAGACGATTATGTTCGACCAGTACGTCCCTTAGGGCAGCTGAACACTGCAGGATGACAGTAGTCCGCCTGCTCCCTCTCCAGGACTTCTTGAAGGCAATCCTGCAGTTTTCCTTGACTTTCTTTTCACTCCACCCGCAAGCAGTTAGATTTTGTTCATAGAGGCTGCTCAGTACATCCTCATTCTTTGGGTCCTCTTCAAAACCCCTAAGAACAACCAGGGGTTGGCGCTGCCTAGGCTCAAATACTCTCAATGATGGTGGAGCCGCTGTCTTAAGCTTCTCCGCAGCTTTCTGGGACGTGGTCTGGACCACGACACCTGCATAGGTAGGTAGGAATACCTTCCTTAACTTATCAATCTGGAGGCCGCTAGACTTTGGATTGATGGCCTTCTTCAGTTCTAACTTTGTATCTTCTGCAGTCTTTATCGGTCCCTCTGCCTCTGCTGGATAAAAGGCAACGACTGGGTCCTTGCTGACTGGCATCAATACCTCATCTACCCCTTTCGGTAACCTTAGTGCCGACGAGACTTTGCGGTGCCGGGTCCGTCGCGTGGCTAGGAACTGCTCCAGCCTCGACCTGCGCCAGTCTAGCTTCCGCTATGGTCTTCCCTTGTACTGCTCTTATTGCAGCCATATTCTAGTTCGGAGGTATGCACCTCCATCGCCGCCACCATGGTAATAAGGTCATGGCCGTATGCAGCAACCCTGTTCACTTCTGCCTTGTTTAGCTTCGACTCTGGTCCAGTGATGACGCCCATGATTCCCTTCACCGTTTCTCGAACGTAGTCAATCACTTCCAGCTTGGATGCTTTCGAAGCCTTGAAGAGCCCACTCGCTCCCCGGGAACTCTCCCTTTGGCAGTCCTCTTCTTCGGCTTCAGTGGCAGACTCCTCTATGTCTCTGGTCAGCAGACCTGCCACCGGGGCCACACTCCGGTGAGGCTCGGTGCGCTTGCCCACCCTTGCCCGCTGGTAAGGCGGCTGCACTTCTTCCGGTGACGGAAGACGCCGCTTCTCTGGAGCTGCTGGTGGTGGGGCTGCTGGTGGTGGGGGGGAGGCACCGCGACCGGCTGGCCAGGTGGGCCCGGTGGAGTCCTGGCCAGTGATTTGCGCGGCGTAAATAAATGATTATCGTCCGCCATAGTCCACAAAATACAAAAGTCCAAAAAATATTAAAAAGTCAGTTCATTACACATATATATAAACAGAAACGGAACGCAAGTTGTCAAAAGTCAAACGTAATGACAGGTGACACCTGTCAACTTCACTGTCAGTGTCCGTGTCACTTACAATGACAGCTGTCAGTGTCAAAGTAACACAACGCCACGTGCTAGGACACAATAACCTTAATAAGTTTAAGAAAATGTTTTTATAATTAAATTAAATCTATATGTAAGAAAAGTACTTGCCAATATTATCCAAAAACAACAACAGAACAATAGCCACAACACATCAGTAATTAACCTTTAAATACCACGCGGTAACCGCGTGGTCTTAACCTAAAAACACGTGTAATTACTGCATAAAAATGTTTAAAAAGAGTACACACAAATCACAGTTTTTCTGTCCAACACAATAAAGTTTAAATAGTTCAAGAACGTAACAATTAACACTATATTATTAAAAACACCAAAAATAACTAATTATTAACAACACGTGGTCACGCGAGAGCGCACTGATACGTCCGTTCAGTACGAGTACTGACGACGTAGTAGAGATGATGAGAGTACCAGAGATGGGAACAATATTCCATGAGAGGCCGAACCTGCGCCTTGTAAAGTTGCAGGCGGTGTGCCGGCATGAAATATTGTCCCGCTCTCCTGAGCACGCCAAGCTTTTTAGAGGCCAATTTAGCCTTCTCTTCCAAGTGACCACGAAACTGCACGTCAGTCGATATGTCGACTCCGAGGATTCCGATACTGGCTGAGGCAAGAAGGGGAGTGCCTTGAAACTGAGGAGATACGACAAAGAGGTTCTTTTTAGCGGTAAACGCGCAAAATTGTGTCTTCTGAGGATTAAACTGGACTAGATTTAGTCGCCCCCAATCTGAGACTTTGTTCAGCAAAGACTCGACTTCAGACACAAGTTTGTCCCGGTACTCGGCGACGTTTTCCCGAGAAATATTGGCACGGCCGGTGTATAGAGCAGCACCAGTGCTGTCATCCACATAGCAATGAATGTTACTAGTTAGCAACATATCATTGATATGCAGAAGAAACAGCGTTGGTGATAGCACGCAGCCTTGTGGAATACCAGCGTTAATGGGCTTGTAGTCGGAGCATGCACCGTCTACAACGACCTTGATGCTCCGATCTGCAAGGAAGCCAGTGATCCAATTGCACGATTTCTCGGGAAGCCCATAGGAAGGGTGCTTCGAAAGAAGTGCTTTGTGCCAGACCCGATCGAAGGCCTTCACTATGTTCTAACTAACGATCAATGTATCCCCCTTGGACTCTACTGCCTCCGTCCATCTATAAGTCAGGTAGACCAGAAAATCACCAGCTGATCGACCCCGACGAAAACCGTACTAGCGGTCACTAATCAGCTGGTGATCCTCAAGGTACCTCATGAGTTGGCAGTTTATAATAGATTCCATTATTTTGGAGAACAATGAGGTGATGGCGATAGTCCTATAGTTAAACGTGTCTGAGCGGTCACCTTTTTAGGGATTTTAGGGATCAAAGCTGTCGTCCATGAATTCGGGACTACGCCTTGGGAGTAGGAGTACAGGAAAAGACGCGTTAAAACCGGTGCCAAATCTGTAGCACACGTCTTCAGCACAATGGGAGGGACTCCGTCAAGCCCACTCGATTTGCTGACGTCCAGCGAGAGGAGTGCTTTGCGAACCAAGCGCTGTGTAAACCGCACATCTGGCATGGAACACTCATACCTCGGGATGATCGGCGGTATGTTACCCCCGTTATCAATAGTCGAGTAAGACGCAGAGTCTAACAGCTCGGCTTTCTCCTTTGCGGCATGGGCCAGTGAGTTGTCCTCTCTGTGCAGAGATGGAAGAGATGGCTGACAGAAGTGCTCTTGGACAACCTTGGCGAGAGACCAGAATGCATGGGTTCCCGAAGCAAAGCGTACTAGCTTTTCGACAATTCTGCCGATGTACTCAGACCTTTCCTTGGCCATGACTCTTTTAAAGGATCTGGAGGCGGAATCAACAGTGGTAAAGCCACGCGGCAGCTTTTGCAGTCGTACGGATGGGCCGGCTCGAACCGGGGTGGTACCACGACCTCACAGAATACCAGCGTGAAGTAGAGGTTTACCTCTGCGTTTCGCTTGGTGAGTGCAGGTGGCCGGAGGCCCTTTTTACTGGAAATGAGGCATTCCATCTTAGTCCTCACGGGTGACAATGCATCTGCATCTTGATTTGTAATAGAGGATAGATGTAGATGTCTATGGGCCGCAGTAACCACTTACCATCAGGTGGACTGTGTGCTCGTTTGTCACCCTAATCCTATAAAAAAAAATTATACTTCTTTTTAGGAACGCTGGTGTTTACATCCCGAGACGTTAATGAATAGAATAGAATAGAATATTTTTTTATTCAATATAGATCACATGTGTAATTCTTATTGAAACTCATTCATGACGCATCAACGTCTATGCCAGGCCAGGCCCGGTAGCACTTCTGCTTATGGCGTGATACTATTTTACAGGAGCGACTAAACCATGGCTGGGATCTGCCTCCGATAGGCACTACAGAGGATGGAATAAAAAGTTCCATACCCTGAACTACCACATCAGCGACAGAATCAGTAACAGCACTGGGATCGTCCGGCGAGAAGCAAATCAGTCCCCAAGGGTAGGATGCAAAAAAAAGACTGCATCCTATCCCAATCGGCCGAAGTATAGTGCCCAACATGGTGGCAGCGTGCAGAATGCAACCGCGACGTTAGTGTGAGTGGCACCACACTCTGAACAAGGCAATGGTCTGATGAGCCTAGAGGGGCGTCGACGGAAACCTGATATCCATCCGGATGAGAGGTCAGCAGAAGATCCAACAGGGAAGATGCATGGTGAACCGAGCCACTCGGCGTGGTGGGCGTTAAAATCGCCAAGGATCACGATCTCTGCGGATGGGATCTGCTATAGCAAGGAATCTGTTGCTATTTCGACGTGGTAGACGGGTGGGTTTGTTTCGGCATTTCCTATAGAGGCATCCGTAGACGTGGGGATGGTCGTCGCTGTCTACGCGCAGCCATGGGATGGACAGGTACCGTACCTTCAAGTCTGCCGAGGCGTCGAAAACAAATGTCCTCTCTGATGTATACGCAAACTCCAGCCCGGGGTACAAAGGAGTATTGTAATTTGTACCCTGGGTAGGAGAGATATGAAGTATCAGCCGCAGAGGACTCCTGAGTCTCGGTTAAAAAGAGCAAGGCCGGCTTCGCCGCCTCCAGATAGTAGTGTATAGCGTTATGAAACGGAATGAAGTCCCCTAATGTTGCAAAAATTTATGGATAGCGTACAGAGGTTGCCTTGATCTTATTGCTCCGCTTGCCTCGAGCAGTTTTAGTCGCGAGCTGAATGTCGCCCCCACCCCCCCCCCCCACCCGCGCGTGGATGCTCAGCGAGGTATTCTCTAGGGGTGCTGGTACCCTCCTGGGGTAGTCTGATTACATTTGATTCAGCTACCATGTTGATGGGGGGAATTGGGCATCCGGCCACCTGCACTCACCAAGCGAATCGCAGTGGTAAATTTCTACTTCACTGTTATTATTTTAATGTATTCTGTGAGGTCGTGGTACCACCTAGCGCATGCAAAACGATAATCGATAACCGATAATTTATCGGTACTCAGTTCATTTATTTTACCGATAATTAACGAAAAACTTCTTTAAAAATACAGATAAACGATAAATTCATAAAGGTTTTATGTAATCATTTCCATCACTACCGCGAGTAATTTTTTTTTAAATTCGACATATTTTTAAATTTCCCATCCACCCGCCAGTGTCTATAGCTCTCTCGCTCACTCATTTCGTGACCGACATGACTACGATGTGCGAAATAGATTAGGTATATAAATAATGTACCTACTTATTATTTTAAATTAAAGGACTAATTTAATTGTTACAATAATTGATTCCTAATTAAACCAAAACTGTTAAGTAATAGGTAAATATAGATATTTTATTTGATTGTTTTTATAATTTGTTAAACAATTAGTCATTTTAAAACAGTTCATAATCATTTTATTACTTAATTAATATTATTTAAAATGATCACTGTTAAAACAACTTTTAAAAAATTATCGAAACGTTTCGAAAATTTCATACTAAAGATGTTACGGAGGTTCGGTTCCGATTGCGAAAGGTCGGAACTTACGATTGATTTTGCACTTTTGATTCCGATTTCAGTTCCGTTAAATTTTAATCGGAAGTTATATATCGGAGGTCGATGTACAGTGGTGGCAGCGGCCGCGATCAGCGTCTACAAACAATTTTATATTTGTCGCCCCGGGAACCTCCCTCCCCCGTGCCTTTTGTCGATTACTCTTTAAAGACGGCGACTCACTTGCCTGCCGCAGGGGCAATCTAGGATGTAGGAGTAGGGATGACCCTTAATTGCCTCCTTAATTGTGATGTGTGTATGCAAGCAGGGGCAATTTTCTAAGTCGGCCCTGCAGGGCGACAGAGGTGCAAGACCTTCCTTGCACCTATATCATAGCTGCCGCTGCCCCGTGTATAATGCAATTGGGGCAATTTCAATCAGTTTGTTAGCGACTTTCGTGTGAGTACAAGTCACAATGGATACCAATAAGGAATGTGAAATTTTGACACTGGTGATGGGAGTCCTTTTTATTTATTTTTTGTTGCAGAAATAATTTATTTAAACGTTGTAACGTTTTTAAATGTGGTAGAGTTATGCTGCAGCTTTTAAAGATTATATAATGGTTGTAATTATTAATTAATTAGTTGTTTTATCGATAAATATGGTTGTCTATGGGCCACAGTATCCACATACTATGAGGTAGACAGTGCTCATTTGTCATCCTCATTCTATATAAAAAATAGCCAAGGCTATAATATATACCGATTCATTGATATTTTGATAAAATTGGTGCCATCCTCAATACGTGTGTCCAGCGAGACCTACCTTCTCATACTGAACGACAGGCATGTGTGTAGAGACAGTTCTGATATTGCCCCTATCGCTTTTCATCCTAGATTGCCCCTGCGGCAGGCAAGTGAGTAGCCGCCATAACTTGATGTTTTGTTTCATATTTGGCAATTTGCATGTTGTGTGTTCGCGTTTCATTTATATTTATCCGAGTTTTTGTTTAGTTTTAGTAGTGTTTTATTTGACGTGTAACAAATTTATTTGAATTGGACAATGAAGCCAAAATCAAGTGCCCTTTGGAATGATTTCAATGAAGTTTCTAGTTTACATATTGCATAAGGCAATGTTAGAAAATATATTAAAGAAAGGGAGGTACGACTACTTCGTTAAAAAGTCACTTAAAGTCTGTGCATTCCATTGAATTCGGAAAATTCAAAAAATTTGGAAATGAAAAGAAAAATACAGAGCAATAGACCTGTCCTTAGCACATCTCTTCTGCCTCCACCTCCGATTCCGGTTCCGATTTCGGTTCCGGTTCCGACAAACAAAATTTAAAAACTCCACTTCCGAATTCGGTTCCGATATAACCACTTCCGTAACATCCCTATTGCATACCCTAATTCCTATGCGCGCTACCTTCTTCTTAGACGGGCTCCAGACTCCTGTGTGATTCACGGCGTGAATTCACGCCGTAATTTTGCCGCGAAGTCGTCGCGAAAAACATGTCCCTCCACATTCACTATCGTTCACAGTTTAGTTCACGCGCTCGTCAAGAATGGACGCCGAAATATGCACTGCTATCGCCGTGACGCTATGCGCTTTGGCTCACTACAATTACGTGTATATAAAAGATAAAAAAGAAATGGAGAAGACGAAGATGGTGGATGACAAAGATACATTTTATTTAAATCAGTCACTTCAATACTCATTATTTCCTTTATTGGCATCCTTGCGTCATGTACTTTCATTTTATTTTTATGATCTTTGTGTTTCGCATCCCATAAAATCTTAGAGTATTCAACATAAAATGGGTTCCGCATGATAACAATCGATCAACATGAGTTCTTGCTCGTTCGTCCAACTGACGCTCTTTTTGACGCACCGTCCTCCGTAAACAAATCTTATACGTGGTAGCGGCATGCTGCAGCTATATTAGTAATATAGTTGTAGCACGAATGGGTCGGCTCGACCGGGGAAGGACCACGCTCTCACAGAATACCAGCGTAAAATAGCAGCTTAACACTGCTGTGTTTCGTATGGTGAGTGTAGAGAACCGGAGACCCTTTTTACTGAAAAGAGGCATTCCAGCTCTGTTTCGAATATTGGTTAAGATGCAATGTACTTTGTATAGATTCTGTTAGACAGTTCTTTGAAATATAATAATACATAATAATAATAATAAAAGCCTTAATCTTGAAACTTTTTTTAATTTCGTAGTTTTTTTTAAATAAACTTTTAATTTCCACATAATTATGTCATTAAAATTACACAGGCAGCTGAAGGGGCACTCGTTTTCAGTTAATGCTAATAACGCTCGACGCTTCTATTCCTAATTATGAAATATAATAAAAGAAATCATTCAGAAAAGTTTCGTCCGTACTTAAGTTAAACTTTTTCTTTAACAACAGTTCACCTGATGGTAAGTGGTTACTGCAGTCCAATGCAGTGAATACTTGCAGCCAACTTTAAACAAACAAGGTTACAGATGCGTTATCATCTCTGAGGAGTGGGATGGAATGCCTCGCAGCCCGTAACTATACCGGCTCTCTGTACCGTACAGTCCGGAACACAATAGCTTCTTAATTAAAATACAAGGTTACAAAATGGTTAAATAATTATTATAAATGTAAATACCCATAATTTACATTTATCACATTTTCCTGATCTCTGAATTCGACCACATCCGGATCTTATCAACCTGTGTTGTCTACAAACTAGAAGAACAGATTTTGTAAAAATACACTACGCACCTAAACAAGGCACTCATTAGTAGCACATAGGACATAGGTTATCTCCAGCTATGATTCAAATCCAAGAATTAAAACTTAAGCCTGGTACACTAACCACCAAGTAACGCAGTCATACAAAAATTTACACACATACATGTCATTCTTATACCATCATCATTACAGTAATTGACAAGTCCACTGCTGAACACAAGCCGTCCCAAAGGAATGTCGCAAGCACAGTGATGAGCCACCTGGTTTCACTTTCGTCATACGAGGTCGCCACTTCTTCTAACTCTCTGTCTCTTTCTACATCTTTTTTTCTTCCACGTGAGTTGTCGATTCTTCGAACCACATGGTCAGATCATTGCTATTTCAATTTATTGATCCGTTATGCTGTCAGTTATTTTGGTTTTATTATGGATTTCATCGTTGTGGATTCAATCACTTAGAAAAGTTCCTAGTATAAATCTTTTCGAAGTTCACAGAGATACTTTAATCATCCCCGTACGGCCAACCGTGAAGGACTACGTTTCATATACATGTGCCATCGCTGGCAACACGCGCGTGACAAGAAGATGTTTCGTAACATTCCGAACGTTACTCAGCCGAGTTTGACCAGTCAATTGTTCCTTGTAGCTACAGTGTAGGTACCCACAGAGTTGTTAAACTGCGTCAGTGAGTTTAATTTCTTTATTTCCTCCCCACACCACAGACTTTTAACTATAAGCGTCACCCTTGGCATGCGGATTAACGGTCGTAGTACCACGATCGTGGTACTACGACCGTTAATCGACCATGCTAAGGGCACATGGCACTTTTGAGGCTGCTGCTATTGCCATTGACATTTTTTTTTAATTGGTCACTGGTTCCCTTCATTCACCATACAAAACTTTTTTAACAGCATTTTGCTTCTTATTAACGCTGGTATTGTGTGTGCGTGGTTCTCCAACCGAGCCGAGGTTCTCCAAGCGAGCACTGGTGCTGCAGCGTGGCTGTACTACTTGTGGTAAAATTAAAAATTATATGTGTAAAAAGTGTAAAAAGTATAACCAACTTCAATATAAATAAAATGAGAACATCATCAATGTAGTCGGAGTCAATTAAATACGCCTTATGAACTTACTTAGCCGTGTAGTGGCGGTCAAGAATATCCACTACCCCATATCCTCCCGTGGGTGTCGTAAAAGGCGACAAAGGGAAACAGGTGGGAGATGGGCAGCAGCATCTTCCTGATAATAGCCAATATTATAATAAAAAAAAAAACTGCGGTTGCCAACCCGCTCGCCAAGCGTGGCAACTATGGCAAATACCCCCCTTATGAATGGAGGTAATAAAGAGACGGCCCCCAGTCCCCGGCGGCCCCGCTATTCCTGGCTACGGTGGCGACCATGGTAACGGCGGGGCAGGGGGTGCTAAGAATCTCCGGTGGAGGTTTGGTTGCCACCTACGACGACTCGACCTGGCAACATACAACGCACGCACCCTGAGGACTGACGAGAAGATCGTGGAGCTGGAAGAAGAGATAGACGAGTTGCGCTGGCATATTATAGGATTATCCGAAGTCCGAAGAGAGGGGAAGGACACGGTAATCCTCGAATCCGGCAACTTGCTCTATCACCGGGAGGGCGAACATCTGTCCCAAGGAGGTGTCGGATTTATCGTCCACAAGTCTCTCGTTAACAACGTTGTAAAGATCGGGAGTGTGTCGACGAGGGTTGCGTACCTTATACTCAGAATCACCAAACGGTATTCGCTGAAGGTCATACAGGTTTACGCACCAACCTCGGCACACCCCGATGAGGAGGTGGAGGAAATGTATGAGGATATCTCTAGAGCCATGCATTCCTCCAAAACCCAATATACGGTGTTAATGGGAGACTTCAATGCAAAACTAGGCACAAGAGAGAACGGTGAGCTGAAAGTAGGGAAATTTGGAATAGGGCAACGGAACCCAAGGGGCCAGCAGCTGGCCGACTTCATGGAGAAAGAGGGACTCTTTATGATGAACTCTTTCTTCAAGAAGCGGCCCCACAGGAAGTGGACCTGGTTGAGCCCCGACGGTTCGACAAAAAATGAGATTGACTTCATTATGACGACCAGACGACAACTGTTCAGTGATGTCTCAGTGATCGCGAGGGTGAAAACCGGCAGCGATCACCGAATGGTTAGAGGCACACTGAACCTAAATGTTAAGTTGGAGAGGTCTCGTCTGATGAAGTCAACGCTCCGTCCCCCTCGTGCTCTAATCCAAGGTCCCGAAACCTTTCAGCTCGAGTTACGAAACCGTTTTCAGTGCCTAGAAGACTGCAATGAAGTGGACGATATGAATGACAAGCTCGTGGAAACTGTCCATGCGGTCGGGGCTAAGTTCTGCAAGACCCGCCGCAGAAGAACACAAAAACTCTCCGATCACACTCTTAATCTCATGGCTGTTAGGCGGGAGATGAGGCTACATTCTTCAACAGATTTGACAGCATACAGGCAACTGAACAGACAGATCTCCAAATGCATGCGGCGGGACTTACGCAACTTCAATACAGCTCGTATTGAAGAAGCGATCGAGCGGAACCAAGGCTCCAAAGTCTTTGCCAGAGATCTGTCTGCCAGAAAGAGCCAACTGTCAAAGCTGAAGACCGAATGTGGCAGCATCGTTTCCGGGGCACCTGAGATTTTGAGTGAGATTGAGAGGTTCTATGGGCAGCTGTACACGTCATCGTTGGAGCCACACGCAAGTGTGAGTAACGATCCAAGAGCGAGTCTTATCCGACACTATTCCGAAGATATCCCGGACGTCAGTCTGAGCGAGATTAGAATGGCTCTCCAGCACCTTAAAAACGGCAAGGCCCCAGGCGAGGATGGAATTACAGCGGAGCTTCTGAAAGCGGGTGGAAGACCGGTACTTGAAGTCCTTCAGAAGCTCTTTAATTCCGTCCTCCATGGTGGCATAACACCGGAGGCGTGGAGCAGAAGTGCGGTGGTCTTGTTCTTCAAGAAAGGTGACAACGCTCTCTTGAAGAACTACAGACCGATTTCCCTTCTGAGCCGCGTCTACATGCTGTTTTCGAGAGTCATTACGAATCGTCTCGCGCGCAGACTTGACGACTTCCAGCCTCCCGAACAAGCCGGTTTCCGAAAGGGCTTTAGCACCATAGACCACATACATACCCTACGGCAAATTGTACAGAAGTCCGAAGAGTACAATTTGCCACTATGTCTGGCGTATGTGGACTATGAGAAAGCCTTTGATTCCGTCGAAATTTGGGCGGTGCTGCAGTCCCTTCAGCGGTGCCAAGTTGACTGTCGGTATATCGAAGTGCTGAAGTGTTTGTACAGTAGGGCTACGATGGCTATCCGAGTACAGAACCAGAGTACGAAACCCATCCAATTGCAGAGAGGTGTAAGACAGGGTGATGTTATATCCCCGAAACTCTTCACCGCTGCATTGGAAGACGTTTTCAAGCTTCTGGACTGGAAAGGATGCGGTATTAACATCAATGGCGAATACATCACTCACCTTCGATTTGCCGACGATATAGTCCTTATGGCAGAATCGCTGGAGGACCTAAGCACTATGCTCAATGACCTCAATAGTGTCTCCCAACGGATAGGTCTTAAGATGAACATGGACAAAACAAAAATCATGTTTAATGTCCATGTCACACCTATGCCGGTAGTTGTTGGGAGCACTAAGCTCGAAGTTGTTGACGAGTATGTTTACCTGGGACAAATAGTCCGACTAGGTAAGTCCAACTTCGACCGAGAGGTCAATCGACGGATTCAACTCGGCTGGGCAGCGTTCGGGAAGCTACGACACATCTTCTCGTCAGACATACCTCAAAACCTTAAAACGAAATTGTACAACCAGTGCGTGTTGCCAGTGATGACTTACGGAACTGAGACGTGGTCCTTCACTGCTGGCCGTATGAGGAAGCTCAAGGTCGCTCAGCGAGCTATGGAGAGGGCTATGCTCGGAGTTTCTCTGCGTGATAAACTTAGGAATAAGGATATCCGCAGTAGAACCAGAGTAACCGACATAGCCCAACGGATTAGTAAGCTGAAGTGGCAGTGGGCCGGCCATATAGCTCGAAGAACCGACAACCGATGGGGAAGAAAGGTTCTCGAGTGGCAGCCTCGTACCGGTAGGCGAAGTGTAGGGCGTCCCCCCACCAGATGGAGTGACGACCTGGTAAGACATGCAGGAAGTCGATGGATGCAGGTGGCTCAGGACCGTGCTTTGTGGCATTCTTTGGGGGAGGCCTATGTTCAGCAGTGGACTTGTGAAGGGCTGTAATGATGATGAAATGATGATATGAACTTACAGTATCTTGAAGTCTTGCAGTTGTATGCTTGGCTTGGAATTTGCCTTGCGAATCTCCTTGGAAGGAATAAGTGTTCCTTAGCGAGAATTTGTGGTGTATCAAATATATAAAATTATCGATATAGCGACGGGGGCGATCCTGTACCTGTTCACATACTGCAGATTTCCCGGAGCATCGTTTCTGTGAAGATCAATAAATATTTATCCTGGAATTATGCCTATTTGTAAAAAACAATATGCAATATTTTAATTTGAAATCTGATTCAAAGAAAACCAATCGCAAACAATATAAATATGGTATAAACTTACCTATTATTAGAAATATGATTTATTATAAAAGTACCTACATTACTGCTATTCGTGTATACAACCAGTGACCACTAGCTATTAAACAATTTTATGGAAATATGTTCAAAACAAAATTAAAGAAATTGTTAGTTGAAAATGCTTTTTTACAATCTCAATGAGTTTTTTTTAAGTAATGTTAGTAAGTATGTATGTAGTTAATTTTAAATTTATTTTCTTTCTTGTTGCATATCTGACATGGGTAGACTCTTAAGCCTAAAACTATATGTTTTTGTATTAAGATCATTTTGTACACAGTTATGCAATAAATGTATCTTTATCATTATCTTTATCTGATATTAGTCTGTTTATATCTCTAATCGGTATACGGTAAAGCTGTATAGCTTATGTTTATGCCGTAAATTATCAATTTAAATATTGTCAAATTATTATCAAATAAATAAATAAAAAAAAATATATTATATGTCACAAGATCGACGACATTCGATAACATTCTTAAGAAGCCTTACCTTATTAAATATTGGATAAAATATTCTGCCCCTAATTTGCAACTATCGGTATTACAAAAGCAAAACAATAAATTATATGGCTTAGCTTTCCATTGACGTCCGTCGAGTTCGGTGTTGATACGTATTTTTACAGAAAAGTTACACTATTATAAGCACACACACAAAGTTTCAACTTGCGGAAACGTGTAATTTTTGAGAAAAAACATTATTGAAAATCAATTATTCTTGCAATGTTTATGACTAATCCTACCGTAAAGGCGCCATTTTGTAATGTCATTGTCGTCGTCAGTAGGGATGTCGATTCTTTCCAAAAAAGGTCGATTTTTAAATTGATTCAAATCGTTAGCTGATGTATCGATTCACAAAATATCGATTTCTAAAATATCTATATTTTTTATGTTTGCATTAATAATGTAAATATAAATCCATTTTATGAAAAACAAGAAAGATACCATAATAAATGATCTCTTATTGAAATTTGTTTTATTTTAACAGTACCTATTAGGGCAGATAACAAATAAAATAGGTTAGGTTCAATTTATGTCAAAGAACCGAATTGATTAGACTCCACCTGGTACGAGTCTATCCTACCCCTAGAGTGGTTTTATAGAGCCGGAGGCGCGTAGGGGGAGCAGCCTCCGCCTGCTGTAACTAGATCTGCTGAGGTTGCTCTTCCCGCAGCGCCGGAGACGTAGCAGTCTCAAAATAGATACAGAAATCCTTCTGAATCAGTCCCCCTAGTTTTATGATGAAGGGGATTTTTTTCTCATAAAATGGATTTATATTTAAATTATAAATGCAAACATGAAAAAAATATAGATATTTTAGAAATCGATTTTTCGGGAATCGATACATCAGCTTACAATTCGAACCTATTTAAAAATCGATCTTTTTCGGAAAGAATCGACATCCCTACTGACAATAACAATAAAAAATAGCATCAGTTTTACGGTAGGAATTGACATAAATATTGCAAAAATAGTTGATTTTCAATTTTTTTTCAAAAAGTACGTGTCCCCGAATGTTGAAACTTTGCGTGTGTGCTTATAATAATGTAACCTTTCTGTAATAAAAATATCAACCCCCAACTCGACGGACGTCAATGGAAAGTCGTACCAATTATTTTTGTATTCAAAGTCTACTGTCTAAACAATGCTGTATATTATCTAACATAGTACCTATATGTAATATATCATTTTGACAAATATTACTTATTATTAGGGAGTGACATTATAGCAAAGTTCACCTAATCTGTTCCCCGCAAATTCGCCCACGTGTAATTTAGGGTTTTGAATTTTTTCGCGGATCTCTAATTTTTTTCTACCGACTTCAAAAAAAAGGAGGTACTCAACTCGACTGTATGTTTTTTTGTGTGTTACCCATAACTTTTTTCTGGCTGAACCGATTTCGATGATTATTTTTATTTGAAAGGTGGTATTCTATTTTTTCTTTTTTTTTTAAAAGAAAAATACTAGTAATGCTATTAAACATTACTAATATTCCCTTTATCCACTTCTGGTAAGCATAAAATGCTTGTGTTAGAAGTGGTTCACGACAGTAGTCGAATGGCGGATTCGAACCCACGACCTTTCGAGTTCGCGGTCCGCGCCATGCCATTAGGCTACTGACGCTTCATTCATTTCTCATGTGGTCCCACATATTATATCATAATTTGATCAAGGTCTGACCAATAGTTTTTAAGTTATTCTTAATAATTTATATTGAAATCGGACGTACAATTTTTTTTTATTTATTCTAAAATAAAAGTAGCCTAAGTCACTTCTTATAACATCAGTTATATGCCAGTGAAAGTCCCGTCTAAAGCGGTCTATCCATTTCGCAGATTAGCCGGAACAAACAGACAGACATGAAAATTTCAAAAATAGTTTTTTTTTATTATAACACTTACTGTACTATATACTTTCATATGCATTTACTAAAAAGCTGTTATTTACATTACAAACATACACTTCAATTTTATTTATTTGTATAGATGTAAGTATACTTAGGATCTCTGCCTTTTCGCCGAAAATTGTTTGGCAGTTTATCACTTGCCAATTAACGTTTCGCGGAATTTTATTTCGCCGAATAATAATTTGCCAACTTACCACATAATTTTGTTTTATTTCCCAACCTTACAGTTGCCAACTGTACTTTTGGTCTGCCTTTTATAATGACACTTTTCAAAAGGCCAACTTTCAAGTAGCGAATGTTTCAGTCAGAGTAATATTCATTTAGTTGTATATTTTTACCAAATGATATATTAAGTAAGGTTTCGTTTACCTATGTATTATAATGTGGGTAAGCGTAAACTTATTTTTATGACAATGTAGGTAGGTAGGTACAAATAAATTTACTCATAGGTGATGCGTGTTTACATCATTACTTGTGGACTGTTACTGTGTTATCTTTTATTGGTGTAATAATTATAATGAGTGAGTTTAATGATGAGTGCTCAGTTTTTATTACTTTAAGAGGCGGAGTTAAGTTATTTAAAAATGGATTTACGTACGAAAAGAATAAACAATCAAATAGTTATTATTATTGGAGTTGTGAAATGCAACGAAACAAGATATATAATTGCACTGCGACTGTAAGCACAAAATTATGTGACAGCATTCATAAAGTGTTAAAGTGTCAGGATAATCACAACCATGAGCCCAATCCAACCAGGAAATGCGTAAGCGAATACAAAGAAAAATTAAAAAGTGATTCGTTATCTAGTGTGAAGACATGTAAGGTATTAAAAATGCCAAAAGCACTGTGTCTACGGATGTCTTAGAATGTTTGCCGTCCACGTCTGCATTAAAACAAGTAATTTATCGCCATAAAAGAAAACAGAATGCTATAAAAGAGCCCACTGATATTACTTTTGAGATAAACAGCACATACACAAATATTAAAAACGAAAATTTTATCATAAAACATTATACGTTCGAGACGAACAAAAGGATTTTGCTGATGTCCACACTTAATATGATGGCACTTAAATGTTGCAGCCAATATGTTCAAGCAGCTATATACCATACATGGAAATATTTTTACGGACAATAAAAAAACATTTCCATTATGCTTTTGTTTGCGCACTTGTGACACAATGTTTGAACTATCAATTGCATACGGCTAAGAACACGGTATTAATCTTGCACCAAAAGTATGTGTTAGATTTCGAAAGAGCTGCTATACTGAGTCTTTGATCAAATTTTGAAGAAATTTATTTACAAGGATGCCATTTTCATTTGGGACAAATTATATAATTTGTCCCAAATGAAAATCCCAAATTATACAATTTGTAAAATGAATATACCACGAACACAGAACTCGGCCGAAGCCTGGCATAACAAATTAAACAATATTATTGATAGAAGTCACCCAGGTGTTTATGAATTGATAAAACAATAAATAAAGGAAACCATTGCCAACGAGGGGGAAATAGAAAATATATTAACAGGTGCCCCACCAGAACCCAAGAAAAAAGTACTTGGACAAAGAAGAAAGAATCAACAGAATTCTTGAACACAAATCTTCATATTAAGAGGAAAAATTATTAATGTGCATTGCTGCGAATTTAATGTGTTAAGGTTTTTTTGTAATTCTTAAATAAAAATTACATATAAACATTTGTTTATTTTTATCATATTATAAATGTACGAAAAGGGAACTGTTACACAGATCAAACGTTATTCGTCTAAGGCCGCGTTCCAACGACACGCACCCGCTACAAGCAAGCCACGCGCGTCAGAACCCGCGTCTAACTCGCTTTGAAATTTGTTGCATATAATTTGAGTCTTATGACAAATCAATAAATTTGAAATTGTATAAAAAGCGCGGGAGCAAGACGTAGCGGGGCGGGTGCAGGGCGAGCGCGGGGCCGGCGCGGAGCGTGTGCAGTTGAACGTCGATAAATGCAATTTCAGATTTATTAATTTGTCATAGGACTCAAATTATATGCAACAAATTTCAAAGCGAGTTAGACGACGAAGTGAGCCATGCTGCAGCTATGCACGAATGGGTCGGCTCGACCGGGGAAGGGCCACGCTCTCACAGAATACTAGCGTAAAATAGCAGCTTGATGCAGCTGTGTTTCGTATGGTGAGTGTAGAGAACCGGAGACCCATTTTACTAGAAACGAGGCATTCCATCTTAGTCCTCACGGGTGACAACGCATCTGCATTTTGATTCGTAATCGAGGATAAATGTAGATGTCTATGGGCCACAGCAACCACTTACCATCAGGTGGACTGTGTGCTAGTTTGTCACCCTTATCCTATACAAAAAAGACGCGGGTGCTGACGCGCGTGGCTTCGTGCGCGTAGCGGGTGCGTGTCGTCGGAACGCGGCCTAATTCTACCAAATGAAACGTTGTCATACAAACATTTGATAATCGTTAGTTGTCAAAGTGAAAAATAGGCGAACCGTTGGTTGGCAAGTCTTGATAATCGGCCAAACAATTTTCGGCGAGAAGGCAGGATCCCAGATTATTGTCATATTTTGTTTATAAAGTTTTTCGCAATTTTCTAAACGTGCATCATACCATATACTGTGCGAGTGCGCTCCCGAGGCTTACGCACACTAACACACTGTGTATGTACACGGCTAACAACAACCGAAGTCAAAACTTCATCGTCAAATAGAATAACTATAATAGATATTCTTACACCACTACCAAAGAACCAATCCGAATGGTTTAATAGCTTTTCTATTTTATTTATATACATAAAATGTGAACAAAAATAATCATCCAAAACAAATAAGCTGCGTATGTTTGCCGAAGTAGATGTTCAAGTTCCATTTGGGAGTATGTCCTCTATACAGGATCTATTGTACTCTGTTGTAAAGTTCCCATAGTTGCCACTCAACATAACTTGAGCATTACGATTCAAGAAGTCTCTTGCGACACGGGCCGTGGACGTGGTGGCGCTCGTTTTCTGCTTAGCACTTCATCTGAGTACATAGGCACCCTCTTACCATCTCCGTCACCAAATAACACAGATATTGTCTTCCAGCTTGAAAAGGTGGATATTGGGAGCTAATACAATTACAGGCTTCGAGGTAGTCCATTTTAGAAGCCCGGAATCAAGTTGGTGGTGCTTCACCGTCTTGCTCCGAAAGCACGTAAAGCCGTTAGTCCTGCACCTGATCTCTCTCCAATCGTGTTGTATCTGTTCCATTGGACTTTGAAGGTAAGGCAATAGACAGTGCATCCTGTGTTTGCGCATACAATCGTGCACTATAATCCTGTTCTGTGCAGATGGCTAATTCCTAAATTAGGTCTTGTGTGCAATATTATTATATTCCATATTTGATATAATTGGTATCTGAATTTTCGCAAAGTAAGGTGTATTAATTAACTATAATATTAAAAATAAAACAAATGAAAATACTTATTATTTATTGACTAATTTTAAGATATACAGTACAACATGTGAGTAGCGTGCGCGTCACGTGCGCTCCGTGCGTGCTGACGGTGGCGTTGCGGGGGGTGCGTGTTCCTCGGAGGGTGCGGGGGTCGCGGTGAAGTCGAGCAGCAGTTTGCCGCGCGCACTGTGCGTCGCCGCGTGCTCGTACGCCTCCGCGCCCGCCCACCACGGAAACACGCGCTCCACCTCCACCTTGAACTGAAACCCCACATCTCATTTTCATAAATTATCTTGATTTTACCGAAAAGCAACTTAATAAACTTGAGCGACTCCAAAATGAAAATTATACGTTGTGGTATTTGGACTTGGTAAATATGTGTCAGAATACTGTGCTAAACTCAAATGACTCTCATCCTTCGTCGAAATACTTATATCCTTTCTGCTCTCTAATGCGTCTTCAAAAACTTACTATATACCGTGCTAGGTACTAGGTACTAGACCGGCAATTCGGAACAAAAACTATGTCACAGCGGGTAGCTGACACAGTAAATATGCCACGCAGTTGTATTCTCAATTACGACCGTTACTGATTTTATGAAAAACAAATAACAAGTCTTAGCGGTCCGCCACCGCAGAGTCTACTTGACCTGAGGATGCCTGGTGTAGAGGCGAAACACGTGTCGTATTATCGACGTTGGTGTGTCTTTCCTAGCGTAGTGGTGTTGGTAGTAGTGGTGACAGTTTTCAAACTAGGTGAGATACATCATTAAATACAAGTAGTAAATTATTACGCCATAGGCGAGCATACTAAGCGTAAATTTGTCGTCGGCAGTGTGACTGAATGATTTATTTATTTGTATTTTTGTTTTAAAAAAGCCTTAGCCCATACTAGAATCTCCTGCATCGTCAAGGCTGTTTAGATAAATATATTTTACAACGACAAACATCCAGGCCCGGAATAATTATTTGTAGGCCATAGAAATACTTGTACCGTGCGGGATGCGAACCTGCGGCTCTCAGCGTCAAACTTACTACTAAGCTACTGCGCCACGGAGCCGTCCGTCCTCCACGCCCTACCGCATGCGCTTAAGTTGTACCGCATCAGTACATTCAGGTCTCACGTCATTATGAATGCGCTGTAGCAATCAATCAACGTTCAATCACCGCAGCTCATCACAATATTATAAGCTAAACACTTGCATTCATCGACTGTCTGCATATCCCATTACGCCATCACTACATCTACTGGACACTAACCACAGGCCTCATTAAACTTTTCAGACTGTGATGGAAGTAGCGTCCAACCCACGGCTCTAATATGTGTGGCGAATTTTACTTATCTTCAAAATGTTTTTGTTCGTAGTTCCACGTATTTATATTAAAAAAAAAGTGACAACGAACTTACACCCCACATAAAAGTAAGTGGTTGCTCTGCAACTAACTTCAAAACATAGGCTGCAGATGTACCTCTAAGGACTGAGATGGAATCCCTCATAACTACAATTCTCATAAATACATTTCAAACTGGAACACACCAGTATTCGCACTGCATCTTGGATGAAGGCAGAAATATGTAAGAGGGTGGTATCTACCCGTATGGAATCTTAAGCAGAAAAGGAAATTTTTATGCGACGCATTTTAATTTAAACAATAATTGGCAGCAGTGCATGTTCGACTTCACGAACACAGTCGACGAACGTCGTTAGCAAATCCAACATTGTTTGCTCATTAAAACACGACTCTCGTCAAGCACTAGAATACGGCTGCGGTCCTACTTTCCTGTTTATTTCCATTTAATTAACATAATAGCGTATTGTTAATAATACGTTTACGTAACAAAATGCAAAACATATGTAAGTAATTATATTTATTTTATCTCTCAGGAATTGACGCAAAAAGCACTAAAAATGACTTCACTTGATAATGTTATACACATTTTAACTACAAATTAAATAAATTACTGACTTTGTTATTTATTGTAAATGAAACCTTTTTATTTAGCCTTGTGCTTGTAGTGTAATTTTTATACGTATTATAAAATTTGCCGTGAGGTTATAGGGAATCCTACACCCCTTTCGTTCCATAGGCATTCTGCCAAGTGTAACGATAAAGGCATCACTACAACTAGAGACTTAAGAGTTAATTAAATTTTTTTTAAGAATAGTTTTTACACCCATGGTCGCCTCTTACAGCACCCACGAAACTATTTGGGGTACTGATACGCTATAAAGTACTTTAATAAAATGCAACCCAAAGGATATCAACAAATTTTAAGCCAGTTTTCCAAATAGTTGTCACCGCTACAAATATTCTGTCGGCACTGTCAAACTGTCTACAAAGCCTTGCAGGTGAGGCCGCTATAGAGGTAAACAAATTGCGGAATAGCTATCTATACTCGTATAAGAAATTATTAGTTGCAGTTATTGTTCCACATGATGGTGGAGGTTACAATATGTTTGTTGTGTTTTAGACGGTGGTAGAGCCATGCAGCAGTTTTTGCTGTTGCACGTATGGGCCGGCTCGAGCCGGGTTAGTACCACGACCTCACAGAATACCGGCGTGAAGTAGAAGCTCTGCTTCTGCGTTTCGTCTGGTGAGTGCAGGTGGCCGGAGGCCCAACCCCCCCCCCCATCAACATGGTAGCGGAATTACACAATAGACTACCCCAGGAGGGTACCAGTACCCCTGGAGAATCCCTCGCTGAGCATCCACGACCATGTTATTCCAATCCTGAGCGTGGGTGCTCAGGCTGCCCCGCGTATTCTGGGGGGGGGGGCAAAATTCCGCTCAAAAACATAACTGCTCGGGGTAAACAGAGCAACAATACCAAGGCGACCCCTGCCACGCTATCCGTGAATTTCTGCAACATCAGGGGACTTAACTCTAACCTAAACGCCGTCCACTACCATCTCGAGACGGCGAAGCCGGCCTTGCTCTTCCTGACCGAGACGCAGGTTTCCTCTCCGGCTGATATTTCGTATCTCTCCTACCCTGGGTACAAATTGGAGCACTCCTTTGTGCCTCGGGCTGGAGTTTGCGTGTATGTCAGAGAGGACATCTGTTCTCGACGCCTCGGCAGTCTTGAAGGTTCGGACCTGTCCATCCTTTGGCTACGCGTAGACAGCGACGACCATCCGCGCGTCTACGGGTGCCTCTATAGGTCCCATAGCGGTAATGCCGAAACAGACCGACTCATCGACCACGTCCAAATGGCTACAGATTCCTTGCTACAACAGGTCCCATCCGCAGAGATCGTGATCCTTGGCGATTTTAACGCCCACCATGCCGAATGGCTCGGTTCACATTTAACCGATCATGCGGGGAGATCTGTTTATGACTTTGCCTTGGCATATGGTCTGACACAACTGGTTACTTCGCCTACGCGGATTCCAGATGTGGAGGATCATACACCTTCCCTGTTGGACCTTCTGCTGACCTCTCATCCGGACGGATATCAGGTTTCCGTCGATGCCCCTTTCGGCTCTTCGGAGCACTGTTTGATCCGGAGTATGGTGCCACTCACGCTCCCTTCGCGGTTGCGTTCTGCAGGTTGCCGCCGTGTTTGGCAATACAGGTCGGCGGATTGGGACGGAATGCGGTCTTTCTTTGCATCCTACCCATGGGGGCGGGTTTGCTTCTCGCCGGATGATCCCAGCGCTGTTGCTGACTCTGTCACTGATGTGGTGCTACAGGGAATGGAACTATTTATTCCATCATCTGTGGTACCCATCGGAGGCAGATCTCAGCCTTGGTTTGGTCGCTCCTGTAAAACTGCATTACGCAGTAAGCAGGAGTGTTATCAAGCCTGGGCTGCGGCTTCGGCGACTCGGGATGTAAACACCAGCACACTTAAAAAGAAGTATAACTTCGCCTCCAGGTCCTTCAAAAGAGTTATTGCCAAGGCAAAGTCAGAGCACATAGGCAGAATTGGCGAGAAACTAGTTCGCCTTCCTTCGGGAACCTGTGCATTCTGGTCTCTCGCCAAGGCTGTCCAAGGGAATTTCTGTAAGCCATCACTACCATCTCTGCACAGGGAGGACGACTCACTGGCCCATGACGCAAAAGACAAAGCCGACCTTTTAGGCTCCCTTTTTGCGTCCAACTCGACTCTTGATGACGGGGGGAAAACACCGCCGACCATCCCGCGGTATGAGTGCTCTATGCCGGATGTGCTGTTCTCACAGCGCTCGGTTCGCAAAGCACTTCTCTCCCTGGACATCCAGAAGTCGAGTGGGCCTGACGGAATCCCCCCAATTGTGCTGAGGACGTGTGCTCCGGAGTTGGCACCGGTCCTAACGCGTCTTTTTCGGTACTCCTACTCCCAAGGCGTAGTCCCGAATTCATGGAAGACAGCTTTTGTCCACCCGATCCCTAAAAAAGGCGACCGCTCAGACCCGTCCAACTATAGGCCTATCGCGATCACCTCCTTGTTCTCCAAAATAATGGAATCCATTATCAACTGCCAGCTCATCCGGTACCTTGAGGATCACCAGCTGATTAGTGACCGCCAATACGGTTTTCGTGGGGGTCGATCAGCTGGTGATCTTCTGGTCTACCTGACCCATAGATGGGCGGAGGCAGTAGAGTCCAAGGGGGAGGCGTTGGCCGTTAGTCTGGACATTGCGAAGGCCTTCGATCGGGTTTGGCACAAAGCGCTTCTCTCGAAGCTCCCTTCCTATGGGCTTCCCGAGAAATTGTGCAATTGGATCACCAGCTTCCTTGCAGATCGGAGCATCAAGGTTGTTGTAGACGGTGCATGTTCTGACTACAAGCATATTAACGCTGGTGTTCCACAAGGCTGTGTGCTATCACCAACGCTGTTTCTTCTGCATATCAATGATATGTTGCTAACTGGTAACATTCATTGCTATGCGGATGACAGCACTGGTGATGCTCTATACACCGGCCGTGCTAATATTTCTCGGGAAAACGTCTCCGAGTACCGGAACAAACTTGTGTCTGAAGTCGAGTCTTTGCTGGACAAAGTCTCGAACTGGGGGCGACTAAATCTAGTCCAGTTTAATCCTCAGAAGACACAAGTTTGCGCGTTTACCGCTAAAAAGAACCCCTTTGTCGTATCTCCTCAGTTTCAAGGCACTCCCCTGGTTGCCTCAGCCAGTATCGGAATCCTCGGCGTCGACATATCGAGTGACGTGCAGTTTCGTGGTCATTTGGAAGAGAAGGCCAAATTGGCCTCTAAAAAGCTTGGCGTGCTCAGCAGAGCGGGACAGTATTTCATGCCGGCACACCGCCTGCAACTCTACAAGGCGCAGGTTCGGCTTCACATGGAATACTGTTCCCATCTCTGGGCAGGGGCTCCCCAGTGCCAGCTCCTTCCACTTGACCGCATCCAGCGCAGAGCGGCTCGAATCGTCGACGACCGAGTTCTTTCCGATCGGCTCGACTCATTGGCGCTGCGAAGAGATGTTGCATCTCTTTGCATTTTCTTTCGCATCTACCATGGGGAGTGCTCTGAGGAATTGTTCGGATTAATCCCAGCCGCCAAATTTCACGAACGCACATCGCGGCAGAACTCCCGATACCATCCACACCATCTGGATGATTGGCGGTCCACCACTGTGCGATTTAGAAGATGTTTTCTTCCTCGCACGACTTCCTTGTGGAATCGATTACCATCAGCGATTTTTCCGGACCGATACGACTTAGGGACCTTCAAGAAAAGAGCGTACTCCTTTTTAAAAGGCCGGCAACGCATCTGCAATTCCCTCCCTGGTGTTGCAGTTGTTCATGGGCGGCGGTAGTCACTTACCATCAGGTGAGCCGCATGCTCGTTTGCCCCCTCTACTATAAAAAAAAAATGTTTTTTTTTCTCCCACACTCAAGTTCAAGTAATAACACTAATATCGTAAATTTGTAGCCACACGGTAATCAGTATTATCAACCTTGGCTGGATTTGACTTTACTTTTTTCATCCTATTCTTTACACAATGTCAAATCCTTCTCACTATTCATTCTATTCTTTGCGCGTTGTGAAATCTTTCGCAAATATCATGTTGGTGAACAAGAATGAACTATTGCAAGCAAACATAACTAAGATTTTAAAAACTAATTCAACCACGAAACTCAAAAGTCGTGGATCGAATCCGCCGTTCGACTAATGTGGTAAACCATTCTTAAAACAAGCGCTTTAAGCTTACTTGAAGTAGTTCACGGGAGTATTAGTAATGTTAAGATTAATTTTTACCCCACCATTAATATTACATGCATTACCCACTCCTTTTCGTGAGTGGGTAATGCATGTAAGTCTATTTCTTTGGCACGCTCTGTAGCCTAAACGGCTTGATGCATGTAATCATAACATGAGGTATCGTTCGGTTCTTCTCAGTCGTGGAAGTGACATTAGGTACATTTTTTTTCTTTCAGTAAACTTTTTTATCGGACTTGTCTTTACTAACTTTCGTTTCCCTGTACAATTCGGCGAAAACGTGCTACCTTTTTGTTAATACTTGTGTTTCGGGTTCGATTCATTTGTTTTGTTTTTCGCTCATATTTTCTATACAATAAGGATCACAAACGAGCACACAGTCCACCTGATGATAAGTGGTTGCTGTGGCCCATAGACATTTACATTTATCCTCGTATGCGAATCAAAATGGAGATGCGTTGTCAGCCCTAAAGAGTAAGATGGGACGCCGCGTTTCCAGACGTAAATTACATACGTTAATTGCACATGGACAATGTAGACCCGTAAAAGTGTATGTATGGTCTACAAATAAAACATATTTGCGGTCCGCGGTGTCGAGCGGCTTGAAATCTCTAACACAGAATATATAATGGTACTAACTACCTCTTAATGTAAGATGTAAGGTACCGGCGTAACGCAAACTACATTTGCAATACAAAACCATTTATAAATAATACTGTTAACTAGTTACAGTAGCTGCCAACTTAATTGTAGATGAAATGATATTAAAAGTTAAGAAAACTTAATCTGTGAAGCACCTGAAGTCCACTATGTCACTTCCGGTCGACTCCTTTGGGAACTTTGTACACTTCTCAGAACAATTCTTATTAAAATGTTATTTATAAAAATCATACAACTAAAATACTAAACATTTTATTGGAATTAGTCTCGTTACTAAATTACGCATCTATAAATTAAGAGAGTACTTCAAATTACGGCTTTCCGCCATTACGCGTCGCGTTTACTTTAGTCCAGTCCCGTGACAGCTTAAAACACGCACTGATCATGAGCTGTGATGGTTCTAGATAGCTCGAGAATTATCCTGGTGATCCTGATCAGGATACTAGGATAAAGTTTTTAAATTATTGTATTGTCATCGGTCCTAGATACGAGTGCAAATCTTCAAGTCAATCGGCCGTTTACTAGTTGGCAAAAATTGTTAAAAAAATCAATAAATTGTTGTATAAGTTTGGTTAAACAATCTTTGTGTTACAATTACATTAGGATTGCATTACTTATTTTTTGTTATTAAAAAATAAAAAAAGAGTTATTTTTTAATTTTAAACAGTGTAGGTACCTACTTAGGTACTTACTTATTTCTCTTTAAAGAAAATATAACGTAAACACTTTTTTTGATAAAGTTATATTCTTAGGTATAGAAATTGACCAAAAATTAGATTGGAAAGAACAAGTTCAAAAAGTGTGCAACAAAATCAATCGTTTTTCATTTGCAATTTATAAATTGACAAAAATAGCAGGAAGTAGTACAGCTCTTATTGCGTACTTTGCTTACGTTGAATCAGTACTGCGATACGGACTAATCATATTATGGGGTAACAGCACAGACATAAAAAAGGCGTTCATTGCACAAAAAAAAGTGTGTGCCTTTGTTTAAATCTTTGAACATTTTGACACTTCCTTGTCTATATATTTTTGAAGCGGCAAAATTTGTAAAGAACAATATGAATTATTTTACACAAGCCAAAGACGTCTACAAACGAAGCACCAGAAATAGGAATAGGTTCGTTTCCGCTATAATTCCTAAGAGTGCGAGATTACATAAAAATTGCTACTGGATGTGTATGACAATATATAATAAACCTAGCAAGCTAACAGCATAGCAAAGTGGCGAATCAATCAGCTTTGTAGCGGTTTCTAACGGTTGCCGTTGAGCAATCAGTTTCAAAATAGGAGGTTCAGATGCCTGAGTGATCAGTAATCGATTGCTGAAAACAGAATTTGAAAATTCGAAACCGTTCTCGAGATAATCGTGGGACAGACGGACAGACGGACAGACATCGTGAAATCAATAAACCTAGCAAGCTAACAGCATAGCAAAGTGGCGAAGCAATCAGCTTTGTAGCGGTTTCTAACAGTTGCCGTTGAGCAATTAGTTTCAAAATAGGAGGTTCAGATGCCTGGGTGATCAGTAATCGATTGCTGAAAACAGAATTTGAAAATTCGAAACCGTTCTCGAGATAATCGTGGGACAGACGGACGGACAGACGGACTGACGGATAGACGGACAGATGGGCAGACATCGTGAAATCAATAAGTGACTTCGCAAGCTTCGCCACTTAATAAGTGACTTCGCAAGCTTCGCCACTTAATAAGATACCACAAGTAATTTGAGACCTACCTTTCATTCAATTTAAAAGAGATTTATACAACTTTCTGAGTGAAAAGTCTTTTTACATTGTACAGGAATATTTGAACTACCTATTACTACCCTTTACCTATCGAAAAGGAACTTGACAAAAAAATTTAATGGACCAATTATGAAATGTTTATTAATTATTTCCTATTTATTGACTACCTGTTGTCATTTTGTTATAGACACTACTATTAAATATTATTATCCCGATATTTTATAGTTTTAAAGATTTGCATGCTATTAATAATGGCTGATTAGGCGGATGTTTAACTACTTTGACCATCTTCAATGTACCTTAACCAAATGCAAATAAATATTTCATTTCATTTCATATTTTAAAAATATATCAGATGTAGCAAGTGAGCACAAACTTTTTTGATGTGTGTACATAGATAGATAGATACACGCAAAGCTAATAAAAATCGCGTTAAAGAGACAATAGGATCATAAAACATTTATTTTAATCAACACTAGCAAAAATGTAACAAATTTCAACATGGCCACATTGTTAATATTACCACGTGTATGGTTCAAATTAGTTGAGCAAGTGGCTAGGATTTCACCTTGGAGTCATCCGGAGCGACTTACATCACGGTGATAACTAGTGGACTGAACAATTTGGAAGTCATCAATTGCGCGAGAATATTATAGTGCTACGATTGTGAGTGCACTCGCACCGCTCGGATGCGGTAAAGTAAAAATTAAACTTACAGTCTAAAAGTAATTCACTGTGTAGAGGCAACGTAGGAATACCCACTTCCCCATATCGTCCCGCGGGGCGACAGAGGGAAACAAGTTGGGAGATGGCCAGTAACTTCATTCTAATAACAAATATAAAAATTAAAAAAAAACACACTGCGGTCAACCCGCCTGCTTAGCGTGGCAACTATAGCAAAATCACCCATGAGGCAATCTATGGGCAGGTTTCCTGACACCATTGATCTTAATATGTTGTTATATTTTATAGTACGTATATTTTGTAATAAAATTTCTATAACCATTTTTTTAATTTTCAGTTTAACTTGTTCCGTGCGGGATCCGAATCCGCGGCCTCCAGCGCCGCAACTCATTTCGAAGCCACTGCGCTGCACCACAGAGCCATCATCATTTACTCAGAAAATACGTTGTAGTTTAGAAAATCTATATTAAGGAACCTATTACTGCCCTGTAACTACTAGCATAATCAACCGAGATCCTATGATAGAACTAAATAGCGAAAAAAACTCCTTTCAATCCTCCCAAGTATGATTTCCATCGCTTTTAAAATGAAAAATGTACAACGTGCTACCACCAGCTTGCGACTTCATAATAAAATGAAATCCAAACCCAAGGATAGTTGTCGTGAAGCGACAATTAAAAAATAAAGAGAACCTAACCTAAGAACAGCAAAACAACAAAAGTAGACCAAGAAAATAATATATTTAAAGTTTCAGAAAAGTATTTACAATTTTATAAAAAAATGAAATATGAAGATGATGGATGAAATGAGATTACAATTAGGTTTTAAAAAAAATAAAGGTAGGAGAATAGGACAATATAGTTTTATAGGGGAGCCTAGAGCCTCTCTGCTTTTGTAGAAATAGGCACACGCAGATATTGAGGTTTCTCAGCGGCGACGGCACGCAGCGCCTGGACTGGGCACACGCAGCGTCCGGAGCCGGCGCACGTAGCGCCTAGGGTAGGTGCGCTTAGTACTTGGAGAAGTAGTCGCCGCGCCCAGAGGTAGCGCGGGCAGTAGGTGCACTCGGCGCCTGGAGCAAGCAGTCGTAGCGTGCCCGAAGGTAGCGCGGGCAGTAGGTGCCCTCGGCGCCTGGAGCAAGCAGTCGTAGCGTGCCCGAAGGTAGCGCGGGCAGTAGGTGCACTCAGCGCCTGAAGCAAGCAGTCGTAGCGTGCCCGAAGGTAGCGTGGCCCCGCGCTTGAAGCAGACTGCCGACGACTTCACGTGTAGATGGAGGCTTGCAGGATCCCGGGGCAAAGCGGCCCCGGGATAAGGCCTTTAGTAGATGTTTCTCTTTTGAGAACTGAAGCGAGACTGTTCTGTATTCTCCAATTGTTCGGCTTTTATACCTTTTTAGAGAAAACGAGAAATTATTTAAATTAAAACGAAATTTATTGTAAATGACCTACAGCCAAAGAGTATTTATGTAGGAAGAACATACCAGAGACGAATTTGAATAAAAGTTACCATAACAACCACATAAACAATGGTTCTCAAATTGAGCAATTTTTAGTTTTAGGACTGTTATTAAGAAACTATTACATTTAAGTAAGAAATGAGATATTATTCATATAGGAAAAACTAATACACGGCAGCGTGCGCGAAGCCTGAAATTGTAGAGTTACAGAGAATTCAATAAAAGACCGAAAAAGGTAAGACTTCATTGACAGCTATTTTAAAAGTGCTAAATAGTGTGAAAATACGCAGTAAAATGATATGTTATTGTGTAAAAACGTTACAGGATCCTATATAAATAAAGGTGATGCAAAATATAAATGCAGAAAATCAAAAACAGAATAAAAAAAATAGTATAAAGTGATGCAAAACATGAATGCAGAATATCAAAACAGAATGGAGAATTAGTGTACAATGAAATGTAAGTAGCATAACACTACATAGTATTATATATCTATTCCATTCTAAAACTTCAAGCAAGGTACTGTGAGCTCGTTCTCCGTAGATCGGACCAAAAATTATATTCAAAAGCTGAAGATAACTCTGGAATATTTGTACTAAATACTAATAGTGAGTCAACTCGGCGACTAGACGGAGCAACGATGAAGCGCGGCATGAATGAGAGCGGAATCCAGCCCGTGCCCGCGACGTCTGCGGTAGTACCGGTCGGCTTCGCTTGCGTACCGGCACGCCCGTTTACATTCAAGTGAATCCGTTGCATGCTTTTGGTGTTCACTCAGCAACATGATATTACTCAATATTATTGCATGCCTTAAGCGCAAAGCGCGTAGGTTTTTTTTATTGAAAACGTTACCCCCCCCCTTAGGATTTTCTCCTGTGACGTGGAAGCAGTTTACAAACATGAATTGCGCGAGGACAAACATCCAGACCGGAACAATTATTTGTAGGCCATACAAATACTTGTTCCGTGCGGGATTCGAACCCGCGGCGCCCAGCGCAACAACTCATTGCTAAGAAACTGCGCCACGGAGCCGTCGATATTAGCGACGTATATTATAGCGCCTAAAAATCAATATTCCAACGTTTTGTCGCATAAAATCGTATCTAACAATCATATTGAACATACAAATGATATAAAAAGCACATTGTCATAAAGATAAAAATGATTGTTGGACTTATATATATTTTTTAAATCGATTAATTGCTATTTTTTTTTTTTACATAAAAAGTGGTTTTAGTGGCTTATGGTGTAGATTTATCAAGTCGTCATGGAGATGTAAATACGAAAACTTTAGAAAATATCAACGTTTTACTACTGCTCTTGTAAAGTAGTAATTAGTATGTATATTTATATAGAAAAATAAATTATTACGAGGAATACAGATAAAATATTATGTTATGATATTATTATCTAAGGAAATATTTTTGTGACAAGTGACAACCCTTGCATATTTTTAGCGACTTGACTTCGAGACAGCCTTGTAGGTATTTTGCGATGTAACAAAAGAGTTGACCAACTATTAGTTTTTATTACACATATGACTGTGGTCTACTATAACATCAGGACGAGAAACAACTCAGTATCCCCGTCTACACGCCGCACACACAAAATTACGGGAATTAAAAATAAGCTAGAATTAAACGCGATATAATCGGTAAAATTAAATGAAATCAATTTATGGATGATGATAACGTCTGGGAATGAGGTGAGCAAGCATTTATTAATTATATAATTATAATTTGTTGTTTAGTTGTTAATTGTGGGTAACAACACAAAACAATATATGATTGTAAACTGTTGAATATTTTTCCAAAAAGGTCCCGCTTTGTTTCTTGCTGGTTCTTCCCCGAAATAGGTGTTTTTCCGAACCAGTTATAAATTCAACATGTGTGACTTTTAATAAGTATTTAATTTTTTAATTTAATTAGGGAAAAACGTTTCTATTTTTATATAACAAGTTTTGACAATGGAAAGTCTGTCCCAAATTAATAATGCCCTCCCGACCGAATACCGCTCACGGCGGCTAGACGAACAAAGAACGAAAACTAACCATCTGCACAGGACAGGATTATAATGCACGAGTGCTCTCTATTCCCTCACTCTCATAGTCCGATAGGACAGCAATGCGACACGATCGGACTTTGAGGGAGATCAGGCGCGGGACCAACGGCTTTACATGCTTTCCGAGGCACAAGGACAAAATACCAGACCAGCTAAATTCCTGACTCCAGACTGCTACTAATAATTTCTTGAAAGAAAAACTCGATAATTGATTTTTGGCGTGACCCGGAATTCGAATATGCGACTTAATGATCAGCAGCTGTGTTTACGACCACGAACCCAACGAGGCAGACAACCCAACTATACCAACATTGATAATGCCATACAAGGTGTTCAAGTTTCGAGATGATACTGATATAGGTAATATCATTAAACATTTGAACAAAAACATACTTCATTTCTTTTTTCTAAAAATGTATTGAAACAATCTTAACTAATATATACACGTATTATTAAACTGATGTCTTAATGAATAATCAACTCTTAATAACTATAATAATATTTCGAATTAAAGAATAGAAATGAGTTGGCGGCTGATTGCAACTTTATGCCTAGTTAGTTTGGATGTTTGGATAGCCTATATGTATAGAATGTCATGGGGGTCATGGTTGAATAGGGGCAAAAAGTTCTCATTACACTCCTAGGGGTTAAAAATGGCCAAAAAACAAAAAATAAAAAAATATTATTTCGGCTATAACTCCGCCTCCTTCGGAAGTCTTACAGGCTTTACTTCCCACACCCCACTTGTTATTAATTAATAATTTTATATTTATATAATGTAAAAATTAAAAACTGTGTGTGTAAACTCCATATAAATTTTCTATTATCTTCAAATGTCATTAGAAGCGAAGAAATAAAATTTATACAAAATCCGGTTTTAGCGACCTTACACCTTGAAAATCTTGATTTGCGTAAGTATACGAGATTCAATGATACTCTTGACGTAACTTGTAGAATATAAAAACAAAGATTCAAACAAATTTAAAGCCCACCTAATCCCGAGGTTTACCTTTTTTTGTAGAATTTATATTCTTGTAGTTTTAGTAGATATTTTGCAAAATATTTAAAAAAAATGAATAATAATATAATAATACATAATAATTTATAAATATATTTGCTTCGCCTCCGAGGTCACAACATGTTTTTATAAACAAAACTCGGGCGAGATGAAAATAATTATTATTTTCACATATTTCGTAATAATATGTCAAGAAATATTAGCAAAAACAGTCATTGTTGTAGTTTTGGCTAAATTTATCACTATACTTAAAATTATCCACAAAACCGTGTTATTTAAGATGAAAATATATAATTAAGGACGCAAGATTTGTTTGCAAGATGATGTTGTGACTAGGATTAAGAAAGGAATGCTTTGGTGGTTTGGTCATGTAGAAAGAATGAATGAGGAAAGAGTGACAAAGCAAATTTATGTTGCAGAGGTGAATGGCAGAGTCGGGAAGGGTCGCCCTAGGCGAAAGTTTATCGACCAAATAGGCGATATATTGAAAATGGGCCAAATTAAGAGTACCTTTAACCGACGAGCGTGTATGCGTAGGTATATGGATGTGGAGGAAGCGAGAGAGGTGTGTCAGGATCGTGCCAAATGGAATTCCATAGTCTCTGCCTACCCCTCTGGGTGACAGGCGTGAGTGTTTATGTATGTATATGTATGTATAAGATTTCTAAAAATACTTTAAGTAGGCAGACATATTCAATAAAAAATAATGGTGTTTACTTTTTATCAAAATGTCACAAATAGTCGTAAAAAAAATAAAAACTAATGCTTATTTTTTCACATATTTTGCTAATACGTATGAATCATAAGATATTGCAATAAGGGTTATTTTATTTTTGGTGCCTGTTTTGGTTTGTTGTACAAAACTTTCGATGAAACCACATTACCACAATCGGCGCTCGGCCGCCGTCGTGAATGATAGTGTGTCGCCTGATTGCAGGGGCTCATATTGAAAAAGATCGCTGTACATACACAAAATATTGGAATTTGATACATAGGTACTTGACAAGGTAAAATAATATTACATATCATTTTTATTATAATATTTTGTTTCGCTAAAAGTGTATTTTACATATAAATAAATAAAGGCGAAGTGTAGGGCGTCCCCTCACAAGCTGGAATGACGACCTGGTGAGACATGCAGGGAGATGATGGATGCAGGTGGCTCAGGACCGTGCTTTGTAGCATTCCTTGGCGGAGGCCTATGTTCAGCAATGGATATGTGATGATGATTATCAATAAATACCTATTCGTCTTGGACTGGTGTGACCTGAAGGTGAACTTTGGTGATGCTACTGGAACTCCGCGACGAGTAGAACTAGATGTGTCGAGTTTGGGCTCCTTTTGTTAGTTATGATAAGACCTTACCTCCGGACTCGGTGGAGTGACCTGAAGGTGTACTTCAGTGATTGCTACTCTGTAACTCCTCGACGAGTAGAACTAGGAGTGCCAAGTTTGGGCTTGACTTGATAGTTATGATGAGACCTTACCTCCAGGCTTGATGGAGAAACCCGATGGTGTACTTCGGTGACTACTACGGGAACACCTAGACGAGTACAACTAGGTGTGCCGAGTTTGGGCTCATTTTGTTAGTTATGATCTGACCTTACCTCCGAACTTGATGGAGTGACCTGAAGGTATACATCAGTGACTCCTACGGGAACACCTGGACGAGTAGAACTAGGTGTGCCAAGGTTGGGCTCGACTTGATAGTTATGATGAGACCTTACCTCCATGCTTGATGGAGAAACCCGATGGTGTACTTCGGTGACTACTACGGGTACACCTTGACGAGTACAACTAGGTGTGCCAAGTTTGGGTTCGTTTTATTCGCTATGATCAAACCTTACCTTCGGACTTGATGGAGAGACCTGAAGGTGCACTTCGGTGACTGCTACTGCAACTCATGATGAGACCATACCTCCGGGTTTGCTGGACGAGATGGACTCGTCGAGGAGTTACATAGTAGCAGTTACTGAAGTACACCATCAGGTCTCTCCATCAAGTCCGAAGGTAAGGCCTCATCATTATTAACAAAACGAGCACAAACTCGGCACACTTAGTTCTACTCGACCAGGAGTTCCAGCAGCAGTCACCGAAGTACACCATCAGGTCTCTCCATCAAGCCTGGACGTAAAGTCTCATCATAACTAGCAAATCGAGCCCAAACTTGACACACCTAGTTCTACTCGTCGAGGAGTTACAGAGTAGCAGTCACTGAAGTACACCATCAGGTCTCTCCATCAAGTCCGAAGGTAAGGCCTCATCATTATTAACAAAACGAGCACAAACTCGGCACACTTAGTTCTACTCGACCAGGAGTTCCAGCAGCAGTCACCGAAGTACACCATCAGGTCTCTCCATCAAGCCTGGAGGTAAAGTCTCATCATAACTAGCAAATCGAGCCCAAACTTGACACACCTAGTTCTACTAGTCGAGGAGTTACAGAGCAGTTGTCACTGATGTATACCTTCAGGTCACTCCGTCAAGTCCAGAGGTAAGGTCTCATCATAATTAGCAAATCGAGCCCAAACTTGGCACACCTAGTTCTACTCGTCGAGGAGTTACTGAGCAGCAGTCACTGAAGTACACCATCAGGTCTCTCCATCAAGCTTAGAGGTAAGGTCTTATTATAAGTAGCAAGTCGAGCCCAAACTCGTCACACTTAGTTCTACTCGTCCAGGAGTTCCAGCAGCAGTCACTGAAGTACACCATCAGGTCTCTTCATCAAGTCCGGAGGTAAGGTCTCATCATAACTAACAAAACGAGCCTAAACTCGGCATACCTTATTCTACTCGTCCAGGAGTTCCAGCAGCACTCACCGAAGTACATTTTCAGATCACATAGATAGGTATTTGAATTTCGTATCTAAGTATATTTTGGTGGGTATAAGAAATGAGAAAAAAAATCAATCTTTCAAAGTATCAAAATATTTTACTTGATTACGATTCCCGCTGCTAACCGTGCGTACACTTGTGTGTGTGACGCGTGTCAAGGTAATAGTTCGATTCTATACCTATCAATTTTGCAAACGCGTCCTTAATAAAATAAAATAAACATGCCTACAAATACCTAGAGGCTGACTACTCAATCAAATAAGGGTCACCAATTAGCCTCTCAGCACGTCTTTCCAATGGGTCCAACAGTGCTAAGTGGAATTTTGCAACATCAGCCCACGATATGTATCATCAGTACTAAATGCACGACCTGACTTGCGCTATAAATAAAATAGGCTCAGAAGCTGTCCCGACGTGAACTACCGCCGCACCCTGGCAAGGACACCTAATTTCCTTGCGGGTACTTTTGCACTGGGCTTAATGAAACACCTAAAGTCGAGGTTCTGGAAAATCTCAACCCCTAGCAACTGAAGGCAGTCAAGAACAGACATGCTTGTGTTTTGGAGGTGTTGCATTTTACAAAATTAATAATATTTCGGAGCGTGTTTCCTTGCGCCAGCCGTTCTGTAATTATTAAGGTGAAATAATGTTCCAAGAGCGTCGTAGTCGCTCAAGGCTTTATTAGCTCTGGCTTTAAAATTTTGCAGAATGTCAGTAAATTGAGTTTGATCCCCGCAGACACCACCGAATATGTTAATTGCAATTTTAATTAATGATTTACCACGTGCTTGGAGGTTTTACAAAATAAAAGTGACAAATGAGCACATAGTCCACCTGATAGTTAATGGATGCTGTGGCCCATAAACATTTAAATTTATTTTCGATTAAAAATCAAAAATGACGGCTCCGTGGCTTAGCAACGAGTTGTTGCGCTGGGGGCCGTGGGCACGGAACAAGTATTTGTATGGCCTACAAATAATTGTTCCGGGTCTAGATGTTTGTCTTCGTGCAATTTATGTTTGTAAACTGCCTCTACGATACAGGAGACAATCATAGTGGGGGTGACGTTTAAATAAAATGCAGATCCGTTGTCACAACTGAGGACTAAGATGGAATATTCAGTAAAAAAAAGTTTGAACGTTCTCTATGGCTGCTGCTATTTTACGCTGGTATTTTATGAGAGCGTGATCCTGTCCCAGTGGAGCCGACCCATTCGTGCTACTTCTATATTATCGCTGCAGTATGGCTCTACCACGTCAAAACAGTATAATATGAAAGGAAAATATCGTCAGGAAACGTGCATGCTTGTAAAATTAAATATCTATATATCACAGTAAGATAGTTAAGGCCGTGATATAGTTATATCCCTAGGGATATAGCTATATACCGTAACATAGTTATGCCATCAAAAACATAACTTGTAAAAAAAGCCAAGTCTCGCAACTCAGTTCTTCTACCGTAAAAAGTTGTGAGATCCATGTAATACCAAGTCGGTTAATTTATTCAGTCCATAGATTGATACATAGATTGACTTGGCAATCGCATGAAAACACAATATATCTCACAAGTAATACATATTATATTAAATTAGATTGTTTAGTGCGATTGCCAAGTCAATCTATGTATCAATCTATGGACTGAATAAATTAACCGACTTGGTGTTACATGGATCTCACAACTTTTTACGGTAGAAGAACTGAGTTGCGAGACTTGGCTTTTTTTACAAGTTATGTTTTTGATGGCATCTCATTTCTTTTTGTAGATAGTTATATCTAGGTAGCTATTTACACCTATTATTCCATTATACATATATAGGTATACTGATTCATTCACTGCAAATGTAACTTTGTAATACTATATGTTTATATGAGATTACAAAGTTAATTATGCAGTTGGTGTATCTCGAAAACTGGACCGAAATTGTAAAATATTTTAATTTTTCCTTGATTTATATATTAAACAATAATAGTATTCCAAATTTGAAGTTTCTATGTCTGCTAGAAGTGCCTCAGAGTTTTGATGATCGGTCAGTCAGTGAGTGACAAAATTAAGAAATTTTGACTAGTTATAATTCTTAAACTACTGGTTCAAATTTAATGAAATTTGAAATATACTGAGTCTATACAATGCCTACTTGGTTAGGAAAAATTCAGGCTTCTAGTTTTATCGATAACGAAGTTATAGGGTTTCAGAAATGGCCTGAACTGCTTCGAGAAAAGGATGGTACGGCCGTGCCGCTTTTTTGCTCGACTTGGCGGGGGCACTGCCGTGCCCCCAGATATGAAAGCGGTTCATAACTATCTTACTCGACTAATCTAGTGAAATAATTATAATTGTAAACTGAATGTAAAGGAGGAATAAATTGTGCCGTTGTTCATGTTTCCTTTTTGACAGTAAGTTAAGGTGTGGCTGGGGTGGCCATTGGGTCATAGTTATGAACCGGTAACCACCTTACGGCAACATATAGGTACATATTTCTACGTGGTAGGATTTCTTTACTGCCTAGGCCTAATCCGTCTGGTGACGTTCCATTCTCTTACCTATCTCTGCAATTAAATAGCTGCGTTCCTCTTTGAAGGGTATAGAGAGCAAAATTACAGGGTGCGATGCGAGGCTTTCCATCTTGCCCATTAGAAGTGAAAACGTATCTGTGGCCTTCTTTGGTTCGTCCACTAATTTGCCACTCATAGAGATGGAATATTTTCTCCAAATTGTTCAGTGCCGCCATTATACTTCAGTAGTAATGTTTTTAATAATGAAATCACCAAAATCCATTTAAAATTATCGAAGATGTCGTAACACACATTAAAAAAACACAGTTGCATTGTAAACCTCTTTTTTGTCAAGTAAAAACAAATACTGAACAAAAACGCTGTAACGACAAAGTCAATGTCTCTCGTTGTTAGGTTACGGAGTCCCATGTGCGACGCAGCATAATGGTTTTATAGTATTTTCTATTTCAGGGCAGTACTAAGCAGACAGCGCAGTATAGATTTGATGAAGTTATACTAAATCAGTACTAAATTAGGATTTGAGATGTTTATGGATTGACACATATTATTTGTGGCAGCGCTGTCGTCGCGCCACAAGCGAAACACATCGAAGATTAAATCGCGCTAACAAAGTTCCGAAATTAAAGCAGCATAATATATAGAATAGCTCCAAACTATCAATCGGAGCGTTGGCCGCTCCCCGGGCAGAACACCTTGCCCGGCGGGAGATCTCCCCTTTTCCTTCCACCCGCCACATATTGATGTAAATTCGGTTTCAAAATAACAAAAATTACCTTGTGTGGAAAATTGTGGTGGTGCAATTGCCTATCCGGTTGTCGGGTGTTAGGCTTATCATCTCTATAGCGGGATGTAGAAAGTAGGTGGTCCTTTCCAGCTTAAGAATTTGTCTGGGTATGTCATACCCTCTTTCCTATTTCTGGCGAAAAACAGTAGTGCTTGCGCCGCTGTGTTTATGTTTCGATATGAAGTGTTGTAGAGAGCTAGTACAATAGAGGGTGTGCTGTGTGAACTGTGAGGCATTTCTATTTTAATCTTCGGAGTTAATTTGCATCTGTAATCTGATTTATTTCAAGTTGGTTGCAGGTATCCATGGACTGCAGGTGTCCGTGGGCTTCAGCAGACACTTACCATCTGGTGGACTGTGAGTTCGTTAGCCTGTTGCGTTCTATAAAAGCAAATGCTTCTATCTATACTACTATACCGGAAATTCAGAATCAAAACTCTGTCATGGCTGAGGTTTGCGCGGGTGCGGGCGCAGGCAGTTAGCTGGCACAGTAAATATGCCACGCAGTTGTACTTACATTTACGACAGTACTGTTTTTAACCAAATACGAAATAAAGTTACAAACTTATCCGAAATAAACTACAAATCACGTTGACAAAGTGCGCACATAAATAACGACATCGTTTTCCTAGTCACATTAAACAAAATCAGTGATAGATTATCCAAAATGACATTCGCATTTACAAAACAAAGGACTAGTGTCCTCGGTCGCACACAGTGAGACTAGAAACTAAGACAAAGTAGTTAGGGAGAATTGAGCGTAGCTTAGTGCGCAATGCACTCTTATTAGTACCGTAGTGGTCGTCTAGCAATATACACAGAAGGTTTTGTATAAACGCAAGGTTCCCGGCATCGGCCACCTTGCGCAGCAGCTGTAGGTTGGTCGTATACATAGGGGGAATTGGGCGTAACTTGGGTGTGGGGCGTTAATGTGCAATGTATTAGGGCCGCAGGGCCTGTGTAGTAGTGTACTTAAGTCTTTGTACAAAAGCAGCGGTTACCTTGCCAGCGTGGGCCAGCTTGCGCAGCAGTTGTAGATCCTCGGTGCATGGAGAGAAGAAGGCCCAGCGCACCGGCGCCACGCTGCCCGCCGTCACTACTCCCGCCGCCTAAACGTAACCCACGCCACAGAATATTAACTCATTATCCTACTAATATACGTGGTAGAGCCACGTTGCAGCTATATTATTGTTGTAGCACGAATGGGTCGGCACGACGGGGGTAGGACTACGCTCTCGCAGAATACTAGCGCAAAATAAAAGCTCAATGTTGCTGTGTTTTTCATGGTGGGTATAGAGAACCGGAGACCCTTTTTACTGGAAACGAGGCATTCCATCTCAGTCCTCAGGGGTGACAACGCATCTGCACTTTGATTCTTAATTGAGGATAGATGTAGATGTCTGTGGGCCACAGAATCCACTTATCATCAGGTGGACTGTGTGCTCGTTTATCACCGTCATTGGCAATAATTCTAATATAGCTGTAGCGTGGCTCATAATAAACACTCTTGTCATCCAGAAGGGTAGGCAGAGACTACAAACTTCCTTTAGCACGGTCCCGACACACCTCTCTCGCCTCCTTTAGATCCTTTAATCTGACCTATCTTAAATATCATCATCATCATTACAGCCCTTCACAAGTCCACTGCTGAACATAGGCCTCCCCCAAGGAATGCCACAAAGCACGGTCCTGAGCCACCTGCATCTATCGACTTTCTGCATATCTTACCAGGTCATCACTCGTAGGGGACGCCCTACACTTCGTCCGCCGGTACGAGGCCGCCACTCGAGAACCGTTTTTCCCCATCGGTTGTCGGTTCCTTGCGCTATATGGCCGGCCCATTGCCACTTCAGCTTACTAATCCGTTGGGCTATGTCGGTCACTCTGGTTCCACTGCGGATATCCTCATTTCTAAGTTTATCATGCAGAGAAACTCCGAGCATAGCCCTCTCCATAACTCGCTAAGCGACCTTGAGCTTCCTCATCCGGCCAGCAGTGAAGGACCACGTCTCAGTTCCGTAAGTCATCACTGGCAACACGCACTGGTTGTACAATTTTGTTTTAAGGTTTTGAGGTATGTCTGACGAGAAGATGTGTCGTAGCTTCCCGAACGCTGCCCAGCCGAGTTGAATCCATCGATTGATCTCTCGGTCGAAGTTGGACTTACCTAGTCGGACTATTTGTCCCAGGTAAACATACTCGTCAACAACTTCGAGCTTAGTGCTCCCAACAACTGCCAGCATAGGTGTGACATGGACATTAAACATGATCTTTATTGTGTCCATGTTCATCTTAAGACCTATCCGTTGGGAAAAACTATTGACGTTATTGAGCGTAGTGCTTAGGTCCTCCAGCGATTCTGCCATAAGCACTATATCGTCGGCAAATCGAAGGTGAGTGATGTACTCGCCATTGATGTAAATACCGTATCCTTTCCAGTCCAGAAGCTTGAAAACGTCTTCCAATGCAGATGTGAAGAGTTTCGGAGATATAACGTCACCCTGTCTTACACCTCTCTGGATAGGTTTCGTACTCTGGTTCTGTACTCGGATAGCCATCGTAGCCCTACTGTACAAGCACTTAAGCACTTCGATATACCGACAGTCAACTTGGCATCTCTGAAGGGGCTGCAGCACCGCCCAAATATCGACAGAATCAAAGGCTTTCTCATAGTCCACATACGCCAGACAGAGTCGCAAATTATACTCCTCGGACTTCTGTACAATTTGCCGAAGGGTATGTATGTGGTCTACGGTGCTAAAGCCCTTTCGGAAACCGGCTTATTCGCGAGGCTGGAAGTCGTCAAGTCTGCGCGCGAGACGATTCGTAAAGACTCTCGAAAACGCTAAATATAAGAAATCATTATATTAGGTAACGGTTTGTAATTGTATTGTGTGTATGATGTGGTGGTGTGTATGATGTGGTGGTGTGCGTGTGTGGTTGTGTGCGTGTGTGGTTGTGTACGTGTGTGCGTCGTGCTCACGTGCGCGGCGGCGGTGTGCTGCGCCAGTGTAGCGAGAGCGCGCGCGGCGCCGGGCAGCGGTCCGCTCGCGTCCGCGTCACGCAGCAGCGGCGCGCTCAGCGTCACGTGTGTACGTGTGTGTGCGTGTGTGCGTCGTGCTCACGTGCGCGGCGGCGGTGTGCTGCGCCAGTGTAGCGAGAGCGCGCGCGGCGCCGGGCAGCGGTCCGCTCGCGTCCGCGTCACGCAGCAGCGGCGCGCTCAGCGTCACGTGTGTACGTGTGTGTGCGTGTGTGCGTCGTGCTCACGTGCGCGGCGGCGGTGTGCTGCGCCAGTGTAGCGAGAGCGCGCGCGGCGCCGGGCAGCGGTCCGCTCGCGTCCGCGTCACGCAGCAGCGGCGCGCTCAGCGTCACGTGTGTACGTGTGTGTGCGTGTGTGCGTCGTGCTCACGTGCGCGGCGGCGGTGTGCTGCGCCAGTGTAGCGAGAGCGCGCGCGGCGCCGGGCAGCGGTCCGCTCGCGTCCGCGTCACGCAGCAGCGGCGCGCTCAGCGTCACGTGTGTACGTGTGTGTGCGTGTGTGCGTCGTGCTCACGTGCGCGGCGGCGGTGTGCTGCGCCAGTGTAGCGAGAGCGCGCGCGGCGCCGGGCAGCGGTCCGCTCGCGTCCGCGTCACGCAGCAGCGGCGCGCTCAGCGTCACGTGTGTACGTGTGTGTGCGTGTGTGCGTCGTGCTCACGTGCGCGGCGGCGGTGTGCTGCGCCAGTGTAGCGAGAGCGCGCGCGGCGCCGGGCAGCGGTCCGCTCGCGTCCGCGTCACGCAGCAGCGGCGCGCTCAGCGTCACGTGTGTACGTGTGTGTGCGTGTGTGCGTCGTGCTCACGTGCGCGGCGGCGGTGTGCTGCGCCAGTGTAGCGAGAGCGCGCGCGGCGCCGGGCAGCGGTCCGCTCGCGTCCGCGTCACGCAGCAGCGGCGCGCTCAGCGTCACGTGTGTACGTGTGTGTGCGTGTGTGCGTCGTGCTCACGTGCGCGGCGGCGGTGTGCTGCGCCAGTGTAGCGAGAGCGCGCGCGGCGCCGGGCAGCGGTCCGCTCGCGTCCGCGTCACGCAGCAGCGGCGCGCTCAGCGTCACGTGTGTACGTGTGTGTGCGTGTGTGCGTCGTGCTCACGTGCGCGGCGGCGGTGTGCTGCGCCAGTGTAGCGAGAGCGCGCGCGGCGCCGGGCAGCGGTCCGCTCGCGTCCGCGTCACGCAGCAGCGGCGCGCTCAGCGTCACGTGTGTACGTGTGTGTGCGTGTGTGCGTCGTGCTCACGTGCGCGGCGGCGGTGTGCTGCGCCAGTGTAGCGAGAGCGCGCGCGGCGCCGGGCAGCGGTCCGCTCGCGTCCGCGTCACGCAGCAGCGGCGCGCTCAGCGTCACGTGTGTACGTGTGTGTGCGTGTGTGCGTCGTGCTCACGTGCGCGGCGGCGGTGTGCTGCGCCAGTGTAGCGAGAGCGCGCGCGGCGCCGGGCAGCGGTCCGCTCGCGTCCGCGTCACGCAGCAGCGGCGCGCTCAGCGTCACGTGTGTACGTGTGTGTGCGTGTGTGCGTCGTGCTCACGTGCGCGGCGGCGGTGTGCTGCGCCAGTGTAGCGAGAGCGCGCGCGGCGCCGGGCAGCGGTCCGCTCGCGTCCGCGTCACGCAGCAGCGGCGCGCTCAGCGTCACGTGTGTACGTGTGTGTGCGTGTGTGCGTCGTGCTCACGTGCGCGGCGGCGGTGTGCTGCGCCAGTGTAGCGAGAGCGCGCGCGGCGCCGGGCAGCGGTCCGCTCGCGTCCGCGTCACGCAGCAGCGGCGCGCTCAGCGTCACGTGTGTACGTGTGTGTGCGTGTGTGCGTCGTGCTCACGTGCGCGGCGGCGGTGTGCTGCGCCAGTGTAGCGAGAGCGCGCGCGGCGCCGGGCAGCGGTCCGCTCGCGTCCGCGTCACGCAGCAGCGGCGCGCTCAGCGTCACGTGTGTACGTGTGTGTGCGTGTGTGCGTCGTGCTCACGTGCGCGGCGGCGGTGTGCTGCGCCAGTGTAGCGAGAGCGCGCGCGGCGCCGGGCAGCGGTCCGCTCGCGTCCGCGTCACGCAGCAGCGGCGCGCTCAGCGTCACGTGTGTACGTGTGTGTGCGTGTGTGCGTCGTGCTCACGTGCGCGGCGGCGGTGTGCTGCGCCAGTGTAGCGAGAGCGCGCGCGGCGCCGGGCAGCGGTCCGCTCGCGTCCGCGTCACGCAGCAGCGGCGCGCTCAGCGTCACGTGTGTACGTGTGTGTGCGTGTGTGCGTCGTGCTCACGTGCGCGGCGGCGGTGTGCTGCGCCAGTGTAGCGAGAGCGCGCGCGGCGCCGGGCAGCGGTCCGCTCGCGTCCGCGTCACGCAGCAGCGGCGCGCTCAGCGTCACGTGTGTACGTGTGTGTGCGTGTGTGCGTCGTGCTCACGTGCGCGGCGGCGGTGTGCTGCGCCAGTGTAGCGAGAGCGCGCGCGGCGCCGGGCAGCGGTCCGCTCGCGTCCGCGTCACGCAGCAGCGGCGCGCTCAGCGTCACGTGTGTACGTGTGTGTGCGTGTGTGCGTCGTGCTCACGTGCGCGGCGGCGGTGTGCTGCGCCAGTGTAGCGAGAGCGCGCGCGGCGCCGGGCAGCGGTCCGCTCGCGTCCGCGTCACGCAGCAGCGGCGCGCTCAGCGTCACGTGTGTACGTGTGTGTGCGTGTGTGCGTCGTGCTCACGTGCGCGGCGGCGGTGTGCTGCGCCAGTGTAGCGAGAGCGCGCGCGGCGCCGGGCAGCGGTCCGCTCGCGTCCGCGTCACGCAGCAGCGGCGCGCTCAGCGTCACGTAGCGCGCGAACCGCCAGCGCCGCGCCCCCGCCTCCGCACCGCCCAGCCCCGCGCAGTCTAATATCGCCTCGTATCTACACATCGACCACCGCCACAACAACACTCTAAAGTCCACTGCTCATCATACGTCTACCGCATACGTTGCCTCATACGTAGCATTATATAATAATAATAATTTTTTTTTGCTGATCTGGAGCCGTCTGTTTTCGTCACAGAGCAAAACCTGGCAGACCGAGTACATCAAAAGCTCGAAAATATTTAATAATGCCGAACTCGAACGACTACGGCGTGAGGCTATTCCCTTATCGAATGAAGGATGTGGCTGCTAAGGTCATAGAACATATGTGGAAGCCGCCATGGATCTTCCCGATTTGGTTGATTCAGGCGATGATGGAATGGTGACCCAAGAACTAGAGCAGATTAGGAGTAAATTGGAGGAGGCAATTGTGGAAACGCGCTATACGCTACTCTAAAATCGACCGCGACTCCCGCGCATAACCCTAAGCAAGCGGATTCGGGATGTCGTGACAGCCCTGAACCTATTGCTGGCAACCTTTTTGGAAACCAGGCGGGACCTTTGCGATACGGACTCAATACTCTTTGGCGCCACTTTGGCAGTTTGCCGTATTGTTGGTGCCAAACTTCTCACGTCTGGACGTACTACTGGGCAAAGTAGCGCTATCCCAGCCTCGGGAAGAAGGATTGAGGACAGTATCGCAAAGGCAAGGGCCCTCATTGGCAGACTGATAAGCTTCAGGTTGGGCAATAATAGGCCGAGAATTGTACGCACCGTCAGGATGGCGTTTGCTGGGACAAGTATCAGTTTGTCCCAGCCGGATATAACGAAAAAACTGACGGAACGCATAGACGACCTGAAGCAGAGAATCGCCGCTTGGAGGAAGCGGATTCGGCGATATACCGAGAGATCGACACGGTTCAACCAGAATCGTCTCTTCTATAGTGATCAAAAGAGGCTCTATGAATCATTGGAGCGACCAATGGAACGTGAAACGGGCCCAGCATTTGAGTGTCGGCCCGAATCAGGCCGAAACTATCACATTCTGGCTCGGCCTGTGGTCAGAGCCCGTAAACGACAGCGAGGCACCTTGGACGAAAGTTGTGGCGAGTCAGTGTGCCAATGTTACGCCCATGGCCCTGTCATCATAACGCCGGATGACGTAGCTGAGGCAGTTCATAAGGCCCCGAAATGGAAAAGCCCGGAACTCGACGGCTACTGGCTGAAGGGGTTCGTGGCACGCTGTGCTCGCCCGACAGTTTCAAGAGGCTTTCGACCAAAAGTCATTCCCGAGCCTCTTCACTACTGAGATCACTCATTTGATTCCTAAAGACCGGGATTCCACAGACCCGAGCAAATACCGCCCCATAACGTGTCTACCTGCCATATACAAGACACTAACTTCCATTTTGAACGCGAGAATCACTCGTCACCTGAACTCAAATCAGGTGATGTCGCGCGATCAAAATGGATGTCGGGGCGGTGGTCATGGAACCAAGGAACCACTCCTCATTGACGCGGTTATTGGCAAGGTGGTTAAACGCAACCGTCGGAATCTCTCCGCCGCCTGGATAGACTACAAAATGGCATTCGACTCGGTGCCTCATACATGGCTTAAGAGGGTTCTCGAGCTGTACAAGGTTGACTGTACAGTTCGAGACTTCCTCGGGCAGTGTATGGAGCAGTGGACTATGATCCTTTGTCATCTAGGCGAGCAGATGACGGCTGCGAAGAACCACATAAGGATAAGAAGGGATACCTTCCAGGGCGATTGTTTGAGTCCAATCTGGTTCTGCCTCTCTCTGAACCCTCTCAGTACCTAACGGGAGAGCTCCGGGAGTGGAATTTCAAGATCAGAAAGGAGGTACAAAAGTGAACCACCTTTTCTATATGAATGATATCAAATTATTCGCCTCCAGTCGCTCTCATCTTATGGAATTGCTAAAGATCACTTGTGATTTTAGCAATTCTATTTGAATGGAGCTGGGGACGGATAAGTGTGCGGTCGTTCATGTCGAAAGGGGAAGGGCTGCTAAATCTGAATCCCATCAACATAAAGACCCTATCCGAGGCTGAAACATACCGATACCTGGGTATGTCGATGAGGCAGTCATGAGGCAGTCAGTTTGCGATGTATTTTATGCACGCTTGACTTTTGTCAAGTGCTTAACAGTTTTTTGTCGGGCGTTAATAAGACACACGCATATAACGGTTAGATCATACCTGTTCTCATGTACACATTTGGCATACTCAGGTGGACTCAGACCGAACTGAACCCTCTGGATAGAAAAGTCCGCACTATTATGACATCCCACAGGATGCAACATCCGAGATCGTCAGTAATGAGGATGTATTTGCCGCGGAAACATGGTGGGCGCTGCTTTTTAAGCGCGCTTACCATACATAATCGCGAAGTGTGCAGCCTCCGTAATTACTTTCTGACTAGAGCGGATGATCCATTCTATAGGGACGTTATTTTTTGTAATAAAGGACTTACCCTTCTATCCTTAGATAATGAGCAACGGCAAGACGCGACAGTACAGAGCATTTCCAACCGGGAGACCGTATGGAAGAAGAAGGAGCTCCACGGGAGGCTCACAAGGCTCGACATGAGCCTTTAGTAGACACAGTTGCATCCCTTCACTGGCTATAATTCGGTGACCTCTTCGGGGAAACCGAGGGTTTTGTCTGTGCAATACGGGATCAGGTTATTAAGACCAACAACTATCAGACATAATGTAGGGTTGGAAGCAATAGCATTAGGTTTTTTATAGAATAAGGGTGACAAATAGGAAAAAAACAGAATGCGTGCCAAGCCTGAGGACTAAGATGGAATGCCTTGTTTCCAGTAAAAAGGGTCTCCGGTTCTTTACACTCACCATAGAAAATACAGCAGCATTGAGCTGCTATTTTAAGCTCGTATTCTGTGAGAGAGCATGATCCTTTCCCAGTCGAGCCGACCAATTCGCGCAAGACGTCATTTTATTTTACTATCCAGATCTTAGCTAATGGATTTTTAACATATTGTTACGAGCTTGGGGTTCGGGACAATTAAAAACTGCCGATTGAATTACCAAAATTGACACCTTAATTACAGAACACTAATTACAATCTAAAACCACACTAATAATAAAACACAATTGTACTACTGATCACTTTAGTTCGCAGTTATTTCGCTTCGAAGTTATTTTCTTGTATCGCCAAATCAATACTGACTCGGTCGTGGTCTATATCGGCCTTATATAGGGCCTCAGATAGTTTTCAGAACCTTCTACTGTAGAAACATTTAGAATGTTCGAGTACATATCGGTCTCGAAATTTCTAGAAGGATCTTGACTCTCCTAGTTCTGCTACTCGATACTAGAGGGCGCTAGTGGTAAATAATGTTGCCATGTACAAAACATTAATAGTGGGGCGCAACAATATTTTATATAATGGATTTTCGTAAAGTAACGCCTGATTCTAATAATTATATTATTTACTCAGTTTTCCCCGTACGGTCGTCGATCCGATTTGTAGAGCGCAAATACTCGATGTGCCTTTTTTACCTATTTCTACTGCCAAACACGTGCCAAAATTTTTATTTTTTTTTAAAAATATTTTAACATTTTTAACGTATTATTCTATCCACGTCCTCGGCCTAACATATGCCTCATCATACGTTACGGCTTACGGGGAATTGAATAAAACTAATTTTATGACTTTTTATCTCGTTGATTTATTTTTAATTCCTGACGCTTCCGGTGATTGACCGCCCCCAGTCCCCTCCGTGAATGGCGGTGTAAGAATACCCACCACACCATATAGTCCCGTGGGCGTCATAAGAGGAAAACTAAAACAGAAGAAGGGTAGCAGCAACTTCCTGATAACAACTTTTTTTTTATAGAAGAGGAGGCAAACGAGCATGCGGCTCACCTGATGGTAAGTGACTACCGCCGCCCATGAACAATTGCAACACCAGGGGAATTACAGATGCGTTGCCGGCCTTTTAGAAAGATGTAAGCTCTTTTCTTGAAGGTTCCTAAGTCGTATCGGTCCGGAAAAATCGCTGGTGGTAATCGATTCCACAAGGAAATTGTGCGAGGGAGATTTTTGAGAGCAGGCTGCGGCCTTGTGGAACACCAGCGTTGATAGGCTTGAAATCAGAGCATGCACCGTCTACTAAGAACTTAATGTTCCGATCAGCAAAGAAACTGGTGATCTATTTGCACAATTTCTCGGGAAGCCCATAGGGAGAAAGCTTCGAAAGAAGCGCTTTGTGCCAGACCTGATCGAAGGCCTTCGCTATATCCAAACTAACGGCCAATGCCTCCCCCATGGACTCTACTGTCTCCGCCCATCTATGAGTTAAGTAGACCATAAGATCACCAGCTGAACGACCCCGACGAAAACCGTACTGGCGGTCACTAAACAGCTCGTGATCCTCAAGGTACCTCATGAGCTGGCAGTTTATAATGGATTCCATTATTTTGGAGAACAAAGAGGTGATGGCGATAGGCCTATAGTTGGACGGGTCTGAGCGGTCGCCTTTTTTAGGGATCGGCTGGACCAAAGTTGTCTTCCATGAGTTCGGGATTCTACGCCTTGGGAGTAGCAGTACCGGAAAAGACGCGTTAAATCTGGTGCCAACTCCGGAGCACACGTCTTCAGCAAAATGGGAGGGACTCCATTGGGCCCACTCGACTTGCTGACGTCCAGGGAGAAGAGTGCTTTGCGAACCGAGCGCTGTGTAAAGCGCACGTCCGGCATGGAGCACTCACATCACGGGATGGTCGGTGGTGTGTTCACCCCGTCATCTAGAGTCGAGTTGGACGCAAAGAGAGAGCTCAACATCAGCTTTCTCCTTTGCGGCATGGGCGTGTGAGTCGTCCTCTGTGTGCAGAGATGGAAGAGATGACTGACAGAAGTTTCCTTGGAGAGCCTTGGCGAGAGACCAGAATGCACGGGTTCCCGAAGGAAGGCGAACTAGCTTCTCGCCAATTCTGCCAATGTGCTCAGACCTTGCCTTGGCAATGACGCTTTTGAAGGACCTGGAGGCGGAATTATACTTCATTTTTAAGAGCGCTGGTTTTTACATTCCGAGATGTTGAAGCGTCAGCCCAGGCCCGGTAGCACTCCTGCTTATAGCGTGATGCTATTATACAGGAGCGACCAAATCATGGCTGGGATCTGCCTCCGATGGGCACCACAGAGGATGGAATAAAAAGTTCCATACCCTGAAGTACCACATCAGCAATAGAATCGGCAACAACGCTGGGATCTTCCGGCGAGAAGCAAACCCGTCCCCAAGGGTAAGATTAAAAAAAAGACCGCATCCCGTCCCAATCCGCCGACCTATAGTGCCAAACAATTCAAATTAAAAAAAAAACTACGGTTAAGAACCCGCCTGCCAAGTGTAACAACCATGTCAAAATCCTCCCTATAGGGCAATCTATGGGGAAGGCCAATGTTTAGCAGTGGACATTTGTAGGCTGTAATCGATAGAATGGATCCATGACTTTGCGTTCAATAGCTCGCCAGCCAAAGAGTCTATAAATCACTACATCTACCGCTATCATACGAAACAGCAACGTTGAGCTGCTATGAACTAAGCTGGTATTCTGTGAGAGCATGGTTCTTCCACGTTTATTATTAGAAATCTAACGATAATGTTCTTATACATCACTATAACTGATGTTGATTTTCCCCAAGACGTTATTCAAGTAGCAGTAAAAAACTAATTAGCAAAACTTTACAGAACCGGTTTGTTACAGAAGCGCTAGTTTTAGAACATGTTCAACTCTAACATTAAAAATATCCAACCTAAAAATAATGAGTATAAATAAGCGTGCAGATAATGGGTTTATGTATAAAAAAAATCCTTACGGGCCAGATTCCTCCAGCAGACGATCGTAGTCAGGAGAGTGGCGGTCGAACGCCGCGGACGCACCCAGCGACATAGCTCGGGGACACAAGTCGCCCGAGCACCCCACTATTACCTGTGAATACATATTTTTATTTTGGGACCAGGAAACAACTTCACAGTAGGTTAATAACAAATATTAATCTTAAAATTAAATTTAGTGAAGCCAACATCACCAGACTAAGCCTCAGATAATTTATAGGATAAATTACAAAAGTGAGATATGTGAAGGAGGACTTAGCACATAATATGCAATAATACAAAATGACTTAGTTTGAATTACTTAAACTTTAAACTATTAAAAAAGTGTATTTTAACAATTTACATAAAGAAGGAATCAGCAATATCGAACTAGTTATGTATAGAATAGAATTAAAATGAATAAGATTTATTATAATTCTCATCGTACTCGTAGTAATGTAATCACTTAGTTAAGGAAGACAGTATTGCACTGAAAGAGTTTTAATTCATTATTGTAATGTAATAGTATCTAATAAATGTCATCGAGACATATTTAGTTCTATTTTAAAAAGCTTCAGCACCGCTCGCAAAACTTAACTAACTATTCAACCTTCCGTTATAAAAAAATAACAACATAATTAGAAACAACTAAACACAAAAAACTGTTTAACATTTTAGTTTTAACTCCAATTAAAAATATAATCATATAAAATATGATTATATATATATATATATATATATATATATATATATATATATATATATATATATATATGTTACGGCCGGCAGCTGCCCATCCCAGGAGTAGAATCCTTCGCGGCCCATAGACGAAGAAGCTACAGGCAGATGCTGGTCGGGCGTCCTCACGCCACGGGTTAAAAGTCTAATTACACTAAACAATCCGGGGGGAGCGTTACAATTATTGAACAGAGCTTACTTACCTCTATTCAAGGCGACTGGTCCCTCAGGCTTCGGTCAGGTCTCGTGTGGATGTATTGTGCTAGAAAGTAAAGGTCAGTGATGTGTATTTGGGTGTGGCTGGTAGTGTTATTGACCTTATTTGACCGTTCCCCCTGCAGCAGTTCGGCCCTCAGCTCCTCTCCAAGCTAAGGTCGCCTTCCGCAGTCACTTTCTTCCTTTGTTACGATTGACTCGCGAAAATGAACACAGAACGTACGGGTCAAAGGTCACCGTTATTTCTAGAATATTAACTACCGCACTAGTAACTAATACAGTCGAATCCACTTATACAGATTCTGCGTTAAACCTAAAGTCCCGGGTAAACTCTCAACACGCGCTACCATTCCCAGTGGTATATTTACTATACGCGCCTAACATAAAATTAGATCTAAGAGCTCCCAAACAAAACGGACTGCCTTTTCTTTCGACGCGAAGAAGACTTCTAATCTTTCGCTCTCGACTCCCACCTTTCAGCAAGCTCGGACGTTCAACACGCACGAACGTCATTCCGTATCGACCGAGCCGAGTGCCATCTAACGTCGATGCCTGACACTAACGCTTTTGCGTGAACAAACCCCCGTCCCGGACATAAGGATTTAGGTCCGCGAGCAAACCGGTCAGCGGGACAGGGTCGCGACGGCAAGTTGCAAGATCGAATCTAAAACCAAACTAGGCCACCTTACGCACCCAATCAGATCTTGCAACACTAACCAACGCCCCAAAATTGCAGCCCCAACGTGGGCTAGCCGGAGAGTTGAACTGGATGCCCTTCCTGGACATCGCAGCACATAAATAAGTCCTATTCCTAGACAGAAGTCAGACGACCTCCTTCAAACACCTATCTGCGCTCCTATGATTAGTTCCGCAATTCGACCGGATCAGGTCTGCAAACAGCGACGCGACACGAAGCGGCCCAGAGGGACCTTCAAGCTTCAGTGCAGAGAGCACCCCCAAATTCCCCATGAACGTCGTCTGTGGAGAGCTGAACGAAACGCACAGATGGTCCCTAGCAGGTGATCCTATGCTCATATTTCAACTAATTTTTCAAAAGCATCAATGTTCAATTACAGAATTAATTAAAACAAGTAATCACCGATGCACATAGGTCAACTTGGCAAAGTAAACAAAACAATAAACGTAAGGGACAGCCCTGTTTCTTATTTCAAATAAATATCTTAGACAGTGCCAACAAAATCTAAACCAAAAGAGAATTGACTCCTATTTCCTTCGGCAACCACAGGGTTATCTAATTTCAACTTTCCTTATCACAAAGCAAAATGATTAAACACTATCACAAGCATTAAACAAGGGCACACAATTTAATCTCAATTTTCCGTGCAACAACAAACGCAGTGATCAAATGTATTTACAAAACATATGCAGCAGCATTTAAAGGAGTATTTTAAATTCATTTCTTTTAATCATAACCACTACAATATGAATTTCGCGGAAAACCCGAAAGCATTTTAATTTAAATTTAAAGAATTTTTAACTAAGTGCTCGACCAAACCAAATCCAATACCCCTTGAGAGCGTGATTCAACTCTCCAGGGGGCCCTAATCTTCCCACCACCAAGTGGAGGCCACACCGCGTGAACCCGATACTAACAGAGCGCAACCGCTAACGGTCGCCACTCGGGTTGTACGCCCTCACTGAGGCCGTCGGCAACAGAACAGCTTGACAAGTGGACTGTTGACGGCTTAAGGCTCAGTAGAGGCAGCCATGGTGGGAGCTAAGGCGGCAGCTAGCTAGGGCCACCTCCATCAAATGGGGTACAGTGGTACACCAGTCGCGGCCACTCAGCTAACGGGAGTGAGAAGGGTCCAGCGGACCGATGAGTGGCCGTGAAGTTCCTCTTCGCACGCTGAGGGGGGGTGGTGACACCCGCGCCCCTGGGGGAATTACCCCCCGACTGGTCGGGGGAGGGACCCCTTCCAAACCTAGGGGTCTGTTGGCTAGCCGGCGGGCGCCGAGCGTCGCCCGTCAGAGGGCGTGGCGGAGCGCCCCCGCCCGTGGGGGTCGAGGGCCTGGCAGCGCCCCGAGAGGAGACGCCGTTCGCACCCAGGCACAGTACGGCATGGTGATTGCCCTGGCAATGCAGACAGGGCCGCCGGTGCGGACAGTCTCGCTGGAGGTGCCCTTCCAAACAGGAGTAGCACCAGCGGCGCTCCTTGGCGATAGTTCGCCTAGCCGGACTCGGCTTACCTAATAATTTTGGGCAAGACGTTACCCGGTGATCAGATGCTCGACAATAGGAGCAGGGGGGGGGGGGGGTTGACGACGACTTGCCCGGCGGATTTCGCCTCTCTCTGGACACGGCTCGTAAGTCGTCGACGGTGCCCGCCGCGTGCTCGATCTGTCGGCACTGCTCCTCCAAAAACCGCAACAGGTCATAGAAGGGCGGAATATAGGAGGCCTCGTCCCCGCCGTACCTCTCCTCAAAATGCATTCGAAGGTCGAGAGGTAGACGGGACAGCACGATGCGGAGCAACAAGAAGGCCCATTCGCCCACTGGTACATCCAGCCGCCTCAACATATTACAGGCCACCAAGACTGGATCCAACAGGTCCGGACGTAGTCTGGCCCGGTCACTAAGCAGCGGGAGGCTCAGAAGCTGCTTAACATGTTCGTCCGCAATTCGCCGGACGTTGGCGTATCTTCTGACTAGGAGGTCCCGAGCAGTCTGGTAGGCGTCGTCCGACAAGCTCAAATGGCTGACAACGTCCAGGGCCTCCCCCTCCAGTGAGGCCAGGAGGTACGCCATCTTCTGGCTCGGGGTCAAGTCACTCCGGGCGTCCACTAGGCCGTCGAAAAGACCAACGAAGGTCAGCCACTCGGAAAGGACCCCGGAGAACTTTGGCAAGTCCAGAGTTGGGAGTCGTCCCAACAGCTCCGGCTGAGGCTGCTTCCGAAAGGACTCGGGCAGGCCACTCGTCCGAGCTTCACGCGCCTCCTCGGCATACCTGCCTTCAGCCTCGATCAACTCGTCCGTGAGCCACAAGAACTGCTCGTAGTCTGCGAAGCAGGAGTCCAGGACTCCCTTTTCCACATCCGAATCCTCAAGCTCAGCGTAAGCCTCCTCCACTGCAGCCCTTCGAGCATCGACCTGCTCGAACCGCTTCATCAAATTATGGACCCTATCCGGTCGACCTATCAAAGCATGGGCGCTGGTGGCCCAGCGTAACTCAGTCCGCAGGCAATGGATTAGCATCTTGGGCGAGGACATCACTACTAAATACAAATTACGACGCCGCTCGAGCACAATTACAAAAATAACAAATAAAAAATACAAAAATTAACAGCTAACTAATGCAGTTCCTATCAAATCGAGTTGAATAGAATGTACACAAATAAGAACCGCTATTTATCAAATCAAACACAAGTTAGTACAAAAGAAAAGGTAAATCAAATTAACAATAACAAATACTAGTGCGATCAAATCAAGTTAAATTCAAATTACGTAAATACAAATTACCACTCTTTAGTTCAAATACAAATTACAATACGAAAGATACATAACGAAGATACACATCAACAAAAAATGCCTTGCTCGGAAATCGACCCTTCGATAAGTAATACACCACAACTATCCGCAACGATAATTAACCGATTACGCAAAAATAACCATCTACCTACATGACGCAAACTCCCGCTTGCGCGCGAACCAGGCGTGGCTTTTCAAATTTACCCGCAAACAACAAAGCAAGCCAACAAAGAAAGGAATTTTATTATTACGTATATAATAAAAAAAATATTTTTACGTATTACGGACGGGCGTGATTGTAGACACAAAATTAAACCAATCAACCCAACGCTCCCTGCCACCAAAATTATTTAATTTTTATCAAATACTATGGTCGGTGGATCGACCGGGTATCGATCCCAGCACCGCGTTCTGCTACCAAATGTTACGGCCGGCAGCTGCCCATCCCAGGAGTAGAATCCTTCGCGGCCCATAGACGAAGAAGCTACAGGCAGATGCTGGTCGGGCGTCCTCACGCCACGGGTTAAAAGTCTAGTTACACTAAACAATCCGGGGGGAGCGTTACAATTATTGAACAGAGCTTACTTACCTCTATTCAAGGCGACTGGTCCCTCAGGATTCGGTCAGGTCTCGTGTGGATGTATTGTGCTAGAAAGTAAAGGTCAGTGATGTGTATTTGGGTGTGGCTGGTAGTGTTATTGACCTTATTTGACCGTTCCCCCTGCAGCAGTTCGGCCCTCAGCTCCTCTCCAAGCTAAGGTCGCCTTCCGCAGTCACTTTCTTCCTTTGTTACGATTGACTCGCGAAAATGAACACAGAACGTACGGGTCAAAGGTCACCGTTATTTCTAGAATATTAACTACCGCACTAGTAACTAATACAGTCGAATCCACTTATACAGATTCTGCGTTAAACCTAAAGTCCCGGGTAAACTCTCAACACGCGCTACCATTCCCAGTGGTATATTTACTATACGCGCCTAACATAAAATTAGATCTAAGAGCTCCCAAACAAAACGGACTGCCTTCTCTTTCGACGCGAAGAAGACTTCTAATCTTTCGCTCTCGACTCCCACCTTTCAGCAAGCTCGGACGTTCAACACGCACGAACGTCATTCCGTATCGACCGAGCCGAGTGCCATCTAACGTCGATGCCTGACACTAACGCTTTTGCGTGAACAATATATATATATACTAGCTGACCTGGCAGACGTTGTTCTGCCCTTTCCGAACGACCATTTGATTTCCCAAAAAACTCCTGAAATTAGCATTAAAAAAATTGAGGGTCACTTATCGGGATAACAACTATCCTATCTCTCAAGTTGGACCAAACTGCACACAGTCTGCAAAAATTTTTTGAAATCGGTTCTATTTGTTGAATACTTACAGCAACACGTGATGGTTATACTACTAAATTGTAGCTTATATTAAACGTTTGCATTTTTAACATAGCGCCATCTATTACATATTTACTCAATCCAGTCAACAGATATCGCCATCTGACAGAATCATTTGGAGCTAACAGATAATGGTGACTGTCAAATAATAGACTAATAATTTTCAATAAAATAATATTGTATTGCGACTATAAATTGAGATGTAAGATATCCTATCTTTTAAGTTGGACCAAACTGCACATTGACCAAAAATTTCATTGAAATCAGTTCAGTAGTTTAGGAGTCCATCGCGGACAAACAACGTGACACGTACTTTTTATATATAAAGATATATATATATATATATATATATATATATATATATATATATATATATATATATATATATCTTTGCTCGCACGGATATATTGACGCGAATGGCGCGTCAATTTTATTTCCTTCATATTGTCAAACGTGTAGGCAAATATTTCGCAATTATATTATAGGTGTATGGGCCGTCTTATCAAACTGTAGTCGCAAACGAACTTACAGGCCACCTGTTGATTGGTACCCACTGAAACCTATAGACACCTATGCAGATACGTTGTCATCTTTAAAGACTGGTAGAATGCCTCACAACCTGTAATTGTATTGTACTGACTCTCTATATCCTTCAAACCGGGACTCAGCATTGCAGACACTGTTTTTGGCGGTAGAAATAAGACAGTTCGCTATGTAAATCAATTAATATTAAATGAGTAGAAAGCTACTAGCGACTTCTTTTATCTGCCGACTTCGAAAAGGAGACGGTACTCAATTCGACTGTATCTTTTTTTATGTGTGTTACCTCATAACTTTTTTCTGGTTGAACCGATTCCGATGATTCTTTTTCAATTTGAAATCTGGTGCTTCTCATGTGGTCCCATATAAATTGATCAAGGTCTGATCAGTGTTTGAGTTATTCTTAATAATTTATATTGAAGTCGGTTGTACAAAATTTTTACTTTTTAATTATTTACTTAGCCAATTTGACGCAAAGGACCAATATTGTTTGGATGCTAACGTCGAAAGCTGCAGTTAATTCAGCCGTAGATTTTGTATAGTATGCAATATTAGGGTCGTTGGTGTAGAGATTGAAAGATACCGTACTCGTCCATTTCAGGTTTCCGGTCCGTTTATTGAATGCAAAAAAAATCAATTACAATATTATTAAAATACTAAGGTAATAGATATGTTATATTGCTTAGTTTCAATCACGTCATTTTTTTACGTCATGACCTAATTACGCTTCCGTTAGGTACATGCATAATTTTAACTGATATACTATAAGTATCATCAGCTTCCATAATCTTTGTCATTGTCGATCAAAGTTTTCGGACGACCACGGGGTTCATATATCAGGTCGAAATTTCGAGAACGGAAGCGGTCAAACCAATAACAGGTGGTGCTTTCGTTTGTAGTATTTGCTCCGTAAATATCGTTTACGTTGCGTGCCGCTTGTGTTGCGTAGCTGCCACTGTCGTGGCAGCTACGCGACTCTCGTATTCCATAATTACAAAAATAATATCCATGATGACAAAAATAATTCAAATGCGATGAAAATATAACGCTTACCAATAAACAAATGACTTTTTTTATAGGATCGAGTGACAAACGAACATACAGTCCACCTGAAGGTAAGTGGTTGCTGTGGCCCATAGACATCTCCATCTATCCTCGTTTGCGAATCAAAATGCAGATGCGTTGTCACTCGTGAGGACTAAGATGGAATGTCTCTTATCCAGTAAAAAGGGTCTCCGGTTCTCTACACTCACCATACAAAACACAGCACTGTTAAGCTGCTATTTTACGCTGGTATTCTGTGAGAGCGAACTGAGAGTGAACTTGGAACCCGAGTTAAAAAAAAAATCATACATATTCTACAAACAACTATTCTATTAAAAGTTGTCATTTTTCATGAAATATAATAATATTACGCGCCACTATTAATGTCTTGTACATGGCAACACTAGTTACACTAGCGCCCGCTAGTGTCGAGTAGCAGAACTTGAAGAGTCAAGATCCTTCCAGAAATTTCGAGACCGATATGTACTCGAACATTCTAGATGTCGCTACAGTAGAAGGTTCTGGAAACTATCTGAGGCCCTATATAAGGCCGGTATAGACCACGACCGACTCATTATTGAATTGGCGATACAAAAGAATACTTTGAAGCGAAATAACTGCGAACTAAAGTGATTGTGTTTTATTATTAGTGTAGTTTAAGATTGTAATTAGTGTTGTGTAATTAAAGTGTCAATTTTGGTATAAATTACCAAAATTGACACTTTAATTAAACCAAAATTTAATCGGCAGTTTTTAATTATCTCGAACCCCAAGCTCGTAACAATTGGTGTCAGAAGTGGGATCAAATCATGCCGATTTTACCAAAGGACGACATGGAGGGTATCCGTACCCGAAGTCAACGCCAGCTGGAGGCGGACCAGAGACGATTTGGTAATGCAACGCCGCAAACGTCGGAGGGCCAGATGCTAACCACGGAGGCCGGCCCGTCAGCAGCTCCTGCATCTGCAGCACCTGACTTAGGTGCTCTGCTGATGATGTTGCAGGAACAGGCCCGCCGACAGGAGGAACAGGGCCGTCGGTTGGAAGAGCAGCTGCAGCGCGGACAGGAGGAACAGGCCCGCCAAGAGGAGGAACAGGGCCGTCGGTTGGAAGAGCAGCTGCTTCTCATGAAGGACCTTCACGCTACCTTCGGGAAAAAGATAAGGGAGGTGAAGGATAGGGTTGCTCAACATGACAACCGCCTGTCGGAAGCTGAAACCCGAATCGACCAAGTGAACAATCGGGTTGACAACGTGATGGTTGACATGAAGAAAACGCTGAACGACCTCAAAATTGGGGATGGAGTTACAGCTCCCGTGATAGCTACAATACCTTCGCTACGTGGATTCAAAGTGCCACCGTTCGACGGGACTTCTTCCTGGTCGGCCTACAAAATCCAATTCGAGGCTGTCATGAAGGCGAACAGCTGGAATAAAAGTCAGGCTATGACTGCTCTCGCCCTAGGCCTGCGCGACCAGGCCTTAACTGTTCTGGAAGCTCTCGGTAAGGAAGTGACTTACGAACAGCTCCTTGAGGCATTGGAGGCGAGATTTGGCGAAGCTCACCTGAAACACGTCTTTCGTGCGCAGCTCAAAGATCGCGTGCAACGAAGTAACGAAAACCTACAGCAGTGGGCCCTTGAGGTGGAGAAGCTGGTTCGAAAAGCATACCAGTCTGTACCTGCGCTCATTGTAGGGAACCTGGTGCAGACATTCATCGACGACATCCGCGACCTTGAAGTCAGAGCTGCTGTGAGGCTCAGGCACCACGAGACACTTAAGGACGCCTTGACCCATGCACTGGAGGTGGAAGCCGTGCGGCAGGATCATCGTTCCCATCGCGTCAGGGAGGTTGCAGTAGCTACAGTTCGCGACCGCAATAAAGGATACAGCCCTAGGTGCTACGGCTGTGGGGAAAGGGGCCATCTTCGATCCAGCTGCCCTAAGCGAACTACAGAAAGTGAATGTGATCGATCTCACCGCAACAGCACCGCCCAGCAGCAGCAGGGAAACTGGAGGGTGCTGGCTGATGTTAAAAGAGCCCCAAGGATTTCGATCTCACAAACCCATGATGGTGTGGCGGCGCTGTCGTCGCGCCACAAGCGAAACACGTCGAAGTCTAAATCGCGCTAACAAAGTTCCGAAGTTAAAGCGGCATATACAATATGTAACGTAATTAACGCACACCCTCAGACACCCCAATTAGTATATTATGTTATAATCATTATACATACACTGACTTTTTTATTAAACATGTTTATGCATTGATTATTTATTAAATTAGTTATACTAATTCCGGAACAATGTTGTGGTCACAGTATAAATCCACGAACGCACGCAGTCGCTCACGTAGGTATAGATTTTGAGGGTCTTTCTATCACAGTAGGTACCTATTCCCGCCGCCGCTTGTCACAACTGTAGGTAGGTATTAGTGCCGTAAAAAGCCGACAATACAAATACACATTTGTTTATGTTAAAGAAATACCTACCTATGAACACTAACTGATGTTCGTACTCCGACCATCGAGTTGTTTATTTAAGTCTAGTAAACATTTGATCGTATCTTTCAATCACATTTTTCAACTATTGAACTTTCGCCTCTGAACAATTTTGTTTATTGATTATGATACAATATCAATAGGCAATATTCGTTACAAAATGTTATGAATTTGCATAACATTTGAATTGTAATTGTAAATAATAACAAACTGCTAAAACTAAGAGGCAATACGAAAACATAATTCAAAGACGGTGTGTTTAAAAGATGTGAATCAAGATTACAATAATTTTAAGAATCAAATGTTTAACTTACTGATAGCCTAAACTCTCATGCAACGTTGTATTTTAATACATTTTCAAAATGTCCACCACGGCCCCGTGGTGCAGTGGCTTAGCAATTGAGTTGCAGCGCTAAGGACCGCGGGTTCGAATCCCGCACGGAACAATTATTTGTAGACCATACAAATATTACGAACAATATTTGTATGGTCTACAAATAATTGTTCTGGGTCTGAATGTTTGTCCTTGTGAAATTTATGTTTGTACACTGCCCCCACAATACAAGAGAAAATCCTAGTGTGGAGGTTACGTTTTAAAAAAGAAAAAGAAAGAAAATAATTTAGAAAGCAATTCTAGTGTCATTTTGCACTATTCTAAAATCGTTCACTCATAGAATTAATTTGTCTCACTAAAATAAACTAATGATTTAATATGTATTAATATTTAATACGTACGTAATCAGGTGATCTGGGAGGTCAATGGCCCGGCCGCCGCCACCTTTATAAAGTACTCCAAACTTTGTATTTGTAAAGACTTTATTATACTTGAAATAAGGTTCAATTTTCTTTATTTTGTATTAAATGACGGAATTTGTATTAATACAAATAAAAAACTGCACTTTTAAGTCTTATTGCCTTGAGTTACCGTCCATTTCCGTTTGTATTAACTATACAGGTTTAGTGTGAATATAAATTACGTAGTTCCAATTATTTTTGGATAAAAAAATTACCTATATTAAAAATGATAGAAATCGATTCAGTAAACGATTCTGAACAAACTACTTTCTCAAAGTGCGTTAATTATGTTACGTGTTGTATAGAACAACTCCGAACTACCAATCGGAGTGTTGGCCGCTCCCCGGGCAGAACACCTTGCCCGGCGGGAGATCTCCCCTTTTCCTTCCACCCGCCACAGTGGTGACCCCGACGTGATATGAACACGCAACCAACAACCTTCGGAAACTAAAACTTCAAAACCTTCGTCATCGTCCTCAAGTACTCCATTCATTCGCTCCCGAGCAGATATTGTCTGCAGTCTTCACATTCTGCAAGCCATCTAGCTTTACAAAGGTTCATCGCAGCACTGGAATAATAATGCTCCCTGTTCCTTCAAGCTACTCTCTACGCTAAAGTGTTCGGCACGGCTCTGAGCCTTACTGCTCGCCTTTGCTTCACGGCACTCTCGCAGATTACTTGCCTTCTTCTCGACTCACCGCAGACTTACAAGGCAATTCCCTGGCACTTGCAAATTCGTCGACATCTAGATTGCACTATCGACCTCTGGTCTGAGCAGGGGGGTGATGTAGCGGCGCTGTCGTCGCGCCACAAGCGAAACACGTCGAAGTCTAAATCGCGCTAACAAAGTTCGGAAGTTAAAGCGGCATATATAGAACAGCTCCGAACTACCAATCAGAGCGCTGGCCGCTCCCCGGGCAGAACAACTTGCCCGGCGGGAGATCTCCCCTTTTCCTTCCACCGGAACAGCCTAATCATCAAGGGCGAGGTCAACGGAACGCCGTGTAAACCATGAAGCAAATACAAAGAGGAGACGTTGTAATTAAATTTCACTATGTAACAACGCGTGACAATTTGCGGGGTGAGGGGATGCAAAGCCCCGCTCACTTTACATTATCTACATCTACCGATAAATAGTAAAACTACTCGAATCTTTCCATATCGATGTTGCAATGTAGCTTAGCTACCTTGACGGTAGATGGCGGCATGTCCACAAAATGTTATAAAGTATAAAAATGATATTTTGGCGATTAAAATTTCTTTATGTCTGAATGCAAAACAAATTTCAGCACCTTCGTATAATTCTTTTATCATTACTGAGCTCTACGTACCTTTATATTTTTAGTTCACAAGATACAAAGTGTCGCCTTCTAGTGTGGAATATATTTAATTATATTTGAAAGCCGACGCAAAGAAATTTTTCTAGAACTATTTTAATAAATTAGGTGTAAAATTACTTACAAATGAAATGTGATGCCATCCATAGCATCGGAGCGTCTATCTTATGAAGCAAATACATTCAGACAAAGAAATTTTAATCGCCAAAGTAATTTTTTTATAGTTTTCACAATAATTTTGGGAACAAGCCGCCATCTATCGTCAAGTAAACCTCATAAAAATAACAAAAAGACAGGGCCGCAATTAGAATTCAATTATTTTACCCAGTAACCCAGTATTCAATATTAAAATGAAGGAAATTGTACTTGGCTGATTTTTACGAAATGTTAAGTTATATTTAAGTGACATTCTATATGCAAAGAATCACTTAAATACAATTTAAATATGTTTATCATTTCGTGAAAGTCAACCTTCTAGAAATATTTATTTTATCCATAAAATAGTCTCTTTGAAACTAAATATTCTATGTTCAATATGTAGGATATTTAATTTGGAACTAAATATCCTACTTATCTCACTAATATTATAAAGGCGACATTTTGTGTGTTCTTTCTGTCTCCTTGAGCTTATTCCACATTAAGTATGTACTGTGTATGTGTAATTTTTTTCACACAGTAACGGCTGGACTATTATTTATGTGTGGGCTCTGAGGGAGAGCAAATAATAGACAAATTATTATAATTAATATAATTTTATTAACAAATCAATAAAAATATAAATATTTTATTCCAAATTAGGCATCCGAATGCACTTTTTGAATGCCAATCTAAGAACATTAAATTGTATTTAAGTGATTCTTTGTGTATATAGAATGTCACTTAAATATAACTTAAACATTTCGTAAAAATCAGCCTAAGTACAATTTCCTGCATTTTAATATTAAAAGTTGTGGATTACTGGGAAAAATAATTGAATTCTAATTAGGGCCCTGTCTTTTTGTTATTTTATGAGGTTTACTTGACGAGAATACGGCCTGTTCTCAATATGATTATAAAGTATAAAAATAATATTTTGCGATTAAAATTTCTTTATGTCTGAATGCAAAACAAATTTCAGCACCTTCGTATGATTATTTTACCAATACTGAGCTCTACGGACCTTTATATTTTTAGTTCACATGACACAAAGTGTCGCCATCTAGTGTCGAATATATTTAATTATATTTGAAAGCCGACGCAAAGAGATTTTCTAGAACTATTTTAATAAATTAGGTGTAAAATTATTTACAAATGAAATGTGATGCCATCCATAACATCAGAGCGTCTATCTGAGTAGTTTTTACACAATAAAACACAACACTTCATCCTTTTCTTCTTAATATTACGAAAATACACCGATATGCGATTTTTTTCAACACATAAGCGCACAGGACGAATGCTGACAGTGTACTAACTAAAGCCACGCCCACTATGATGTCGTCAGGACCTACTTAGAATCACAGTGCACAGTTGATTATGCCGTCTCCCCTTTGTATTAGCTTCATGGTGTAAACTGACCATAGACACTGGAGCCTCTCGCACGGTTGTGAGTTCCCAACTTATAAGTCAGTTGCTTGGGGACTCCGCATACAACTGAGAACGCATTAATTTGGTGACAGCCACTGGTCAGCGCATACCCGTTGGTGGAGAGAAGGAGATGGAGTTGAAGCTAGGCAACATGATCTACCTGCATAATGTCATCGTGGCTGATATAATGGACGACTGCATCCTGGGCCTAGACTTTATGAGGAAGAATTGTTGTGAGATCGACGTTAAGCAAGGTGTTTTGAAATGTGGACAAGAGGATCTTTTCGTGGAAGGGGCGTTACCAGGGAATGTGTACAGCCTTAAGAAGATTGTTCTTCCGCCGAGATCGGAAACGATTGTGCTGGTTAGTCTTCCTCGGAATCCTGGGCAAGCTCATCGTTGTGTAGTCGTAGAAAGGGTAGACAATGACCTTCCATGGAAAGTGGCTCGAACCTTGGTCAGAACCACCGACATCTCAGGAGTACGTGTGTTGAACCTTTGTGATCAGGAACAGATTATAGAAAAAGGCACATTGGTTGGTACTAGTGAGGAAGTGGATTAGTTGCGCCGGTGCGAATATCTATCGACTGGGATCCCCAGCAAGGATGGACAAACGAGAGTGACCACACTTTTAGAAGACTGTCGCAGCGTTCTCTCCCCGAATGAAATGGTCAAGGCGAAGAAGTTGTTACTCAAGTACGCCAATGTTTACTCGTCAAACGAAGCTGACATAGGAAAGACTGGTTTAGTTCAACACAAAATAAACACAGGACAAGAATTGCCTATTCGTCAGCGGCCAAGAAGATTGCCTGTAGCACGTGAAAAGGAAGTGGAAACCATGATTGAAGGAATGGTAAAGGATGGCGTTATTGAACCTTCATCTAATCCATGGTGTTCACCTGTGGTACTGGTAAAGAAGAAGGACGGCAGCATGCGGATTTGTGTTGACTAGCGCCGTCTGAACGACGTTACGAAGAAGGACAGCTATCCCTTGCCAAGAATTAATGACACACTGGACATGCTTACAGGCGTAAAGTGGTTTAGTACACTGGACCTGAAAAGTGGCTACTGGCAGGTTGAAATTGACCCTAAGGACAAGGAGGAAACTGCATTCTCCACAGGAAAGGGTCTGTGGCAATTTAAAGTCATGCCGTTTGGATTGTGCAATGCTCCAGCAACGTTTGGAAGGTTGATGGAGCTTGTACTTACCGGGCTAATTGGAGATGCCTGTCTGGTCTACTTGGATGACATCATCATCGTAGGCCGTACGTTATAGGAACACCTTCAAAACCTGGAACGCGTGCTCATGAAGATCCAGAGTGCAAACCTCCCTTATCTGCCTTACCCGATGTTAAGTATCTTTAGTCTCCAAATGCATAAGAGATTATAGTAAAAGCCCATTGTAGTCAACTCTCCAATAGTTTATATTCTTTTTAAGTCAACTGAGTGCTTTAATAGTAGTCAATTCTATAATGTACTAGCATAGTGATTTAACCCTTAATCACTCGCGCCATGAGCATGGCGTCACCTTTTTTACATTTTTATGTTTATCCCGTGGTTCAATGGTTGAAAATATTTGAAAAAATTATAATTCTCCCATTGAACACTTAGAATGACATTGGTACTATTATTAGGAATTAATATTTTTTAGAATTATTACAAAAATTAAATTTATTGAATATATATATAATAATGCGGAATAGGCAGGCGGCACAGTGCCGCCCGGTGCGAGTACGCTGGCAATCAAAGAGCGGCAGGCAGTGTAGCCACCGCAGGCTTTCACCAACATTATAGTGATTCTCGCATCTCGTGATTCTCTGTAAGTTTGGCAACGTAGCACACAATTCAACACGGCGGCGCCGTGCTCACCGCGCGAGTTAATTACATAGGTTGAAAAATAGCGCGAGGGATTAAGGGTTAATTCAATCGAAATGCATCAATTTCGCTCGATATCTGAATTTCTTTTTTATCTACCATGCAGATTGTTCAACGCAGTCCAATTGGAGATAATAAGCTTTCAGAGCGAATGTTGACTGCATCAAAAGAGTCTAGAAATCTGAGGTTGACTACATTGGCGCGCAAATATACAGTTAATAACTAAGCACTTTCCCATTGGTAAATTGTTAACTTTCGTACCGGAAACTATTGCGAAAAACAGTAATCGAACATAAAAAAATATGGAGCCATAGTTGAAACTAGTCGAATATGCTTCATTGATCGCAGGTCTAGTTGTTTAATGAACTAATTCCAAGTGAGAATTATTCTTCAAATATAAGACTTATGATATAATAATTGTGTTATTACAATCATCTACAAACATTGCTGAATGCATTGATATCAAGATTTTTCGAAAATTATCATATTTCATGACTTTCAACTTTTAGTAATTACCAGAAGATTTTTTAGGACTACAAGCAAATAAACTTCATTACAATCATCTGTGTCGTTTGTAGTTCATTCGGGTGATAGACTTTTTTTAAATAATAATATCTTTCAAGATTCAGGTCCTGTAATATAAAATGTTGTAGTATTACAATCATCTACAAGCGATTCTTAACCCATTGAAATGAAAATTTACAACCATTAGTCATTTTCAGAAGATTTTTCAGAACTACAAGCGAATGAAGGTTATTGGAATCACCTGCGTTGTTTGTAGAATATGTACCAATTTTTATTATCTTTACAATTTTTTTCAAATTATAACTCTTTTTTTGAATAATAAATCTACAAGAAAAATCTTTTAGTATTACAATCATCTACAAACGATTCTTGACGCATTGGTTATCAAGATTTTTCGAAAATTATTATATTTAATGAAAAATTACAACTTTTAGTAATAATTATCAGAAGATTTTTCAGGACTACAAACGAATAAACGGTATAACAATCATCTGCGTTGTTTGTAGAATAGAATATGTATGAATTATTATTATTTTTTTTTAATTTCGGATTCCAAGTTCACAGAGCTGAGCGTGGTCCTTCCCCGGTCGAGCCGACCCATTCGTTAATTATTGACTAATTATGAAAAAATAATTCAATGTTTTCAAAATGAAATTAGTTTTAAATTAGAATTCTTAGCTAAACAAAAATTATTTTGATTTTAAATGGCCAGTACTGCAGAACGGCAATTTCATAGGTAAAGACTTATTATTATTTTAATACTGTGTGGGGTGTGGGTGTGTGGTGTAGAAAAGAATTTGTGTTCGCCGTTGGTACCTGCGCGCCGGAGTAGACGAGCAGCTGTAACGCGGCGTGGCCCACTCCGCCGAGGCCGAGCAGCAGCACGCGAGGGGCGCGGGGGGCGCGTGCGGCGGGCGGGCGGGGCGGCAGGCCGGCCGCCCGCAGCGCCGCGCAGGCCGACAGCGCGGCGTACAGCGCGCCGCCCGCCTCCGCGTCGCTCAGGCACGCCGGCGCCGCGCTCGCCTGTACACACACCAAACACCTCTATTCTACTACACGAGTTCTGCGCCCTTCATGCATTGCACACTAACTAACGCTCAATTCTCCCTATGTGTACAATTACACGGGCTCTACGCCCTTAATACTTTATTCTTATGTATTCAGAAACGTTACCTCCACACTAGGATTTTCTCATGTATCGTGGGGGCAGTTTACATGCAAACAAATTTGACAAGGACATTATTTTTATTATTATTATACAAGATTACAAGCCTATTAATGTTCCACAAGGCTGCGTGCTATCACCAACGCTATTCCTGCTGTATATTAATGATATGTTGCATACCGGTAACATTCATTGCTATGCGGTTGATAGCACTGGTGATGCTCTATACACCAGCCGAGCCAATATTACTCGGGTAAACGTCGCCGAGTACCGGAACAAACTTGTATCTGAAATTGAGTCTTTGCTGAACAAAGTCTCTGATTGGAGGCGACTAAGTTTAGTCCAGTTTAATCCTCGGAAGACACAAGTTTACCGCTAAAAAATCTTCTATTATATTATTAAGTGGCGAAGTTTGCGAAGTCACTTATTATATTACTTGTCCGTCTGTCCGTCTGTCCGTCTGTCCGTCCGTCTGTCCGTCTGTCCCACGATTATTTCGAGAACGGTTTCGAATTTTCAAATTCTGTTTTCAGCAATCGATTACTGATCACCCAGGCATCTGAACCTCCTATTTTGAAACTGATTGCTCAACGGCAACCGTTAGAAACCGCTATAAAGCTGATTGCTTCGCCACTTTGCTATGCTGTTAGCTTGCTAGGTTTATCTATCATTTAAAGGTGTTGGTACATCTTTATGGTCCTTCGAGCTCCGTAGCGGGACCGAAAATTCGAGTTAAAGACCCGGATTAGAGTTTAGTGACCGGAAAGTGTTTTCGCTCATTTTTTTATAACTGGCTTTACGGCTCTGGGTTCTAGCCCTTCTAAGCTTGTAGTAACAATGTATAACTATTCTTCACAATACACTGCTTCACAATATGTTGATGCATCACATTGTGCAGCCCTTGGGAGATTTTGACGGCAACTTGAGCCAGCAGACAGCTGACAGTTGGCAATGGTATTTCAAGGCGCCTAAGCAGACACCTTATGTTGAGAATCACATCACCATCAGAGCACTTTCACCGTTTCACCGTTTCCACTCATAGTTCACATGCGTAGAAAATACACAAAATCGCACCAATTTTGCATATCAAAGTCCACTTCAAACCATTATATAAACAATAATACAGGAGCAGCAAACCGCCACCGATCAAGTTTGCGCCAAAACTGTCGTTTCCACTCAGTGACCTATTGCGACATAGTGTACTAAATGACGTGTGCAATAGGTTTTCAGTTTGTGCAGCTTCTTATCATTATCATTAAGCTCCGGCCATCAGTATAATATAAACAATAATACAGGAGCAGCAAACCGCCACCGATCAAGTTTGCGCCAAAACTGTCGTTTCCACTCAGTGACCTATTGCGACATAGTGTACTAAATGACGTGTGCAATAGGTTTTCAGTTTGTGCAGCTTCTTATCATTATCATTAAGCTCCGGCCATCAGTATAAACAAAAATAAATCGTGGCCTCGTTACTCCTACGATTGATTTTTGATTACACCATTTTTGAAGACTCGTTACGACATGGAGCACCGCCTAGTAGTAGCATCTTGGAACGTTTCAAGAGTACCTAAGTCTAATTTACGAAACTGATTTTGTTTAATATGATTTAGGAAACGCCGTCATTATTTATGTGCGCACTATACGAATGTGATTAAAGTTTATTTCAAAAAAGTATGTAGCTTTACTTCGTATTTGCCTAAAAACAGTCATTGTCGTAAATGAAAAGACAACTACATGGCATATTTACCGTGCCAGCTGCCCGCCTGGAGGAAGTTCGATCTGGGGGACATTATTATGCACCCTACTTACACCCCATTCATATCATACACTCCCCAGCTGTTCACGTACCCAGCAGTCCCTGAGCACGACGTACTGCGCGTGCGCGCCGGGCCAGTGCGGCGGCAGCACGCCCCACACGCGACCGCGCAGCCGGCTGCCCGCACCCGCGCGCACCACCTCGCCGCACACGTCGCGCCCCACCACCAGCGGGAACTCTACCTCCGTGCCCCCCGCGCCCCCCACGCCCTCTAGCGACCGCGCCACGTTCAGCATGCGCGCGCCGTACCCGCCTGTGCATGTGCATATGTTTCTACATTGTAACAAAACGAACACCCCGTCGTCGTATTCACATATGAACGAGCAACAGGAAAAGCGACAGTTTCTAAGACACGCCCCACCGAGCAGACGTAAGACTCAATAAAGGAATTTCTTTAATAGCTTGTGTGTGTGCAGAGAACTGCAGACTCTTTTAGTCCACTTGATAGTAAGTGGGAGCTGTAGTCCATAGATAATATCCAAAGAATACCAAAATGCAGATACATTATCACCCCTGAGAACTAAGATGAAATGCCTTGTCTCCAGTAAAAACGGTCTCCGGATCTCTGCGAAAGACAGCAGCTATAAGCTGCTATTTTACTCTCGTATTTTGTGAGAGCGTGGTCCTGCCCTGGTCAATCCAACCATTTGTGCTACATCCATAATATTACTGAAAATGGCTCTACTATGTATAATGCGAGTACATGTGCCACATATTTCTGGCAAGAGTTATTCATTGTACTGACTAAGAATTATATAAGAATTTTGTATCATGAATGTTGTGTAATACGGACCAAGCATAGCAACATCGAGTGGGTTGATGGAGGTGGTGCGCACGCGCACGAGCAGCTGGTCGGGCGCACGCAGCGGCGGCACGCGCGCCTCGTCCAGCCGCAGCTCCGCCAGCGGCCCGTAGCAGTGCGTGCGCCACGCCAACATCCGCGCCGCGCTCGACACCGCCTCTCGCTGCATGATCCTACCGATCTATACACCACCTACAATACATGGACAATATATACGACAGCAAAATGGAGTTCATTATTACATCTCGCTCTATGGGTACCATAAGGCTAAGTCACCAAATATAATGATTATATTAGATTAACCTATACCCAGAATATTTAAAATATATTTAAACTACAGGAAAGAGCTTACCATGCATTGCATTAACATTGTTAGAGACCTTTTTGAACAATTAAACATCTTAATGAGGACATCAGATATCTCAGTGTCCTCGTTAATGATAAACTGACGTTTGAAAATCATATAATAGGTCTTTCGGCTCGAGACAGGAAGGTTTGTTCGTATTGTAAAGCATCTGCGTGACGTATCAGGTTTAAATACTCTGAAATTCGTGTATTATGTGTTATGCCAGTTGTTTATAACTTACTGTATTACTTTCTGGCGAAGTGCAGCAAAAACTTTCCTGATCAGAGCTGAGAATATTAAACAGTTGATTATACAATAAGGACTATTCCCAAGCAGCACACAAGCGTTATGAACATCAATATACCAGCCCATATAGAACTTAGAGTTCTATTAGAAGCGTATAAGAGTATCGAAAAGAGATTGTATACTTATAAGAGTGGCTTATGAGTTATTATACAGCTCAAGCTGTATAAAGTCTGTATTATGGGATGTAAGTAAGCTGAGGGTTCTTAATCAGAATATGAAAACTCTACTATACAGCTTTAAGTATTTTGTTACACTTCAATCTGATTTTATCATTAAAGCTGTATAGAAGCTGTTTTTGCATGCTGTCACTTGCTTATTACAGCTTTAAGTGTTATAATAGTATCATTCAAATATTATTTCTGTACAATGGTGTATGTGAACTCCCTTCTAAAAATATTCTTATGGCGTAATTGTACACTCTTGTAACAACAGTAGTTTTATAACTTCTGTCTATGAGAGTGATATAAAACTAAAAAAATAAGTAACAGCTATAGTACAGACCAAGTCTGTATAAGTAATATAATATCGCCATTTTGAATGCGTAATTGCGTGTTTAATATATTGTGCTATAGTGAACAAATTAATTTGTTATGTTATCAATATGTGTAAAAAAAAAGATTGGGTGCAGTTAGAAGAAGGATTAAAAGGAAATATTTAAATATTACAAATTATCAACGAAATAATAGTGATACTGAAGAATATAGAAATACTTTAATAAATCAGACAAGCTACAGTCAAGCGTCAATCCCATCGACGGCTAACAAAGAGGGTTCCGTAACAAAAACATTAAACAGTGTTAATCATGATCACAGTTATGTCAAATATAACTTAGTTTTCGGCACCTGATTATGATGATTTATCATGCAGCAGCACAAGTACTTCAAATGATAATAACAGCGAATTTTCAAATAATCTATTTATTTTGCCAGCAAACTGAAGAATTTGGCCACAGAAAGAAATATATCTTAAGTAGCTTTAAATTATTTAGCTACAATTACAAATTGTAGATTTTATTAGTTAGATATATTAGCATCTAATCGCTTTTTTGGCCATCTTAAAAAGCCTTTTAATTACCACAAACTTGGTACAACGAAAATGCAATTTTTCGCTTTTTCTATGGTTTCCAAAATTTTAAACGGCATATTTTCCTAAAAAGTAAAATAAAACCAGTATAAGATACACAACACAGTCAAATCACTTCACAAAAGTTAAATTATGTATCAAATAAAATAGCTAACTCTTTTGGTTTTGCCGTACCTACGTGACGTAAAAGTGTGAATAGAAAACGATATGCGTATGCGCTTGCCAGGAGTTACCTATCAACTAAGCATAATAACAAAATAAACAGCATGCTCGTACTGGTACCGTACTGCTGAGCGAGATAAAATATTCTGTCATAAAATGTTAGATAGCTTTAATTCTTTTACTCCACTTAACATTAGAAAGAAAATATGTATAGCTAATCTTTATTTGCTAAAGGTAGTCATATTTTTGGTTTGGTTTGTGAATTTAACTGAATCAAAGGGATAGTAATTTATTGCCAATAAATACAATCATTTCGATTAAATCGATGGTTTTTGGTTAGTACAAAAATAAAAAAAATATTTTTTTCGGTTTATTAACTTTGTCTGTGTGGCTTTATATAGTCTCTGTCTTAAAAGAAGTGAAAGAAGTAGGCACTTTTTGTTCTTGTCCATAAAATAAAACAACAAAATTACTTAAACACGGTTACATCTTAAAATATTATTATTTAAATGAGATAAAGTGAAGAAGGGATAAAGTGTTGTTTCTAAGACAAAGGTTTTTCATCTTTTATACATATCTCTAAAGAGAATTAACTGTGATGTTTTAAAAACTACTATACAGCGTTAGTAATCAAAATATTCTATTATACAGCTGATTAAAAACTAATGTCTGTATAATAGAATCCATAACATACATAGTATAGCTACTAAGACTATAAGACCCTCGAAATATCCTTTAGGCTGTTTAGCAAATTGTCGCCATCTTAGGATCCATAAAAACAAAATTTAAATTGTAAATTTAGGAATATGAGACATTAGTTTTAGCCTAAACCATTATTTTTAGTTCTAACCTATAAAATCTATATTTACTTACCATATTTAGTATTTTGTCCTTATATTATTTCGTTATTTTGCTGGCGCGTCTATTTTTTGATAGAAATCATATACAAGTTTACCATAAATCTAATTTTGCACTTTCTATTCACCGGTTAACACCGTCAAAACTCAACTCCAATCCAAGTAATATTAATATGTAATATAATCTTTCACTCACTTAATGTCGCCATCATTCAATAAAGTATATAAATAAATCTATTAAGTCATGTTTGTCATAAATTCATTTGTGATACCGTTCAAACAGCAATTTAGAACTTTTATCGTTAAAAGTTACTTATAAGATAGCATTTGTAGTGTTATAGTTTCCTTGTACACCAAATAACAGCTATAATACAGCTAATATACAGCGCCTTTTGTGCTTGTACAGCTACTGTACAGCGCTATTAGCGCATAAAGCTGTATAATTTGTGCCAATTTTTTACTTGTAAGAGCTGTATAAGCGCTTATACAGACTTTGTACAGCCAGTAAATGCAGCCTCTAGTATAAAAAGGAACTCCAATACAGCTCGTATACAGCTTGCATGCTGCTTGGGTTATTTGTAAGACAACTTTTCATATTGAACACCTCCCTAACTGTTTATAAATCTACTCTGGCATCTTCAGAGTTTAAGAGATTATTGAAACATCAACTCTGCTTTCTCTCAACGTTTTGGGCAATTCGTGAGAACTCAAGTTTACAACTCCGTCTTTAAATATTGCGATATAAGATAAAAATCAGTGATGGAAGCTAAAAGAGCCATAATAAAATGGTTAGTTACTCTGAGCCGAAATCTTAATCTTAAATCTACTTATATAAAATATATGAATACAGAAGGTAATATCCATATGCCTCTAGTAGGTAATATTCATATATATCTATCAGCAAATAATTATTTTGTGAACATCGGTAAAAGTCTTGCTGAGCATATAATAAACAATTCTAACAATAATCATGAATACAGGGCCACTTCCTCTACTCAAAGAAACTGCCAATTAATCTCCTTTGCATTAGTAGATACGGATGCTACTGAGGTAGAAAGTATTATAATGGGACTGAAAGAAACGAGCGCGGTTGGTTGGGATGGCATACCCACTAGTATATTAAGAAACTATAGACAAATTCTAGTACCAACATAAACTCAAGGCCAAATTCACCCCCCCCCCCCATCAACATGGTAGCGGAATTAAATGAAAGACTACCCCAGGAGGGTACCAGCACCCCTGGAGAATCCCTCGCTGAGCATTCACGACCGAACTACTCCACTCCTGAGCGTGGGTGCTCAGGCTGCCCCGCGTAGTCTTGGGGGGGGGGGGTCAAAATTCCGCTCACGACTAATACTTCTCGGGGCAAGCGGAGCTATAAAACCAAGGCGACCCCTGTCACGCTATCTGTGAATTTTTCATCATGTGAATCAGGGGCACTTCATTCCAACCTTAACGCTGTCCATTACCATCTAGAGACGGCGAAGCCGGCCTTGCTCTTTTTAACTGAGACTCAGGTGTTCTCTCCGGCTGATACTTCATATCTTTCCTAACCGGGGTACAAATTAGAAGAGTCCTTTGTGCCCCGGGCTGGAGTTTGCGTATACGTCAGAGAGGACATCTGTTGTCCCTGTCCTGTCCATCCTATGGTTGCGCGTAGACAGTGACGACCATACCCGCGTCTACGGGTGCCTCTATAGGTCCCATAGCGGTAATGCCGACACAGACCGACTCATCGACCGTGTCCAAATGGCTGTAGACTCCGTGCTACAACAGGTCCCATCCGCAGAGATCGTAATACTCGGTGATTTATACGCCCACCACGCTGAATGGCTTGCTTCTCGTTTAACCGATCATGCGGGTAGGTCTGTCTATGACTTTGCCTTGGCATACGCCTACGCGGATCCCAGATGTGGCGGATCATGTACCATCCCTGTTGGACCTTCTGCTGACCCATCCGGACGGATATCAGGTCTCCGTCGATGCCCCTCTGGGCTCTTCGGGCCATTGTCTGATCCGGAGTACGGTGCCACTCACGCTCCAATCGCAGTTGCAATTTGCAGCTTGACACCGTGTTTGGCACTATAGGTCGGCCGATTCGGACGGGATGCGGCCTTTTCTGCCGACTTCCAAAAAGGAGACAGTACTCAATTCGGGTGTATGTTTTTTTTTATGTGTGTTACCTCATAACTTTGTACTGGGCGAACCGATTTCGATAATTCTTTTTTTATATGGAAGCTGATAGTTCTCGTGTGGTCCCATATGAATTTGATCAAGGTCAGACCAATGGTTATTGAGTTATTCTTAAATAACCTATATTGAAGTCGCTTATATTGAAGTCGGCTGTACAAAATTTTTAATTTTAAATTATGCATCCTACCCTTGGGGGCGGGTTTGCTTCTCGCCGGAAGATCCCAGCGTTGTTGCTGATGTGGTACTTCAGGGTATGGAACTTTTTATTCCATCCTCTGTGGTGCCTATCGGAGGCAGATCCCAGCCATGGTTTGGCCACTCCTGTAAACTAGCATCACGCTATAAGCAGGAGTGCTACCGGGCTTCGGCTGACGCATCAATGTCTCCTTCAAAAGCAAAAGCGTTAATACCAAGGCAAGGTCTGAGCACATTGGCAGAATTGGCGAGAAGCTAGTTCGCCTTCCTTCGGGAACCCATGCATTCTGATCTCTCGCCAAGGCTGTCCAAGGGAACTAGATGAGCAGAGGCAGTAGAGTCCAAGGGGGAGGCTTTGGCCGTTAGTTTGGACAGAGCGAAGGCCTTCGATCGGGTCTGGCACAAAGCGCTTCTTTCGAAGCTTCCTTCCTATGGACTTCCCGAGAAATTGTGCAAATGGATCACCACTTTCCTTGCTGATCGGAGCATCAAGGTTGTAGTAGACGGTGCATGCTCTGATTTCAAGCCTATCAACGCTGGTGTTCCACAAGGCTGGGTGCTATCACCAGCACTGTTTCTCCTGCGTATCAATGATATGTTGCAAACTGGTAACATTCATTTCTATGCAGACGACAGCACTGATGATGCCTTATATACCGGCCGTGCCAATATTTCTCGGGAAAACGTCGCCGAGTACCAGGACAAACTTGTGTCTGAAGTCGAGTCTTTGCTGAACTAAGTCTCAGATTGGGGGCGACTAAATCTGGTCCAGTTCAATCCCCAGAAGACACAAGTTTGCGCGTTTACTACTAAAAAGAACCACTTTGTCGTTTCTCCTCAATTTCAAGGCACTCCCCTTGCTGCCTCAGCTAGCATCGAAATCCTCGGCGTGGATATATCGAATAGTATGCAGTTTCGTGGTCACTTGGAACGGAAGGCCAAATTGGTCTCTAAAAAGCTTGGCGTGCTCAGCAGAGCGAGACAGTATTTCATGCCGGCACATCGCTTGCAACTTAACAAGCGCAAGTTCGGTCTCACATGGAATACTGTTCTCATCTCTGGGCCGGGGTACCCCAGTGCCAGCTCCTTCCACTTGACCGCATCCAGCGCAGAGCGGTTTGAAGCGTCGACGATCGAGTTCTTTCTGATCGGCTCGATACACTGGCACTGCGTAGGGATGTTGCATCCCTTTGCATTTTCTATCGAATTTACCACGGGGAGTGCTCTGAGGAATTGTTCGGATTAATTCCAGCCGCCAAATTTCACGAACGTACGTCGCGTCAAAATTCACGATACCATCCTCACCATCTTGTTGCATGGCGGTCCACGACTGTGCGTTTTACTAGAGTTTTCTTCCTCGTACAACTTCTCTGTGGAATTGTTTACCACCGGCGATTTTTCCAGACCGATACGACTCAGGGACCTTCAAGAAAAGAGCTTACACCTTTCTAAAAGGCCAGCAACGCATCTGCTATTCCACTGGTGTTGCGGTTGTTCATGGGCGGCGGTAGTCACGTACCATCAGGTGAGCCGCATGCTCGTTAGCCCCCTCTTCTATAAAAAAAAATCATATTTTGTGAATTTGCCCCTCTGAAGGAATTTTCCCAGATTATTTAAAAAAAGCCATTATAGTTCCAGTACATAAATCGTGGGACAAAAAAGTTCTTCTACCGTAAAAGGTTGTGAGATCCCTGTAATACCAAGTCGGTTAACTTATTCAGTCCCTACTTAAGGGTCCTTCTGTCTCAAGTTATTACGTAATTAACTAACCTAACAACATCTTATAGTGACCATATCAATATTAAAAATATTTTATGTTTTAAATAAATAGATTGACTTGGCCATCGCATGAAAACAATGTACCTCAGAAGTAATACATATTATTACTTATTATAAGTTAGATGGATTAGTGCGATTGCTAAGTCAATCTATGTATTTAAAACATAAAAGATTTTTAATATTGATATGGTCACTATAAGATGTTGTTAGCTTAGACTTGAGACAGAAGGACCCTTAAGTAGGGACTTCATAAATTAACCGACTTGGTATTACAGGGATCTTATAATTTTTTACGGTAGAAGAACTAAGTTGCGAGACTTGGTGTTTTTTACAAGTTATGTTTTTCATGGCATATATTCTTTTTCCTATGCGCAACTTACAGTGCGCATAGGAAATAGATTACCAAAGCGCAATTAACAGTGGTAGAGCCACGCGGCAGCTTTTGCTGTCGCACGGATGGGCCGGCTCGAACCGGGGTGGTACCACGATCTCACAGAAAACCAGCGTGAAGTAGAGGTTTACCTCTGCGTTTCGCTTGGTGAGTGCAGGTGGCCGGAGGCCCTTTTTACTGGAAATGAGGCATTCCATCTTAGTCCTCACGGGTGACAACGCATCTACATTTTGAATTGTAATGGAGGATAGATGTAGATGTCTATGGGCCGCAGCAGCCACTTACCATCAGGTGGACTGTGTGCTCGTTTGTCACCCTTATCCTATAAAAAAAAAACTCAACAGAACATGAAACCATTCCAGAAATGTATGCACATCAATGTTGCTCAGTCGCAGAGTCTTAATGTAACTGCCCAGTTATTTTTAATACAAAAACTATTAAATACCTTGGAATAATTATAAATTCTACTATCACATTAAAAACTCACATAGACCACCTGTGCAATAGAGTCCGTAAACTGTTTGTTTTTGAAAAGATTCGTTCTTTTGCTGATATTAAGGTAGTAACGCAAGTATATTTCGCATTATGTCAATCAACTCGCGCCTATTGTATAAACTCTTGGGGAGGAGCAGCTAAAACTACACTGCTACCATTGGAACACGGTCAAAGAGCTGTATTAAAAGTAGCAACATTTCGCCCTATCCTATTCCTGTCCCATCTCTTATATAAATCCTACAATGTCCTCTCAGCGCCAGTAATTCGTTATGAGTACGATACTAAAACAGCACTTAAAATTGCTCTACAGAAGAAAGGTTACTGATAAAAGACGCCAAGATAAATCCATTGAAACTAACATTAGATTAAGGCATTTTACATTCCTTGGCCCTTTTCTGTATAATCAAGTCAACGCAATTTTGTACACGTATCCATTAAAATCGTAAACTCGTACCGGTAGGCGAAGTGTAGGGCGACCCCCCACTAGATGGAGTGACGACCTGGTAAGACATTCAGGAAGTCGATGGATACAGGTGGCTCGGGACCGTGCTTTGTGGCATTCCATGGGGGAGGTCTATGTTCAGAAGTGGACTTATGAAAGGCTGTAATGATGATGATTATGATCATGATCCATTAAAAATGGTAGATTGTAAAAATACCATCTGGCAGTAGAGCTTTTTGGTCTCTCGCCAAAGTGGTCGAGACAAGCTTCTGTCGGTCTACACTGCCTCCGCTGGTAAAACCAGATGGCTCACTGGCGCATGCGCCTAAGTAGAAAGCGGACTTATTTGCTTCTCTTTTTGCTTGCAATTCGCATCTGGACAGTAGCAACAGCGTACCATTTCAATTACCTCACTGCGGTACCTCTACGTCAGAGGTCCGTATCACCAACAAGGAGGTTCTTAAAACCTTGCGAAGTCTAGACGTGAACAAAGCTAGTGGACCTGATGGTATACCAGCTATAGTTCTAAAGGTCTGTGCACCTGACTTGTCTCCTGTGTTGACACGCTTGTTCCGCCTCTCATTCAGGACTGGAACAGTGCCCAAATCTTGGAAGCTGGTCAATGTGCAACCTGTACCTAAAAAAGGTAGCTATACTGACCCTGCCAACTATCGGCCTATTTCAATTACCAATTCATTATACGCTCTTGCAGAGTATGGACTCTGCAAGAGCGTATATTGAACGCCCACCTTATTTCATACCTAGAGCAAAATGATCTCCTCAATGATCGCCAGTACGGGTTTCGCTGAAATCGATCATACACCTTCTAGCGTATGCCATTCACATATGGGGCGAAGCCCTCGAGAACAGTGGTGAAGCACTTGCTGATTCCCTCGATGTTTCGAATGCCTTTGACAGGGTTTGGCACGCTAGTCTATTGGGCAAGCTTTCAGTGTACGGCTTATCCCCTGGCCTGATTGCCTGGGTGAAGGACTTTCAGTGAACGGTCTCTCCGAGTCGTCGTCGATGGCTGCTCATCCGATACTGTGGCGACTAACGCCGGTGTCCGTTATCTCCGCAACTCTCTTCCTGTTGCATATAAATGATCTGCTAATTCCCGGTGTCTAGGGCTATGTAGAAGACAGCACAGTTGTGGAGAGATACCAACCAGGTGCCCGGGCCAGTCGGGGTCGAATCCAGTCAGAAAGAGAGGCTATGGTTGAGCGTGTGAATCTCACACTACTGGCAGTCTCCGAATGGTGCGATGCCAATCTCGTGATATTCAACCCCTCCAAAACACAAGCGTGTATTTTCACCGCTAAAAGGAGCCCGCTCACCTTAGCTCCTACTTTCCGGAATGTATCCTTGGAGTACACCGCCTTCAGTTGTTAGGGGTTAAATTTTCTCCGAACCTCAATTATGGGCGGTTCATTGAGTCCAGAGCCAAAGCAGCTGCAAGGAAACTAGGTGTCCTTGCAAAGGTGCGGCGTACTTCACGTCGGGGCAGCTTCTTACCTTATATAAAGCGCAAGTCCGGTCGTGCATGGAGTACTGCTGTCACATATGGGCTGGTGCTGCCAAATGCCACCTGGCAGCGTTGGACTCAGTGGAGAGACGTGCTAAGAGGCTGATTGGTAACCTTGATTTGGTTCAAACCAATCTTGTCAGGCTCGAGCACAGGCGCAGAGTAGCCAGTCTCTCGGTATTCTATAGGATGTATTTCAGTAAGTGTGCGCAAGAATTACACGCTTTAGTTTCTCCCTCTCCTTTCCACCATCGGACAACCAGGCGGTCGGCGGGTCTTCATCCCTTTGTTGTCGATATTCCACGCATTAGGACCAATAGGTTTGCTTCCTCTTTTATAATGCGCACAGCAAAGGAGTGGAATAATTTGCCGACGTCTATCTTTCCGTCTGAATACAATCTGGGCGTCTTCAAGGCAAGAGTGAATAGGCTTTTGTTACGCTTAGACAGTGCGATTGACTATCTAGGGCTGCATCATCACTTATCACCAGATGGGATAGTGGTCAAGCACTGGCTTATAATAAGTAAAAAAAAAATGTAATTCGAACATGGTTACAAAATTTGTCATAGGATGATACGGAAAAGTTGCTGATTGTTTTAAGTTACTTAAAATCATAAGTAAATTAATGATAATGTATTTTACCGAATGTACCGTAATTAGTTGGTAAGTTATTCATTTTAAATAAGAAACAGAAAATATTTGTAAATGTATCTATTATATTACATATTATATAAATGTATATATGCACATACACCTGAGATACAGGTTTATCCCAGGTGCCTGTTATTGTAGATTATTTTAAATGAACATATTGTTTGAATTAATTGTACAGTTTATAAACAAAATTATTATTATGGGGTACATATCTATAAAGTTTGCTCATCTGGTTGGACAGTATAAATATATAATTGTAAATGAACATGGTAAACATACATAAATATCAATAAAATAAAATAAATACCTACATAAAAATACATAAATATATATAAACCCAACACGATCAAATTATTATTATTATGAGGGGTATCTATATATTTTTCTCATCTGGTTGGGCTGTATAAATATCAACAAAGCAAAATAAATACATAAAAATACATAAATAAATAAAAACCCAACCAGATGGAAGCCCTCGGCAGGGGAGACCAAAGGGCCGAGGGTTAGGGGGAAAGGGAAAGAAATCGGCGAACGATGCGGGCGGTATCGAGGAGCACCGCATTCTGCATTAGAGCTTGGAGCGGTCCGTCATGGAGTCCTAGTCGCCTCAGATGTCCCGAGATTAACCCGTTCTCAGAAACGACTACAGATATGATTTCGGCCGGCAGTCCGCCCTACATATCGGTCACCTCGTGAGTCAGGTCCAGATATTTTGTTCGCTTACCTGTTCGGCTTTCACGAGGTTCTCGTCATACGGCAATTATTTTTAAAATGTTATAATTTTGGGTATTTCTATCTGGTATAAATATAGACACAAAATGATGTGAGATATAATAAAAGAAATGTATGTTGAATAATAAAATAAATAGAAAATATATTATTATATTATAGTATATATTTATAATAGCCAACCAAAACCAACAAAACAAACCAACAAAAAAAAATATTATTGAATCCTTAACTTTGAATAAAATTATAATTAATATTATATTTTCCTTATGATTTTCAGCAAAAGCAATTATATACAATAGTAAATAATATTTTCCTAGTAATTACTGTATTGAATATTATATGTATATATTATTCTAATGACTTCTAGTTTTTTTTTTCTTAGACATTCAATGACATTTTGCCATTTTTTTAAATACATTTCATTAATTTTTTAGGTAATACACACCGACTAAATCTTTGAAAAAATCCGACATTATTTTAATTATGTAACACCATTATTAAACACATATTCTATGCAAATAAATGCATTGAATTTGTGTCTATAAAATATAACATGTTTTATTATAGTTTAGAATTTATAAGTAGCAATATTTTGTTTATTATCTATTTCTTATTTTACCTATAATTATTTGTTTTTATAAATATATATATATATATATATATATGGTGAGGTGGGGTAAGACTAACATAGTTTCCTACATAGAATTATTACGCATTATTGCGTAATAATTCTATGGTTTCCTACCAGACAGAAAAAAAACGGTTTTTATGAAGAAGTTGTTTGCCTTACCTTTTGAGGTATAAATTCTACTGACATGACGATAAAATAAACTAATATGATTATAAAGATTTTTGTATAAGTGTTTTCGAAATGGTAATTTTGAAGAAAATGTAAAACAACAAAAACTGTTAGTCTTCACCCGCCAACTGGGGTTAGACTAACAGAAATGTTTTTGGTTTAACATACATACTTTATGCAGTTTCTAAAGAAAATTCGTATATGTTAACCATGGTTACTTTCATTTTTAATCTTATGGATTCTAATCCAGTTTAGAGACTCTTTAAACTTTAAAGAGTTCCTTAATTAGTTATATGTGTAAATATAAATAAGGGGCAAGACAATCAAAATTAGGGGTATCAAATAATTTTTCTTTTGTATTTGTAAAATATACAATACAATTCCAACTTTATTGCTTCACTCTTAAAATTTTGTTCTTTCTTTTAATTTTCCCCTCAGTAATATTTAAGTCTAGTTTCACCCAATTTCATTTGTGTACTGTATGGAGACTGTATATGTTGCAACCCCAACCCCACTTGCATTCCACTGGAATGTTAAGCCATTGTAATTGTTACGGCCGGCAGCTGCCCATCCCAGGAGTAGAATCCTTCGCGGCCCATAGACGAAGAAGCTACAGGCAGATGCTGGTCGGGCGTCCTGACGCCAAGGGTTAAAAGTCTAATTACATTAAACAATCCGGGGGGAGCGTTACAATTATTGAACAGAGCTTACTTACCTCTATTCAAGGCGACTGGTCCCTCAGGATTCGGTCAGGTCTCGTGTGGATGTATTGTGCTAGAAAGTAAAGGTCAGTGATGTGTATTTGGGTGTGGCTGGTAGTGTTATTGACCTTATTTGACCGTTCCCCCTGCAGCAGTTCGGCCCTCAGCTCCTCTCCAAGCTAAGGTCGCCTTCCGCAGTCACTTTCTTCCTTTGTTACGATTGACTCGCGAAAATGAACACAGAACGTACGGGTCAAAGGTCACCGTTATTTCTAGAATATTAACTACCGCACTAGTAACTAATACAGTCGAATCCACTTATACAGATTCTGCGTTAAACCTAAAGTCCCGGGTAAACTCTCAACACGCGCTACCATTCCCAGTGGTATATTTACTATACGCGCCTAACATAAAATTAGATCTAAGAGCTCCCAAACAAAAGGACTGCCTTCTCTTTCGACGCGAAGAAGGCATCTAATTTTTCGCTCTCGACTCCCACCGTTCAGTCAACTCGGACGTTCAACACACACAAACGTCATTCCGTATCGACCGAGCCGAGTGCCATCTAACGTCGATGCCTGACACTAACGCTTTTGCGTGAACAAACCCCCGTCCCGGACATAAGGATTTAGGTCCGCGAGCAAACCGGTCAGCGGGACAGGGTCGCGACGGCAAGTTGCAAGATCGAATCTACACCCAAACTAGGCCACCCTACGCACCCAATCAGATCTTGCAACCCTGACCAACGCCTCAAAATTACAGCCCCAACGTGGGCTAGCCGGAAAGTTGAACTGGATGCCCTTCCTGGTCATCGCAGCACATAAATAAGTCCTATTTCTAGACAGAAGTCAGACGACCTCCTTCAAACACCTATCTGCGCTCCTATGATTAGTTCCGCAACTCGACCGGATCAGGTCTGCAAACAGCGACGCGACACGAAGCGGCCCAGAGGGACCTTCAAGCTTCAGTGCAGAGAGCACCCCCAAATTCCCCATGAACGTCGTCTGTGGAGAGCTGAACGAAACGCACAGATGGTCCCTAGCAGGTGATCCTATGCTCATATTTCAACTAATTTTTCAAAAGCATCAATGTTCAATTACAGAATTAATTAAAACAAGTAATCACCGATGCACATAGGTCAACTTGGCAAAGTAAACAAAACAATAAACGTAAGGGACAGCCCTATTTCTTATTTCAAATAAATATCTTAGACAGTGCCAACAAAATCTAAACCAAAAGAGAATTGACTCCTATTTCCTTCGGCAACCACAGGGTTATCTAATTTCAACCTTCCTTATCACAAAGAAAAATGATTAAACACTATCACAAGCATTAAAAAAGGGCACACAATTTAATCTCAATTTTCCGTGCAACAATAAATGCAGTGATCAAATGTATTTACAAAAAATATGCAGCAGCATTTAAAGGAGTATTTTAAATTCAATTCTCTTAATCATAACCGCTACAATATGAATTTCGCGGAAAACCCAAAAGCATTTTAATTTAAATTTAAAGAATTTTTAACTAAGTGCTCGACCAAACCAAATCCAATACCCCTTGAGAGCGTGATTCAACTCTCCAGGGGGCCCTAATCTTCCCACCACCAAGTGGAGGCCACACCGCGTGAACCTGAGACTAACAGAGCGCAACCGCTAACAGTCGCCACTCGGGTTGTACGCCCTCACTGAGGCCGTCGGCAACAGAACAGCTTGACAAGTGGACTGTTGACGGCTTAAGGCTCAGTAGAGGCAGCCATAGTGGGAGCTAAGGCGGCAGCTAGCTAGGGCCGCCTCCATCAAATGGGGTACAGTGGTACACCAGTCGCGGCCACTCAGCTAACGGGAGTGAGAAGGGTCCAGCGGACTGATGAGTGGCCGTGAAGTTCCTCTCCGCACGCTGAGGGGGTGTGATGACACCCCCGCCCCTGGGGGAATTACCCCCCGACTGTTCGGGGGAGGGACCCCTTTCAAACCTAGGGGCCTGGTGGCTAGCCGGAGGGAGCCGAGCGTCGCCCGTCAAAGGGCATGGCGGAGCGCCCCCGCCCGTGGGGGTCGAGGGCCTGGCAGCGACCCGAGAGGAGACGCCGTTCGCACCCAGGCACAGTACGGCATGGTGATTGCCCTGGCAATGCAGACAGGGCCGCCGGTGCGGACAGTCTCGCTGGAGGTGCCCTTCCAAACAGGAGTAGCACCAGCGGCGCTCCTTGGCGATAGTTCGCCTCGCCGGACTCGGCTTACCTAATAATTTTGGGCAAGACGTTACCCGGTGATCAGATGCTCGACAATAGGAGCAGGGGGGGGGTTGACGACGACTTGCCCGGCGGATTTCGCCTCTCACTGGGCACGGCTCGTAAGTCGTCGACGGCGCCCGCCGCGTGCTCGATCTGTCGGCACTGCTCCTCCAAAAACCGCAGCAGGTCATAGAAGGGCGGAATATAGGAGGCCTCGTCCCCGCCGTACCTCTCCTCAAAATGCATTTGAAGGTCGAGAGGTAGACGGGACAGCACGATGCGGAGCAACAAGAAGGCCCATTCGCCCACTGGTAAATCCAGCCGCCTCAACATATTACAGGCCACCAAGACTGGATCCAACAGGTCCGGACGTAGTCTGGCCCGGTCACTCAGCAGCGGGAGGCTCAGAAGCTGCTTAACATGTTCGTCCGCAATTCGCCGGACGTTGGCGTATCTTCTGGCTAGGAGGTCCCGAGCAGTCTGGTAGGCGTCGTCCGACAAGCTCAAATGGCTGACAACGCCCAGGGCCTCCCCCTCCAGTGAGGCCAAGAGGTACGCCATCTTCTGGCTCGGAGTCAAGTCACTCCGGGCGTCCACTAGGCCGTCGAAAAGACCAACGAAGGTCAGCCACTCGGAAAGGACCCCGGAGAACTTTGGCAAGTCCAGAGTTGGGAGTCGTCCCAACAGCTCCGGCTGAGGCTGCTTCCGAACGGACTCGGGCAGGCCACTCGTCCGAGCTTCACGCGCCTCTTCGGCATACCTGCCTTCAGCCTCGATCAACTCGTCCGTGAGCCACAAGAACTGCTCGTAGTCTGCGAAGCAGGAGTCCAGGACTCCCTTTTCCACATCCGAATCCTCGAGCTCAGCGTAAGTCTCCTCCACTGCAGCCCTTCGAGCATCGACCTGCTCGAACCGCTTCATCAAATTATGGACCCTATCCGGTCGACCTATCAAAGCATGGGCGCTGGTGGCCCAGCGTAACTCAGTCCGCAGGCAACGGATTAGCATCTTGGGCGAGGACATCACTACTAAATACAAATTACGACGCCGCTCGAGCACAATTACAAAAATAACAAATAAAAAATACAAAAAAATTAACAGCTAACCAATGCAGTTCCTATCAAATCGAGTTGAATAGAAATTACACAAATAAGAACCGCTATTTATTAAATCAAACACAAGTTAGTACAAAAGAAAAGGCAAATCAAATTAACAATAACAAATACTAGTGCGATCAAATCAAGTTAAATTCAAATTACGTAAATACAAATTACCACTCTTTAGTTCAAATACAAATTACAATACGAAAGATACATAACGAAGATACACATCAACAAAAAATACCTTGCTCGGAAATCGACCCTTCGATAAGTAATACACTACAACCATCCGACAACGATAATTAACCGATTACGTAAAAATAACCATCTACCTACATGACGCAATCTCCCGCTTGCGCGCGAACCGGGCGTGGTTTTTCAAATTTACCCGCAAACAACAAAGCAAGCTAACAAAGAAAGGAATTTTATTATTACGTATATAATAAAAAAAAATATTTTTACGTATTACGGACGGGCGTGATTGTAGACACAAAATTAAACCAATCAACCCAACGCTCCCTGCCACCAAAATTATTTAATTTTTATCAAATACTATGGTCGGTGGATCGACCGGGAATCGATCCCAGAACCACGCTCTGCTGCCAAATGGTACGGCCGGCAGCTGCCCATCCCAGGAGTAGAATCCTTCGCGGCCCATAGACGAAGAAGCTACAGGCAGATGCTGGTCGGGCGTCCTGACGCCAAGGGTTAAAAGTCTAATTACATTAAACAATCCGGGGGGAGCGTTACAATTATTGAACAGAGCTTACTTACCTCTATTCAAGGCGACTGGTCCCTCAGGATTCGGTCAGGTCTCGTGTGGATGTATTGTGCTAGAAAGTAAAGGTCAGTGATGTGTATTTGGGTGTGGCTGGTAGTGTTATTGACCTTATTTGACCGTTCCCCCTGCAGCAGTTCGGCCCTCAGCTCCTCTCCAAGCTAAGGTCGCCTTCCGCAGTCACTTTCTTCCTTTGTTACGATTGACTCGCGAAAATGAACACAGAACGTACGGGTCAAAGGTCACCGTTATTTCTAGAATATTAACTATCGCACTAGTAACTAATACAGTCGAATCCACTTATACAGATTCTGCGTTAAACCTAAAGTCCCGGGTAAACTCTCAACACGCGCTACCATTCCCAGTGGTATATTTACTATACGCGCCTAACATAAAATTAGATCTAAGAGCTCCCAAACAAAAGGACTGCCTTCTCTTTCGACGCGAAGAAGGCATCTAATTTTTCGCTCTCGACTCCCACCGTTCAGTCAACTCGGACGTTCAACACACACAAACGTCATTCCGTATCGACCGAGCCGAGTGCCATCTAACGTCGATGCCTGACACTAACGCTTTTGCGTGAACAGTAATTACTAATTATAGTATAAAGAAGTCATCATAATATAGCTGTTGTGCGCGCCTGTGGTACTGGATACAAAAAGGCACTACCCCATCCCTTCTCAATGGATGTCGTAAGAGGCAACTAAGGATTCACTTGAGGGAGGTGCTGCAGCATTTTCTTAATATTAAACAAGCTACCGCTAAACGAAAGCATCCTCAAGGAGAGTTAATGCCAGCCAGGCAGCTATTTTTTAACTTAGCGAAAAACCTTGAGCAACATGGACATAGGATGGATTGTGTGTAAGATTATATGGCTAGGAAGGGGGTATATACTGAAATGACAGCTGATCGGGAGATATGTAAGACAACATGCTGCGTCTGCCCTAAATAAATTGCGAGAGGATTATGATAACGCATGCAATTAGACTTCGGGTACGGAGGTAAGAGTACGAAATTAATGAATATACACCCGTATGATTATAAGAGGTGACAAATGGAAAAAGCCAGCAAATGGGTAGCAGCAAAGATGTTTTTAAAACATCTTTGGGGTAGCAGCATCTTCCTGATAATATATTAAAATTAAAAAAAACTGCAGTTACCAACCAACCCACCAGCCAAGCGTGGACACTATGGCAAAATCTCCCCTATGAGACAATCTACGGGGGAGGCCTATTTTCACAAGTGGACGTTTATAGGCTGTGATGGATGGATGCATAATTATAATGATAATTTTTAATTACATTTCCAACTAAGATATTTTATTTTCATTTGTGTAGATAATACTTTACACTTTATTTGTTTATTAATAAATATAGATGTCTATGGGCCGCAGCAACCACTTACCATGAGGTGTGGACTGTGTGCTCGTTTGTCACTCTAATCCTATAAAAAAATTACCCTAGTGATAGTCTTACCCTACCTGACTATATATTCTAATATTTTATTTTATTTAAAAAAACCTTACAAAGCCTATTAATTGCATGTCAATCCAGTGTCAATTTATGAAAGTCATGTGTGAAAAGAAAATTGTAGCAGGCGCTCGCAACACAGGCATGCCTAGTGTGAGGACCACAAAATTATACACCATAGTTTATACACTCCAGCTTAGTTGGTGTGCTAAGATCATAGCTTATAATTATGTACTACAGAAATAAGACAACTGTACTTAAATTTTATTATCTTATATTGTACATTATTATCTGTACCACCTCAGCTGTATAAATATATTTTTTTAATTTTATTTTAAAATACTGCATTACAATTCATTTTGGGCAGTATTATTTATATAAGGGACAATTTTCTTACCCTGAACAAAAATTGAGATGCCCATAATTTTAACATGCATAATAAATCTAAGCATGCTCATAATGAACTTCCATAGACTTTTTTTTACTATATATATATATATTTAGCCTCTCAACTGCGGATGTCTAACACTTGGACACGAAAATATCTTCGTTGACTGCGGGTGTCCAAGTGTTAGACATTTTTTACTCGCTTTTTTAATGACGAAACAAAGCATTAAGCACTATTTCTAACTCATTCTACCATATGTCGATGTATACAGGATAAAAAAGGATAGCATAAAAACCCCACAGCTTACACACTTTAGTAGGATTTTATATCTATATCATGTGTTGATTTCGTCTGTCCCTTGAGTCGGCCATCAGTGTGATTGACGTGCGCTAACATCGGAGTTGTTTGCAATTATTTCATACAAATCTTGATTGATTGTGTGGTTAATTATGTTAAAACAACGCCTGGGTAACTAATCTTCCTATTTGTAACCTCATTTTGTGTTTCATCTCATTTTGTAAGTGTGAAATGTTTTTTTTAATTTGTATGAAGCTAACCACTATCTTAGAACTAACATGCAGGTTGCGGAAAGTTGACTTGAAATGTATGTAAAATTTTAGTGTTTACTGTCAGTTTTGTGTTAAAATATGTGTAATAGTTCATCATTCACAGTTTTAATATATCAAAATGAAGATAAAGTGCAACATTTTCAATATTTCAATGTGAATATGCAGTAGGTGCAATGGTGTTTATTTCTGAAACGCCCGCAGTTGTGGATTCTAGTCATCTGTTTTGCCGGTGGCGAAATAAGGAACTAAAGTTTGCCATACTGCATAAAGTTCAAATTCGGTTGAATTGTTAGATTGGTAAAGAAACTAGCACCCTCGAGCAGACAAACGGAGCTTTCTTTGACTCCATGATCATTCGATGTTTTAGGAAAAACTAGATGTGGCATTTGAATGTGCCATATGTGTTAACACAAGACTTCGGATTTTTTTAAAACAATTTATTAAAAAAGAAAAGTAGGAAGTATTAATATACTTTTGAAATATTTTCATTTTAATATATTTTTATATTTAATAGTTAAAATCTTTATTTATTTTTTATTTTAATATAAACAGTTTGTGGTATTTTATGTTTTTTTTAATGTACATTTTATTTGTATGTACTTTGCGCAATTCGTAAATCAAAAAGCATTATCCTTTCGACTGCGGAGACTCTAACCGCCCTACTCCGTTGACTGCGGAGCTGTTTAATAAAATGGACGGCTGATTGGGCGCAGTCCATCTTACGCAAATTTCTCGATTCTGGTGTATCAAATACTATAACATGTATACATTTCTGAATTCTATATGAAATTTCCTACAAAGTTGTATATAAATTTAATAAAGTCCCAGAATAATGTTAGTTCTAAGATAGCGGTTTGCTTCATACAAATTAAAAAAACATTTCACACTTACAAAATGAGATCAAACACAAAATGAGGTTACAAATAGGAAGGTTAGTTACCCAGGCGTTATTTTAACATAATTAACCACACAATCAATCAAGATATGTACGAAATAATTGCAAACAACTCCGATGTTAGCGCGCGTCAATTACATTGATGGCTGACTCAAGGGACAGACGAAATCAACACATGATATAGATATAAAATCCTAATAAAATGTGTAAGTTGTGGGGTTTTTATGCTATCCTTTTTTATCCTGTATACATCGACATATGGAATAATGAGTTAGAAATAGTGCTTAATGCTTTGTTTCGTCATTAAAAAAGCAAGTAAAAAATGTCTAACACTTGGACACCCGCAGTCAACGGAGATATTTTCGTGTCCAAGTGTTAGACATCCGCAGTTGAGAGGTTATAAAAAGTAAATTTTATTTCAAAATTTATTACTGTGTCTAAAAAGTCATTAAAAAAATAAAAAACCCTCCATGTTTTATCCACTAATGCCGCATCCAGTCCGAACTACGAGTACATTCTACATCCGTGTAAGTTGATTGTTGGGTACTTGTAAGCTTATTTTTAATGCGTTTTATGGTAAAATATTGTATTGTAGCCTATGATTTTGCACATAAAATATTGTAAAATGATAGATTTAAGGTAAAAATAAAACAAAATAGAACTAATAAAAAACTTTGTTTCATTGTGAAATATGACAATTTTGACTTTACTCGACATTTACTTACACTAATTATTCTGGGACTTTATTAAATTTATATACACATTTGTAGTAAATTTCATATAGAATTCAGAAATGTATACATGTTATAATATTTGATATACCAGAATCGAGAAATTTGCGTTAAGATGGACTGCGCCCTATCAGCCGTCCATTTTATTAAACAGCTCCGCAGTCAACGGAGTAGGGCGGTTAGTCTCCGCAGTCGAAAGGATATATATATATATATATATATATATATATACATATATATATATATATATATATATATATATATATATGTTTAATAAAGTAAGTTGTAACTTTTGGGAGAAAACTAATATAGTTATAAGTTTCTTGCCATTTCTTTTCAAGAGGTATCCTAGCAGTGGGGACTTTTGACTTTCAAAAAGTGCTCTGTATGTAAAACATTTGACTGATTTTGAATAAAAATATTTGACAGACTTTTTCCAAAACAAATACCCATGAAAATAAAACAAATACAGCGCATGTAGTGAATAATAATAAAGAGACAGAATAAAAGTATTTAATTACGTGGTAGATATAATTATTTTTCTTAAATTTTAATTAATCATAACGCGATTAATAAACATTAACAATTTTATCAAAAATTACTTACCTAATAAACGTAACCTTCAGGTTTATTTTCAGATATCAGCATTTGGTATTTTAGCAATTACTGTTGCGTGTGCTAAAAAATCAACAAGTTGGAATTATTAGAAGTAGAATTATTGGAAGTATGGATTATTAGAAATATAATTCTAATTTTTATTTTGCTCTTGAGTTTTAATTACTAATCTGGGATTTTGCTTTTCAAATTGATCTGTCAAAATCAGCTGCGATTTGTTGATGTCTTGTTGTTAATACTTATCGCTAATTGAGGCAGGTAAAGGTCTTATTTAATACAGTCTAGTCTGATGTGAATTTGATTGATAATATCCTGATAATTGTTCCTGTCATATTGTAAATTTTTTGGGAGATTAAGGCGACAGCTTAATTCAGTAGACAGTTGATAACAATAGTATTTTAAGCCATCTCAGCAGTTAAAAAACCTTCAATATATCACGATCGGAGCACTTGTTTCATCGTTTCTATTAATAGTTCACATTAAATATACAAATTCGCACTACTTTTATGTATCTAAATCCACTTCAAACTATTATTTATATGATAATTCAGGAGCAACATCCACCGGCAGTCAAGTTCTAAACAAAAACCTCTGGTATGATTTACAGTGAATGAGGGCATCCACGACTTTTTCTACCACCAGGGCGGCACCACTTTTGAATGAGGTGTAATATTTGACATGGCGGGAGAAATCTTCTGCCAATGCCGTGTTGAAGAGTTTCAGGGATATAACGTCACCCTGTCTTACACCTCTGTGCAGTTGGATAGGTTTCGTACTCGACATTGTACAAACATTTCAGTACTTCGATATCAAGCTACTGGACTGGAAAGAATGGCGAGTACATCACTCACCATCAATTTGCCGACGATGTAGTCCATATGGCAGAATCGTTGGAGGACCTAAGCACTATGCTCAATGACCTCAATAGTTTCTCCCAACGGATAGGTCTTAAAATTAACATGGACAAAACAAATACCATGTGTAACCTCCATGTGGTACCTATGCTGATAGTTGTTGGGAGCACCACGTTCGAAGTTGTTGAAGAATATGTTTTCCTAGAGCAAATGGTCCGGCTAGGTTCCAACTTCCACCGAGAGGTCAATCAACGGATTCAGCTTGACTAGAAAGCGTTCGCGAGATTCAGACACATCCTCATGACAGGTATAACTAAAAAAACAAGATTGTACAACCAGTTCGCGTTGCCAGTGATGACTTATGGATCTGATACATTATCCTTCACTGCTGGCCGTATGAGGAAGGTAAAGGTCGCTCAGCAAGCTATGTAGAGGGCTATTCTCGGGGTTTCTCTGCGTGGTAGACTTAGAAATGAGGAAACCAGAAAACTGATATAGCACAACGGATTAGTAAGCTGAAGTGACAATAGGCCGGTCATATAGCTCGAAAAAACCGATAACCGACGGAGAAGAAAGTTTCTGGAGTGGCCACCTCGTACCGGTAGGCGAATCACCTCAGTCCCAACTAGAGACATCTGGTGAGCATAAGATTTAGCCCTCGTTGTTACTATTGCTGATATTATTTTTCTTTGATTCGACTATACTTTTGCCAGTGTCAAGTAATACAAATTACAATAATTATATATAAAACATTTAATACATAAAATTATAATTTAAAATTAAAAATGTTGTACAGCCGACTTCAATATAAGTTATTAAGAATAACTCAATAACCATTGGTCTGACCTTGATCAAATTCATATGGGACCACACGAGAACTATCAGCTTTCATATAAAAAAAGAATCATCGAAATCGGTTCGCCCAGTACAAAGTTATGAGGTAACACACATAAAAAAAACATATACTCGAATTGAGTACCGTCTCTTTTTTGGAAGTCGGCAGAAAAGATGTTGTGGCATTCAACACCTTTTGATGTAAATGTTACTTAAAATACTGTTTATGTACAAAATATTTATTATATTGTTATAATATTATTGTTATAATGTTTACAAATGTGAGGTATAGGTGAGCACACACGAGATAATGTTGGCGTCCGTACGTGCTGTTTATGTACAAAATATTTATTATATTGTTATAATATTATTGTTATAATGTTTACAAATGTGAGGTATAAGTGAGCACACACGAGATAATGTTGGCGTCCGTACGTGCACTAACTTAAACAAAAACTTTAAACTAAAATGCCTACGCGTACATAATGTGTTCGGTGTAAACTGAACATCTTCCCGCACAGCAAGGGAGATAAACTAAAAATACATAAAAAAATTAAAAATGATTTCAGAAAAGTTATGTATAAAAAATATTCTTCATTGCGTTTAAAAATGAGGGTTCGCAATATAGGTGACGTTACTCGGTCTTGAGTGTTGAACACGTTCGGGACGTCGGGTGAGAACGCACGCTCGGCGACGGGTTGCGTTCTGGGGGCGGGCACTGCAGCGGCGCGCTGCGCTCTCGGGGCGACCACCGCAGCCACAGGAGCGGAGCTTACACCTTCCGTAGTTATGTTATCGAGGCTAATACTTGAAGTGATAGCCGTGTTTCTTCTTTGTCGTGGTCGTTTCAGGCAAGGCATATAGCTGCTATCACATTCACTCTCACCAGGATGTAAATCGCGGCGTAATGATGTATGTCATGGAATGTTATTTTTTCAGCGATCACATTTTGGGACTTCAGGTTCACAGGTTCAGGTTGGCTTGGAAACTATCGGCGCTTTTTTCCAAATCTCCTGTTTCTGGTATAGAAAGCTTGGTAATTTGGTTAATAGCAACGATTTCAGGCGTATAAATTTCGGGTCCGGTTTTCAATTCAGTCATAAATATTTTGTAAGTAACGATTGATAACTCATCACTTTTAATTGAGCAACCGAGTTCCAGCGCGATGACCCCGGCGTCTCTCAGCCGTTCCACGGTAACTTGATCACCGCAAAAAAAACTCTGACGTTGCATTTGTCGCATGTTGTAAATAAGTAAATGTTCGCCTTATTTAATTGAATAAACATGTTACTGCACTCGGCGATGTTTATTTGGCACTGATTTGTGTAATTATTCTTCAAACACAGATCTTCATCTGAATTTCTTTGGTATATGGGGTGTTTGAGGTGGCATAAATATGCTGAAAATTCGTACATATTACACTCTTGTAAATCGATAGATGTCATTGGAATGTAAAAAATCTTTTCTAAATTAATTGCAATGTAATCTGCAATCGGTTTAATGTTCACAAAATTGTTTGTCCGTTTATGAGGAATCGGTATAACTCTGTATAGGTTGTAATTATCTCGGCTGACCAATGGTAATCTGATTTCAAAAATCAAGTACTTATCAGTCAACTTTGTTTTCATTTGAAGACACTCATACATTTTTTGAAAATCTGATTAAATGTTTGATATAGGTAGAGTCAAGTCTAGGTATTTGTCCAGATATTGTGTTCAGTTAATTTCTGAACTGAGTAGGGCTTATGAGATGAACATCGAACCTTCCATGATATGTATCAGTAATAGCGTCTGTCATCATGTTTTGTAAGCTTTTCAAATTCAGCAGTAAATTGTTCGCTATGATAGACAAAGCCAAAAATTGGTTAAGAGCCCTCTTACATTTTGGCGTTTCGCAAATTTAGGTATTTTACGCACCGAGCGGGCGGCAAGTTACGCGACCGATACTTTCTTTCATATCTATTCACTCGCTCGCACTATTATACTGTGAGTATGGCGACTAAACGATCTTGATCTTCCATAATACAAAGTTTTCTTAGGATGGACTTCAGTGGATGGAATATTTTTTGGTGTGTCATTTTAATGTTATCTTATTAATTTATTTTTATTATATAATTTATTATTATATACCATTTTGATATATTATTCATTATTTATGAAATTTAGTGTCAAAATAAGTACACATAAATATTTTAATTGTTACGCTGTAATCGAATGTTAATAATCGATTATGTCTACTACCGGTAGAATAGTGGTATAAATAAATAAACGGTTGCAACCTGTTTTAATAAATATAACAACCAAATGTAACTAATATTTTTTAATCGGTACTTACAGTCAATTACTATATTTTTTATAAGAAAAATATTTGCTGCGACGGCATTGACCGAACTTTTCTCGATTCGATAATTTCAGGCAGTACACACTTTTCATAAAAAGCTTGTAACTTGGGTAACATATTGAAAATCTAAAATTGGTCGTATTTGTAAATTTTTAGTACTTTTACTGCATTAATCTGGGCCAATACATATTATGGCAAGTATTCAGACATTTTTATTTGCTAAATGAAGCTGGACTTGGATTTGGTAAAACCAGTCATTATTTTGATTTAATGTTACACTTGAATCACTGAATTTATAACCTTTAACTTTTTTTTGTCGAAAGGCCGTATCAAAATCTATTCCGAAAGCTGAAATAGGACATTTAACTTCAATAAGACCGTTGCTGTATAAACCATTAGGTGAAGCCCTCAAATAACAATGATCTAAGTCAATGAATAGACCACATTTTTGAAGAGACGTAATCTAAATTATAACTATATGAAATAGTTTTAAACCGATCGATCAAATATTGAGGTCGTAGTTGACGATATTCTAGTATGCAGGTAATCGACGCACACTACGATAGCAATCGACGCACACTACGGTAGTATCGAAACGATGCAGCGCCCGAAATAAACTGACGCAGGTCCACCCTCGGCAAGCGCTCGCGCGTTAATGAAATGATCGCAGATGGCCGGCACAGTGAAATATATAGTACTTTTATTTAATTAATTAAAATATAATAGTAACGATTTAAAAAGTAAAAATAATAGCATAGTGTAAGCAAATATTTATGATTATTTTGGTATAAATTTTACTTCTAAATGATGTAGAACTTCGGAAATATAGGGGCTTGTATCGAAGCTTTTTTGGTCGTTTTTTGAATTATGTCGATTTTTTTTTCCTAGCGTGATAAGCATATAACGAAAATGTATTCCATTATTATTAAAGTGTAGGATATTTGGGAGATAAAAATATTTTTTTTTGATGGTCGATATTCAATAGAATCTACAAATTAGAGCTCCCAAATCATGTCTTCGAGAGTTTTTGCCTAAGCATGCATCGGGAGAATGATTATTACTGATTAAATAAATAAGTTATCTAAAATCCATTCCGAGCTTATTTGAGGAGAGAAAACGAACTATTTTTACCAAGTAATTGTTATTTCAAGCAATGAACGATAAACATAAAATTTCAACGAGGAAACCTTGTAATTCCGCGTTTTTTTGTAATACGCCCCTTAATGTTACAAAGTATTTCTGATTCTGTTTTTACTTTGTTTCTGTTGCTGTCTAAAGCACTAATCTGTTTGTTGTATACATAGGTTTGTTTTCTACATCTTGTTTATATGTTAGTAGCCAAGAAGGCCCTTGCCAACAAAGTGGGTGGTCTTTTAGTTGTGCTGCTGTTGAGCCCCTGCTGGCGCAATCTTCTGGATTGTCCTCCGACTTCACTTAGCGCCAGCAGGCGGGACTCATAGTTGTGATCACTTATTTGACCCTGTTCGCCACGGACGGCTTCCATCGTGCAGCGCCTTCATGCAACTAGCCTAGCATAGCGGTAGAGTCACACCGACCAAAGATCTGTTTTTTTTTTAATGAAGTCCCTTCTCAAGGACTCTTCTAAAATACACTTACTGTTATTTGTTTTGGTTTGTTTTGTTAATTGTTTTGTTTTGTTAATTGTTTAAGTGTCATCATGGCCAAAAATGGGGCAGCTTTTGTGCCATAGGTGACTGTGCATAGTTGTATGTCTTGTAATGCAGAGCTTCGACAATTTCTCCATATTACTTTTTAGAGAAGCTGGTCATCTTGATGAATCCATATTTGGCGAACTTTAGCAAATATTGAATCGCGTGGTTTAGCAAATATTGAATTTGGTAATTGTTTGATAAATTTCCGTCATATCGTTATTTTGTTGAGTAACGTTGGAGTTACTTTTGCTGACGCGATTATTTTCAACTCCTGACGACATCGACGACTTGTTTTTTACATTCGCATTGTTTTGCGGCTTGTTTGAATATGACCGGGAGGCGTCATGTAACATGGTGTTATGATTTTCGTTGCATTCACGACACCGCTTCTCAGAAATGCATGCCTTACCTTGGTGACTAAAAAGACAGTTTTGGCAAACATTTAATTTTGTTACTGTTGTTTGTTTTGTTAATTGATATGTTAATTGTTTTGTTAATTATACAAAAATCAAGAACTTTGATCGTATTGATTCTGTACAATGTAGGAATGGTTTTCATCACACAACTACTCACGTACCTGGAGGTGAAGCTTGTGAAATTCCTGCTAGTAAGTATTCAAAGTCTCCAGTCGTTTTTTGATATGAGCAGCAGTTCTGCGGTCGGCGCTGTCCTTTTTGAAGTTGCTGAGCAGCTGCTCCATACCAGAAACCATCTGTTGTTGGTATAATGGATGAACAGTGGACTGTATATTTATTTCTGACTGATTACTTAACGACTGATCTGAGGTTAGCTATACTAGGGGACTGCTTGAAGAAAAGATGGTACTTTTTAATATACTGTATTAACTATTTACAATGATTCGGCACTGAATAACTATATCTAACACTATGTACAGAGGGAGGTCTTGAATTGGAGTCTTGAGTCTTCTTCAGGTTTCTTCCTAAGTGCCGCTCCGAAGTGAAATGAACAGCTCACAGACCGAGACGCCCTTCTTATATCTCGCAAGAAGGTGCCTCAGTCTGTGAGTAGTGCCGTGCGACGACAAATGATGCCACACGCGCGCTGATTGGACGCCGACATCACTGGGTCGGCGCCGGTGTGCGGGGTGCGCGGGGGGTAGCGGGGTACGAAGGGGCGACGGGGCGGCGGGTCTCTAGCTGTCCTCAACATCCTCCCCCCGGCGTAGCTCGCGAGCCTCATCTTCTTTCGGGAGGACGGCGATCTTCCTGACCGGCCGCCGCAGCAATCCGCCCCTGGTCCGCACCTCCACGTTGCGCACCACGCCGTCTGGTCCGGGAAAGGTCCGCGTTATAATTCCACGCGGCCACACGTTCCTTGGCAGGCTACCGTCTGCCACCACGACGAGGTCCCCCTCTTGTAGCTGCCGCTGCTGCACATCCCGTGAGTCCCCGCGCGCAACCAGCGTCGGCAGGTACTCCTTCATCCAGCGCTTCCAGTACTCGTCGGCAAGTCCTTGCGCCGCTCTCCACGCCCGACGATCACTAGGCGTGCACGGCGCGGTTACTGGAAGGCTCGATGGTCCCAGCAGCAGGAAGTGGTTGGGTGTCAGCGCCTCTTCCTCGTCGATGTCGACCGGTACGTGTGTCAACGGTCGAGAGTTCACTGTGTTCTCGGCTTCGGTGAGGAGCGTCACCAACGTCTCCTCCCGCGGGCTCTTCTGGTGTAGAGTGGCTTCGAGCGCGGTCTTCACTGAGCGCACGAGACGCTCCCATGCGCCTCCCTGGTTCGGCGCGCCCGGCGCGATGAACTTCCAGTCTGTCCGCCGAGTCAACGCGTAGTCCTTCAGCAGGGGTGCCCACTCCTCCATTGCCCGTCGTAGTTCGGTGTCCGCCCCATGGAAATTCGTTCCGTTGTCAGAGTAGATGACCCGTGGCCACCCACGCCTAGCCGCCATGCGCCGCAATGCCGATATCGCCGAGTCCGTCGTTAGGGAATAAACTATCTCTAGATGTACCGCGCGCGTCGTCAAACAAGTGAATAACGCTATCCACCGTTTTTCATGCCTACGTCCTATTGTTACCGTTATAGGCCCGAAATAGTCGATTCCGGTGTAGGTGAATGGTCGCGCGAATGCCCCTAACCGTTCAGGTGGTAGATCTCCGATAACCGCTGGCCGTGGTGTCGCCTTGCGTACCCTGCACTGCAGACATCTCCGCTCCACTTCTCTTACGGTCGGTCGTAGTCGAAGTATGTGATATCTCGTGCGTAGGTCGTTCACTACCCGTTCCCTGTTGGCGTGGCTTGCTTCCTTATGCGCCTTCTCCACAAGCAGCTTTACAAACTGGTGGCGTCCGTTCAGGATGGTGGGCCTCTTCATTTGACTGTCCACATCGGCTGCGTCAATCCGTCCTCTAGCTCGCAGTATGCCATCTTCGAATATGGGGTCGAGCTTCCTCAACGCGCTGCCGGTTGCCAAGTTCCTTCCTTTCTGCAGTCGGCTGATGTCTTCAGCAAAACTGTCTTGTTGACTTCGCTCTATCCACATCCGTTCTGCTTTCTGGATGTGGTCCAATGTTAGTCCGTGCGCCTTCCCTCTCATGGCATCGACGAACTGTAATATGCGAGCGGTGGCCCTGACCAATCTCTCGTAAGAAGAGAACCTCTTGATGTCTGGCAGGTGTGGAGCGTCCCTGGTGTTGCTCTGGTGCGCCACGACTTCCTCCAGCTCGTCATCTTCATCCCCTGCCTTCTCTTCCCGACGTCGAGGCCATCGATCTTCATCTTCGTACAGGAATGGTGGTCCCGTAAACCATTTGTCACTCTCTTCCTTGTACGTATAATTAATGCGCGTTGCCTGATCCGCGATGTTGTCTGCGGTCGGTATCCACCTCCATTGCTCGGGTGACGTCTTCTCCGATATCTCCCCTAATCTATGTGCTACGTATGGGGTGTAACGCGCCGTATCATTCTGAATCCAATGGAGCGCCGTAGTGGAGTCTGTCCAATAAACTACCCTATCGGCTACCACTCTGTGCTCGCCCTGCACGAATTCCGCGAGTCGCGCGCCTATTAGATTCGCCTGTAACTCTAACCGCGGAATGCTTTGCGCCTTTATCGGGGCGACTTTCGCCTTGGCCGCCACTAATCGTACCTTAACCGTTCCGTCGCGGTATCGTAATCGCCAATACGCCACGGATGCGTACGCACGTTCGCTTGCGTCATTAAACACGTGAAGCTGACGCTCTACCACTCCCCCCGTAGGAGCATAGCACCTAGGCAGCCGCAGTCGTGAAACTTCCTCGACGACTCGCAGCCACCTCTGAAATTCCTCAGCTGCCTCCTCGGGTAGTTCGTCGTCCCATCCGACCTTCTTCATCCGCCACAGGTCTTGCAGCAGGATCTTGGCGGTGATGGTGAGGTAGCTCAGCAGTCCCAGCGGGTCGAAGACCGACATGACTGCACTTAACGCCTCTCTCTTGGTCGGTGGCCTCTGCAGCGTCTTCACTTCGTTCGGTACCCTGTTCATGGATGTGTTGAACGTTAAGGCATCTTCATCGGCCATCCATAATAGCCCTAGGGTTCTGCCTGGGCTGTCTTGTCTCAAGCCTACCTCCTTAGGCTTGCTCGCTAGTAATTCCTCCGGCTTGTCTTCTAGTAGGGCTGCGTGGTTCGAATTCCAGCCTGCTAAGGTGAAGCCGGCCTGCTGGTGTACTTCCATAACCTGCCTCGCAGTGTTTACCGCTTCCTCTACCGTAGCATAACTGTCTAGGTAGTCATCCATGTAGTGACTACGTACGATAGCGTTAAGTGCCAACGGATGTGTCTCTGCGTGTGCGCGCGCGTTATGATCCCTAACACTATGTGCGAGAAACGGCGAGCTCCTCGCACCGAAAATCATTGAAGTCATAACGTATTCCCGCGGTGGGCTGGATCGCTCGTTACCTCGCCACAGAAACAATTGCGCGGGTTGGTCGCGACGGTCTATCTTTACGCGTAAAAACATTTCCCTAATATCCGCGGACACGGCTATTTCGTTCTCCCTAAATCTAAATAGTATGCCCGGTAGGTTCCGTAACAAGTCGGGGCCGTCAAGTAAATAATCGTTCAAACATTTACCGGACGCACGCGCTGCCGCGTCGAAAACCACTCTTGTCTTCCCAGGCTTGTTCGGATTCCGTACTGCGAAGTGGGGCAGGTACCAGCTCTTGGGGTCCTCTCTCTCTGTCCCTTCGGCTTCCCTTGCGTATCCTTTCGCCAGGAGGTTGTCTATTTGTGCTGTATAGGCGTCTCGAAACTCCGGCGATTTGTCCATCTTCTTCTCGATCGTCCGCAGTCTTCGAGCAGCCATCTCGTAGCTGGGAGGCATCCGCACGTCGTCGTCCTTCCATGGCAGTCCCACCTGGTATTGCTCGCCGACCTTCTTGACGGTGCGCCGGAATATCTCGACAGCGCGCTCCTCTTCCCGTCGCGGCCTACTCTTTAGCGAGATACCGATGGAATCGATCTCGTACTGTCGTTTAAGGAGTTCCGTTAACTCCTCGTCCTGACTGGCGAACGTTCGAATGTCCCTATCTAACCGTCCGCTACTGCTTACGACGTGTAATACGGTTTCACCGTCCTCCCTACACGTGAATCGCGGCACGGTTCCCTGTATCACCCATCCTAATAACGTTCGTGCAGCTATAGGCTGCCTTCGACGTCCTATCCTTAAATTACGGGTGATTATTAAATGCCAGTTGTCGGCGCCTAATAATAATCTCGGTTTGGCGTCCTCGTAGCAAACCGAGCTCGGTAGGTTGCGTAAGTGTTTCAACCGTAAACACTCTTTATTTACGGACTGCGAACCTATCTGTAAATTTGTTACTGTACGCGCATTTATTCTGTACATCTCGCTGCGCGATTTTCCACGTATGCCTATGTTAACTAGCCTGCTATCGGCCTCGCGCTGACTATTGCTTACTCCTCTAATATTCAGCGGCTTTACCGGTCCTTCCGCTCCTAACTCGCGCGCTAAGTCGTCGTCGATCAACGAAATGGTCGAGCCTTCGTCAAGCAACGCATACGTATCTATTTCCCTACCGCGTGGTCCACGTAACGTAATGGGACACACTTTCAATAATACGGACGCATTACTACCGACGTTAGACGCGACGAGCACGGTCTCATCCGGTTTTGCCGATGTCTCAGGTGCGCGGGTCTTGCGGGTGTGAAGGAGGGCATGGTGGGGGGCGTTGCAGCCGTCGACGCCGCATTTCTTCGCTCTACATTTAAACCGTCGGTGTTTACTACTTAAACACAGAAAACATACCCCACCTTCCTTTACCCAATTCCACCGGTCGTCCACACCCATTTGCGCTAACTTCCTACACTTAGCGATCGCGTGTTCACCTCCGCAGCACATACAAGAGGCACTACTGGTGTCCTCCTGTGCGGTGAACGTTTTTACGTCGCGAGCCCTATTCTCTACGCGGCGTGTCACTATCCTTTTCGACGACGGCGCCTCTCGTCTTACGGGCGATTCCTTAGTCGGCTCTACGGACGTATAGGCATGACTCAACGCACGATCAGCCTCTCTCATCATGAACCTGGACAGTGTAACGATGTCCGGTTCGTCTGCACTTCCGTAGTGCTCCGCATAATCACACCAACGCGACCGTAAGTGAGGGCTTAACTTACTCGTTACTTCCCTATTAAGCATTGGATTTTGCAGATATCCCTTGCCGTCGACGTTTTGCAAAATGCACACGATATTTTGCAACTTTATTGCGAACGCATTTAATTCCTGTGCGGTTTGACCCGGGCGCGGAAGGCGTTTCAATTCTTCTAACGCTCGATCGATAATTACTTCCGGGCGGCCTCTCTCTATCCCTATCTCTCTCTAGCCTATGCTGTGGCGCTGGCGTCCTATGTACACCTACATCCCTATGACACGGCGACGATAATCTACGATCCGCGTGGCGATGTGGCGATGGCGATCTATGTACACCTACATCCCTATACGGCGACGGTGATCTACGATCCGCGTGGCGATGTGGCGATCTATGTGTAGGCGATAGAGTGCGGCGTTGGACGCGCGACGGCGACGTAACCCGTACACGACGATCCACCTGATTCATTCCTACGGCGACTCCATCTTCCCTCTGTACCGAATCTATGCGGCGCGGTTGAACGTTATTCGCTTCCGTCCTCCCCTGGGCATCTTCACTGTGGTCGTAACCGGTTACCCTGTTCGGTAGGGTCTGCTCTAACTCGATGCGGGGCGCGGGCTGAGAGGGGCGGGAAGGCGACTCCCCCCGCACAGTCTCTACGTTCTCTAACCACCTATCAACGCGTACCCTATTTTCAACTAACTCGTCTTCGTTGACACTTTCCCTATCTGTTTCTTCTTGCAGTTGCGCGACGTCCCTAGCGTACTTCTTCCTAATAAGATCTTCTTCCAACTGCAATTGCTTCCTCCTAATTGCAGCTAGTTCCTCAGCGGCGTTATACTCAATTTGCTTTAATTTAGCTATCGCACTAGTCGTCGACCGGGCTGAACGAACGGAGCGAACCGACGGGGCGCGGGGTGTGGGCCTATGTACGTCTGTTACAGGCGCGACGGTACGTACTATCGAACTAATCTCTGTAGACGGAAGATCTTCAATAATCGCGGCGAGTGTCTCTGTACGCGGCGCGGAAGTGCTAACCTCTCCCAAACGATCGGTCGTGGACACGGACATAGCGGGGCGCGGCGGCGCGGGCGCGGGCGCGGGCGGGGCCTGGAGCGCGGGCGCGGCGGAGGGCGCTTGTGCCATCGCGAGATAATCGGACGGGGACGCGGGTGCTTCTTCGAATATGCGCATTCCTACCGGCGTGTCATCATCGTTCCGTGTCTTCTGGCTTCGTGTCTTCCTCATTGTCCCACGTTGCGACCTCCGGTCGTCTTCAAAAAGACGTACGTACAGTCTTTAAAAGGACACACGTATGGATGTCGTTCCCGCCACAAGGGCGTTACCAGATGGTCACAGTTTGGCACCGTTAGGGAGTGACCACTGGCCGCGTAAACGCGGTTAAAGAAACAAGAAATTGTCTGGAAACAGACAATAGACGTATGTGACGTAATCGTAACAAGAAACAGGGAAGAAATTAGTACCGACGATCTTCTCTCTTCGTCGACGAACTTCTTTCTTCCTTGAAGATCTTCTATAATGATCTTCTCTCTTCTATAATTATGTTCTTTCTTCTATAATTATGTTCTTTCTTCTATAATTGGCTTCTTTCTTGTTTCTTCTTACTTCTTGCTTCTTTCTTCTGGCTTGAATCCGGCGGCGATGGACCAAGAATATAATGGATGAACAGTGGACTGTATATTTATTTCTGACTGATTACTTAACGACTGATCTGAGGTTAGCTATACTAGGGGACTGCTTGAAGAAAAGATGGTACTTTTTAATATACTGTATTAACTATTTACAATAATTCGGCACTGACTAACTATAACTATGTCTAACACTATGTACAGAGGGAGGTCTTGAATTGGAGTCTTGAGTCTTCTTCAGGTTTCTTCCTAAGTGCCGCTCCGAAGTGAAATGAACAGCTCACAGACCGAGACGCCCTTCTTATATCTCGCAAGAAGGTGCCTCAGTCTGTGAGTAGTGCCGTGCGACGACAAATGAAGCCACACGCGCGCTGATTGGACGCCGACATCACTGGGTCGGCGCCCGTGTGCGGGGTGCGCGGGGGGTAGCGGGGTACGAAGGGGCGACGGGGCGGCGGGTCTCTAGCTGTCCTCAACAGTTGGTTTGCTTGTAAGTCTTCCATGGTGTTGTTGTTCATAGGTATTCGATAGGTGTTAAGTGAACTGATCGCTTCCAGTTTGCGGTCCGTGTGACGATAAACTTTCAGCGATATATGCGCCTTCTCAATCTGCCTGGTGAGACCCGCTTCTGGGAGGCCAGACAAACCGATTCGCTATCACCGAAAAAATCACAATCACACTTCACTCTCGAAGGACCAAAAAGATGTTTCACACTCGAAGGACTAAAAAGATGTTGTGTTATTCTCGAAGGACCAAAAAGATGTTGTGTTATTCAACATCTTTTGTTATGTTAGGTATAGGTGAGCACACACGAGACAATGTTGGCGTCCGTACATGTACTGACTTAAACAAAAACTTTAAACTAAAATGCCTACGCGTACATAATGATGTGTTCGGAGTAAACTGAACAGACTGAGTTATAGAAATGCGTTCTATTTTTTCTACCAACTTCAAAAAGGAGGTGGTATTCAATTTGACTGAATATTTTTTTCACTGGCAAAAAATTTCGCTCAAAAATATAACTGCTCGGGGCAAACTGAGCAACAATACCAAGGCGACACCTGCCACGCTATCCGTGAATTTCTGCAACATCAGGGGACATCACTCGGACCTAAACGCCGTCCACTACTATCTCGAGACGGCGAAGCCGGCCTTGCTCTTTCTGACCGAGACGCAGGTTTCCTCTCCGGCTGATATTTCGTATCTCTTCTACCTGGGATACAAATTGGAGCACTCCTTTGTGCCTCGGGCTGGAGTTTGCGTGTATGTCAGAGAGGACATCTGTTCTCGACCCTCGGCAGTCTTGAAGGTTTGGACCTGTCCATCCTTTGGCTACGCGTAGACAGCGACGACCTTCCGCGCGTCTACGGGTGCCTCTATGGGTCCCATAGCGGTAATGCCGAAACAGACCAACTCATCGACCACTGGCCACTGGCAGGTGACTCAGGACCGTGCTTTGTGGCATTCCTTGGGGGAAGCCTATGTTCAGCAGTGGACTTGTGAAGGGATGTAATGATGATGATTGTTTTTATGTGTTTCCTCCTTACCTTTTTCTAGTTTCTTTTTTAATTTTTTTTATAGAAGAGGGGGCAAACGAGCTTACGGCTAACCTGATGGTAAGTGACTACCGTCGCCCGTGAACAAGGGCAACACCAGGGGAATTGCAGGTGCGCTGCCAGCCTTTTAAAAAGGAGTAAGCTCTTTTCTTGAAGGTCCCTAAGTCCTATCGGTTCGGAAAAATCGCCGATGGTAAATTATTCTATAGAGAGGGCATACGCGGAAGACAACTCTTAGTGAAACGTACAGTGGTGGACTGCCAAGCATCCAGATGATGTGGATGGTATCGGGAGTTTTGCCGCGATGTGCGTTCGTGAAATTTGGCTGCTGAGATTAATCCAAACAATTCCTCAGAGCACTGCCCGTGGTAAATGCGAAATAAACTGCAAAGGGATGCCACATCTCTTCGCCGCGCCAGTGAATCGAGCCGAACGGTAAGAACTCGGTCGTCGACGATTTGAACCGCTCTGCGCTGAATGCGCTCAAGTGAAAGGGGCTGGCACTCGGAAGCCCCAGCCCAGAGATGGGAATAGTATTCCACGTGAGGCCGAACCGCACCTTGTAAAGTTGCATGCGGTGTGCCGGCATGAAATACTGTCCAGCTCTGCTGAGCACGCCAAGCTTTTTAGAGGCCAATTTGGCCTTCTCTTCCAAATGACCACAAAACTGCACGTCCCTCGACACGTCGACGCCGAGGATTCCGATACTTGCTGAGGCAACAAGGGGAGTGCCTTGAAACTGAGTAGATACGACAAAGGGGTTATTTTTAGTGGTAAACGCGCAAAATTGTGTCTTCCGAGGATTAAACTGGACTAGATTTAGTCGTCCCCAATCCGAGACTTTGTTCGGCAAAGACTCGACTTCAGACACAAGTTTATTCCGGTACTCGGCGACGTTTTCCCGAGAAATATTGGCACGGCCGATGTATAGAGCATCACCATTGCTGTCATCCGCATAGTAATGGATGTTACCGCTTCGCAACATATCATTAATATGCAGAAGGAACAGTGTTGGTGATAGCACGCAGCCTTGTGGAACACCAGCATTAATAGGCTTGTCGGAGAATGCACCATCTACAACGACCTTGATGCTCCGATCTGCAAGAAAGCTGGTGATCCCATTGTACAATTTCTCGGGAAGCCCATAGGAAGGGAGCTTCGAAAGAATTGCTTTGTGCCAAGTCCGATTGAAGGCCTTCGCAATGTCCAAACTAATGGCCAATGCCTCTCCCTTGGACTCTACTGCCTCCGCCCATCTAGGAGTCAGGTAGACCAGAAGATCACCAGCTGATCGACCCCGACGAAAACCGTTGCATTGACGGTCACTAATCAGCTGGTGATCATCAAGGTACTGCATGAGCTGACATTATAATGGATTTTATTATTTTGGAGAACAAGGAGGTGACGGGTCTGAGCGCTCGCCTTTTTTCATGATTTTGGGACTACGCCTAGAGAGTAAGAGTACCGGAAAAGATGCGTTAGAACCGGTGGCAACTCCGGAACATACGTCCGCAGCACAATTGGGGGATTCCGTCAGGCCCACTCGACTTGTGGATGTCCAGGGAGACGAGTGCTTTGCGAACCGAACGTGGCATGGAGCACTCACACTGCGCGATGGTCAGCGGTGTGTTCTACCCGTCATCGAGAGTCGAGTTGGACGCAAAGAAAGAGCCTAGCAGATCGGCTTTCTCCTTTGTGGCATGGGCCAGTAAGTCGTCCTCCCTGTGCAGAGATGGAAGAGACGGCTGACAGAAGTTCCCTTGGACAGCATTGGAGAGAGAACATAATGCACGGGTTCCCGAAGTAAGGCGAAGTAGTTTCTCGTCAATTCTGGGTGCTCTGGACTTTGCCTTAAATATATGAGATATGACATCAGTATAAAACAAATATGGCGGACACGAATGGTCAAAAACTTGTGACCCAAAAACAATAATATTCGAACCTATCGATATTATATAAAAGGTATATTATATGAGTACACGCTGAGCATTTATATGTTACTTTTATATGAAATATACGAGTATATTGTATTGGTAAGATATTAGCCGCCAGGTTTTTGTTATTTCTAGTTTTTAATGGTTATACATATGACTAATTCATAGACTTATAAGTTCCAGACAGTATTCCATGTTAAGCCGCGTCTTCACCAAACACCAACATTTGTTTTTTGTCAACATTTGTTGCCAACACGTGTTGCCAACAAATGTTTCTGTAATCACTTAGTGTTGGCAACAAAACTTCAAATAATGTCGGGAATCGTGGCAACATCAATCGGTGATCTCTTCGGTCTTTGATGGTGCCGCCGAAAATGGAATGGCAACACGTGTTGGCAAAAAACAAATGTTGGTGTTTGGTGGAGACGCGGCTTGAGTCTAACTTATGAGAAACTTTGAGCTCCATAGACCAGGACTTATAATATAAAAGAATGTGTTGACTGTGTTTTTTGCTTAGCATGTCGTAAAAGGCAACTAATGGGATACAGCATTTGCAAATGTGTAGGCAATGGACCAGCCAACAATCACTCCTTTTAGAATTTTCCATCGAAACCCTTACGTGTTTAACTAAATGTAGTCTGAATAGCGCGCTATTCTTTTAAGTCAGCAAATGATCAATTTTTTTGCCAAATGATCACACTTCGCGACTTTTCAGTGGTAGGTAAATTAAATCAAATCTTTGTATCAAAAACAAACAGAAAGTTGTTTAGAATTATTTTATAGAATTATATAATTGAATTAATTTTATGAAAGTAAGGCTGATAAACGAATAACATTAATACAAAATATTAACTCAATCGGTTAAGAACAACTGCTTTAAAATTCAGTGGCAAGATTTGACCATAACAAACATACAAACTTGCAAGTTAAATAAAAGCTTTTAAAAATAGATGTGGTATCACTTCTGAGGACTAAAATGTAATGCCTCGTTACCAGTTCAATCAGCTTATTTTCTTGTCATAAAGCTGCTGTGTTTTGTATGTTCATTATAGATAACGGAGATCATTTTATAGATTATAAGGCATTTCATCTTAGTCCTCAGGGATGATAATGCATCTGCATAATTATATATGGTATTCACAGCATCCATTTACCATCAGGTGGACTGTGTGCTCGTTCTCTTCTCTTCTATTTTTCTTTTTTGTTTCTTTGTAAAAAAAACTGTATTGTTATAATAACACTAAAAATTTAACTTTAAAACATTAGATAAAAATAGAGACAGATTTTTATACATTATATAACAGTAGTACATTAAACATAAAAAAATCTTGAGGTTATCCTATTTAAGCCATTATGAACCCAACTAAGTATCTACTTATGAACCAAAAAAATATATAACCTTACTTCACCACCCGCACCTTACGGTCACACTAGTGCAATATTCATAGAAGCACGCTATTGTCGCCAAGAAGTTGTGCGGAGCTTCGGATTATATTCCCAAGTCACAATGATAAAAATTTTAGGGCAGTTACATATAATATACTCAGTAGTGCTCTTGAAGCGCTAGCAGAAAACTCGGCGGTCGTGATCGCCGGGAACTAAAGCTTGCACTTTGTACACTTTGTTTGGGCGCATTCGGTTACAATTTAACACTTTATCAACTGTACAGTACGACACACTCGTTCCATCCCGACGCCTTAACAATTTAGCGATACTTCGTGTACCTAGGTTCGGATTCCGGCGAACGACATTTAAAATGCGCTCCTCCGAGTGAACAGCCACTTGACTTCCACCTCCTGCCGCTACCAGAGCAATGGTCCGATTTTCCAACACTCGCTAAAATGCTGCTGTTATCAATCAGCTGGATGTCGAGCGGTCGGGAATTTCTCTCGGTTAATTCGCAATGCATGCGAAGCATTCCTGCGAGCTTCTATAAACGTACGCGTTAGGCATTATAAAAATAAAACAAGAAACTTAAAACGTTACAACAAGAATAATATCATTAAGTAATAAATTGCAAGTAATAACAACAATCATTTAATAAACATTTCTTTAGATAGTCAACACGGAACTGTTTTAAAAACTAAAATTATTAATCAAATACGCTAAAACAAATGCGCACAATGTAAAGTCCTTGACGCACTGGAGAACCTTCCACACACCGTTAAAGCGTTATGTATGTTAAGACATTGTCAACGTTTATTATTTATAAGTTTTATCCCTACGACTAATTTTCATATGGAATTTAAAAGTTATGGTTGTATGGGTGTTTAGAGTGTCAATAAAAGTCACCACATATAACGCACAAAACGTTTATTGTCTACAAGTACACAGAACATTTAAGAAGGCGGATAATGTACACAGTGAAAACAAAGGAAAGACAATTTAACACAAACAATAGAACTTATACACAACTCGATATGTACCTCGCGACTACAATAATTATATTAATGAATACGATATCCCGGACACACGCAAGAGTGACATGCATTCTACGTCGGTAGCAGTTGCAGACTGGCGGGGGGAACCCGCTCACGCTCAAGTCGTTTGAGGCGTGGCCGTTTGACCTAGATACAGTCGTGCCATATGTTAGCTAGCACGCTAGCAGTAGTAGCGGTACCATAGTATAAAGACAGCTGTACGCTCACTCGCTGCCGCGCTTTGAAGTTCCAGGTTCGATATGCCTCCACATCACTCCCCTCTAGAGACCGTGATACGGGCGATAATACTCAGGGAATTTTACTCTCCTTCCTGATTTTGTAAATTTTATTACATTATTTTTACTACAAAAAATTATTGAAATTAATAAACGTACCTAATTGGGTACTCAGTACTCACACAATTATAAACACTATCTCATCGTTATCTTTGATTTTGTATAAGAAATGAAAAATTAAACTAAAAAATGAAACTTCGATAAATCGCTCAGTGCCCAGGTTCAAGGCCAGCGTTTTTACGTGACGGGATCTATAAGCGTTCGACGTCCGCGAGGATATTGACCCTATTATCAGCTTATGTAATTTTTAAGTTTCACTGCTGGTTTTCTGTTTAAGTATTTTCATGATTTTTTTTTATGAAATTATCGTTTCATTTAGATGTACTAACATGATGGAGCGTGAATAAAGTTAATAAAACGTTGTGAAAAGATGATTTTTTTTTCGTCGGGATCAAATTTATTTGTGACCCATGTGCTAAGGTGTAGTATCTACTATCATTTGTCTTTGTTTTCGGGAGCGTAAAAATATCCTGTGTATATATATATATATATATATATATATATATATATATATACATATATATATATATATATATATATATATATATATTAGATTAGATTAGAGAGTGCATCTGTATTCTCAGACACTTGATGAACTTTACTATGTTAAGATCATTATGTTTTTAAAATTCGTGCAGCTAATAAGTTTATTATTACTTTATACTTTTCAGGGACAGTTGAAAGAATATTAACATGAAGCATGTCGTCTGGCACGTCTATCATTTCAATGTGACGAAGTGATTAATGCTATATCAAAATTAGTGCATTGGTTTAACGTTAATAATCTGCACTTAAACGGCAATTAAAGTAAATATATTAAATTTACAACAACGTATGTTAAAAATCTGAATACCAATGTGTTTTAAATGGGGAAGAACTGTGTCCTGTTGAATCCTCTGTTTTTCTTGGCATTACTCTCGACGCAAAGTTTCAATGGGGCCCCCATATATTCAAACTAGCAAGTAAACTAAGCTCCGCAGCTTTTGCTATAAAAATGATTACAGATCTCACTAGTGTCGAGACAGCTAGATTAGTTTATTTTAGTTATTTCCATATGATAGTGGGATTTTCCTATGGGAAAATGCGGCTGATTCAGAAACAATTTTTGTTTTACAGAAGAGGGCCATTAGAGCTATTTACAACCTAAAATCGAGAGAGTCTCTTAGAGAAAAATTTTAAGAAATAAATCTATTAACTTTGGCTTCTTAGTATATTTAAGAAAATTTTATGTATGTTCGCAAAAACAAAAGTAGCTTTAGTAAAAAAGAGTGATATACACTCTGTAAACACTAGGAACAAACACAAGCTATACTCGCGACAATCTAAAAAACTCGATTTGACGTTTCTCATTATACATGCCGTGATAACTTTGTATGAACGTTGACGTAAGAATTCGAAAAATCAAATTCACAATTCTAAATAATTAATGTTATCCATACACTTTTTCACTTTATATTCGAAAAAGCTCTCAAAAACACAAATTAATCGTTGATTAATATTCCCACAGGACGTTATTACAATGACATGTCTGTTATATGCACAAACTATATAGAAATATGTTTGGGTTCGTTGCTGTAGTGTTGTGACCGTTATAAACCATTATTTGACCAAATAAAATCGATGTTCTGAAAAATCGACACTTTTAATTTAATTAGATTAAAAGTGTCGATTTACACGATTAGAAAAGAGAATAACATATTATTTAATGTTTAAACATATAAAAACAAAATCTGACCACATATATTTCTAGCTTTATTTTGATATTTAATATGTTAATATTGGAAAAAGTTTAATTTTGAAAAAAATATTTTAACCCCCCTTTTTATCTCTACGTCATTGATTCGTCAATGCTTCGCGCGGTCTCTCGCTATCTTGGAAGTTTTTGTGTTATTGGTTTTTATTATATTTTGTGACTCGGCTATCACTCTTGCACTGTTTCTGCTATAATCGTTGGTGATTTTGATTACGCATTACGTGATTTTGGTGTTATCGTGTGAACTAGACAACATGTATAAAAGAGGACGTACTCTTAACAGCCAGTCTCGTGATTTGGTTTTGAAGTTGCACGAGTACTTTGAACGAGAGTCAGCAAATAGAGGGCCTCTTTTAGAAGTTACCCAAGTACAAGAACGAGTCGCCCTAGCGGTTGGAATTGGCATAAAAACTGTCCGAAATATTATAAAGGAAAAGTACTGACCTTTTGGCTGTGAAAATAATGTACTGCACACACACCCAAAAAACAAAAAAATACCTGTGACAGGTACCGATAATTTTGATGCTGATGCTATTAGATCCCATATTTACGGCTACTACACAAGACGAATACCCCACCGTAAGTAAATTACTTGTCTCCCTTAAATCTGCAAATTTATAATATGGTGGCAGTGCTATAAAAACAATTCTAAAAAATATTGGATTTTCATACAAATAAAGGGACAAACGGAAAATATTGATGGGAAGGTATGATATAATACTATAAAGAGTATCCTTCTTAAGAGAACGTAATAAAATAACCAACTGGGACAAGATATATTTATTGACGAGAATGTTAAATGATGAGATGGTTAAATGCTAATGTATGATTCGCAAGCATCCAGCTCAAAAGCTCCAATGGGAAATGGTGGACGCCTTATTATTTGTCATGCTCAGGGGTCGGTAACCTTTTGAGTCAGAAGAGCCAAAACTTACAATTTACAAAATTTCAAAGTTTTAAAGAGCCACAATTTTTTTTCTTGCCAACCATAAATAGTACTTCCATAAATAAAGTACCTTGATAAAGAAAACTAACAGCCTTTCACAAGTCTACTGCTGAACATAGGCCTCCCCCAAGGAATGCCACAAAGCACGGTCCTGAGCCACCTGCATCCATCGACTTCCTGCATGTCTTACCAGGTCGTCACTCCATCTAGTGGCGGGGTCACCCTACACTTTGCCTACCGGTACAAGGCTGCCACTCGAGAACCTTTCTTCCCCATCGCTTGTCGGTTCTTTGAGCTATATGGCCGGCCCACTGCCACTTCAGCTTACTAATCAAATTGGGCTATGTTGGTTACTCTTGTTCTACTGCGGATATCCTCAATTCTAAGTTTATCACGTAGAGAAACCCCAAGCATAGCCCTCTCCATAGCTCGTTGAGTGACCTTGAAATTCTTCATACGGCCAGCAGTGAAGGACCACGTCTCAGATCCGAAAGTCATCACTGGCAACACGCACTGGTTGTACAATTTCGCTTTTAGGTTTTGAGGTATGTCTAACGAGAAGATGTGTCGTAGTTTCCCGAACGCTGCCCTAGGCGCCCCTGCCCTTAGGTCTTCCAGCGATTCTGCTATAAGGACTATATCGTCGGCAAATCCAAGGTGAGTGATGTACTCGCCATTGATGTTAATATTGCATCCATCCCAGTCCTGTAGCTTGAAAACGTCTTCCAATGCAGCGGTGAAGAGTTTCGGGGATATAAAGTCGCCCTGTCTTACAGCTCTCTGCAATTGGATAGGTTTCGTACTCTGATTCTGTACTCGGATTGCCATCGTAGCTCTACTGTACAAACACTTCAGCACTTCGATATACCGACAGTCAACTTGGCACCGCTGAAGGAACTGTAGCACCGCTCAAATTTAGACGGAATCAAAGGCTTTCTCATAGTCCACATACGCAAGGCAAAGTGGCAGATTATACTCCTCTGTCTTCTGTACAATTTGCCGAATTTGCTTTCCAAAACAGCACGTAGACACGGCTCTGTAGTTGTCTGTAGTTCTTCAAGAGAACATTGTCGCCTTTCTTGAAGAACAAGACCACTGCACTTCTGCTCCACGCCTCCTGAGTTGTGCCACCATGGAGGACGGAATTAAAGAGCTTCTGAAGGACTTCAAGTACTGGTTTTCCACCCGCTTTCAAACGCTCCGCTGTAATTCCATCCTCACCTGGGGCTCTACCATTTTTAAGGTGCTGGAGAACCATTCTAGTCTCGCTCAGACTGACGTCCGGGATATCTTCTGAATAGTGTCGGATAAGACTCGCTCTTGGATCGTTACTCACACTTGTGTGTGGCTCCAACGATGACGTGTACAGCTGCCCATAGAACCTATCAGTCTCACTCAAAATATCAGGTGTCCCGGAAACGATGTTGCCACACTCGGTTTTCAACTTTGACAGTTGTCTCTCTCTCTGGCAGAAAGATCTCTGGCAAAGAATTTGGAGCCTTGGTTCCGCTCGATTGTTTCTTCAATACAAGCTGTATTGAAGTATCGTAACTCCCGTCGCATGCATTTGGAGATCTGTCTGTTCAGTTGCCTGTATGCTGCCTGCTGTTATCTAACAACCATGAGATTTAGAGTGTGATCGGAGAGTTTTTGTGTTCTTCTGCGGCGGGTCTTGCAGAACTTAGCTCCAACCGCATGGACAGCTTCCACGAGCTTGTCATTCATATATATATATATATGAACAATAAACATAAATATAAAATAAATTTTATTTAATAAAATTTATTTTTAATATATTGATAAATTTGGCTCATAACTTGTTGTTTTAAAGTTTAAATACCACTCTGAATTTTATTTTGTTAGTTGGCTTCTTACTTTACTTTTAATTATATTCATGCAAGAGAACGCTTGCTCGCACGAATATGTCGATGCGAAGATAGTCAGCACTCAAAATTCCAACTTTTTCACCTCACTGTAGCATATCCGGAAGACTATTCCATGCGTTGAATATAAGTGCCTCAACTCGAGCCATTTCTTTTAAAGCTGTTAATTTTTGACGTACATTCATTTCTGGACCTCCAACTCTTTCAAATTGATTTTCAACTCTGTAGATTTTTAACTCCACAAAGCTTTACTTTTTAAATCGATCAATTGCATTTCTAGAGATCCAATATCAACTCCAAATGGCTCAGTGTGGATCGATTTTAAATGTTTTTTTTTTATAAAATAAACAATATTTGCGTATGAAACTAAAGAGCCGCAGCTTCACATCCAAAGAGCCGCATGTGGCTCACGAGCTACAGGTTGCCGACCCCTGGTCATGCTGGATCTGCCGTGGAAGGTTTTATAAAAAAATTGTTTGTTAGCATTAAGATAAGAATTGAGAGTAAAAATATTACTAATTCAGTGAATTCATTTATTTACCTGACCCAACCACACATATTCATTGTTAATTTTATATATATATATATATATATATATATATATATATATATATATATATATATATATATACTAGCTGACCAGGCAGACGTTGTTCTGCCCTTTCCGACGACCATTTGCTTTCCTAAAAAAAACTCCTGAGATTAGCAATAAAAAAGTTAAGGGTCACTTATCGGGATAAAAACTATCCTATCTCTCAAGTTGGACCAAACTGCACACAGTCTGCAAATTTTTTTTGAAATCGGTTCTATCTGTTGAATACTTACAGCAACACGTGGTGGTTATGCTACTAAATTGTAGCTTATATTAAACGTTTGTATTTTTAACATAGCGCCATCTATTACATATTTACTGAATCCAGTCAACAGATATCGTCATCTGACAGAATCGTTTGGAGCTAACAGATAATTGTGACTGTCAAACAATAGAGAAATAATTTTCAATAAAATAATATTGTATTGCGACTATAAATTGAGATGTAAGCTATCCTATCTTTCAAGTTGGACCAAACTGCATATTGACCAAAACTTTCATTGAAATCAGTTCAGTAGTTTAGGAGTCCATCGCGGACAAACAACGTGACACGTACTTTTTATATATAAAGATATATATATATATATATATATAATACTAGTGACCCGCCTCGGCTTCGTACAGGTGCATATTTGTAGCGTGTCTACGTAATATACAATGTATGTCAGATTTTAGTTTATGTCTTGGCTTTGAAACTGGCCCAAATTAAAATATAATTTTGATTTATGTAATAACTGTTCATCTATTTTAAACGATGTAGATACATTGTCCATTACAAACTCTAAATAATCGATATGTTTCGATAATCGGTTCTTAAAGCTACCAATTATTTTTCCCATCACTACGCAAAGTATTTTATAGCTATCAAATCGGGCTTCTTAGATTGTCACGAGTATAGTGATACCAGTTTTTTCACTCCAGAGTCAGTATTTAATTCTTGGGGCAATGTATACGCTATTACAACAAAGTCCCAGAACATATTTTAACAGTGGTAGAGCCACGCGGCAGCTTTTGATGTCGCACGGATGGGCCGACTCGAACCGGGGTGGTACCACGACCTCACAGAATACCAGCGTGAAGTAGAGGTTTACCTCTGCATTTCGCTTGGTGAGTGCAGGTGGCCGGAGGCCCTTTTTACTGGAAATGAGGCATTCCATCTTAGTCCTCACAGGTGACAACGCATCTACATTTTGAATTGTAAGAGAGGATAGATGTAGATGTCTATGGACCGCAGCAACCACTTACCATCAGGTGGACTGTGTGCTCGTTTGTCACCCTTATCCTATAAAAAAAAATCGGTTGTCTGTAAAGTCGGTTTAATGACGATAGTTGAACGTGACAACGTCATAAGAAATATTTAATATCGAAAGAATCATTATCTTCTTTGTCGCTCGTTCCGCGCTCTCGCTTGCACTTTAAATGGAACGCCTGAGTAACGCCGCATGAGTCATGTTTTTTCGTGCGTGCCGCCAGCTTCATCGATTTATAAGACGTTGTCACGTCAAAAAAACATATAATTCATGTGTAAACAGAAATGGTAGAAGTTTTTAAAGTTTTACTATGTTTTCTCACAGTAATTCATAAGGAATAATATAAATAGTATCAGCTCTGTGTCCATGCCTCACGCAAACTTAGGTTAGGGCTTTTGGGGACCCAGTTATGGATTTAAATAAATATATTTCATTAGATTCGATTCCTTCCAATTTGTATAGTTACCTTATAAAATATTTATATAAAATTGTAATTAAAATAATATTGTGATAATATTATATATTATCATATTAATTTACTTCATATCATGCAAAATAATCTTAAAGTATTAAACTAACAGGAGACGACATTGGAGAGCGTTCCCCGCTGTCAAAAGTACGAGAGCGCGGATCATTCCCGTTATATAAAACTAGTTGCGCCGCGTACGGCGTCAGTTACCAAGTAGTCGTAAGCGTGAGTTGACCTCCAGAAAAATGCCGAGTTGCAGTGTGTTTTCTTGTAAAAAAAGATTACAGACCTCAAATTTACAAAAAGACGGCGTTACCTTTCATCCTTAAGTATTTACTTTGATTTCAATAATTAATATAAGCATTAAAACACGAAAATTTTGATTAATATAGCTGAGCAGGTAGTGTTGCCAACTTAAAGTATTAATACTATAGCAAGGACTTTTGCACTACTAGGACATAATTAAATTTTGCTTAAATGTAGACAAATGTCGTTTCGCTTTGTTCTAATTACACAAGACAAAATCGTGTTATTGAATAGTCTTAAATTCATCAATATTATTGTGATCTATTTGCAAAACTATATTATTTCAAACAACATTAAAAATCTTTAATTGTTTTTAACGAAATGAAAACATCTATTTAAATTGTTTTATTGTATACATAATGCATTTAAAACATTTTAAATAGATATTTTCATTACATAATGTTACGTTATGAAACGAAAAGAAGGCGAATTTCCAGTATATAAAATGGTATCATCAAGACTAAAATAGTGATGTTCACTGTAATCTTTAGTGTCGATGTTTTTATTTGACTATAAGACTTATAACACCTTGGTACAGGGTATTTTTGGAACGCTCCCGAAAACTAAGACAGGCGATAGCACCAAGTATACCTTTGATCATGGGTCACAAATAAATCCGATCCTGATGAAAAAAAAAAACATCTTTTTACAACGTTTTATAAATTTTATTCACGCGCCATCATGTTAGTACAGCTAAATGAAACGATAATTTCATAAAAAAAATCATGAAAATACTGAAACATAAAACCAGCAGTGGAATAACTCAATTCATATCAGCTGATTAAAGGTCAATGTACGCGTGAACACAAATTCGCGCGGTCCGCAACTAGCGGGCCATACCACAATACCTAATAATTTACAACACTTGTCTAAATACCTAACTTATCTACTTAACCTACTATTTTGCCACTGTACTTGTCTCCACGTAGCCATTTTAATCCGAATTTACAGGTCAAATAACCCAAATAACTGGTTCGATTTCCCGCTAATGAAAAAACATTTAAATGAAATGTAACCAAGGTTAGAGTCATGCGTTTTTATTCATCGTGTAGGTATGTTTATTATTCTCATGTATTCAGTTATGTATGTATTCAGATTTATGCAGTACTAAGTTATTTAAAAAAAAATTGTTATGAAACAGCTTACCGCTCTAAATCCTCCGTGGTCTTATGAGATGCGGCTCAAATTTTGCTTCATTCATTTCAAGGCAGACTCATGGAGGCGGGGCATCATCGTGTGGTCTTCGACACAGTCCGTACGTAGTTTGTCGAAAACATCCACGATCCTTTTGTAGTTTCGTCAGCACTATCACACTCACGATTAAAAACCCTTTCTTTCACATACCCCACAGAAAGAAGGAAGTCTAACGGGGTCAGATCTGGTGAGCGAGGTGGCCAAGCATTCGGTTACGCTTCAACACTTTGTGCACTGCACAGTATGACACACTTGTTCCATCCCGACGTCTTAACAATTTATTTAGCGATACTTCGTGTACCTAGGTTCGGATACATAACATGTTGTCGTATTCACAATCACTATAAACGTACGCGTTAAGCATTATTAAAACAAAAAACGTAACAAGAATAATACCAACACGTTATAACAATTTGATAAACAAAACGCTCGTGCACGCGTGTACAAAATCAACACGGAACTGTTTCAAAAACTTCAATTAATTAACACGACAAAACGGAAACCTACTGCGTCACAGCGTGAGGCGATACGAGCCGGCCGGGTTACATTCTCATGCGTCATAATAAAGAAGGACGCAACTAACAAAAACGTAAAATGGAAATAAAAAATAAATTGATGAATTTTTCTTTCAGACCCTGTGTCTATAGTATATTAAAAGGTTTCTATATGAAAATTGAAATATATACGTAGAGACATGAAGATTTTAAGGACGAACTTATTTTTTTGATAATTTGTTTATTTATTTAAATAAAAAGAATTTTCCTTTTCATCTTAGCTTAAAAAATACATCTAGCAACACAAAAACATCGAAGGAAAGACGCATATAACTATTTGCGTCTTTCCAACCTAATAAATAAAAAAAACTGCCATTCATTTAACATTTTTACATATTTTGGAAAGGTCATTTGAATTTGAAAGGACGCTAATAGTAATTTATTACTTTTTTCTTAGTAAATATTAGAGAACCATTGGTAGTGAGACACAAAAAATAACAACCCTCAACTCTTGAGTAATGATTTTAAAGGGGATATCATACGAGACTTACTACGATAGTAATTAAAAATTAAAAATTTTGTACAACCGACTTTAATATAAATAATTAAGGATAACTCAAAAACTATTGGTCTGACCTCGATCAAATTTATATGGGACCACATGTGAAACACCAGCTCTTAATAATAAGATATAGAATAATAAGACAAGAATAATTGAAATTTAAGTAATCGATGCAAATATTGTTAAAGATGACGTAGCAACTGGTTAAATAAGTCTTTTCTTTTATGTTGAATTTGTATAAGTCTTTTCTACTAAAAAAATGTCATCTGTGATCAACAGTTACGTCTAAAATTCTTACGATAATTTCTAAAATATTGATATTTGTAAATATTAAAAAAAATAGTAGATGCGCCTTCTTATCTTGAGACGAATGGTATATTTAACTCATTTATTCAAAAATTGTCAGATGCGCCCTTTTTTCTTATGACCGTAACATTGACCGAGCTAGATATAGGTCGGTAGCGAAGGGAGTGTGGGTACAGTCGCGTTCTAAAGTACTACATGGTATTGGGCTATTGTTTTATAATATTATAGTATTTAATTGTTTTATTGTAGAATCATACTAGGCGTTTTACTAGCTACTTAGAACTTTGGAAGAGGTTGGAATTAAAAATGGATAATGTTTACTTGAGCATTATTTGTTATTTCTATCGTAAAATATTTTTAAGTTTGTAAGAAGAAAACTTAAGCTAAGTGTGACACGCCGTCCATTATGTCGTCTTGGGTTACATGGAAGCCAGATGTTGATGGTGTGTTGGTGTTACTGGATGCTACTTCATCATCACTTTCATCTTCGCTTGCGCTTCCGTCCTCAGGTCGATCACATGGTAATTTTTTCGGTATTCTTCCTCAACACTTTTAAATTTACTGCACAATTTTCCCCATTCACCTTCTCCTATCATATTTACCTTTTCGTTCACTAGTTTAGTCATAAAACAATAGATATAAATAATTTTTCTTTCCTTCCTTTTTAAAACATCGCGCGAGTCGCAAAGTAAGCTGTGTATGCGACTGTATTTTTGGAGCGAACAAAGCGCGGGAACCAATAGCATGCAGGCACAGTTATACTGGCGGATTGTTCCCCCGTCGCGCCCCCTTCGTACCAATATGTGATAAATCGCTCAGTGGCCAAGTTCAAGGCCAGCGTTTTTTTTTTTTTCACCGTTCGCGCGTACATTAACCTCCATTAGTCAGGTGATATCAATTCAGTTTTCACTGCTGGTTTTATGTTTCAGTATTTTCATGATTCTTTTTATGAAATTATCGTTTCATTTAGCTGTACTAACATGATGGCGCGTGAAAAAAACTAATAAGACGTTGTAAAAATATGATTTTTTTTTCATCAGGATCAAATTTATTTGTGACCCATGATCAAAGGTATACTTGGTGCTGTCGCCTGTCTTAGTTTTCGGGAGCGTTCCAAAAATACCCTGTATAATACCAAGGTGTTATTTAAAATTCTTTTTTGTACAATGTTTAAAAAAGATCTTTGGTTTTACAGTTTTCCAAAAGATCTTTACAGGTACCTAACGAAAAAGCACTATTTGTTCCGAGCATTTTGACCAATCGGTTTTCGTAATCCAATCAAATAATAAAAGGAAACTAAATGAAACTGCTGTACCGACTTTGAAATTATTGGAAGTACGAGTATGTTTATTATTATGCTACAGATTTATTTTACATTATGAAGGATAAAATTCAAAACATATAAAAAATCGAAATGGAAGGTTTAGTGAACGATATTTATTCATTTTAAAATGTTATTTACAAGTTTATCGTCTTAGATGGTGTCAACCAAATTGTTGTTTTCAGATGAGAGACGAATTAGAAGCGCTTAAATAAATAAATAAGGACAAACAAATAATTTCAGTGTCATATTTATAATCTATTATTATTAAACATATACAGAGTACTACACTTTTGTACTGTAGAACACAAAACATTACCGTTTTTTACGAAGACATTAATTATTTTTCAATCCTAAGTAAAATGACGAAAAAAAGTATGTTTGGTTAAGCGTAAACTTCGACCAAGAGATAGCAAATGTTTAATTTTTTTTAATTACTCCATTCCGTTGCTGCGTAAAGGAAGGACAAAAACAAATAAACAAAAAATCACACTTTCACATTTATAATATTATATTAGTATGGATTGTCAAGAATTATATATAAACTTTTGAAACCGGTTTACAATCGGCTTTTTGAGGGTAGAACTATACATCCCGCTCTCTTTCTCGCTCTAGTAAATAACGTTTCTGAGTGAACAAAAAGGATAGAAGCACAGGAAAGTGCGATTCCGTGCTGCCAGATGTAGTTCGACCCTAAGCCTTAAAACGGTTTAACTCTATAGGTTGGGTAAAATCTGTAAAATTAGACCGTTTAAAACCCCTATACAGATAACCTTTCCGGTTGATCATGACATTAAAAATGGTAAAAACATTTCATAGATTAGGCATGTTATATATTTTTAAGCCTACAGGAACATTATTTCGATAATGATTATGTTCCACATAACATTGAACTGGCAAACTTGGTGATGGAACAATATCCAAGCACCAGAATTAGCTACCTCGCAAAAAAAGAGTGATCCCAAAAAGTGTATTCGTCACATATACCAAACTTATTCACTTTAAAAACCAGTTAATACATAATATAATACTTTTTCAATTTGTTTTAATTTTGGTAATTCTGTATTATTATATTGTTCCTTATGTATTTTTTTTTTAATTTACTTTGAATGTAATATTACCCATTAAACATTTGTTCATTTTTATTTTATTTAATTTGCCAATGTAACTTGCATAAAATTTCATCGACATATCCATATCGACAAGGCCCTCGCACTAGTTGTTTATGGCTTATGCACTGTAACGATGAGACATTTATAAGAGATTTTCAAGGTTGTGTGCGTTTTGCTTAATCGTGTGCTCATATTATGCTGTGTGCGTGCGTAACGACGTGGCCCAATGTTTGCGATTTGCTTAGTGTGCGTTACCTCGCCTCCCGCTAGAAGTGACAGACTTTTTTGTTCGGAACTTTATGCGCATGGCGTCTCCTGTTAGTTGAATACTCTAAGAAAATAATAGACAAATTATTAAAAATTGAACTCGTTTTAATAAATTAATTAACAATATATTATGTACTCTAAATAAACAATAATTAAATACCTACTTATCATTCTTCCTACGCATAATCTATTATAATAAAAAACCGCGCATGCGCGGTAAGACTGATGCGCAACGACATAGAGTAGCGCACATGTTTTGTTTGAAATAGCTGTTCTAGTACGTAAAAGTACATTATACTTCAATGGTATATTGTATGTTTGGTGTCAACGAAGACTGGGTAGCAGATAAGTTGTGACCCAGTTAATATCACCCCAACAAGACTCTGTTTTAATAAGCGGCCGTATAAAATCTCGCCATCATTCGGACAGAGCTTATTATATATATATATACTGTTGGCGAAACAAGGGACAAGTTGGGTTGAGGTGATTGCAGGTTATTATTGCAGTTGCACTTCTGGACAACAGACAGTGGGTTGTTGTACCCACATAATGACCGTTGTCTGGTTTTTGTGCTGGGCTTGGTATCAAAATTCCATAACCGCACTGGCCTCAATTCTGGATGGCATTTTAGTAAGAGAGGATTTTGAAGTAGGATAAATAAATAAAAATTTAAAAAATTAAGCTGTTTTATTTATATTACCTTAAGTATCCAAAACATGATTGACTTAATGTTTCATTTTCTATAATTCATAGGACTGTTAACCTTTGTTATGACATTATCCAGGCTTTAAATATCTGTCAAGGCTCAAGGCATACTCTGACACGCTGAGGACCTGTTATATGAAAATATTTGTACGCCGGAAACGTATTTAGGATGCGAATTCTTTTGTAACAACTGTAATGTACCATATTATCTATACATATAATAAAAATGTAAAAAGCACACGTCTGTACATTTTATATTTTTGTAATAAAAGTCATCGCCATCTCTCTTTAAATATATATTTATAATAAAAATGGTGATAACATGTTGTGTCTGTTTTTGTACATTGTATAGAATATTTGTTACTAAAATCATTATAGGGAAATGAAAATAATTAAAAAAGCACATTTTTATAATTTTTAAAATTGTCTGTCTGTCTGTCTGTTTGTTTATAAACACATCACATCTAAATTAAACAATTTTTTTAAAAGAAATTGTTAAGAAAATCATAAAGCTTATCTTCAAGTTACATTTAATTTTTGTTTTATTAAATTTGGTTAATTCTATCGAAAGTTATGATTATTATTTTAAAATGTAGGTTCGAATTTGTTCAATGGCGCCATAAAATCTCAGAAAAAGTAATAAAAAGATTTGTGTTTAAAAGAACGTTCTATAATAATATATTTATACTTAAAACAAAGTAAACAATAAAAAAGATGTTTTCCTTAAATTAAAAAGTGTTCTCACAACGAACGTAATAGATGGCATTGTACAAATTACATTATTTTCTGAATTGCGGCGTTAAGATACTCCGAATCGTATTGAGACCCACTGACGTGCAGTCACAGTCTCACAAATAACCATACATTACCCAGAACCAATGTAGATATTATATATTTTCAATTTCAACTTAATAAATTAAATTAAATTAAATGATATACAGGGTATTTTTGGAACGCTCCCGAAAACTAAGACAGGCGACAGCACCAAGTATACCTTTGATCATGGGTCACAAATAAATTCGATCCTGATGAAAAAAAAATCATCTTTTTACAACGTTTTATTAGCTTTATTCACGCGCCATCATGTTAGTACAGCTAAATGAAACGATAATTTCATAAAAAAAATCATGAAAATACTGAAACATAAAACCAGCAGTAGAATAACTGAATTCATATCAGCTGATTAAAAGTCAATGTACGCGCGAACGCAAATTCGCGCGGTCCGCAACTAGCGGGTCATACCACAATACCTAATAATTTACAACACTTGTCTAAATACCTAACTTATCTACTTAACCTACTATTTTGCCACTGTACTTGTCTCCACGTAGCCATTTTAATCCGAATTTACAGGTTAAATAACCCAAATAACTGGTTCGATTTCCCGCTAATGAAAAAATACTTAAATGAAACATAACCAAGGTTAGAGTCATGCGTTTTTATTCATCGTGTAGGTATGTTTATTATTCTCATGTGTTGTTATGTATGTATTCAGATTAGTTCAGTACTAAGTTATTTAAAAAAATTAGTTATGAAACAGCTTACCGCTCTAAATCCTCCGTGGTCTTATGAGATGCGGCTCAAATTGTGCTCCATTCATTTCAAGGCAGATTTGGGCTCTGTGTTGCGTCTCCTCATGGAGGCGGGGCATCATCGTGTGGTCTTCGACACAGTCCGTACGTAGTTTGTCGAAAACATCCACGATTCTTTTGTAGTTTCATCAGCACTATCACACTCACGATTAAAAACCCATTCTTTCACATACCCCACAGAAAGAAGTCTAACAGGGTCAGATCTGGTGAGCGAGGTGGCTAAGCGTGGGGTCCTAGTCCGCCAAATCCAGCGATCATCAAATAGCTCATTGAGGCGCTCACGGACGAACCTCGCGACATGTGGAGGGGCACCATCATGCTGGAACCATGTGCGGCGATATTCAGCCAACAATAGGTCGTCTAAAATGTCTGTTAACTGTTCATTTATAAAGTTTAGGTATCGCTGTCCGTTCAGTCACTGTGGCAGAAACACTGGTCCCAGTATGCGATCCTTAAATAAACCTGCCCATACGTTAACCGACCATCGGGTTTGGTGCCCGGTTTGTCGAACAGCGTGCGGGTTAACCTCTGAATACACGTGTGTATTTCTTCGGTTCCACAGGCCGTTTCTGGTAAATGTTGACTCATCCGTCCAGATTATGTGCTCAACGGAACCAGGCACACGTTGTTACTGGTATAATAACCAACGGCAGAAAAATCGTCGGCGGTCGTGATCGCCGGGAACTAAAGCTTGCACTTTGTGCAATTTGTATGGGCGCATTCGGTTACGCTTCAACACTTTGTGCACTGCACAGTATGACACACTTGTTCCATCCCGACGTCTTAACAATTTATTTAGCGATACTTCGTGTACCTAGGTTCGGATACCTAACATGTTGTCGTATTCACAATCACTATAAACGTACGCGTTAAGCATTATTAAAACAAAAAACGTAACAACAAGAATAATACCAACACGTAATAACAATTTAATAAACAAAACGATTGAGCTGTCGCTCGCGCACGCGTGTACAAAATCAACACGGAACTGTTTCAAAAACTACAATTAATAACGAACCACGACAAAACTGAAACCTACTGCGCCACAGCGTGAGGCGACACGAGCCGGCCGGGTTACATTCTGCCGTCATAATAAAGAAGGACGCAAATATCAAAAACGTAAAACGGAAATAAAAAATAAATTGATGAATTTTTCTTTCAGACCCTGTGTCTATAGTATATTAAAATATGAAAATTGAAATATATACGTAGAGATATGAAGATTTTAAGGACGAACTTAAATTAAACGAATTTTAAATAAAACGAATTTTCCTTTTCATCTTAGCTTAAAATAAATAAAAAAAAACTGCTATTCATTTAACATTTTTACATATTTTGGAAAGGTCATTTGAATTTGAAAGGATGCTAATAGTAATTTATTACTTTTTTCTTAGTAAATATTAGAGAAGCATTGGTAGTGAGACACAAAAAATAACAACCCGCAACTCTTGAGTAATGATTTTAAAGGGGATATCATACAAGACTTACTACGATAATAACTAAAAATTAAAAATTTTGTACAACCGACTTTAATATAAATTATTAAGGATAACTCAAAAACTATTGGTCTGACCTCGATCAAATTTATACGGGACCACATGTGAAACACCAGCTCTTAGTAATAAGATATAAGCTCTTAATAATAAGATATAGAATAATAAGACAAGAATAATTGAAATTTAAGTAATCGATGCAAATATTGTTAAAGATGACGTAGCAACTAGTCTTTTCTTTTATGTTGAATTTGTATAAGTCTTTTCTACTAAAAAATGTCATCTGTGATCAACAGTTACGTCTAAAATTCTTACGATAATCTCTAAAATATTGATATTTGTGAATATTAAAAAAAAATTGTAGATGCGCCTTCTTATCATGAGTCGAATGGTATATTTAACTCATTTATTCAAAAATTGTTAGATGCGCCCTTTTTTCTTATGACCGCAGCATTGTTTCGTACCGAGCTAGATACAGGTCGACAGCGGAGGGAGTGTGGGTACAGTCGCGTTCTAAAGTACTACATGGTATTGTTTTATAATATTATAGTAATTAATGGTTTTATTGTAGAATCATAATAGGTGTTTTACTAGCTACTTAGAACTTTGGAAGAGGTGGGAATTAAAATGGATAATGTTTACTTGAGCATTATTTGTTATTTCTATCGTAAAATATAAAGTAGTTTGTAACAAGAAAACTTAGCTAAGGGTGACACGCCGTCCATTATGACGTCTTGGGTCACATGGAAGCCAGATGTTGATGGTGTGTTGGTGTTACTGGATGCTACTTCATCATCACTTTCATCTCCGCTTAAGCTTCCGTCATCAGGTCGATCACATGGTAATTTTTTCGGTATTCTTCCTCAACACTTTTAAATTTACTGCACAATTTTCCCCATTCACCTTTTCCTATCATATTTACCTTTTCGTTCACTAGTTTAGTCATAAAACAATAGATATAAATAATTTTTCTTTCCTTCCTTTTTAAAACATCGTCGCGAGTCGCAAAGTAAGCTGTGTATGCGACTGTATTTTTGGAGCGAACAAAGCGCGGGAACCAATAGCATGCAGGCACAGTAATACTCGCGGATTGTTCCCCCGTCGCGCCCCCTTCGTACCAATATGTGATAAATCGCTCAGTGCCCAAGTTCAAGGCCAGCGTTCTTTTTTCACCGTTCGCGCGTACATTAACCTCCATTAGTCAGGTGATATCAATTCAGTTTCCACTGCTGGTTTTATGTTTCAGTATTTTCATGATTTTTTTTTATGAAATTATCGTTTCATTTAGCTGTACTAACACGATGGCGCGTGAATAAAGCTAATAAAACGTTGTAAAAAGATGATTTTTTTTTCATAAGGATCGAATTTATTTGTGACCCATGATCAAAGGTATACTTGGTGCTGTCGCCTGTCTTAGTTTTCGGGAGCGTTCCAAAAATACCCTGTATATTATGAGTTTATTATGAGTTATAAATATATATGTATATATAAGTAAAATAGTCAATTTATTTTGTATCAGATTATAATGAACATACTAATATCCGAAATCACAACTTCCCACAACTCAATAGCGAACTCATATCCCAACGTCAAAGGATGCTACATGAAATAAATCCATACGTTCATAGTTTTAGGGTTGCATTGCAATCGATCCGTCAAGATTTAATAAACAATTATAAAATAGTTATCAACGCTGACAGACGTTTTGTTACTAAAAAAAAAAGTTACTGAATACCGCGGTAGCAACGTTCCTGTCACTGATGAAGTGGCAGTGGTATTAGTTGACCAGGAGTGCGATAGACGTGACATCGTGTTGCACACACATGACGATCGACTGCCAGGGATTTATGAAACGCATCGATATTATGATGCTCTACAATATCAATTAATATATTGTCACGGTGAAAATGGGTACAATTTCGGAATTTATCAAGTTAATCCTAATACCAGAGAGATCAATTTTAATAAAAAAATACTTACTCTGCAATTTTATTCGCACCTGTTACATGTAAGGCATAATCGTCTTGCGTATCTGCAAAGATTTCGGGGGTTGTTTTACCAATGTATAGTGGACATGTATGCGAAAATAGAGACGGAGCGCTTAGTGTATATACGCACTAACCAGAGACGTCTGTTACACTGACGTCTAATAAGTAATATTGATATAGTAATGATATAAATCGTTTAATATTTTCTTACCTGAATGTCAAATTCTCCAAGTAAAACCTATATTCGCGAGCTACGCCGCGGGCACGGCTAGTAAAAAATAAATTATATTATCTATGATTGTACTCTAGCGCTTCAGCAGCCCAGATAGACAAATATACCTGAACAGAAATTAGTATTCAGGATCCACCTTAAAACAGCCACTCTAAAGTAAAATAAGTTAAATATATTCTTTATTATTAGTGCAATAAAGTAGTATCTCAGGGTGAATTTTTAGGGTAAAGAAACGGAGTTACCCGCTATTCACATATAATCTCAGTTTTGAGCTATCTGCTCCATTTCCCCATGTAAAACAAAAAAGTCCTGGATGCCCCTGACACTGAAGTGTGCATTAGTACACACTAATGAATGCAATGAAATAATTTTGTGTGTAGACACCGTTGTTTTATCTCAACAATCTTCTTGTCTAGAATTAGGTAGTGGGTACTTTTTACATTGTTTTACAAATATCAATAAGAACGTTCGTTATTTTAAGATCAAAAGAGCACATACACAATCTTTATTACACGTTATTTGTGTTTTGATCAAAAAATACATTTTTGCCTTACTTTCCTACAAGTGTCGAGACATTTTAGCTATTTTACATAATAAATCTACCTGATAGGATATAGGTGATATCAGAGATGACAGCTAACGTCACATCAAAACGACTTCAGTCCACCATTAGTGTTGCAGTTTTGGTAAGAATAACATATTAATACCACTGAAATTAAGGCAAATTCGTGGATTTGAATGATCAAAAGTAGTTTAATATTTTATTTTAATTTATTTCCATACTAATACATAAACTAGACCTACGCTTCATACAATTTTGGACCGTCTCCTTTAAAGCTGACAGTGGAAACCAGCGTTGCCAACTCTACGGATTTTTTCGTAGATCTATGAAATTTTTTCATCGTCTACGGAATACGAGGTGAATTTGATTTCTATTTAATTAATTTTTTATACTTCACAGTCCTTTCAGAATAATAAAATTTTTAGAAATTTAACAAAAAAAAAAACATTTTTTATCATGAGTGTGAATTTAGTTAGCCGCTCATCATCATCATTACAGCCCTTCACAAGTCCACTGCTGAACATAGGCCTCCCCCAAAGAATGCCACAAAGCACGGTCCTGAGCCACCTGCATCCATCGACTTCCTGCATGTCTTACCAGGTCGTCACTCCATCTTGTGGGGGGACGCCCTACACTTCACCTACCGGTACGAGGCTGCCACTCGAGAACCTTTCTTCCCCACCGGTTGTCGGTTCTTCGAGCTATATGGCCGGCCCACTGCCACTTCAGCTTACTAATCCGTTGGGCTATGTCGGTTACTCTGGTTCTACTGCGGATATCCTCATTCCTAAGTTTATCACGCAGAGAAACTCCGAGCATAGCCCTCTCCATAGCTCGCTGAGCGACCTTGAGCTTCCTCATACGGCCAGCAGTGAAGGACCACGTCTCAGTTCCGTAAGTCATCACTGGCAACACGCACTGGTTGTACAATTTTGTTTTAAGGTTTTGAGGTATTTCTGACGAGAAGATGTGTCGTAGCTTCCCGAACGCTGCCCAGCCGAGTTGAATCCGTCGATTGACCTCTCGGTCGAAGTTGGACTTACCTAGTCGGACTATTTGTCCCAGGTAAACATACTCGTCAACAACTTCGAGCTTAGTGTTTCCAACAACTACCGGCATAGGTGTGACATGGACATTAAAAATAATCTTTGTTTTGTCCATGTTCATCTTAAGACCTATCCATTGGGAGACACTATTGAGGTCATTGAGCATAGTGCTTAATTCCTCCAGCGATTCTGCCATGAGGACTATATCGTCGGCAAATCGAAGGTGAGTGATGTACTCGCCATTGATGTTAATTCCGTATCCTTTCCAGTCCAGAAGCTTGAAAACGTCTTCCAATGCAGCGGTGAAGAGTTTCGGGGATATAACGTCACTCTGTCTTACACCTCTCTGCAATTGGATAGGTTTCGTACTCTGGTTCTATACTCGGATAGCCATCGTAGCTCTACTGTACAAACACTTCAGCACTTCGATATACCGACAGTCAACTTGGCACCGCTGAAGGGACTGCAGCACCGCCCAAATTTCGACGGAATCAAAGGCTTTCTCATAGTCCACATACGCCAGACATAGTGGCAAATTGTACTCTTCGGACTTCTGTACAATTTGCCGTAGGGTATGTATGTGGTCTATGGTGCTAAAGCCCTTTCGGAAACCGGCTTGTTCGGGAGGCTGGAAGTCGTCAAGTCTGCGCGCGAGACGATTCGTAATGACTCTCGAAAACAGCACGTAGACGCGGCTCAGAAGGGAAATCGGTCTGTAGTTCTTCAAGAGAGCGTTGTCACCTTTCTTGAAGAATAAGACCATCGCACTTCTGGTCCACGCCTCCGGTGTAATGCCACCATGGAGGACGGAATTAAAGAGCTTCTGAAGGACTTCAAGTACCGGTCTTCCACCCGCTTTCAGAAGCTCCGCTGTAATTCCATCCTCGCCTGGGGCCTTGCCGTTTTTAAGGTGTTGGAGAGCCATTCTAATCTCGCTCAGACTGACGTCCGGGATATCTTCGGAATAGTGTCGGATAAGACTCGCTCTTGGATCGTTACTCACACTTGCGTGTGGCTCCAACGATGACGTGTACAGCTGCCCATAGAACCTCTCAATCTCACTCAAAATCTCAGGTGCCCCGGTAACGATGCTGCCACACTCGGTCTTCAGCTTTGACAGTTGGCTCTTTCTGGCAGACAGATCTCTGGCAAAGACTTTGGAGCCTTGGTTCCGCTCGATCGCTTCTTCAATACGAGCTGTATTGAAGTTGCGTAAGTCTCGCCGCATGAATTTAGAGATCTGTCTGTTCAGTTGCCTGTATGCTGTCAAATCTGTTGAAGAATGTAGCCTCATCTCCCGTCTAACAGCCATGAGATTAAGAGTGTGATCGGAGAGTTTTTGTGTTCTTCTGCGGCGGGTCTTGCAAAACTTAGCTCCGACCGCATGGACAGTTTCCACGAGCTTGTCATTCATATCGTCCACTTCATTGCAGTCTTCTAGGCACTGAAAACGGTTTCGTAACTCGAGCTGAAAGGTTTCGGGACTTTGGATTAGAGCACGAGGGGGACGGAGCGTTGACTTCATCAGACGAGACCTCTCCAACTTAACATTTAGGTTCAGTGTGCCTCTAACCATTCGGTGATCGCTGCCGGTTTTCACCCTCGCGATCACTGAAACATCACTGAACAGTTGTCGTCTGGTCGTCATAATGAAGTCAATGAAGTCAAATAGTTAGCCGACGATTGAGTTAATTTTAGAGAAGACGGTCCTTTGTTTATTATTCGTCTAATTTTTTGTTTAAAATTTTCCAGCATCAAGTTTGTAACGTATTTTTTTATTGTATCCACAAATATTTAAGTGTTAATTATTTTATCTGTATTTTACTAAAATAATTAAAAAAAAAGAAAATAATTAATTTTTAATCAATTTTTATGGTACTTTTTTCTCATATTATGTGCAGCCTGATTCGATGTTATACTTTTTTTTTATAGGAGAGGGGGCAAACGAGCATGCGGCTCACCTGATGGTAAGTGACTACCGCCGCCCATGAACAACCGCAACACCAGGGAAATTGCAGATGCGTTCCCGGCCTTTTAAAAAGGATTAGGCTCTTTTCTTGAAGGTCCCTAAGTCTTATCGGTCCGGAAAAATCGCTGGTGGTAAACTATTCCACAAGGAAGTTGTGCGAGTAAGAAAACATCTTCTAAATCGCACAGTGGTGGGCCGCCAATCATGCAGATGGTGCGGATGGTATCGGAAGTTTTGCCACGATGTGCGTTCGTGAAATTTGGCGGCTGGTATTAATCCGAAAAATTCCTCAGATCTCTCCCCGTGGTAGATGCGATAAAATACGCAAAGTAATGCAACATCTCTACGCAGTGCCCGTGAGTCAAGCCTATCGGAAAGAACTCGGTCGTCGACGATTCGAACCGCTCTGCACTGGATGCGGTCAAGTGGAAGGAGCTGGCACTGGGGAGCCCCTGCCCAGAGATGGGAACAGTATTCCATGTGAGGCCGAACCTGCGCCTTGTAAAGTTGCAGGCGTTGTGTCGGCATGAAATATTATCCCGCTCTGCTAGCACGCCAAGCTTTTTAGAGTACCACGAAACTGCACGTCACTCGATATGTCGACACCGAGGATTCTGATACTGGCTGAGGCAACAAGGGGAGTGCCTTGAAACTGAGGAGATACGGACAAAGGGATTCATTCTAGCGGTAAACGCGCAAACTTGTGTCTTCTGAGGATTAAACTGGACTAGATTTAGTCGCCTCCAATCTGATACTTTGTCCAGCAAAGACTCGACTACAGACACAAGTTTGTTCCGGTACTCGGCGACGTTTTCCCGATAAATATTGGCACGGCCGATGTATAGAGCATCACCAATGCTGTCATCCGTATATCAATGAATGCTACCGGTTTGCAACATATCATTGATATGCAGAAGAAACAGCGTTGGTGATAGCACGCAGCCTTGTGGAACACCGGCGTTAATAGGCTTGTAGTCAGAGCATGCACCGTCTACAACGACCTTGATGCTCCGATCTGCAAGAAAGCTGGTGATCCAATTGAACAATTTCTCGGGAAGCCCATATGAAGGGAGCTTGGAAAGAAGCGCTTTGTGCCAAACCCGATCGAAGGCCTTCGCAATGTCCAAACTAACGGTCATTGCCTCCCCCTTGAATATAATATACTACAATTGAACTTACAAGAATTTCAAATGACAAGAATTTCTCCAAAAAAATTATCTATTCTATGATTCTATGACGAAAACGGTATGTAATTCTACGGTTATACCAATCTACGGATTTCTAAAAATTAGAGTTGGTAACACTGGTGGAAAAACTGCCTGCCACTATAAAAAATGATAAAAAAGTACTCTGTACTGTAAGTATGGAGTGTAGACTGTAAGTCTGTAACTGCCACTGTCATTGAAGTTGTCAAATGTCTAATAACCAAAGTTCGTGTTCGTGATATCGTGCGACGAACGTATTACTTTGTTATAATTTTTTTCTCCTCTACGACTACGATTTTAGAATTATGGCGGTGGCGTAACGTTCACGATATTAGTTAGATAGACCTTAATAAAAAACAATTTAATTATGATTCATTAATAATATATTTGGTACCATTAAGCGCTAAATTCCAAAATGAGCATTTTAAGTGAATTGCAATTAAAATTATCGCCCTCAATTAAGTTTATGACAAAAAGTTTTATTTTTACTAAGCGACGGCTAAAATTTTTTAGCAATACATCTAGACCTTTCTGTAGTAAGGTACGATTATATTTTTACTAAAGGAATTTTAAGTCAGGAAAGAAATTGCATTGATTCATAGTATTTCAGAATGACACAGCGGCCAGTGATAGTGGCGGTGAGTGGCCAAGACGTGTGGTGTCAGGGCTCCAGCCTACTGGCGAGTTGCATGTCGGCAACTATTTTGGTGCATTGCGGCGTTGTGTGCAACTGCAAGAGCAAGGCGATGATGTGATGCTGTTCATTGCTGATCTACATGCATTAACAGTTCGCCAGGTTTTCATCAAATCTTTTCTAAAATGATGTTACTGTTAAAACATATTCCATATTATCACACATCTATTCATATAAATAAAATTGAAGTGTGTCTGTAATATGAACATAACTATCTTTTATCGAGCTCTAGGGGGTTATTTGTATGCTATTAAGACATGAATAACAAATAGCAAAATTTCATCTTAGTAATAGAGACCTTGTATATTTTCTGGGACTGAATTAATTACCGACTGTGTAGTCGAGTAATTAGTTATCACTAACTTGTGTTTATTTTTAATGTTTACATATTGTATATTGCTGGAATGTGGATATACTTAGTTTTGAAGATAGATTTGTGTTTTTTTTTATATAGAGTAAGGGTGACTAACAAGCACAGTCCACCTGATGGTAAGTGGTTGCTACTGTGGCCCATAGACATCTCCATCTATCTTTGTTTGTGAATTAAAATGCAGATGCTTTGTCAGCCGTGAGGACTAAGATAGAATCCCTTTTTTCCAGTAAAACGGGTCTACGGTTCTCTACACTCACCAAACGAAACACAGCATCATTAAGCTGCTATTTTATGCTTCTATTTTACAGTATTCTGTGAGAGTGTGGTCCTTCCCCGGTCGAACTGACCCATTTGTGCTATAACTGTACTATTAATATAGCTGCAGCATGGCTCTACCACTTAAAAATGTTTTTAACATTTTTCTTTTAAAAATATGTTACTCCTACATTATTGTTTTTTCCTATAAGCTGGAGGCAGGTTAGTTACATAAATAAACTACAGCAACACAAACCGACTTGTTAAATTAAAACTCTTTAAAACATATGCAGGATACTGATGGCTCTTGCAATAAGTAATGGCATTAAAGGACCCAATAAGGACCCATTAAACTAATAATTGTTCCAGGTCTATATGTATGTTTGTCCTTGTGCAATTTATGTATGTAAACTGCCTCCACAATTTTTTTTAGAAAAAACATCCAGACCCAGTTCAATTATTTGTCAGCCTTACAAATACTTGTTCCGTTGGGGAATAGTTTTTTTTATAGAATAAGGGTGACATGCAAGCACACAGCCCACCTAATGGTAAGTGGATATAGTGGCCCATAGACATCTACATCTATCCTGCTTAAGAACCATAATTTAAAATTAAAAACTTTGTACAACCAACTTCAAATTAAATAATTAAGAATAACTCAAGAACTATAGGCCAGACCTTGATCAAATTTATATGGGATTACATGTGAAGAACCAGCTTCCAAATAAAAAAAATCACAAAAATTGTTTCACCAAGAACAAAGTTATGAGGTAACACAAAAAATATACAGTTGAATTGATTACCTCCTCCTTTTTGAAGTCGGTAGAAAATGAAGATGCGTCGTCATTCCTGAGGTTAGACTTCTCTATGGAATACTTTGTTACCAGTAAAAAGATCTCCGGGTCTCTACCATCACCATACGAAACACAGCAGTATTAAGCTGCTATTTTACACTGGTATTCTCTGAAAGCGTGGTCCTTCCGTGGTCGAGCCGACCCATTCGTTCTTGCTACAACCTTCATATAGCTGCAGCAGCTCTACCACATTTAAAATACGTAATATAATGTTTTTACGTGGGGAAGGATCACACTCTCACAGGACAACAGGGTAAAGTAGCATCATATTGGTGCTGTTTCCTATGGTAAGTAAGGAACCGGAGACTCTCTTTACAGGAAGTGAGGCATGCCATTTTAGACCTCACCTGACAACGCATCTGCATTTTGGTTCTTAACGAGGATAGATATAGATGTCTATGGGCCACAATATCCACTTACCATTAGGTAGGCTGTGTGTAGGGATTAACTACACTTTTATTATTTAAAATGATAATTTAATATGATATTGATAATGATACATAAAATGATAACGACTGCTTGATATGATGAATGCTTGAATAGCACTGCTCGCCGAGTACAGGGTGTTAAAGTGCTGTGTTATTAAAACTGCTAAGTTAACAAATTAAATACATTTCGGTCATTGTGAAATATGTACGTTTCCCCGTACATCTTGCACCTCTCGAGAACGACAACGAGGGGTGAAGTTAGATTACTGCTTAATAACATTGTAAGTAACTTATATACTTAATGTGAACAATTAAAGTAGGTAGAATTTTTAAAAATAAATATATGATAAATTATCCTAATGAGAATAACTATAATAAAATATTAGTGTCAAATAAGAAAAGAACAACTAACTAATTAGAAGAAAATTAAATAAAGGGCCCACCATTCATAGACACTTCGGCCATGGGTGCCCACATATAAAAGCACATGGGAATGATAATATGCAATTAAAAGAATGAAATGGTTAAGGAATTGGTTTAAAAAAAGTCCGGATTTTTAAGATATAAAGTTTTTTTATTTTCACAAGAACAGTTTTTAACAACAAAGTTAGTACCTAGTAAGTTTTTTAACCGCAATTGACACAGCGTAAATGTCCTTTTGAATGACTTACTGAGAGCTGGAAGGAACTCTGGCCGGTGTGAAAACTCGGGTCATCATTAACAGTGGATATCGAGTCCAAATTCGCGCAGAGGTAAGAAGTGGGAGCGGGATCCATTTTCAGGCCGTGTTCAATAAGGTGAGAAGAATTATCGGAGTCCACTTAGAAAGCTTATTCGTTTCTTTCCTTAATTCTTTTTAGTCTTTTTATCTTTCTTCTTAGTTCTTTTTTAATTCCGAATTCAACTTGTGACTATTTAGTTTTGATAACGATGACATGGGCCTAGCTGTCAGATTCGATGTTGCCAATTAACAGACAAAAAATCGATAAATAGATAGCGATTTTTATTCGATTTATAATTTCACAAATAATAATAATCTTTGATTCTATTTAAGTTCTGAACGCCTTTTAAAATATGTTTTGTTTTATTTCTTATACATGATAGAGCCATGCTGCAGCTATATTACTAGTATAGTTGTAGCACGAATAGGTCGGCTCGACCGGGGAAGGACCACGCTTTCACAGAATACCAGCGTAAAATAGCAGCATAACACAGCTGAGTTTCGTATGGTGAGAGTAGAGAACCGGAGACCCTTTTTACTGGAAAATATGTATTCCATCTTAGTCCTCACGGGTGACAACGAATCTGCATTTTGATTTGCAAACAAGGATAAATGTAGATGTCTATGGGCCACAGCAACCACTTACCATCAGGTTGACTATGTGCTCGTTGGTCACCCTATCCTATAAAAAATATAAATTCCGCTTTAAATGTATTTTTAAGAACAGATAATAAAAATAGTTAAATTGTGCAGCAGGGTTTTTGTTATGTTCTAAAGAGTTCACAGTAAATCAACTAGCAATTCGCTTATCAAATTATCATAACATCATAATAATTATCGAATAATAATATTACCATTATAATAATGACACCATAAAAATCGATTGAAAAAACAGAATCGACTTTTTAACGAGATTTGTGATTGGCACACTTTGGCACGGCAACACTTCATTTTATACACAAATTAATGACTTCCGGATTTATTTCATTTTAATCTTTTCGGTACTTTTATTTTGTGCAAATATATTGCAATCTTTTTTGGATATATAAATACCGAGATTAATTACCATAAAAAAGGAAGTATTTTTTTAACAAATGCAAATTGTTGGGCGTTTCATGGCCAGAATTGGGCATTCCCCTTTAGGCCATTGTGAATACCACCATACATACACTGTGTGTTCGTTTACTACCTTTATTTTCTATAAAATAAAACTATATATCACCAGAATGTGCATATACCTAGTTTTCATGATAGATTTGTCTTCAAATAGATTTTAAATGGATGACAGTTTATAAATAAGATTGTGGTCCCAGGATGGTCAGCTGCTGCAAGAGCGCGTTCTGGACATGGCAGCGCTGGCGCTGGCTGCAGGCCTGGATCCAGAGCGCAGCGTGCTGTTCGTGCAGTCTGCGGTGCCGCGCCACGCAGAGCTGTGCTGGCTACTGGCCTGTCTCGCCACTAACGCGCGCCTAGCACACTTACCGCAGTACAAAGAGAAATCCGCCACTATGAAGGAGGTCCCCATCGGTCTCATGCTCTACCCCGTGCTTCAGGTACGTAACCATTTCAAGGTCGAGTTAAGGGCTTGTGCTAATGAAGGTCAGCTTTAGACAAAAACTGTCCTTAGTTATGTATGTGGACTCACGATTAAAAAACAAAAACAAAAATTCACATATGTAAATTGCCCCCATGATACAGGAGAAAATCCTAGTTTGGAGGTAATGTTTTAAAATTAAATAAAGGATAAACTTTCCAATATGGACCATCGATTTAAATGCCCATATGACGATAAACCAGAATCTTTCTGGTTTTTCATAAAATGGATTTATATTTACATTATAAATGCAAACATGAAAAATATCGAAATTTTAGAAATCGATTTTTTTGTGAATCGATACATCAGCTTACGATTCGAATCGATTTATAAAATCGATCTTTTTCGGAAAGAATCGACATCACTACTGACGATGACAATGACAATACAAAATAGCGTCAGTTTTACCGTAGGAATTGACATAAATTTGCAAAAATAATTGATTTTCAATAATTTTTTTCTCAATAAGTACGCGTTTCCACATATTGAAACTTTGCAAAACGCTTTCTTTTAGTGAGTACTATCTACGAAAAAATATGGGCATTTAAAACGTAGGTCCATATTGGAAATTTTAACCTAAATAAATAAACAGGCGGCGGACATCCTGGTGTACCGCGGCACACACGTGCCGGTGGGCGTGGACCAGCTGCAGCACCTGCAGGTGGCCTCGCAGCTGGTGAAAACCTTCCGCCACCGGTATGGGCCCGCCTTCCCCACGCCGCGACCTCTTTTGCCCGGTATATATTCTAATACAGCTATATTATTCAAATATTTGTGTATACCATTTTTTCCAGACCGATAGAACTTAGGGAACTTAAAAAAATGAGCTTACTCTATTTTTAACCTTTATTCCCCATCGGTTGTCGTTTCTTCGAGCTATATAGCCGTCCCATTGCCACTTCAGTTTAGTAATCCGTTAGTTAGTTAGTAGCCTATATTGGGACATACATAAGCTGCACTAAAAGTATCGGGAATGGAATATTTCCACTGTTACTGTCATATTAAAATCTTTTTAATTGAAAACTACTTGGTTTTAAAAATCGAATTACATTTATTTATTTAAAAAAAGGTTATATGTCTTGTCACAAGGTTTTGTCAAACTTGTTTAGTCGTTGAGAAAATGGAATTGACTCGAGAAAATTCAAGAGCGATGATTTATTATGACTTTCGAAGTGGTTTAACACAAAAACAGTGTGTTGACCGGATGATTTCTGCATTTGGTGATGAAGCCGCATCCAAAACCACAATTTATCGCTGGTTTGCTGAATTTCAACGTGGACGTGTCAAGCTCAGTGATGATCCCCGTCAAGATCGTCCAAAAACTGCAGTCACCCAAGAAAACGTTAATGCTGTGCGTAAGCTGATTGAGGAAGATCGACATGTGACATACCGCGAAATTCAGGCAACTTTAGACATTGGCATGAGTCAAATACAAATAACATTGCATGAACAATTAGGTGTAAAAAAAAGTTGTTTTCCCGATGGATACCGCATTCGCTCTGTGAAGAGCAAAAAGCTGTTCGCGTTATTTGGTGCGTCAGAACTCTCGAAAGATTCCACGCAGGATCCTCAAATGCTGTATACAACATCGTATCAGGTGACGAATCCTGGATATACGCGTACGAACCCGAAACAAAAAACCAGTCACGAGTTTGGGTGTTCGAAAATGAGTTATGAGTGTTGCAAAAAAAATGGTGGCCACGTTTGTCTCCAAAACCGGCCATGTTACGACTATTCCTCTTTAGGGACAAAGAACGGTTAATGCAGAATGGTATGCTAGCATTTGTTTGCCACAGGTCGTTTCTGAACTCCGTAAAGAGAACTGCAACCGCCGCATCATCCTCCATCACGACAATGCAATTTCACACCGCACACAGAACAAAAGAGTTTTTAGAGCAAGAAAATATAGAATTATTAGACCATCTGCCGTACAGCCCCGCCCTAAGCCCTAATGATTTCCATACTTTCCCTAAAATAAAGAATAAATTGCGTGGACAGAGATTTTTATCACCTGAAGAAGTTGTGGACGCCTACAAAACGGCCATTTTGGAGACCCTAACTTCGGAATGGAATGGTTGCTTCAATGATTGGTTCCATCGTATGGAAAAATGTGTCAAATTTCGCGGAGAATACTTCGAAAAGCAATAAATACATTTTAAATAGTAATGTTGTGTCACTTCCTTGATTCCCGAAATTTTCAGTGCCGCGTCTCTCTGTTACCACGTTTAAATAATTCATTAAAGAAACACTATAAAAAAAGGTTATTATAATATAAATGTGTATTCATTTATATTATTATGGTTGATAATAACCCCTGGAAATGAGGTGGTCGCTTTTAAGCTGTTTCTAAAATAAATTTTGTAAATAATTTGTAATCACTTGCAACCATTATTGTAAAATTTATTTTAAAGAAAAAGTCCCCCTGGATTTCTTGCTGATTCTTCCCAGGACAGAGGATTTTTTTCGAACCAGTGGTAATGTAAAAAAATGACTTTCAATAACAATTATTTGTAATCAATATTGAATAAAAATTATTCTATTCTATTTTATAAGGAATATGCCTTAGATTATGATGTCTTATTGCCTGAATTCTTATCCAGAATAAGAATTGTGTGAAAAATGTGTAATTTATTTTGCAGATGATGGCAGTGATAGAATAAAAAGTCTACGGGATCCTTCTAAGAAAATGTCCAAGTCTGAACCAGATCCCAAATCAAGAATATTGTTGACAGACTCAGATGAAACTATAAGTCTCAAAATAAGAAAAGCTGTCACCGATTTTACTCCAGAGGTTAGTTCACCTTGTACAATTCAACTATACTGAAGCTTTAGTTACGTAGATTTGAGTGTAACTTAGTGCGAATTGTTAATTACAATTTTAAGTGTTGATTTACTACGTGCTCTATGGTGAAGGAAAGCATTGTGAGTAAACCTGTATGTGTTAGAAATTAAAAAAATATATTTTGAAGACACGAAAAGTCCATCAACACGCATTGGTGCAGCGTGGCGGACTTTTCCTAGTCCTAAAAAACGTAAGAAATGAGAAGGCCATTCTCTGGAGTGGGACATAGTAGGGTGTAAGTTTAAGAATGTATAAGGGCGCAGAGTGGGTAGATGACGTAGTTTGAGTGTGTGCAGGTGACGTACGAGCCGGAGCTGCGGGCGGGCGTGTCGAACCTGGTGACGCTGCACTGCCTGGCCGCGGACAAGTTGCCCGAGGAGGTGGTGGAGGAGGCGGCGGGGCTGAGCACGGCGCAGTACAAGCGCGTGGTGGCGGGCGCGCTGTGCGCCGCGCTGGCGCCGCTGCGCGCGCGCGCCGCCGCGCTGCGGGCGCGCCCCGCGCACCTGCAGCACGCGCTGCGCCACGGGGCCGCGCGCGCCCGCGCCCGCGCCGACGAGGTGTACGAGCACGTGGCCCGCCTGGCCGGACTCACGCACGCACATCCACACCCACACCCCGTCCTGCACCGCACCGCGATTGTGTCACCACGATAATATACCACTTTACCTTAACCCATTGATCCTCACTTGTGAGGACACACCCTACTGAGTTTTAAATCGTAGAAATTATTGTAGTATCATCGGTGAAATTTCAAATATTCATTCAGTGACATTAGCCTATTTACTTTATCAGTGACGTCACGAGACGTTTTGAGGCATAGATTTAAAAAACTTAAAAATTGAATTCAAAAATATATAATGAATTTTTATGAATAGAATTCAACATTTCTCGTTTACTTTTTACAAAACTTATCATAAATATGTATTTTTTGATTTATTTTTACATGGTTAAAATGGATATTTGTGCAATAGGGTTATTGTACTGTTTGGTTAGATAAACATTACAGTTGTGTGGTTGTAGTGCAAGTAAAAGTAGTGATTGTAGCTATACTGTGTGTGAATTGATTAAAATTGCCTTTCTCTTTTTAATAAAAGGCAATAAAAAGAGACAGGCATAAAGATAATATTATTAATGGCAATCAAATGTAAATAAAAAAAGATACAATAAATGTTACTAATAGAAGAAATATTTATTTCATCTTTGTTAATAAAGTGTATACTTGTTACATTGATTTGTAATAAAAATTAATTTCGAATCTAAACATTATCAATTCTGCTTCTTTAAATATTAGCATGAACCAATACAAGTAAAAAGAAATCCATTTTCTCTTACATACTACCTGCAATATGTTAACACAAAGCCTCCATTAAGCCTGCGACTGACCTATATCCTATGAACTGTGTATGTTGATTAAGTTTTTCAGAGATTCATTTTCATATCACAATTGTTTACTTTGAACTTGTATGGCGTTTTGCACCAATTATTGACTACTTAACAACTATTACCGATCCAAATAGGCAAAAAAATTAGCACCACCAGCCTTGTTTGTCTTATACCCTTACAGAAAAATAGTTTACTGCTTGTGTTGACACATAGAAAGGTCAGTGATCCCTGCCACTTACTAACATGTTACAAAATTAACATAACAGAACAATTATACTGCTATTAATTGAAGGTTTAAACAAATGTTTTTAAATGGTAATGAGTAAATCTTGATTACAAGTAGAGCTGAGGAAGGGTCACAAATATGCTCAGAAAGAGCATATTACAAAGATTTTCGCAAATGCAAGTAGCATGAATGGGTCGACTCGACCGAGATAGGACTACAGTTACATTCTTACAAAACGCGTTAAGCTAATTAAAATATCAACTTAATGCTGTTGTGTTTCATATGGTGAATGTAGAAAACCGAAGACCATTTTGACTTGAAATAAGGCATTCCATCTTAGGCGTCAGGTGTGACAACACATTTGCATTTGAATTCTAGAATAGATGTTTATGTACCACAGCATCGACTTACTATTACATGGGCTGTGTTCTTCATCCTCATTCTATAAAACAAATGCCGTAACAAGACTAACCTGCTCTAAAGCTTACGTTATAACTGGATGAATTCCGAGATCAGTCGCAAACTTCTTTCTTCTCAGCCAGCGCAGTTCAATTAGCACCACACTAAACATATACCCATTAATGGGAATCAAAGACGATGATGGTGGTGCTGCATGGCAGCCAACGTATGATCGGGCGCGTGCTGAGCGTGCTGCGCTGTATGCTGCACTGTGTGCTGCTGTACTGCGTGTTGCTGTACTGTATGCTGCACGTGTTGCGAGTTTGTTGGCTGATTGCGTTCCCGCAGTAATGTCACCAAATCGCGCAGCAGGTCCACGGCCTGAGTGACGGCCTCTGCCTGTTTCTCTGCAGCAAGAGCGCTGCGCATAGCAGCTTCTGCAAGTAACTCCTCGGTGCTGAGCCGTCCTTCACCAGCCGCCGCTCCAGAACCCTCAGAGAACATGTCGTCGTCAAGTGTCGGCTTGCGCTCCTCGTCAGAGTTGCTGCCGCCTCGTCCTCCACCTGCTGCATATACAATATAAATGGACTTCAATCATCACCAGATCACACATGGTAGAGCCATATTAAGCTATAATATGGTAGTAGCACAAATGGGTCGCCTCGATTGGGAAAGAATCACAATCTCAGATAATACCAACATCAAATAGCAGCTCAATGATGCTGTGTTTCGTATGGTGAGTGTAGAGAATGGGATTTTTACTGGAAACGAGGCATTCCATCTGTCTTCAGGTGTGACATTTTGATTCTTAATCAATAATAGGCATAGATATTTATGGGCAACAACATCTACTTACCATCAGGTGGACTGTGAGCTTGTTTGTCACCCTTACTCTTGAAAAAACAAAAACAAATGTGGTTAAAATTCGTGACGATTAGTGTGAAAGTATACTCTTTTGATAAATAAATCAATAAAATCAATCAATCAATTAAGTTGGATTGGAACCCAATTTTTCTTTTAAAGTTAGTTTCTCTATCTAGTACTCGTATTTAATGGAAACTTTTAGATTGATATCTAATTACATAATCTCAGTATCCTGTGCTGTGTAGTGGGCAACCTTAGAACATTTAATTCTAACTATCAACCAACAAGGCCATATGAAACCTTTGAGCATTAAATAGAGGGTAGGTCAAATAAAAAATAGTAGTCATAATAAACAGTTCATAAATAATAGCTCAGGGGTTAAGCACTCGCTACTCAATATGTGAATAAACCATGAATGTATTGAGAGTTACATCTTAAAGGTATTGACAGGCCAGAGTTTGCGACCCATGGTCTATTACATTACCATGTTACCATTAACGGCGGGGCAGGGGGTGCTAAGAATCTCTGATGGAGGTTCGGTGGTTACCTAAGACGACTCGACCTACATTACCATGTTACCATTAACGGCGGGGCAGGGGGTGTTAAGAATCTCCGGTGGAGGTTCGGTTGCCACCTAAGACGACTCGACCTGGCAACATATAACGCACGCATCCTGAGTACTGACGAGAAGATCCTGGAGCTGGAAGAAGAGATAGACAAGTTGCGCTGGAATATTATAGAATTATCTGAAGTCCGAAAAAAAGGAGAGGACATGGTACTCCTCGAATCCCGCAACTTGTTCTATCACCAGGAGAGCGACCATCTGTCCCAAGGAAGTGTCGGATTTATCATACACATGTCTCTCGTTAACAACGTAGTAAAGATTGAGTGTGTCGACGAGGGTTGCGTTACCTTATACTCAGAATCACCAAACGGTATTCGCTGAAGGTTATACAGGTTTACGCACCAACCTCGGCACATCCCTGAATGAGGAGGTGAAGAAAATGTATGATGATATATCTAGAGCCGTGCATTCCTACAAAACCAAACGCAAAACTAGGCACAAGAGAGAACAATGAGCTGAAGGTACGGAAACTTGGAATGGGGCAACGGAACCTAAGGGGCCAGCAGCTGGCCGACTTCATGGAGAAAGAGGGACTCTTTATGATGAACTCTTTCTTCCAGAAGCGGCCCCATAGGAAGTGAACCTCGTCGAGCCCCGACGGTTCGACAAAAAATGAGATTGACTTCATTATAACGACCAAACGACAATTGTTCAGTGATGTCTCAGTGATCGCGAGGGTGAAAACCGGCAGCAATCACCGAATGGTGAGAGGCACATTGAACCTAAACGTTAAGTTGGAGAAGCCACCTCTAATGAAGTGAACGATCCGTCCCGAAACCTTTCAGCTAGCCCGGCAAAGCCGTTTTCAGTGCCTAGAATACTGCAATGCAGGAGACAATATGAATGACAAGCTCGTAGAAACTGTCCATGCGGTCGGAGCTAAGTTTTGCAAGACCCGCCGCAGAAGAACAAAAACTCTCCGATCCATGGCTGTTAGACGGGAAATGAAGCTGCATTCTTCAGTAGACTTGACAGCATACAGACAACTGAACAGATCTTCAAATGCATGCCGCGGGACTTACGCAACTTTAATACTGCTCGTATTGAAGAAGCGATCGAGCGGAACCAGGGCTCCAAAGTCTTTGCTAAAGATCTATCTGCCAGAAAGAGCCAACTGTCGACGCTGAAGGCCGAGTGTGGCAAGGTCCTTACCGGGATACCTGAGATTTTGAATGAGATTGAGGTTCTATGGGCAGTTGTACACATCATCGTTGAAGCCACACGCAAGTGTGAGTAACGATCCAAGAGCAATGCTTATCTGATATTATTGATTACTATTCCAATGATATTCTGGACGTCAAGAGTAGTACAATTTGCCACAATGTCTGGCGTATGTGCACAATGAGAAAGCCTTTGATTCGGTCGAAATTCGGCCGGTGCTGCAGTCCCTTCAGCGGTGCCAGATATGGAAAAGTACAAAAGGCGGCCTTAATGCACATGGCAATTTCTTATTATTATTCAAAAAAAGAGAGACGGTTTTATCTCCGGCAGCAGTACAGTCGGTTGGAGGTCAGGGTCCCGGGCAGAGAAACATTAATATTATTAGAAAGAAAAATTCATTAATTTGATTTATACATATATTTGTTGATTAATTACAATCATACCAATTTTAATTAGATATAAAATGAGATAAATAAACTCCAGCAGAATTTTCTGGAGTTATTGATGGCAGATTTTCGTCTAATGGAGCAGGAGCCTGGACTCTTGGAGATATCGATGGCAGCTCTGTACCAGTCGAGTCTTGTGATTGACGAGATGAATCCAAAACGGTTGATGCCAATGTTGGAATTTCTGTGTATTGTAACAGAATGGGTGTTTAGGCCGATGACGACGGTGGTGATTCATTATTCATAATTGGTGTTGAGGTGATGACGACGGTGTTGATTCATTAAACATCTGTTCTAATTCCAGTTCATGTACAAATGCAAACAGTCGTCCCTTTACCACATGTTGCTAATATGGAGAGAATGATTTCACTGTACTTGACAGACCATTAAAGAAATCATCTATGGGGTGTGATTTATTATATTCATTTTGCTTCTTTGCGTTATTTTCAATAATGTACTTCATCAAGATTTCAGATGAAGACTATTTGTGTGGCACTGTACGACGTTTACTGACTTTACCACTGCTACGGTTACTAATTTGACCACTCTGTTGTGTAGTAGATTCAGTGTTCCTTTGTACTTCTGTGACCCTGTCTCCTGTAACCCTAGCTCGTTTGGTGTCTGTGTCTCCTTCATCTCTTGCGTGCATTGATTATTGTCTGTCCCCGCATCTTGTGACTCTTGCTTTTCATTCATTTGTGTCTGCATCATCGTCTTCGATATTGGATATCGTTTTATGATCTTGAATGTAGGGTAGCAAAAATTGTAGGATCTCCTCATACTTATATTTCATTATAGCAGTAGAACTTTGCCCACTTTTTGTGTTTCTTTTGTTTACTGTTCTTTTCAATTGATCACTAATATTTGACCATCTTTTTTAGCAATTCTCATCTGTAACAAATAAAAACAATAGTAATAATGCAACATTATTGTGTTTCAGATTTTTAACTACCGGAGATTAATTTAAAACTATTTTAATGAATTATCGGGTTGGTCACTCAACTGTAGTTCAAATTGTAAAGGAAACATGTCGAGCTATAGTCAACAGACTAATGAATGAATTGATGCCACAGCCAAATGAAGAGACATAGAAAAGTATTGTTCATGCATTCCAAAGACTATGAAAATTTCCAAACTGTATAGGGGCGTTGGATGGAAAACACTTTACTATTGAGGCACCAGCTAACAGTGGATCTGTCTACTTCAATTACAAGAAAATGTATCCGTTGTATTGTTGGCATTGGTTGGGCATTTTCGTAGATGTTGGGTCCTAGGGCCGCAATAGCGACGGTGGCATATTTGGCAATAGTTCTTTGTGATTATAGGATTATAGAGATATTAGGGAATAACAATTCACTAAATATACCCATCGAAAGACATTTGCCCAATACCACAATATCTGCACTGTATGTCATAGTTGGCGATGAAGCCTTCCCTTTAAAAACTTATTTAATGTGACCATATCCACGACCATATTTCAATCTGAGATTGACACTGGCCAGACGACTACTCGAAAATGCCTTTGGCATTTTAAAACAAAAATTCAGAATTTATTCTAGAAGAATCAAATCCAGAAAATATTGCTTCCATTATTTTAAGTACTTGTGTACTCCATAATTTTTTACGACAAAGAAATGACATTTGATATTTTAGGCAAGATTCAACTACAACAAACAATTTGCTAAGGCCATTGGCCGCTCATGTTTGGAGGCCTACTAATAATGGATTTGGTGTTAGAGAAATCTTTAAAAATTATTTTGTCTCTGAACGTAATAACGAAATAATGTAATACTCAAAACGTAAATCAATGCAAATCACGATTTAAAAAATTATAATCCTTGCGCGACAAGTTGAGACCTGAAAGCTGTGAGCGGGCTATAGAGCGGGCACTGAGCGCAAGTCTCAACTTGTCGCGCCCGGCTATTTGTTAAGTAACTAAGGTTGATTAATAAAGTATATCTGCTTACCAGTTTCTTTGATTTCTTCGCCTATTTTGACCCATAATGAAGACTTATAATTGGAGTCCATATATTTCCCATCGCTCATATGATATAATGCTGGATACTTCCTCACAGCCTCAATCAAACGTTCCTTGTTAATTTTCCACCTTATTTTTACTTACATAATACTTTGAACAAAACGTCAATGCACTTGTATAGCATTATTACGACTGCTCGGGCGCAGCTCTGCAGCACTGTATTCATGCAACGAGCCGATGTCCGAGCCGAGCGGGACCGAATTGTTTCCGAGAGTTGTCCATCGCTCGGCCGTCACTCGGTTGCCGCTCGCTATAGCGTGTGTGTCCATACAAAATATATGTAAAATTAGTTGACCTATTGATTGATTAGTCATCCTTAACGTCTATGTCACACCTATACCGGTAGTTGTTGAGAGCACTAAGCTCGAAGTTGTTGACGAGTATGTTTACCTGGGACAAATAGTCCGACTAGGTAAATTCAACTTCGACTGAGAGGTCAATTGACGGATTCAACTCGGCTGGGCAGCGTTCGGGAAATTACGGCACATCTTCTCGTCGGGTATACTTCAAAACTTGAAAACGAGGCTGTACAACCAGTGCGTTGCCAGTGATGACCTATGGAACTGAGACGTTGTCCTTCACTGCTGGTCGGATTAAGAAGCTCAAGGTCGCTCAGCTATGGAGAAGGGCTATGCTCGGAGTTTTTTTGCGTTATAAACTTAGAAATGAGAGCCAGGCTAAAGTGAATATATTAACTTCCTTACATTTTTGTTGGAGAAACTCTTTAGGTTTTAAATCATAGATTGTTCTTATGACTCTCTTTTGTAAAACAAATATAATTTCAGTGGTAGTCGCCATAGCAAAATATCATACGACATTATGCTATGGTAAACAAGTCTAGCTGTTTCAACAGTGGTAAGATTTCTAATCTTTTCTACAGTATATAGTGCAAAACTAAGTCTGTTTGCTAATTTTGATATATGAGGCCTCCATTGAAGCTTCGCATTTAGTGTTATTCCAAAAAAAATGGTGGTATTGACAAGACTCAGACAAGTCAATATAGAAATTATAACAACCATATTTACTGTCGTCTAAACTTATTTGAAGTATCTCATAATTTAGTTTAGTTTACGGCAGGCTGTTTTCCACAATTCCATGTCTAAGTGCTTAGGGAAGCGTGTGGGAAATATATATCTCGTAATTTATTACAAAATAAAAAAGAACTAACTGAAGACAAAAAAACAAATTTACTTGACAATACTCAGCATGATTGTACTAATAAATGATTTATTACAATCATGTAATAAATCATTTAATTCAAGTAAATTATATTTTCACAGCAAACTTCTACTGCCTCCTGGAAAATAATCAAAACTATCATACATTCAGTTTAAAACAACCAAAAATGGGTATTCAAAATAAAAAAATTGCTAAATGTGAGCAACTCTCTGATGGTTTTCTGCAAAATAATAAAATAAAATATAGTAAACTTAATTATTTTTTTCAGAACCCATCTAAAACTTGGGCGAATCTTGGTCTTTTTCTGCTGAATAAATAAATATGATTTTAATGGGTGATATAGACTAAATCAAATAGGTTCGCTGCTTTTGACACTTTTAAAGAGGAACATGCTCAGAAGTCATGTCAACATAATTACATTATTTCAAAAAGTTGAAGTGCAAAATATTTGTCATCTTATGCAGAATATGGAACAAAAAATCTAGTTTTTTTATAGTAAGTGGTTGCTGTGGCTCATAGACATCTACATCTATCTTCGATTGCGAATTAAAATGCAGATGCGTTCACACCTGTAAGGACTAGTATAGAATGCCTCTTTTCCAGTAAAAAGGGTCTCCAGTTCTCTACACTCATCATACAAAACACAGCAGCATTAGGCTGCTATTTTACATTCTGTATTCTTTGAGAGCATGGTCCTTCTCCGGTCGAGCCGACCCATTCGTGCTACAACTATAATATTATTAATATAGCTGCAGCACAGCTCTAACACATTATGACATATGTAACTCATTTTAGCAAAATTTTGCTTTAGTCGTTTTCTGTATAGACAATTCTATGTAGTGTAGTAACTGGTATAACAAGCTTGAATTTTCTCATGTTTTTTCACCACCTGTTCTGTAATTTTCTGAAGAAAAATGAAGTATTTGGCGTTGCAATAAGATATTATGATGATTCTCTTCAGATCCATAAATAAGTTATTAAATCCAGTAAAAAGGTTCTCATAATGAAATTTTAGACAATATTGTGTATATTAATTATTAATAAATATAAATTATATAAAATATTTCTTACATTCTGATGGTCTTGTTCCTAATATATTCTGCAACCGTTCTTCTACATTTGAGAGATCTCCCAATGAACCACCAGCGGCACTTTTTTTTCGAGCCTTGTACTTGATGTCTGCCCAGTACTGAAAGTTGAACAAGAAAACTTAAACATATAATTTTCTATATTTTCTTGTTATAATCACATTCACACAATGCCACACTAACAGCAAATATACATGTATTAACTGAAGAAACAATCTGTTCTAGTCTTAAATGTTTAACCTTTAATGTTCCATAAACAGTATGTATGCTAGTTATTTTTAGGGAAAACAAAATATAAAGGTTAACTTCGTTTGAGAAGCCATGGTAAATAATATTGTTGTGTTTACCTAATATATATTTATTAAACTTTATATATTTGGTAAATTTTATTATGTATTACATAATTATTGTTAACAAAGTGAAAATTTGCGTACTTACTCTGCACCACTTGTCTGGCGACTTTCTCGCGCCACCTGTGTATTCTGCAGCTGCGTTTAACCGTTCGGCCAGCAAGCGCCAAAGCTTACTAGAGCTAAAACGAGAATATATAGACTGTTTGCCAGCTGCAAAGTCAGGGTGTTCTTCCATAAACGATAAAAGCAAATCTAATTGTGCTGGACTCACTCTACATCTTGTTAATACGGCGCTCATGTCTGCAATGCATAGCGTTAGTCAATTGATCACAATGGTGGTCATTTGTTAATCCGTTAAAAATTTCTCACACAATCAAAATAATTTTTTTTCTCCAACATATCAACATTCAACAATAGTTGTTGATGTTTGTTGTTAACTTTTTTATAACTGGCTTTACGGCTCTGGGTTCTAGCCCTTCTGAGCCTGAAGTTACAATGTATAATTATCTTTCATAGTGCACTCAAGTACACTGCTTCACAATATGTTGATGCGTCACATTGTGCAGCCTTTGGGAAATTTTGACGGCAACTTGAGCCAACAGACAGCTGACACAAAATCGCATCACTTTTACATATCAAATTCCACTTCAAACCATTATTTTTAAACAATAATACAGGAGCAGCAATCCATCGCCGGTCAAGTTCCCGCCAAAACTCCAAGCCGTTACTATATTCTTTGACTCCAAGTGTTGTTAAGATGAAAGCGCCAGGGTAACCCGCGAAATTCAAATTTTCTTATGTTTTTTGCAATTTGTAGGTCAGTGTCAGGTTGTATGTTTAACAAAATATGATTCGCGACCGTAACGAGTATGTGTTTAGTTTAGTATGTATAATCCCATTGTATTCCGAAGATTTATTTATTTACACACACACACACACACACACACACTTAACAACTATCCTTACAGGCTAAACAAACCCACTAAGATAGTGTCGCTAATCTACTTAAATATACTATGTATTACAACTAACTTACATAACTAACTATGTATAAAAGTACCTTAGCGAGTTCCCTCAGATTACTCGAAAATATGTCAATCCTCTCGTGAACTTTATTCACTACGAAGATTGTTCGGACTATAGGTGAGTTACTACGCAAATTGGTCCTGGCCACTTGCACCGCGAGCAGCAGCGGGCGGCGTCGCCTCCAGACGTACCGGTCCGGTGCGCACAGCTGCAGGGGGCGCAGCACCCCCGGTTCCACGTAGCTCCACGAAGCAACTTCACTACGTGTGCAGCCAAGGCAAACTGCCGTCTCACTCTGAGCTAATTATACCCGACCATCCCGAGCACGAACAATGTGGGGTACCTCAAAGGGTAAAACGGATATACCCCATATAGTTTCAAGTATATGTGCCTCATAAATTTGTTTTGGACACGCTCTAGCATTAGGCTGTACTTTTCTTCGTGCGGAGGCCATATAACAGCACCGTACTGTCCGTACATCCGTACCGTACTGTACCAAGTGAGTCCTGACCAAAGCATCGTATAGTACATTCAGTGTGGTAATATTTGTAATATCTCGTCACTGTCTCAGGACAAAGCCCAGGTTTCTATACGCCTTTTGACAAGTCTTAAGAATATGCTAGCGAAACGTTAGATCGGAAGTGAGATGGATTCCGAGATCTCGTACCTGCGACACACGGGTCATCGGCGTCGCTTCCATCTTGTATTCGAAGTGCATCGGATTACGCGCACGGGTGAAAGATATTCCGGACGTCAGCCTGAGCGAGATTAGAATGGCTCTCCAGCACCTTAGAAACGGCAAGGCCCTGGGCGAGGATGGAATTACATCGGAGCTTTTGAAAGCGGGTGGAAAATCAGTACTTGAAGTCCTTCAGAAGCTCTTTAATTCCGTCTCCATGGTGGCATTACTCCGGAGGCGTGGAGCAGAAGTGCGGTGGTCTTGTTCTTCAAGAAAGGCGACAACGCGCTCTGGAAGAACTACAGACCGATTTTCCTTCTGAGCCGCGTCTACGTGCTGTTTTTGAGAGTCATTACGAATCGTCTCGCACGCAGACTTGACGACTTCCAGCCTCCCGAACAAGCCGGTTTCCGAAAAGGCTTTAGTACCATAGACCACATACATACCCTGCCACATACATACCCATACAGAAGACGGAGGAGTATAATCTGCCACTTTGCCTTACTTATTTGGACTATGAGAAAGCCTTTGATTCCGTCGAAATTTGGGCGGTGCTGCCGTCCCTTCAGAAGTGTCAAGTTGACTGTCGGTATATCGAAGTGCTGAAGTGTTTGTAAAGTAGAACTACGATGGCAATCCGAGTACAGAATCAGAGTACGAAACCTATCCAACTGCAGAGAGGTATAAAACAGGGTGACGTTATATTCCCGAAACACTTTACCGTTGCATTGGAAGACGTTTTCAAGCTACTGGACAGGAAAGGATGCGGTATTAACATCAATGGCGAGTACATCACTCACCTTCGATTTGCTGACGATATAGTCCGTATGGCAGAATTGCTGGAGGACCTAAGCATAAGCACTATGCTCAATGACCTCAATAGTGTCTCCCAACGGATAGGTCTAGGTAAAATGAACATGGACAAACAAAAATCATGTTTAACGTCCATGTCACACATATGCCGAAAGTTATTGAGAGCACTAAGCTCGAAGTTGTTGACGAGTATGTTTTACCTGGGACAAATAGTCCGACTAGGTAAGTCCAACTTCGATCGAGAGGTCAATCGACGGATTCAGCTCAGTTGGGCGGTGCTGCAGTCCCTTCAGCGGTGCCAAGTTGATTGTCGGTATATCGAAGTGCTGAAGTGCTTGTACAGTAGGGCTAAAATGGCTATCCGAGTACAGAACCAGAGTACGAAACCTATCCAATTGCAGAGAGGTGTAAGACAGGGTGACGTTATATCCCCGAAACTCTTCACCGCTGCATCGGAAGACGTTTTTAAGCTTCTGGACTGGAAAGGATACGGTATTAACATCAATGGCGAGTACATCACTCACCTTCGAATTGTCGATGGTATAGTCCTTATGGCAGAATCGCTGGAGGATCTAAGCACTATGCTCAATGACCTCAATAGTGTCTCCCAACGGATAGGTCTTAAGATGAACATGGACAAAACAAAGATCATGTTTAATGTCCATGTCACACCTATGTCGGTAGTTGTTGGGAGCACTAAGCTCGAAGTTGTTGACGAGTATGTTTAACGAGTATGTTTACAGGGACAAATAGTCCGACTAGGTAAGTCCAACTTCGACCGAGAGGTCAATCGACGGATTCAACTCGGTTGGCAGCGTTCGGGAAATTACGGCACATCTTCTCGTCAGGTATACCTCAAAACTTGAAAACTAGACTGTATAACCAGTGCGTGTTGCCAGTGATGACACATAGAACTGAGACGTACTCCTTCGCTGCTGGCCGTATGAGGAAGCTCAAGGTCGCTCAGCGAGCTATGAAGAGGGGTATGCTCGGGGTTTCTCTGCGTGATAAACTTAGAAATGAGGATATCTGCAGTAGAACCAGAGTAACCAACATAGCCCAACGAATTAGTACGCTGAAGTGGCAGTGGGCCGGCCATATAGCTCGAAGAACCGACAACCGATGGGGAAGAAAGGTTCTCCAGTGGCAGTCTCGTACCAGTAGGCGAAGTGTAGGGCGACCCCTACTAGGTGGAATGACGACCTGGTAAGACATGCAGGAAGTCGATGGATACAGGTGGTTCAGGACCGTGCTTTGTGACATTTATTGGGGAAGGCCTATGTTCAGCAGTGGACTTGTGAGGGACTGTAATGATAATGATGATGAATCCAATTGCATGGCTATTTCCAGAAAAACTCATTCAAATATTTGTTTTTATATATCTCGCTTTACGGCTATGGGTTCTAGCCCTTCTGAGCCTGAAGTTACAATCTATAATTATCCTTCATAGTGTACTGCTTCACAATATGTTGATGCGTCACATTGTGTAGCCCTTGGGAGATTTTGATGGCAACTTGAGACAGCAGACAGCTGATAGTTGGCGATGGTATTTCAAAGCAACCCGACATCTTATCTTGAGAATCACATCAGAACACTTGTTTCACCGTTTCCACTAATAGTTCACATGCGCAGACACTTAATGCATAAAATTGCACCACTTTTACATATCAAAATCCACTTCAAACCATTATTTAAACGATAATACAGGAACAGCAAACCGCAGCCGGTCAAGTTCCCGCCAAAACTCCGAGCAGTTACTATACTCTTTGACTCTAAGTGTTGTTAAGGTAAAAGTGCCAAAGTAACCCGCGAAATTCAAATTTTCTTACGTTTTTTTTCCTAGTTTGGCAATTTCCAATGGATTACGAGGGTGGCACTGAAAATTTCGGGAATCAAGGAAGTGACACAACATTACTATTTAAAAATGTATTTATTGCTTTTCGAAGTATTCTCCGCGAAATTTGACACATTTTTCCATACGATGGAACCAGTCATTGAAGCAACCATTCCATTCGGAAGTTGGGGTCTCCAAAATGGCCGTTTTGTAGGCGTCCACAGCTTCTTCAGGTGATGAAAATCTCTGTCCACGCAATTTATTCTTTATTTTAGGGAAAGTATAGAAATCATTAGGGTTTAGGTCGGGGCTGTACGGTGGATGGTCTAATAATTCTATGTTTTCTTGCTCTAAAAACTCTTTTGTTCTGTGTGCGGTGTGAGAACTCGCATTGTCGTGATGGAGGATGATGCGGCAGTTGCAGTTCTCTTTACGGAGTTCAGAAACGATCTGTGGCAAACAAATGCTAGCATATCATTCTGCATTAACCGTTCTTTATCCCTCAAGAGGAATAGTCGTAACATGGCCGGGTTCGGAGACAAACGTGGCCACCATTTTTTTTGCAACACTCCGTGAACAAACAATTTTTGTTGGCTTTAACTCATTTTCGAACACCCAAACTCGTGACTGGTTTTTTGTTTCGGGTTCGTACGCGTATATCCAGGATTCGTCAACTGATACGATGTTGTATACAGCATTTGAGGATCTTGCGTGGAATCTTCCGAGAGTTCTGACGCACCAAGTAACGCGAACAGGTTTTTGCTCTTCACAGAGCGAATGCGGTATCCATCGGGAAAACAACTTTTTTTACACCTAATTGTTCATGCAAGATTATTTGTATTTGACTCATGCCAATGTCTAAAGTTGCTTGAATTTCGCGGTATGTCACAAGTCGATCTTCCTCAATCAGCTTACGCACAGCATCAACGTTTTCTTGGGTGACTGCAGTTTTTGGACGACGTTGACGGGGATCATCACTGAGCTTGACGTTGAAGTTCAGCAAACCAGCGATAAATTGTGGTTTTGGATGCGGCTTCATCACCAAATGCAGAAATCGTCCGGTCAACATACTGTTTTTGTGTTAAACCACTTCAAAAGTCATAATAAATCATCGCTCTTGAATTTTCTCGAGTCTATTCCATTTTCTCAACGACTAAACAAGTTTGACAAAACCTTGTGACAAGACCGAGAATCTTTTTAAAATAAATAATAATATAATATATAATAATAATAATAATATAATAATAATTTCTTCATTCAGGAAAATTTTTCAAAAACATACATTCGCATCTGTGCCTGAACTAAGCATTGAGCTTGTATCCCAGGCAACAGTGCTCTTTCTTATGGGACAATTTTACAAAAATGTTTCCGATTTAGAAACTTGTGTGTGTGTGTGTGTGTGTGTGTGTGTGTGTGTGTGTGCGTGTGCGTGTGTGTGTGCGTGTGCGTGTGCGTGCGTGCGTGCGTGCGTGCGTGCGTGCGTGCGTGCGTGCGTGCGTGTGTCTATACGAGGGAGAAGGTGAGTAGTATTCCTCATAGTAATAATTATAATAAGAAGACATCAATCGATGGTGTATAAAAAGCACATTATAAAAAGTAATTTAATTATTTAGAGATTTTAATAAGTCTTCGGTTTCATCATAATTTAGTTTTTGAAGCCATTTCAATAGAGTTTTTTTAAAATAAATGATATTCGATTTTTAAAACCAAGGAGTTTTCAATTAAATAGATTTTAATATGACAGGAACAGTGGAAATATACCATTCCCGATAATTTTAGTGCAGCCTATGTATTTCTTACGTTTTTTGCAATTTATAAGTCAGTGTCAGGTTTATGTCAGGTGTAGGTAACAGGTCCTAGATCATACAGCCTTTTTTTATATGGGAAAATGCCTACGCATATAGCCGCCTCATGGGGGCAACGAAATTTGAATATCAGTATAATTTAATGATTATTTATGGACGAAGGATTATACAAATTATAAGATTTCTGTACTTTTAGTTAAATCAGATTTTGAAAGTCTACTGTCATACTAGGTTACGCTTTGCAGGCGGTATTGAATCACACTTTATCAGGTACTTGTACTACTATTGCCGTATAGTGGTGGTATAGAGAACCCAGTGCCCCATATCATCCCCATAAAAAGATGCGTTAGAAGGAAATGGGCAAGTGCACCTTCCTGATTTACAGTTCAAAATAGTAAAAAAACAGTGTTGCGGTTGCAAAACCCTCCGCCGACAATAGAAACTTTTTTATTTATTGAATAAGGGTGACAAGCGAGCACAGAGTGCTCTGATGGTAAATGGATGCTGTGCATCCAACATGGTTAAAACTTAGTTGCTTGGAAAAGAATCACTATCATGTCATTATTATTTTATGAATAATCAAAAGAAAATTATACTAGAGTGGTAGATACCAGCGGTGAAAGCCAAATTAAGATAAGTATATAAAAGTTTTAAATTTAAGAAAATAATTTTAACAAGTTATAAAAATCTCGAAGTAGATATTTCAAATACAAAACCTTTACATGCATTTAGAAACATATTCCTTCCAACGAGCCAAAATTGATACTCTCAATATCATTTGTTTGTTGACTTTTAGTGCGACACGAAGAAGAAAAGCGAGGTCACTAAGTATTGCGACATTTAATGACCATCGCAAATGAAACATTCGTGTCTACTGGTCGAGCAACTTCATATTTGTTTCACTAACTGCCTGCGAGAGAATGAGATAGAATACAGTATACAGTGTTTCCTATAATCTTGGTCTTCTTTTCTGAAAGTCTTCTTTCTACCGCATACGAACTCCACACATTCATTTTTTGTATTATGGATATATAGTTTAAAACAAGAGAAGAACGTAATGATGTGAATAATACTCTGCTTGTAGAACCGGTACACATGCTGCACATATATTTTTTATGTTTGTTGATGTCTTCAAAGTCAGTGGTTGATCATCATTGTCATCCTCTGTGACGGACTATGGTGACGGCTTGATTGTGAATATGAGCACGATCAATCTAGTCGGCCAAAGTTACACGATTACTAGCAGATGCAACAACAATTTTAACAAAAAATTACTCTGCTGATACAGACACAGTACACTTATCGTCCATCATCAACCCTTTCTTACCAGTTTACAGATGAAAATAGGTCTTTCTCATAATTAGCAGGATCACATTTTAAGACAATTATTTTTTTACTTTGTCTCATAGACTCTTTTGAAAAAAGGGAATGCAAGATTGGGTGATGTGTCATTTTGTAACTTTTAGATAAAATATTTTGATTATACATTGATAATGACATCCTCCGGGTGCATTAGTGCAATAGTTATAAAGTTGTATTATTATTATAACACGTCGTACAAAAAACAATGCTTTTTATATGCAAAAATAATCTTTCAATATTTCCAGGACTTGCGACGAAATAATTTAATTTCATTGTTTGCGATTATATTCTCTTTGGTGAGGGCCAAAGAGTATATTATAATTACATGGGGATGGCGACGGGCGAGGGTGTGTTCACCCTAACCTCCTTGGTTCACCCGGAAGTGTGTTGCTATGGTAACCGTTGGATTAAACAACTTTATTCTATTTATGCTTAAAGTATTTAGTGGTTTTCAATATTAAAAATGTGAATATTTATATATTTAATGTATATTAAGCAATAACACAATAACGCTATAACAAATTCAGAACAATACCCTAACTTCTAAACTTCGTAACTGGTAGTAAATATTCTTGCTATATGTGCTAAAATCAAAATAAATATGTTCTGCGCGACTAGTACAACAGATGTTTTATTCATTACAACTAAGTTTTGTTATTCAGGTAAAGTTATTATTAATATAACAATCTTTAGCAGTCCATAATGTGCATGAGAAACGCCTTCCTAAAATTCTTTACGATATATTTATTTAAAGTATATTCATTAGGTACTTATAAGAATTATAATGATTTTCTTATATATAGGTACGCGGAAACTATGCATTAAATATCTAAAGCTTTTTCACACATTAAGTAGGTACCTATAGTTCTTTTACAGATTGTATCGCATTAAAATAACTTTTTTTATACTCCTGACGTTTTGAGAGATGGAAAAAGAGGGAGTTAGGGAGGGGGACTGAGGTGTTCAACGTTAACACGACTACCTTCGTCTTAAAATATTAAACTTAGTTCCGCCTTAGTTCCGCAATAAAATCTGTAAAAACTAGTTTAATTCATTTCTTACAATATTATACTCGAAATTATAATCATAATTATTAATTATTTCTGTTTTGTCTTCCAGATGTAAAATGTCCGCTTCCTACACTATTTTTTACATAACGACATGTCCACACCATAAGCTTATATTCAGGGGCTATAATCATAAGCTGCAAAAGTAGCTCAGAGTGGAGAACTTGAATTGTGCCCTTCAACATGAATCGCTATGTAGTGCTGCAGCAGCTCGGCGATGGCACTTACGGCTCTGTAGTGCTTGCGCAGAGACGCGACACAGGCGAGAAGGTTGCAATAAAACGTATGAAGCGGAAGTATTACTCATGGGACGAAGCTATGAATTTGCGTGAAGTGAAGTCTTTAAAGAAACTGAACCATGCCAATATTGTAAAATTACGCGAAGTGATACGCGAAAACGACACGCTGTATTTTGTGTTCGAATACATGCGTGGTAATCTTTATCAACTGATCAGAGACGCCGAGCGACCTTTTCCGGAACCTGTGCTACGTAATATTTTGTATCAAGTTTTGCAAGGACTCGCTCACATGCATCGCCATGGTTTTTTTCATCGCGATCTCAAACCAGAAAATTTACTATGTGCGGGGCCTGAACTGGTGAAAATTGCGGATCTGGGGCTAGCAAGAGAGGTGCGCTCGCGGCCGCCATATACTGATTATGTGTCTACGCGATGGTATCGCGCGCCTGAGGTGTTGCTCCACGACACGCACTACGGAGCACCGATAGACTTGTGGGCTCTCGGTTGTATCGCGGCAGAGCTTTACACGTGTCGACCTCTATTCCCGGGGAATTCTGAGATCGACCAACTGTATAAGATCTGTGCTCTGCTTGGCACGCCGGATCGCGAGGAGTGGCCCGAAGGATACGTGCTGGCGGAAACTCTTCGGTTTCGTTTTCCTGTAAGCAGCGGAGTGCCATTAGCGCGCGTGGTGCCAACTGCATCTCCGTCCGCGCTTGCCTTATTTGCGGCGCTCCTGCGCTACCCACCACGTGAGCGACCCACCGCACCTCAGGCTCTTCGGTCTGTTTCTTTTATATTCTGCATCTCCTATTAACTGTAAATGTTCTGACATTGTCTGATGTCCATTGGTAACTTTAAAATACTGTCCAAATCTTGCAAGCTCTTAAGGCTCATCTAAACGGGCCATATTTTCCAGCAATGTGGGGCTGCAATTATTAATGGCAAACATTGCCCGGCCATCACAAGAACATTTTGTTGCACTTTATGGCTGAGCAATCAATTGTTAGGCTACATGTTGCAATATAGCTGCAATAGTATGGCCATTGATTTTACTCTTAAATGAGCTACACACTCAAATATATTAGTTTTTTTTTTAATATCTTCGGGAAGGACAGTTGTGGTTATTTAAAAATAACACTTTCCCCAAGTCTAGCACAGATAACTTACTATCGCGACGCGATGAATTTCGCAACACACTTCACGTCGCGCACAAAGTGATGCGCAGTGTACTTCAGGTTGTAATGAAAGGGAGAAAGGGATGCGCCTATATATATATACAGCAAAACGAAATTACAATATAGATGGCCCAGCAACATTGCAGTATTTTCGATTTCGAGGCGATCGTCCGGCACACACACATGAAAATGTTTTGACATACTAAAATATGTGGTTATATTTGCCGGGCCATATTTAAAATATTGCATAGTATGACCGGTATTGCTAGCAATATTGCCGGCCACAATATTGCAGCCACACATTGCCGAAAAAGATGGCCCGTTTAGATAAGCCTTTAAGTGCACATGAGACATTACAGTGCCATAAGTTAAGCGATAATACAGAAGTACTTGGTCGTCCTAAACATAGATAATACCTAAATCTACGCGTTCTGTACGTTATTCACTCTAATCTGTGCTAACCATGCCCGATGTAACACGTATGCGATAATATCGGAGGTAGGCTTAGATGCCGTGTGAGGGAGTGTACCTGCAATACAACCAAGCCCTTCGGTTGGTTTTCAAACGAAGGACCTGCGATGCAGTGGCCGAGTATTCCAACCCCCTGGCGCCATGCGACCGATGGTCATTGTTAAAATAGTTGTTGTTCTATTCGTCATTACATTAATAGCTTTCTCAAATCAACTGCTGAACTTTTTCTTTTCTAAGAATGCCATTCGGTGTAAATTACGTGGAAGCTTCATGCTGGGTAGGCGGGTTGGTGAGCATGGAATTTATACACTCGTTTTGGTAATGTTGTCGCCATTATCAGTCTAAGAAATTTAAAATTTTCCAATATTAGCGCTTATAGAGCCTAGTTCGTCAATCAGTAGGGTGCACCGCATGTAGATAAGGTCGGAACTTAAAGAGATGGTTGGTATTTACCCTCTTATTCACGACAGGACATCGTGAAATCAATAAACCTAGCAAGCTAACAGCATAGCAGTGGCGAAGCAATCAACTCTGTAGCAGTTTCTAACGGTTGCCGTTATCAGTAATCAGTTTCAAAATAGGAGGTTCAGATGCCTGGGTGATCAGTAATCGATTGCTGAAAACAGAATTTGAAAATTCGAAACCGTTCTCGAGATAATCGTGGGACAGACGGACAGACATCGTGAAATCAATAAGTGTCTTCGCAAGCTTCGACACTTAATAAATGTATTATGTGACAATTTGGATAATTCAGGCATGGTTGTGATTTTATTTTAATTTTACTTTTAGATTCCCCTACTTCGCAGTAGGCGTCGCACTTGGTGTTCCTCCGCCAACTTCTCGTGCTCGAAGGTATTCATTTATGCGTAACCTATTAATATATTAGTACCAATTCTACGGTACTACATGCAACAATAGTTTCTTTTACCTACCTCGTGATCTGTTATCACTAGACAAGAAGATCCAACCACAGAGTAGGATTTATAGTTACCTATCTTATCTGAATGACGCGGTTTGCGTTTGATCTGATCGTACATTATAGTTTATATTCTAATAAAGTAACTTCATTATGAACTTTTGATACGTGGTAGAGCCACGCTGCAACTATATTAGTAGTATAGTTGTAGCACGAATGGGTCGGCTCGACCGGGGAAGGATCACGCTCTCACAGAATACCAGCATAAAATAGCAGCTTAACACTGCTGTGTTTCGTATGGTGAGTGCAGAGAACCGGAGTCCCTTTTTACTGGAAAAGAGGCATTGCATCTTACTCCTCGCGTAATGCGTTGTCACCTCACGGGTGACAACGCATTTGCATTTGATTCGCAAACGAGGATAAACGTAGATGTCTATGGGCCACAGCAACCATTTACCATCAGGTGGACTGTGTGCTCGTTTGTCACCCTATCATATAAAAAAATGAAATCAGATATAGCCACAAATTATAAGCATCATACTGTCGGCTTGTCAATATTAAACACATCCGCACGTTTGAAGGATACACCTTGCGTGGTAGTAAAGTGCATTTAGCATCTTTGACGTAGCTGTACGTTGCTGATTTGAATATTTTACATCTGGAAATATATTATCTACTAACCGTGTAGTAGAAGTGTAAGAATATCCACTATCTCAAACCATTCCATGAGTGTTGTAAGAGGAGACAGAGGGAAACTGAGGCGATAAATGATATAGAAAATACAAAGTAATGAAACATCTCCTCGCAAACATTTTGATTAGGCCTATCAGAAAAAACTCGATCGTCGACCATTCCGACCACCGTTCGCTGGAAGCGGACATGCTCCAGCTGAGAGACGAGTAAAGTATTCCATGTGAGATTGAACTTGTGCCATGTAAAGTTGCAAGGGGTGTGCCAGCATAAAATCTATTCCACTCTACTGAGCAAAAAAAACTGAACAATTTAGGTATTTTTAGGTAATAAAAAAAGTTACCGCCACACTAGGATTTTCACTGTCAGGATCATGTACTGTCCACTACGACTATAATGCATCGATCTGCATGAAAACTGGTGATCCAATTGCATAATTTATTGGGAAGTTTATGCATAATATATAAGCACTTCATTCGAAACTTCCTTTCTATATATAGCGCTTTGACTCAAACCCGGTCGAACACCCTTTGTTATGTCCAAGCTTACCTCCAAGGTTTCCCCCTTGGACTCTGCTGCCTCCTCCTATCTATAAATCATGTATGTATAATAGAAGATTACCACCTCAGCGACCCCGACGGTAACCGTATTGGCGGTCACTAATCAGTTGGTGGTCCTTGGTCCTCATGATATGAGTAGGCAGTTTATAATGGATTTCATTATTTTGGAAAACAAGGAGTCGATAAAGATAGGCCTGTAGACTGTCTTGGACTTGGACGTGTCTGAGCGGTCGCATTTTTTTAAGGATCGCGTGCACTAAAGCTATCTTTTATGAGTCGGGTCTACGCCTAGACAGTAAGAGTACCAGAAAAGACACGTTCCCGGTGCCAACTCCATAGCACACATCTTCAGCATCATAGGAGGGACTCCATCAGACCCACTGGACTTGTAGAAGTCCCGCTTTGCGCAGTAAGCATTGTGTAAAATACACATTCGGCATGGAGTACTCACACTGCAGCATGGTCGGCCGTGTGTTCCTCCTGTTATTGAGAGTAGAGTTGACAACGGCTTGGGCCAGTGAGTAGTCATTCCTGTGCAGAGATGGCTGACAGAAGTTCCCTTGGACAGCCTTGGCGAGAGACTAGAATGTACGGGTTCTTGAAAGAGGCTTACTAGTTTCTCGTCAATGATTTAAAATTTGCAGTTAACAATTTCATTAGTGCCGGCGGGAAACGAACCCGTGTTGCTCGCGTACTGTGAAATTTATATTTCGTGTACGGAACGTTTCTTGTTTTTTATTTTCAGGAGCGCTGTCCGGGTGGAGACGGAAATTGCACCAGTGGCGGCTCCGACAACACGCACTGACCGCTTCGCCGACATCCTTGGGTATGTTACTCACATAGATGTAGGTTCAGAACTAGATAGAACACATTTAAATGAAACTAAAAGTAAGTAAAGGTCTATATACATTCTAATTCTGGGCACAGACAAAAGGGTTTTTAGACCAAGCAAGGGTCCACCGCGTTTTACGGATTTTATATTCTTATAACTTACAATATTTGAGTACTTTCCAGCACCCATGGTCACGGGTGGACTGAGGTGTTCCACGTCCCAATATCACAGTTACCCACGACTACCTACATAAACCTTAATACCTTGCCGTGTAGTGGCGGTCAAGAATATCCACTACCCCATATCCTCCCGTGGGTGTCGTAAAAGGCGACAAAGGGAAACAGGCAGGAGATGGACAGCAGCATCTTCCTGATAATAGCCAAAATTACAATAAAAAAACTGCGGTTGCCAACCCGCTCGCCAAGCGTGGCAACTATGGCAAATACCCCCCAATGAATAGAGCAACAAACAGTCGGCCCCCAGTCCCCGGCGGCCCCGCTATTCCTGGCTACGGTGGCGACCATGGTAACGGCGGGGCAGGGGGTGCTAAGAATCTCCGGTGGAGGTTCGGTTGCCACCTTAGACGACTCGACCTGGCAACGTACAACGCACGCACCCTGAGGACTGACGAGAAGATCGTAGAGCTGGAAGAAGAGATAGACAAGTTGCGCTGGCATATTATAGGATTATCCGAAGTCCGAAGAGAGGGGGAGGACACGGTAGTCCTCGAATCCGGCAACTTGCTCTATCATCGGGAGGACGACCATCTGTCCCAAGGAGGTGTCGGATTTATCGTCCACAAGTCTCTCGTTAACAACATTGTAAAGATCGGGAGTGTGTCGACGAGGGTTGCGTACCTTATACTCAGAATCACCAAACGGTATTCGCTGAAGGTCATACAGGTTTACGCACCAACCTCGGCACACCCCGATGAGGAGGTGGAGGAAATGTATGAGGATATCTCTAGAGCCATGCATTCCTCCAAAACCCAATATGCGGTGTTAATGGGAGACTTCAATGCAAAACTAGGCACAAGAGAGAACGGTGAGCTGAAAGTAGGGAAATTTGGAATAGGGCAACGGAACCCAAGGGGCCAGCAGCTGGCCGACTTCATGGAGAAAGAGGGACTCTTTATGATGAACTCTTTCTTCAAGAAGCGGCCCCACAGGAAGTGGACCTGGTCGAGCCCCGACGGTTCGACAAAAAATGAGATTGACTTCATTATGACGACCAGACGACAACTGTTCAGTGATGTCTCAGTGATCGCGAGGGTGAAAACCGGCAGCGATCACTGAATGGTTAGAGGCACACTGAACCTAAACGTTAAGTTGGAGAAGTCTCGTCTAATGAAGTCAACGCTCCGTCCCCCTCGTGCTCTAATCCAAAGTCCCGAAACCTTTCAGCTCGAGTTACAAAACCGTTTTCAGTGCCTAGAAGACTGCAATGAAGTGGACGATATGAATGACAAGCTCGTGGAAACTGTCCATGCGGTCGGAGCTAAGTTCTGCAAGACCCGCCGCAGAAGAACACAAAAACTCTCCGATCACACTCTTAATCTCATGGCTGTTAGACGGGAGATGAGGCTACATTCTTCAACAGATTTGACAGCATACAGGCAACTGAACAGACAGATCTCCAAATGCATGCGGCGGGACTTACGCAACTTCAATACAGCTCGTATTGAAGAAGCGATTGAGCGGAACCAAGGCTCCAAAGTCTTTGCCAGAGATCTGTCTGCCAGAAAGAGCCAACTGTCAAAGCTGAAGACCGAATGTGGCAGCATCGTTTCCGGGGCACCTGAGATTTTGAGTGAGATTGAGAGGTTCTATGGGCAGCTGTACACGTCATCGTTGGAGCCACACGCAAGTGTGAGTAACGATCCAAGAGCGAGTCTTATCCGACACTATTCCGAAGATATCCCGGACGTCAGTCTGAGCGAGATTAGAATGGCTCTCCAGCACCTTAAAAACGGCAAGGCCCCAGGCGAGGATGGAATTACAGCGGAGCTTCTGAAAGCGGGTGGAAGACCGGTACTTGAAATCCTTCAGAAGCTCTTTAATTCCGTCATCCATGGTGGCATTACACCGGAGGTGTGGAGCAGAAGTGCGGTGGTCTTGTTCTTCAAGAAAGGTGACAACGCTCTCTTGAAGAACTACAGACCGATTTCCCTTCTGAGCCGCGTCTACGTGCTGTTTTCGAGAGTCATTACGAATCGTCTCGCGTGCAGACTTGACGACTTCCAGCCTTCCGAACAAGCCGGTTTCCGAAAGGGCTTTAGCACCATAGACCACATACATACCCTTCGGCAAATTGTACAGAAGTCCGAAGAGTACAATTTGCCACTATGTCTGGCGTATGTGGACTATGAGAAAGCCTTTGATTCCGTCGAAATTTGGGCGGTGCTGCAGTCCCTTCAGCGGTGCCAAGTTGACTGTCGGTATATCGAAGTGCTGAAGTGTTTGTACAGTAGAGCTACGATGGCTATCCGAGTACAGAACCAGAGTACGAAACCTATCCAATTGCAGAGAGGTGTAAGACAGGGTGATGTTATATCCCCGAAACTCTTCACCGCTGCATTGGAAGACGTTTTCAAGCTTCTGGACTGGAAAGGATACGGTATCAACATCAATGGCGAGTACATCACTCACCTTCGATTTGCCGACGATATAGTCCTTATGGCAGAATCGCTGGAGGACCTATGCACTATGCTCAATGACCTCAATAGTGTCTCCCAACGGATAGGTCTTAAGATGAACATGGACAAAACAAAGATTATGTTTAATGTCCATGTCACACCTATGCCGGTAGTTGTTGGGAGCACTAAGCTCGAAGTTGTTGACGAGTATGTTTACCTGGGACAAATAGTCCGACTAGGTAAGTCCAACTTCGACCGAGAGGTCAATCGACGGATTCAACTCGGCTGGGCAGCGTTCGGGAAGCTACGACACATCTTCTCGTCAGACATACCTCAAAACCTTAAAACGAGATTGTACAACCAGTGCGTGTTGCCAGTGATGACTTACGGAACTGAGACGTGGTCCTTCACTGCTGGCCGTATGAGGAAGCTCAAGGTCGCTCAGCGAGCTATGGAGAGGGCTATGCTCGGAGTTTCTCTGCGTGATAAACTTAGGAATGAGTATATCCGCAGTAGAACCAGAGTAACCGACATAGCCCAACGGATTAGTAAGCTGAAGTGGCAGTGGGCCGGCCATATAGCTCGAAGAACCGACAACCGATGGGGAAGAAAGGTTCTCGAGTGGCAGCCTCGTACCGGTAGGCGAAGTGTAGGGCGTCCCCCCACGAGATGGAGTGACGACCTGGTAAGACATGCAGGAAGTCGATGGATGCAGGTGGCTCAGGACCGTGCTTTGTGGCATTCTTTGGGGGAGGCCTATGTTCAGCAGTGGACTTGTGAAGGGCTGTAATGATGATGATGATGATGATGACCTACATAAACACTCACGCCTGTCACCCAGAGGGGTAGGCACAGACTACGGACTGCCATTTGGTACGATCCTGCCTGACACGTACAATTACATGCTGTGGTTTTCTATGTTTTATTTACAGAGGCGAAGTTGTACATGAGGCACGGCCAGTAGTGGAAGCTCGTGAGGTCCGTGAGATACGAGAAACGGCGCGGGGGCGTAGTGTGGTGGGGGCGGGAGTGGGGGCAGGGCTGGGGCTCTCTATCTCCGCGCCCCGACCGCCTCCCGCCGCCGCCGCGTACCTCGGCGCGGCTCGGTACATCGCTGGTACGCGAATAGACACATCACTATTCCGTCCCATTCCATTCCGATCACACCAAGGTGAGATGCATTCTTGATAGACAAGTCGTTTGCTATTAGTGTCCGAACGAAGGTCGCATTCCAGGCGAAGCCGAAACCGATTAATCTGGTACCGCCACAACCTTCGGCCGAAGCCGAAGCTTTAAAAACCCCGAGAAATTATATTCAAGGGTAGCTATAATTCCTAATATAAATGATAATAATACTTTAAAATTGTAGGTATATATTGACTGTGTAATAATATAAAGAGGTAATTTTCAGCATTTCTAGAAGTTGATCTGGTCGCCACGTCACTCATTCGTAATCGTTTAATTACGATGCTTGCTAGAAACTTCAGCTTCGACTACAACTTCGGCAAATTTGGTCGAAGCCAAAGTTTCGGTGGTTTTTTGGCCAAATGTGGCCGAAGCCGAAGCTCTTCTCAAGAAGCAGACACTATTTGCAATTCAAAGCAATAACTCTTGTCGGTTACAGAAACGACGGCGGTGGGAAGCGGTGCGGCGCGAGTCGATTGGGCCGCGAAGTATCTTCGTTAAAGTACACCAAAATAAGCCCCATATGAAATATTGTTCTGTACGTTATTGTAACAAGCTGTGGTTTATGAGCTAAGAACACCTGCTTAAGCCATCAATGAAGTGAAGTGAAGCGCTGGAGCAGTACATTGGTTACTCTGCCTGATTAATTCGGATGATTTGTGGCAGTGATATATATAGTTCGAAGTCGAAGACCAGCATTCCAAAATTGGTACTTATATGGAACATCAAATACTGATCATATTATAATAATAATTTATAATTGAAATGGTGTAAATTATAAAAATACTTGTTATATATTTAGTTTAATTAAGTTATAAACTTACACCATTTTTGTTTACTCATCGACATCATAGGAAATAATCATTTTATATGTAACCTTTGAAGTTTTTCTAAATGTAAAAGTTGGAAGTAGAACACTGAGACCACAGAGTACATTATATATACTGAGACTGACACTGCTGTAGCATAAATATGATCCTGCCTTTATGAAGCAAGGCTGATGGTGATATTTTAGATTATTGAAAAATAAACACTTTTCCAAGAAATGTGTTTTATCTTTATCCATTTCTTAACTATTTATTTCACAGAGCAACATGGGCCACTGGCGGACGGACCGGAGGGGAGTAACCATAGCGTTTTCCCATATACAGAATTGTCTGTATTTTTTTTCGGGGGGAAATCTCAAAAACAATCGTCTGTCACTATGAAACTCACAAGAATTAAAACAATAAACTAACAATTTCACACACACACACACATAGATACATTATAACAGTATCGCTCCGTGACAGCGACACCTTGGATCAATCACGAACCCTATTATATGCATATCGAGGGAGAGCAGCCAGTGTTCTTTCATAATTTTCCATCTTAATCCATATGTTTAGCCAAATGTGGTCTGAGTAGTTCGCTACTCTTTGGACTCTACCTATCCCCTTGGGGACTAGAGGCGTGACACTATGTATGTATGTATTAATTAATGAATATAAATATACAAATGAAGTTGTGATTAATGCAAACATAACTGCCACTTAAAATAAATATGGATGATCAATCAAATAAAATATACCACCAAACATATAGTATTTATGTTTTAAAAACATCAAATAAAACATTTATGAAAAGATTTATAAATTAATTCACCATCATTGATTAATTCATTTCAATCCACTGTTGGCATTGTCTCCAATCCCAACACATACAGTAACATTTATAATAATTTTTAATTATTAATTTGTCTTAACAAAGAAAATAACATAGTGTATGGACCAGACTGATTTACTAACAGTAGTGACCGGCAAATGGATGTCTAGAGCATTTTAAATCTGTTTAAATAAGAAAATAATTTGTAGCTATGTACAATAAATATTTACTATCATAATGAAGGCACACTCAAATTCTTAAGTAATAATGATTTCCAAGTACTATTCTATATTGTGAACTATGTCCACCAATGTTGTTATTACAATATTATAAATAATAAATATACTAACATTTTTAGTGAGTTAATTTAACAAATTTTGCATAAACACCTCTTAAAGTTCCAATGATTTATTCAAAAATTGTTAGTGTTATGTCTTACTTTGGAAACAATACTAATTTCTAGCATGTTTACACAATACACTCATTTGCAGGTGTTAGTGTTAATAAAACCACAATTTTTTAAGTTACATACAAATATTTCAGTAAGGTTTAGAAGAGCTTTCCTTTCTTTTTTTTACATTTATTCTACGAGTCACTGGGACTTATATTAATGACAATTACATTTCTATAAAAATGTATTTACTAAAACACATGTAGGTAACTTCATTTTAAACTATATTATATTATTTACATATATGCTTCCATTTAAAATCTGTGAGTAATTAATTAACAAGTGTTACTGCATTACTCATACTTGAGGTAAGGTTTGGTGTCTGGAGCTGCGGAGTGAGGTGTATGAGGTGCAAGTGCTGCATGGCCTGAGTGCTGTGAGTGAGCTGGCCATGCCTCCGGGGGCCAGCTATACACTCGTGGAGCTGCTCCATCCAACAGGCCCCAACCAAGCAATTGGGAACGAGTGTCTCTTTCCCGCTTTGGTGATGCAGTTGAAATATTAACTGACACACCCTTAATAATGTGGTCCTGCCCGCACAATGACTGAGCCACTTCTGGATCTAAGAATGTGACAAAGCTAAATGCACGGAAAGGTCGGGGCACAAACACATCTGTCACCTGGCCAAAGGCCCCAAAATACTCGCGTAAATCATCTGCAGTGAGACTTTCGGTACATCGCCCAACAAAAACCTTGCGATGTGCAGCTGCTCCACCATCTTTACTATTGGGAATGCGTACATCACACCATCGCCCGTCAATCATGTGTCGTCGCCCGAGAGCACGCAATTGAGCTTCATACTCGGCAAACTTGATGAATCCAAAACCTTTGGAAAGACCAGTTTTTGTGTCACGCTTAACTTGAACCATGAGTAGCTCACCAAAGGAAGAAAAGTATTCACGTACAGCATCTTCTCCAGTTTTCCACGGTAATCCTAGTACGATAAGATCGGAGCAACGTGGCCGCGGGGATGGAGCACTAGCTCGCGGAAAAGCACAGAAGTACCGATGAGCTGCCCAACCTCCCGGCGGTGGTGAGACCCGGTCTTCAACAAGACGTAAACCACGGAGACGGCCACCAGCGCGATATTTGAGTCCACTAGCCCCAGCAAATTGAGCTGTGACTGTACTCAAAAGTAATGAACCATCTTCCTCAGTCGGCAGCTCTATGGGCTCGTCCTGCTCGCCCTCGCTTACCAATACGTATTCTATCGACATTTCGCTCACCAACCGACGCGTCCTATTGTGCTCCTCATTTTGTTTACATCATCATTGGGTGGCAGATTACGCTGCCGCGTCAATATAATGAGATCGAGGTCTCTTAATTACTTCTAGGCAAAATCATCTAGGATATATTATGCGTGACGTATGACGTGACCATGACGTTTCATGGATGTCAAAAATGAAACAGCTGTCACCTCATCACCTGTTGTCTGTTGTTCGGATATGTATGTTTAAAGAGTATATAATCAATACGTTTTATGTATATTATTACTATTAGTTCGGATATTTGTTATAGAATTACTGGGGTTTTGGCGGGAACTTGACCGGCGGCGGATTGCTGCTCGTGTATCATTGATTAAATAATAGTTTGAAGTGGATTTTGATATGTAAAAGTGGTGCGTTTTTGTGTATTAAGTGTCTGCGCATGTGAACTATTATTCGAAACGGTGAAACAAGTGCTCTGATTGTGATGTGATTTTCAAGATTAGGTGTCTGTCTGCTTAGGCGCCTAGAAATACCATCGCCAACTGTCAGTTGTCTGCTGGCTCAAGTTGCTGTTAAAATGTCCCAAGGGTTGCACAATGTGACGCATCAACATATTGTGAAGCAGTGTACTATGAAGGATAATTATACATTGTAACTTCAGGCTCACAAAGGCTAGAATCCAGAGCCGTAAAGCCAGTTATATAAAATAATATAGAATTACTATAAAATTACTTTACATAGATAGTTTTTTGGAAATGTAAATTAACATTTAAACAAAAAAATAAAAAAAGTAAAGTTGCAGCCTATTTACGTCCCCCTGCTGGGCACAGGCCTCCTCTCATTTCTGAGAGGGTTTTAGGGCAAGGAATTGTCCACTGCACTGCGATAATGCATGTTGGCGAACTTCACATGTCTTCGAAATATTTTTTCTCTTATTTCTCGGACATGCAGGTTTCCTCACGATGTTTTCCTTCACCAAATAACCTTCACAAAATAATAATTATTATTAAACCAGTATACAAAAAAAGAGTTTAAATTTACCTGATGATTGGCGGTTCTCCACTATGCGATTTAGAAGATGTTTTCTTCCTCGCACGACTTCCTTGTGAAATCGATTACCATTAGTGATTTTTCCGAACCGATACGACTTAGGGACCTTCAAGAAAAGAGCCTAATCCTTTTTAAAAGGCCGGCAACGCATCTGCAATTCCCCTGGTTCCCCTGGTGTTGCAGTTGTTCACGGGCGGCGGTAGTCAATTACCATCAGGTGAGCCGCATGCTCGTTTGCCCCCTCTCTTATAAAAAAACATAAATGCGTAAGTATAGTCTATGGAGTGTAGAGTAGAAGGAGGACCATCTCTGTATATGATAAGTGTCCCTAAAAACGCGTCCAATAAGGGTGGCGCTGCAGTAGCATAGGATAAATTAAAAAAAAAGCGCCAAAATTAATTAGAATAAGATAGAGAAATAAAAAAGGATTGACCAATCCGCATGGTTTTGTACTACGTAAATAGTTGAGATTTTGTATACTGACATTTTACTACCAACTCTAGTCATGAAATTTTTTAAATATTTGATTTCAGCTAACTTCACTCGGTCTACAACAGCTATACTCATATCGTAGTTTTTCAGACGCCAGCGCTATTGTGGTAGGTTTTGGAACCTCTATTTTCAGTATATAGTGGGATACTTTTTCAACTTTCGCACCTTATAAGATGGTTCCCCTTCTACTCTACACTCCATAGTATAGTCCCACCAATTTATCTGTGACAGCTGCGGCAAAACTGTGAACTACAGGCGCCATTTAAACAAATGTTACTCGAGGCGTCATTATGCTGTGTAAATAGTTTTGCTGTTTTGAGAGTTTATAGAAAAATAAATAATGCTGAAAGCCAATAAAAGTGATGCCCGAAACGTTTTTTTAAAAGTATTAAACTTTTGTGAGCAAGAAGCCCGAGAGCAAGCACCGATAATACCTTTCAATCAGGTCTATAAAAGAGTATCAGATGCTACAGGTCAGTATTGTTATGTTTTGTTCCTTCCTTTCCTATTTCCGATAAATGGATTTGATAATGCAATTCATTTCTTTTTCAGGTGTTAGTCAAGGATTAATTTCCAAAATAGTTAAAGAACAGGAAACTGCACAAACCACAGGAATTCAAATTAGAACGCCCAGTAAAAAAAGTCATAGAAAAAGTAGTATCATCCAAGTTGATGACTTTGATCAAGGAGTAATCCGAAGAAAAATTTACGAATTTTACTCAGTGATAAAAGAATTACCAACGATTCCTAAACTTTTGAGTCTATTAAAAAACGAAATAGATTACAAAGACCATCGCGGATCTCTTCATAAATATACTGGGGGTGCAACCACTTAACCATGACTATGAAGTTTCTATAGCACGTTCTACTTCATCAAAACCATTTCACGATACATATTGTCAACCAGGTTTTGAATAAATCTTTCTTTGAGTATCGACTCTGTTTATTATGTACTATTGCTTCAGTACGCAGGGATACCTTTAAAACTTGGAATTATGCATACATCATCAAGCATCATCATTACAGCCCTTCACAAGTCCACTGCTGAGCATAGGCCTCCCCCAAGGAATGCCACAAATCACGGTCCTGAGCCACCTGCATCCATCGACTTCCTGCTTATCTTACCAGGTCGTCACTCCATCTAGTGGTGGGACACCTTACACTTCGTCCGCCAGTACGAGGCCGCCCCTCGAGAACCTTTTTTCGCCATCGGTTGTCGGTTCTTCGAGCTATTCAGCTTACTAATCCGTTGAACTATATCGGTCACTCTGGATCTACTGCGGATATCCTCATTACTAAGTTTATCCTGCAGAGGAATTCCGAGCATAGCCCTCTCCATAGCTCGCTGAGCGACCTTGAGCTTCCTCATCCGGCCAGCAGTGAATAGACATACATATTATTTAATATAAGTTTAAATAGTTCAATTATGATATTTTTGTTTCCACTGGTTCTTGGACATATTATATCTGTTAAATCTGTGTTCTAGTCTTTTATTCTGTAACTAATTTATTACCCTAGTATGTGGACTCTATGTAGGAATATAAGATCCTTAGATGGGAATATTCCCGAACTGACAACACTTTAGCGCAGAAGCGCCAACCTGTCAGTTCACAGATAAGTTGGTGGCGCTGTAGATGTTTTTCACAAAACTGAAAATGAAGAAAAAAATGCTCTATGGCAAAATTCCTCTCTTTCTGCCTTACTGTCACTTTCGTTCACAGTATGGAGTCTACTCTACACTCCATAGTTCACAGATAACTGTATACTAGTCAGAGACTGTCAGAGACAGATAGGACAGTTCTCTAGTTGACGGTTAGTTCCAATGAATTCGCAAAGCACTAGTGTCGTATAGTGATGAAAACTAGGTCTAATCTTCAAGTGTCGATATGGATAGTTTAGTGATGCACAGGTAAAAAGTCGATATGCAAGGATTATTTTCTTATTTTAAAGTACTTATTTGACAAGTTCAGTGAATACATATCTGCTGTATGTGTTCAGTCTTAAATTAGAATAAAACAACATCTCAAATTTTATAATTTTTATTTATTTTCAACCTTTGGATTGAATTTGGATTTGAATGTTGTGTCATTTTGCCAAAAAAATATTAAATAACTAGTAATTGTTTAGATTCTTAGTAGCATGAAATCTTTCTGAAAATGGCTTTTCAAGCTTATTTTCCTCGACAGCAATATTTTTCATTCTTCTTATGAAGCCTCTTTTCAGTTTATTGGCTGTAAAAGGATAATATAAAATTAGCACAAAGCGCTTCTTTCAAATCTTCCTTCCTATGGGCTTCCCGAGAAATTGTGCTTGAATCACCAGCTTCCTCGCAGATCGGAGCATCAAGGTCGTTGTAGACGGTGCGTGCTCCGACTACAAGCCTATTAACGCTGGCGTTCCACAAGGCTGTGTGCTATCACCAACGCTGTTTCTTCTGCATATCAATGATATGTTGCTAACTAACTGTAACATTCATTGCTATGCGGATGACAGCACTGGTGATGCTCTATACACCGGCCGTGCCAATATTTCTCAGGAAAACGTCGCCGAATACCGGAACAAACTTGTGTCTGAAGTCGAGTCTTTGCTGAAAAAAGTCTCGGATTGGGGGCGACTAAATCTAGTCCAGTTTATTCCTCAAAAGACACAACTCATAAAACTAGAAAAGGAAAAGCTTAAATATCATAAGAAATGGAAATTTAATAACAACTTACGAGACTACCAGACCTTCTCTTGTCTTCGGAAGAGGCTTAAGAGGATGGAGGCAGAATTTTATAAAAAATTCATTGAACTTTCTGAGGATAATATTAAAGCCAGTCCAAAGTTATTTTAGTCTTTCGTAAAGTCAAAAAAAGCTTCTAGGTGCATTCCTGTAAAAATGATATATAAAGGTCAAATGATTTCCACTGACGGTGTGAGATATGCGAGGCTTTTAACGATTATTTTCATTCAGTATTCATCCCTTCTACCCGTCAAAGTTCTGATCATACAATTTCTTACTCAGGCAGTTCAGCCGTAGACATACACTCTATTAACATCTACCACGATAATGTTATCAACGAACTGAAATAAGTAAATATTCATAAAGGTGCAGTGCCCGACGGGATCCATCCTCTTCTCATGTCCGAATGTGCCAAAGAACTCGCAACACTCATTACAAACATATTTCGTTTCTCCCTCCAAACTGGGACACTTCCCAGTTTATGGAAAGAGTCTTTAGTAACCACCATTTCAAAAAATAAAAGACGTGAATGTATATACGAATACAGACCTATATCAAGACTTTGTATCTTTGGCTAAATCCTAGAAAAGATAGTAATCGCTCAAATGTCGTACTCGTTTCGTAATCATATTTCCCAGGAACAACACGGTTTCTTTAAGTGCCGTAGCGTAGACACCAATATATTAACTTTTAGTGACTTTATGTTGCGTGCCATGTATGATAACCTACAGGTGGATGACGTTTACACCAACTTTTCCAAAGCTTTCGATAAAATAAATCACGATCTGCTAGTAAAGAAGCTTGCGAGGGCCGGTGTGCATGGTAGTCTCCTAAGATGTATCCAATCCTACATAAGTAATAGGAGTCAAGCAGTCTTTGTAAAGGGTTATTCTTCACGATTTCTTCCAGTGCCTTCGGGTGTGCCTCAAGGGTCTCATATTGGACCTTTACTGTTTTCAGTCTACATAAATGACATTGGTAATGTCCTGAAACATAGTCACCATCTCTTGTATGCTGATGATACTAAGTTGTATCGAATCATCAGACCAATTAGTGACTGCCACAAATTCCAAGAAGAGTTACACCGATTACATGCATACTGTGAGTCCAACCATCTGTTTCTAAGCAGTGATAAGTGCTACACAATATCATATACTCGCAAAAAAATCCAGTTACTTACGACTACCACATAAATCAGAAGGCCTTGAAAAGAGTAACCACAATTAGGGACTTAGGCATAATTATGGATTCGACCTTATCATTTATTCCACATATTGATCACATATTAGCTTTTGCTTTTAGAAATCTAGGTTTTATACTACGAATAAGTAAACCCTTTCAACGTCCCGAAACTATAAACATTTTATACTTCTCTTTTGTCAGATATTTCCTTGATTTTTGCAGCACTGTTTGGAGCCCTTGTTATAAAATTCATATTAGGAGAATAGAAAGAGTTCAAAAATTGTTAATTAAATCCCTAAATTATTGCCAAAATATTTTAAATCAGTCATACACCGATTCATTAAAAAAAATACAATTTACTTTCTCTTTGCAATAGGCGTAAAATGTTTGACATAGTATTTCTATACAAAATTATTAATAACCTAGTGGACTCCTCGTTGTTACTTAGAAGATTGTCATTTATTTCCAGAGTCCGTTTGCCAGTACGCTCCTCACGTCCGAAACCACTTTTCGTAACTCCACGATATCATAAAAATTATACACGTAACTCATTTGTGTATCGTTCCACTAACGTCTACAATAAAAAATTCACAGATATTGATTTATTTAATACATCAGTATCAAAGCTTAAATCCGCTCTCTTTCAATGTTTGGCTTGTGAATAATCTAGTTACCCATAATTGAAAATGATGCAGCACTCAATTCGCTAATTAAAATTAAATCTGAATTGAATCTGTCAGTGTTATAATAATCCGATTTTTAACATAGGTTTTTCTTCGCTATTTTCCTTCATCATTCATCATTACAGCCCATCACAAATCCACTGCTGAACATAGGCCTCAAGGAAATTTCCCACTCGAGAACCTTTTTTCCCCATCGGTTGTTGGTTCTTAAAGCTATATGGCCGGCCCATTGCCACTTCAGCTTACTAATTCGTTGGGCTATGTCGGTCACTCTGTTTCTACTGCGGATATCCTCATTTCTAAGTTTATCACGCAGAGAAACTCCGAGCATAGCCCTCTCCATAGCTCGCTGAGCGACCTTGAGCTTCCTCATTCGGCCAGCAGTGAAGGACTACGTCTCAGTTCCATATGTCATCACTGGCAACACGCACTGGTTGTACAGTCTCGTTTTCAAGTTTTGAGGTATACCTGACGAGAAGATGTGCCGTAATTTCCCGAACGCTGCCCAACCGAGTTGAATCCGTCGATTGACCTCTCGGTCGAAGTTGGACTTACCTAGTCGGACTATTTGTCCCAATAAACATATTCGGTAAACATACTCGTCAACAACTTCAAGCTTAGTGCTCCCAACAACTACCGGCATAGGTGTGACACATACGCCAGACATAGTGGCAAATTGTATTCCTCGGACTTCTGTACAATTTGCCGAAGGGTATGTATGTGGTCTATGGTCCTAAAGCCTTTTCGGAAACCGGCTTGTTCGGGAGGCTGGAAGTCGTCAAGTCTGTGCGCGAGACGATTCGTAATGACTCTCGAAAACAGCACGTAGACGTAGCTCAGAACGGGAAACGGTCTTTAGTTCTTCAAGAGAGCGTTGTCGCCTTTCTTGAAGAACAAGATCACCGCACATCTGTACCACGCCTCCGGTGTAATACCATCATGGAGGACGGAACTAAAGAGCTTCTGAAGGAATTCAAGTACCGGTTTTCCACCCGCTTTCAGAAGCTCCGCTGTAATTCCATCCTCGCCTGGGGCCTTGCCGTTTTCAAGGTGCTGGAGAGTTATTCTAATTTCGCTCAGACTGACGTCCAGGATATACCATCGGAAAAATGTCGGATAAGACTCGCTCTTGGATCGTTACTCACATTTGCGTGTGGCTCCAACGATGATGTGTACAGCTGCCCATAGAACCTCTCAATCTCACTCAAAATCTCAGGTGTCCCGGAAATAATGCTGCCACACTCGGTCTTCAGCTTCGACAGTTGGCTCTTTCTAGCAAACAGATCTCTAGCAAAGACTTTGGAGCCCTGGTTCCGCTTGATCGCTTCTTTAATACGAGCAGTATTAAAATTGCGTAAGTTCCGCCGGATGCATTTAGAGATCTGTCTGTTCAGTTGCCTGTATGCTGTCAAATCTACTGAAGACTGCAGCTTCATATCCCATCTAACAGCCATGAGATTAAGAGTGTGATAGGAGAGTTTTTGTGTTCTTCTGCGGCGGGTCTTGCAGAACTTAGCTCCGACCGCATGGACAGTTTCCATGAGCTTGTCATTCATATCGCCCACTGCATTGCAATCTTCTAGGCACTGAAAACTGTTTCGTAGCTCGAGCTGAAAGGTTTCGGGACTTTGGATTAGAGCACGAGGGGGACGGAGCGTTGACTTCATTAGACGTGACCTCTCCAACTTAACGTTTAGGTTCAGTGTGCCTCTTACCATTCGGTGATCGCTGCCGGCTTTCACCCTCGTGATCACTGAGACTATTCTCCTTAATTGACACCAAATGTTAACTAGTTACTTTATCTTAGAACTTAGTGTATTAATAAATAAATAAATCTATAATATCCTTTAGTCCTAAAAGTGGCTCAATAAGTTTAAAATATTGTAAAAGTTTAGTTCAAGGCTATATAGGTCTTTAGTTATATTAATATTTATCCATGTTACTATCTTTATACATGACTGTTTGTTGCCTTAAATAAATTAAAAAAAAAGTTTGCGCGTTTACCGCTAAAAAGAACCCCTTTGTCGTATCTCCTCAGTTTCAAGGCACTCCCCCTGTTGCCTCAGCCAGTATCGGAATTCTCGGCGTTGACATATCGAGTGACGTGCAGTTTCGTGGTCACTTGGAACAGAAGGCCAAATTGGCCTCTAAAAAGCTTGGCGTGCTCTGCAGAGCGGGACAGTATTTCATGCCGGCACACCGCCTGCAACTTTACAAGGCGCAGGTTCGGCCTCACATGGAATAATGTTCCCATCTCTGGGCAGGGGCTCCCCAGTGCCAGCTCCTTCCAATTGACCGCATCCAGCGCAGAGCGGCTCGAATCGTCGACGACCGAGTCCTTTCCGATCGGCTGGATTCATTGGCACTGCGAAGAGATGTTGCATCCCTTTGCATTTTCATTCGCATCTACCACGGGGAGTGCTCTGAGGAATTGTTCGGATTAATCTCAGCCGCCAAAGTTCACGAACGCGCATCGCGGCAGCACTCCCGATACCTACCATCCACACTATCTGGATGATTGGCGGTCCACCACTGTGCGATTTAGAAGATGTTTTCTTCCTCGCACGACTTCCTTGTGGAATCGATTCGATTTAGAAGATGTTTTCTTCCTGGCACGACTTCCTTGTGGAATCGATTACTATCAGCGATTTTTCCGGACTGATACGACTTAGGGGCCTTCAAGAAAGAGCCTACTCTTTTTTAAAAGGTCGGCAACGCATCTGCAATTCCCCTTGTTCCCCTGATGTTGCAGTTGCTTATGGGCGGCGGTAGTCACTTACCATCAGGTGAGCCGCATGCTCGTTTGCCCCTTCTCCTATAAAAAAATACAATTTAGTTCGTAACTTTCAGGAGCAGATCTAACGTTTGCATTGCTTTACGACCAAAAGTTGTCTAAAAATAACTAGAACTATTCTTCTTCATCACTATCAGCCTGTAAAAGTCTACTAAAAACATGAACCTCTCCCAATGTGAGGGTTATTTGCCATAGATGTCACGATTGGCAGGAAGATGCATGTAGATAAACTACTAATGAAAACTCTATGCGACCGAAGTCGCTGGCAAAGCTACTTAGTGTATATTATTATGTAACTAGCTCTTATGGGGTATCCTTACATAGTATAATTATAATATAGTTACCTTACATAGTATAGTAATATTTTAAACTACTTTTTTTTATGATAAGGGTGACAAACGAGCACACAGTCCACTTGATGGTAAGTGGTTGCTGCGGCCCATAGACATCTACATCTATCGTCTATTACAAATCAAAATGTAGATGCGTTGTCACCCGTGAGGACTAAGATGGAATGCCTCATTTCCAGTAAAAAGGGCCTCCGGCCACCTGCACTCACCAAGCGAAACGCAGAGGTAAACCTCTACTTCACGCTGGTTTTCTGTGAGGTCGTGGTACCACCCCGGTTCGAGCCGGCCCATCCGTGTGACAGCAAAAGCTGCCGCGTGGCTCTACCACTGTTTACTACTCAAAGGAATTTAATGATATTTTCAGTAATAGATAGAGTGATTTAGGAGGAAGGTTTATATGTATAATACATACATATTATAGTACAGAAAAGCCGAAAAATCTAAAGATTTGTAATGTGATGTCGTAACAAACATAAATCGGAAACGCTGGCTACACCTTACGAGATAGATCAAATTAATATACTACGGAATTATATATCTTAAAAAGATCGATAAAAGCTTCCGCAATGGTATATATTTAAGTCCTAAGGATAATCCACACTAACCATTGTTATCTTTTACATATTACAAAAAAATGTGTTATTTACCAAGCTATTTTATACAATACAGTATTATTCCTTATCCAATTAAATACATAAGATGCTTTGTATATTTCATGTAGATCAAAATTGCCCTTAACAGCATTTCATTAAATTGGACATCCTAAAAGATATCAGAGATTAGAAAAGTGGAAGCACAGCGGCTGGCGGGCCGTACGTTTCGTCTCGGCTTTTTTTTTTTATAGAATAGGGGGCAAACGAGCATGCGGCTCACCTGATGGTAAGTAACTACCGCCGCCCATGAACAACCGCAACACCAGGGGAATTGCAGATGCGTTGTTAGAAAGGTGTAAGCTCTTTTCTTGAAGGTTCCTAAGTCGTATCGGTCCGGAAAATTCGCTGGTGGTAATTGATTCCACAAGGAAGTCGTGAGAGGGAGAAAACTTCTTCTAAATCGCACAGTCGTGGACCGCCAATCATCCAGATGGTATGGATGGTAACGCGAGTTTTGTCGCGATGTGCGATGGTGAAATTGAGCGGCTGGAATTAGTCCGAACAATTCCTCAGAGCACTCCCCGTGATAAATGCGATAAAATACGCAAAGAGATACAACATCTCTACGCAGTGCCAGTGTATCGAGCCGATCAGAAAGAACTCGGTCGTCGACGATTCGAACCGCTCTGCGCTGGATGTGGTCAAGTGGAAGGAGCTGGCACTGGGGTGCCCCGGCCCAGAGATGAGAACAGTATTCCATGTGGGGCCGAACTTGCGCTTTGTAAAGTTGCAAGTGATGTGCCGGCATGAAATACTGTCTCGCTCTGCTGAGCACGCCAAGCTTTTTAGAGGCCAATTTGGCCTTCCCTTCCAAGTGACCACGAAACTGCACACTATTCGATATGTCGACGCCAAGGATTCCGATACTGGCTGAGGCAGTAAGGAGAGTGCCTTGAAACTGAGGAGATACGACAAAGGGGTTCTTTTTAGCGGTAAACGCGCAAACTTGTGTCTTCTGGGGATTGAACTGGACTAGATTTAGTCGCCCCCTATCCGAGACTTTGTTAAGCAAAGACTCGACTTCAGACACAAGTTTGTCCCGGTACTCGGCGACGTTTTCCCGAGAAATATTGGCACGGCCGGTATATAAGGCATCACCAGTGCTGTCGTCCGCATAGCAATGAATGCTGCCAGTTAGCAACATATCATTGATATGCAGGAGAAACAGCGTTGGTGATAGCACGCAGCCTTGTGGAACACCAGCGTTGATAGGCTTGAAATCAGACCATTCACCGTCTACTACGACCTTGATGCTCCGATCAGCAAGGAAACTGGTGATCCATTTGCACAATTTCTCGGGAAGCCCATAGGAAGGAAGCTTCGAAAGAAGCGCTTTGTGCCAGACCCGATCAAAGGCCTTCGCTACGTCCAAACTAACGGCTAATGCCTCCCCCTTGGACTCTACTGCTTCCGCCCATCTATGAGTTAAGTAGACTAGAAGATCACCAGCTGATCGACCCCGACGAAAACCGTACTGGCGGTCACTAATCAGCTGGTGATCCTCAAGGTACCTCATGAGCTGGCAGTTTATAATGGCTTCCATTATTTTGGAGAACAAGGAGGTGATGGCGATAGGCCTGTAGTTGGACGGGTCTAAGCGGTCGCCTTTTTTAGGGATCGGGTGCACCAAAGCTGTCTTCCATGAGTTCGGGACTACGCCTTGGGAGTAGGAGTACCGGAAAAGACGCGTTAAAACCGGTGCCAACTCCGGAGCACACGTCTTCAGCACATTGGGAGGGACTCCATCGGGCCCACTCGACTTGTTGACGTCCAGGGAGAAGAGTGCTTTGCGGACCGAGCGCTGAGTAAATCGCACATCCGGCATGGAGCACTCACATCGCGGGATGGTCGGCGGTGTGTTCCCCCCGTCATCTAGAGTCGAGTTGGACGCAAAAAGAGAGCTCAACAGATCGGCTTTCTCCTTTGCGGCATGGGCCAGTGAGTCGTCCTCTCTGTGCAGAGATGGAAGAGATGGCTGACAGAAGTTCCCTTGGACAGCCTTGGCGAGAGACCAGAATGCACGGGTTCCCGAAGGAAGGCGAACTAGCTTCTCGCCAATTCTGCCGATGTGCTCAGACCTTGCCTTGGTAATGACGCTTTTGAAGGACCTGGAGGCGGAATTATACTTCTTTTTTAATGCGCTGGTGTTTACATCCCGAGACGTTGATGCGTCAGCCCAGGCCTGGTAGCACTCCTGCTTATAGCGTGATGCTATTTTACAGCAGCGACCAAACCATGGCTGGGATCTGCCTCCGATGGGCACCACAGAAGATGGAATAAAAAGTTCCATACCCTGAAGTACCACATCAGCAACAGAATCGGCAACAACGCTGGGATCTTCCGGCGAGAAGCAAACCCGCCCCCAAGGGTAGGATGCAAAAAAAGACCGCATCCCGTCCCAATCAGCTGACCTATAGTGCCAAACACGGCGGCAAGCTGTAGATCGCAACTGCGATTGGAGCGTGAGTGGCACCGTACTCCGGATCAGACAATGGTCCGAAGAGCCCAGAGGGGCATCGACGGAAACCTGATATCCGTCCGGATGAGAGGTCAGCAGAAGGTCCAACAGGGAAGGTACATGGTCTTCCACATCTGGGATCCGCGTAGGCGAAGTAACCAGTTGTGTTAGACCATATGCCAAAGCAAAGTCATAGACAGATCTACCCGCATGATCGGTTAAACGAGAACCAAGCCATTCAGCGTGGTGGGCGTTGAAATCACCGAGTATCACGATCTCTGCGGATGGGACCTGTTGTAGCACGGAGTCTGCAGCCATTTGGACGTGGTCTATGAGTCGGTCTGTGTCGGCATTACCGCTATGGGACCTATAGAGGCACCCGTAGACGCGGGGATGGTCGTCGCTGTCTACGCGCAGCCATAGGATGGACAGGTCCGTACCTTCAAGGCTGCCGAGGCGTCGAAAACAGATGTCCTCTCTGACATACACGCAAACTCCAGCCCGGGGCACAAACGAGTGTTCTAATTTGTACCCCGGGTAGGAGAGATACGAAGTATCAGCCGGAGAGGACACCTGTGTCTCGGTAAGAAAGAGCAAGGCCGGCTTAGCTATCTCCAGATGGTAGTGGACGGCGTTAAGGTTTGAATGAAGTCCCCTGATATTGCAGAAATCCACGGTAAGCGTGGCAGGGGTTGCCTTTGTCTTCTTGCTCCGCTTGCCCCGAGCAGGTTTCGTCTTGAGCGGAATTTCGGTTGGCTGCGGTCGGAGGGCGCAAGGTGTACAGTGTGCCGTGTGTGTATGTTGATGGCCGCGTCACACCCTTTAGAATTGTATAATTTGTAGCGTTCGCACGCGTCTACTGGGGTTCTCCAGCCAGTAAAATAAAAATAAAACATGCCTTATACCATCGGATTTACCGTTTCAATTTAAGCGCCTGCAATTTCCGGTAAAGCTATCTTTTGCAATGACCATAATAAGTCACAGGGTCGAACATTCAAGGTTGCAGGCTTAGATTTGAGCGTTGAGTGTTTCTCACACGGCCAGTTATATGTCGCGCTTTCGAGAATAATCTCTAAAGAAAACATGTTTGTACTGTCTCACGAAAAATCAGCTGTAAATATTGTATACAATGATATCCTGTAGTATACACTAATCATAATATTATTAATCTCTCCACACTGCCCCATATTAGTATCTACATTGCACCCGTGCGAAGCCGGGCCGGGTCACTAGTGTGTTATAAAGTACTATACCTCCACTCTGAATTCTTTTTGGTGCGTTTCTTTTTCGATTTTGCTTAACATTGCGAATCACATCTGAAATTAGTAGAAAAATAAATGTCATAAAGTATTGTCAATTTTTTTGTCTAATGTCTTTAAATTATTTGAAATTATTGATTATGAGGTGCCTAGTTTTATTAAATTGTTTGGTTTTTCTGTTAAGAAATTCCTATTAACAACCCGGAGTCAGGAAGGTGGCTGCGCTTAACCCACTTCTGCAAGGACATTGGACATTGACTGCATCAAGAGTAATTGTGTTCTTGGACTGCATCATTGGTTTAGTGGTTGTCAACGGGATTACTGATCATGGCATTTTATTGTGATTTAAAAGTAATAATTAATACATATATAAAATTTAATACATAATTATTGTTACCTACCATCAGTTTTAGTATTTGTGGATTCTTCAATATGCGGCCCCTTTTCAACATTACATTTCAAAACATAATTATGATCACTAATGTAGTATTGTGCTGAAAAAAGATTAAATAAACTAAGAATCTATTTTAACAGTGGGAAATCAATTATTTAGCAATGAAAGCGATAGTTTTAAGTAATGTTAGTAAGAAATCGGAAATTACTTCTAGAGTTAGGAAAAATAATGTTATTCGCACTCAAAGTTGATTACGGTATTAGCATAGATATAAGAAAAATAGGGGATATGGCATGTGGTCACGTGATCTGAAGTCAAGTTTTTCTCAAATATGGCAACGACTCCACCCCAATGTTGCAGTTTTGTAAATTAACAAAATGCTAGACTTTGGCGGTGATAATACTAAAAAAGTGCAAAATCACATTTGAATATGCTAAAAAAAATTCCAGCTGCTAAATCTTGTTTAAATGAATAAGAAATGAAAATAAATTGCAAGTAGGTAGTGTAACTAAAAATGCAGTGCTATTTTAAAGTAAATTTAATCATCAAGATAAATCAAATAATATTTGTAGATCATCAATATCAGTTTCGTCGTGTGCTTGTGAAGGGCCATCTTCAAAAGCAATAGTCATTGGCATCACAAGGGACTCTTTGATCCCTCTAATCTGTTTTAAAACATATTCGGGAACGTTATAGAAATGACAACATTTTCCTGATCTTTTAAGGCCATATCTGATGTGTAGGATCGAGTTTAGTGTATGTAGTGACATACGATTTCTTAATTTTGTTTTCACAATATTCATTTGGCTGAATACTCGTTCTATCTCAGCATTCGAGTGTGGCAAAGAAAGAATAAATATGGCCAAAGAAGCTAACTCCGAAAATGGATTATTATCCGCCGAGTCTTTGTATTCGTGAACCTCCAACCAAAATTCGACAGTTGAACATTTATTTTCCCCGTCGGTATGACGAATATTCCTCCACTGTACAACTATACGTTCAATTCAATTGGCCTGGTTTTTAAAATTCGAAAAATGCTAAAATATGCAATATGCTAAAGCCAATTTTTTCATGCCAACAGGTTTAAAAATATGCCAAATTTAGCATTAAAAATGCCACATCGGCAACACTGCTCCACCCACAAGAATTAGCGTTGTTTTTGTCGATATTTTCAGTATCGATGCTATATAAATTATGACGTATTGTCCATCTCATTAAACAAACAAATATTAGATCACTATACTATTGCATTGGGTTAATCCTGTAATAATAGTGGTATTGAGATGATAAAAAAATAAATCTTACGTTCAACTCAGAATAGGAAAGTTTTGAAACTGGAATTTCTTTTAGATATGGTGAAGCAACAGTCAAAAGTGAGCGAAGAGACCAAGGAAAGAGCACTTGATTGGAGCTTTAACTCCTTTCTTTTCAGAACACGTATACGACGTGCACCAGAATATTATACTGAGTTTGTGCAACGAGCTAACGTTTTTTCGTAACGACTGCAATCTGCACATAAGCACTCCATCCGTGCGTCCCTGGGTCGACGCATGCATTTTTTTCTCCTCTGCAGAGATTAAAGAAACCACCACTATAGGCAATGTATGATTTTTTTGTCCAGCCCATACTGTCTCACTACTAGGCAGAAGTTTTCCCTATGTTTTTCCCAGTGGTTTTGTCCTGCACCACATCGAACCAGCTTGAACGGTATGCGTCCAGGTTGCGTGAATTATATCATATATTGCATACCTTAAGCGAAAGCGCAAGGTATGTTCTACTATCGCCTAAAAATTAAGATTCCAACATTTTATCGAATAAAATCGTATCTAGCAATCATATTATACATATAAATGATATAAAAAGCACATTGTTAGAAAGATAAATGATTGTTGAACTTATTAATAACTTTTTTAAATCGATTAATTGCTATTTTTAAATAAAAAAAAAATGGTTTTAGTGGCTATGGTGTGGATTTATCATGTTCCTGTGGCTTGTAAACACGATAACTTTTGAAAATATTAATTGTTTAACACAATCTATTTTTTAATCTCTTCATCTATCATGTGGGAAGCCACTGAATGTAAATAGCAGTGTAATTTTGTTTCGTTTAGCTATAATTAATTTTTTTCGGCTCCAAAATGGCGAAATTTTCTTTGATTTGGTAGCCTCGTATATAAATTATTTCTGTAAATGGGGAGCTACAGCCACAGAGTAGTATAGTTCGCCGTCAGTCGCCGTCGTGAGTGGACATTCTTTCGGTTGTTTGCAGCGGCTCAAAAAGATCGCTGTACAAATACACAATATTCGAATAACCAAATTTCTTAAATACTTGATTATAATAATAATAAGAGATTTTTTTTATTACAATATTTTAAAAGCACAGAATAAATAATAGTAGTACGTACTAAAAGTAAGTAGTATAATTTTTTTTGTCATGGGTGACATTTTCATGGTTTTCGAGGGTGTTGAAACCGATAGGGTTGTCGAAATGTAAATCCAAGATGGCGGCCGCAATAGGTATCAATTTTTTCATCATGGGTGTCATTTTCATGGTTTTCGAGGGTGTTGAAGCTGATAGTGTTGTCGAAATGTAAATCCAAGATGGCGGCTGAATTAGCTACCAATTTTTTCATCATGGGTGTTATTTTCATGGTTTTCAAATTCAAATTCAAATTCAAAATAATTTATTTGTAAAACATAGGTAAAAAGTTACAAGCTTGGTGGAAAATGTATGATAGGTATCACTATGTTTCGCCTTAGAAGGCATACAAATATTTGGTTAACATGATCATGCATTACTAATATAAATATTTAATAACATTACAATTTCAATAATAATTAGTATGTTTAAGAAAAATTGCATAATTTTTTTTCTATTAAGTACCTAATTCTTAATAACATAATGATAAAAATATGATAAATAAAAATGTAATAAATAAATCGGACATTAATTGTAGGTGCTAAAAACTATTCATTTTGTCATCCAAATTTTCGTTAATAGAGTAGTATGCTTTTTCTATTAAAAAACCCGAAAGCAATTTCTTAAATTTATCTATGTCATCTGTCTCTTTGATGTTTTTTGGAGTTTATTAAAAATTTTAGGAGCCATACCCAGGAAACTTTTTGAATATAGCGCTGTTTTGTGAGATTTAATACGCAATGTGTTGTGTTTTCGAGGGTGTTGAAGCCGATAGTGCTATCGAAATGTAAATCCAAGATGGTGGCTGCAATAGATATAATTTTTTCATCTTGGGTGTCATTTTCATGATTTTCGAGGGTGTTGAAGCCGATAGTGCTATCGAAATGTAAATCCAAGATGGCGGCTGAAGTAGGTACCAATTTTTTCATCATGGGTGTCATTTTCATGGTTTTCGAGGGTGTTGAATCCGATAGTGCTGTCGAAATGTAAATCCAAGATGGCGGCTGCAAATATATCAATTTTTTCATCTTGGGTGTCATTTTTATGGTTTTCGAGGGTGCTGAAGCCGATAGTGCTGTCGTAATGTAAATCCAAGGTGGCGGCTGCAATAGGTATAAATTTTTTCATCACGGGTGTCATTTTCATGGTTTTCGAGGGTCGTTGAAGCTGATAGTGCTGCCGAAATGTAAATCCAAGATGGCGGTTGAATTAGGTACCAATTTTTTCATCATGGGTGTCATTTTCATAGTTATCGAGAGAATTGAAGCCGATAGGGTTGTCGCAATGTAAATCCAAGGTGGCGGCTGCAATGGGTATCAATTTTTACATCATGGGTGTCATTTTCATGGGTTTCGAGGGTGTTGAAGCCGATAGAGCTGTCGAAATGTAAATCCTAGATGGCGACTGCAATGGGTTTCAATTTTTTCATCATGGGTGTCATTTTCATGGGTTTCGAGGGTGTTGAAGCCGATAGTGCTGTTGAAATGTAAATCCTAGATGGCGGCTGAAGTAGGTACCAAGTTTTTCATCATGGGTGTCATTTTCATGGTTTTCGAGGGTGTTGAAGCCGATAGTGCTATCGAAATGTAAATCCAAGATGGTGGCTGCAATAGATATAAATTTTTTCATCATTGGTGTCATTTTCATGGTTTTCGGGGGTGTTGAAGCCGATAGTGCTGTCGAAATATAAATCCAAGGTGGCGGCTGCAATAGATATCAAGTTTTTCATCTTGTATGTCATTTTCATGGTTTTCGAGGGTGTTGAATCCGATAGTGCTGTCGAAATGTAAATCCAAGATGGCGGCTGAAGTTGGTCCCAATTTTTTCATCTTGGGTGTCATTTTCATGGTTTTCGAGAGTGTTGAAGCCGATAGTGCTGTCTAAATATAAATCCAAGATGGCGGCTGCAATAGGTATCAATTTTTTCATCATGGGTGTCATTTTCATGGTTTTCGAGGGTGTTGAAGCCGATAGTGCTGTCGAAATATATTTTAAATACTTTAAAAATTCCGTATAATCATGTTATACGTAATTTTTTTAATGCGCTGAAGGTATGCCCAATTGGATTTACCAATATATAGACTTTATAGCGGCTGGGAAGTTAGTTGCGAGCGCAAGTCCTGTACCTTCACGCTTCGCTTTACGTACTGTGATCTGAGACACTATCAAGTTTTCTTTCAACTATATCTGCACGGACTAGCGCTCGCTCTTAGTGGTGGATACGGGAGGTAAACGAGAGAGTAAGGATTAAAAATAAATAAAATAACAATAATGTATACTGATTAAAATCATTTATTCGTGACGAAATAATATTATTTAGTCAGATAATTTATTTTAGACACATGAACCAAATCACCCTTAAGCCGAACTACATCCAGCGTTCTATTTATACATTCTTTTTCAAAATGCAAGGAGCATATTCTTCTTACTACTGCAGGTTTTATGTTTTCCTGGCCTATATTATCAATCCACAATTTTTGAAGGCTTTTATTTTTCGGCAACCTAAAATAAATATTATACATCCTTAAGTACCAATGAAAAATAATCTTTACTTCATCAAATCTTTTGATGAAAAAAACTATGCCATCAAAAACATAACTTGTAAAAAAAGCCAAGTCTCGCAACTCAGTTCTTCTACCGTAAAAAGTTGTGAGATCCATGTAATACCAAGTCGGTTAATTTATTCAGTCCATAGATTGATACATAGATTGACTTGGGAATCGCGTGAAAACACAATATATCTCACAAGTAATACATATTATATTAAATTATATTGTTTAGTTTAGTTATAATACCATATGTTTATATGGGATTACAAAGTTATTAATGCGGTTGGTGTATCTCGAAAACTGGACCGAAATTGTAAAATATTTTAATTTTTCCTTGATTTATATACTAAACAATAATTAAATTCCAAATTTGAAGTTTCTATGTCTGCTAGAAGAGCCTTAGAGTTTTGATGATCGGTCAGTCAGTGAGTGACAAAATTAAGAAACTTTGACTAGTTATAATTCTTAAACTACTGGTTCCAATTTAATGAAATTTGAAATATACCGACTTCATACAATGCCTACTTGGTAAGTAAAAATTCAGGCTTCTAGTTTTATCCATAACGAAGTTATAGGGTTTCGGAAATGGCCTGAACTGCATCGAGAAAAGTATGGTACGGCCGTGCCGCTGTTTTGCTCGACTTGGCGGACTACAGATTATAGAAAATTTACGATCTACACTATTTTCAAGTTCTTTTCTTAAATGAAAGGCTCTCAATCGATCGTTTGATTAAATATACAGTTTACGTATCTAAAACGTTATTTGATCAGGACTACATTAATATTATTGTTAAAATTTATATCGATAATTTCAAAACATGACAGCACGTAAGGGCAATGTAAAAATTAATGTAAACAATCAAAATGTTCACTTGATTAAATTTACATGATAATAGTCATTGGAAATTCTAGATAATAGCGGGAAACACGATTTAGAAACCATAACATGAACACGAAACGCAATTCACACGAAAAAATATACAATTATGGAAAAAAATTACAACTAACCTGAAAAATGACAATCCTTCTTCATTTTTATGAGAATTCGAATTACATCCATTGATGCAACACTTTATCATGTTGTTTTTGCTCAATTACCCTTTACTAATGAACAAAAAAGCTCCAAAATAGTCAAAATTCACTGTAACACTGAAAAATAACTCCGAACAAGACTTAAATGACCCACCCTACCCCAGCCTACAAAAATGGGGTAAATAAAATAAAAAAAAAATACCAACAGACGTATTTTAAATAGCACTTTCCAAAATTGTTTATTATTGTAATAGCACCCCCGTAGATTGTGAATAAAAAATAGGTAAAGATCGCGCATCTTATAACGTCGATACCACTTGAAATAATTAAAATTTTGTAGGTTTTGCAACTTAAAAAAACTTCACCCTTCGTGAATTAAACTTCACCACCATCGAAAATCCATAAAATGCAATATTAAGTGCAATTATTTAATAAAACCTATTTTGTCAATTGTCGAATGCACATGGAGTGTTGGCGCATGCGCGGCACATATAATCTAGGGTTTTTCTTCGGAGGATCTTTCGCGGCAAGTTCACGCCTATCTCTATTTTCTCTATTTGAATAGTAAATTGCGTGTAAGAGGTTAACTCATACGTTTCTATCTTAATCTTTATTAATAAATTAAGCTGAAGAAGAAAATTACAAATTTAGATTGAGCGGATTTCAAGATGACTTAAAACACTAGCTTAAAGATGGTATTTCATTTACTACACTTATTTATAATGTTAAGAGCGTTTTCGAAAAGATGACTTTATTTTTGTTTTGTATCCATACAGAAAAACTCGTTCAACCTTCGACTTTTCATAAAATTTTATCACAGTGGGTCGAAGAAGGATCATGGATGGCAGATTTAAGTATTTCCAGAAAACAGTTATTCCAATGATATTTTTATTAGTTAAATCTTTAAATGTTGTAACAAATTATTCTTACCCGCATCGTTATGAGTTGCCGAATCTCTGAGAAGAAAGTACTGCAGGCCTTCCGTCGTAAATTGTTAGGCCGCATCGAAGGTGGAAGTCGAAGATCGAAGTCGAAGGTCGAGAGTCGAAGAGAAATCAAAGTGGAAGGGCTGCCACTCGTGCTCTGTTCCAAAGTCCCGAAACCTTTCAGCTCGAGTTACAAAACCGTTTTCAGTGCCTAGAAGACTGCAATGAAGTGGACGATATGAACGACAAGCTCGTGGAAACTGTCCATGCGGTCGGAGCTAAGTTCTGCAAGACCCGCCGCAGAAGAACACAAAAACTCTCCGATCACACTCTTAATCTCATGGCTGTTAGACGGGAGATGAAGCTACATTCTTCAACAGACTTGACAGCATACAGGCAACTGAATAGACAGATCTCCAAATGCATGCGGCGGGACTTACGCAACTTCAATACAGCTCTATTGAAGAAGCGATCGAGCGGAACCAAGGCTCCAAAGTCTTTGCCAGAGATCTGTCTGCCAGAAAGAGCCAACTGTCAAAGCTGAAGACAGAATGTGGCAGCATCGTTTCCGGGACACCTGAGATTTTGAGTGAGATTGAGAGGTTCTATGGGCAGCTGTACACGTCATCGTTGGACCCACACGCAAGTGTGAGTAACGATCCAAGAGCGAGTCTCATCCGACACTATTCCGAAGATATCCCGGACGTCAGTCTGAGCGAGATTAGAATGGCTCTCCAGCAACTTAAAAACGGTAAGGCCCCAGGCGAGGATGGAATTACAGCGGAGCTTCTGAAAGCGGGTGGAAGACCGGTACTTGAAGTCCTTCAGAAGCTATTTAATTCCGTCCTCCATTGTGGCATTACACCGGAGGCGTGGAGCAGAAGTGCGGTGGTCTTGTTCTTCAAGAAAGGTGACAACGCTCTCTTGAAGAACTACAGACCGATTTCCCTTCTGAGCCGCGTTTACGTGCTGTTTTCGAGAGTCATTACGAATCGTCTCGCGCGCAGACTTGACGACTTTCAGCCTCCCGAACAAGCCGGTTTCCGAAAGGGCTTTAGCACCATAGACCACATACATACCCTTCGGCCCGAAGTCCGAAGAGTACAATTTGCCACTATGTCTGGCGTATGTGGACTATGAGAAAGCCTTTGATTCCGTCGAAATTTGGGCGGTGCTGCAGTCCATTCAGCGGTGCCAAGTTGACTGTCGGTATATCGAAGTGCTGAGGTGTTTGTACAGTAGAGCTACGATGGCTATCCGAGTACAGAACCAGAGTACGAAACCTATCCAATTGCAGAGAGGTGTAAGATAGGGTGACGTCATATCCCCGAAACTCTTCACCACTGCATTGGAAGACGTTTTCAAGCTTCTGGACTGGAAAGGATACGGTATCAACATCAATGGCGAGTACATCACTCACCTTCGATTTGCCGACGATATAGTCCTTATGGCAGAATCGCTGGAGGAACTAAGCAATTTGCTCACTGACGTCAATAGTGTCTCCCAACGGATAGGTCTTAAGATGAACATGGACAAAACAAAGATTATGTTTAATGTCCATGTCACACCTATGCCGGTAGTTGTTGGGAGCACTAAGCTCGAAGTTTTTGACGAGTATACACACACATACATAGACATAAATACTTAAATACATACAATATATACATATATAAATACATACATACACATTATAATATACATCTAAAATCATTAGCAACCAATAACATTATTTTTAGGTGCATATGTATAGGTCCAACAGTAAGCTATTACGGGCTGACAAAGAAAGAAAGAAGAAAGATGTGTGCGTGACTACGTCAAGAATTTGAGCATGGTCATGACATCACTTGGAATGTAGATAGATAGGTAGAGATCTGAATTTTGTAAATATTCATTGTAAACATAGCATAAATAATTCTTTCATGAGGTATAGAGGCGTGGTAGCTCAGATGCTCGCTGTAAAGGAGAATGCCATACAAAGGGAGCGCCCCTTTTTGCGCCCGCTTTCGATTCGGCAGAAAGGTCATACAGGCCAATGCCAGTCTCACAGGTGGTGTTTAGTGGGTAGGCACTTAGGTTTCGCAGTGAGTCCCACATAACCACGCAGGTGGCTGTCGTGGTATGTTTAGAGGATTCACTACCTCCCTCCCCCCGCTTCCCGGAGTGTAGCCCTTTTATTGCTTCTGGGCACAAAAAAAGCTCGCCGCTCTCTTAGCGGAAAGCCACCGCAGAGTCTAGATCACCTGAAGATGCCTCGTGTAGAGGCGAAACACGTGTCATATTGTCGTCAGTGGTGTGTCTTGCCTAGTGTAGTGGTGTTGGGAGTAGTTGTGCTGGGATTAGTGGTAACGGGGATAGTGCACGCAATTGAGGGAGGGCGGGAGGTGCTCTTCAAACTAGGTAAGACACATCATTTTATTTTATCGAGCGGATGTACGCAAGGTAATTTTTACCAACTTTAATAAATGGATTTCCTCAAAGTAACGCCTAATTCTATTAACTATATTACAAATCTAGTCCAGTTCAATCACCAGAAGACACAAGTTTGCGCATTTACCGCTTAAGAGAACCCCTTTGCCGTATCTCCTCAGTTTCAAGGGCACTTCCCTTGTTGCCTCAGCCAGTATCGGAACCCTCGATAATCGAATGACGTTTAGTTTCGTAGTCATTTGGAAAAGAAGGCTAAATTCGCGTTTAAAAAGCTTGGCGTATTTCATGCTGGCACGAATACTGCTCCCATCTCTAGGCTGGCGCTCCCGAATGCCAGCTCCTTCCCCTTGATCGTATCCAGCGGAGAGCGGTTCGTGTTGTCGGTGACCGAGCTCTTTCTGATCGGTTTCACTCACTTACACTGCGAAGAGATGTTGCATCTCTTTGTGTATTTTATCGCATCTACCTACGGTTAGTGCTCTGAGGAATTGTTCGGACTAATACCAGCTGCTCAATTTTACCAACACGCATTTAGTTTATAAGCTATGACCAAATCTAACGATTTATTTTAGAAAAAATGTTAATTGGTCACAATATAGTACCTACGGATCCCTAATAGAGCGAGGCCCGACTAGAACATGGCCGGCATTTTATATTTTGTGTTAAATTTAAATTTTAACCTCATTTAAATAATTTTTAAAACTATTGACTATGGCACTAGCAATATATGAATTAATTCCGAGTACAGTAGTACCGTAGTACAGGTTCTGCTTGCTCAAAATGGTCAAATGCTGCAATAATTATATCATAGAAATAAACAAAAAACTAAGCCTGTTTTTAATTTAATGTACCATTGTGATTGGAAATAAACTATTTTATTATTAAGATTTATTCTTTTATTATAATCGCAGTTCATGTACGTGTGTCAAAGTTTTATTTTCCATGTGCATCACTTCATCTTGTGAACACGTCCGATGCAGCGTGGGAGCGCCGGTCAGAGGCCGGGATACTGCGCGTGCGCGTGCTCCACGCCGCCCCACTAATTGTACGGTTCCCGCGATTTAACTCCCCGTATACATGAGGGATGAGGGGGCGGGGAGTCTTTTAAGGTAATAATAAAGCACGTAAGTATTATTCTCGTTTTGTGAATTTTACGTATCTATATATGACAGCACTGTCTAGAAATGATTGAAACTGAGATTCTTCACAACCAGAAAAATAAAGTACTATTTTTTTATAGAATGATGGTTACAAGAGCGCACACAGTCCACCTGATGGTAATTGGATGCTGTGACCCATAGACCCTACAAATATCCTCGATTAAGTATCAAAATGCAGATGCAAAGAACAAAGGAATGTTTTCAGTAAAAAGGGTCTCCGGTTCTCTCTGCTATTTTGCGCTGGTATTCTGAAGAGCGTGGTCCTCCCTCGATCGAGCCGAGCCATTCGAGCTACAACCATAATATAGCTGCAACATGGCTCTACCACGTAAAGACGTATATGTTTTTGAAAGGTAGCACTACGCAAGGTAGATGACATTATAAATGCAAAGGCGATATCTTTATCATGGTTCATTATAGTTGGATAGATTTTCACCACCATCAGTAGCCGTTAACTAAAAGCCTAATGGCTTAGTTATTAAGGCTTAGGTTGCGGCGGCAGTGCAGACCGCAGATTCTATACCCTCGTGGAATCAGTGTTCGCGTGGCCTACAAATGATTGTTCCGGGTCAGCCTTTTGTGTGGTCAGTTTAAAAAATGCCATATAAGTCTAAACACAATCGTGAAGAAAAATGAAAGTGCTTGTTTGTCTAATGAAGAAAAACTGAACCGAATGGTTTCAAATTACAGGAGCCAGTTGCATTGTGGGATTGAATCTATAACAGTTCTATTTCTTATTGCCTTTATTTGGTGATATCGTCGTAAAGCTGTGAAGTATTGCTTACTGCAGTGTTTGTATCGCGTACTGTAAGTAGAATTAAATGCAATACACTTTATTTTTATTGAGCCAGTACTTATAAGCCTGTATGGAGCGAGGACCAGCGAACTAAATAAAAATTATCTACACTTCTACTCGTACTTACGAGATTGTAAATGACGTAGTGAATTTCATGTAAAAAATGCACTGTTTGAGGAAGTTGCTCTTTCATTATTACGCAATTATAAAGGAAGTTCAATTTAAAATGGTCGGTATTATTCTTTTTACTTTTTGTTTTGCTGCTGCGGTTATGTCTCTTTTTAAAAAGAATTTGAAATGTAAGTTAAATAATATGTTGTTTGTAAAATCAAACGACACATTTCTTTGTTTTAGGTCATGCTGCCATGAGATAACAACTTAATAATAATAAAACAGCTGCAATTGCCAATCCGCCGGCCAAGTTTGACAACTAAGTTGCCTAGTGTAAGGGTGTCGGGTATATGCTCATCAAGCCTATTGCTTGGTGTGGTGTATACGAACATCTATTTCAATAATCACACTTCTATTGTGTTTTTTCACCATCAACACAGTGATGGACTATTATCCCAGTGGATAGTAAGTGGTGATACATCTGAAGATAGTAAAGCGCACTGACTTAGCTTCAAAAGCCTATTCACTCTTGCCTTGACGACAGGACATTGTAATCGAGGGGAAAGAAAAATGCTGTCAAATTTTTCTACTCCTCTTCTATACAAGGAACGAATGTAAAGCGTTTGTTTATATATATAACTATTATTTGTAGGTCCTACAAATCATTGTTCCGTGCGGGATTCAAACCCGCGGCTCTCCGCGCCGTAACCTATGCTTCACGGAGCCGTCAAGCCCCCTATTATTTATTCTGTGGTTGTTGGGAGAATTTGTCTTGAATGATTTTATTGTTTATAGCTTTAACTGCTTTACATTACTTAAAGTCACGAGAACGCAAATAATATGTTTCTTCAATCATTTTAGTCGGTTTAAACTTTATTAATTTTGGCTCATATTAATCTTGTAAACTGAACCAACTGGTCTAACGCATAAGTAATACGCTTATGTTTATGCGGTCTTGTCATCATTATAAATAGTAATTAAGTGCATGGATCACTTCGATACCAGGGGTTTCGGTCAATAATAGTATATACGGAACGGTACAGGACGGTATAGTACGGAACCCCCGATGTCGGTAATATGTATACTATAGTTTAAAAACTTAATAAGGCAGATAAACATATAATATACGTGGTAGAGCCATGCTGCAACTATATTAGTAGTATAGTTATAGCACGAATGGGTCGGCTCGACCGGGGAAGGACCACGCTCTCATAGAATACCAGCGTCAATTAGCAGCTTAAAACTACTGTGTTTCGTATGGTGAGTGTAGAGAACTGGAGACCCTTTTCACTGGAAAAGAGGCATTCCATCTTAGTCCTCACGGGTGGCAACGCATCTGCATTTTGATTCGCAATCGAGGATAAATGTAGATGTCTATGGGTCACAGCAAGCACTTACCATCAGGTTGACTGTGTGCTCGTTTGTCACCCTATACTATAAAAAAACCCTAAAAAATATGTAAACGGAACTCTGTTTTATAATACGATGGGAGGAGTGAAGAACTCGATAGCCGAGTGTGGCATTCCATGTTTATTGCTCCTTCAAATCTGCTTACCGTCGTCAGTATTAGCGCTGCATTACCTAAAATGTATTTAAAATACTTATTTATTATATCCTGTATTTTACAGAAGTAATCATATGGTCTTTTGTATTAGCAATCCTTAATACTTATCAATGTAGAAGTAAGTTTTCATAAACAATAATTATACAAGGGTGATGAATATTATAGTAGTCATACATAGTCCACCTAATGGAAAGTGGATGGTGTGGCCCATAGACATCTACATTTATCCTTGATTAAAAATCAAAATGAGCCGTGGTAGCTCAGATGGTTAGTGCCCGCTGTAAGCTTCACAGTACTCGAGCAACCCGGGTTCGATCCCCGCCGGCACCAATGAAATTATTAATTGCAATTTTAAGTGCTGCTTTACCATGTGCTCGGCGGTGAAGGAAAACATCGTGAGGAAACTTGCATGTCTGAGAAATAAGAAAAAAAATATATCGAAGACATGCGAAGTTCGCCAACAAGCATTGGGGCAGCGCGGCGGACATTTCTTGCCCTAAAACCCTCTCAGAAATGAGAGGAGGCCTGTGCCCAGCAGTGGGACGTAAATAGTCTGCAACTTTACAATTTTTACTTTAAAATCAAAATACTGATGCGATGTCACCTCTGAGGACTTATATTGAATGCGTCGAGTAAAAAGGGTCTCCGGATCTCTACACTCACCATACGCAACACAGCAGCATTAAGCTTCTTTTTTACGCTAGAATGTGTGAGCGTTGAGGTTGATCCCCGGTTGAGCCGCCCATTCGTGCTACAACCATAACACAGGTGCAGCATGACTATTCCACGTATGAACGTGTGAAATAGTAAAAAGTATCCGCGAATCGTGCCGACTGCTGCCAGGGGATGTCGTGCGGGGGGAGGTGCGGCTCCCACGACACCTGCAGAACAATGGCCATGTTGTTAAAGATCTCTGAAGAGCATTGTTTAATTATTATCTATTTACTTCGATGTTTTACTTTCTCCTAGGCAAGAAAAGAGAAATTTGTAATATTATTTAAGTTACTTGCTTTTATATTCTATATATGGTAGAGCCATACTGCTGCTATAATAATAGTATAGTTGTAGCACGAATGAGACAGCGCGACCGGGGAAGAACCACGCTCTCACAGAATACCAACGTAAAATAGTAGCTTAACGCTGCTGCATTTCGTATGGTGAGTGTAGAGAACCGAAGACCCTTTTTACTGAAAACGAGGCATTCCATATTAGTTCTCACAGTTGACAACGCATCTTCATTTTGGTTCGTAATTGAGGATAGATTTAGATGTCTGTGGGCCGCAGCAACCACTTACCATCAGGTGGACAGGTGCTCGTTTGTCACACTTATCCTATAAAAATATATATAAACAATTTAATATAAAGCACTGGTAAGGGTACGTTTCCACTGAAGCAGAGAAATTGGAGATCAGTGGAGTGAAGTTGTGAAAATATATAGGTGCTTCCACTGAGGCGGAGAGGATATTGGCGGAACTGTCAAGAGAAGACGAGAAGAGTGAGGCAATGCGGTTGCACTTGAGCCGATTTATATTGTTACACTGTTAGTGCCTACGGCGGTGGCGGCAAGCTCTGCCCCGCCCCACCATGTTATACCCTGTTCTACTTCTAAAATTCCTCCCGGCGCCATATAATTTAAAGGATTTTTTTTCGTCGCCTTCCGATCCGAAAGTTTCCACTGAAGTGAAGCGGATACGAGACGTGGATTTAAATAAAATGTTGGTCTATTCTTACACGTATCTTCTCTTTTCCGCTCGTGTCCAGTGGCACCCTAGACGTATTTATAGTACTCTTTTTCCACGACATGCTGAGAATCAAAGGTGGCTCAGATCTTTATTATAGGCAGCAGTGAACTTATAGTGGGATGCAATGATCATGATGGTGTGGATGTTGATGATGACGATGATATATATGATATATTCCTAATGGTTAATCCATTAAATATAATGTTATGGAGCACTTCTAATGATTGAAGTGGATATTAAAAAAAATCCAACTTTGTTGACATTCAATCTCATTGTGTTTTTCTTCATACATTTGGCCGGTCACCAATTTCTATTTATATAATAATTTCTATTTATATAACAATTGCACTCCCCGTGTAGTGGCGTGTGAGAATACCCACTACCCCATATCTTCCCGTAGGTGTCGTAAGAGGCGACCAGTCCTCGGCGCTCCCGCTATTCCTGGCTACGGTGGCGACCATGGTAACGACGGGGCAGGGGGAATCTCCGGTGGAGGTTCGTTTGCAACCTAAGACGAACCGACCTGGCAACATAAAACGCATGCTCCCTGAGGACTGACGAGAAGATCCTGGAGATATAAGAAGAGATAGACAAGTTGCGCTGGAATATATATCTATAAATTATAATAGGATTTGTGACGGCGCTGTCGTCGCGCCACAAGCAAAACACATCGAAGCCTAAATCGCGCTTAGAAAGTTCCGAAGTTAAAGCAGCATATATAGAATAGCTCCAAACTACCAATCGGAGCGTTGGTCGCTCCCCAGGCAGAACACCTTGCCCGGCGGGAGATCTCCCCTTTTCCTTCCACCGGCTACAGTGGTGACCCCGACGTGATATGAACACGCAACCAACAACTTTCGGAAACTACAACTTCCAAACCTTCGTCATCGTCCTCAAGTACCCCATTAATTCGCTCCCGAGCAGATATTGTCTGCAGTCTTCACATTCTGCAAGCCATCTAGCTTTACAAAGCTTCATCGCAGCACTGGAATAATAATGCTTCCTGTTCCTTCCAGCTACTCTCTGCGTTACAGTGTTCGGCACGACTCTGAGCCTTACTGCTCGCCTCTGCTTCACGGCAGTCTCGCAGATTACTTGCCTTCTTCTCGACTCGCCGCAGACTACAAGGCAGTCCCTGGCACTTGCTCCGATTCATCGTTCTCACCGGCATCACTTGCAAGTGCGTAGAACGGCATGCATTACACACCGGCATAACGTTCGCACCGGCGTCACTTGTCCTTCCACACACAGCATGCATTCCCCACCGGCATTAAGGACGCACCGGCAATCGGACTGCACTATCGACCTCCGGTTTGAGCAGAGGGGTGATGTGACGGCGCTGTCGTCGCGCCACAAGCGAAACATATCGAAGCCTAAATCGCGCTAACAAAGTTCCGAAGTTAAAGCAGTATATATAGAATAGCTCTTAACTACCAATCGGAGCGTTGGCTGCTCCCCGGGCATAACACCTTGCCCGGCGAGAGATCTCCCCTTTTCCTTCCACCGGCTACAGACTATCTGAGGTCTGAAGAGAGGGGGAGGACATGGTAATACTCGAATCCGGCAACTTATTCTATCACCGGGAGGGCGACGATTTGTCGGTGTCGGATTTATCGTCAACAAATCTCCTTGATTAAGAACGTTGTAAAGATTGAGAGTGTGTCGATGACGGTTGCGTATCTTATACTCAGAATCACCATACGGTATTCGCTGAAGGTCATACAGGTTTATTCACCAACATCCGCACAACCCGACGAAGAGGTGGAGGAAATCTATGAGGATATATCTAGAGCCATGCATTCCCCCAAAACCCACTATACATATGCTCGTATTGAAGAAGCGATCGACCGAAACGAGAGCTCCAAAGTCTTTGCTAGAGATCTGTCTGCCAGAAAGAGCCAACTGTCGAAACTGAAGACCGAGTGTAGCAGCGTCGTTTCTGGGACACCTGAGATTTTGAGTGAGATTGAGAGGTTTTATGGGCAGCTGTACAGATCATTGCTGGAGCCACACGCAAGTGTGAGTAACAAGTATCTCATGGATAGTATCTCATGTAACATATATGCTAAAAAGCAAATAAATAAATACATAAATGATCCAAGAGCAAGTCTTATCCGACACTATTCCGATGATATTATGGACGTCAGTCTGAGAGACATTAGAATAGCTCTCCAGCACCTTAAAAACGGCAAGACCCCAGGCGAGGATGGAATTACAGCGGAGCTTCTGAAAGCGGGACGAAAACTGGTACTTGAAGTCCTTCAGAAGTTCTTTAATTCTGTCCTCCATGGTGGCACTACACCCGAGGCGTGGAGCAAAAGTACGGTGATCTTGTTCTTCAAGAATGGTGACAAAGCTCTCTTGAATAACTAAAGACCGATTTCCCTTCTGAGCCGCGTCTACGTGCTGTTTTCGAGAGTCATTACGAATAGTCTCGCATGCCGACTCAACGACTTCCAGCCTCCCGAACAAGCTGGTTTCGGAAAAGGCTTTAGCACCATAGACCACGAACATACACTTCGGCAAATTGTACAGAAGTCCGACCGTACTTGGGACAAATAGTCCGACTAGGTAAGTCCACTTCGACCAAGAGGTCAATCGACGGATTCAACTCGGCTGAGCAGCGTTCGGTAAATTACGGCACATCTACTCGTCAGGTATACCTCAAAAGTTGAAAACGAGGCTGAGAACTGAGACTTTTGCCTTCACTGCTGGCCGAATGAGGAAGCTCAAGGTCACTCAACGTGCTATGGAGAGGGCTATGCTCGGAGTTTCTCTGCGTGATAAACTTAGAAATAAGGATATCCGCAGTAGAACCAGAGTGACCGACATAGCCCAACGGATTAGTAAGCTGAAGTGGCAATGGGCCGGCCATATAGCTCGAAGAACCGACAACCGGTGGAGAAAAAAGGTTCTCGATTGGCGGCCTCGTACCGGCGGATGAAATGTAGGGCGTCCACCCACTAGATAGAGTGACGACCTGGTGAGACATGCGGGAAGTCGATGAATGCAGGTTGCGCACGACTGTGCTTTGTGGCATTCCCTGGGAGAGGCTTATGTTCAGCTGTACACTTGTGAAGGGCTGTAATGATGATGATGATGATGACAGGCCGCTTATCCTCATACAACATACGATCGGTCGAGCTACTGATCAGAACCTGTATCCGAGTTATTGATGTCACCGAGCGATACCGTTATAATGTATTTTTGTGTGTGTGAAATTGTTAGTTTATTGTTTAATTAGTATGTGTGAGTTTCGTAGTGACAGACGATTGTTTTTGTGTACGCATATTTCCTCCCCGGCAATAAAATCACTGACAGTTGTGTATCGAAAAAAAACCGCTATGGCTACTCCCCTCCAGTCCGCCGCCGGTGGCCCGTGTTGCTCTATGCATGTGACGTATGCGGGTGGGCAATTAGAAGCAGCCAGTCTCATCTCTGTACGCAGAAAAACGCAAATGTTTTTATTAGCGACGTTGCGACAGCAGTACCGCGGTCCACATGCCCTTTTACGTCACCTGATCATGTTAGAAAAGTTATTTTCAGTAGTTCGCACGACTGCGGATAGTGTTGGAGCAGCTGTACACCGTTATGCGACTTCAGGGAAAGCAAACTTTTGATAAACATATGTCACAGAAATCTCATCAGATCTCACAAAATACCAGCATAAAATTAACAGCTCATTGCAGCTATGTTTCATATGATGAGTATAGACTGTAGAGAATTGGAGACTCTTTTTACTGTACTCATTTTAGAAATGACTGCTCAGGGGTGAAAACGCACATGCATTTTGATTCTTAATTTTAAATAATCCCGATTAATAAAATGCTGAAGAGTGTATGATAAATAAATTGATTAATTATAACTCAAAAAGTTATTGTAATTTTTACTTGACTTCAAAAAGCAATTTCGAAAAGGAAGTTCTTAATTCCTATGTATTTTTTTTATATATACGTTACGCGACATTTCAAAATCATAGTATACGATACTATGATTTTAATTTTAATAATTTTTTATGCACCTGATGGTAAGTGACTACCGCCACCCATGAACAACTGCAACATCGGTGAAACTGCAGGTACATTGCCGGCCATTTAGAAAGAAGTAAGCTCTTTTCTTGAAGGTCCCTATGTCGTATCGGTCCGGAAAAATCGCCGGTGGTAATTGATTCCACAAAGAGGTTGTGCGAAGAAGAAAACTCCTAGTGTAACCCACAGAGGTGGACCGCCAAGCACCTAGATGGTTTGGATGGTATCATGACTTTTGTAGCTATGTGCGTTCATGAAATTTGGCGGCTGGAATTAATGCGAACAATTACTCAGAGAACTCCTCAGTGTTAGATGCGACGGAAAAGGCAAAGGGATGCAACATCCCTTCGCAGCGCCAGTGAATCGAGCCGTTTAGAAAGAACTCCGTCGTCGGCGATTCGTCGAGCCGCTCTGCGCTGGATGAGATCAAGTGGAAGAAACTGGAACTGGGGTACTCCGCCTCAGAGATGAGAACAGTATTGCATGTGAGGCTGAACGTGCCCCTTGTAAAGTTGCAGCGGTGTGCCGGCACGAAATACTGTCCCGATCTGCCCAGTGACCACGTAACTGCACATTATGAGATATGTCGACGCCGGGGGTTCCGATGTTAGCTGAGGCAGCAAGGGGAGTGCCCTAAAGTTAAAGAGATACGACAAAGGGGTTCTTTTTAGCGGAAAACGCACAAACCTGTGTTTTCCGAGGGTTAAATAGAACTAAATTTCGTTGTCGCCGTCCCTAATCCCAGACTTTGTTTAACAGTGACTCGGCTTCATACACAAGTTTGTTCCGGTACTCGATAACGTGATCCCGAGAAATATTGGCACGGTCGGGTTGGCATAGCAATGAATGTCATTGGTTTGCAACATATTGATATGCAAAAGGAACAGCGTAGGTGATAGCACACAACCTTGTGGAACGCCAGCATTGATAGGCTTGTAATCGGAGCGAGACCTTGGTGATCCGATCTGCAAAAAACTACCCCCGGAAACAGTACTGGCGTTCACTTATCTTTTGGTGCTCCTCAAGGTATCACATGAGCTGGCAGATAATAATGGACTCCATTATTTTCGACAACAAGGAGGTGATGGTGATAGGCCTGTAATTGGACGAATTAGAGGGGTTACATTTTTTAGAGATCGGGTGTACGAAATCTTCCGCATCCGGTTTCGAAGACGGGTTTCTATGAAGTAGGCCTTTCCTTTTTATTAAACGTTTAATATTTCTGTCTATGTTTCTATGTATAACTTTCTTATTGTGCCGAATGTGTTACATTACGTCATCTTACAATAATGTTAGGTTTTTTATTTTTATTTAGATCGTGTAAAGCTAAATTAAAATATCGATCCCTTAAAATCTTTATAGCCGATAACATCATATTTAATACCTAATCTATTTATTCGAACAAGAGTGGCAAACGAGAACATCATGTATTATAATAAATGGTCACTGCCGTGGCTATGACTGTGGGCATTGATATTTCGTTAAAGAATCAAGCTAAAGGTACATTATCGCTACAGTAATTTAGTCTCCTGTTCTCGTAATTCACCAAAAAAGAGTATGTGGCAGTGCTATCGTTGCGCTACAAGCGAAACTCACCGAAGTATAAATTACGTTATCAAGGTTCCGAAGTACTGCGGTATATATATTGTAAGAAATTTCAATGTAAAGCTACAGGAAAAGGCTTTAATCCCATTTCTCATTTTAGAAATTATTCCACTTCTGATATTAGAAATTATTCTGAAGGTTAATTGTTAAAAATATTAAAAGTGTGAGAGCGGATGTTCAACTTGCTCTCTTGCTTGCAATTGATCATTATCAGGAATAAGACAGCGTACAGCACTACACATTCAGTATAGAGCAAATACAGTTCGACCAACCGTAATATGTACCAGACAAAATCACACATTGGTGTAACGTGAAGGACACAATTACATGATAATGCCCAAGTATGCAAAGCAGCAGCTACACCACTCCTCTCGATGTATCACAGCGCAGCCTCTCAGCAACACGATCTTCCTTGCTTACACTAGAAGAACTACTACACGAACCGCATCACTTGTCTTATTTGAGCAGAATTTCAGCGTAGAAGTAATGGTTTAGCCCAACGGACATAATAACGATATGAGACTCGCAGAATTACAGACTGATCCTCTTAGTCGCCTGTGCGATACTTTATACTGCTAAAACAATTGGGAGATTACCATTCTACCTTCATTATTTTTTTACACTCATTCCCAACAATATAGAATTACTTTGTACTAACATATGAAGCATTTACCGTTCCCCAGGCTGATCACCTTGCCCGGAGGGAGATCTCCCTGTTTCTTTCTACGGATATGAGTAGTATAATTCACGGCGAACTCACTAAACATAGCAGGGTTACATTGGAATTCTATAAAAATGTTGTTCTTTCCGGACGTAACAAATGTCGGTCCATTATCGAGTTTCAACTGTAATAATAATGTCCTCCAGACCGAATTTCGGCCACGGCGGCCAGTCTCAACGGAGACTAGCCATCAGCGCAGGACAGGATTATAGTGCCCAAGTGTATGTGCAAACACAGGTGCACTCTCTATTCCCTCACTCTCATAGCCCGATGGGACGGTAAACCGACACGACCGGAGAGAGATCAGGCGCAGGACCAACGGCTTTACGTGCTTTCCGAGGCACGGGGGTGAAACACCGCCAACTTCCTGACTCCGGGCAGCTACTGAGAATTTCTTGATGGAAAAACTCAATAACTGATTTTTTTGCCCGACCCGGGATTCGAACCCGGGACCTCATGATCAGCAGTCGCACTACTACAACTACTAGACCAACGAAGCAGTCATTTCAACTGTATATAACATTTGAAGAATTAGAGCACGAGACAATCATGAAATCAAAATACAAGTACATCGTGGTTGCAATTACACTATTCTAGAGGTGCTAATACAAAAGCAAGTAGAGGCGGCGTAGGAATATCCACTAACCCATGTCATCCCGTGGGTGTCGTAAGAGGCGAAAGATTGAAACTGAAATAGATGTGCAGGAGCATCTTACTGATAACAGCTCAAAATCATAAAAAAGCTGCGATTGCCAACCTGGCAGGTACTAAGCGTGGCATTTATGGCAAAATCTAAAAATGAGGTAATCTATGAGGGAACACTATGTTCAGTAGTGGACTTTTATAGGCTGTAATGGATGGATGTGTGCAAAACTGATATATGCCTATGGATGTGTACGGGAATGCATCTTCCTAATATGTCCCGTACACTAGAAAAATGTCGTAGCATCCATAAATGGTGAAATAACATGACCGATATAAAATAGCTATTGAAAAAAATAAGGGTGACAAATGTCCAATAGCGGATTTTTTGCAAGCGAATGATGATAAAATAGATATATTTATTTAAACTTTATTTGCATAAAATTGCGTAAACTAAGAAGGACTTTAAATAAAACTAATTTTACGGATTTTATCGCGTATATTAACTTATTTTACATTCCCGACGTTTCAAGCACTTTACAGCACCCATGGTCACGGGGGGGAGTGAGGTGTATGATGTCCCAATGTCATAGTTATTTTGAATTTTTTATTTAATTGAAATATTTATTTTATTTTATTTAAATGTGTAGTGTTCGCGTAAATATAAGAAATCATTATAAGAAGGACTTATTGCCACAAAGTATTCTCTCCCAATCTACATCCAGGTAGAACTGAGAATATAGGGTGTAAAGTCCATAAGGTTTAAAAACAATTTAGTAATAAATAAAGTACTAGATTATAATTCAGGGATTTTTATTTGTATAACATAACATACACAAATAAACTAAATACACACATGTAAACACATAAATACATATTATTTTCTACAATTATTTTTACGCGGTAGAGTCATGCTGCAGATTTGTTACATTTGGAGCACGTACGAGTCGGCTCGACCGAGAAAGGACCACGCTCTCACAGAATACCAGCGTAAAATAACAGCTTAGTGCTGCTGTGTTTCGTATGGTGGATGTAGAAAACCACAGACCCTTTTTACTGGAAACGAGGTATTTCATCTTCAATACATATTCTTAGATTTATTCTTAGATACATAAATAAATATATAAAGTTTCTGGGTACATATTATAAGATATATATTATAAAAGTATCCTAGTTCTTCATGCTACATGGCTGGCGCATTGCCTCTTCCAACCCAACATCCAATAAGTAAGAAAGTTTCTCGAGTGGCAACCTCATACTGGTAAGTGATACGTAACGCGATCCTAGATGGAGTAACGAGATGGTAAGAAATGTAACGCAGGTGGTTTTACGTGGTAGAGCCATGCTGCAACTATATTAGTAGTATAGTTGTAGCCCGAATGGGTCGGCTCGACCGGGGAAGGACCACGCTCTCACAGAATACCAGCGTAAAATATATATGGTGAGTGTAGAGAACCGGAGACCCATTTTACTGGAAAAGAGGCATTCCATCTTAGTCCTCACGGGTGACAATGCATCTGCATTTTGATTCGCAAACGAGGATAGATGTAGATGTCTATGGGCCACTGCATCCACTTACCATCAGGTGGACTGTGTGCTCGTTTGTCACCCTATTCTATAAAATAAGGATGATAAAGAAAGGGGAGGCCTATGTTTTGAAGTGGATTTATCGAGGGCTGTAATAATGATGATTTTTTTTATAGGATAAGGGTGACAAATGAGCACACAGTCCACCTGATGGTAAGTGGTTGCTGCGGCCCATAGACATCTACATCTATCCGCTATTACAAATTAAAATGCAGATGCGTTGTCACCCGTGAGGACTAAGATGGAATGCCTCATTTTCAGTAAAAAGGGCCTCCGGCCACCTGCACTCACCAAGCGAAACGCAGAGGTAAACCTCTACTTCACGCTGATTTTCTGTGAGGTCGTGGTACCACCCCGGTTCGAGCCGGCCTATCCGTGCGACAGCAAAAGCTGCCGCGTGGCTCTACCACTGTTAAAATTTAAATTATCTAGGCTTCCATATTACATTTGTTTCTGGCCAGATATGTCGCTACAATTAAATTAATTAATGAAAACATGAACATGAGCATGTTTTCATTAACTAATTCATTCATTGCAGCCTATCCAAAGTCCACTGCTCAACATAGGCCTCCCCATAGATTGCTTCAAAGAGGAGATATTTGCAATAGGTGCCATACTTGGCAGGCGGTTTGACAACCGAAGTTTTTTTAGTTATAATCAAGAAGATGCTGCTGTCCATCTTATTTTTCATCTGTAACTACTTTTGAATTCGATTACCTGCGGGCCAACTGTTGGTCACCACTGCAATAGATAAACATTTATTGCAGTTTTCTCACTTTTTATTAGCAGTTGAGATGTGATAGGGTGTTACGTCGTATGTAAGCTTTTTGTTGTAATCGAGCGCCTGTCCCACCGATACGGGAAAAAATACGCGACTGTCTCCGTGTAAGGGCGTTCATTTTATTAGTTATGGATTAATAATTTTACCGGTGGTAGCTCAAAGACTAGGCGCTCGTTGTAAATTAAAAAGTACGCAAGCAATCCGGGTGTGATCCTCACCGGTACCAATGAAATTGTTAATTGCATTTTTAGGAATAGCATAGAATATCAGCGTAAAATAACGGCTCCACGCTGCTGTGTTCCGTATGAAACAAATAAACAAGGCATTCTTTGTCCTCAGCGCATATTTTGATTCCTAATCGAAGACATATGTAGATGTCTATGGGCCACAGAATCCACTTACCATCAGGTGCCCTTTCCGCGTGGTCGGCGGTAAAGGAAAACATTATGAGGAGAACCTCATGTCTAATAATAATATGTTTTGAGGGAATAAAGTCCGCCAACACGCATTAGTAATAAGAGGAGGATGCGATTTTTAAACTTTTATAATCAGTCAGGGTCTCCGGTTCCGGTCACCATACGATACATAGCAGCATTGAGCTGCTTTTTTACGCTGGTATTCTGTGAGAGCGTGGTCCTTCCCCGGTCGAGCCAACCCATTCGTGTTACAACCATGATGTAGTTGCAGCGTGGCTCTACCACGTTAAACGTTTTTAATGGAAATGAAGCATTCCATCTTAGTCCTCACGTGTAATAACGCATCTGCATTTTGATTCTTAATCGAAGATAAATGTAGATGCCTATGGGCCACAGCATCTACTTACTATTAGGTGGATTCTGTGCTCGTTTATCACCCTGATTCTATGCAAAAAATCTAAAGAATTTGTTAATTTTTTTGTAAAATATCTAATAATCTAAATAATTTGTTAAATTTTTGTCTGATTTTTCTAATATTATGACGTGTTAACTTTTCACAATTTCATCAGACTTGTCTCTCTCCATAAAGCTTTAATCTTTTCGTTTCTAAATATCAAAGTAAATCAATATTGATTATTCTTTATAATATTTTTTCAATTTAATACAATTAAAATGTATGTCTGGATAAATGGAAATACAGATTTTTCATACACGTATATAAAAAATTTATTGATTTACAACTAATGCTTTATATATTAGCTGCAAGGGCGGCGATGCCAGGTTAACCTTTAATACAAACGAAAAACAAGTGGTAAAATTAAAAATTTTGTACAACCGAATTCAATATATTTAAAACGAGAACATCATCAATGTAGTCGAAGTCAATTAACATACATTTAATCACGCCTCTTTCCCGTAGGGGTAGGCAGAGACCACTTCTTTCCACTTGCTACGATCCTTACATACTTGTTTCGCTTCGTCCACTTTAATTATTCTCTTCATACATGCTCTATGGTTTAGGGTACTCTTGACCTGGCCTTTTTCCAAGACTTCCCTGATTTGGTCTAGAAACGTCCGCCTAGGCAGTCTACCCATCCAACGCTTTCATTCACACTCGCCTTATACACCTTTTTCGTCAATCGTTCTTCATTCATTCTCTCGACATGGCAATACTATCTCAGCATACCTTTCTCAATTTTTGTCGCTACATCTTCTTTCAGACCACAACGTTTCCTTATCTCATTATTTCTTATCCTGTCACTCAGTTTAACTCCTATCATACTTCTAAACGCTCTCATCTCAATTGCATTTATTCTGCTTTCATGTTTCTTCTGCCATACCCAACTTTCACTTCCGTACATGAGTGTCGGAACCAACACCCCCTCATGCACAGCCAAACGAGCCTTGTTAAAAACCTTCCTACTGCTCATAAAGGAGTGCAAAGCTCCATTCACCATGTTTCCTGTATTCACTCTTCTTTTGATATCACTCTCACACTTTCCAATCAATTAGATACGCATTATTAGAGATAACTCAGAGACTAGTGGTTAGATCTTGATCAAATTTATATGCGAGCACATGAGAAGCACCAACTTTGAAATAAAAGAGAATCATCAAAATCGGTTCGCTTAGAAAAAAGTTCTGAGGTAACACACATAAAAAGAAATACAGTCGAATTGAGAACCTTCTCCTTTTTTGAAGTCGGTTGAAAAGAAAAGAAGTTTTCTTAACCTTATCTTGATTATTTTGAGGAGAAAGAAAAAAAAAACTGACCAAGGAGTAATAAAACAAATTCAGAAATGAGAAGGTTATTTCTGCATGTTTGTTCTCTTCTAATCCTCATTATTAGTCATTTTCTGGTCTCCGGTGTATCCCAGAGAACGAACATTTTACCACTCCTGCACGCGGTACACCGAAATTTGGAATTATTGAAGAGAGAGAGTTACTTTCTATTGATGGATTAGTAGCCTTAAACCCAAATTTCATAGACTGGTGGTGTAAAACAGGATTATTAGTGCGTGGGTACATACTCATGTAGGTGTAGTCAGGTTTCAGCTGCAGTTGTGTCTGGGATTTATGGGGCCCATGTTTGTGTGACTTGTTACAAAAAAGAATGTGCCAACACAGCAATCACTTACCATCAGGTGGACCGTGTGCTCGCTTATCACCTTTATTCTATAAATAAAAACAGCATCCATAGTCACGGGAGAGAGGGGGAACACCTCATGTTTGACGTCCCGATTTCTTAGTTAGCCCGGTTACCTTCAGTTTTTGAATATTCATTTTTGGTCCGATCTACGCAGAATGAGCTTAAGTATCTTAAAGTCGTGCAGTGGTATGCATGGGTTTGGATTTTATTATCATTAATAATAATAATAAAATAGCACCCGTCACTAGTCTTATCCAACACTATTCCGATGATATCCCGGACGTCAATCTGAGCGAGATTAGAATTGCTCTCCAGCACCTTAAAAACGGTAAGGCCCCAGACGAGGATGGAATTACAGCGGAGCTTCTGAAAGCGGGTGGAAAACCTCCTCCATGTTGGGATTACACCGGAGGCGTGGAGCAGAAGTGCGGTGGTCTTGTTCTGTGTCTTGTTCTGTAGTTATGACGATGTAAATGATGCTCTATCGAAATTGGTACATTGGTTTAACGCCAACAATATGCTCTTAAACGGCAATAAGACAAAGTGTATTAAATTTACAATACCTAATGTAAAACATTCGAATACCAATGTGCTGTTAAATGGGGAGGAGTTGAGTCTTGTGGATACCACTGTTTTTCTTGGTATTACTATTGACGCGAAACTTCAATGGGGCCCCCATATATCTAAATTAGCAAGCAGACTTAGTTCTGCAGCATATGCTGTAAGAAAGATTAGAAGTCTCACAGATGTTGAGACAGCTAGATTAGTGTATTTTAGTTACTTTCATAGCGTAATGTCTTATGGAATTTTGCTATGGGGTAATGCGACTGATATTGAAGCTATATTTGTTTTGCAAAAGAGAGCCGTACGGGCGATTTATAACCTAAATTGTAAAGAGTCCCTCAGAGAAAAATTTAAAGAAATAAACATATTAACTTCTGCATCGCAATATATTTATGAGAATGTAATGTATGTGCATAAAAACATAAATAGCTTTAATAAGAATAAGGATGTGCATACTTTAAACACTAGGAACAAACATAAGCTTGTAATGCCAGTTACTAGACTCCACAGAATCAGTAATTCATTTATGGGGCAATGTATAAGCTTTTACAACAAAATCCCAGAACATATTCAAAGTTTGTCAATAAACAAGTTTAAAAGTTTTATTAAAGAAAAACTGTACAAGAAGGGTTATTATAATATCAAAGAATACATGAATGAAAATAACCCCTGGGAATAGGGTGATCGCCACCATGCTGGTTCTATGAAAATATCATTTAAAAATTGTATAAACAAAATTATTGTTAAGTGAAATTATGTTTAAAAAAAAGTGCCGCTGGGTTTCTTGCTGGTTCTTCCCAGGACTGAGGTATTTTCCGAACCAGTGGTAAATAAAAAATGACTTTCAATAAGTATTATGTAATAATCAATATTGAATAAAAAAATATTCTATTCTATTCTATTCTAATCTTCAAGACAGGTGACAACGCTCTCTTGAAGAACTACACACCAATCTCCCTTCTGAGCCGCATCTACGTGCTGTTTTCGAGAGTCATTACGAATTGTCTCGCGCGTATACTTGAGGACTTCCAGCCTCCCGAACAAGCCGGTTTCCGAAAAGGCTTTAGCACCATAGACCACATACACACCCTTCGGCAAATTGTACAGAAGTCCGAGGAGTACAATTTGCCACTATGTCTGGCGTATGTGGACTATGAGAAAGCCTTTGATTATGTCGAAATTTGGGCGGTGCTGCAGTCCCTTCAGCGGTGCCAAGTAGACTGTCGATACATCGAAGTGCTGAAGTGCTTGTACAGTAGGGCTACGATGGCTATCCGAGTACAGAACCAGAGTACGAAACCTATCCAATTACAGAGAGGTGTAAGACAGGGTGACGTTATATCCCCGAAAATCTTCACCGCTGCATTGGAAGACGTTTTCAAGCTTCTGAACTGGAAAGGATACGGTATTAACATCAATGGCGAGTACATCACTCACCTTCGATTTGCCGACAATATAGTCCTTATGGCAGAATCGCTGGAGGACCTAAGCACTATGCTCAATGACCTCAATAGTGTTTCCCAACGGATAGGTCTTAAGATGAACATGGACAAAACAAAGAGCGGAATTTTGCACCCCCTCCCCCCCCAAATACGCGGGGTAGCCTGAGCACCCAACGCTCAAGAGTGGGATAACATGGTCGCGGCTTCTACTTCACGCCGGTATTCTGTGAGGTCGTGGTACCAACCCGGCTCGAGCCGGCCCTTAAGTACAACAGCAATGACTGCCGCGTGGCTCTACCACCGTAAAATTATTAGTGATTGCATACTTACACTGAGGAGTCCTAAGGGTACAGAGAGCCAGTATAGTTACACACTGTGAAGCATTTCATCTTAGTCCTCAAATGTGAAAAAGTGAAAAAGAGTGCCAATAATTTTATAGTATTTTGTTACTCCTTATAGCATCAGCTATCTGCCAGTGAAAGTCCCGTCAAAATCGCTTCAACCGTTTCGGAAATTAGCCGGAACAAAAGGATAGATAGACAGACACAAAATTTTAAAAATTGTGTTTTTGTTATATGTACCGTATATACTTTTTAATGCATTTAGTTAAAAGCCGTTATTTTGATATTACATACACACTTCAATTTTATTTATTTGTATAAATAATACCCGGGCGGCTTCTGGGTAAGATCTATTAATGTGTCGTTACGTTTTTTTTAAACTTCCAAGTTTTTCGGATTTAATATAGTTTAGATCGCTCCTGGCACTCTCTACATGTTCGTGAAGTTTAATTACAATAGGTTCAGCCATTCCGAAGATTAGTCTAGACAGACAGACGGACAAAGTTTTAAAAATGTTTATTCATGAATAACTCCCGCAGTTCGATATAAGGCAGCTTTTTTTATAGGATAAGGGTGACAAACGAGCACACAGTCTACCTGATGGTAAGTGGTTGCTGCGGCCCATAGACATCTACATCTATCTTCGATTACGAATCAAAATGCAGATACGTTGTTAGCCGTGAGGATTAAGATGGAATGCCTCGTTTCCAGTAAAAAGGGTCTCCGGTTCTCTACACTCACCATACGAAACACAGCAGCGTTATGCTCCTATTTTACGCTGGTATTCTATGAGAGCGTGGGCCTCCCCCGGTCGAACCGACCCATTCGTGCTACAACGATAATATAGCTGCAGCATGGCTCTACCACGTATAATCGAATATCTCGATATTACATACAGGCACTTCAAATTTATTTATAATATGTATTTGTACGTTATTAATATGTCCATCATAATAAATAGATAGTTCGTAAATGCAACTTTATTTTCGTATGCTACTAAAATTATTTTTAAGATTCTGTAAGGTTTAATATAGTTTTAAATTAATTACCTGTAATCTAATTCTTACAGTGGAGGCTGTACAGTGTACAGATACTCCGTGGTGTGTACTGTGCAGTGATAGCACGCCAGTGCGCTCCACACACTGGCGCCGAGCGGTCCTGCGGTATCATTTGAAGCTTCATATATTCGGAGCTATTTTCGCACGTTTATAACGATTCGCGTTAAGTGTAAGATTTTTATAATTTTTGTTTGTGTCTTTAGTTCATCTGTGTGTGAATACAGTGATATAGGGCATGTGTTATTTTGTGATTTTTATGCAAAATGCGGTTTAAAATATTAAACACCAATAAATTATAATATTATAATTGTGTTCAGAAAAAAAATATTTTTAATAGTGGTTTAGACACATAAGTGAACGCTATTTTTAAAAGTGACAAAAGTGTATTTAATATTTTTGTGAAGATTCTTCTATTACAAATATAGAAACCATAGTACATGTTGTGAGGCAGTCGATGTTAGTCCTACGAGGTGACACCGCATTGTTGTAGCCTTTTTTGTTTGAAATTGTTCGCAGGTGTCTATGGGCTGCAACAGCCACTTACCATCAGGTGGACATAAAGTTCTTTTGTCCCTTTAGTCTAAATAAAAACCATATGAAGTTGAGAATTACGTTAGGAAAGAGGATATTTCCTAAATGTGTCACGAACAATCTTTAAATTTTCCGTAAAATTAAAAAATAGAAGATATTTTCTATTAGTTGTTTAGACGCATAAATAAAGTAAACGCTATTGTTCAAGAGTGTAATTTGTGTGAGGATACAACTTTTGTATTCATATTAACCACAGTAAATTCTAGTAAACTCTTTAGGCTTTCTTAACTGCAATTTTCTTCAAACGCATAAAGTTCATGTTTAGAATAAATTTCGAATAGGTGGGAAGTCATTAGGTTTCATCTTTTATATGTACAACCGTACAATAGTGGACTTTAAAAATATAATTGTACTGCTAAGTGTCACAACAGTACTCGCTACACATACACAAGCGCAATCAGCACAAAGGCTTAATGAACGCGTCACCGTTTGGGAAACTAGACTTAATTATTTGCTTTGTTTCTATCTAGGTTTAATAACTTGCTTTTTATTCGCTCGCACTTAAGTAACGTAGACGATAAAAGGCTATAATCTTTAAATAAGTAGTGTTAAAACGACTTACTAATACCCGAAAAATAGCATTTTTTTATTTTCTTATCTATATTTATAGATATAAATAAAATTGAAATCTGCAAATCTGTCTGCAATATTGAAATAATTAAATACTGTTAAGCTTAGGGCGTCATGCTACTAAGACATAAATAACCATTTTTGAAATTTTTGCCTGTCTGTCTGTCTGCGAGTCCGCGCCAATCTTCGGAATGGCTGAATCGATTATAACGAAACTTTACGAACAGATAGAGAGCAATGCTAGCGAGGATCTAGGTTATATTTTATCCGAAAAACATCATGCCTTTTTTTAAATAACCGGATATTGGTTAAATAAATCTATTAATACACATTACAACTAAAAGTCCACTGCTGACCATAGGCCTTCTCATGAGGAGGCAATCACCTCATGTAGGGATTTTGCCATAGTTGCCACGCTTGCGGAGTAGGCTGGCAACCGCAGTTTTTTTATTATTTTGAGTTGTTATCTCTAAAGACACCCTCGGGATGATATGTGGTAGTGGATATTCTTACACCGAGACTACATGCTTTCAATAAATGGTCCTTGATTATCATAATAGATCTTATCCAGGCGAAGCCGGGGCAGGTCACTAGTCTTTAATAATTTTGATGGATTTAGTGTTTAACCTACTATCTTCGATTAGTTATTTCAGTTCAGTATTAACTTGCGCAAGTCATTGTCTCATTGCTTCATAAATGTGTAAAGGACTTTGTTATACGATGTAATCAAACAATTGGTTTATGAGCACGCAGGATAACGCTATAAACAATATTTACAGTACTCATCTTAATAATTGCTCCTTCAGTTCTTGCAATATTACGTATATACAGTGGTCGTCATAGAATTAAGAACGCATACAAAGTCAAATGTTAACTAATGTTAAAAAAGTTACGGCCTATATACGTCCCACTGCTGCGCACAGGCCTCCTCTTATTTCTGAGAGGGTTTTAGGGCAAGGAAATGTCCGCCACGCTGCCCCAATGCGTGTTGGCGGTTTTCACGTCCTCGAAATTTTTTTTTCATTTCTTAGACGTGCAGGTTTCTTCACGATGTTTCCTTCACCGCCGAGCACGTGGTAAATAAGCACTTAAAATTGTAATTAACAATTTTATGGGTTTGGACCCGGGTTGCTCGCGTACTGTGAAATTTACACGGAGCACTTAGCCCATTATGCTCGGAGTTTCTCTGCGTGATAAACTTAGGAATAAGGATATCCGCAGTAGAACCAGAGTAACCGACATAGCCCAACGGATTAGTAAGCTGAAGTGGCAGTGGGCCGGCCATATAGCTCGAAGAACCGACAACCGATGGGGAAGAAAGGTTCTCGAGTGGCAGCCTCGTACCGGTAGGCGAAGTGTAGGGCGTCCCCCCACGAGATGGAGTGACGACCTGGTAAGACATGCAGGAAGTCGATGGATGCAGGTGGCTCAGGACCGTGCTTTGTGGCATTCTTTGGGGGAGGCCTATGTTCAGCAGTGGACTTGTGAAGGGCTGTAATGATGATGATGATGATGACTTAGCCCATGAGTTACTACGGCTCTAACTTAACGTTTTTTGTTCATAACAAAAAAGTATTACTTCCTCAAAAATATCACATATCTCACAAATATTATTACATTTATAAGGTTTACTTAATCGAAAGGGAAATTAGGAAATAATTTGTATTATTACTGTTCAATTTACTGACATTTAAATATTGTTCGCATAGCAATCGGTTGAAAGCTGGACAAATAATTAAGAACGAAAGAAAGACTTAATAATAATATAAATAATAATTTTATGATTCGACTAAGTAATAATTAATTTATTACGATTATGTAATAATTAATTTATTAATATTCCAATTAATTAAAACACTCTTTTTATAAAATTAATTAGTAATTAATATTTAGTGGCATGTCCTTGTCTTGCTATCAACTTTTGGCAGGCAGGCCAAACCTTTTGGAAGATTTCAACTGAAATAGAATCCAAAAACGTGTCGTACAGCTCATGAATGTTACACCGTCCATTTGATAGTTTTTGGGGTTCCATAGTTCCATAACAAGGAACCCTTATAATTTCGCCATGTCCGTCCATCCGTCCGTCCGTCCGTCCGTCCGTCCGTTCGTCCACGGCTTTGCTCAGAGACCCTAGGTGCTTCAAATCTGTAATTTGGCATAGTTATACATATTAATCACGCCTAGAAAATTGTGAAATAAAGTCTTAAAAAACTTTGTGTTTTTGGATACCTACTTCCCATACGAGTAAATGGAGGATGATTTTTTTAACCCGTCTATTCCATCGTGCGGAGAATCATTGGATAGGTCTTTCAAAAACACTGGGTGTACTGGGCGTGTGGAACTACATCTTGTGGATTCAGGGGTCCGTCTGCGAAATACTTAGCTTTAAAGTGGTATTTTTCATTAGGGTCATGTTTCCGCCCCTCTACCAACTAAACCGCTGTTTTTGAAAATGTGAAAAGTATACACGATAGTAGTATATATAATTAAGTTAAAAGGAAAACTATCACAGCTAGGTAGAATCAAGAAGGTAACGAGTAATAATTGACCAACTTATAAAATGCACTTGGATTAGTAAAAAATTAGTTACAACTCCATAGAAAATGAGCTAAACCTAGCTGCATTATAACTTTGTAACGTTATTTTATTTTATTTATTTATTAATTTCGACCAGCAAGGATCATAGGGTAATATTACATTCATTCAAGTTAATTCTAATACTAAAATTATTACTCATTACTAAAATTATATCAAATGCATAAGTATTCATAATAATATTGAAAATATAATAATTATTTAATGTTAACAAATCAATCAATCAATCAATGTAAACGTAACTCACAACAGACCCGACTTAATAATATATTAACAAAATCATAAACATAACTTATATTAATGATATAATAATAATAATAATTAATCATTTATTGCAGACTATAATATGTTAAAAGTAGATAGTAAATTAAATAAACATTAGTTCATATATCTGGGTTGCCTGTCCGAGGCAACGTATACATGTATTGTAAACTGTTAAAAATAAACATTTTATGAAGAAAACAACTTATATGCATTTCTACTATAGCTTCACTTTTTCATTTTCGGGACAGGCAGGGAGGATCTTTCTTACTTACTTACTACTTTTACTTATTTTTTTAGTTGGTAGTTATTGTAGGCCTCATTCAAAGTATTCATACAATCATATAGCCTCATACAGTTTCATTCGTCACACTCTTGATTTACGCGGGATCTCAGGATAATTTAGGGCAGAGATGGTTCACGTGAACGTTCGTTACGGTTATATATTTTATATCTTAAGTTATAGTCAACTATGATCATCTTTCTACCTTGACATGTGAATGATTTGATGCAAATTGTATTATTTTCAAAATCAAAACGTTTTTTAAATCTTTTTTGAATACCCTTCCCTATAAGTCTGATTTGGAAATAAATCCTTCAGTTACGATTTTCCTATTTGTGCTCATTTTTAGTCGTTATGGCGGTCAAACCGAGAGCTAACTTATTATCCTCATTATCAAGAAAGCCCACGTATTGTGACAGGCAACTACGGAACCCTACCTCTACATGGTGCGTAGCCCGACACGCACTTGGCCAGTTTTTTATCGACTTTATACCAAAGATGTTCAATCAGATTAAGATCTCGGTTGTTCTGTGGCTAGTCTATAAAATTACCAGTTAACTGTCGAGTTGTCTTCGGGTCTTTACCGTGCTGGAATATCCAAATTACCGGTAAATTGTCGTCTGGATATGGCAGCATACATTCTTCGAGTATCCCTTTGTATTGATATTGGTCCATGTTACCTTGTATCAGCCTAGTATGTCTTACGCCATAATTAGAAAAGCAACCCCAAATCTTATCGTTTCCACCGCCATTATTAAGATGAGTACTGTAAATACTGCCTGCCAACAGAGCATATTCTATTTATCTAAGTTTCTTCCGAAAAAAGTACATTTTTCCACTGTTCCTCTGTACAGTCTTGATACTTCCTTGCAAACGCTAGTCCAGCCTCTCTATGGCGTGGTGTCAACATGGGTACCTTCCTCGTTACTCTCCCAAATAACTATGCCTCCACTAGCCGTCTTTGAAAAGTACGCGCAGATGGTCCTAGGGTGATTCTCAATAAAAACTTATTTTTTTATTTAATTTGAGCATTTAAACGGGTCTTGCTTGACAAGGTGACCTATTCTTAAATTCTCTTGTGGAGACGTTTTTCTTGCTTTCGGTTTGCGGGGGACATTCGAAGTTGTCTGATGTGTAATAAAACGCTTCACAGCCTAGTACACCATCGTTTATGAGCAGTGCAAGTGATCCGCAATTCTTTTATACAAACAATTACAACCACGCAGCTTTATTACTATTTCTCTAGCAGTAAAGCCGCGGGATTTATTTTTCCCCATTTTTATTTTTTTCTTCCATTTTATGCGCTGGTATACCGTTTATTATATTGCTGTAAAACTTTGACAACTTATTGCTTGCACTTGCGTAAAGGTTATAGGCATAGTACAATTAATTTTCAGTAGGTGGTGCGCGTACTGACAAATTTATTTGAAAGTTATAATAATATATCATTCAACTTCAATGAATGTGTCAGTTAGTCAAAAATAAATTACAGTAAAAGTCTATACCAACAATAATAGCGCAAAATTTCAATAAAAATGGTAATGAGAACATCGCTTAACATTTTCAAACTGATGAAAAAAGAACAAAATATTTACGTTTTTAATTATTTATCCAGCCAGTATTCCAGCAACTTTATAAGTTTGTTGCCATAGAAGGTAAAGGGGAGATCTCCCGCTAAGCTAAGTGTACTGCCCGGGGAGCGGCCAACGCTCCGAGTGGTAGTTTGGAGCTATTTAGCGCGATTTAAGCTTCGATGTGTTTTAACGCTTGTAGCGCGATTGCAGCGCCGCCACAAGTTCCTATGATTTAATACAGACACACTATTTTGACAAGATACAGATTATTTGAGAAGATACACAAATAATACAGATTCAACAACAACAACAACAACACACACACTCACGCCTGTCACCTAGAGGGGTAGGCAGAGACTACGGACTTCCATTTGGCGCGATCCTGACACACCTCTCTCGCCTGCTTTACATCCATATATCTACGCATACACGCTCGTCGGATAAGGATACTCCTAATCTGGCCCATTTTCAATGTATGGCCGATTTGGTCGATAAACCTTCGTCTAGGGCGTCCCTTCCCGACCCTGAAACAGATCAGTCATGAGAATATTCTACAACATTATCAGAGTACGTTTATAAACCAATCGTGCTCTGGAATTATGGTGAAAATATAGCATTACGTTAGTACGAAGGTACTATTATTCGTTCTTAATTCTATAACCACCACTGTACACAAGGAGTGAGCGTTTTGTCCAAAAAACGGTGATAAAAGAGCACGCACTACACATGATGATAAAAATGTGGTTCGAAGAAACCTACATAATATGAGAAACCTATATCCTTGAAAAAAATGTACATGCGTTTTTACACCCAAAGCCTCGTTTTCTATAAAAACGAACTACGTTTCTGGCTGCTCATCGAAAAACAGCATTAAGCTGCTATTTTACGCTAGTATTCTGTAAGAGCCTGGTCCTTCCCCGAGTGAGCCGACCTATTCGTTCTACAACCATAATAGAGCAGTAACGTGGCTCTGCCACGTATAAATAACCGAACCGCTGATATTTTATGGATCGAACAGTTCTTCGAACTAGTAACTTTAAACGTATCTGGTATATCGGCATATTAGAATTTCACATTATATATTTTAAATCATTCATTTAGAGCCTATCTAAGGTCTACGGCTGTGTTCACGCAAAAGCGTTAGTGTCAGGCATCGACGTTAGATGGTGCTCGGCTCGGCCTATCCGGGATGACGTTCGTGCGTGTTGAACGTCCCAACTTGCTGAACGGTGGGAGTCGAGAGCGAAAGATTAGAAGTCTTATTCGCGTCGAAAGAGAAGGCAGTCCGTTTTGTTTGGGAGCTCTTAGATCTAATTTTATGTTAGGCGCGTATAGTAAATATACCACTGGGAATGGTAGCGCGTGTTGAGAGTTTACCCGGGACTTTAGGTTTAACGCAGAATCTGTATAAGTGGATTCGACTGTATTAGTTACTAGTGCGGTAGTTAATATTCTAGAAATAACGGTGACCTTTGACCCGTACGTTCTGTATTCATTTTCGCGAGTCAATCGTAACAAAGGAAGAAAGTGACTGCGGAAGGCGACCTTAGCTTGGAGAGGAGCTGAGGGCCGAACTGCTGCAGGGGGAACGGTCAAATAAGGTCAATAACACTACCAGCCACACCCAAATACACATCACTGACCTTTACTTTCTAGCACAATACATCCACACGAGACCTGACCGAATCCTGAGGGACCAGTCGCCTTGAATAGAGGTAAGTAAGCTCTGTTCAATAATTGTAACGCTCCCCCCGGATTGTTTAGTGTAATTATAAACTTAACCCTTGGCGTTTAGGACGCCCGACCAGCATCTGCCTGTAGCTTCTTCGTCTATGGGCCGCGAAGGATTCTACTCCTGGGATAGGCAGCTGCCGGCCGTAACATTTGGTAGCAGAGCGCGGTTCTGGGATCGATTCCCGGTCTATCGACCGACCATAGTATTTGATAAAAATTAAATAATTTTGGTGGCAGGGAGCGTTGGGTTGATTGGTTTAATTTTGTGTCTACAATCACGCCCGTCCGTAATACGTAAAAATATTTTTTTTTATTATATACGTAATAATAAAATTCCTTTCTTTGTTAGCTTGCTTTGTTGTTTGCGGGTAAATTTAAAAAACCGCGCCCGTTTAGCGCGCAAGCGGGACATTGCGTCATGTAGGTAGATGGTTATTTTTGCGTAATCGGTTAATTATCGTTGCGGATAGTTGTGGTGTATTACTTATCGAAGGGTCGATTTCCGAGCAAGGCATTTTTTGTTGATGTGTATCTTCGTTATGTATCTTTCGTATTGTAATTTGTATTTGAACTAAAGAGTGGTAATTTGTATTTACGTAATTTGAATTTAACTTGATTTGAACGCACTAGTATTTGTTATTGTTAATTTGATTTGCCTTTTCTTTTGTACTAACTTGTGTTTGATTTGATAAATAGCGGTTCTTATTTGTGTACATTCTATTCAACTCGATTTGATAGGAACTGCATTAGTTAGCTGTTAATTTTTGTATTTTTAATTTGTTATTTTTGTAATTGTGCTCGAGCGGCGTCGTAATTTGTATTTAGTAGTGATGTCCTCGCCCAAGATGCTAATCCATTGCCTGCGGACTGAGTTACGCTGGGCCACCAGCGCCCATGCTTTGATAGGTCGACCGGATAGGGTCCATAATTTGATGAAGCGGTTCGAGCAGGTCGATGCTCGAAGGGCTGCAGTGGAGGAGGCTTACGCTGAGCTTGAGGATTCGGATGTGGAAAAGGGAGTCCTGGACTCCTGCTTCGCAGACTACGAGCAGTTCTTGTGGCTCACGGACGAGTTGATCGAGGCTGAAGGCAGGTATGCCGAGGAGGCGCGTGAAGCTCGGACGAGTGGCCTGCCCGAGTCCTTTCGGAAGCAGCCTCAGCCGGAGCTGTTGGGACGACTCCCAACTCTGGACTTGCCAAAGTTCTCCGGGGTCCTTTCCGAGTGGCTGACCTTCGTTGGTCTTTTCGACGGCCTAGTGCACGCCCGGAGTGACTTGACCCCGAGCCTGAAGATGGTGTACCTCCTGGCCTCACTGGAGGGGGAGGCCCTGGGCGTTGTCAGCCATTTGAGCTTGTCGGACGACGCCTACCAGACTGCTCGGGACCTCCTAGCCAGAAGATACGCCAACGTCCGGCGAATTGCGGACGAACATGTTAAGCAGCTTCTGAGCCTCCCGCTGCTTAGTGACCGGGCCAGACTACGTCCGGACCTGTTGGATCCAGTCTTGGTGGCCTGTAATATGTTGAGGCGGCTGGATGTACCAGTGGGCGAATGGGCCTTCTTGTTGCTCCGCATCGTGCTGTCCCGTCTACCTCTCGACCTTCGAATGCATTTTGAGGAGAGGTATAGCGGGGACGAGGCCTCCTATATTCCGCCCTTCTATGACCTGTTGCGGTTTTTGGAGGAGCAGTGCCGACAGATCGAGCACGCGGCGGGCACCGTCGACGACTTACGAGCCGTGCCCAGAGAGAGGCGAAATCCGCCGGGCAAGTCGTCGTCAACCCCCCCCTGTTCCTATTGTCGAGCATCTGATCACCGGGTAACGTCTTGCCCAAAAGTATTAGGTAAGCCGAGTCCGGCTAGGCGAACTATCGCCAAGGAGCGCCGCTGGTGCTACTCCTGTTTGGAAGGGCACCTCCAGCGAGACTGTCCGCACCGGCGGCCCTGTCTGCATTGCCAGGGCAATCACCATGCCGTACTGTGCCTGGGTGCGAACGGCGTCTCCTCTCGGGGCGTTGCCAGGCCCTCGACCCCCACGGGCGGGGGCGCTCCGCCACGCCCTCTGACGGGCGACGCTCGGCGCCCGCCGGCTAGCCAACAGACCCCTAGGTTTGGAAGGGGTCCCTCCCCCGACCAGTCAGGGGGTAATTCCCCCAGGGGCGGGGGTGTCATCACCCCCCCTCAGCGTGCGAAGAGGAACTTCACGGCCACTCATCGGTCCGCTGGACCCTTCTCACTCCCGTTAGCTGAGTGGCCGCGACTGGTGTACCACTGTACCCCATTTGATGGAGGTGGCCCTAGCTAGCTGCCGCCTTAGCTCCCACCATGGCTGCCTCTACTGAGCCTTAAGCCGTCAACAGTCCACTTGTCAAGCTGTTCTGTTGCCGACGGCCTCAGTGAGGGCGTACAACCCGAGTGGCGACCGTTAGCGGTTGCGCTCTGTTAGTATCGGGTTCACGCGGTGTGGCCTCCACTTGGTGGTGGGAAGATTAGGGCCCCCTGGAGAGTTGAATCACGCTCTCAAGGGGTATTGGATTTGGTTTGGTGGAGCACTTAGTTAAAAATTCTTTAAATTTAAATTAAAATGCTTTTGGGTTTTCCGCGAAATTCATATTGTAGCGGTTATGATTAAGAGAATTGAATTTAAAATACTCCTTTAAATGCTGCTGCATATTTTTTGTAAATACATTTGATCACTGCGTTTATTGTTGCACGGAAAATTGAGATTAAATTGTGTGCCCTTTTTTAATGCTTGTGATAGTGTTTAATCATTTTGCTTTGTGATAAGGAAGGTTGAAATTAGATAACCCTGTGGTTGCCGAAGGAAATAGGAGTCAATTCTCTTTTGGTTTAGATTTTGTTGGCACTGTCTAAGATATTTATTTGAAATAAGAAATAGGGCTGTCCCTTACGTTTATTGTTTTGTTTACTTTGCCAAGTTGACCTATGTGCATCGGTGATTACTTGTTTTAATTAATTCTGTAATTGAATATTGATGCTTTTGAAAAATTAGTTGAAATATGAGCATAGGATCACCTGCTAGGGACCATCTGTGCGTTTCGTTCAGCTCTCCACAGACGACGTTCATGGGGAATTTGGGGGTGCTCTCTGCACTGAAGCTTGAAGGTCCCTCTGGGCCGCTTCGTGTCGCGTCGCTGTTTGCAGACCTGATCCGGTCGAATTGCGGAACTAATCATAGGAGCGCAGATAGGTGTTTGAAGGAGGTCGTCTGACTTCTGTCTAGGAATAGGACTTATTTATGTGCTGCGATGTCCAGGAAGGGCATCCAGTTCGACTCTCCGGCTAGCCCACGTTGGGGCTGTAATTTTGAGGCGTTGGTCAGGGTTGCAAGATCTGATTGGGTGCGTAAGGTAGCCTAGTTTGGTTGTAGATTCGATCTTGCAACTTGCCGTCGCGACCCTGTCACGCTGACCGGTTTGCTCGCGGACCTAAATCCTTATGTCCGGGACGGGGGTTTGTTCACGCAAAAGCGTTAGTGTCAGACATCGACGTTAGATGGTGCTCGGCTCGGCCTATCCGGGATGACGTTCGTGCGTGTTGAACGTCCCAACTTGCTGAACGGTGGGAGTCGAGAGCGAAAGATTAGAAGTCTTCTTCGCGTCGAAAGAGAAGGCAGTCCGTTTTGTTTGGGAGCTCTTAGATCTAATTTTATGTTAGGCGCGTATAGTAAATATACCACTGGGAATGGTAGCGCGTGTTGAGAGTTTACCCGGGACTTTAGGTTTAACGCAGAATCTGTATAAGTGGATTCGACTGTATTAGTTACTAGTGCGGTAGTTAATATTCTAGAAATAACGGTGACCTTTGACCCGTACGTTCTGTGTTCATTTTCGCGAGTCAATCGTAACAAAGGAAGAAAGTGACTGCGGAAGGCGACCTTAGCTTGGAGAGGAGCTGAGGGCCGAACTGCTGCAGGGGGAACGGTCAAATAAGGTCAATAACACTACCAGCCACACCCAAATACACATCACTGACCTTTACTTTCTAGCACAATACATCCACACGAGACCTGACCGAATCCTGAGGGACCAGTCGCCTTGAATAGAGGTAAGTAAGCTCTGTTCAATAATTGTAACGCTCCCCCCGGATTGTTTAGTGTAATTATAAACTTAACCCTTGGCGTTTAGGACGCCCGACCAGCATCTGCCTGTAGCTTCTTCGTCTATGGGCCGCGAAGGATTCTACTCCTGGGATAGGCAGCTGCTGGCCGTAACAGCTGAATGTAGGCCTTGCTTGTATATTGCGCTGAGTTCTAAAATTTTAACTTAAATTGAAATAAAATATTTTTAAATAATTATAAGCACCTTATTTGCACGATATCAAAAAGTAGTAATTTGTAAAGGATTTAAGTATATATTCTATGTTAATTTACTTTAAGGAAGAAACTAGTATTTAAGACAGGCTTGGCCTAGATTAAATGCTAGTAATTCTTATCTTTTAGTGTACACTTTGCGTTCCAATTTACAAAACATTTAAATTTAATTAATTAATATTTCAATTTTTTGTACAATTAAATACACAACATAAATTACATTCTAAGGAAATGTTCACGGTTTTAGTGGTGAAACTTGTTTTTTCTTCGAATGGAACAACATCTTATGCATCCAAGTAGCTATTGGTTTAAAAAAATATTTCGTTCTACCCGAAACTTTAATCTTAAGGATAAGATAATAAGTGTGTAACATATTTTGTTTATCAATAAACATTATTATTATTATTGCCTCATACGGTTTTTCGCAATAGTTGTCTAACTATAGCTACGTGGTGGAGCCACACTGCAGCTGTAATATGGTTGTATGAATAGGTCGGCTCGACCCCTGGGCGTCGAGACACTCCAAGACGTATCGATCGTCAGCGTGTGCGACTTACCTTATTAATATAACATTAAATATTTAGATTTGAGTTATTACATTTATTAATGCATAAAGAAAAAAATATTTTACAGCATCTTTTATTCTGTTGGAATCCAATCCACGTTGATAAGCGGCACATTAGCTTTGTAAACGCGCTGGCTGAAAAGTGGACATGAAATGTCATCTGTAATGCTATAGGCCGGAGGTTTGATTTCACTTAGAAAAATTGTTTATTTTCATTGTGAGAGTTGACCTGCCAAGCGCAATAATTACCGTACAAATCCTCCAGAAGGCCGTGAATGGCAGTAAATTGTTACGAAATGATAAAGAAGAGTTGAATCTCGATGCGACGGCTCTTTAGTTACATTTTACATGGTAGAGCCATACTGCAGCTATATTATAGCTATAGCATAAACGGTTCGGCTTGACCGGGGAATTACCACGCTCTTACAGAATACCAGCGTAAAATACCAGCTTAATACTGCTGTGTTTCGTATGGTGAGTGTAAAGCACCGCTTACCCTCTTTACTGGATACGAGGCATTCCATCCTAGTCTTCAGGGGTGACAACGCATCTGCATTTTGATTCTTATTTGAGGAGAGATGTAGATGTCTATGGACCACAGCATCCATTTACTATCAAGCGGACTCTCGTATGCTCGTTATACCTCAGTTCTCGGCTCTTCGAGTATTTAATGTGATTATTATTCTTTGCTTTGAACGCGAGCCATAATTCAATTCGAGTGTTCTCCTTAAAGACATGTTAATTTATATGCCATACGTTGGTGCAATTTACTCGTTTATGCGTCTATAAAAACATTTGGAGGTATCCGTGCCGGGCCTCGACGTCAGCGTTAAACGCCATTGTTACTCGCGTTTCGAGTGTGTACATCAATCAATTCAATTCTGTAAAGGTAATGGCAGCACGTAACCAGTTTGGTATTCGTTAACTCGGAAAAACTGGCGGCCGACTGTCGATCGAGCTTAGGACAGTTTCGGTGTAGATACCATTTAAGTACCTTGAAATTTGTTTTAAAAAGAAGTCAATTGGATTTTTTTTAATATATACCAAGTTTTTAAGACTGATTAAAAAGTTTTTTTTTCATATTTCTAAATTGACATTTACTAAATTCGACCCGAACAGACACACGAGCGAGTTAATAAAAACATGGTAATAAAGTGTTTCATAAATTTTGATTATAGGTTAATAAATATTTGTTGATGACTTACACAATTTACACTATTTTTCTCTTATATAATATGTAAGGAATTATTATTATTTATTCATTAGTTCATGTGGAAACCATTTTCTCACTTTTTGAATCTTTCCCATAGTTTTTAAACGAATGGAGACGGCTTTCTGCGTCACAATCTTGGTCCTCGAGTTCTTGTTGAGTTTTTTTTTTATAGGATAAGGGTGACAAACGAGCACACAGTCCACCTGATGGTAAGTGGTTGCTGCGGCCCATAGACATCTACATATCCTCTATTACAATTCAAAATGTAGATGCGTTGTCACCCGTGAGGACCAAGATGCAATGCCTCATTTCCAGTAAAAAGGGCCTCCGGCCACCTGCAATCACCAAGCGAAACGCAGAGGTGAACCTCTACTTCACGCTGGTTTTCTGTGAGGTCGTGGTACCACCCCGGTTTTAGTCGGCCCATCCGTGCGACAACAAAAGCTGCCGCGTGGCTCTACCACTGTTTGAGTGTCATTTTCATCCAATAAGGCTTGCATTTCGTAGTCTGTGAACTTTTTCGGTGGTTTCCTAAGCTCTTCGTTTTTCGCGTCAAAACCACCACTTTTGAATTTTTTGAACCACTCGAAACACTGTGTTTTACCAAGAGCATGTTCACCGTAAGCTTCGACAAGCATTTAATGCGATTCAAATAATAACAGAAAACCAATGCTGTCCGCAAATCGTAGTTCGTGTGCACAAAACTTATATTATTATTATAGAAAAATATACCGGTGCATGGAACTTGGGTTGTTGTGTGAGCTTTAGGGGTAGATGATGATGCCATCTATAAAGAAAGTCCGGTTTCATATTTCTACACCTGTATATTAATTTTTTGTAGAAAATTAATTAAAAAAAGTAGTTTTTCTACCACATACGACTCGCTAAGAAAACTTGGGTTTAACAGTTACAGTTGACACAATATTATCTGTGTTTAGTGAAATTTTTTAAAAATTTTAAAAATTGATTATCATTAAAATTCCACTCTAAAGAAAAAGACCTTGTGAAACGAATACTTATTATTTATTAACTGAAAAATATTTATATATCAGTGAATAATTTATATCTCAAAATAATAACAATCTGTGGTTGCCAACCTGCCTGCCAAGGGCCGCAACTATTGCAAAATCCACTCTATGTGCCCTATATTCAGCGGTGGATTTTAGGCTGTAATAGATACAACAAAGATACAATACAGATCATTTATCATTAATATATAATATTAATAAAAGGATACATCGTGTTTATTGTTTTTTAGTTCAATTACATAGTTCAATTACATATAGTAGAGGCATACAGTTTTTGATCGTGAGATTTTAATATCTTGAATAATTATATCAAGTGATTTTCTATGTACATATGTATGTTAGATACACGAATATGACACATTTAAATAAAACTAGTTTTACGAATTTTACCGCGTATATTAACTTATTTTATATTTCCGACGTTTCGAGCATTTTACAGCACGCCAATTTATTACATCAAATTGCTTATACATTGTTGTGATTTGTATCGATCGGATCGGATACGGAGCGTTCAACGAAGGTTGCGTGGGTCGCCCGAGCGGCTTCCGCGAAACGTAGCGCCACTGCAGCGTCTTGCAGTTTCTGCGAATCGTTGCTTACTTGCAGTCTCCTGTTTTCTGCACCTTGCTAACACCCGTTCATTTCCGTGAAGCAGCAACCAGCTCGATCTCTATTGTCACACTCAAGTCACACGGTGCGCGTTCTAGTGTTGTAAATGATCTAGTTGAAGTGCTCTATGGCCCGTATTAGAAAACGTTACTCAGGTCAAGTGCACGTACTTGGGATCAGTCTTGAAGTTACGATGTTATAAATAAACATACTTCAAGTTGCAACTTAGGTTTACGTTATCAGCTGAGTGACGCACTGTTTATGACACGGAACTCTACTCTTATGTACGATAGGTGCGTGTACTGGAGATGCTAAAACCTAAGTGCAGGCGGTCCATGACTTTAGATCGTGATTCATCGTCATCATCATCATTACAGCCTTTCATAAGTCCACTGCTGAACATAGGCCTTCCCCAAGGAATGCCACAAAGCACGGTCCTGAGCCACCTGCATCCATCGACTTCCTGCATGTCTTACCAGGTCGTCACTCCATCTAGTGGGGGGTCGCCCTACACTTCGCCTACCGGTACGAGGCTGCCACTCGAGTACCTTTCTTCCCCATCGGTTGTCGGTTCTTCGAGCTATATGACCGGCCCATTGCCACTTCAGCTTACTAATCCGTTGGGCTATGTCGGTCACTCTGGTTCTACTGGGAATTTCTTGATTTCTAAGTTTATCATGCATAGAAACCTCGAGCTTAGCCCTCTCCATAGCTCGCTGAGCGACCTTGAGCTTCCTCATATGGCCAGTAGTGAAGGACCACGTCTCAGATCGGTAAGTCATCACTGGCAACACGCACTGGTTGTACAATTTCGTTTTTAAGTTTTGAGGTATGTCTAACGAGAAGATTTGTCGTAGTTTCCGAACGCTGCCCAGCCGAGTTGAATCCGTTGACTGACCTCTCGGTCGAAGTTGGACTTACCTAGTCGGACTTTTTGTCCCAGGTAAACATACTCGTCAACAACTTCGAGCTTAGTGTTCCCAACATCGTCATGGTAGTAGCGTAAATCATTAATTTTGATAAATTTTGTGTTAAATTAATTGTAAAGATGAAATAGAGTGCAATTACGATATTTTGCGGACTTCGCGAAATCATTTACTAAAAATTTATCTAAGAGATACCCCGAATCCTATTGAGTTACCTTCCTTTTGAGAGGAGTCATCGGTCTCCTTATTTTCCACTACAGTTCTATATTTTTTATAATATCAAGAAAGTATTCATTCTCACTCTTAGTTTTTTTTTTAGTATAAATTAAATTATAAGACAAGATCAGTGATATGAAGCCAAGAGTTTGAAATCACTACGATTTGAACAAGCTGATGTTGTTCGGTGTCGTTTCTTTTTTGACGTCGATGGTGTCGTGTCGTTTCTTTTGTTTCTCATTTGTATATATTGAGTTGAATAGTAAGCATTTAGGTTGTATTTGAACATAAATACACAACACTTTGAACAATTTAAGGCTTTCTCAAGTAGAAAACAACTCTATAACGTGAAATGTGATGAATGATATTCTAAACTTCGGTCAATGTTACGTAATTGTTCACGAGTTATAGAACACTATCCCTAAGTACAGCATCTTGAGGAGCTAATCTTGATGAGATACTGTTCTTATTTTATCTGATCTTAGGACGCTGAAATCGTAATGAGAGCGAAGCAAATGCAAAAGCAAATGTACTTATAATTAATTCCATGATATTTACTTCATAATTTAGTATAAAGTGTTAGCGGTCGATAAAGTATGACTTAAGGGTGGTGCCGCACCGTTGATCGAGTCGCGGCGACAATAACAAAAAGCGTGCGACATTCCGCGCATCCCGCGCCGCTCCCGCGTTTTGTGTTCAGACATTCGTCAACTTCAGGGAGCACTGCTCGGGAATCCTAAATGAGAACGAACTAAAACGGAATGTCGACTTAGATTATGGGCCCTCATTTTGACGTACCTTCTTGTTTGATGCAGATTTTTTTGTAAAGTTGTTTCGTGTATCCTAACGGTCAAATTTAACAAGCGTATATACGATCTGTTATTGGTGTCGAACTATTGAAATTTATGAGGACCAGTTCACTTGGATACCAGATGCAAAATTACGTGTCACTTCACATTTTGCGTTTCGCAAAAACTAAGACTAAATTGTAAGCGGCGCAGAGGGCGCGCAGCGTCATGCGCTCGGCATGCTGCTGCCCGACCAGACGTACGAGCGTTTCCAGCGGCCGGAACAGAAGTACGAGCGTTTTGAGCATCCGGAACCGCCGCTTGCTGCACTGCTGCGTGCGCACCGGGTGCGCCCCGACTTCTTCTGCACGTACCGGTCACAACCTAGCAGGTAATAATAATAATAATAAACTTTATTTTATACTGATAGATCGAGCGCAGTCAAGGATATTATTGGTCGACATTACCATTCCGTATGATGAGAACCTCGTGAAAGTGGAAACCGATAAGCGAACAAAATATCTGGACCTGGTTCACGTGGTGACCGACCTGTCTGGTCTGCCGACCGAAATAATCCCTACTCGTCTCTGCAAACGAACTAATCCCGGTCAACCTGTCGGGTCATCTGACGCAACTGAGACTCCGTGACGGACCGCTCCGTGCTCAAAACTCAGATGCAGAAGGCGGTGCTGCCGGTGCATCGTACACCGGCTTCTTTTCCTTTCCAGCTAACCCTCGGCCGTTTGGTCTCCCCTGCCGAGGGCTTCAATCTAGTTAGTTGTTTTTTTATATTTATTTATTAATTCTACTAAGTATATTTAATAATCTTGTATTGATGCCCTAATATAAGCTTTATATTACAACCACTTTACTGTAGTGTAGCCCCCACGGCAATATATATTAGCGTTAATGTAGAGTAAGCAGAGGTGTAATTAAAGTGCTAGTACCAACAACACGTGTCTATTCATGTAACACCTTTCCGACATTACATTACAATGTGGATACACTTCGCTATATACCAAATATACAAAATAGTATTACATGTGGTTGTTTTTAGTTCATTAACAGGAGACGTAGTTTCACCTGTGACACTCAGGTTCGGCTTGTATTGTTTTTATAGGATAAGGCTGACCAACGAGCTCACAGTCCACCTGATGGTAAGTGGTTGCTGTGGCCCATAGACATCTACATCTATCCTCGTTTGCGAATCAAAATGCAGATGCGTTGTCACCCGTGAGGACTAAGATAGAATGCCTCATTTCCAGTAAAAAGGGCCTCCGGCCACCTGCACTCACCAAGCGAAACGCAGAGGTAAACATCTACTTCACGCTGGTATTCTGTGAGGTCGTGTTACCACCCCAGTTCGAGCCGGCCCATCCGTGCGACAGCAAAAGTTGCCGCGTGGCTCTACCACTGTTAAACTGTGTTGTATTGTGAGTGTCGTCAATTTGCCAATTTTTTTTTTAGTTATACTAATTAATAGGTAGGTACCGTTATTGCGAAATGCAAAGATTAAAGGGAAAGACGTAAATTCATACACCAAATTACTAAACCAATATCTTTACACTACAATACAAAATAAAAATAAAATAAAAAAGTGAAGGAATCAATGGCGTTGAGTTAATTTGATTTTATAGCCGAGCCGAGGCCGATAAATCGATGTTATAGGATTTTTTACAACACAATGAATTAAGGCACTTGTAATTAAAATAAGTGTTAGTTTAAAATAAGGAGTAAGGATTCAGGTATATGTGGCAGAGTCAAACTACAGCTATATTATGGTTGTAGCACGAATGGGTCGGCTTGATCGGAGTAGGATCGCGTTCTCACAGAATACTAGCGTAAAGTGGCAGTTTAATGCTGCTGTGTTTCGTTTGGTGAGTGTAGAGAACCGGACACCTTTTTTGACTGGAAACGAGGCATTCCATCTCAGTTCTCAGCGTTGACATCGCATCTGCATTTGGATATCCTAAGACCTAGGCATCCACTTAAATTAGGTAGACTGTGTGCTCATTTGGCAGCTTTTTTATTCTATAAAAAAGGTGGTTATTTAATTCAAAAATAATAATACGTACGCGGGCACGCCCATGCTCGTGTGTGTGTGCACGTGTGCGTGTGTGCACGTATGCGCGCGTGTGTGTATTGTTAATTATGTGTATATTGGTGTTTGTGGTGAACAGATCGTCGTCAGCGGAGGCAGCAGCGGCGACGTCAATCGCAACGAAGGGCGGGCGGCGAAGACGCGTCCGCCGCAGCAGTGGTCAAGGTAAGCAATCATTATCAATCAGCAATCTTGCTAATCTCAGTCCTCAGGGGTGGCAATACATCTGCATTCTGATTCTTTATCGAGTACAGATGTAAATGTCTAGGAACCATAACAGCTACTAACCATCAGGTGGACTGTGTTCGTTTGTTAACCTTATTATGTCAAAAAAATTAACACAGAATCAATTACAACGTAAGTTGTCTTTGACTGAATTCTCATTATCGTTTGTGACGGACGATGACGTGACAAGTTAAAAGGCATGTCATCAGTGTGACGTGATTATAAGCTCAGATGTGGCCAATGGAGCAGAACGACTGGTCATCCTCATGAGGCGCCGCGACGTATCGTAAGCCTTCAATCACCGACAGAGCGCTACGCGCAATGGCGCTTTTTCTAACTTTCCAAAACTTGTCCTCACTAAACCGGACGTTCACTTCTGTTAGTGTCTTTTCTATTCAATATTTCTGTCAAGTAACGATCACGTCGACGTAGCTCTAATTATATTTAAAGAGCGTGGCCTTTATCCAAACACACTTATGTTCTACACGTAAGCTCGTAAGTCTTTTTTTTTTCGTTAATTTCTGTTTAAATATCTTAAGCCGATCAAACGTCGCCATTTTTGTATAATAAGTGACTTAAAAATAAAACATTATCTTTGTGAATCTGTATTGATTGATTAGAATTGCGATAATTTTGTCATTAAGCTGTGGCAACATAAAATTTCGTATTTATAAAAATCGCAGTATTTTACTTATTTTAGACTTTCCAGAATAGCAGTGTTACTTCGAGCCGTGAAGGAGAGGCTGTATGAGAACCGTAACAGGCGATAGAAAGAAATAAAACAAGAGCAGTAGTCTTTTTTTCATTTATTCTTAGAAAGAGTGTTACATTATTTACATTTTAAATTTTGCCAAACTGTAAGCCAGTTTGTCGGCAATGCAACAGTTTATCGTTTCACACTCCTTAATAACAATATTAGTTACTTATAAATACTTAAATTAACACATACATAATTAAAGAAACATTCACTACTAAGGACACAACGACAGGTAATGTTTCCTTATGATGGTTTTGAGCTGCGACTTAGTTACGCTTTCGTCATAAATATCCGCCACCTCATTACACAAGGTCGAAGTTATCCATTGCCTTGTACGTCGTCCAAAGTAATTTTTAACCCTAGGTATGAGATATTTCCTCCTTTGTGTAACTTGGCGCTTCGGCATTATATGTCTTAGGTTTCTTAAATGTTACAATATCATACTGTTCTAATATGATGATGGATTTTACTTTCTTGTATAAGGGAAGAATTTTGCAAATTTTAAATAGCATTTCATAATTTTTATCTATAGCATTTTTGGTTTTAGGATCAACTAATTAATAAATATCTTTAAGAATCTTATCTGTATAGATTTTATTTTGTTAAGATAAGTAGTATTTACTTATTTAAATAATGTTTTTTTAAGTTGCTAACCAGCCAGTAACAACCAAACGTATATCCCTCTATTATGCAATTTATGTGAGAGGCCTACGTTAGGAGTGTACTTTTGATAGACTGTAATGATGATGAAGAAGTTTTAACGACTACTTCCTAGCAAACGAGCTCAAGTAAACGAGCATTTCGTAGCCAGGTCGAGTATCTACAATTGTTAATTCTAATAAAAAAACCTATAAAAATTAATGAAATCAACGTTAAGTCATATGAAGCGTTGAGTTTTATCATTCCCGTTCATTTTTATAGCTTTATTTTAGCGTTTACGATTTTACAAAGAGAATCACGATTTTTTCCCTGGGAATGAGGTGATCGCTACTATGGTGTTTCTAAATGTTTTCATACTTATGTGTATAGAATATTACATTGTAATTTTTTACATTGTAAGTTCTTCTGGGTTTCTTGTTGGTTCTTCTCAAGACAGTGATTTTTTCCGAACCAGTGGTAAAGCTTAAATGATTTTCAATAAGTATTCTTGACGCTTGGCGATTAAACTCGAATCAAACTGGAGACAAGCACTCAGCTTATTCCATTTGAGAATAAACCTCTTGTAAACAGTCTTTTCCATATTAATTAATTTTTTTTTTATAAAAGACAGACAAAAAAGGCTCGCCTGTTTTTAAAAATGTTAAAGATGAATCTACTCAGAATAAATCATAAGATATGTGGATGGTGGAATAATAGATTTTATGTTTTTTAAACAAAATTTCTTTTTGGTAGCTGCCACGCGGCGCGCATTTGCTTTGTTACGTCAAGGTGATCTCAGCCGTTATAACCATAAGCGAGTGTCGTTAACGTTAGCACCTCGTACCTGCCTTTCAGTGTGTGAAACAGGTTGTTTACATTTTGTTAATTCAAATTAAGAATTGCCAGCCAGAAAAAAAACACGTGACAAAACAGATCCGTCTTATTATAAAAAGTAATTTAATAAAACTACTTTTATGCATTCATCGCGTTTAATTAACTTGTTTTTTATTCATTCCCGACGTTTCGGGTACTTTACAGCACCCATGGTCACGGGGGACTGAGGTGATTGACGTCCCGATGTCAAAGTTAAACCGGAGTACCTTCAGCTTTTTAAATTATTAATTTTGGTCCGATCTACGCAGAATGAACACACTGTGTCATGAAGTCTTGCAGTGGTATGCTTGGGTTTAGTTTTAATTTTATTAATTACAGGATCCAGGAGGAGTGGTACCCAGCCTCCCTCTTTATTGAAATTAGGATGTTTTTAACTTCAATAGCCTCACGTATCATCCTTGGCAGGAATCGATTATTGAATCGATTTATTTATACGTGTTAGAGCCATGCTGCCGCTATATTAGTAGTATAGTTGTAGCACGAATGGGTCGACTCGACAGGGGAAGGACCACGCTCTCACATAATACCAGCGTAAAGTAGCAGTTAAGCACTGCTATCACATTGAGCAATGCAAACATTGGTAGTTTTAATCTTTAATTTGTTTGTAACAACCCTAAAAACTATACGTTATTTTAATTCACATGACAAACCAATCCGTGGAGCGCGGTCTGTGCTTACATGGACACGGGTATCATCTAGCCATAAATCGGATTATTGCAAAGATCAGTTAAATCAATAACTAGTCAACAATTAATGTAGAGCATCTACGCGGGGTTCCACTTGCAATAAACCAGCTATAAGTGACATCAGGAATGGAAACAGGTATAAAAGAAGTAAATAGTAAAAGTTAAGTAATTCGAAACTAATATAGAGTCCCTTATGATGACGTAATGTACTCTAGACCGAAATTCGGTCACGGCGGTCATTCTCAACGGAGACAAGCACAAGACAGGATTATAGTGCACGAGTGGGAGTGCAAGCACAGGTGAATTCTCTCTTTCCTCACTCACATCACACGTGGTAGAGCCATGCTGCAGCTATATTAATAGTATAGTGGTAGCACGAATGGGTCGGCTCGACCGGGGAAGGAACACACACTCACAAGAATACCAGCGTAAAATAGCAGCTTAATGCTGCTTTGTTTCGTATGGTGAGTGTAGAGAACCGGAGATCCTTTTTACTGGAAAAGAGGCATTCGATCTTAGTCCTCACGGGTGACAACGCATCTGCATTTTGATTCGCAAACGAGGATAGATGTAGATGTCTATGGGCCACAGCAACCTCTTACCATCAGGTGGACTGTGGGCTCGTTTGTCACCCTATCCTATAAAAAAAATCAATAAATAACAAGTTAATTAAACGTGATAGAATCCGTAAAAGTAGTTTATTTAATGTGTAGTGTTCGCGTAAATATAAGAAATCATTATAAAAAGTAATTATTGAAATGAAGTGTTGCATTGTCCGACGAAAAATACACGACAAAACAAAATTCATGTTATTACAAAAAGTAGTTTGTAATTAGTGTCAGGTTTAAGCTATAATTAGGACCGTGCTTTGTGGCGTTCCTTGGATGATCCAATCATCTAATCAAGAACAAAATCTAAAGTTCCAATGATGACGATGATGATTAAGCTATAATTGATTTCAATGACGAATTTATTCAGAAATATTACAATTAAATATAAAGCATGGAATTAGACAGCCAGTGTTAAATTTCTAAGGGACTTATTACGTTAGAAAGACTCTGTTTAACAGTATTTTAAGGCAGAAACTATCAATTAACCGCGTTTTGTAATGAGACGAAATTACTTAAGTATTGGTAACTGGAGTGTTTTGAGTTCCTACACTGAGGGATTAATAACGGCTGCTGCGGTAAATACAACTTTATTAATAAACTTTTACTATTTAACAACAATACAATTTACAATACCGTGTAGTGGCGGTGTAAGAATATCCACTACCCCATATCTGAGAGTGGCGTTAAGTGGGGATAGAAGTTAATAAATCAGGAGATGGGTTACAGCGTCTTCCTTATAACTCACCAGCCCACCTGCCAAGCGTGCAAGTGGCAAGTATGGTAAATATCCTCCTAGGACTTTTGGAAGGCTGCAACGGTAACAGACTTAACTGCAATATTATGTGCATCACTTACACCCAGAACATAATTTTGTGCTGAGCCTCGATTGTGCCATATGACGTAATTACGCTGGTATTTTGTGAGAGTGTCACACTTTTCTGGTAGAACCAACTTATTCGTGCTGCAGCTGTACGCTGTAGTTCTACTACGTGATAAAACATCAATTTCTTTCTGTTCTACCTTAGTACAATGCTCTGTCCCAATTGCTGATCATTCTATCGTTCGCCACTTTCTTCACCTTTTTGTACGGTATGTCGTTTACCTTTTCTATTTGTATAAAATAACTTTACTTTAGAATTTTAGTTATAATAACATCAAAATAATAAAGAAATATCATTATTTATCTTTTTTTCCGCGTACGAGCTCTTTGTGGAATAGCTTACCTCCGGCGATTTTTCCGCACCGATACAATTTAAGGACCTTCAAGTAAAGAGCTTACTCCTTTTTAAAAGGCCGGCAACGCATCTGCAATTCCCCTGGTGTTACACTTGTTCATGGGCGGCGGTAGACACTTACCATCCGGTGAGCCGTATGCTCGTTTGCCCCCTCTCCTATAAAAAAAAATAATTATTATTTTTGAGGACTGAAAGGGAACTTCTTAACACCAGTCGATGGTTAATTCGTCATACTTTTCAATCATTCCGTTTCCAAGTCTCAGACTTGTAAAATGTCCGCCAGATTCAATAAAGTTTAACAGTAATTTGATAAGTTTAAGTAATAAGATATTAATTTATAGTTCTAATGGCAATTTTTTTTATAAACACTCCAAAGTCGGAGACTCGTGTAAAAGTATGAATGTTCAAACGTTTTGGCACTCTACACACGGACCTTCTTTGAATGACAGTAGTATTGGCGTCTATAGACCTCAAAACGTGGAGATATATTGAAATTTCAACTTTAAAACATCGAAATCATTACAATTTATAATAATTTTGTACGTTGTAGAGCTAAGCTGCAGATTTATTATGTTGTAGTGCGAATGGTGTGGCTCGACCGGGATAGAAATCAATATACAAATGCGTTGTCACCCTTGAGGACTAAGATGGAAAATCTCGTTTCCAGTAAAAAAGATCTCCGATTCTCTACACACACCATACGATACACGCTGCTATTTTAGTTTTATTTAGTTAGTTTATTTTATTCTGCTGGTGTTCTGTGAGAGCGTGGTCCTACCTCGGTCGAGCCGAACCATTTGTGTCACAACCATAATATAGCTGCAGCGTGACTCTACCACGTAAGAAATTTAATAACTTAAACACTTTCTGCTGTCAAAATTCTAAGAAAACCTACAGATAAACATCCCCCGTGCGAGATGTAATTGGCGATTGCAGCGCACATGCGACGTATAGACGCGCACGAGTGTTGCACCCAGCGAGATGGCCAAGATAGCATCTCGCAGCCACCCAACCGAACGTCCGCACTACGCTTTAATAAGCTGACGTTCGCGTACTAGGCGCGGATCATTTAGGCGTATAATGTTGATGTTAAAGGATACCACCTGTGTTGTTTTTGTTAACTATATCTGATTATGCGATAAGGTAATAAGGATATATTTTACTTTTTATTCAGTCACGTCTCGTATTTGTATCTAGTTAAGCAAAATACAATTTTAAAAGAATCAGGCGTGACTTTGTGGAAATCTATTATATTAGAGATGTTAAAAATTAACTAAGATCCGCGTAATTAAAAAAAACTATGTATTTTACCTAATATGAGCACCTCCCGCCTTACCCCAATTGCGTGCACCATAGCAGTCACCAATAATCCCATTACCACTACACTAGAAAAGACACACCACCCTTGATAATATGACACGTGTTTCGCCTCAAAACCAGGCATCCTCAGGTGAAGTAGACTCTGCGATGGCTGACCGCTAAGTCACCTTAACCAGCCACCACAGTCTACTTCGCATGGGGAGGAACATTGAGGAAAGGCGGGGAGGGGGAGGGGGGGGGGGGGTGTTTGCTTCAAACTATGTAAGGCACATCATTTTATTGTATTTCGCGGATCTTAGTTAATTAATTTTTAACATCTTCATTATAAAATATTATGGAATTCGCCAAATATTTCGAGATGGGTTCGAATCCCGCACGGAACAAATATTTGTATGACCTACAAATAATTGTTCCGGGTCTGGATGTTTGTCCTCGTGCAATCTATGTTTGTAAACTGCCTCCACGATACAGGAGAAAATCCTAGTGTGAGGTAACGTTTTTAAAAAGAAAAAGAATATATAATCGCTGAAGTATTAATTCACTCTATAATTTTCTTTTTTTTTTTGTGAAAAACAGCGGTTTATGGATATATTTCACTTTGCTGACGCTCTGATTTCTTCACGTTTTGAACGTTGAGTCATTCCTTAGACAGAGGAAGTCAGGAAGCTTGACGGCTCCGTGGCGCAGTGGATTAGCAATGAGTTGCAGCGCTGGCGGTCGCGGGTTCGAATCCCGCACGGAACAAGTATTTGTATAGCCTACAAATAATTTTTCCGGATCTGGATGTTTGTCCTTGTGCAATTTATGTTTGTAAACTGCCTCCACGATACAGGAGAAATCCTAGTGTGGGGTGATGTTTTTTAAAAATAGAAAAAAAAAATAGAATAGAGCTCTTTTTATACTAGGTGGTAGGACTCCTCATCTTAATATTATTGCATGCCTTAAGCGCAAAGCGTGTAGGTATGTTCTACTAGCGCCTAAAAATCAAGATACCGACGTTGGTCGCATGAAATCGTACCTAACAATCATATTGAACATATAAATGATATAAAAATCACATTGTCAGAAAGATAAATGACTGATGAACTTATTAACTTTTTTTTTAAATCGACTAATTGCTATTTTTCCATAAAAAGTTATTGGCTAGTGATGTAGATTTATCAAGTCCGCATGGAGAGGTATAAATGATAACTTTTGAAAATATCAATTGTTTAACTCAATTTATTTTTAATTTTTCTTCATCTTTCATGTAAATGGGAATGTAAATGGCAGTTTAATTTTGTTTTGTTTAGTTATAATAAACTTTTTTCGTTGGAGAAATCCTGAAATATTGGGTGTTTGAGCAGCCTTGTAATAATTTATTTTACTAAATACACTCCGAGCGCGGCCGCCTCTGTGAGTGGGTTATTGTATCGTTGGCTTAAAGCAGCGGTAATAGACAGCAAAACTCGGTCGAATCGATCGCTGTAGAAATACCAAACATTCCACAAACCAAATTTGATACATACATACTTGACCAAGGTTAATATTTTTATAATTACAGATTTTTATTACAATAATTTGATACGTATAAATATACTTTATACGTATCGGCAGGCGAAGTGTAAAGCATCCCCCCCACTAGATGGAGTGGCGACCTAGTAAGACATGCAGGAAGTCAATGAATGCAGGTGGCTCGTGGCATTCCTTGGGGGAGGCCTGTGTTCAGCAGTGGATTTGTAAAGGGCTGTAATAATAATGATGATGATGATACACCTTGAACTCTATTATGTGATCTGAAGATGTACTTCGGTATCTGCTACTAGATCTCCTCAACGAGTAGAACTAGGCGTGCCAAGATTGACCTCGTTTTATTAGTTATGATGAAACCTTACCTCCGGACTTGATAGAGTGACGTGAAGGTGTACTTCGGTAAATGCTACTGGAACTCCTCAAAGAGAAGAACTAGGTGTCCCGAATTTGGGCTCGTCTTGTTAGTTATGAATAGACCTTACCTCCAGATTTGATGTATTGACTTGAAAGTGTACTTCGGTGACTGTTATTGGAACTCTTGACGAATAGAACTATAATATAATTTGTTTTTCATTTTTTTACGACCATATGAGCATTATAAGTCGTGCACTTTTGGAATTTCCAACCTTTTTTTTTTAAATTGAATTTTGACATAAAAACATCGGAAAATAGGAAGTATAGTAATAATTATAAGGTTTTTAGTGAAAACTGTGTGTAATTAAACTACACCACTCACCTTTGATTTACTGACAATATAGTTCTTATGGCAGAACCGCTGGAGTACCTAAGCGCTATGCTCAATGACTTCAATAGTATCTCCCAATGGATAGGCCTTATGATGAACATGGACAAAACAAAGATCATATATAACGTCCATGTCCCACCTATGTTGACAATTGTTGGGAGCACTAAGCTCGAAGTTGTTGACGAATATGTTTACCTGGGACAAATAGTTCGACTAGGTAAGTCCAACGTTGACGGGCAGCGTTCGGGAAATTACGGCACATCTTCTCGTCAGGTATACCTCAAAATTTGAAAACGAGATTGTTGAATGTAGTGTATTGATGACCTATAGAACTGAGACGTGGTCTGCTGCTGCTGGCCATATGAGGAAGTTCAGAGTCGCTCAGAGAGCTATGGAGAGGGCTATGCTCAGACCAGAGTAACCGACATAGCCCAACGGATTAGTAAGCTGAAGTGGCAATGGCCCGGTCATATAGCTCGAAGAACCGACAACCGATGGGGAAAAAAGGTTCTCGATTGGCGGCCTCGTACCGGCGGACGAAGTGTAGGCCGTCCCCCCACTAGATGGAGTGACGGCCTGGTAAGACATGCAGGTAAGACAAGTCGATGCAGGTGGCTCAAGACCATGCTTTGTGGAATTCTTTGGGGGAGGCCTATGTTCAGCTGTGAACTTTTGAATTTGCTACAATGATGATGATGATGATGATGTATGTACCTTTGCCAGTGTCAAGTGTAAAAAATATTTTCTTATAATAATTTGTTTAAAACTTCTTCAATAATAATGTTGATGGATCACATTGTAAAGTTTTAAGGAGATTTTGACGGCAGCTTGAGCCAGCAGACAGTGATGACGATAGTATCTCATGACGCTCAAGCAGACACATTATCTTGGGGTTCACATCACAAAAATACGGAGTACCTTATAATATAATTAATTAATTAAATTAAATTAGAGATTAACAGTGGTAGAGTCACGCGGCAGCTTTTGCTGTCGCACGGATGGGCTGGCTCGAACCGGGGTGGTACCACGACCTCACAGAAAACCAGCGTGAAGTAGAGGTTTACCTCTGCGTTTCGCTTGGTGAGTGCAGGTGGCCGGAGGCCCTTTTTACTGGAAATGAGGCATTCCATCTTAGCCCTCACGGGTGACAACGCATCTACATTTTGATTTGTAATAGAGAATAGATGTAGATGTCTATGGGCCGCAGCAACCACTTACCATCAGGTAGACTGTGTGCTCGTTTGTCACCCTTATCCTATAAAAAAAATCATATTGTCTAAATTGTAAAAAATTTGTTTGTTTTTTCATTCTTGTGAAAACATACAATAGGAGTGAAGCTCTTTATAAAAAGTATAAAAGCAATGGAGAGATCGAGAATTGATGCTACTGTAACGGTGAGCTATTTAAAAAATTTATGAGCTTAGGTTCAAGCATTTAATTATCTACCATTAACGCCCCGCAATGTAAAGAATGTCTCGATGGATTACGTTAATGTTGCGGTCAATAAATGTAATTGATTATCAGTGTTGCCAGAGTCCGCCTACTCACTTCAGCGTAATGCGAATGTTTGTTTAAAAATAAATAAATTAACTAGACAAGGTATTATCTTATGTTGCAGCCATCGTAAGATATAGTATGTATATATATATATAGTAGTAGTAGCGATGAAATGCGAAGAAGTCCGTTCACACGCAAAATACAACACTAAACGTTCATTTATTTGTAAAACTAGCCGTCTCACCGACTTCGCCCGCGTGAAATTTATTGCGATTGGATTTCCTGGGTTTTAATATGTTTGCGCGGAATCCTAATTATTTTTCTAAAATAAAAGTAGCCTAAGTTACTCCTTATAACATCAGCTAGTCAGCAAAAGTTCCGTCAAAATCGCTCCAGCCATTTTAAAAATTGTTTTTTTTTGTTATTAGTACCGTATATACTTTCATATGCATTTAGTAAAAAGCTGTTATTTTGACAATACAAACAGACACTTCAATTTTATTTATTTGTACAGATAAACAATCATATATTTTAGTTATTAGTGTGACAGTAATAAAGTTTGTCAAAGTGTGTACTCTTTGTGATGTATACCTTAAGTTAAAATTTAACGGAATCATCAAAAATCAAGTGCGTTGTGATGCCTGAGGACTAAAATGAAATACTTAACAGCCTGTCATTACACTGCAATTTATACTTCTTCCTTCTTCTGCCTCGTCGTCTAGTGGCCGTAACCGCGTTTTCCAATCATGAGGTCCCGGGTTTGAATCCCGGGTCAGGCCAAAACCAGTTATTGGGTTTCTCTGTCACGAAATTCTCAGTAGCAACCCGGAGTCAGGATGTTGGCGGTGTTTCACCCCCTTAGTGAATTTTTCGGGTCGAAAAAAATTAAAAGAATAAAATATTGTAGCATACACATTTTTGTCACTTTCACTTTAAAATTTGTGTGAAACGGTAGATTTCGACTCTACAAACATACTATTCAATATAAATATAAATATAACGGACTAAAATGTATAAAATTATTTCTCCTAGCTCCATACACATTATCCCCACAAAGGTTATCCTTTAAAATTTGTAATTGTGATTTTTTTATAGTTGTTTTTTTTAGTATGGGCTAGAGAGAAATAATTAAAAACGTGGTTTATAATAATATAAACTCTTATCTGAATGTCTTTTTGTTTGCCTGTCAGACATTTCCGAACTATGTTCGAAGACTATAAACAAAAGTAAATCTCTCACTCATAGGGAAGTTAGTTAAAAATTGGTTGCAAGATTTTTACTGAATAAAAGAACTGCTTTTGGACTCAAGTTATTCTTAGTATTGCATTTTATCACTGTTAATTGGATGTAGTTACGCAATAAGGATCCAGCCCACAAAAAGCTAATTTTGGGATATTGCTGTGTGGATGTTTGGTCCGGTATTCAGTGCTAATGGCTTGCTTCAATTTGTTTGTTATTTTACTGTGTATTACTTACTTATAAAGTTTAACTGCGACGGCTCCGTGGCGCAATGGTTTGGCAATGAGTTGCAGCACTGTCGGCCGTGGGTTCGAATCCCTAAATATTATAGTATAGTATAGTAGTATAAATATTTGCTCCGGGTCTGGATAGTTTTTTTTATAGGATAAGGGTGACAAACGAGCACACAGTCCACCTGATGGTAAGTGGTTGCTGCGGCCCATAGACATCTACATCGATCCTCTGTTACAGATCAAAATGCAGATGCGTTTTCACCCGTGAGGACTAGGATGGAATGCCTCATTTCCAGTAAAAAGGGCCTCAGGCCACCTGCACTCACCAAGCGAAACACAAAGGTAAACCTCTACTTCACGCTGGTATTCTGTGAGGTCGTGGTACCACCCCGGTTCAAGCCGGCCCATCCATGCGACAGCAAAAGCTGCCGCCTGGCTCTACCACTGTTAATTATTTTTTCATTTATTTAATATTTAAGATATGACTTGTTTTCTACTCGAGTTGGTTGTCGTTTATGTTAACAAATCAATTTCTATTTTCTATAAGCTATAAATTAATAATATGCTCATTATTGAATAAAACTAATTTTACGAATTTTATCACATTTAATTTAATTTATTTAACTTATTTTTATTTTTTACGTGGTAGAGCCACGTTGCAGCTATTATGTATGTATTATGGTTGTAGTAAGAATGGGTCGACTTTACCGGGGTGAAATAGCAACTTAATGCTGCTGTGTTTTGTATAGTGAGTGTAGAAAACCGGAGACCCTTTTTGCTCGAAATTAGGCATTCTATTTTAGTCCTCAGGGGCGACAACGTACCTACATTTTGCTTATTAATTGAGGATACATGTAGATACAGCATCCACTTATCATCAGGTGCACTGTGTGCGCATTTGTTAACCTTATCCTATAAAAAGAAATATTTCCCAACGTTTTTCCGACCATAGAATAAAAAGTAAGTTAAATTAAACGCGATAAAATCCGTAACATTAGTTTTATTTAATGTCGAGTATTCGTTTAAATATGTATAAGAAATAATAATATGCTTATAAGTTATGGTCCCATAAACCATAAATAATTGCATCTACTTAATAATTCTGATAACAATACGAGATTTAAAACCTAAATGAACCAAAACCGAGTGTGTAAATATTACCTTAAAACGGGTTAATTACACAATTATCGGCCAACGACGGACGTCTTCATTTGATCTAATTTATTGCAAACGTCGGCGGCGGATTTCATTAAAATTCAGAAGCACTCGGATAGCGAGAGACACGCAGACCGTGCGGCCTAATGCATTAAAGGCAGATTTCCAATCAATCAAGGCATTAAGTACCTTCATATAATTTACCATATATCCGATATATGTACGGATCAGTCTCTTTGCTCAACGCCCTTAGGCCAGTCTTGTTGACACCGTCCTGTCTATCAACTTTGACTTTAGATGTGCTGTACTCGCTGTGTACTGATGCTGTAAGAGAATTCACTACCCCATATTATCCCGTGGGTGCTGTAAGAGGCAACGGAGGGAAACTGAATCAGAGAATGGGCAGCAGCACCTTTCATATAAGAACTATAAATAATACAAACTGCGGTTGACAACTCGTCTGCCATGTGTGGCCAAAATGGCGAATTTCCCTGTTTTCTTTTTATAGGAGAGGGGGCAAACGAGCATGCGGCTCACCTGATGATAAGTAACTACCACCGCCCATGAACAACCGCAACACCAAGGGAATTGCAGATGCGTTGCCGGCCTTTTAAAAAGGAGTAGGCTCTTCTCTTGAAGGTCCCTAAGTCGTATCGGTCCGGAAAAGTCGCTGGTGGTAATCGATTCCACAAGGAAGTTGTGCGAGGAAGAAAACGTCTTCTAAATCGCACAGTGGTGGACCGCCAATCATCCAGGTGGTATGTATGGTATCGCAAGTTTTGTCACGATGTGCGATGGTGAAATTGAGCGGCTGGAATTAGTCCGAACAATTCCTCAGAGCACTCCCCGTGGTAAATGCGATAAAATACGCAAAGAGATGCAACATCTCTATGCAGTACCAGTGTATCGAGCCGATCAGAAAGAACTCGGTCGTCGACGATTTGAACCGCTCTGTGTGTGTGCATATGTTCAGCATTGGACTTCGATAGCATATAAAACGATAAAAACAGATAACCTTAAACATAGCAACTATTTTACGTCAAATAAAAAAAAAACAATATAAAACAAAAAAAAAACTAGGGAACCATTTTCTATAGAAACCTTTGCAACAAAACGATTAATTCGACACTGGGTAGAGTACTGCAATAGATACACTTTTTTATGTAAGATGGGACAAACGAGCATGCACCTGAGTAAGTAAGTGGTAAGTGACTACTGGCAATGGACAACTGCAACATCAAGGGATTGCAATTCCACAAAGAAGTTGTGAGAAGTAGAAAACTTCTAGAGCCATGTCGAAACGAGGCATTCCATCTTTTTAAAATAGTATAGGATGACAAACGAGCACACAGTCTACCTGATGGTAAGTGGTTGCTGTAGCCCATAGACATCTAAATCATAAAAAGACATCTTTGCGAATCAAAATGCAGATGCGTTGCCACCCGTGAGCACTAAGGTGGAATGCCTCTTTTCCAGTAAAAAGGGTCTCCGGTTCTCTACACTCACTATATACGAAACACATCAGTGTTAAGCTGCTATTAGACGTTGGTATTCTGTGAGAGCGTGGTCCTTCCCCGGTCGAGCCGATCCATTCGTGCTACAACTATACTATTAATATAACTGCAGCATGGCTCTACCACATATGCATGGCTCTACCACGTATATCTTAGTCCTCAGGGGTGCAAACGCATCTGCATTTTGATTCTTTATCAAGGATTGATGTAAATGTCTATGGGCCACAGTATCCCCTTCCTATCAAGTGCACTATGTGCTCGTTTGTTGCTCTTTAACATAAAAAAAAATACCCGGTGGTTTGATATTAAATACCTAAATCGGCGACCGAGCGCAGACGTCAAGACTTCTGGTACTGTGCTGCAATAGATACATTTGTTTTATATAATAGGGGGGAAACGAGTATGTGGCTCGCCTGATGCTGAGTGACTCCCACCGCCCATGAACAAGTGCAAAACCAAGAGAATTGCAAGTGCGTTACTGGCCTTTCCAAAAAGAGTAATTTTTTTAATATCGATGCCACAAAGAAATTGTGAGAGGAAGAAAACTTCTAGACCTAGATATGTCCTTACTGTTATGGTTTAAGAAGAAGTATTTTGTTTTTATTTGTTTCAAAAATGTCCTGGTTAAGTCGCAAGATATGATGGGGAACCTATTATGAGTGATAAGTCTCATCGCGACAGTCGGCGCGGACATTAGCCTTATCCGCGAAATTGATAAGAAAATTATTCGCGGCTGGCTTCTAGCGCATCGCTGTTGCGTCCGTGAGCTGCATAATCAATCTATTAAGGGAATAGATTAGGATGGAATACATCAATATATGAGTATTAAGAATTCTTTGTGGAAATCGATTTTGTCATGACTCGCTTTTATGGTCAGTAGAACGGGTGAGTCGTAAGCCCCGAGTTGGAATACGACATGCTTTTCGAGTCTGTTTTTTTTGTAGTCTATGTTTCCCGTGTAAAATATTGAAACCTTATTATCAATTTTAATTTTATCAAGTCAATTTTAACAACTTTTTTTGCAACTAACGTCCCGCCCGGGTTCGCCTGGATAATAATGTGGCGTTATTTAGATTTAAGATATCACAGACAATTAATTTGATCAATCAAAAAATCCTCAAGGTTTTTGATTAAAATATAGCCTAGGTCCCCCTCCCTCCTCGCATTGCTCTCTATCTGTTCGTATAATTTACGTTCGTTATAAAGTTATATCACAATCGGTTTCGCCATTTCGATGATAAGCCTGAACAGACAGACAGACCTCAAAATTAAAAATGGTTTATAAATGTCTTAATAGCATGCAAATTACCTCTGAGCTTCAGTGAGAAATCAGTTATGTTAATATTATAGACAGACACTTCATATTTATTCATATTATGTATATACATACATACATATAATCACGCCTCTTTCCTGTAGGGGTAAGCAGAGACCACTTCTTTTTAGTTGCTAAAATCCTTACATACTTGTTTCGCACTTTCATTATTCCCTTCATACATGCTCTACGGTTTAGGGTACTCTTGCCCTGGTCTTTTTTCAAGACGTCCCTGATTTGATCTCGAAACGCCCGCCTAGGTCTACCCCTACCAACACTTTCATTCACACTCGCCTTATACACCTTTTTCGTCAATCGTTCTTCATTCATTCTCTCGACATGGCCAAACCATCTCAGCATACCTTTCTCAATTTTTGTCACTACACCTTCTTTCAGACCACAACGTTTCCTTATCTCATTATATCTTATCCTGTCACTCAGTTTAACTCCTATCATACTTCTAAACGCTCTCATCTCAATTGCATTTATTCTGCTTTCATGTTTCTTCTGCCATACCCAACTTTTACTTACGTACATGAGTGTCGGAACCAACACCCCCTCATGCACAGCCAAACGAGCTTTGTTAATTTTTATTATTATTATTATATTTTAAATTTATTTAAAACATAAAAATATTTTATGTTTCAAATAAATAAATTGACTTGGCAATCGCACTAAACAATTTAATTTAATATAATATGTATTACTTGAGAGATACATTGTGTTTTCATGCGATGGCCAAGTCAATCTATTTATTTAAAATAAAAAAGATTTTAGTATTGATATGTCCACTATAAGATGTTGTTAGGTTAGCTAATTACGTAATAACTTAAGACAGAAGGACCCTTAAATAGGGACTGAAGAAATTAACCGACTTGGTATTACATGGATCTCACAACTTTTTACGGTAGAAGAACTGAGTTGCGAGACTTGGCTTTTCTTACAAGTTATGTTTTTGATGGCATTATTACGAACATAATATGTAGGGCGGGACGAGAGGCATCTGTGATAGCCCGAACACTTGTGCGATAAAATAAAACTTACAGTCCATGACTTCTGTTTCTGGCAATGTTTCAAGGACGACTCAAGCTCATAATTCGGAAGAGCGGTATTATTATCACTTTAAGTACGGGGTTTTCAATATGGGATGGTATTATGTACAAGTGACGCGACGGCATTATAATAATATAAAAAATAATTTCAAATTAAAAGTTTTGCGATGCAATGGTGTCCGACCGAGATCTATCCCGAACACCGTTACAACTTCTGAAACGGTACATACTATTAACACAATTATTTTAATAGTTTCTTAAATATACACATTGAATAAGGTTAGATTTAGAGATTACATCTATACAAATTTTAACTTTCATAATTATTATTTTTCTATAGAATAGGGGGCAAACGAGCATGCGGCTCACCTGATGGTAAGTGACTACCGCCGCCCATGAACAACCGCAACACCAGGGGAATTGCAGGTGCGTTGCCGGCCTTTTGGAAAGGTGTAAGCTCTTTTCTTGAAGGTTCCTAAGTTGTATCGGTCCGGAAAATTCGCTGGTGGTAATTGATTCCACAAGGAAGTTGTGCGAGGGAGAAAACTTCTTCTAAATCGCACAGTGGTGGACCGCCAATCATCCAGATGGTGTGGATGGTAACGCGAGTTTTGTCGCGATGTGCGATGGTGAAATTGAGCGGCTGGAATTAGTCCGAACAATTCCTCAGAGCACTTCCCGTGATAGATGCGATAAAATACGCAAAGAGATGCAACATCTCTACGCATTGCCAATTATTTAAAATGCCACGAGGGGACTGAAGTCTATGACATCATGAAAAATGAGAAAGTTTATAGTAAACGGGTACTTTAAGTTTCTAATAACTTCGGTCAGATCTTGGCAAAGTAAGCTTATGGTATCTTGGAGTCTTGCAGTGGTAAGTTCCACTGTTATCTATTGAAAATAGAATGCTTTTCAAATTTTAATAGCCGCCCTTTTTATATCAAAGAAAAACAAAGAAAGCTGCAGATGTATCCTCATACATAGCCCATATGTATAGCTATACAGATCTAGTTACTGGAATACAGAAGTAACATATAGGTGTCTCAGAAGTAAATCATAACGTGTCTATGCAGACAGAACACCTAGGCATGTAAGGAGCCCTAAAAATGGGTGTTCTGTAACGAGGTTTTGTGGTCATTTACGAGTAAATGCGATAAAAGGTATGAAACTATTCAAGACATGATCACAGACTGCAAACTTTTTAAAAAGTCAACGTTTCACATTAGATCACAGAAAAATCCGAGAACAGTCGGTCCAGAAAGTCCCAATAATATTATTTGATTATTTGATGCGTAAATTACCCTCTGACACAAACCCGTGGTTCTTCAAACATTTTAGGCAATTGAACAATTAGTCTTTTCAAACTGTGTAAAATATATATTTTCTTTGCTTCGTTAGTTTTGTGGTCGTAAGTGCTATTGTTTATCACGAGGTCCCGGGTTCGAATCCCCGGTTGGACCTAAATCAGTTATTGGGTTTTATTGTCAAGAAATTGTCAGCAGCAGCCCGGAGTCAGGAAGTTGGCGGGGTTCCACCCAAAAACCACCCACTAAAGTCTGCCTCTGAAATCACGTTTACGTGGCTTTAGGTTTTTAGGCCTTAGCCGTGAGCACGTAAAGATCCTGCGCCTGATCTCTCTCTAGTCGTGTCGTATTACCGTCCTATCGCACTATGAGAATGGGGAAATAGAGAATGTACCTTTATTTGCGTTCATACTCGTGCAATGTGTGAAGTGCGTAGCTAGTTTACGTAAAGACTGGCCGCTTTAACTGAAATTCGGTCTGGAGGATATTATTTATTGTTACATTTTTTTTTATATAACAATTTCATATCAACAGATCAACAGAATAAAAAGAAATTAAAGTGCGAATTGTTTATATGTTGCGGAACGGCACGGCGCGGTGCGCCGCCGCTTTATTTTTTCATTTGATATGCACAAAAACCCTCGACCGCTGATTCATTAAAATGTATAAAACCGTGATGCTATAAATGAGGAAAATGCATTTATAAGAACACTATCAATGTTTGCTGGATGATTAATTCGAGATATTCGTTGTATTAAAAAATGACTGAGAATAAAAACATTAAATAAAACCGAATTGAATGATATATAACTTACAAATCAATTACCACTAATACACAAATCAAAGAATACCTCATTAAAAGTCATTACTTACTTATAAACCAATTACAAACAATACCAAAAAGAACTTTACAATAATTAACAAACAAAATATGGAAGAATAAAAAAAATAATACTAGACTAGAACTATTATTAAATTAAAATAACTAAAACTAAACCTTAAAAATAAAATAAAATAACTAATTAAATAAGAGGCCTGGGCCTCTTGGCAGGGTGCCCATCACGCAGGCAGCATTCCCGCGCTGAACTGCGATTGCAATTCTTTGCGCGAGAAAGCCGCCGGCGCGAGGGTCGCCTGTTGCCTCCCTCAACCTTTTGCTGAGCTCCCTGTGCAGCTCCAGCGCACTTTTGCCCCAAGGACCTAGTGTCTCGACGCCGAAAGCAAAAAACTGATATTGGGCGCCGAGACAGCTGTATTTAGAGACCTTGAGGCGTTCCCGGGCGTCCGCCGCCGCCCCCGCACGTTTGGTAGTTACTGGTAGATAGGACGCCGCCAGGGTGTCTGTACAGGTGGCGTCCCACACCAGCGCACGGCCCGACTTCCAGGGTATCAACGACATTCCGTCAGGGCGCTTGCCATCGCTCCGCACAATCTGGGGCTCCAGAGCGGCGGGAACGTTGGCACTGACGAGCGCCCTTCTGAGAATGTCGTTGAGAGCAGCGTGGCGGGACAGGCGAAAAATATCGTAAAAATAGTTTTAAATAAAACTATTTTTTACGGATTTTATTGCGTTTAATTTTACTATTTTAATTCCCAACGTTTCGGGTGCTTTACAGCAACCCATGGTCACGGAAAGGGACTGAGATTTTTGACGTCCCGATGTCACAGTTAACCTGGCTACCTTGTCTTTTAATATTAATTTTTGGTTCAATTTACGCAGAATGAACTTACAGTATCTTGAAGTCTTGCAGTGGTATGCTTGGGTTGGGATTTAATTTTGTTAATTATAGGATCCCAAGCAGATGGCAGCACCCATCCATCTTCTCTATTGAAATTAGGATGTTTTTTAATTTCAATAGCCTCGCGTATCATCTTTGGTAGGAATCGGTGTTCTTTTGCAAGGACTTGTGGTCTATCCAATCTGATGTAATGGCGGGGACGATCTTGAACATGTTCACAGACTGCAGACTTCCCTGATCGTCGGTGTTTCACGTCAGCTATATGTTCTTTCACGCGGGTTTTAATTTTTTTTTTATAGGATAATGGTGACAAACGAGCACACAGTCCACCTGATGGTAAGTGGTTGCTGCGGCCCATAGACATCTACATCTATCCTCGATTACGAATCAAAATGCAGATGCGTTGTCACCCGTGAGGACTAAGATGGAATGCCCCATTCCCAGTAAAAAGGGCCTCCGGCCACCTGCACTCACCAAGCGAAACGCAGAGGTAAACCTCTACTTCACGCTGGTTTTCTGTGAGGTCGTGGTACCACCCCGGTTCGAGCCGGCCCATCCGTGCGACAGCAAAAGCCGCGTGGCTCTACCACTGTTACTGGATCTTTTTGTTTGTCCTATGTAAGAAAGACCACATTCGCAATCAAGCTTGTACACTCCTGCATCTTATAGCGGGATATTACACTTGACAGATGGTAAAAATTGACTAGTTTTCTTCGGCGTCTTGAAGTATGTTTTAATAGAAGCTCGCTTCAAAATGTAGCCAACCTTGTCTCTGACTCCTCTAACATATGGTAGTACAGCAGGCACACACTCAACGGTGGTCAGCTTCACTCTGTTACTGTGACGTAGGCGCGGGACCCGAAGTTTGTTGTCTTGCAATACTTGCTCGACGTGCTGAAGCTCGGCGGCCAGATGTTTTCTGTATCAGATCCCTCGTGCTCTCTGAAACAAAGATTTTCCCACGGTAGCTAACTGTGATGGATGATGGTGCGATTCACCATTTAAATATCGGTTAGTATGGGTCTTTTTCCTATACACAGTGTGACCAATAGTGTTATCAGGATTTCGGATGACTAAAACATCTAGAAAAACTAAAGAATTGTTTGTTTCTAACTCAATTGTGAATTGTATTTTAGGGTTTATGGAATTAAGGTGGTCTCAAAATGCAGTTACTTTGTCAGATGGTAAAATTGTGAAAGTGTCGTCTACGTACCTGAAGGGCTTTCTCTTCAAAGTCATCTATGAATACGTCAGCGACTATGGGAGATACAGGTGAAACCATCGCTACGCCATCTACTTGCTTGTAGAACTCCTCCTTCCACATTTCGGCACTAAACTTCGACGTAACAAGGACGAAATGTCTTGATGTATGACATCTAAATCTTCCTTTCCCACATTGTTTTTAAATAGACAATCCTCAACGTTGCAGATAATTTCCTCATACGGTATTTTTCGCGATGTTATTACGAAATTCAGGTCCTTCGATAATACTTTTATTGTAGATTCGTCCAGTGTTTGTTTTGACAGATTATGTGTATATAGAATGTATGTGGAGCAATGAACCAAAAATTAACATTAAAAAACTGAAGAAAGCCGGGCTAATTGTGACATCGGGACGTCAAACATCTCAGTCCCCCCCGTGACCATGGGTTGCTGTAAAGCACCCGAAACGTTGGGAATTAAAATAGTAAATTAAACGCGATAAAAACCGTAAAAAATAGTTTTATTCAATGTGTAGTGTTCGCGTAAATATAAGAAATCATTAAATAATAACATTACTTAAACAAAATTCCTAATCATAATTAGCCATCGAAAGAAAACAAATCATGAAGCCAAAAAATGAGAAAGTTTAAAATTAAAGATTTAATAAAAATTTTCATCGTGAAACTTCAAACTACAGCTTAAATACCCGGCAAGGCACAGATATCCTCCCATTTCTGTGCGAGTAAGTCTCGCCGCGCTGCTACAATACAATGTAGTTAGAATCGTGTTTCATCATCCATTCATCCATTACAACCTACAACAGGCTCATATTATGTAGGCTTCCCCTATGTATTGTTTCATGGTGGAATTTTTTCATAGTTGCCATGCCAACTTTATATTTTTTTTTTCCGTGCGAAAAACCGGCGACGTAGTTCGCCGCTCATCACGTTCTGTCTCCCGGAGGGGCGAAAAGTGGATAGCGGAGGCCCGTCAGGCTACGCCGAATGTGTGTGGAGCAATGAATAATAAGGTGGATGAAGTATGCGAAGTGATGAATGATTGAGGAATAGATGTGTTATGTGTAAACGAAACGAAAAGAAAGGGAAAGAATACCACTACACATGGCATGTTTACCGCTTACTGGTCTGGTGTAGACGAAACCGAGCGGGCATGCCAGGGAATTGGTATCATCCTTTCAGAAATAATGGGTCAATGTGTGTAAGAGTACGAATGTGGTAAACCCAAGCCTGCTATGGATACGAATGAAAGTGGGCTTAAAGAAGTTGTTTGTGCTAGGGCTGTACGCCAAAGACATGTCTACGCCCACTTATATCCGAGAGCAGTTTTGGGACATTAGAGGATGGTGTTGATGAAATGTAAGGGAAATGAAAATATTATTATGTTAGCAGATTTTAATGGAAGGGTTGGGGTGAAGAGATCTGGTTATGAAAGGATATTGGGAACGTTTGGTGATGAAAGTATAAATGAGAGTGGTGAAGGCTTCCTCACCGTATGTGTGAATAATAATATTTTGTGACGAACACTTCCTTTCGTCATAAGAAGATTCACATATATACATGGCAAAGAGGTGATGATAGAAGCATGACAGATTTACATAATTGTGGATGAAAGAATGATAAGCGCAGTAGTAGATACAAGGGTTTACCGGCGTGCGGGTCCAACGTAGGGACGGATCATTACTTGGTCTTATGCCGAATTAATGGTCTATTCAGGCGTTGGAAGCATCAGACATCTGTGTCTACCACTGCGTTACAGCGTAGAAGAATAGAGAGATTACAAGATGAAGGTGTGAAAAAAAGTATAAATGTAGACTGAGGGAAAATATAAGTGGTTTGAATGAATTGTGTATCCAATGATTTAGACTTCAAGAGTGTATGGAATAATGTTAAGAACGTTTTGGTGGATGCAAGCACCGAAGTATGTGCTGTAAGTAAGAGAACGAAAGTTGAAGCAAAGAAGAGAGCATGACTGGATTTTCTAGCAACCAAATCTGGTATTTCTGGCGGTATTAATAATGAGAATGAAAGAAAAAAGGCAGACCTTAGAAGTCTAAATAAGAGAGTAAAAGAAGTAGTTGAAAGGAAAAGCAAGAAAGAACGAATAAATATGATAGAAGGATATCTGATAACTTCCAGGCCAATATTAAAATGTTCTAGAAACTCGTAGGAACTGCCAGGTGAAATTCAAAACAGCCTAGAATTAATGATATGGTATCATACATTGGGGAGGCGCGGCTGATGTTAATATGTTGCCATTGTTTCGTATGCAAAAAAAGTGTCTCAGGGCAATGTTTGGTGCCAAACAAACGGACAGTTGCAGACCTCTGTTTGTAAAATTAAGAATCCTAAATTTGCCCTCATTGTACATATACCAAGCCTGCTTATTCGTCAAAAGTAATTTACATTATTTTAAATCGAACATTGCTCGGCACCCGAGGCAAACAAAGAATAATGTTACTATTATGCCATTTCATACATCTAGGACAGCCTTTTTCTCAAAAAGTTTCTATGCATTAGGACCACAAATATATAATAATTTACCTGAAAAATTAAAATACTTAGAAATAAAAAAAAATTAAGAATAAATTATTAGAATTATTGACCGAAAGATGTCTTTACTCCTTAAAAGATTACTTGAGCTACAAACTTACATTCTAAATTAATTGACATTTGAAATATATTCTTTTCTGATTTAAGTAAAGAGTATTAAAATCACTACGTTTTAGTTATAAGCTTACATGTATTTTGACATTCCATTTTAATTTTCCATTCATAGATTATATGTTCAATTTTAATATTGTAAGTCTTAATCTAGGCAGGTTGTGGTGATACTTAATTACTTGTATAATGTTAAATCTCTCAAACCTACAACTAGCACAATAAATGACTTATTCTAATGCTATACAAAACGAGAATGGCTATATGCGGAATGACGAAGATTCAAGTTTAAACATATGAAAGGAATACTTTGAAAGCGTGTTTATGAGTGAAGAGTTCTCTGAATTATCATCATCATCATTACAGCCCTTCACAAGTCCACTGCTGAACATAGGCCTCCCCCAAAGAATGCCACAAAGAACGGTCCTGAGCCACCTGCATCCATCGATATATCTTACCAGGTCGTCACTCCATCTAGTGGGGGGACGCCCTACACTTCGTCCGCCGGTACGAGGCCGCCACTCGAGAACCTATTTTCCCCAACGGTTGTCGGTTCTTCGAGCTATATGGCCGGCCCATTGCACCTTCAGCTTACTAATCCGTTGGGATATGTCGGTCACTCTGGTTCTACTGCGGATATACTCATTCCTAAGTTTATCACGCAGAGAAACCTCGAGCATAGCCCTCTTCATAGCTCGCTCGACCTTGAGCTTCCTCATACGGCCAGCAGTAAAGGACCACGTCTCAGTACCATAGGTTATCACTGGCAACACGCACTGGTTGTACAGTTTTCAAGTTTTGAGGTATACCAGACGTGAAAATGTGCCGAACGCTGCCCAGCCGAGTTGAATCCGCCGATTGACTTCTCGGTCGAAGTTGGACTTACCTAGTCGGACTATTTGTCCCAGGTATATGTATACTCGTCAACAACTTCGAGCTTATTGTCCCCAACATCTACCGGCATAGGTGTGACATGGACATTAAACATGATCTTTGTTTTGTCCATGTTCATCTTAAGACCTATCCGTTAGTAAACACTATTAAGGTCATTGAGCATAGTGCTTAGGTCCTCCAGCGATTCTGTCATAAGGACTATATCGTCGGCAAATCGAAGGTGAGTGATGTACTCGCCATTGATGTTAATACCGTATCCTTTCCAGTCTAGAAGCTTGAAGACGTCTTCCAATGCAGCGGTGAAGAGTTTCGGGGATATAACGTCACCCTGTCTTACACCTCTCTGCAATTGGATAGGTTTCGTACACTGGTTCTGTACTCAGATAGCCATCGTAGCTCTACTGTACAAGCACTTCATCACTTCGATATACCGACAGTCAACTTGGCATCGCTGAAGGGACTGCAGCACCGCCCAAATTTCGACGGAATCAAAGGCTTTCTCATAGTCCACATACGCCAGACATAGTGGCAAATTGTACTCCTCGGACTTCTGTGCAATTTGCTGAAGGGTATGTATATGGTCTATGGTGCTAAAGGTGCCTTTTCGGAAACCGGCTTGTTCGGGAGGCTGGAAGTCGTCAAGACTGCGCGCGAGACGATTCGTAATGATTCTCGAAAACAGCACGTAGATGCGACTCAGAAAGGAAGTCCGTCTGTAGTTCTTCAAGAGAGCGTTGTCACCTTTCTTGAAGAATAAGACCACCGCACTTCTACTCCACGCCACCGGTGTAGTGACACTATGGAGGACGGAATTAAAGAGCTTCTCAAGGACTTCAAGTACCGGTTTTCCACCCGCTTTCAGAAGCTTCGCTGTAGTTCCATCCTCGCCTGGGGCCTTGCCGTTTTTAAGGTGCTGGAGAGCCATTCTAATCTCGCTCAGACTGACGTCCGGAATATTATCGGAATAGTGTCGGATAAGACTCACTCTTGGATCGTTAGTCACACTTACGTGTGGCTCCAACGATGACGTGTACAGCTGCCCATACAACCTCTCAATCTCTCTCAAAATCTCAGGTGTCCGGGAAACGACGCTGCCACTCTCGGTCTTCAGCTTCGACAGTTGGCTCTTTCTGGCAGACAGATCTCTAGCAAAGACTTTGGAGCCCTGGTTCCGCTCGATGGCTTCTTTAATACGAGCTGTATTAAAGTTGCGTAAGTCCCGCCGCATGCATTTGGAGATCTGTCTGTTCAGTTGCCTGTATGCAGTCAAATTTACTGAAGACTGCAGCTTCATATCCCGTCTAACAGCCATGAGATTAAGAGTGTGATCGGAGAGTTTTTGTGTTCTTCTGCGGCGGGTCTTGCAAAACTTAGCTCGGACCGCATGGACAGTTTTCACGAGCTTGTCATTCATATCGTCCACTGCATTGCAATCTTCTAGGCACTGAAAACGCTTTTGTAGCTCGAGCTGAAAGGTTTCGGGACTTTGGATTAGAGCACGAGGGGGACGGAGCGTTGACTTCATTAGACGAGACCTCTCCAACTTAACGTTTAGGTTCAGTGTTCCTCTAACCATTCGGTGATCGCTGCCGGTTTTCACCCTCGCGATCACTGAGACATCACTGAACAGTTGTCGTCTGATCGTCATAATGAAGTCAATCTCATTTTTTGTCGAACCGTCGGGGCTCGACCAGGTCCACTTCCTGTGGGGCCGCTTATGGAAGAAAGAGTTCATCATAAAGAGTTCCTCTTTCTCCATGAAGTCGGCCAGCTGATGGCCTCTTGGGTTCCGTTGCCTTATTCCGAGTTTCCCTACTTTGAATTCACCGTTGTCTCTTGTGCCTAGTTTTGCGTTGAAGTCTCCCATTAACACCTTATAGTGGGTTTGGAGGAATGCATGGCTCTAGAGATATCCTCATACATTTCCTCCACCTCCTCATCGGGGTGTGCCGAGCTTGATGTGTAAACCTGTGTAACCTTCAGCGAATACCATTTGGTGATTCTGAGTATAAGGTACGCAAACCTCGTCGACACACTCCCAATCTTTACAACGTTGTTAACGAGAGACTTGTGGATGATAAATCCAACATCTCCTTGGGACAGATGGTCGCCCTCCCGGTGATAGAACAAATTGCCGGTTTCGAGGATTACCGTGTCGTCGCCCTCTCTTCGGACTTCAGATAATCCTATGACATTCCAGCGCAACTTGTCTATCTCTTCTTCCAGCTCCAGGATCTTCTCGTCAGTCTTCAGGTTCATGCGTTATATGTTGCCAGGTCGAATCGTCGTAGGTGGCAACCGAACCTCCACCGGAGATTCTTAGCACCCCCTGCCCCGCCGTTACCATGGTCGCCACCGTAGCCAGGAATAGCGGGGCCGCCGGGGACTGGAGGCCGTCTCTTCGTTACTTTCACAACAAGTGAACTAGCAATTTCGAAAGAAATAAAGAAAGCAATGAAAAGCATGAAAGCAGTTAAGGCAGCTGGATATGATAGAGTATCACTCGATATGCCAAGGGCTGGAGAGGGAGTTGTGGGAGGCTTGTTGTACACCTCGTTTAATTTATATTTGGGAATTGAAGCGGGTACCGGTAGACAGGTGCAAAGACGTTATAGTCCCAATATATAAGGGAATAATTTTTATTAATTTAATAATTTAATTTAATGTTGTACAGCCGACTTCAATATAGGTTATTTAAGAATAACTCAATAACCATTGGTCTGACCTTCATCAAATTCATATGGGATCACACGAGAACTATCAGCTTTCATATTAAAAAAGAATCATCGAAATCGGTTCACCCAGTACAAAGTTATGAGGTAACACACATAAAAAAAAACATACACTCGAATGGAGTACCGTCTCCTTTTTGGAAGTCGGCAGAAAAGGTCACAACAGGACTAAAAACTACCGTGGTATCAGCTTTCTTAGCATTGTGGGTAAACTGTACGCTAAGGTGTTAATTGAAGGAGTTGATGGAAAAATTTGAGATGTGCAAGTTGAATTTAGTAAGGGAGTGGGGTGTACGGATCATTTTTTCCATGCGCAAGATCGCGGAGAAATTTTTGGGCCAAAAAACAGAAAGTCTTTTGTGCATTCATAGACTTATGGAAAAGGCTTATGACAGAGTGTACAGGAATGTGTTATGGCAAACACTGAATTCATTTGGGTTGAGCGCTGGTTTGATACAGGCATCAAGGTCTCTAGTGCTTGTGTCAAGATCAATGGGGTCTAATGGGACTGGTTTGGCATCCAAAAGGTGTCAGACAGGGTTGTGTAACTTCCCCGTGGCTGTTTAGCTTATTTATGGACAGTTGTTTACAAACTTTGAAAGTTGAATAATGTGGGTTGAGAATAGGTGAGTTAACCTTCAAATGCCTGTTATACGCCGATGATCAAGTCATATTTGCGTCGTTGGCAGCCGAGTTGCAAATGATGGTTACATTAATGAACTGGTCATTGAAAGAAAGGGGTATGAAAGTGAACGCAAGTAAGACAAACAAAAAAACGTTATGTAAAATAAAAATAGAAGGGGAGTTGATTGAGCAAGTGGATGGTTTGTGTATTTAGCAGGTATGATAGAAATGATAAGGACGATGAGTGAACGCAGGTAGTAGAGTGAATGGGACTCTACACTCAATTATGAAAAGAATGTGTCAAAAAAGGCACGTACGGCAATTTATAATGCTGTGTTAGTCCCTACTTTAATATATGTCGGTGAAAGTTGGGTGTAGCAGAAGAAGCACGAGGGTAGAATAAATGCTGTAGAAATGCGGTCATTAAGAAGTACGAGGGCGGCACTGAAAATTTCGGGAATCAAGGAAGTGACACAACATTACTATTTAAAAATGTATTTATTGCTTTTCGAAGTATTCTCCGCGAAATTTGACACATTTTTCCGTACGATGGAACCAATCATTGAAGCAACCATTCCATTCGGAAGTTGGGGTCTCCAAAATGGCCGTTTTGTAGGCGTCCACAGCTTCTTCAGGTGATAAAAACCTCTGTCCACGCAATTTATTCTTTATTTTAGGGAAAGTATAGAAATTATTAGGGCTTAGGTCGGGGCTGTATGGCGGACGGTCTAATAATTCTATGTTTTCTTGCTCTAAAAACTCTTTTGTTCTGTGTGCGGTGTGAGAACTCGCATTGTCGTGATGGAAGATGATGCGGCGGTTGCAGTTCTCTTTACGGAGTTCAGAAACGACCTGTGGCAAACAAATGCTAGCATACCATTCTGCATTAACCGTTCTTTGTCCCTCAAGAGGAATAGTCGTAACATGGCCGGTTTTGGAGACAAACCACCCACCATTTTTTTTGCAACACTCCGTGAACGAACAATTTTTGTTGGCTTTAACTCATTTTCGAACACCCTAACTCATGACTGGTTTTTTGTTTCGGGTTTGTACGTGTATATCCAGGATACAACATTTGAGGATCCTGCGTGGAATCTTTCGAGAGTTCTGACGCAACAAGTAACGCGTGTCGCTTTTTGCTCTTCACAGAGCGAATGCGGTATCCATCGGGAAAACAACTTTTTTACACCTAATTGTTCATGCAAGATTATTTGTATTTAACTCATGCCAATGTTGCCTGAATTTCGCGGTATGTCACATGTCGATCTTCCTCAATCAGCTTACGCACAGCATCAACGTTTTCTTGGGTGACTGCAGTTTTGGACGACCTTGACGGGTATCATCACTGAGCTTGACACGTCCACGTTGAAATTCAGCAAACCAGCGATAAATTGTGGTTTTGGATGGGGCTTCATCACTAAATGGAGAAATCATCCGGTCAACACACTGTTTTTGTGTTAAACCACTTCGAAAGTCATAATAAATCATCGCTCTTGAATTTTCTCGAGTCAATTCCATTTTCTCAACGACTAAACAAGTTTGACAAAACCTTGTGACAAGACCGAGAATCTTTTTTTAAATAAATAAATGGTATTCGATTTTTAAAACCAAGGAGTTTTCAATTAAAAAGATTTTAATATGACAGGAACAGTGGAAATATTCCATTCCCGATACTTTTAGTGCAGCCTATGTATGCTAGGGCTAAATCTGAATAACAGGGTGAGAAATTGTGTGTTAAGAGAAAAGTGTGGTTAGGAAGATGACGTCGTGAGCAAGATTAAAAAAAAGAATTCTTCGGTGGTTTGGTCATGTAGAAAGAATGAACGAGGAAATAGTGACAAAGCAAATTAATGTTGCAGATGTGAACGGAAAAGTCGGAAAGGGACACCCTAGACGAAAGTTTATCGACCAAAGTGGCGATATATTGAAAATGGGCCAGATTAGGAGTACCCTTAATGTATGTATGTATGATGTAAAGAAGGCGAGAGAGGTGTATCAGGATCGCGCCAAATGGAAGTCCGTAGTTTCTGCCTTCCTCTCTGGGTGACAGATGTGAGTGTTTATATATGTATATGTTTATGGTTTTCTACCTGTGGCCGGCGGGTTGACAATCGCAATTTCTGAATACTATGAGTTGTTACGTGTATCAGGAAGATGCCCATCTCCCTTTTTAGTTTCCTCCTGTCACCTCTTACGAGACCTACGGGATGATATGAGTTAGTAGATATTCTTACACTGCCACTACGTGGTTGATCTCATATCTTACACATATTTCTAATTTCACCAATATACATGTTTCTTTATATTTTTTTTCTTTACCACCGAGCGCTTGTTAAGCCAGTAGTTTTATCTGCGATTTACAATTTAGTGTGGCCCTTTAAGATCAAACTCTTTATTTGTGTATTATGAAATTATTAGCCAAGCTCTCAACTTTCTGACCTACCACAACTTCTCATAAGAATTACTATACAAATGCTAATAATATTATGCAGCTAGCATTTGTGCGCGTGTTTTTTAATGTTAGTAATTTGACAGTCAAAGCATAAAGGAAAACCTCCCATCGAGAAACGTCGAAGAGTCTTTCGGAAACTTCGATAGTGTGATTTAAGTTTCGGATGTATTCAGTCCTTATGCGTTATTGCGCTGCGGTGCTTCCTGTTTACCGAACGACGACGTTCAGGTGATTATCAGTTACCGTCTTTCCATCAAAAATTTCGAACCCATATTCCACGTACTAGTCATACAAGCAGTGACAGCCTCTTTGATCTAGTTGCACGGTTATCCACTTCTCATCATCATCATTACAGCCCTTCACAAGTCCACTGCTGAACATAGGCCTCCCCCAAAGAATGCCACAAAGAACGGTCCTGAGCTACCTGCATCCATCCACTTCCTGCATATCTTACCAGGTCGTCACTCCATCTAGTAGGGGGACGCCCTACACTTTGCCTGCCGGTACGAGGCTGCCACTCGAGAACCTTTCTTCCCCATCGGTTGTCGGTTCTTCGAGCTATATGGCCGGCCCATTGCCACTTCAGCTTACTAATCCGTTGGGCTATGTCGGTCACTCTGGTTCTACTGCGGATATCCTCATTTCTGAGTTTATCACGCAGAGAAACTCTGAGCATAGCCCTCTCCATAGCTCGCTGAGCGACCTTGAGCTTCCTCATCCGGCCAGCAGTGAAGGACCACGTCTCAGTTCCGTATGTCATCACTGGCAACACGCACTGGGTGTACAGTCTCGTTTTCAAGTTTTGAGGTATACCTGACGAGAAGATGTGCCGTAATTTCCCGAACGCTGCCCAACCGAGTTGAATCCGTCGATTAACCTCTCGGTCGAAGTTGGACGTACCTAGTCGGACTATTTGTCCCAGGTAAACATACTCGTCCACGTCCAAAGTCTTCTAGGCACTGAAAACGGTTTTGTAACTCGAGCTGAAAGGTTTCGGGACTTTGGATTAGAGCACGAGGGGGACGGAGCGTTGACTTCATTAGACGAGACCTCTCCAACTTAACGTTTAGGTTCAGTATGCCTCTAACCATTCGGTGATCGCTGCCGGTTTTCACCCTCGCGATCACGGATACATCACTGAACAGTGGTCGTCTGGTCGTCATAATTAAGTCAATCTCATTTTTTGTTGAACCGTCGGGACTCGAACAGGTCCACTTCCTGTGGGGCCACCTATGGAAGAAAGAGTTCATCATAAAGAGTTCCTCTTTCTCCATGAAGTCGGCCAGCTGCTGGCCCCTTGGGTTCCGTTGCCTTATTCCAAATTTCCCCACTTTCAGCTCACCGTTCTCTCTTGTGCCTAGTTTTGCATTGAAGTCTCCCATTAACACTGTATATTGGGTTTTGGAGGAATGCATGGCTCTAAAGATATTCTCATACATTTCCTCCACCTCCTGATCGGGGTGTGCCGAGGTTGGTGCGTAAACCTGTATGACCTTCAGCGAATACCGTTTGGTGATTCTGAGTATAAGGTACGCAACGCTCGTCGACACACTCTCAATCTTTACAACGTTGTTAACGAGAGATTTGTGGACGATAAATCCGACATCTCCTTGAGACAGATGGTCGCCCTCCCGGTAATAGAGCAAGTTGCCGGATTCGAGGATTACCGTGTCCTCCCCCTCTCTTCGGACTTCGGATAATCCTATAATATGCCAGCGTAACTTGTCTATCTCTTCTTCCAGCTCCACAATCTTCTCGTCAGTCCTCAGGGTGCGTGCGTTGTATGTTGCCAGGTCTAGTCGTCGATCCACTTCTAATCTAATTAATATAATATATCAACACATATTAACTTTTCTAACAAATTAACTTTCCCTGCTTTGAAATCTGTCAAATATTTAACCTCATTCGTAATTGGCGCCGCTCTAGCGGCAGAAAAAGTCATTGAACTAAACTAAAAAAAAAGAAGAAAAAAATTCGAAGTCATGTGCAGTCAGCCAAGATGCATTGCTGCAGCACGGTGAACAGCTCCTTGCCCTAAAACCTCCTAGAAGTGAGAGAAGAACACTCATTCAAAAAATTTAAGGTTTTAAATTTGTACACCTACTGTGTATATACTAACAAATTGTGGGCATAAAATCGGCTAAGAAAATAAATATAACAAAAGTTTAACATCAACACTCGGACATCAGTGGGATGCAGGTGCCGTCTTACATAGAACAATAAACAAGATTGTGCTAATAAAACTGAGATAAGATGCGCCGCGACTGCAGCCCTGGTGTCGCCTTTCACAAGGTTCGTTCGTTCTGTTACCTAATGGTCTTGAACTATCAGGCTTGGGTATCGATTCAAAGAATTCATGTGATATTTAAAATATAATATAACAAAATTATTGTGGTAGAGCCACGCTGCAGCTATATTAATAGTTTAGTTGTTGCACGAATGGGTCGGCACGACCGGGGAAGGACCACGCTCTCACAGAATACCAGCGTAAAATGTGCTGTGTTTCGTATGGTGAGTGTAGAGAATCGGAAACCCTTTTTACTGGAAAAGAGGCATTCTATCTTAGTCCTCACGGCTGACAACGCATCTGCATTTTAATTTGCAAACGAAGATAGATGCAGATGTCTATGAGCCACAGCAACCACTTACCATCAAGTGGACTGTGTGCTCGTTTGTCACCCTAATTCTATAAAAAAAGTAATTCTTATTGAAAGTAAATTTTTCACTTTTACCAATGTTTCGGAAAAAAATGTCTGTACTGGGAAGAACCAGTAAAATATCGAGTGGGACTTTTTTCAAAGTAAAGTTATACTTTAAAAGACAAGACAAGACAAGTTGTACAAACTAATTACAAAACTTATATAAAAAACAGCTTGTAAGCGACTACTTCATTTTCCAGTGGTTATTATCAACCATATATTCATTTATATTACAATGACCCTTTTTATGCTTAGTTTTTGTTTAGTAAAATATCTAAATTTGGTAATAGAGATTTTTATTAGAAACTACGGTATTGATCCAAACTTGAGAGTATCGAATAATACGAAATAACCGTACCTACCAAAATAAACCAACCGTAAAAATTTGTAGTATTTAAAAACTTTACAAAATTTGATTGTGGTTTTATATATCTCGGTAAACTTCAGGAGGTTAATTGTTAAAAATAATAAAAGTGTCAGAGCGGGTATTCCACATGCTCTCTTTCTTACGCTAATTGCGTCAATCTAACCATTACCAGCCATAAAACAGCGTACTACACTATACATTCAGTATAAATATATATTTTACGTGGTAGAGCCATGCTGCAGCTATATTAATAGTATAGTTGTAGCATGAATGGGTCGGCTCGACCGGGGAAGGACGACACTCTCACATAATACCAGCGTAAAATAGCAGCTTAACACTGTTGTGTTTCGTATGGTGAGTGTAGAGAAACGGAGACCCTTTTTACTTGAAAAGATGCATTCCATCTTAGTCCTCACGGGTGACAACGCATCTACATTTGATTCTTTATTTAGGATAGATGTGGATGTCTATGTGTCACAACAACCACTTACTATCAGGTGGACTGTGTGCTCGTATGTCACCCTATCCTATAACAAAAAAAATAAAGCAATACAGTTAGACCATACCGTAATATTTCCCCGTCACAATCACACACTAGTGTAACATGAGGGACGTAATTACATGTTAACAGTATATGCCAACCAACAGCAACACTACACATCTCAGTGCAACACAGAGTAGCCTCTAAGCAACACCATCCTCCTTGCCTGCACCAGAAGAACCACCACAACCAACAGAACCAAGACACTGTCATCAGCACTTGTAGAATAAATTAGGCGGAATCTCACGCGCTCGGCAGCTATAGTGAAATTTATACTGCACAAACAACTGAGGGTTTCTCGATATACCCTCAATTCCACCTTGCCACCATCAATATGACGCTCCGCTAGAGTGATGTTTATAGCAGCCATACTTGCGAACAGTTTGCCTGCCTCGTTAGTCTAGTGGTCGTCCCGGATTCGAATCTCGGGTCGGACCAAAATCAGTTTTTGGTTTTTTCTATCAAGAAATTCTCAGTAGCATCCCGGAGTCAAAGTTGGCGATGTTTTAAGCCCATGCCTGGGAAAGCACGTAAAGCCGTTGGTCCTGCGTTTGATCTCTCTCTCTGCTAGTATCGGATTACCGTCCCATCGGACTATAAGAGTAAGGGAATATATAATAAGAATATAGTATATAATAAATAGATATATATATATATATATATATATATATATACATATATATAATATTATATAATAGTTTTGTCCTTCGCTAGTCGTCATTGAGATGGGCCGCCGAGACCGAAATTCTGTCTGAAGGACGGTACTTGTGATTAAGCGGATTGACGAGCTCCAAATTTTTAAGTCCTTTCATTTGAGCGTGTGCATCATACAACACGCTTCAGCTACAGAAGGGTATCTTATTGTTTTCCATTTTATATAATATAAATATATATATATATATATATATATATATATATATATATATATATATATATATGTATGTGTGTGTGTGTGTGTGTGTGTGTGTGTGTGTGTGTGTGTGTGTAATATGTTTTTATATTGTAATAAATAAACTTAGAAAATGACAAAAAAGATGGTACGAGAATGTTTATAAATTATGATTAATTAAAGTTTTTTTTATATAATAATATTTGTGTTTTCTCACACAAAACGGCAATTTCATGGATAAAGCATGATGAAATAAGTTACGTAAACACACACCTAGAAACGAGTGAAGTGAAGTGAGAATCGCGATGCGAGTAGTTGAGTCCAAGCTCCGCCAGCACTAATCAATACGTAAGAAAACTGAATCTGAACTAATCAAGTCTATTTCAACAACCATCACCAATTCGTATTCACTTTTATAAGTAATGTATATAACGAAATAAATACACGCAGGTTATATAAAAATTACAATAACGACAAAAATCGCGATACTATCCACCTGGATGACTGGCGGTCCACCACTGTACGATTTACAAGAAGTTTTCTTCCTCGCACAACTTCTTTGTGAAATTGACTGCCACTAGCGGGCGCCACCTTAGGGACTTTCAAGAAAAGAGCCTACTGTTTTTAAAAGGCTTGCAACGCATCCGCAATTCCCCTGGTGATGCAGTTATTCATGGGCGTCGGTAGTCATTTACCAATAGGTGAGCCGCATACTTGTATGCATATATTTTAAAAAAAATTGTTCGAAGTACTACAATTTAGATTTACCTGAACAAAAGCATTTCAAAGGAAAATCAACATGGTGTCGAACGCTAAATAAACATGAGGTTGGCGGAGTCGATACAACTCGCTGTGGCTTTGTCGCCCGCGCCACGCCGCTCATGTCCCGTTTTGTTTACTTTGTCCCCAGATCCAAATTTAGCCACGAGAATGTATGCACGTAAAGCTATATTTTGCAATTGTGAAATTTAATATAAATTATATGTACAAGTTCGTTTTAGTTGCTTTGAAGCGAGAAAAAAGAGTTCTTTTCGAACAGGCACCACGAAAATTATTAATTGCAGTTTTAACCCTTTCCCTGTTCAGTAAATCATATATGAACATTTCAGTTGTTTAACTATAGTATTTGTTTTTTTGGACAGGAAAACTGGTAAGTTAATTTACCATGTGATCTGTGGTAAAGAAGAAGAATCATTTATTTTATTAGTGTTACTTATAATTACGTTAGTAGATATATTGTTTATTACAATATATAGAAAAAAAATAGTGCATTTATGTGTGTCATTATCCCACCATCGCACCGGATATGGCACAACAATGGCACATGTATAAGCAATGGAGTCTGCTAGTGATCATTTCCTGGATGATATTGTTGCTCCCTGTACCTGTACCCTGCATAACAGAGACGCGCTGCGCTTGTGTATAGTCGCGTAAAAGCAGTCAACATCCCTGATGCACTACAGAAGAGAGGCGGCCCTAGCAGTACCTTAAACGCATTATTGTATTGTATTGTATTTGGAGGGCGTTATAAGCTTTTTCAGTATATCTAGCCACAGCTATAATGACATACAGAAAGTTCTGAATAGGGTTATTTTAATTTCCCTTGAATAACGTGCAAACCTGCGATTTATCATGTTCGTGTTGTTCTATATCATGTCATTTACATGGTAAAGGAAAATATTGTGAGGAAACCTGCATGTATGGGAAATTCAAAATATATTTCTAGGTAATGTAAAGTCCGCCAACACGCACTAAAGCAGCGCGTAGTACTAACTGATCCATAATCATCTTAAGAAATGAGAGGGTACATTGCCTAACCTCAATTTTTAGCTCTCAATTTCACTCAAAATCTCAGGTGTCCCGCAAATGATGCTGCCATACTTGGTCTTCAGCTTTGACAGTTGCCCTTTTTCTGGCAGACAGATCTCTAGTAAAGACTTTGGAGCCTTAGTTCCACTCAATCGCAAGCATCTTCTTCAATACAAGCTGTATTGAAGTTGCGTAAGTCCTGCTGCATGCATTTGGAGATCTGTTTATTCAGTTGCCTGTATGCTGTCAAAGCTGTTAAAGACTGCAGCTTCCTTTCCTGTCTTACAGCCATGAGATTAAGAGTGTGATCGGAGAGTTTTTGTGTTCTTGTGCGGTGGGTCTTGCAGAACTTAGCTCCGACCACATGGACAGTTTTCACGAGCTTATCATTCATAGCGTCCACTTCATTGCAGTCTTATAGGCACTGAAAACGGTTTTATAACTCGAGCTGAAAGGTTTCGGGATTTCGGATTAAAGACACGAGGGGGACGGAGCGTTAAATTCATTAAACGAAACCAACTTAACGTTTAGGTTCAGTATGCCTCTAACCATTCGGTGATCGCTGCCAGTTTTCACACTCGCGAGACATCACTGAAGTGTTCATCACAGTTGTCGTCTGGTCGTCATAATGAAGTCAATCTCATTTTTTCTCGAACCGTCGGGGCTCGACCAGGTACACTTCCTGTGGGGCCGCTTCTGGAAGAAATAGTTCATCATAAAGAATCCCTCTTTCTCCATGAAGTCGGCCAGCTGCTGGCCCCTTGGGTTCCGTTACACTAATCCAAACTTCCCTACCTTCAGCTCACCGTTCTCTCTTGTGCCTAGTTTTGCATTGAAGTCTCCCATTATAACACCGTATATTGGGTTCTGGAGGAATGCACGGCTCTAGAGATATCCTCATACATTTCCTCCACCTCCTCATCGGGATGTGCCGAGGTTGATGCGTAAACCTGTATGACCTTCAGCAAATACTGTTTCGTGATTCTGTTACGTTCGTGTAATGTACGCAACCCTCGTTGACACACTCACAATCTTTACAATGTTGTCAACGAGAGACTTGTGGACGATAAATCCAAAACCTTTGATGATTTTATACATGGTAGAGCCATGCTGCAACTATATTAGCAGTATAGTTGTAGCACGAATGGGTTGGCTCGACCGGAGAAGGACCACGCTCTCACAGAATACCAGCGTAAAATAGCAGTTTAACACTGCTGTGTTTCGTATGGTGAGTGTAGAGAACCGGATACCCTTTTTACTGGATAAGAGGCATTCCATCTTAGTCCCCACGAGTGACAACGCATCTGCATTTGGTTCGAAAACGAGGATAGATGTAGAAGTCTATGGGCCACAGCAACCACTTACCATCAAGTGGACTGTGGGCTCGTTTGTCACCCAATCCTATAAAAAAAATACCTCCCTGGGACAGATGGTAGCCCTCCCGGGTACAGGTTGCCGAATTTAAGTATTACCGTGTCCTGTCCCTATCTTCGGATCTCAGATAGTCCTATAATATGCCGTTACGATGGCGAGCTATGGGAATATTTGCCATAGTTGCCACGCTTGGCGAGCGGGTTGGCAACCGCAGTTTTTTATTGTAATATTTCTGTTATCAGGAAGATGCTGCTGCCTGTTTCCCACTGTAGCCTCTTACGACACCCACGAGAAGATATGGAGTAGTGGATATTCTTAACCGCCACTACACGGGTTAATTTATTTATAAAAAATAATAAATAATAATTAAATTTACTATAAAGACATTTAAACATATCATAGATTTAATATTGTATACAATTAAAATGTATAAATATATTGGTAAATCCAATTGGGCATACCATAGGCATTAAAAAAATTACGTATAACATGATTATACGGAATTATTAAAGTAGTTTAAATACATTTGGACAGCACTATCGGCTTCAACACCCTCGAAAACCATGAAAATGACACCCACGATGAAAAAATTGATACCTATTGCAGCCGCCATCTTGGATTTACATTTCGACAGCACTATCGGCTTCAACACTATTTAAAACCATGAAAATGACACCCGAGATGATAAAATTGGTACCAACTTCAGCCGCCATCTTGGATTTACATTTCGACAGCACTATCGGATTCAACACCCTCGAAAACCATGAAAATGACACCCAAGATGAAAAACTTGATATCTATTGCAGCCGCCACCTTGGATTTACATTTCGACAGCACTATCGGCATCAGCACCCCTGAAAACCATGAAAATGACACCAATGATGAAAAAATTTATATCTATTGCAGCCGCCATCTTGGATTTACATTTCGACAGCACTATCGGCTTCAACACCCTCGAAAACCATGAAAATGACACCCGAGATGAAAAAATTGGTACCTATTGCAGCCGCCATCTTGGATTTACATTTCGACAGCACTATCGGTTTCAACACCCTTGAAAACCATGAAAATGACACCCAAGATGAAAAAATTGATATATTTTGCAGCCGCCATCTTGGATTTACATTTTGACAGCACTATCGGCTTCAACACCCTCGAAAACCATGAAAATGACACCCATGATGAATAAATTGGTACCTAATTCAGCCGCCGTCTTGGATTTACATTTCGACAGCACTATCAGCTTCATCACCCTCGAAAACCATGAAAATGACACCTATGATGAAAAATTTATACCTATTGCAGCCTCGACCTTGGATTTACATTTCGACAGCACTATCGGCTTCAGCACCCTCGAAAACCATGAAAATGACACCCATGATGAAAAAATTGATACCTATTGCGGCCGCCATCTTGGATTTACATTTCGACAACCCTATCGGTTTCGACACCCTCGAAAAGCATGAAAATGTCACCCATGACACAAAAATTATACTACTTACTTTTAGTACGTACTACTATTATTTATTCTGTGCTTTTAAATATTGTAATAAAAAAATCTCTTATTATTATTATAATCAAGTATTTAAGAAATTTGTTTATTCGAATATTGTGTATTTGTACAGCGATCTTTTTGAGCCGCTGAAAACAACCGAAACAATGTCCACTCACGATGGCGACTGAAGCCGAACTAAACTTAATACAAAGGTACTCTGTGAACTAAACTACTCTGTGGCTGTAGATCCCCATTTACAGAAACAATTTATATACGAGGCAACCAAATCAACGAAAATTTCGCCATTTTGGAGCCGAAAAAAATTAATTATAGCTAAACAAAACAAAATTACACTGCCATTTACATTCAGTAGCTTCCCACATGATAGATGAAGAGATTAAAAAATAGATTGAGTTAAACAATTGATATTTTCAAAAGTTATAGTGTTTACAAGCCACAGGGACATGATAAATCCACATCATAAGCCACTAAAACCCTTTTTTTATTTAAAAATAGCAATTAATCGATTTAAAAAAATTATTAATAAGTTCAACAATCATTTATCTTTCTAACAATGTGCTTTTTATATCATTTATATGTATAATATGATTGCTAGATACGATTTTATTCGATAAAATGTTGAAATTTTAATTTTTAGGCGATAGTAGAACATTACCTTGCGCTTTCTCGCTTAAGGTATGCAATAAGCTAGTAAGGGCTTAATACTGTCTTTAAAAACCTTTAAATTTATTAAAACTCTGCTTAAAATATTCAAAATGTATTAAATAACAGAAACACAAGTCGATTATATGACAATAATAAAGATAAATAACTTATGTAATATAATTGACAAATGGGTTAAGTTAATGAGAGTGCTGTGTTCTTTGTAATGATGCAGCGTGTTCTTGTATTACTGGTGGTTGTTTGTGAGAATTCCTTGTATTAGGGAGTTGCCGGAGACGTACAAGGGTCCTACATACGAGTATATATGAGGTGGTCGGTTGCCTGACTCAATGACGCTCTCTGCGTCTTCGTTTGACTCACAGCCTAAGTAACTTTGCCCAAGTCGGGTCCCTTCATTACGGGGCTGCAGACAGTCTGACCTCCATGATGTTTCATATAACAACATAAAAACATATTTCTGTAAATTTCCACCTTTGAATGATTGAAGGCAACTTGTTGGTGGGTGAGACAAACATAATCGAAAAATGCATATACTCAACGTCACTGACACAAACCCTTTTTGATAGCGAATTATTACTAATATCTTATAACTGCCTATTGGCTATATCTGACATTGTATTGGTTGGTGGAGCATATGTGTCGATTTCATGCGGATGGAAGCTGGAGGAAGAATCTGAGGAGGCTCTCAAGGCGGCCGGAAACCGCGCAACATTTGACCCCATACCCTTGAGGTGAGCGGTAGACTCATGACATGCTCTGCGGCTAGTAGCCGTGCTGATCATGCAATTGGTGGTGATGTCTTATATTTACTTACATCACGTCTCCAGGAACGGCAGTCTCGCAGGTAGTAGCGCTCACGGAGGGCTTTTTATGGCAAGTGTGCCTATTATTCGACGTGTTGCCTAAACCGTGTGACGTACTTTCACTGTTGCTGGATTTGATCGTACTCTGTGTGGCGTTTACACGCATTGACATCGGTCGATTTTAAGCACTAACAAGAAATCAAACCTTCTTTCACTGGGTCGCCAGTTATTTTGCTGTGGACTACGGTGCAGTTCCCAAATTAACGTCCCTTCGGGGGCACTGCGTTGGTTGGTTGGCGATGACCGCACACGGCGTGTGTGGAGCCGTGTGCCTTCCCCATATTTATTTTTAAAATGTGTGTATCTGGTATTTATATAAATATTGTGAGCCTTTTCTAAAGGGAAAGGGATTGAGTAATAAGAAATTGACTGATGTGAATAGGATACAAGTGGAATACGTAGAATCCAAATTGTATCCTAACAAGTGGAATAGGGACTAATTCAAATTCAAATTCAAATTTATTTAATTGCCATAAATAGGGTAAGTGATAGGTTTTTACAATAAAAATAAGTTGCTTAAAGACCTATTTAGCCATGAGATACGGCATGCAAACTTTTTTTTTAAATTACCAAATAATATAGGTGGTAGTCGATTCTAAAATGTCAAGTTATTAAATATAAGTTATATAATTCAAAATGTCATTATTTACTATATCAATATCATAATTAAAATTTAAATACATTCAATCAAAAATAAAGGTCTGATAAAATAGTGATACGCAGTGATACACAGCAATTACGTCTATCATATGTCAACATTCATATTATTATCATTTTGAAATTCCTTAACACTATAGTAACATTTTCTTATTAGCCATTCACGTAACTTTTTGGTCATGAGAATCATAGAGCCGTGTTTGAACTGCTTTGGAATTTTATTAAATATTTTTACACACATACAGTAACAACCTTTCTGATAGACAGCAGTTTTTGATTTATGGTCTAAGACAAGCCGTTTACTATCTCTAGTGCTTCGTGGATATATATCACAAGCTGACTTAAATGACTCTGCATGTTGTTTGACAAATGTATATATTTCTAATATGTACATTCCAGGGACTGTTAATATACCCAGCTTAATAAATAGGGGCTTGCATGTATCAAATGGACCTTTACCGCATATAGCACGTATACATTTTTTTTGTGCGATGAGAACTCTATTTACTTCAACGCTGTTGCCCCACAGAACCAGACCATAATTAATATTAGACGCGACGTAACCATAATAAGCAGACATAGTTACGCTAAGAGTCGTTATCTTAGTTAAACGCCTTAAGACGAACGCAAACCTATTAATTTTATTACAAATTTTATCAATGTGGCCAGTGAAATTTAAGTTCTCGTTAAGTACTACACCCAAAAATGAGACCATGGTAGTACTTTCAATAGGTATGTTTTTGTACAGCACATTAAGATTGTTTGCTGCTCGTCCTTTTATGTTAAAATTTATGAAATTTGTCTTATTTAGATTAACATTTAGATTAATTAATTTAAGATATTGAACTATATTATCAATTGTTTTAATAAAATAAAGGACGATTTAATGTTCTTAAACTTTTTAAGCCTTGTCTTAGTGAACGGGGTTCTTTAGCTTAAAATATATAAGGCACTATCACCAGCTTTGGACTACTCTGGTAAATATTAATTCTTCCAAGAGACACCTAAAAGAACTAAGTTACTAAACAAATAAGGGTCCAAACTAAGACGATCACGCCATAAATTTATTAAACGGCCTATAACTAAACCTTTAGAAAGACCCGTTAATATAATGGTCCCGTTAGTTTTATATATTTAAGAGAGGGGGGGGGGGGGAGCAAGGGTACATTTATTTAATCACTCTGGTCTTCATTCTTCTATGTTTATGTTTGTTATGTAATTTTCTCTAAAATTATTTCAAATTAATAAAATATGAGTATATTGATCACGTTCATGGCAGTATGAGCTAAGATACTTTCCATTTTTTGGTCGTTTTTCAACCACAGGCGATACCATTAAAAAAATATGATGATTTATTTTCCATGCGTTTATCACACAATTATTATTAATTTTATCAAAGAACGTTTTTACTCAAGTGAGTGTTTTTCCTTTTATCGACGATTACCAAGTACGTAAGATTAATATGGCGTACATTTTTTAACTTTCATCACAACTCTTTACACGTTTTAATCTTTAATTTGTTTGTAACAACCCTAAAGGACTAAACGTTATTTTAATTCACATGACAAACCAATCCGTTGAGCGCGGTCTGTGCTTACATGGACACGGGTATCATCTAGCCACAAATCGGATTATTGCAAAGATCAGTTAAATCAATAACTAGTCAACAATTAATGTAGAGCATCTACGCGGGGTTCCACTTGCAATAAACTGGCTATAAGTGACATCAGGAATGGAAACAGGCGTAAAAGAAGTAAATAGTAAAATTAAGTAATTCGAAACTGTGATCACGTAATGTACTCTAGACCGAAATTCGGTCACGGCGGTCATTCTCAACGTAAACAAGCACAAGACAGGATTATAGTGCACGAGTGTGAAGGCAAGCACAGGTGAATTCTCTCTTTCCTCACTCATATAGCCTGATGGGACGTTATTCGACACAACCGGAGAGAGATCAGGCGGAAGACAACCGGCTTTGTGTACCTTCCGAGGTACGGGGATAAAACTCTCACATATCGGACTTCGGATTGAACTCCCGACACTGATTTTCGCCCGACACAAAATTTGAACCCGGCACGTCGTGATCGGAAGTTTCGCTTGCGATCGCTAGACCAACATGCTTTCAAAAAAACCACATTCTAAAAGATTACCCAGATCGTACCCAGATACTTAACTTACCATGAATACCACTACGCTCCTTGTAATAAATACGAAATACATAATATAAAACCGCATTTACACATACAAACACTAAATATTATAGCTTCTGAATCGCTTTGAAGATGCTAGAATTTTTCTACCGACTTCAAACAGGAGTAGGTACTTAATTCGACTGTATGTTTTTTATGTGTGTTACCTCACAACTTTTTTCTGGGTGAACCGATTTCGATGATTCTTTTTTATTTGAAATCTAATGCTTCACATGTGGTTTCGTATAAATTTAATCAGGGTGTGACCAATAGTTTATGAGTTATTCTTAATAATTTACATTTAAATCGAATGTACAATTTTTTTTTATTTTAAATCGTTTCATTACAAGCTAGCGTGACGTTTTTTGTTTATCTTTTTAAGGCAAAGGACATGATATATTTGGAGCCTTAACTTTGAAGTTACTATTGTATTAAATACTTCAAGCAAAGACGGTGGCATAACAGATATTACAGCCAGTTGATAGTGGTTGGCTCAAAAATGGAATAAATATAATTTTATTGTTAGGAGATATTGTAAAAGGCAATGGACGCTTGAATGGTTCGCAGTGGAGGGCCTGTCCGACTGGCGCTATCCACTTCTCTAAGTTACAGTAGCTGCGAACTTGTAATACAAAACAAAAGCTGTGAGAATACAGTAATTTTACCTTTTATTATATGTTAATATTTTTTATAGAATAAGGGTGACAAACGAGCTTACACTTCACCTGATGGTAAGTGGATGCTGTGGTTGGGCTTTAATAATAATTGATAATTATCTAATGAGTAATTATATACAAATTTTAATTACAATGTGTCTTTCAAAATTTTGTAATTAATAACTTAATACTGAGTAACTGAATTAGCCATAGACTTAAATTTGATATTTGTACATACATACATATAATCGCGCCTCTTTCCCGTAGGGGTAGACAGAGACCACTTCTTTCTACTTGCTACGATCCTTACATACTTGTTTCGCTTCGTCCACTTTCATTATTCTCTTCATACATGCTCTACGGTTTAGGGTACTCTTGACCTGGCCTTTTTTCAAGACGTTCCTAATTTGATCTAGAAACATCCGCCTAGGTCTACCCCTTCCAATACTTTCATTCACACTCGCCTTATACACCTTTTCGTCAATCGTTCTTCATTCATTCTCTCGACATGGCCAGTTTTGAATTTGTATGCCTCTATTAAGCGATGAAACATGTTTGGCCTAAAATGTATGTAATTAACACTTGTATTTACCGTGTTTGATGCAAATAAAAGTTTTGATAAGAATCTTTAGCTTATAAACATCTATAACATATAATATATACATGCTCAATTATGAATCAAAATATAAATGCTTGTCACCCCTGAGAACTAAGATGCAATGCCTGGTTTCCAGTAAAAAGGGTCTCCGATTCTCCACACTTACCATACAAAACACGGCTGTATTAAGCTGCTCTTATTCTGTAGTACGCTGGTATTCTGTGAGAACGTGGCCCTATCCCGGTCGAGCCGACGCATTCGTGCTACAACCATGATATATCTGCAGCGTGACTCTACCACATATATATCATAGCACACAATCTGATTTTACCATAAACCTGGGACTTATATATTAGGATGATTTTACATAGCAAATTTTCAACAAATCAGAATGATATGAGGAAAGAACGAGTGATGAACAGTATAAAAAAATTTTGTTCACCGTATATCGGGCACTGATTCGATTTACTGGTGAAATAACTTCCAACGTCTGATATTCTCGTTTTAATATTCAACTAAGGTCGGTGTAAAGAAATTTTTTGATGTATTGATCCAGATTTTTTTATGTGAGATGAATGGTATTGTGATCGCAATTCCTCCACCCAAAAGTCCAGAGAGGACTATTAACGGGTGGATGAGAACAGTCCAAAATCCAAACTGATATTATTGTACAACTGATTCGTTGGTCCTTCATAAACATGCTTCTCAATTTATGTGTTCACTTTTTAAGTGAGAGAATATGGGATGCCTTGTAACCAGTAAAAAGGGTAACGGTTCTTGTTACTCTAATCTTACGAACCACTACAAAATTATTATGTTATATTATTTTGGTATTCTATGTTCAAAAACGTAGCTCTGTCCAGATCTAGCCAGCCAATTCGTACGACGGCCATAATACACTATTTTTTAGATTAAAAGTGACAAATAAGCACACAGTCCACCTGATGGTAAGTGGATGCTGTGGCTCATAAGCATCTACATCTGTCACCCCTATGGACTATGTTGGAATGTCTCGTTTCCAGTAAAAAGGGTTCCTGGTTCTCTAGACTCGCCATGCGAAACATAGCAGCATTAATGCAGCTACTTTACGCTGGTATTCAAAGAGAGTGTAGTCCTTTCCTGGCCGAGCCGACCACTTCGTGCTGCTACTATAATATAGCTGCATAGTTGCTCTACCACGTACAAAAGTATGGGTCTACTACATACGTTTCTACTTTCAGCTCAAACAAATTTAATGATATTTTATTCAGCGCAGTCACTACGCATTACTATTTGAATTCAATTTATTTACACCGGTATAAATACTGGATGGCATGCGAGTTAATGTGTGGCTGTGTTGTGCAGCATGTGTGAGAGTCCGTGTTCTATTTCCATTGCTTGCGGTTAAGCACCGGCCACACGCACCGGAGCCATTGACATCTTGTTCAAGACATTTTGTTTTAGGAGAATGAAGTTAATTTTTCAACCGAGAGCGTACAAGCGGACGAACGTCACAACATGTTACGAGTAACTTTTATATTTCAAAGAAAGCGAGCTTTTCAATTACAAACATGAGCTCACATGGGGCTTTATCGCTTATTTTTACAAAATAAGTATGGCAAACGAGCAAACAGTCTACTTTCTGTGAGACCGTGGTTTTTCCTCGGTCGAGTCGACCCATTTCTACTACAACCATTATTATATCTCCAACTATTATATACGAGTAGCTGCAGCGATGTAATAGGTTCATCAAAAAATTTTTAGAAACGCAATGAAATTTTAGGAGAAGTATATGTATATTGTATTTACTTTTCAACATGATTTAAAATTTTGCAACGACTTTTAAGCTAATACACCATGAATAACATTTTGCAAGTTGGTTAATTTCCTTGAGAAAATAAAGCTTAATCCTGGGACTCGAAAAAGGCCTCTACAGCACACGATCGACGACGACGACGATACTCATCATCGTCGTCAAATTGCATACCACTCAAGTCGTTTTTTAGATGAGTAAAAAGGTGAAATTCGTTAGGAGGTCCGGAGAATAAGGTGAGTGGTAAATCAATTGCAACCCATCAGTTTAGATGGCAGCGCCTGCAACATCAGATCGATGGGCAAGGGCATTAACATGATGAAAAAGCATTCCAGCACGGGATTTTCCTCGACGATTATTGTTTAGTCCTTCACGTAATTTTTGATTAGTGATGCGTAATAATCTCCGGTTATTGTCTCTCCTTTATTTAAATACTCAATGATTATTATACCTGCCACATCCCAGAAGGCAGAGGCTATTATTTTTTAGCGGACACTGATACCTTGAATCTCTTAGCTAGCGGGGAAGACGGTCTTTTTCACACCTTGCTTTGGTTTATCGTCTCCGCATCAAAATGGTGTATCCACATTCTATCTACGGATACGAAACGAACGCGAAATGAATTTGGATCTTCTTCAATTATTGCTTTCTTTTGGGCGTTTGTTAACATTCGAGGAACACAGCGTTCGGCCACCTTACTGAATTTTAAGGTATGAGTTAAAATAAGAACAGAATACCAGCGTAAAATAGCATCTTAAAGCTGCTGTGTTTCGTATGGTGAGTGTACAGAACCGGAGACCCTTTTTACTGAAAAGAGGCATTCAATCTTAGTCCTCAAGGCTATCTGCACAACGTATCTGCATTTTGATTCGCAAACGAGGATAGATATAGATGTCACCCTCGTTTGTCACTCCATTTCTATAAAAAAAAACTGAATTGTCCCAAACGAAAGCTTTAAAATCTAAATAACGTATGGTCACACGTCGATCACCTTAAAAATTTCTTCGAGGTGTTTAATGTTTTCTTGCGTAGTGGTTGTTGTTGGTCGCCCGGAGCAAGTGTCGTCATTGAAGTCAGTTCGGCCGCGTTTAAATTAAGAGCACCAGTATGCCACTATAGAGTAAGACGGAACATTCTCTGCCACAGTAGACTACTGTTCATCAAAAACACTTTCTGTAAAAAAAGTAGTCTAGTTTGTCCATTTTGCACGTGAATCTAATAAAATTGGATATAGTTTTTAATTTAGTTTTTCCTGGCCTTGGTTACTAATGATATGAAGGTTCGCAAAAAATAGAACGCATTTCTATAACTCGTTGATAAGTGTCCTATTAAGATAACTTTAACACTTTGGACCCATACCAACAAAAAACAGCAAAAGATGCGTCATTTTACGTATTATTAAAAATGCCTTAATCGTAATTTTGAACTATCCATCGATATATTAGTTCTTTAACTAATGAAATACCTTTTTTTATTTGTGCGAGCAGCTATGCAGGCCTAATAAGACCAGTATCAGTGCGACGTGTAAGATCTAATGTGATCGCTGCTATGTCTATAGTTCACTGCTAAGCCCTTTTTTTACATAGGGAAATGCCTACGCATACCCGCCTCGCGGGGGCAAGGACGGGTTATGTCGGACTCGCACCGACTAAAACCACATGGTGTTCCACCTTCGCCGCATATTGGCAGGACCACGGAAACGCTTTCACTCACATCCGCGACCCCACCAGCGCCGACCACCCCATGACAGACCGTTCTTGTGTGAGGACCTCTCCTCCCCGTTCTCCTTCTCAGGCAAGGCGCACCAGGAACACAAGGCACGCCCCCCTCCACGGCCGCCAACTCTACCTGCGTATCGGACCCACCCGAGTCCGATACGCGGAGGCCATGGAGCCAGGAAAATCGAGCGTCTAGTAGCACTCGCTTTCCCGGCCCCAGCGGCGGATCTGGTCTCTGGCTCCGCCGCCAACCAAGTTTCGGCCGCGGAGGGTAGGGAGAGCGGCGCCTGGTAATACCGACAATCCTCTCCCCCCGCGGCCCCACCACCGCCGTATTAGGGGGAGAGGACACCCCTCTCACCGCAGCCCACCGACACACATCCGAAGTAGGCTCGCCAAGCCCACTCGGAGTGGCCACCTCGGGCCGGCCCTACACCACGGGCCAGCCAATGGTTTCCTCTTTGTTCACCGCGGGTGACCATGCCACGGCTACTAAGCCCCCCCGCCACGACAAGGCGAGAACCCGTTCGGGGGGACACTGCTAAGCCCTATAACTTACTTGAATTGAAGAAGTTGTTTATCTGTAAGCAATTTCACTTTTTCTGGGCTAAGTATATAGTTTCCTAGACGAGTGTTATGTTAGCGCATTAAGGTTCCACAAAGTTTTGTTCAGTTTAGGATGTGCAAAAGATTATTACATAATCCTAGGGCTTCTAAATATAATAAGCCTGGTAATGTTTTAGAATGTTTTAAACCTGGTGTAACAGATTAGATCTTAAGTGATTTATTGCGATAAAAAAATAAAGGCTCAGTCGGGCTATGCTTCTTGAGATTCCACAAAATGGCTCGGGTCCAAATTAACAACTAGTTCATTTCCTGCAATACCCGCATAACCTGGAACCCATCTCAAAATTTTCATTTTCATCAAGTTTTAAGATGGGTTCATCCTAATGTTTAAATGGTTCACGCAGTCTCCAACTAGCTTATCGGTCACTAATTTGATCTCAGCGCTAGTCAAGCAGCTATTTGCAGTTGTCGTCGATAAAAAAATTACATGTGATTGAAATCTGAGTTTTAAGATTTGATTACGGTTTAAGCAAACATAACAAGAGTGTTAAAATAGAGCATGGTTCATCAAAAAATGAGGATAGCACATTTCTCACGATGAACTCTCTTATAGATTTCCCAGCGAATAGCGAGCGCGCACCTATTTACTGGGGCCACATGTCACCCCGCGTCTCGTTACAGTTAGCAACAACTGCTGACAAGTGTGTTCCAGTTGAGTCGATCACCGGGTGCTGTACTCAGATCGTGTCTAGACACCACGACTCACAACGTCAATCAATGGATTTCAATTACCCGTCAATTATTATTCACGACGGTATACTCATCACGGTATTTTACAAACCTTAAGTATATTAAGTAGTAATTGCACATACCGTCACAAAAATAACCACAATATTATACGTGGTAAAACCATGCTCCATCTATATTATATTTGTAGCACAAATGGGTCGGCTCGACCGGGGTAGGATCACACTCTCACAGAATACCAGCGTAAAATAGCAGCTTAATGCTACTGTGTTTTGTATAGTGAGTGTAGAGAAATGGAAACTCTTTTTACTATTCATTCTTATTTTTAATTTACCATTAATTTTCTGGTTCGTAAATACCTCTGTGTTGGGAAGAACTCGCAAGAAACCCAGCGGGACGTTTTTTCTTTAAGAAATGACAGTTTATAATCATATTATCAAAGGTCTTACAGCAGCTATCTAATTACAGGCTAAAATGTATTATATGAGATGAATTGTGATGACACACACACACACACACACACGTACACTTCGTTGCGATATGATTATCACACACACACACAATTTTCTAATAAAAATCTGCACTACTTTGGTTAATTGATTAAAATTAATTGTATTTTTCTTTTCTTGTAAGAAGTCACAGTAAGTCTTAATCACAAATACAATTGATATCGTTTCTTATGAAATCTAGATGCCGTTATAAAGAGAGCTGAGTAACCGTTGTTCAGTGTGTCGTTCTAATTTTTTTTATTAATTAGCTAACCCACTGGAAGCGTATATTCTAATCGCTTTAATGTTTTACATGAAACTAGGGTTGTCACATTCTACGTTAAATTTACTAATTATTACTAATAATACTAATTAATTTAATAAATTCTATAGCTATCTTAACCCTTTCGCTCTCCCTTGCACTACATACAGGGCACTGCTATCTTACTATTGTGTCTGAAAACCGGACAGTGAAAGTTTTTTCTTATATAGGATAAAGGTGACAAACGAGCGAACAGTCCACCTGATGGTAAGTGGTTGCTGCAACCCATAGACATCTACATCTATCCTCTATTCCAATTCAAAATGTAGATGCGTTGTCACCCGTGAGGACTAAGATGGAATGCCTCATTTCCAGTAAAAAGGGCCTCCGGCCACCTGCACTCACCAAGCGAAACGCAGAGGTAAACCTCTACTTCACGCTGGTTTTCCTTGAGGTCGTGGTACCACCCCGGTTCGAGCCAGCCCATCCGTGCGACAGCAAAAGCTGCCGCGTGGCTCTACCACTGTTAAGACGGAGGTGTTGATACACTTTTAGTCACCATATAGTAAAAACAATAGTTAACAAATTTAGGGTTATTATTACATTTGGTAAGATCTATGTCAACACAAAATCGGCTTAGAAAACAGTAAAATTTGATCTAAAACAATCGACATCGTCACTTTACGCTACAATCTACAACTTTGACTGTGATTGACAAAAACTGGAGAGCCCTTTTACTGGTAACGAAAAATTCTCAATCGTGCATTCGTTCTTCTTTTTCTAAGAAATCTTTCTTTAAGAAACATCCTCGGGGATGACCACGTATCTGGATTTTGATTCTCAATAGAAGAATGATGTTGGTGTTAGTGGGTTAAGTGGTCTGTGCGCTTTTTTTATAGAATAAGAGTGGCAAACGAGCACATAGTTCACCTGATGGTTAGTGGATGCTGTGACCCATAGACATCTATCCTGAATTAAGAATCAAAATGCATATGCGTTGTCACCGCTGAAGACTAAGATGGAATGCCTTGTTTGCTGTCAAAAGGGTCTCCGGTTCTCTACATTCATTTTCAGCTGGTATTCTGTGAGCTTGTTTGCCTCCCTAATTCATATAAAAAAATCTTTCAACTAATGCATACCAACTGACACACTTTTGAAAGGCGTTTGCCCTGCGACATTCTTAATAAATTCTAGTTAAGTTGGTGATGATGACGCCGGCCATGACAATATTAATAACCATTACCATTACATCCTTTCGAAAGTTTATAACAGTGTGTAGTTTTTAAGAGGCGTATTACAAAAAAACGCGAAATTACGAGGTTTCCTCGTTGAAATTGTATGTTTATCGTTCGTTGCTTGAAATAACAATTACTTGGTAAAAATAGTTCGTTTTCTCTTCTCAAATAAGCTTTGATTGGATTTTAGATAATTTATTTGTTTAAACAGTAATAATCATTCTCCCGATGCATGTTTAGGCAAAAACTCTCGATGACATGTTTTGGGAGCTCTAATTTGTAGATTCTATTGAATATCTACCATCAAAAAAAATATTTTTATCACCCAAATATCCTACACTTTAATAATAATGGAATACATTTTCGTTATATGCTTTTCACGCTAGGAAAAAAAATTCGACATAATTCTAAAAACGACCAAAAAAGCTTCGATACAAGCCTCTATATTACCGAAGTTCTACATAACTTAGACGTAAAATTTATACCAAAATAATCATCAACATTTTCTTAAACTATACTATTATTTTCACTTTTTAAATCGTTACTATTATATTTTAATTAATTAAATAAAAGTACTATATATTTCACTGCGCCGGCCATCTGCGATCATTAACGCGCGAGCGCTTGCCGAGGCTGGACCTGCGTCCGTTGATTTCGGGCGCTGCATCATTTCGATACTACCGTAGTGTACGTCGATTGCCTGCGACGCAGAGCGTCGTCAACTACGACCGCAATTTTTGATAGATCGGTTTCAAACTATTTTATATAGTTATAATTTAGATCACGCCTCTTCTATTAAATATGGTAGGGACAACGAGTCTGTAGTATTGGCACAATTGAGCAAACATGAAAATATTATTATAGAAAAATGTGGTCTATTCATTGACCTAGATCATTGTTATTTGAGGGCTTCACTTAATGGTTTATACAGCGACGGTCTTATTGAAGTTAAACGTCCTATTTCAGCTTTCGGAATAGATTTTGACACGGCAAAAAAGTTAAAGGTTATAAATTCAGTGATTCAAGTGTAACATTAAATCAAAATAATGACTGGTTTTACCAAATCCAAGGCCAGCTTCATTTAGCAAATAAAAATCTCTGAATACTTGCCATAATATGTATTGGCCCAGATTATGCAGTAAAAGTACTAAAAATTTACAAAGACGACTAATTTTAGATTTTCAATATGTTACCCATGTTTCAAGCTTTTTATGAATGGTACCTACTGCCTGAAATTATCGACTCGAGAAAAGTTCGGACAATGCCGTCGCAGCAAATATTTTTGTAATAAAAAATATGGTAATTGACTGTAAGTACCGATAAAAAAATATTAGTTACATTTGGTTGTTATATTTATTAAAACAGGTTGCAACCGTTTATTTATTTATACCACTATTCTACCGGTTAATTATTCGATTACGGCGTAACAATTAAAATATTTATGTGTACTTATTTTGACACAAAATTTCGTAAATAATGAATAATATATCAAAATGGTATATAATAATAAATAATAAATTATATAATTATATAATAATAAATTAATAAGATAACATTAAAATGACACACAAAAAATATTCCATCCACTGAAGTCCATCCTAAGAAAACTTTGTATTATGGAAGCAGGGACGTAGCTACCGCCGTATCAGCCGTATCAATGATACGGGGCCCCCGGGCTACAGGGGCCCCGAACGTGTGTAACCAAAAATTCCAAGGACTTCTACGGGACAGGAAAGGCTATCACTATTATCTATAGAAGCAAAGAATTGAAAAAAACTGAAACGTCTTCAGCTATGAATGCCGCCGAATCGTCTTCAGCTATGTTAGTATTGTTTGGCTAGGTTAGTTCCTAGAAGTATTAATTGTAAGTAATAACTTATAATCAATATATAATAATATTCATTGCTTTCTTATAATCGTTCACAATAAATTAAAATCAAAATTATAAAGTTATTCTATCTTTTAATTGTTGAATCCATGGGATAGCGTTGTTATCGAGAGAGAACAGGTCTGTTGGGCAGCCGTGGTACCTTGTGAGTGGGTAGTCTCTAGCTATATACTCAACATCCTGGACAGCAGCTCCACACTTACACCCCGGTGATTCCCCCCACCCGCACATGGACATGAAGGCATTGCTTCGCCCGCATCCGTTTCGTACCCTATTCAGTGTGCACCATTCCCTTCTTGGGAGCGCAAAACCAGCAGGTTTAAGTGTAGGGTTGATGGTAATTCCCATGCTATCAGGGGGTTTTGCGTTCCATTCCTGCAACCACTCAGCAGATGTGTTAAATCCGCCGGACACGAGTTCACATGCGGTCTGGTATGGTGCGTGACGTGACTTCAGGCGGTGGGGTGGCGGATCAGTAAACTCCGCGTGAGCTGGCAGGTTGGGATTTCCGTAGATCTTCTAGGACTCTCGTAGTAGTATTTGTTGTCTTCTCAAATGGGGTGGGCTTATATGGCTTAGCACGGGGAGGTCCTGGAGGGGGGTACATTTTAAGGTTCCAGATATGCATCTCATGATCTGGTTCAGCTGGGTGTCCACATGCAGCACATGTGCACTATTTGACCATACTGGTGCACAGTACTCTGCTGTTGAGTACACCAAACTGAGACCGGTTGTACGCAGCACGTCGGCGCTGGCCCCCCAAGTGGTACCCGCTATCCAGTGCAAGATGTTGTTACTGGTCTGGAGCTTTTTGGATAATTTGTCCATGTGCGGAGCGTACGTGAGACTCCGATCCAGAGTCACGCCCAGGTATTTCGGAGTAGGGTTGTAGTGCAACATGGCTCCAGCAAACTCAACAGTGAGCTCGTATTTTGCCATTTGGTTGGCTAAGTGAAACGCAGTTACTTCGATTTTGGCAGTGTTTGGTACTAGTCTCCATTTCCCAAAGTATTTGTCTAGTATACTTAAGTCCTCGTTAAGGACACTTTCGGATGGTTTGAAGGTTTCGTGTTGGGAAGCTAGTGCTATGTCATCATCATACATAAATTTACGACTCTGCTTTTCAAGTATATCATGTAAGTAAAGATTGAAGAGCAGCGGAACTAAAACTGAACCCTGTGGTAATCCATTGTTCAGCGTTTTGGTATGACTTTCACTGTCGGCAAGGAAAACCATGAACTCACGGTTGCTAAGCATGCTATTTAACAGCCCCACCATTTTTCTGTATGGTACCGCTTTCATGAGCTTATAGATCAATCCTTGACGCCAAACTGTGTCGTATGCCGCTGACAGGTCTATTAAAACAACAACCGTCTTTAGTTTCTTTTGAAACCCTGCTTCAATGTGGATTGTGAAGGACAACACCTGTCGGTACAGTTGCGGCCACAACGGAAGCCAGCTTGTTCCACTGGAACCAGCTTATCAATGAGAGGCATAATGCGGTTGTAGATTAGTCTCTCCAGAAGTTTGTAGACACAGCTCAGAATGGCGATAGGTTGGTAGCTCTTAGGATCGTCTGCAGGTTTTTGGGGTTTCAGTATAGCAATAATCTTCGATCTATTGAAGTCGCTAGGCAATTTGTTACATAGCAAGATATCTGAGAAGAACCCTTTCAGCCATTTCCTGCATTTCGGGCCCAGGTGCTTTAGAAACTCATTGTAGACTCCATCGAAACCAACAGCTTTATTAGGGGGTAATAGTTTCAAGGCGAGATCGGTTTCATCTTGGGAGAATTCTCGTGACAGTTGGTAGTCAATTGGTAGCGACGCCTTGAGCTGTTTAGCACACTGTCGTGTCGCCCGGGTATCATCTTTCCTGCCTTTAACTCGGGACACCTCAACTATTCTGTTTGCAATCGCGTTGGCTAGTAGTCAGTCTTGCCTGCCAACCCATTGAGCACCCTCCAAGCTTTCCTGCTGGAAGTCTTAAAATCCATTGACTCTACGGTATCGATCCACCTATTTCGACGCCCTTTGTCGAGAGATTTCAGAACGTCATCCCTATTTCATAGTTACCCGTGCGCGTGTACTCATCAAATAGTTTTCAGCAAGGGATGTACGCCTTGCGGTAGCCTCGAAGAATGCTCTTTTTTGCTGTTGCTATGATAAGTTTAGTGAATCTCTTGTAGTTTTCGGCACAGGGAGGTATCCATCTGACAGCAGCATCCATGTCAGCGCTGAATTTGGACCAGTCTGCTTTGTGGAAGTTACATAACGAGGCAAAGGCACGGAGTTTGTTAAGGGGATCTAAATACCAACCTCCACAAGCACCGGTTGGTGCTGGCTGTTCAGGAAGTCTGAAAGAATTCTTCGTGTGGTTTGTAATGGGATTCGATTGATGTCACAGGTAGTAAACGTTAAGTCTGAATAATAAACCAAAAAAAATCCCGTTTCCATCTTGCTGACCTGAACGATTCTCTATCCTTGGCATTAAATACCAGGTGTAGATTGTTATTCTCCGCCCATTGCACGAGGTGTTCACCATTTGCATCATTTTTGTTATATCGCCAGGTCGTGTGATGACTATTTAAGTCGCTAGCATATAGGCATGGATGTGGGAAAGCGGGGAGGTTGATAGTCCATGAAGAGTTCGGTGGTTTGTATACATTTACAATGGTAAGGTTATTGATCTTTATTGCAGAGGCAAATACATTCGAACTCCAAGGCAAGTCTCCGCAGTGACATGTTTAATACAGTCTTTAACATAAGTGGCGATGCCATATTGCGCGTGGTTAATTGCATGAGCAAGGTAGTATCCCGGGATAGCACCACGTTTATATAGATCCTGTTAATCTCTAGCGTGAGTTTCTTGTAAAAGGAGTACATCTATGTCATTTTCTAATAGAATCTTACTTACTACTTCGCATGTAGCTTGACTAATATTTTCTATATTAAGTTGGCAGATTCGGGTAATAGGTCGAATATCTCTAGTCCGGTGGTGTCTATCCTACTCTTCATTGGGGCCCCCCAAGTTATTTTGATACAGGGCCCATCTAAGGCACGCTACGCCACTGTATGGAAGATCAAGATCGTTTAATCGCCAGTGTTATAGTGCGAGCGAGTGAATAGATATGAAAGAAAGTATCGGTCGCGTAGCTTGCCGCCTGCTCGATGCGTAAAATACCTAAATTTGCGAAACGCCTAAATGTAAGAGGGCTCTTAACAGTGGTAGAGCCACGCGGCAGCTTTTGCTGTCGCACGGATGGGCCGGCTCGAACCGGGGTGGTACCACGACCTCACAGAAAACCAGCGTGAAGTAGACGTTTACCTCTGCATTTCGCTTGGTGAGTGCAGGTGGCCGGAGGCCCTTTTTACTGGAAAGAGGCATTCCATCTTAGTCCTCACGGGTGACAACGCATCTACATTTTGATTTGTAATAGAGGATAGATGTAGATGTCTATGGGCCGCAGCAACCACTTACCATCAGGTGGACTGTGTGCTCGTTTGTCACCCTTATTCTAATAAAAAAAAGTCTACTGGTTAACACGACACGACCAATATATACCAACACGTTGCACGAGCAATATATTCTTGTATATTGTGATTGTGATTGGGTTTGTGCTTGTGTAGATATGGGTTAGCAACTGCAGTTATTAGGGTTCCGTAGCCAAATGGCAAAAAATGGAACCCTTATAGATTCGTCATGTCTGTCTGTCTGTCCGTCCGTATATCACAGCCATTTTTTCTGAAACTATAAGAACTATGCTGTTAAAACTAGGTAAGTAGATGTATTCTATGAACCGCATTAAGATTTTCACACAAAGATAGAAAAAAAAACAATAAATTTTGGGGGTTCCCCATAATAACATAACTGAAACTTAAAAACTTTTTTTCATCAAACACATACGTGTGGGATATCTATAGATAGGTCTTCAAAAATGATATTGAGGTTTCTTATATCATTTTTTTCTAAACTGAATAGTTTGCGCGGGAGACACTTCCAAAGTGGTAAAATATATGTGTGTGTGTGTCCCCCCCCCCCATGTAACTTCTGAAATAAGAGAATGATAAAACTAAAAAAAATATATGATGTACCTTACCATGTAAACTTCCACCGAAAATTGGTTTGAACGAGATCTAGTAAGTAGTTTTTTTTTAATACGTCATAAATCGTAAATTATGTTACTTGCTGCTACGGAACCCTTCATGGGCGAGTCCGACTCGCACTTGGCCGCTTTTTTTATTGTTTTTAGGAAGATGCAGCTGTCCATCCTGGTTTATTTCCCTCTGTTACCTCTTAAGCCTGGTATCCACCAAAAATGTTGACAACATTTGTGTTTCCAACTGCTTACAACTCAACAAAAGTTACCAACATTTGTTTCCGATGTTGCCGACAAATGTTTCCAACAAGCGTCTCCACCGAGGGAACAAATGTTTGCAACACGCGTATTTCTTTGATGTTGCCGCCGGAAATGGAAATACGGTTCCCGACATTGTTTCAAATTTTGTTGCCAATAACACTAGGTAATTACAGAAACATTTGTTACCAACACGTGTTGGTAACACAACAGTTGGTAACAAAACTTTGGTAGAGACGCGGCTATACGATACCCACGGGACGATATCAGGTAGTGGATATTCTTATACTCCCGCTACATGGTTCGATAATAAATGTTAAAAATAAGTTTTTCCGTTTTTATATGGTTTTTATTCTTAAGAAGATTATATTATTTGGTGTAGAGTATTTTATTTAGGTTATTTGTAGTAATATATATTTATAAGTGTATTTATATGTATGTTGTTTTTATATTTACATGTATGTATTTTCGTGTTTTTATTGCACCTGCTTAATTTTTTCTGATAAGCTGGTCGAATATGCCCAGAGGTATTAAGTCTGCCATTTCAACGCTTTAAGTGCAATATAGATTTAAAATAAAAAAATAAGATTACTTAACAAATAGAATATTAAATCACATTTTGCTTTTAATTATCCGTAGTATTTCTATTCCTATACAAAATTGTCATAAAAGATTCCTCCATTATCGATCAAAATAATATATGTGAACTTAAAATATAAATAGTAACATTAAGAGTCAAATCAAATGATGACCCTGGATATACATATTACATGTTTGTCTAAAATACTTGACGGGCAGCCGCGCAGCTTTTGACAAAACGTTGGATTAACTCTGTCAAATCAATAGCATACAGTTTTTGTAATCGCAGGCTGGAGACGGGCGAGCGCACATTTTTTATATTTATGAGCATTTAATAATGAAGACAACCGGTCGTCATGATGAATTATTGAATATCTACCGCGGTCACCCGCCTCGGTTATTACGCGTAATGTCCGATGCCGGATAGCGCGAATTAATTCTTGGCTAATTCGTCATTGCTCTCATAAATATAATACTCAGTTGCATCGATGCGACGCCTGTCTCCATGATTGATAACTCTATCATGCCTAGAAATAACTCACGTCCCTTGTTTATGCCTTATTGGCACATTTCCTCAGTAAAATTGCTTCGATAATTTAAACACGTATTGAGAATAAATGCATGCCAGTGGCGCTATCTAGTGTTAAACCTTCGAGCTTTCATGAGGCTAGTGATTTAGAGCTTACGGTGTGCTTCTTCAGTGATGTTGAAAGCAAAAATTTACACCTACGTCAACTAGATGGCGGTAGTGACTAAAGGTTGATTATAATTTCATTTCTTAACAACACTAAAAACAGTGATTTATTTTGCTGTTAGTGTTAAATAAACATTATTTGTTTGAACAATAAATATTATTATACAAACACTTGATTTCTTTACATTTATTTATATCATTATATAGCGGTTGAATGAGTTTGCGGCAAGTAAGCGGCATAAATATGAGTCACTGAGAAATTTCATATTTGTGCCATTTATTGTAGAGACTATCGCTCTGTGGGTTCCACACGTGCCGTGAAGTTCCTAAAGTAACTGTATCCGCGACTGGTCGTCACTGCTGGTGATAAGAGGGCTGGTTATTTTCTCGTTCCAAGGCTTAGTAAAACCATTGAGCGAGGACACGTAGTCAGCATTCTTGGCATAGTGCCAAGAATGCTGACTGCGGCGATATAGTATCGTATGGATTAGGACTGTATACAGACTGTATACAGGGATACAGAGTGTTCCCACCTTGTTGTGGCGGGGGTGTTTAGTAGCCGTGACTTGGTCAATCGCAGTGAACAAAAAGGAACCCACATGTAATAAGTAGTATTAACATCCGACAGATGGCGTAATAATCACTTTTCACTTCCTTGATTTATTATGTCTACCGATGAGAGAAGGTATCAGCCAATACAGTACGACAACTATATTTCAGACATATAGGACTTAAACATTTTAAATGTTTAAAATTTTTGACCATAACAATGTATACCTTAACATAAAAATATACTTTGGCGCGTCCCTGTATCGGCGAAACTTTACCCCAGAGGGTCAGAAATCGGGAGCAAAGAATGTCTCTTTGTATTATATTATAATGTGACATATGATATGATATATATATATATTGTGTAGGGCTTGAAGTTTGTTGACCTATTAGACTCCAAACGCTGCAAGTGTAAAGAGATCCGGCTCTCTATGCGGCATCGGCTTCGTTCTTCCACGAAACACAGGACGCCTTCTCCCGGCGTTCTTTTGTTTAAACGCGAGATATAGAGGTGTATGGTTGGCTCCACAACATGCAGAGTTGTGCTTGCTTTTATTTTGGCGGTCCCACGCTGGTTACTTACGGGCCTTAATCGACGTCTCTTCTCAACGAGAGTAAATGCGTCATTATCAATCTTGTTTCGGGTCACTACAGAAACTGATTTTATATCCCCATTCTTTCGTTTTTGACCACATGAGGGTGCCGGACGTGTAGATTTTCGGGCAACATCCACACCACAGGAATGTACCAACCACCACACACAACTGTGTGAAGAGAAGTAAGAATATCAACTAACCGAGATGAACATGAGGCAGCAGTATCTTCCTGATAAAAACTCAAAATAATAAAAACTGCACTTGCCAACCCGCCTGCCAAGCGTGGCAGCCATGGTAAATCCTCTCTATGTGGCCTCTTATTTGGTTGATGCAAAATAATAAACAAATATTAAATTCGGTTCACAATGACGAAGAAATCATGTAACATACATCATGTAACATACATATAGAATGAACAAATCTGGCGTTCATTCTACAAAATATGTAAGATTCTATATCTATTGTAGCTTTATTTTATAATTTGTGTAAATTTTGAGATGGGCATATCTTAATTTTTTACTTTATCACCCCTTAAGTTGACTTTGACGTGCAGTTTTTGCAACGTTTAACAGACGGTTGATGATCCTAATACCATAAGTATATATATTATATATAATATAAAGTATATCAAATGTATTTATTTATTAGATGTACACAACACTTTATATTCACTTTTACATAAATAATTTACATATACACATATACCTAATTTATACAAATTAGCGATATATTGAAGATGGACCACATCAAGAGTACCCTTAATCGCTGAGCATGTATATGGATATAAAGGAGGCGAGAGAGGTGTGACAAAATCCTGCCTAATTGAAATCCCTAGTTTCTACCTGCCTCTCTGGGTGACGGGCAGAAGTGTTTATATATGTTTGTATGTAATACGGTTTAAATTACGAATTTTACAAATGTTATTACTTTCATCAAGCAAACGCTGCGAGATCTCTCTGGCGTTTCAAGTAGACACTCCTTACCACACCCATGGGATGGACAGATGATGGATGGAATGGATGGATTCTGATACGTGACCATCATACGGCTAATCTTTATATATAAAAACTACGTGTCACATTGTTTGTCCGCGATGAAATCCTAAACTACTAAACTGATTGCAATGAAATTGCACACTATGTGCAGTTTGCTCCAACTTGAGAGATAGGATAGTTTTTTATCCCTATAAGTGATCCTCAGTATTTTTTATTACAGTCATGATCAATGGTAAAAGTTCCGCCGGATCGGTAGTATCAATTGGGCGTTCCTCAGGGCTCGATTCTTGGCCCATTCCTGTTCTTAATCTATATTAATGACTTGCCTTATCTTGTAGGGGAACTCCACGATATAGTATTATTTCCTGACGATACCTCTTTCATTTTCAAACTCAAACGGCAGTCAATTAATTATGACGATGTAAATAATGCTTTATCGAAATTAGTACATTGGTTTAACGCCAACAATTTGCTCTTAAATGGCAATAAGACAAAATGTATTAAATTTACAATATCTAATGTAAAACATTCGAAAACCTAAAGCTCTTAAATGGGGAGGAGTTGAGTCTTGTGGATACCACTGTTTTTCTTGGTATTACTATTGACGCGAAACTTCAATGGGGCCCCCATATATCTAAATTAGCAAACACACTTAGTTCTGCAGCATATGCTGTAAGAAAGATTAGAAGTCTCACCGATGTTGAGACAGCTAGGTTAGTGTATTTTAGTTACTTTCATAGCGTAATGTCTTATGGAAATTTGCTATGGGGTAATGCGACTGATATTGAAGCTATATTTGTTTTGCAAAAGAGAGCCGTACGGGCGATTTATAATCTAAATATTTATAAAAATTTAAAAAAATAAACATATTAACTTTGGCATCGTAATATATTTATGAAAATGTAATGTATGTACATAAAAACATAAATAGCTTTAATAAGATTAAGGATGTTCATACCTTAAACACTAGGAACAAACAGAAGCTTGTAATGCCAGTTACTAGACTCCACAAAATTAATAATTCATTTATGGGGCAATGTACACGCTTTTACAACAAAATCCCAGAACATGTTCAAAGTTTGTTAATAAACAAGTTTAAAAGTTTTATTAAAGAAAAACTGTACAAATAGGGTTATTATAATATCAAGGAATACATGAATGAAAATAACCCCTGGGAATAAGGTGATCGCCACCATGCTGGCTCTATAAAAATTCATTTAAAATTGTATAAACAAAATTATTGTTAAGTGAAATTATGTTTAAAAAAAAAGTCCCGCTGGGTTTCTTGCTGGTTCTTCCCAGGACAGAGGTATTTTCCGAACCAGTGGTAAACAAATAAAATACTTTCAATAATAAACATGTAATAATCGTAATCAATATTGAATAAAAATCATTCTATTCTATTCAACCACTTACCATCAGGTGGACTGTGTGCTCGTTTGTCACTCGATCCTAAAAAAAAAGAGACAAATTTACTCACGCGTTGATGTCTAAAGTATGAAAATTGTAACTTTTATCATACGTTGTATTTTGCAGTACAGTCATATGGTTGTGTTGCGCTTAATAATTATGACGCTTTCTTGTCCCTACGACTCATTTTTTTAACCTTATTAAATAATTTCCGTGTGTAAATTTTGCTCGGTGGTGTAGTTACTGCGTAAGAATACCCACTACCCCATAGCCCCATACCATCCTATGAATGTCATCAGAGCCGACAAAGGTAAATTTAAACAGAGATGGACAGCAGCATCTTTCTGATAACAAGTCAATAACAACAAAACTGCGGTTGTCAGCCAGCCTGCCAAGCATGGCAACTCTTTCTTATGTGGCAATCCATGGGGGAGGCCTATGTTCAACATATGTGATAAATAAATTATATAAAGTGTTTGACATAAAAATATTACTATATGATATGTTGCAATGAATCCACAGGCTATGCTGCGCTGCTAACTAGTATAAAACTGTGTTTTTGGAGCCATGGGCACCATCAATATGATTGTGCTATTAATACGTGTTAACTTAAAGTGGGATAAAATGTACACTAAAGTGACGAGTCGACTCACGAGAGTAGCATCATGTATATATAATTAAACTAGCTCGCCAGGCAGACGTTGTTCTGCCCTTCTCAACGACCCTTCCTCTAAAAATCCTTAAATTCGCAATAAAAATTTTCAAGGGTCATTTATCGGGGTAAAAACTATCCTATCTCTCAAGCTGGACCAAAATGCACACAATGTACAAAATTTCATTGAAATCTGTTCAGTAGTTTAGGAGTCCATCGCGGACAAACAACGTGACACGTACTTTTTATATATAAAAGATGACAGCGACTGCCTCGTAGGTCTAGTGGTCGTAGAAACGATAGCTGGTCACGAGGTCAGGGGTTCGAGTTCTGGGTCAATCCAAAATCAGTTATTTGATTTTCTGTCAAGAAATTATCACTAGCAGCCTGGAGTCGGGAGGTTGGCGGTATTTCATCCTCATGTCTCGGTTAGTACGTAACGTCGTTGGTCCTGCTCCTGATCTCTCTCCAATCATGTTGAATTACCATCTCACCGGACTTTGAAAATATAGGAATAGAGAGTGCACATGTGCTTGATCCAGTCCTACGCAAATAGCTAGTCTTCATTTAGACTGGACGCCGGTAACGCAATTCGGTCTGGAGGGTCGGTGTTTTTTTTACCTTTTGTTAAAAGTTATAATTATAAGCTTATCAGGATTTATTACTAGGAATATTAGTAACGTAAAGTATTTTTTAATAAAAAAAATAATTTGTATAGAGTACACAGAAGCAATTACCCTATACAATCTCGATACACACCGAAGTTACGTTTAAACGTAACTTCGGTCTGCGTACGTGCTATTAAATAAAAATTATTCTCAGATGTAGGCTTAGAGACGGCAATAATCTTGACTCCTTTTTACGTGATAATTAGCAAATTTGACTTTGTATTATCGTTTACATTGCCAAGCTTTAACATTATTTAAGTTATTATTACTGTAAAAACTAGGTAGTTACATCACATAATACAGACCTACTTGGTGAGACGTATTGATGTGGTCCCTGAACACGCAGCAGGTTAAAGATTAAGTCTTGATTTCGCTGATAACATTCTTTGCGAGAGCAGAGAAATTATATATAAGTACCAGCACAACAATATGCGCGTTGTCTAATGTTGTTAAAATCGATATTATACATTAAATATAAATTTTGAAGAATTATTTTACAATTGTATCGATAAATTGAATATCACGCCTTATTATCACGCCTTATCCTATATTGCAAGCCTTTTAAAATTTTTAAAAAATCCGAATATTTACTCAAATTCATTCATTTATTAACACTAAGATTTTATAAGCAACAAATAGTCTAGATAACGGAGATTTTCGTGTATGAAAATAAAGTGTTTTCATGTTCCTTTTTATTTCTTTATAGAGTTTTTGTATGTTTAAGTGGTAGAGCCACGCTGCAGCTATATTTTTACTCTATACAAATAAATAAAATTGAAATGTCTGTTTGTAATGTTAAAATAACAGCTTTTTACTAAATGCATATACGGTACTTATTACAAAAACACATTTTTTTTAATTTTTGTCTATCTGTCTGTCTGTTTGTTCCGGCTAATCTCCAAAACGGCTGGACAGATTTTGACGAGACTTTCACTGGTAGATAGCTCATATCATAAGGAGTAACTTAGGCTACTTATATTTTAGAAAAATATTTAGGGAACCCTAAACAAAACATACAACAAAATTAAAACCCAAAATTACACGCGGGCGAAGTCGCGGGGCACAGCTAGTTATTGTATAAAAATATTGTCTGCCTGTCCGGGCTAATCTACGAAATGGTTGAACCGATTGTGATGAAACTTTATGAACAGACAGAGAGCTATACCATGAGGGGTCTAGGCTATGTTGTATCAGAATAATATGAACATGAAAATCTGATAAAAGAAATGGTTATCTTAATCTCAATAACGCCAAAATCGCGACATACAAAGTTTTTTTTATTTATATAGTACAAACACAATAACCGATTTTGGACTTATATGTACGAGCGTTATTTACTCAGACAAAGGTGACTAGCTTCAGAGGTGCTGATACCGAACTGAAACGTAATTTTGGAGAACTGTAGTAGATAAATTACATAATGACGGTTTAGTTAGGGGTATACAGTGGCATTTTATACCACTAGATGCACCTGAAATGGGTGGAGCTTGGGAGCGGATGATTTTTACGGTTGAAACCGCACTGAAATTCGTTCAGAGACACTGTCCACCTTGCTTAAAGAAGTGGAGACTTTGATTAACAGTCGCCCCATTACGCAAGTTTGTAATTAATTATCCAGAAGCGCTCACACCAACCCATTTTCTAATAGGTACGTCATCTAACGGTCCTACATGGAATAATAATGAAGATGTTTTGTTTAATGATGATAATAAGCTCATACAGAGCGATAACTGATGTAAATGAAAAAACTACTTTATAATATATTATATATATATATATATATATATATATATATATATATATATATATATATATATATCAATTTGTTTTTCTCTGTATTGACTAGTGAACGGGTCGTTTCAATAGAACATTAAAAAAAAATTAATTAATTATTTAATTGTTTAGTATACTGACCCAATAGTAATATGTCAATAACTGTGTTAATTGTATAATGATTAAGCTTAAATATAGTGTTTAATAATAGGATTATATTGTACAATTGTTTTTATCCCAAATAAAGAGAAAAAAACCGGCCAAGTGCGAGTCGGACTCGCGCACCGAGGGTCAAACAAATCCGTAGGTATATGAGTTTAAAATTATTAAAAATATTTTTATTATATGATGTAACTAAAAATTTATGCTTTTCGCAATTTTTCCTTTATCTGTGCTATAGTACGTTGCTTCGTGCCAAATTTTAAGATTCTCAGTTCACGGGAAGTACCCTGTAGGTTTTGACTTTTGATTCCCTTGCGAATATCGAAAATTTGCGGCATAAACGGCTGTATCTTTTGATTGCGTTGGCTTAGAACGTTGATTTTTTCACAGCCCCAAGGGACAGTAGACTTGAGTATTTGATATAAATTTCAGCTTGATACCTTTACGCGTTCCTGAGAAAAAGGGTCTTGACAGACAGACAGACAGACGGACAACAAAGTGATCCTATAAGGGTTCCGTTTTTTCCTTTTGAGGTATGGAACCCTAAAAATAACAGCTTGTGAGGTATGATATGTCTTTAGTGGTTACATCACATCTGGAGTTTTGTTAATTTGTTAGACTTTGGCTGCAGGTGGTCTATGGACTGCAGACCTTTTATCATCAGGTGGATCTGTCGCTTACCGATTCCTTTTTCACTACATTAAAGCAAAGGAGGAAAAAAATTGTACAGACCAAGAAAAATTTGTAAGCAAGAGCTTACTAATTTATTTTCGATTTTTATAGAGGGTTTTTCTCAATGATTAATTTCTTGTTTAACCGATTGGTAAACTATATCAGTTACATTAATCTTTTCGAACCTCTATGTTCACACTATTTGCAAGCAGTATTAACTCACAAGAGCTGAATTCCCTTGATTCTTTCAATTAGTGTGTGGAATTCTGTCAAATTGTTTCGGTAACGGAAGACGAGTGAGTCGCTTGCGCCACCGGGTCGAACGAATTACTTCTAAAATTTGAAGAACTAGCTTAGATAATGGAACTTATGTTTTAAAAGAAACATTATCAAGCCCACAGTTATACTCAATTAGAAACATGTATGATTTATTTGGGATACATATTTAAATTTCGTGGGTTTAGAAAATTTCCAATAAGCTGATCTATTTAGAGTCTGATCTACGGGGAAGTTATCAGTGTATTTATTGCTATTTACGTTGTATTTATAGTTTTGATTGGATTTGAATTTTCATATGTATGCCAAAGTATCTAGCCGATAGCTGGTAACGGTGCGAGACATTAGCTCAGGAACGCGCGGGGGCTGCGGGGCGGTGGAGGGAGTGATAGGGCGCAGCTTTCGGCGAGCTTACAAACAAACAAACCTGTTTCCCGCCCGCTTGCCGCGCCCGCCCCACTTGCCGCGCCTGCTCATATTATCCGCTTAAATGCATGAAATGAACCTTTAGCGTCGCCTCTCAAAAGCGACCTGCGTGAATATAAGGGATTCGCTATGTAAGATTTAACTCGAGCTTTCTCTTTAATGTACAAGTTGACACTAACACTAATTTTGTTCGACTAATTACTACTTTGACAGCTGGTTATAAAATTATTTTGAATGTATTCGATCTCTTTTTGTATTCCAAGACTTAGTAATTTTTTTTAAGAACTTTATTTAAAAATTCTTTCCCTGATTATATTTAAAATGGAGTCTGTTTCTAGTGTAAGACCTGACGGGATCAATGTTCTATATGTTCATGTTAGGTCTAGCCCAAAAGTAGGTGTCACTGAAGGCGGACATAGTGTGCGGTGGTGTGGGGGCGCGGGGTGGCGAGGGCGGGGCGCGGGCGGGTGCGGTGCCGCAGTACGCGAAAGAACGCGCGCGTGAGAGGTCGCCGCTATCGGCTAAAAGCGGCGCGGCCGCGGAGTGTGATGAGAGCGTGCCGCCCGCCATGGCCACGCTCGGCCTTTCCAAGGTGTTCATCCTCGACAAGTATTTCACTGAGCTGCAAAAGTTCTGGGAGACGGAGAAGAAGCTGCAAGGTGAGCGGGCGCGCGCGCGGAGCTTACTGTGCTCGTTCGGATCATGTTGTGACGGTTTTGTTGTTTTTTACTCGTGCGCTGCCGAAAGCTCTACATTTTCACATGTGAAAATGGTCCACGTATTTGTGCGGTTGTTGTTTGACGTCGATTTCGATCAGTAAGTCACGGTAATATGTTGGAACAGGACAGAGATAGAATTATAGATAGTTGAATGGGATGCTATCTAAGTCTTTTATTAACACGTTACATGTTACACTATCTTCACTTTTCTTCTTTGTTGTACTTTGTTTAGTGTACATGAACTCACGGACGCTGGTCAACTCCAACACGACAATTATCTAGCGAGCGGCCGAGATCCGTTCTCCGGACTACACCACACCGCGCAGCCTCCAACAGAGTTATCGCAGCCGCCGGCGCACTTGGCTCGCTTTATTTACGAGTTGGGCCGAACTATCCATTATACACTCGTATTACATTGTGACGCACCGAACACGACCCGTTTGACTGCTTCTTTTTTAAAAATCTACGTTATGAGCCTAACGTACAGTTTTTCCTTACAACTAGAATTACAACTTAGTTATTAATATTTTCATTGGATATTTTAAAACAATAGAAAGTACTAAAGCAAAAGCACTCCAGATCTATTACAAGCAAAAAAAACTTTAATTCACTAAATTCGTCGCTTAAATTCTTGGATCACGTACACAACGATTTCCGGTAGTCTTATAAACGTTGTTAGACATATGGCGTATGAATTGAAACATAAAATAAAATTTATATGTTAATAATGTTAGTATGTTCTAAGTGATAAAAGTCCTTTTCTATCTAAGACCTTATCATGCTCATCTCGGTAGATACCAATATCTTAACTATTTATACGCCAAGAACCAGTGCGCGATGCAATGTTTACATGGTAGAACCATGCTACAGCTGTAGGGTTGCAGCATGAATAAGTCAGATCAACCGAGGAATTACGTGTGGTATTTTCTCGGTTGATCTCACAGAATACCAGTATGAAATGTGCAGTGATCACGTAATGAAATAATTCTGTTATTTGCGTAAAGTGATTGTAGAGAAATATATATCCTTTTTGCAGTAATGATGCATTCCATCGTAGTACTCAGGGATGATAACAATCAAATTGCAGATACGTGTTTACCCCTGAGGACTAAGATGGAATGCCTCTTAAATTATGGTTGTAGCATGAATGGGTCGGCTCGACCGAGGTACGCTCCGCAAAAATACCAGCGTAAAACAGCAGAATAATGCTGTGTTACGAATGGTGAGTGTAGAGAACCGGAGACCTTTTACCAGTAAAAAGGGTCCTTTAGTCCACAGGGGTCGCATCTGTATTTTGATTCCCGACTGTGTGTTCACTGTCACTGTGTGTCATCCTTATTCCACGAATACACCTTAGCATAGTTATTAATTTTATTAATAGCTACAAAGCTCTAATTAGCTTTTACCCACACATTGTTTTTAAATAACTTATGTTAGATCGATGTTATGTTAGATGACTCCAATAATAATATTTGCTAAGAGCTTATTGTTCGGCGTGAGGTCGCGACTCACATGTTGTGTTCGAATCAGTTTGCCATGTTATGCAAACTGCAGGCTAAGCACGCGGTTAACGGCACGTAATAGGAAAGGGCCACGGGGTTTGATCGGCGGGGGGAGGCGCAGGTATCTAAACAAGCCACGGAACGCGTTTCAGCGCAGGTTCGACTTTCTGAAGTTGTTCTCAATTTGGACGAGTTTATCCTCGGAAATGTTGAAACTTGTGTCTGTTCTGTTACAAATCTTGTTGATTTTGTTACTCCAACACAAATTTATACAATAATTTATTGGTAAATTCACATTTAATTGAGTATTTAATCGTTTATAAGCAAATATAAATAAAACATTTAAAATTTATATTATTATTTTGTATAAAATATATATCATTATGATACATCAAAAAATGAAGTAAATAAATAGAGAAGCAAAATCTGCAAGTTCATGTAGCAATATTACATTAATACATACTCGTATCATACAAGAGAAAATAAATTTAAATTGCGTTTACGTGCTGTTCAATAATAAAATATTCATATGTATTTACATAGCTTAAATAGCTTGCTGAGTGACCTTGAGCTTCCTTATATGACCAGATGTGAAGGACCACGTCCACCACGTATCTTATTATAAAATAATTATAAAATCCAATGCGTTGCGTGCTACATTTTATTGCGCGTTTAAGTCTTTTGCTTTGTTCATTAAAGTTGTATGTCTAGTATAACTTTTTTCAAGGCGTGGGTGGGTTATAATTATTTGTGCAATAAAATATTCGTTTTGATTTCTCCTCGCACATAGTCCCTTGATGTTTGATCTCTTCTAAGTTGGAAACACTTATTCTTACTTATTCCATTTAACGGATCTGCATTTTGATTCTTTATTGAGGATAAATATAGAGTTCTGTGGGCCACAGCATCTACTCACCATCAGGGGAACATATAATTAATATATATATATATATATATATATATATATAATTTATAATATACAACATAAGGTAATAAAATGGAAGTGGGTGTTTCCACAAAAATTGGACAACTCTGTGTCCGCAACAATTTTCACTTGATATAATTAATAATTATTTTATTTTAATATAGCTAAGTAACAGTTTTTTAAAAAATTGTTTAAAATAGTAATATACTACACTCTTGTAATCATTTTTATAGACTCTAAATGTCAGTCCCTAGCCATGTCCGTGCACCGAAATTTTGTGTTTGGGCATCCATATCTCGAAAAAGAATTAATTTATATTTTAGTTATTTTTACAATTGTTAAATATTAAAGTACTTACAAATAATTTCATACATTTTTGTAATTTGAAAAGTCAATTAAGATGTTTCCTAAAGTCGAAATAAGTGTCCTCTATTTTAATCATCAGTCCCTAGCCAATAACTGATTTTAAAATTTCGTGGCATAATATGAGTGAAGAGTGAATGTAAACCAGTTCATTTTAAAGAAAGAGATGATATTATCCACAAACTACACTCCCCTTGCAGTGGCTATTCTGTAAATCTATGCAAACACGGCAGTTGATGTGCAAACACGTATTGATCCAGTCACTTTGTCAGTCCCTAGGTAAGTAATTTTATAGTTTAATAATAGGAAACTGACTAGAGGATTAATATTTACAAGTGATTTACCAATCTTGTTCGTTAGATAATGTTAAATGTCGTAGTATGTTGGTCGATTAGTATATTTTTCTTAGTTTTACTCCGAATCGTCAGGCCCTAGTTGTGAATGAATCTAGGGACTGACGAGAGTGGTCAGGGACTGATCTTCACTTATAATTATGTAACATTTATTGGAAAACACATTGACTTATCCTTAAATATGTTTATTTACTTAGTAGAACTAGACAAGTAATTTAAATGCAATATGAATATATAGATTATTATTTTTACGAATACATAAAACTAGATCCAAAGCTTGCCCTTTTGGGAATTCGAATCCGGACCAAACAAGGTGGAGACCACGAGATTAGAAAGTTTATTTACACTTATTGGTTATATTTTCTAATAAGTGTTGTTTATCTGTTTTATAGCAACATGCTACCTGCAGAACAGCCAAATTTTGTCTTAAGAGGAGATAGCCATAAAAATATGCTGCTACAAAAGCACTTTTGGATATAATTAAAAGCAATCCAGTTTTGTTGGCTGAATATAAAGAGAAAGAAAGACTAAAATATCTAAAAAAGAAGGAGAAGGGACAGCGAAACTCTGTTAAGGATATGACCCCTCTTGAGCAAATAAAAATTAGAAAAGAGTGGCAGAAGCACTCATCTGACTATAAATAGAACGAAAAAATTAGAAATGTTTGTGACTAACTGTGACTGTGAATACCGTACCCATAAAAATATAGCTCCAAAACAGTTGATTAGTAATAGAAACAACAAAAATGTGAATGCTGACCTTAGACTAATTGAAGGTAAAAGAAGAAGCTTTATCAACGATTTAAGAAATAAAGTGTTACAAAAAATGCGCTATTATTGTCGATTTATAGAAAAAGCTTAACACGAAACAGAAGTAGTACAATAGACAAGAATATTAAGAAGTTACAAATACCTAATAGTTAAATTGAATGAATGACTAAAGATACTAATCAAAGTAGAGAATTGATCAAAAAGGAAGGGAAGGCCTAAATTATAGAACATTTTTCAAAAGCTAAAACTGATCAAGAGAAATCCAATTTCAATCGGCTTCTGTATGGCCCAAATGTTGACAAATATAAACTTTGGTGATTCGGCAATAGCTGTGTAACGTATAAGATTCGGTGCAATATTTCTAAAAAAAAATTAAAGCTAAGAAAAACGAAGTAGTCCAAACAATTGACAGGTTCTGTGAAGATGATAGTAATTGTCTCACTGCAGCAGAAAAAAAGGAGTGTAGTACTCGCAATGGAATCAAAAAACAAAAACAGTAATTGTTCGATTCTTTGAAAAATTTGGAACAAAAATTTTTCAAACAAATACTCTGACAATTATGTAGGTATTCATTATTTTATCGAATTATATTCATTCTGGGTCGTGCCCCCTAAACTTATCGACCGTGATACTTGTGTCTGTGTTGTACATGAAAATATAAATAAATATGTCACAAAATCTCTACACATCTTATTTTATTATAATATAGTTATTGTCCATCAGTCCCTAACCATAACAGTCAGTCCCTAGATGCCTAAATTCACAAAACTCTAAATTTCTCATAAAATACTACATAAAGTGACTGGCCCTTTTAGGTATACCATAATAAATTAACCATCTATTATATACATTATTAGGAAATGCAATAGCATCAATAGACAAATTACTTCCAAAAGTGGCCCTAATTTTATGGAAACACCCAAGTAAGACTATTTTACTTACATTTTATTATTTATGTTGTATATTATAATCTGTACTACCTTTAGCTGTATACAGAAACAAATTTTTCATTTTTATATTTATATACAATATTTCGAAATTTTATTTGAATTGAGTTTGTTATGCATTATTACAATATACAATAGCGTAAAAGCTCCTGGCGGTCCTGCCGCCCTCCCCGACGCACTCAAGGTCGCGCGGGCGCCCGCCCGCATTCCCATTTCCCAGTGCTTGCTTGTATTGCAGTCGCAACACATCGCCCACGTGTTAAGACTCGAATAATAAATGTTTTCTTTATAATTACAACCCTGTTTATGTTCTCTAACTAATGTAAATTAATGTTTGATTACTTTGTAATATTTCAGTTAAAAAAGAGAAAAATTTATGTAATTATAAATAAGCCTATAAATTATTGAAATCCAAAGATTTATATAACTTATAGGCTTATAAGTTATTTAAATCTTTTTTTAAACCTATATTAATATAGGTCGAATACATAAACTGAAGTGTTTTATAGCAAGCTTTATTGTGTTAATATTTTAATTTCTTTCATTGTTTTACTAGAAATAGGATTCAATGCTAATGGTAATATTTTTATGTAGTTGTTTCCTTTTTTTATTTATGATTTTCAGCTCAAATATGTCTGATTATAGTATGGAAAACATAGATTAATAATAAGTCATCGCGTTAATCTATGGCAGAAAATGTGTAGTGTAGAGTTCCATTGTACAGAATATCTATAGATTTCTAGTATAAAATTGCTGAAGTGTTAATTTAAATGTAAATCGGAAGTTGTGTTATATTTCAATTAAAAAGTATAAATGTAATATTTTTGGACCAAAATGACTTTCTGTCCAGAAAAACTCAGTAGCAGCCCAGAGTTGCCGGTGTTTCACCTCCATGCCGAAAGCATGTAAGGCCGTTGGTCCTGCGCCTGATCTCTCTCTGGTCAAGTCGAGTTTCGGTCTTCTCTAACTGTGAGATGAAGGGTATAGTGTGTACGCCAGCGTCTGCGCACTATCATACACTATAATCCTGTCCTACGCAAATGGCACTTCTCCGTTGAGACTGGTCGCCATGAACGAAATTCGGTTGGGAGGACATTACATTTTTGATTTAGTGCTAAAAAACAATGCCAAAACTTGAACCCAGTAGGAGGCGCGGCGCTATGGTCGAATTATTATTAAGTTTTATAATATTCAAATCAAATTTATTGACCTAGGCGGTCAAAAGGCGGTAAAAAAGGCAGAACCACGTCTACGGAGAGCTAGTAAACTTATTTAAAATCTGTCCTTGTGACAGAATCGCTGATGGACCTAAGCACTATTCTCAATGACCTCAATAGTGCCTCCCAACGGATAGGTATTAAGATGAACATGGACAAAACAAAGATCATGTATAAATTCCATGTCATATCGACGCTGGTAGTTGTTGGGAGCACTAAGCTCGAAGATGTTGACGAGTATGTTTACCTGGGACAAATAGTCCAACTAGGTAAGTCCAACTTCGACCGAGAGGTCAATCGACAGATTCAACTCGGCTGGGCAACTTTCGAGAAATTACGACACATCTTCTCGTCAGGTATACATTAAAACTTGAAAACGAGACTGTGTAACCAGTGCGTGTTGCCAGTGATGACCTATGGAACTGAGAATAGAGAGAGAGAGAGATCCAAAGTAGAACCAAAGTGACCAACATAGCCCAACGGATTAGTAAGCTGAAGTGGCAATGGGCCGGCCATATAGCTCGAAGAACCGACAACCGATGGGGAAAAAAGGTTCTCGAGTGGCGGCCTCGTAGTGGCTCATGCCCGTGCTTTGTGACATTCCTTGCGGGAGACCTATGTTCAGCAGTGGACTTTTGAAGGGTTGTAATGATGATGATGAAACCTTATAATAAATCTGTCGTCTATGCTTGCGTATGGGTCTTATTAAGAATGCACCAGCTGGTTAGATTTAGTAGATTTGCCCATACTTACTACATTGGGTAGAGTTAACTTTCCATCACAAATCTGCAAAACTTTGGTTCAGCGGATGGCTTTTCCCCATCATTCGGTCGCCAAAACCTCGTTCGTTCGTACGTTGTTTTACATCCAATCTAACACAAAATGGATAGATACTTTTTAAAATTCTTATGCGACAAACATTGAATCGAGTTTTAATTTACGCGGGATAGGAATTATTCTTGACCATAAACAGATTTTTTAAAAGAAATCCAATTACTGTTTCACACCGCTACAAGGCGGCACTTCGCCTTAATTGTGTACAACTCGTTTTTGTGTGATATGGGACAGCAAATATGGGCAGTAGTTCCGGATCAAAGTAGAGTTGTGCGGCCAAGATATTTTTTTAATTCCTTGAAAGCAGTCGCAGCACCATTAAACTATAATACCCGTTTGTTGGCTAGTTATAATCGCTGTTTTAAGAACTATCTATTAATGCTGGTAAGTTTTTGCTTATCTCACAGTTACAGAGTTATGGCGGAGTCGTGGAACCATACTGTGGCCTTTTGAAGACTGCAGTGAACACGGTCAATACAACCTATGTATCTCATACGATTTGTACCCTTGTACGTTACTAGTTCCCCAACTTGATCTTAAATCGTGAGATTTATTTCATAATAGATAATAATAAGTTTTTACTTTTTTAGTCAAATAAAACAAATGTAATTAATTTTACAGTCATTCTGTAGATATTGAATTACATTTAATCCTGTGTAAGATACTCACTCACACGAGAACATGCGACTAACTTAGAAACTATTTTGGTTTTGCAGATAGATATAGAGATAAGAGCCATTTATAACCTAAAACCGGAAACTTTCGGAGAAAATTTTAAAGAAATAAATATATCAACTTTGGCCTCTCAGTATATTTACGAAAATGTAACGTATGCTTTTACAAAAATAAAAGTAGTTTTAATTAAAATAGGTAATTTTACAATGTGTGTGTATAACAAACAAACATAGCAAGGTACTGATACCAGTTACTCGACTCTACAGACTCAGTAATTTATTCATGGGCAAAGTATACGCTTTTATAACAAAGTCCCAGAAAACGTACAAGGTCTCTCTATTATCAAGTTCAAATTTTTTATGCAACAATACTTCACAAAAACTTTATTATAATATAAATGATCACATGGGTAATAATAACCGTTAGGAATAAGGCGATCATTTCCAAGCTGTTTCATATATAAGTTTTGTGAGCAATTAGTACAACATATGTCTTTATTGTATCATTTTACGTCCAAAAAAAATTCCGCTAGGATTCTCGCTGGTTTTTTCCAGTACAAAGGTCTTTTCCTCATCGGTAAAAGTAAAAAAGACTCAATAAGAATTACTTGTAATCTGATGTTAATATATTGAACAAAAAATGTTGTTAGAAAAACATTTGTTTTAATCACAGAATACCAGCTTTCATAGCAGCACAATGCTGCTGTTTGTTATGGTGAGTGCAAAGAATTTTAGACCTTTTTTACTGGTAACGACGCATTCCATTTTAATCCTTAGGGATGACAACACATCTGCACTTTGTTTTTGTTATGTGACTAGCAACCCACCTCGGCTTCGCATAGATAAATTTATTAATGTGGCGTTATTTAGATGTAAGACAACCAAAGACTATTTGTAATCAATAATTCGTTTTAAAAAAAATCTTCAAGTATTTCAAATAAAATATAGCCTAGATCATATCTATACACTATCAGTTCGTAAAATTTCATTAAACTCGGTTCAGCCAACAAGACAGTCAGATAGACAGTAAAATTTTTATGAAATGGTTATTTATGTATAGCATGAAAATAACTCCTTGAGCTAAAAAGAAATCAGTAATTTGAAAATAACAGTCAGACACTTCAATTTTATTTATATGTATAGTTATAGAACACAGTAAATAGATGATATGAGCCACATGCACTTATAAATGTTTATAAGCCACAGCAGGTGCTGTACACCCACTATCAGATATACCGTGCACACGTTTGTCACCCTTAGACCTAAAAAATGCAACGAGAGATAAATGAACGCCATCTAAAGCTAAGACTTCTTTAGATATATTATTAGTCGTAGTTTTTTGTTGCTTGTCTCTTCTCTGTTTAATTTATTTAATTGCAAGTGCCGAGGTAACGAGCAGTTTTTATTCCTCGGCCTGTTTCTAATCATCGATTTATCGCGGTCGATGTTCTTCATCACTATTTACAACTTAGACATGCGAACTTGTAAAAACCAATAAACCTTTAATACGGTACCTGACTACGTAACTTGTTTGATACTGTATCTTCAGAAACAGAAACGCGCTGCTTATATACAACCTACTGCAGGTCATTCCCTTTACCTAGCTTTATAAGCTTTATGAGATACACAAAAAAAAAACGAAAAAATAAACCAAATCCATAATGGCCAGCTCTATAGATATATTATTATCAGAAAAATATATTAAATAGACGCACTATCTATAAACAATATGATTATATGATCTTATGCTATCTAAAATCATGTCGCGAGGTTTGTTTTAAGAGGTTAGTTGTTTATGGGTTAAGGAAACTTTTGTCAATTGTCAATCTTATTCTTAATTTCATCAGGCTGCTAACAATAAGCCATTTCTTCACCGTTCAGAGGAACCTCATTAGTTACTTCGTACGTACTATTTTCTTACGTCGAAAAAAATAATTATATTTCATTTCATTCGTATTGACTAACAAAATATTTTTCTTTTTTTTTCTTCTACATAACGTTACCCCCACACTAGGATTTTCTCCTGTATCGTAGAGTCAGTTTACAAACATAAATTGCACAAGGACAAACATCTAGACCCGGAAAAATTAATTGTAGGCCATTCAAATACTTGTTCCGTGCGGGATTCGAACCCGCGGCCCCCAGCGCAATAGATCATTGCTAAGCCACTGCGCCACGGAGACGTCAAATATATTAAACATTTTAAAAATAAAAAATAATTAAACATTTTAAAATAAATAATGAAACATTTTAATTTTTTGACTCTTTTAAGAGACGAATTGGTATAAGCTAAAGATAACAACGTGAATGTCGTCTAAGTAGGAGTCGTTACACTGAGAACTTTATCTCCTACTTTTTCACTCCAATTTTTTTAATGAAACTAGATTTTACGGATTTTATCGCGTATATTAACTTATTTTATATTCCCGACGTTTCATGTTGTTTAACCCCGCGTGGTTTTCGCGTAAACATAAGAAATCATGTTGAAAATGCTTCTGCAGATTTAAGTAAGGTCAGACTTTTTTGATTTATGATATATGTAAGTTTCCCAACAGTGGTAGAGCCAGGCGGCAGCTTTTGCTGTCGCATGGATGGACCGGCTCGAACCGGGGTGGTACCACGACCTCACAGTATACCAGCGTGAAGTAGAGGTTTACCTCTGCGTTTCGCTTGGTGAGTGCAGGTGGCCGGAGGCCCTTTTTACTGGAAATGAGGCATTCCATCCTATTCCTCACGGGTGAAAACGCATCTGCATTTTGATCTGTAACAGAGGATAGATGTAGATGTCTATGGGCCGCAGCAACCACTTACCATCAGGTGGACTGTGTGCTCGTTTTTCACCCTTATCCACTTCCACACACCTTATCCAATAAAAAAAAGGTCATGTAATGCAATGATGTGTAATAGTTTCATTTTAAAAGATAAAGAAGATAGATAAAGTGTTGTAAAATCTATAACTTACCAAGTTAAAACAAGGCAATTGTTAAAGTACACCGATACATTTGCAATCGATGCACTATTATGCTCTCCATTTTATTATGGTCATAGTCATCATCATTACAGCCCTTCACAAGTCCACTGCTGAACATAAGCCTTCCCCAAGGAATGCCGCAAAGCAGGTTCCTGAGCCGCCTGAGCATCCATCGACTTCCTGGATGTCTTACCAGATCGTCACTCCATCTAGTAGGGGGTCACCCTACACTTCGCCTACCGGTAGGGGCTGCCACTCGAGAACCTTTTTTCTCCATCGGTTGTCGGTTCTTCAAGCTATATGGCCGGCCCATTGCCACTTCAGCTTGCTATTCCTTTGGGATATGTCGGTTACTCTGGTTCTACTGAGTTAATCCTCATTTCTAAGTTTATCACGCAAAGAAACCCGAAATATAACCCTCTCCATAGCTCGCTGAGCGACCTTGAGCGTTCTCATACGGCGAGCAGGGAAAGACTAGTCTCAGATTCATAAGTCGTCACTGTCAATACGCACTGGTTGTACAATCTCGTTTTCAGGTTTTGAGGCATACCTGATATATGGACATAATGATAACATACAATTGGGAACTGTTAAAAACTGTAATGGGCAACACTTTTTCTCTCCCACGACAGGTAAAAAACCTGTGTAAGTGTGCAGTTATTAAAAATTACTGCACATTTATACAGTTTAATTGGCAATTTTTTAATATGGTATAAGAATATCCACTACACCATATCATCCCGTGGTTGCCGTAAGAGGCGACAGAGAGAAACAAATCAGGAGATGGGCAGCAGCGTCTTCCTAATTACGACTAAAAACTGCGGTTTCCAACCCGCTTGCCAAGTGTAGCAACTATGGCAAGTATCCCCCCCTTTTAGGCAATCTATGAAAGAGGCCTATGTTTAGCTGTGGACTTTAAAAAACTGTAATGGTGTAATTGCAATGCCAAATTTTTACTATAACCCAATAATATTTAGTTACCAGAAAAATCATGTACAACAGACATCATTAACGAGTGAAACAGTTACGGCCACGAAACACAAGTGTGAAGCCGTTAGCCGTACCTCCCTCCTGCAATCATAACAATCAATTAACGCGGCGGCCCGTGCCAATTAGCGCGGAGTACTCCCGTGCCCTTGTTTATTTTGCTTGTGCCGTCCACGTGCTATAGCTTATAATAAATTTTATAGCAGAAAATTTTTATAAATTTTAATTATGGTAGTTCAGAGGCTCTAGTACAGTTAGAAGTTATTCCCAGTAAACATTTTTAAACATCAGAACCGGGAATTTCCGTTAAAGACAAGTACCGAAATTCCCGGTTCTTAAGAACATTTATGGTTCTGGAATTCCTAGTTCATAGCAATTATCAAACAATGATCGAGTGAAATTTATTGGTAATGAAGAAACCAGGAATATGTGCACCGGCATCAATGAAATTGTTAATTGCAATCAAGGAGTATATAATCGTTACGTTATAGTTGCATTATTAAAAATAAATTGGACACATACTTGTTCTTATCGTTATTTTAATTTTAAGTACGACGTTTCACATGCAAGAACGATTGACTCCGTGGCGCAGTGGCTTAGCAATGAGTTATATAGTGAGGTATAGCCCACAAGTACCTATTCCGGGTCCGGATGTTTATTCTTATGTTGTATAATATATAAATAAACTGCCTCCAAGATACAGGAGAAAATCCTAGTGTGGGGGTGACATTTTATTTAAAAAGAGTTATATCAAAACTGCTTCATAACGTTAAATTTAAATAATAAAATTACGTGTAATGCTATTTAGATTTACGGCTTAAATCCTATAATGTTTCATGTAGCTATAACGCTAACTTTGTTTGAAATTGGTAGCTATGGTGGTATGTAATGTTGTCAATAAAACCATATATTTGTTTTCTTCTAATAGATTATATTTTAGTTACGTGTTGATACAGAATCCGACATCTTGGTCGGTGCTAGTCGAAACGAAGCCAAAGATAAAAACTACCATAGACACGTACAGTAGATGGCCACAGACTATACTACAGCTACCACTATTTTACCGATATTATATATTTAGTATTGCAAGACTGTAAGAAGTATTACTACTAAGGAGACACGTGGTAAACACGTTGCAGCCTCACTATAATTGTAGCGCGAATAGCTAGGCTCAACAGGGGCGGGACCAAGCTCTCACAAAGTACCAGCGTAAAATAGTAACTTAATACTACTTGGTTTCGTATGGTGGGTCTAGAAAACCCGAGACCCTTATTACTAGAAATGAGACATTCCATCTTAGTCCTCAAGAGTGACAACGTATCTGCATTTTGATTCTTAATTGAAGACAGATGTAAGTGTCTATGTATCATAGAATTCAGTTACAATCAGGTAAACTGTATGCACATTTATCATCCTTATTCTATAAAAAAATAATACACCTTCATTTTAATTCTTAATCGAGGATAGATGTAGATCTCTATAAGCTACAGCTTCCACTTATAATCAAGTGAACCGTGTGCAACTTTCTCACTCTTATCCTACAAAAAATACGTTGACAGAATGTCAATATATACAATTGTTAATAAATAAATCAAATAGAAACTTTCAAATAGGTGTTTATATGCAGCTTGGTTACCTGAAGCGATGCTATACGTCCTTTTGCCATTCCTTTTTTCGGAATTTATTTCCGAGATGCTTGGCGTGGGTAGAGGTAGACGCACACCGACACTCGTTTGCGTTTTCCTCGGGCGACACGCGGGACCTGTACCTCATTATATCTGTCAAAATTTATAGTATTTATGCATAAGGTTTTCAATCATGTCATAAATGTAACGATTTCTTATATTTACGTTAACACTACATATGGAATAATACTAAATAAGAATAAAGATGTTCATACTTTAAAATAACTAGGAACAAACATAAGCTTCTAATACCAGTTACTAGACTCCACAGAATTAATAATTCATTTATGGGGAATTGTATACGCTTTTACAACAAAATCCAAAAATTTGTCAATAAACAAGTTTATCAAAGAAAAATAGTACAAAAAGGGTTATTAAAATATCAAAGAATACATGAACGAAAATAATCTCTCTGAATGTCGCCACCATGCTGTTTCCATCAAAATTCCTTTAAAAAAATTTTTTAAAGTGAAATCTGTTTTAATATTTGTAAAACCCCACTGCGTTTATTGCTGGTGCTTCCCAGGATCGAGGTATTTTTCGAACCAGTGATAAATTAAAAAATAACTTTCAATAAGTATTATGTAATAATCTACATTTTTTATAGGATAAGGTGACTAACGACCACAGTCCACCTGATGGTAAGTGGTTGCTGTGACCCATAGACATCTATCCTCAATGAAGAATCAAAATGCAGATGCGTTCTCACCCATGAGGAATAAGATGAAATGCCTCTTTTACAATAAAAAGGGTCTCCGGTTCTCTACACTCACCATACGAAACACAGCAGTGTTAAGCTTCTATTTTACGCTGGTGTTCTGTGAGAGCGTGGTCCTTCCCCGGTCGTGCCGACCCATTCGTGCTACACCTATACTACTAATATAGCTTCAGCATGGCTCTACCACGTGCAAAATAATTAAGTACATTGAATAAAAATCATTCTATTCTATTATTTACCTAGTAAAATCAAATAAGCACATTGGATTTCCAACCCTAACCAGCTTTAGCTCACAGTATTACTTACTTCGGTATTCTGATTTTTTTTTATTTCAAAGATTGGATACATTTAAGTGGTTTGTTTTATCGAGACCACTGTGTCTGACAAACAATTTGCCTCCCATAAATTGAGTGAGGCATTCCTTTGCGAGCAGTTAGTCGAGTTGGCCGTTTACTGCGGGCGGCGGGCGGGCGCGGCCCGCGGCGTGCTTACCTGTTGCATAGGGCTGACTAGTGCCAGGTACCCGTAAATTCTTTGCCCATGGCTTTAACACTTCCTTAATTTTTTTGTCTTAAAGACTCTTTACATTTTAAATCATAGATTGCTCTTATGACCAACTTTTGTAAAACAAATATTATTTTAGTGTCAGCCGTGTGTCCCGATAGGAATATACCATACGACATTATGCTATGGAAATAGTTAAAATAAACTAGTCTAGCTATTTCTCTCCCAGTATAGCGGTCTCCATAGCTTTTTGAACTGAGGGATTTTAAGTTCCGCATACGGTCAGTAGTAAAGGACCACGTATTTAATTATAAAATAATTATTAAATACAATACATACCACATTTTGTTGCGCGTTTAAGTGTTTTGCTTAGGTCATTAACGTTGTATAATTGGCTAGTACAACTTTACGTGGATTCTTTTTGCTGTAAGCTTAATTTTTATAATACAGCGTGTCCTTGAGCGATTTTTGTAACCACTATATCTGGTATGATTTTTTTAAATGCTATATTATAACGCTCAGCTGACAACCCTAGCACCTACTACGCGTGACGTGCCCGCGTGCCTCAACATGTTTGATAACTTTGGTGCGTGTTCATTTGCTCCGGGGTCACAACTCCAGGAATCTCTAGTGGGAAATTCATTGTTATTAACTTATGGTATATAGAGTAGTATAGCATAGCACAGGTTTATAGAGTAATATATTTTTATCGAATATATTGAACATAGTTCAGGTATTCAACATATATATTCTAATGATGTACCTTTGCACTCGCAAAACTCAAATAATACTGACTCTTTATCATTACACGTAATAGGGCCATGCTGCAGCTATATTATGCTTATGGATAACTTGTTGCCATCTTGTAGGTAGTGACATAATCCCGTTGCTGCAGAAATCTTGGGTTTTTTGATTAAAAAAATGCGACAAGTAGTTTTGACAGTCCTCTCTTTTGTTAACCTAACACTACCCAAAGAATTCTGAAGAGACCAAAACAGTTAAATATCTGAGGGTGCAAGGTCAGGACTATATGGTGGATGTATTAACACTTTCCAACCAAGCTTTTTTAGAAAAAAAAATAAAAGCTCTCTAAATTTTTGCTGCGTGCCCAAAAATGTGTTATCATTATAGAAGACCACTCCCTTTCTGTTGATCAATTTCGGCCGTTTTCTTCTCAATTTCTTGCTGGAGCCTCATTAGTTGTTGGCAGTAGAGATTCGAATCGATGGTTTTTCCTGGCGGCAAAAGCTTATAGAATAGAATATTTTTTTATTCAATATAGATCACATGTGTAATTCTTATTGAAAGTCATTTCTTACTTTACCACTGGTTCGAAAACACCCTCTGTCATGGGAAAAACCAGCAAGAAACCCAGCGAGACTTTTTTAAGTAAATTTTACATTAATGGTTGTACAAACTATTTACAAAATTTATTTTAGAAACTGCTTGGAAGCGACCACCTCATTCCCAGGTGTTATTATCAACCATGTATTCATTTATATTATAACTAGCTGTTCCCCGCGACTTCGCCTGCGCGTAATTTATTACGACTGGATTTCATGGGTTTCATTTTTTGCGCGGAACCCTAATTTTTTTTCTAAAATTGAAGTAGCCTAAGTTCCTCCTTATAATATCAGCCATCTGCTAGTGAAAGTCTCGTCAAAATTGGTTCAGCCATATCGGAGATTAGCGGGAACAAACAGACATACAGACAGACAGAAAGACAGACAAATATTTAAAAAAAATGTTTTTGTTATAAGTACTGTATGTACTTTCATATGCATTTAGTTAAAAGCTGTTATTTTAACATTACAAACAGACACTTAAATTTTATTTATTTGTGTAGATATTAGATAACCCTTATTTTACAGTTTCAACTTAACAAAACATTTAAACTTGGTAATAGAGAGAGCCTGTACACTTTCCAGGACCTTGTTGTAATAGCCCCAAGAATGAATTACTGACTCTGTGGAGTCGAGAAACTGGTATCACTAGCTTGTGTTTGTTCCTAGTGCTTACAGAGTGTATATCACTTTTTTGTAATAAAACTACCTTTGTTTTTGAGAAAAAGTTAATATATTTATTTATTTAAATTTATCTCTAAGAGGCTCTCTCAGTTGTAGGTTGTAAATAGCTCTAATGGCGCTCTTCTGTAAAACAAAAATTTTTTTTTTAATCAGGCTCATTTCCCCATAGCAAAATCCCATTAGATATTACGCTATGGAAATAACTGATATAAACTAATCTGGCTGTCTCGACAATAGTGAGTCCTCATAATAAACGATGCCTTTCCAATCCTACGATAAACACAGCGTCACCTTATTGCGTGTTAACCCCGGGTTTCGCTAGTGTGTGGAGCTTGACTACCCTTTGACCATTATCTTTTTCGCACGTTCTTGTCGTAGGTAATCCACTTATCATCAACAGTGATCAATCTTTTGAAAAATGGGTTGGTTTCATTACGTTTAAATAGATAAATATAAATGAGTACACGATTCGTTAGGTTTCTTTCAGTAAGCTCGTGTGGTACCCAAATATCGAGCTTTTTTGTATAGCCGGAATTTTTAAATGGGTCAAAACTGTTTTGTGGTCATTCCTCAATTTTTTGGCTATGTCATAACTACTAATATTCCGATCTTGTTTCGCCTTTTCAAAAATAGCATCGACTTTTATCTGTATGATGTCGACCAGAGCGAGATGCACTTTTGACATCAAAATTCCCGGACTGAAAGCGCTGGAACCAACTTTGTGCTACTCTTACTGACACTGCATTAGGTCCATAAACGTCATAATGTCCATAACGTCGTTTTTGCGCTTGAGTAGCATCTTTCTCTTTTTAGTAATAAAACTTCTGAATGTATCGAATTTCATAATTCGTTAGATTCAATCATTTTGACGAACAGAAAAACTATTAAAAAATACCGGGGAAGTGTTTTTCCCTAATGTTCTATATGTATTGTTATTAAATCCAGCCAGATATAAAAAGTACAACCAAAGACAATTTTCTTCAATTTTATACAAATAAAATACGAATAAGCTTTTTCCCCGACCTATTAGAATACCAGCGTGAAATAACAGCTTGATTCTGCTGAGTTTCTTATGGTGAGTGTAGAGAACTTGTTACTAGATACGAGGTATTTATCTCAGTCCTCAGGGATGACAACGCAAATGCACTTTGATTCTTAATCAAGGATAGATGTAGATGTCTATGGGCCACAGTATCCACTTACCATCAAGTGGTCTGTGTGCTCGTTTGTTGTCTTTAATCAAATTTAAACACATTAAAATTAGGAACAGAAATGAGGAGTTATTTTAAAACTATAAAGTATACTAACATTACGTTTATTTAATAATCTTACGAAAACCTTGTTAGCAATGTCGCACCATTCAGCCCGTTTTATCCGCCGCGTACGTTCCGATGTCGCTCGCGATGCTATCGCTGCACGACGTGCCCCTCCCAGCCACCGCACAATGGATACGTTTGTGCCAATATCACTCTTAATTCTATATATATATAAAGATACACAAGCTGCATATCATCATTATTGTCACTGCTAGGCTACGTTAGACTTTAACGGCGCAATATTCTTCTTATCGCGACAGAGCAGTATCCACATCTAGCGCATGCTGCTGCTATAATGTCCTGCTCACATCACCACATTTACATTCTCCAGGCTTTTGCAATATCAGCCGTAATGCCCTACTATCACATATAATATGCAACATTCATTGTTGAAAATCTTAAACCAAATTTCTTGTTTTTGGTGCTAAATTAAACTCTATTACGCGGGCCTTAAGTTCATAATATATTGTTTAATATTTGGACAAGATCGAAATAACAAGAGATTGTTTTATTTGCGTTCACTGTAAGAGATGTTTGGCGTTCTCAGAGTTTCGAGATTTTGATCGTTCCTCGAAATTATGAAAGCGTCCGAATAGCTGTGCTCCAAGATGTTTGACTTGCCCTGAGCCGATGCGATATTATTGTTGATTAAACATTAACTTTCATGTACCCATGTACATAATAATGTATATTTAATTTGATCGCATAATCTATATTATATAAGCCATTTATATAATATTTTTTAATGTTGCTTTAATAATTTTTGCACCCATTTCTTCTCTGCTCAGTTCCAAGATGACTGATAGATCGCTCTTGTTGTACTTTTTTATAATATTATAAGGTAAATATAAAGTACACTGACCACGTTCTTACAGAAGACCAGCGTAAAATAGCAGCCTAACACTGCTGTGTTTCGTATGGTGAGTGTAGAGAACCGGAGACCATTTCTACTGGAAAAGAGGCATTCCATCTTAGTCCTCACGGGTGACAACGCATCTGCATTTTGATTCTTAATTGATATATATATATATATATATATATATATATATATATATATATATATATATATATATATATATATATATAAATGTAGATGTCTATGGGTCACAGCAACCACTTACTATCAGGTGGACTGTGTGCTCGTTTGTCACCCTATCCTATAAAAAAAGTAATCTAGGAATCCGTCTGGGTATGTAGGTACTGCCCTCACTTATTGCCACCGCCAAGCAGCAGCACGTGCACGTGTAGCTCGCCGTCCGTCCGTCTAACAACGACAGGCCGTGTCGACGACGCGTTTTGTTCCACGCGCGCCTCAAAGAGCTGTCAGCAGCGTGAAGGGGCCCGCAAGGGCCGACGCCTGCCGGGGCTGCGGGCTGTTCGAAAGAGATACCGCGGCTCCGGAACGTAAGGGCACTGAAGGAACACGGATGGTTTTTAGTCAGTAAAAGTCTGACACTCCCTTCCGCTCCACCCACAGCGAAAGGCGTCATTAGATGATTTTCCATCCGCAAAAAAAAAAAAAAAGAAGCGTGTCAAAGCCAGATTACAAACTTTGAGGCATTCCATCTTAGTCCTCAGTCTCTTTTGTTTTAAGTTGGTTGCAGGTGTCTATGGGCTGCGGTAACCACTTACCATCAGTTGGACTGACAGTTCGTTACCAGTTTAAAGTTACAGTTATAGCGTTTATACGTACCGCCGCTGGGCACTGGCTCCCACGTATTTCTGGGAGGATTATGGAGCAATCACCACCCTGCTTCAATGTGTGTTGTCAGCCTTCACATATCTTCGAAATATATTATTATTAGAAATGCAGATTTCTCCACGATGTTTTCCTCTACCGCCGAGCACATAGTAAATCAGCACTTAAATTGCAATTAATAATTTCATTACTAAGATCATTCGCGTCGGCAGATATTGAACCCGGGGAGCTCGCCTACTATGAAATTACAGCGAGAGCTAAGTCTATGTGCAGCACAGCTCGACTTAAGGCTCTCGTAATCTCCTCAGTTCGTTTATCACATCAATTTTATTTAAAAATATCGATAATTTCTATAGAATAAGGGTGATGAATGAGCACACAGTCCATTTTATTGTAAGTAGATGCTATAATTATTTCTTATATTTACGCGAACACTACACATTAAACGAAACTAGTTTAAGTTTCATTTCAAGTGGATGCTATGTTTATTTCTATGAAGTAAAGTATCTGTGTCTAAATCTATGAAAAAACGTGAAGTATAAACTTCACTTTTTTATTCTTTCTATCCTCGTTTAAAAATCAAAATTCGGATACGTTGTCACCCCGCGGACTAAGATGGAGTACCTGGTTTCCAGTAAAAAGGTCTCCGGTTCTCTACACTCACTTTACGAAACACAGCAGCACTTACTTGCTATTTTACGCTGGTATTCTGTGAGGGCATGGTTCTTCCTTGATCGAACCAAACCATTCGTACAACAACTATATTATAGCTGCAGCGTGGCTCTAACACGTATAACTACGCTGACAGTTTCGTGTTTGTTTGCTTCGGTTAAATCTTTTTATTTTCTCTGAAAAGGGTATTTGATACTTTTCATCTAATATCTTACAATGTTCCAACACTCCACACAATGTGGTGAGCTGTGCTAAAGGTTTTCTAGTGGATAATGTAGTGACGAAATAATCCGCCGGGATTATAAAACCTTAAAGGGCTCGTAAACGGGCGATAAAAGTTTCATCTTGCTAGAAATCTTGATGCGGATATCAATATTGCCAGAGATACTCTTACTGGAAATTCAATTGTACATTTTGGCAATGTAACTTCTACTGTATCGTCGAGCAGTTGAGTTCATAATCGTGAAGCAATATTGAGCCTATAAATTAAACAACATTGCACTGCAATACATAGACGGTAACATGGCGCCTGTACAATGACAGTTAGAACTGCAAAAATACTAGCCCCAGCGCTGTAAGACTATGTTGGCCCTTCGTATGACGTTATGAACTGAAGTAGGAATGCACTTATTACCTTGGACTACCTTAATTACCGATTAGCTAATACTAACTGGGTCTCGAATCTACGAAGTAGCTGATAGTACACACTTAGATATTAACCTAACGATTTTAACGGTGGTAGAGAGCCACGCGGCAGTTTTTGTTATTGCACGTATGGGCCGGCTCGAGCCGGGTTGGTACCACGACCTCACAGAATACCAGCGTGAAGTTGAAGTTCTGATTGGTTGCTGCGTTTCGTCTGGTGAGTGCAGGTGGCCGGAAGCCCAATCCTCCCCCCCCCCCCCCCCACCAACATGGTAGCGGAATTACAGCAAAGACTAAAAACACCGTCCTACCATCTCGAGTCGGCCTTGCTCTTTCTGACCGAGATGCAGGTGTTCTCTCCGGCTGATACTTCGTATTTCTCCTACCCGGGGTACAAAGTGAAGCACTCCTTTGTGCCCCGGACTGGAGTTTGCATATATGTCAGAGAGGACATCTGTACTCGACGCTTCGGGAGTTTTGAAAGTTCGGACCTGTCCATCCTTTGGCTACGCGTAGACAGCGATGACCATCCGCGCGTCTACAGGTACCTCTATAGGTGCCATAGCGGTAATGCCGAAACAGACCGACTCATCAACCACGTCCAAATGGCTGCAGATTCCTTGCTACAATAGGTCCCACCCGCAGAGATCGTGATCCTTGGCGATGTTAACGCCCACCACGCCGAATGGCTCGGTTCGTGTTTAACCGATCATGCGGGGACTTTGCCTTGGCATATGGTCCGACACAACTGGTTACTTCGCCTACGCGGATTCCAGATGTGGAGGATCATACACCTTCCCTGTTCGACATCATTGATCATTGTCTGATCCGGAATGTGGTGCCACTCACACTCGCCTCGCGGTTGTGTTCTACAGGTTGCCGCCGTGTTTGGCACTACAGGTCGGCGGATTGGAACGGAATGCGGTCTTTCTTTGCATCCTACCCATGGGGGCGGGTTTGCTTCTCGCCGGATGATCCCAGCGCTGTTGCTCACTCTGTCACTGATGTGGTGCTACAAGGAATGAAACTATTTATTCCATCATCTGTGGTACCCATCGGAGGCATATCTCAGCCTTGGTTTGGTCGTTCCTGTAAGACTGCATTACGCATTAAGCAGGAGTGTTATCAAGCCTGGGCGGCGGCTTCAGCAACTCGGGATGTAAATACCATCATGCTTAAAAATAAGTATAACTTCGCCCCCAGGTCCTTCAAAAGAGTTATTGCCAAGGCAAAGTCAGAGCACATAGCCAGAATTGGCGAGAAACTAGTTCGCCTTCCTTCGGGAACCCGTGCATTCTGGTCTCTCGCCAAGGCTGTCCAAGGGAATTTCTGTAAGCCATCACTACCATCTCTGCACAGTGAGGATAACTCACTGGCCCAAGCCGCAAAAGACAAAGCCGACCTTTTAGGTTCCCTTTTTGCGTCCAACTCGACTCTTCATGACGGGGGGAAAATACCGCCGACCATCCCGCGGTGTGAGTGCTCCATGCCGGATGTGCTGTTCTCACAGCGCTCGGTTCGCAAAGCACTTCTCTCCCTGGACATCCAGAAGTCGAGTGGGCCTGACGGAATCCCCCCAATTGTGCTGAGGACGTGTGCTCCGGAGTTGGCACCGGTCCTAACGCGTCTTTTCCGGTACTCCTACTCCCAAGGCGTAGTCCCGAATTCATGGAAGACAGTTTTTGTCCACCCGATCCCTAAAAAAGGCGACCGCTCAGACCCGTCCAACTACAGGCCTATCGCTATCACCTCTTTGCTCTCCAAAATAATGGAATCCATTATTAACTGCCAGCTCATGCGGTACCTTGAGGATCACCAGCTGATTACTGACTGCCAATACGGTTTTCGTCGCGGCCAATCAGCTGGTGATCTTCTAGTCTACCTGACTCATAGATGGGCGGAGGCAGTAGAGTCCAAGGGGGAGGCGTTAGCCGTTAGTTTGGACATTGCGAAGGCCTTCGATCGGGTTTGGCACAAAGCGCTTCTTTCGAAGCTCCCTTCCTATGGGCTTCCCGAGAAATTGTGCAATTGGATCACCAGCTTCCTTGCAGATCGGAGCATCAAGGTCGTTGTAGACGGTGCATGCTCCGACTACAAGCCTATTAACGCTGGTGTTCCACAAGGCTGTGTGCTATCACCAACGCTGTTTCTTCTGCACATCACACCATCTGGATGATTGGCGGTCCACCACTGTGCGATTTAGAAGATGTTTTCTTCCTCGCACGACTTCCTTGTGGAATTGATTACCATCAGCGATTTTTCTGGACCGATACGACTTAGGGACCTTCAAGAAAAAAGCCTACTCCTTTTTAAAAGGCTGGCAATGCATCTACAATTCCCCTGGTGTTGCAGTTGTTCATGGGCGGCGGTAGTCACTTACCATCAGGTGAGCCGCATGCTCGTTTGCCCACTCTCCTATAAAAAAAAACCTCACTATAAGCATGCTACAAAGTTAGAAATGCAGCAATAATTTTTTTCATCTTTGTCTGTCAAGATCGAGCGTTTCACTTCACATTTATCTGAAGGAGGTTTCTACTCTACGAAACACTGTCCTCAGGCACCTTTATCAAGAAACGACCTTAGTCCTTTTTAAGAGGCCGGCATTGCACCTGCAATTTCTCTGGTGTTGCAGTTGTTCATGGGCGGTGATGAACACTTACACGGTGAGCATCTCGTTAGCTCCCTCTTCTACAAAAAGAAAACGACCGGACGATATTCGTTTGAACAAATACGTTTGCAAAAAGGGGTGTGCAAAGTAAAACATGACAACAAACTGTGCGCGTCCTCGAACAAGGGACGATAGAGGCACGCGCACAGTTTTTGCGCACTCGAGGTGATGACGCTAGGCGGCCCTGATTAGCTACGTACGTATTAGGTTTTTTCTCACCTGCTGCATTCCGCGGCTGTTGTGTAACATTATTTTACTAGTTAATGAAGCTATAGCTAAATGTAAATTTTGCTCTCAATTTCAAACGGGGAGATAATAGCGAAAGGGCTTCGTTTAATTTCAAACTTATAACGCCTTTATATCATTTAAGTTCTAATGGTTAACATTCAAGTTACTACTAATATAAATGTGTTCCGTCCCTAACAACGAATTACAGATTATAGGGTTACCATATAAATTTAATTATTTATTATTTTAGGTTTTCACGACACAGTTCTTTGAACGATTTCGAATGAAGGGCTCTTGTCTCTATAAATGTTCCCTCGATTTTAGAGCCTTGTGCAATATTTAGAGACGATGGCAGGAGACCCGACGGTATGACATTGGTTTTGGGAGCGAGGTAAGTCCTAGTGTGAAATGCTACTTGCGTAGACACTCTGGCGGCCTCTCATCTCAGGGGTACCTCGTTTAGAGCCGGGGCGGCATCAGAGGCAGCCGAACTGAGTAAGTGGCGCAAATATGAGTCTCTGAGAGATGACTACATATTTGTGCTGTAGAGACTATCAGTCCGTGGGGTCAACGTGCAGTGAAGTTCCTAAAGGAACTCCATCCACGGCTGGTCGTTGCTGCTGATGATAAGAGGGCTAAGTATAGCCATTTCACGGGGAAATGCAGCCAGCGTTCTTGGCACGATACCGCGGGGAGTAGGACAGTATGATAATAACTTCGTTTTAATTTTTTTATTATAGTTTTTAATATTGTATGTAATAAAATATTGTATATTATGTTATCTAAATAAATGTTAAAATAGTATGTAAGTTTCTAATCTATATTAAATAAAACTTATTATTTTCTATTATACTATATTCTATTCAGCATAAGGTAGGTAATGTGATTGTCAGAGCAATTCAAACTATTTCCGATCAATCCTCTTAAAAATGGGAGGGGCCTCGTAGGCAGCAATGACACATATACGGGTCATTACTTTACTATTTTCAAATTATTTGTCTTTACTTAACGTCGCAGGGGTGCACTACTTCGTATCATGGCTCAGCAGGAATGAGTCCGCTCGACTGGAGAAGGACCATGCTCACGCAGAATAACAGGGTTTAGGTTTTCCTGCTATGGTTACGGAAAGGAAATAACGGTAAAAGGAGACAATAATAAATACTGCTGTGGAAGTAGAAAACCGGAGGTCTTTTTAACTGGATGCAAGATATTCCATGTTAGTCCTCAGGGGGTAACAACGCATCTGCATTTTGATTCATAATCGAGGATAAATGTAGATGTCAAAGATGATAAATGTAGAAAAGCCAAACATGTCCGGCTTTAGCCGTACGTGTTTTTTTTTTATAGGATAAGGGTGAAAAACGAGCACACAGTCCACCTGATGGTAAGTGGTTGCTGCGGCCCATAGACATCTACATCTATCCTCTGTTACAGATCAAAATGCAGATGCGTTTTCACCCGTGAGGACTAGGATGGAATGCCTCATTTCCAGTAAAAAGGGCCTCCGGCCACCTGCACTCACCAAGCGAAATGCAGAGGTAAACCTCTACTTCACGCTGGTATTTTGTGAGGTCGTGGTACCACCCCGGTTCGAGCCGGCCCATCCGTGCGACAGCAAAAGCTGCCGCCTGGCTCTACCACTTTAAAACTGTTTGGCTTTTTCGGGATGTGTCCGGCCAAATTTTTATGTGTCCGGCATGTCCGACTTTTGTTAGGCTTTTTGTTAGTGTAACGCATTGCAGGCATCGCTTGCAGTATAAATAAATAAGTAACGTACACACTTGAAACTGTGCTGTGATTGATTAATAAACAATCAACGTATGTAACGGAGTATTTTAGTTTTTCACTCGGGGGGTTGGAGTTGGTGAGTTTTTGGCTGCATGGCCTCAGCTTTTAGGGCCAAAAGTCAGGCTTTTTGGAGCGCCGAGTCCGGCTTTTTCATTTTACGAGATGGCAACCTTACCCTTGTCACCCTTATTCAATAAAAAATAGCTATGGATGTAGAGTTATTTGTGACACGTACTCGTAAGTGTAACACGCGTTCGACATCGCGAGGCTGGTATGCTGCGAGTGGCACGCGGCATCTAACTGCTATTTGATGAGCTTCTTGCGGCGGACTAGCGCAATTACTTGTTTTTGCCTTTTGGCATTACAAAGCAGTTCTATCGCAGTACACCGCTCCGCCGCACAGCTGCACTTGTTATAGGCACGTTCATGTTTACATAATATATTTGTTGAACACCATTCTTGACGCGCTATTTCTTCTTTAACTGAACTTAGAAATGATTTGTTATGTTTCATATATTTTATTCAATGTGAATCCATGTAGTGTATGTAGTATAGTACAATTTGCTTGTAGTCTCTTGAATGGAATTGAATTAATTATTTTTGATTTAATTCATATTCGGACAAAATATTTTTCAAGTTTCTGACTAATATAACTTTTTTTTTAAATAATGTTACCCTTACACTAGGATTTTCTCCTATATCGTGGGGGCAGTTTATATAGATAAATTGTACAAGGAAAAACATTCAGACCCGGAACAATTATTTGTAGGCCATAGAAGTACTTATTCTCTGCGGGATTCGAACCCACGGCCCTTAGCTTTTCTTTTTTTAAAAAAATTTCTGGTAAAATTTTTTCCAAGTAAGTTTCTAACTAACATTTCTTACACAGAGAAAAAAATAAACCGTAAGACTTTTTCATAGGCTTATTGAAAACTTAAACATAATAAAAGTTTATAAATGTTCAACTGAAACTGCAGTTTCTATAAGTATCTAGTATATTACAGAGAATGATATCTCCAAATCAGAAGAATGATATCTACAAAATCGAGAAGGTTCAAGGTGTGAACCTATGGTATATTAGAACGTTGTTCTCGTATTTATCTCTTTTTTATTTGTTAATTACACACAATTATTATTAGTATTCATATTCAAAGGTTGATTTTATAAGAAAAATACTAAGGTTTCATAAAACTGTTTCCTATTTAGGAGAAGTATGTAGCAGGCCTTCGACTAATGAAGAATTCTTAAAAGAGCGAAATGTTTTATTTTTTTAAGCAAGTTGCAAGTCGATGTTCCTGTTGTTTACTGCATCTTACACAGTTGACAAATGAAATTGAAACTTTATTTGCACTTTAGTTTTTGTAACAATTTTATTATCCTATATTTTAAGTGAGTAATTCTTGTTTATGCATATGTGCGTATATTTTTTTTTTACTTATTATAAGCCAGTGCTTGACCACTATCGCACCTGGTGGTAAGTGGTGATGTAGCCTTAGATGGTAAATCGCACTGTCTTGGCTTAACAAAAGCCTATTCACTCTTGCCTTAAAGATGCCCAGATTGTATTCGGACGGAAAGATAGACGCCGGTAAATTATTCTACTCCTTTGCTGTACGCATTACAAAAGACGAAACAAACCGTTTGGTTCTAATGCGTGGAATATCGACAATAAAGGGATGAAGACCCGCCGACCGTCTAGTTGTCCGATGGTGGAAAGGAGAGGGAGGAATTAAAGCGTGTAATTACTGCGCACACTCACCGAAATGCATCCTATAGCATACCGAGAGACTGGCTACTCTGCGCCTATGCTCGAGGCTGACAAGATTGATTTTAACCAAATCAAGGTCACCAATGAGCCTCTTGCACGTCTCGCCACTGAGTCCAACGCTGTCAGATGGCATTTTGCAGCACCAGCCCATATGTGACAGCAGTACTTCATGCACGACCGGACTTTCGTTTTATATAAGGTAAGAACCTGCCCCGGCGTGAAGTACCGCCGCACCCTTGCAAGGACATCAAGTTTCCTTGCGGCTACTTTGGCTCTGAACTCAATGAACCGCCCATAGTTGATGTTCGGGGAAAATTCAACCTCAAATAACTGAAGGCTTTCAGTGTACTCCAAGGATACATTCCGGAAAGTAGGAGCCAAGGTGAGCGGGCTCCTTTTAGCGGTGAAAAGACATGCTTGTGTTTTGGAGGCGTTAAATCTCATGAGATTGGCATCGCTCCTATCGGAGACTTCCTGTAGTGTGAGACTCACACGCTCAACCATAGCCTCTCTTTCTGACTGGATTTGATCCCGACGGGCCCGAGCACTTGGTTGGTATCTCTCCACAACTGTGCTGTCGTCTGCATACCCATAGATACCGGGAATGAGCAGATTATTTATTTGCAACAGGAAGAAAGTTGCGGAGAGAACGGACGCCAGAGGAACACCAGCGTTAGTCGCCACAGTATCGGATGAGCAGACATCGACGACGACCCGGAGAGACCGTTCCCTCAGAAAGTCTTTTACCCAGGCAATCATGTCGGGGGATAAGCCGTACGCTGAAAGTTTCCCCATTAGACTAGCGTGCCAAACCCTTCGAATATGTGTAATTAATATCTCGGAAACGGGTCTTACGATTTGGATGAAATAATGTTTTATTTTCAAAGTTGACCTAGATAGGTAATTCCCGAGATAATTCTATTTTTATTATACATATTTTTAATTACACATGCATAAACTCTCATATCTGTTATCCAGAGGGCACGACCCTGATACACCTCTCTCTGTCGCACGGATGGGCCGGCTCGAACCGGGGTGGTACCACGACCTCACAGAATACCAGCGTGAAGTAGAGGTTTACCTCTGCGTTTCGCTTGGTGAGTGCAGGTGGCCGGAGGCCCTTTTTACTGGAAATGAGGCATTCCATCTTAGTCCTCACAGGTCACAACGCATCTACATTTTGAATTGTAATAGAGGATAGATGTAGATGTCTATGGGCCGCAGCAACCACTTACCATCAGGTGGACTGTGTGCTCGTTTGTCACCCTTATCCTATAAAAAAAATACATAAGTGAAAATCTCTTATTTATATACAGGTACTATATTTACATAGATTAAAACCACATACTACTTAGTAGTTACTACGTATATTAAAACCTTAATTAATATGTCAATTAGCGTAGTAGTTTTTCCAATTCAATACAATGGCATTTATTTATTTAAATATTTATTTAAATAAAATATTTCACGTATAGATACGATCAACAGTTTGCCGCTTAAACTTTTGTTTTTATTAAGAAAAATTCATTGGTCATAACGTTAAAATACTAAGAAATAATTTCAGAAAGAAGTCAACTAAGATCAATTCATTCAACATAACGCAAAAAGAGAACGTAAATGACGCGTGCCAGGTAAAGTCCACACATTCCTTCGGCAGCTACAGAGCGTTTTGTGTCACCCTGACAAACTAGTAGATCTAGTGCTAGTATTGATGTAGCCGTCATTGAGTTATGCGGAGACACTAGTGTACCATGTAGGGGACGCACACTCGCGGCGTGACAGACACGCGGCTAAAAAAAACGCACGCGCCGTGTGCTTTCCTCGGCGCACGCGCCACGCATGCATAAGTACTGCGGCAGAATGTGCGTGCTTCCGCTACAAGCTTGTAAAATTTAAATTACATTACTTGGTATGGTGTATGACTAGCGGTTTAGGTAATCTACACTTACATGAATGGCTAGTATTCTAGAACGTTTTTATTAAGTCACTTTCTTGTTTGTGTGTCTGTCTGTCGTTCCGCGAGGAATCTTGGAACTCAAATTTCGAGCAATTTTAGTAAAATTAAAAAACTTTTTAACACGCTTTTATTAGTTTCGCATGTGTGTATCTATTTATGTAACGGAATCTTTTAATATAGTTTTCCCCAATTTGTAGATAGCCGATTGACTTGAAAATTTGCATACATACAACAATTTAATAATTTTATCCTAGTATCGTGATCAGGATCAGCAGGATAAAATAAAATAATTTTATCTTTAGCGCGTTTCTTTAGTTTTTTTAACCATAATTTTTTATTTATTAGTTAATAATATTGAAAACGACAGCTTCTGTCGTTGTTTTGTTTTTAAAAAATTATAAATTTAATAGTTGCAGGGCAAAGACTTTGATCGTTCATTCTAGACGTCCAACAATATGACGTATGGGTCTATTATAATAATTATTATATTATTTTAATTTTTCATGATGAATATGATGATCGACTACACATTAAATGAAACTATTTTACGGACTTTTTCGCGTTAATTCAGCTTATTTTTGGCCGACAAGAAAGGAGAAGGTTTACAATTAGACTGTGTTTAATTGCATTTATGTTACGCGATATCTTCTTCAATTGACGCCCCAATTTTTTAATAAAAAAATTGGGGCGTCAATTCTTCTATACACTGACAACACCGAGAGCACTGAGACTGTGAAATTATTCAATTATTTCTAGTGCTTTGAAGTCGGCTTTTACCTTTTATTGAAAGTTAATTTTTTACTTATTTCTAATGTAGACTGCTGCAGTCTGTGAACATATTTAGGATCATTTCAACATTACATCACATGTTATAAACTACAAATCCTTGGTTTTATTCATCTGCTTCCCATACTTAGATTTTTTTAAATTCATTATTGGTATCTTATGGACTAAAAATTAATTTTTAAAAGATGAAAGTTCAGGTCAAATATAACACAATGACGTAAAGCACCACCCCCTCATGATCATGAGTGCTGCACGGCAACCGTAATGCTGAGAATTAAAAATACAAGCGTACAAGAAATTTGAAGAACATTCTATAAGATCGTCTGCTGTGCAAACAATCAAGCATCGCAACATAGCAGTTGTAGATAAAGGTTGTAAAAAGTATTGACTTTAGTCATTATCCAGAAAAAGATAGAAATAAATAACGGAACTAAACGCCACCCTGATATCATAAAATAAAAAATGCTTATTCTACTTTCTATCATATGAATTTTTAACCGGGTTTAAGAAACAAAAAAGCATATTCGTAGAAAGCAAAGAAATTGGTAGTACCTATGCCAGTTTCTCGGAAATGGCTGAACTTATTTAAATGGTCTTTTCTTATAGTGAGTTTTTAGGTGTGATACCTCATAAATTTGAAGAATAATTACTCTACATAGAAAACTATCTCTCTTTAGCCAAGGTTTGCTGTGAGAGAACTCTTATTAGTTTTTGTAGTCGATTTTTACGTATTAATAAGTTTTATTTTATAACATTTTAACCCGAGAATAAAAATACATATCATACTTTTAAGACTTTACTATTGTGCCATACTGAGTCAATATCGCATTCAAATTTCACTCGAACAATCCGGAGTGGAACGGATCTGAGTGCAAAGTTTTTGCAAGTTCGCGCTGAGTCAGCGCCGCGCCGCCGCGGCCGACATTCCGCACGGCACGCGCTCTCATCATCGATTTCATACTCTTCGACACGCCTCGCGAGAAATACTATTTAGTGGTCACGACAAATTTCTTTATTAGATTATAACACATGTATATACTATATAGTGGTGGTAGCTTCAGTGCAACGGCCTCGTAAATTTTACGTAACCCGGGTTCGACCCCTGCATATACCAATAAAATTGTTAATTACAACTTTAAGCGCTGATTTACAACATGCTCGGAGGCGAAGGTACACGCGCACTAGAGCAGCGCACCGAATTTATTGTTTCGTGGGCCTTTTAGAAATGAAAGGAGGCCTCTGCCCGGTATTGGGATGTATATTGACTGTTCTTTCTTCACTTTATAATGCAGCATAGTTGCATCGCATAAATTAAACACAATAAGATAATTGCTATAGATTCGAACAAAAAAAGTTATGAACATCGACGGTAAGTTGTCAATATAGCGCGGGATAAGAAAGGATAGAAGAAGGAAAGTCAAATAAATTTGACTTTTCTTTTATCAAAATTATAAAGTTTGTTGATATAATAATTAATAGAAAGGCGCTACTTTGCGAAATTTCATTATATTAATGTTAATAAAAGCCGACCGTAGACCGTGTAGTGGCGGTGGAATAATATTCACGAACCCGGCAACAGAGAGAAAAATACCAGGAGACAGACAGCATATTCTTTCTTATAACAACTAAAAAATAAAAAACCAACCCGCCTGCCAAGTTTGGCAGCAATGGCAAATATTCCCCTTATGAGGTAATCATACACAGCAGAAAACTTTAATCGGCAGTAATGGATGGATGGAATCGAAAAATGTTAAAATTAATTTGCGTAAAAATTAATATGTTATGTCAAAGGCATAAAATAATATAAATAGATTTTTTTATGTTTACTCAGCAACACGCTGTTCTATTCTTTCTCTCCCATTTTATTACCTCTATGTAAAGGACATGCTATCTATAATATATTTATCCAGTTTCTATTATTTGAATCCTTAAATAAAACGTAAATCAAACAATACACATACAATATAAACACTCACGCCTGTCACCCAGAGGGGTAGGCAGAGACTACAGACTTCCATTTAACACGACTCTGACACCCCTCATAAATTACATTCATTGTAATATTACACACACAATCAATTGTAATTACACATCGTTACGTGACAAAAAAGATTTTTAGTTCGTTTTTCACTTTAAATTAATAAAAAGAACATCGAAAAATTAATTACAACTAAGAAAAGAAACTACTGCTTCTTCTATAATTAAAAAAAAACTGAGCTATGCGATCGTAACACCCGCTACCCTCGCGCAAGCTACGTATGGAAACGGTACAGATGAGCCTCACGCGACATTATTGCCAATTTCTCACATACTTTATAAGAAATTCCAATTGATTTGCTGCTTAAAATTGAGCTGCTGAATATTTTTTTATTAAATAATAATTTTATAAATTTAAATTATTGTTTAATAAAACAATGTATAGAAGAATTAAAATCCCACTTTTACTTTTTGTTCAAAGTTGATTTTTTAATGTTTTGGGTGGATCCCTATTAATAATAATTTATAAGTTATAAATAATAATAACGGTGACGGTAAATGGATACTATGGCCCATAGACATAGATTAAGAATGAAATGCACCAAGATGATGACTAAGATGGGATGCATCGTATCCAGTAAAGAGTCTCCGGTTCTTTACACTCAGCAGAAAAGGCATAGCAACATTAACTGCTATTTTGCACTGGTATTCCACGAGAGCGAGTTTCTTCCCCGGCCATGCCATTCCCATTCGTACTAAAACTATAATATAGCTGCAGCGTGGTTCTACCACGTACAGAAGCCTAAATTCGAATGCGTATTTTGTATGTATCTACTGGAATAGAGATATGAGATGGAATATCTTCGCCAATCGTGAACCGGTTTCAATTATTCTTTTTTTTAATTAGACTATATGTTTAGGGGAACCAAATGGCCAACAAAAAAACCAAAACCAATTGGACCATTTGATTTTGGAGAAATATTCCACATCTAAGGTTGCAAAAATAGGTGATAGTCCATTCAAAAGGGTCTAATAATAAAACTTTGTCAAATACTACCAGTGCGAAAGTATCATATCATTTTGCGCAATCTTAAAAAGGCATATTTTCACTTCAGTTGATTTGGAAAAGCTGATAATTAAATCTATGATATAAAATAAAAGACACTTAAATTAGCTTTTTTAAATCCTTTGAAATTTGTCTGTAATTTTGAACTATTTACTAAGCTGCCTTAAATTGATATAGAATGCCAATAAGCCAGGAATATCTATTTCTAAAACGTTTATCTACTAGAGCCCAATGACTTCGTCAATCTTACTTAGCGGTACCATATAGCGACATCTATGGAAATGTATTAAATAAAGAACGATGTATTTAGCGCATCAAATTTTCATATCGATATACATCGCAACCGCTTCCGTAGATAGATAATAGATGGCGCTAGAGTAGTCAAGTGAGCTCGGCCACGGTCCTTATTGCTTTGTAAGAGAGATTTGTCTGTGTGTCTGTTCGTAATAATCTACGGAATGGCTGAACCGATTGTAATGAAACTCCACATACAGATAGAGAGCAATTCCAGAAATCACCTAGACTATACATTATCTGAAAATTTTTGAAATTAAAAAAAAAAGAAATATTTATCATTAAAATTAAAATCTGGAAAAATCTGTAGTATTCTATTCAGATGAAACCCGGGTGGGTGATTAGTAAAGAATAAAAATAAAGACTATTAATTAGGAGGAAAATATAATTCAAAGAATAATGACTAAAACAACCTTCCTACAGTATTTTATGAATGGAGACCTATACCGCCGTATAATTACGGCAATTGGGCACTTGCAACCACCGAGACCCTGCACGTCCTCGCACACGGATTCAAAACTCCATAGACTAGAGGGTGCTTTGCTATACATGACATGAATTTTGTGTTTTTTTATAGAATAAGGGTGATAAACGAGCACACAGTCCACCTGATGGTACGTGGATGCTGTGGCACATAGACATCTACATTTATTCTCGATTAAGAAACAAAATGTAGATGCGTTGTCACTCCTGAGGACTAAGATGGAATGCCTCGTTTCCAGTAAAACAGGTCTCCAGAGAACTCACCATATGAAACACATCAGCATTACGCTGCTATTTTACGCTGGTATTCTGCGAGAGCGTGGTCCTTCCCCGGTCGAGCCGACCCAATCGTACTGCAACCATAATTATTTACAAAAAATAATTCCAGATAACTTAAAAGCTCTGATTTAAATCTTTGACCCATTCGAGTGTAATAAGCAATACCTACTTGTCTGACATCTTCAAGGTAGAATGTCCTTTGAATAGTTTAATTAAAAATTTCTCCCCTAAGTTTCCACCCTTGTTTTTTTCTTTAGATTTAAAAGGAACACTTCATAGGATATCATTAATATCAGTTGACAACCGCAAATCGTTCTATTTCTATTTATATTTAAAGTCCACCAAAGTTGACATTGACAGGTTGACAGTTATGAGATTACAAGGATTTAACCGCTGCGGTTTTAATTAGTTCATCGGGATCGAAAAGCCATTACACCTCACTCCACTTGGGACGTGAATACGTTACATGCTCCATCGCACTTGCCGAGATCAAATTCAATACTGAGCTAAATGTAGCGGAAGTTGATTTTCAACTAGAGTGTTTTTTTAAGTGAAACTAATTTTATGGATTTTATCGTGCTTAATTTTAACGGGGGAGACTGAGGTGTTTGATGTCCTGATGTCATACGTGACGACCGGCTACCTTCAGCTTTTGAATATTAATTTAGACGGCTCCGTGGCGCAATGGCTTCGCAATGAGTTGCTGAGCTGGCGGCCGCGGGTTCGTATCCCGCACGGAACAAGTATTTGTAAGGCTTACAAATAATTGTTCCTGGTCTGGATATCTGTCCTTGTGCAATTCGTGTTTGTAAACTGCCTCCACAACACAGCAGAATATCCTAGTGTAGGGGTAACGTTTTTTTTAAATAAATAAAATAATATAATAAGTAAATAAAAGTAATATTAATTTTGGTCCGATCTACGCAAAACGCAAAGTCCGTTGAACATCTCAGTACCCTCCCCCCCTCCTTCCCTTGATCATGGGTGCTGGTGCTGGAAAGCACCTGAAACGTCGTATTCACGTAAATATAATAAATTATTAGGAGTGTTCCCTTTTTCAAGAAGTATCGGAACAAGTAAATGTAACATTATCAACACTAAATGTAAATCGTTTTTATACGACACCAGTTCTCAAAATGACTACCGATCATAAGAAACACTTAAAGCCTAACAACTTGTTTTTAAGATAATTTTCTTCGGCAAATGTTTGAAATTCCTTCTGCCTGCAGCAGAGCAGCAATTAAGCGGCCAATCCGTACGTTTACGAAGTATAATTTTATTAACATTTGCCATCAAAAGTTTTACTTCTTGTGTATTTTTCTTTGACAGCTATCAAATGCACTAATAAAAATGCTACCAAATGGCAATGTAAACATGAATAATAGAATGTGTAGTTACTTTGCGGAAATTATATTAAAGATGTTAATTCCCGTCGTAGTAGGTCCGCACGGCTATGAGATTGATGTTTTTATTTAGAAAAAGTATGCAGACACATTTAAAAAAAATACAGTTATAAACCAAAGTAGTGGCCATTTTTTCTAAAACATTATAGTTCATGGATCCTATCTTCTGCCTTATCGGTTTTTAATTTTTTCTACAGTCAGTTGCGTAGTGGGCGGACAAATTATATCGTAGAAGAAGATATATTTAGTGATAACATGCATAATATTATCGTTTGCAATTATTGACAAATTATTTGTGCAGTATTGTTGTGCAAGATCTTAAAAAGCTATATTAAATAATACAGACGCAGGTACGCCACGCAGACAAATCCAGCTTCTTTTGACTCGCTTTGGATTTGGGACATGGTTTAGGCACAGACTAGTAACATAATAGGCTGTGGCTTAATTCATCGCAAGCATTCTTCGCAATAATGTACTTAGGTCCATTATGACGAATAATGTTTGCGATTACGTCACACAGAATTCACTTTTTACCAAAGTTTACAATTTGGTTCAGAATCTCCTCATTTATATGTCTATTAAATTTGATATCGTCAAATCTCCACATTTGTAGGTTTATTAAATTTAATATTTACCTCCAGTAAGTTAACACGTTCCGTACTTCCTTATTTTGCCAGTTTGTCGCAATTGAATCAATATTTTTGTTACTTACGCCGAAGGATGCTGATGTGGTTCGGATGAATCTTTTTACACTATACAAATCCATTCAATTGATCAGATAAAATAAAAAATACGACAGTATTAGAAAAAAAACTAACCATGTAAAAACCTAATTCTAAAAATATATGTCATTACTATGTCTACACCAGTGCGCTTTCAATTTCGCTTTCATGTTCATTTTGCGTTTCAGCTTTCAGTTCATCTTGCATCAAGCGCTGTACCAATAAGACGCATGCAGCTTATCGTCTATACCCGTACGCTTGTCGCATGCAACTCGTCTATACCTCACGCTCCTCGGTTAGGTTTGGTTAGAGATGGACGCAGCACTAGTAGCTACTAGCTATCAGCGTGGCATATTTTGTGTCAAGTGCAAGGATAAACCGCAAGAAAAGGAGAATCTGGATGAAAGATTATTTGAAGAAACGAAAAAAACACAATATTGAAAGATTTAGAGCTAAACAATGACATTCCTTTTAAAAATTTCACACGAATTACTAAAGCCGCTTTCTACAAGCATTTGAAAATAGTGGAGCCAAAAATTACGAAACAACACTCATTATCTAATGTTTTAACTTTGTCTTCCGCCATATTGTTTAATAAAACGCACGAAATGTTGCATGCGAACCCACTGGTGACAGATCAGCGTTCGCCAGAGGCATGAGCTGTTGTTGAACTAGTTTTAGCGCATGCGCTATTGCATGAGCTATGGTTGCTCAGGCATGCGTTAGAGGACGACGCAAGATGAACCCGAAAGCGCACTGGTGTAGACATAACTAATAACACTGACTATTTAATTTCATCTAAATCCAACTATGCGACTGACAGTAAGTAAAGTGTAACCACACAAAGTGTGAGGTTTGCTGCTGTGTTTCGTATGGCGAGTGTAGAGAACCGGAGACCCTGTTTACTGAATAGGAGGTATTCCAACTTAGTCGCAATCGGTGACGACGCATCTGCATTTTGATTATTAATCGAGAATAAATGTAGATGTCTATGGGCCACAGTATTTCACTTACCATGCTATTGAAAAAAGTGAAACCAATTTGTAATTTTTTTGTGTTTACTTTTATCGTTTTTTTATTTATTTATTTTAATTTAAGTGTAACTATAGAGTCCTGGTAAAAGGTTAATGAGTTTTGTAAAAAAAAGTGTTCGTTTCATTGCGTTCAGTATTTAGGCTCTCGCGAGCGATACTGGCACGGCGTGTGGTCTACACTCGCTCCTAAGCCTGCAACAGGTTCGCGACATAAATTTACCCAGTTTCGTGTGCATGTGTAGACCCGCATGGACTCTACGTCGCATCGCAAACTTCCGTGAATGGGCCGTAGCTGGATCAAGGCGTGGACGAAAGTGTCTTAACTTTCACAGATTTCTGAGATTTTTCCCTTATATCGACGAAAGCCTGCACGAAATATTTCAAAGCGTTATCGGGGTAGAGGCCGCGGGAGGGGTCTGGTGTCCTTCGATCGCACACCAATAAAAAGGTTTTTGACGCGGTACCTTGGCCCAAATTCCGGTCCAAATTAGGCTATAAGCCTTGTAGCGTAAGGTCCAGGTTGGCGTCGCCATGTAAGCGCTCGCCGGAGGCCGCTGCGCCTGAACAACCGGTTGACCCTCGCCCCGCGCCTACCCGCTTTCCCCGCGCCCTTCTCTAATTTAATCAGGTGTTCATTCTGCGTATTTTGAACTCCCATCATTGATAGATTCGTGAGAATAAGTGTACCTCATGCCTCAACATAACTCTGTACCAGTTAACTGCCAGTAACATGTTCTGTAGATTTACCAAACATCGACACAATCATCACGGCATGCTGACGAATGTTAACAAGTATGAAAGTATTCGCCTAATGACATCACATCAAAAACTGATTAACCGAAGTGATGTGCGAGGCGGCGGCAGCTCTGCGAGCTTTCGGTTAAAGCTTTCGCAAGCGCGTGCACCGCGAGTGGCGGCCACGCATTTTTGTTACGGTTATGAGAGAAGCCGACGTGAAGTCGACGTACTTCCAAATCGCGTGCGGAGCGACATTTTTCACATCGATTAGTAATATAAAATTTTATGCTCCTATTACCTATCTCTTTTATGTTTCCAACGCTCGTCGCACGGAGAGAGCTTTGTTATCTGTACCATTGTGTAGTGCACGTGTCTCTGTGGCTTTCCGCGCTTGTTTCGACAGTCTTTAAATCGACATTTTCATATGAATTCCCCGACCGGTAAGCATTCTACGGCGGTTACTTGATCCGACTCTATTATGTGCTAAATAAAGCAAGTAACCGATTAATAAGGTTATGTTTGTTTGTATGCGCAGACGCATCGTCGTCGAACGAGGCCGTGCACTTGCAGCGACGCCTGCTGAGCCTCAGCTCTGAGCTGGTGACGCTCCGCAACCATCTGCACGTGGGTGGTGCGGGTGCCGGGACTGGGGCGGGTACTGCGGCGGCAGCGGGGGCGGGGGCTGTAGCGGCAGCGGCACCGGGGACGACAGCGGGGGCGGGGACATGTGGCAGCTCACAGCCGGCCGTGCCGCCGCGGGCGCCGCTGCTGCTGCCCCCGCCCGCGCCGGCCCCACCACTAGCACCGCACGTTCCACATCCGCCACTACAACCACCGCCTGTTCCACCTGGTAAGATACGATTGTATACGTAGTACAGCCATGCTGCAATATATATTATTGTATAAAATCGCATCAAATGCATGTATTGTAGCTGTAGAACAAATAGGTCGGCACGACTAGGAAAGGACCACACTCTCACAGAACACCAACGTAAAATAGCAACATAATGCTGCAGTGTTTTGTATGGTGAATGTATAGAACCGGAGACCCTTTTTGCTGAACACGAAGCATTCCATCTTAGTCCTTAGAGGTGATGTAAAGTATCCGAAACGTCAATTAATAAAATTAAAATCAAACATGATAAAATCCGTAAAATTAATTTTATTCCATAATACTTTGGTTCTCACACTCACCATATAAAAAGGTATGTTGGTTGACGAGAACCACCTACCGTCACCCACCATACGAAACGTAACGTAAGGTTAACGAAGAGAATCGGAAAACCTTTTTACCCGTAACGAGGCGTTACACCTTAGTCCTTAGGGAAGACAACGCATCTGCAATTTTATTCCTTATAGAGGACAAATGTAGGTGCGTATGGATCACTGTATGCGCTCTGCATAAATTTCACAGTACGTAAACAACCCTGGATAATTTACCAATTTTCCGGTGGTGAAGAAAAACATCGTGAGGAAACCCGCATGTCTAAGGAATAAAATATTTCAGAGACGTATGTGAACTTCGTCAACACGCACTGGTGCATCAAGGCAGACTAATTACTCCATAACCCCTAAGAAATGAGAGGGACAGGCCGTGGACCATACAGTCTGAAACTTTAACTTTTACCAGCCTGTACTGTAAAAGTTAGGTGCTCTGCGTCACGTTACGTACGTCACGTTGTTATTAATAGAGTAAATATATCCGTACGATATTGTGGACATAATTATTCCTCTGAGTTTTTAAGTTACTTCCTAGACCAAAACTTTTCAAATAATATTTCTCATGCTGACCACTGAAAGTAGGGTTTGGTTGAAACAGAGCTGATAACCACGCAGTGACAGTTCTGCTGCCCATCACCAGTTTAACCTTGGGCAGTGTGGTGGCTGTGTGAAAGACTCGTCACACAATTTATGGGAGTTAAGAGATACTTATGGCTTTCGATTGACGCCCGTATAAACCATGTCATTAACGTTGCATGTAAGTACCCAGGTAGGCGACGGGCACCAACGTATATTAATATTATTATAATATAATTAAATAAAACTATATAAAAAGGGTTATTATAATGTAAATGAATACATGGTTGATAATAAATTGGAATGAGGTGGTCGCTTCCAATCTGTTTCTTAAATAAGTTTTGAAAGTAGTTTGTATAACCTTATTTATTGTATAGATTACTTGAAGAGAAAGTCCCGTTGGGTTTCTTGCTGGTTCTCCCCAGGACAGAGGATTTTTTCCGAACCAGTGGTAAATAAATAATAACTTTCAGTAACAATTACTTGTCAATATTAAATAAAACATGCGAACATAACGGCACAGCCTAACGGATTAGTATAGGGTGAAGTAGCGATGGATCGGCCATATAGCTCGAAGAACTGACAACCGATGGGGAAAAAAGGTTCTTGACGACCTATTAAGACATGCAGGAAGTCGATGGATGCAGGTGGCTCAGGGCCGTGCTTTGTGGCATTACTTGGAGGAGGCCTATGTTCAGCAGTGGACTTGTGACAGTACTTGGGACAGTTCACACTGACCACGCGTGAGAGTTAACGTGATTTTTTTCTAAAACGGGAGATTATATGCCCAGTCGCGGACTTAAACAGGCTGAGAAAGAAAAAAAAAGCCTTTTCGACTCATTGTTCTATGGGTGTAGCACAAATGACTTAAATCGAACGAGAAAAGATCACACTCGCACAGAATACCATCGTAAATTAGCAGCGTAATGCTACTTTGTTGCATAAGGTTAGTGACAAGAACCGGTAACCTTTCAATCCTAGTCTTCGGATGTGACAATGCATTATGCTGATATGCTTTCATTCTTTACCAGTGGTCGTAACCGCGATTGCTGATCATGAGGTCCCTGGTTTGAATCCCAGGTCGGGCCAAAACCAGTTATCGGGTTTTCTGTCAAGAAATTCTCAGTAGCAACTCGGAGTCAGGAGTTGGGGAAGTTTCACCCCTGTGCCTCGGAAAATGCGTAAAACCGTTAATCCTGCGCCTGACCTCTCTTCAGTTGTGTCGTATCACCATCCTATCGGACTAGTACGAGATATGTGGATATAGAAAGTAGTGAGGGAATAGAAAGTGCACCTGTGCTTGCGCTTGAGTGTATACTGAGACAGTATGCATAATCCTGTCTTGAGGAGATGGCTAGTCTATATTCAGACTAACCGTCGTGACCGAAATCCGGTCTGGAGGATGTTAAATACTATTATTAAAGAAAAATTAAACCTCTTCTTTCCTTAGTTTATTAGTTTTCTAGAATCACATTTGGATAACCACCTGTATACAGACACATTCACCGCTATTCCTTAAGCTACCTTTCTCATATTCAGCAGAGACGCGATGGCGTGGAGCGGGAGCGGGAGCAGGGGCGGTGACCGCGCCAAACGGAGCGGTGACGGGAGCGGGTGTACAAGCAGGAGCAGGCGTGGGGGCTGGAGCGAGCAGTGCTACAAGCGCGAGCGCAGACGTGGACGACTTGATCCACCTGCGGGGCCCGCTCACAGAAGATGCCGTAGTACGCGCGCTTCAGGCTCGCTTCTATCATAACAAGTTCTATGTGAGTGCACGCCTTAGTAGTAACATTTATTACAAAAATTAATCCATTTTTTATTGAATAAGCATGATAATCGCAGTTCACCTGGTGGTAAGTGGTTACTGTGGCCCATAGACGTCTACATCTATCCTCGGTTAAGTATCAAAATGCAGATGCGTTGGCAGGATTAAGACGAAATGCCTCGTTTCCAGTAAACTGAATCTCTGGTTCTCTACACTAACCGTAAGAAACACAGCAGTACTGAGCAGCCATTTTACGTTCGTATTCCGTGAGAGCGTGGTCCTTCCCCGATCGACCGATTCGTGCTACAACCACAATGTAGCTATAGCATGGCCCTACCTCTTTAAACAATTTACAATAAACATACTATTTTACTAGATGGGACGGTAAGACATGCAGGAAGGTCGATGGATGCAGGTGGCTCAGGACCGTGCTTCTTGGAGGAGGCCTATGTTCAGCAGTGGACTTATGTAGGACTGTAATGATGATGATGATGATGGTACAATTTTACACCGCGATTATTAAATGACATTATGGAGTGGGCGTTAAAGAAAACATAACTGACCATCATAAAAGACCAGGGCTACGAAGCTATCAAAATTAAAAAACTATCACATCAGGATGACAAACACCTCAGTCAGTGACCATATGCGCTGTAAAGCACACGAAATTTCGTTAAATTGAACGCGGTAAAATCCATAAATCAAGCTTATTGTTTTTTTTTTAATAAGATACAGTCACCTGATGGTAAGTGGTTGCTGTGACCCATAGACGAATGTAGAAATAAATTTAGAATTTATCCTCATCAAAGAATAAAAATGCAGATGCGTCATCACCCGTGAGTACTGAGATGGGATGCCTCTTCTCCAGTAAAAAGGGTCTCTGGTTCTCTACACTCACCATACGAAACAAATAGTGTCAAGCTGCTATTTTACGCTGCTATTCTGTGAGAGCGTGGTCCTTCCTCGGTCGAGCCGACCCATTCGTACTACAACTATACTACTAATATAGTTGCAGCATAGCTCTACCACGTATAGCCATGCTGCAGCTATATAAATTAAAATAGTAAATAAAAAATCCGACTGCATTAAGTTTACTGGTAAAAAGTCTACCCCGCTTTATTATTTGTAGATGTAATATATAAATTCTACATAGACTATGTCACTCCCACAATTAGGACGAATCTAACGACTCCTCATATATTAAAATCCATCAAGACATTTAGGCTACACAGCGTGCCAAAGATAGACATATATACGAATACATAATCTCGGAAAACATCATCTTTTTAAGGTAGTCAGGTCATTAGTTATATCAAAATGCCTAGTGACGAATGCCTATGAATGCCTATGATTAAGTGTCAATATTTTATAAGTACTTATTGATCTTATGTCAACAACTCTAGTACTTTAAATTCATAAATTCCTAAATCACGAGTGTGATACGAGTATAGTAACTATGTACAACTATATCAGGCTTATAAAAACAGTAATACACTCTGGAGTCAAGGATATCGCCATAAACGGAGAGAAAGTGCTACGTGCGACGCCTAGCACTGAATTACCGCATAAAGTTTCATGAGCGACAGATTGGCAACGGATCAACGCACACCGAAACAATTATTTCTACACTTGTTAAACGTCACCAAACGTGGTGAACATTTAACTGAAACGTGATTTACGTAACTCATACATCCATTTGGTGCAGTTATAAATGATTCATTTTTAAAATATGTATTACGTGATAGAACGACGCTGCAGCTATATTATGTTTGTTGCACGAATGGGTCGGCTCAACCGGAGAGGGACCAGGCTGTCACAGAATACTATAGGTTATTGCTACGGCGTTTCGCATGGTAAGTGTAGAGAATCGGAGACAATTTTTACTGGATTTCTGAATTACTCCTGTCATAAATGTTTTATTTCCTTAACTTAGAGGTTCCCTCAAGATATCTTCCTTCACCGCCAAGTACGTTGTAAATCAGCATTTAAAGTTGAAATGAACTATTTAATAGATGACATCTGGGATCGAACTCATGTTTGTCGTATACCTGTATCCCTGTTTATAATAACCTCTGAAAGTTTGTGGCAGGCGCTTGGCTCCTGAGCTGCCACAACTATGCGCACGTTGCCACAAACAATACGCCAATCATCTGAACATGAGTCTCCCTCTTAATATACATGACCTGCTTTAATTTGCTGCACTTGCTACATCAGACGTCTCGCATTTGAGTATTGAAGTAATATTTTTTTATAGGATAGGGTGACAAACGAGCACACAGTCCACCTGATGATAAGTGGTTGCTGCGGCCCATAGACATCTACATCTATCCTCGTTTGCAAATCAAAATGCAAATGTGTTGTCACCCGTGAGGACTTAGATGGAATGTCTCTTTTCCAGTAAAAAGGGTCTACGGTTCTCTACACTCACCATACGAAACAGAAGTGTCAAGCTGCTTTATTTTACGCTGCTATTCTGTGATAGCGTGGTCTTTCCTCGGTCGAGCCGACCCATTTGTGCTACAACTATACTACTAATATAGCTGCAGCATGGCTCTACCACGTAATATAGAACGTTGTTAAATTCATTCACTTAATAACTTTCCCATAAGAGTAGAATAATCATTTTTATTTTATATAGATTACAGTACATAATACTTATTGAAAGTCATTTTTTACTTTTACCACTGGTTCGCAAAAAATCCTCTGTCCTGGGAAGAACCAGCAAGAAACCCAGCGGGACTTTCTTTTAAAAAAGCACAATTTACAATATAATATTTTATACAATTGTTATGAAAACATTGAGAAACAGCATGGTAGCGATCACCGCAGTCCCAGGGGTTATTATCAGTCATGTACTCTTTAGTAGTATAATAACCCTCACTAGATAATTTTTGCTTAACCCTTAGCACCACACGCTAATTCTAGCCACACGTGGGGGCCTATGTCCCCCTTAAATATAAACCGTATATCAGTACTATTTTTATTATAAATCAGGATTTTCTTAAACAAAATAAATTAAAAGCATCTTATGAATGTAATAAGAATATTTATTTCAATTTTAAACTTAAAAATTGCCACTTCTAGCATCAAACAAAAAAAGAATACAAAAAAAACACATTATATTTTTAGAGTTATTAGTTATATTAGAGATCAAATATGTAATAAAATTTCGAATCAAAAAATAAATCAAAGTGTTTTTCTAATTATTCTTATATTATAAACGGCAAAATAGGTATAAAGATTTATGAAAATACTGAAACATCTAAAATCACAAGTGGAATACACATAACACTTCGCAAATATCAAAATTTCATTCGGATGTAGGAACCTAATTTCAATCTCGATCTTTACTATCAAAATGATGCTTATAACCTAACTATCAGTTTTCCTGACATATTGTACATACTTTTACGTCTATAAAACGTAAAACGACACACATTTTTCATACATTTGTAGGACACATTTGTTAAGTATAGGCTGAGTCAGAAATATGATTTTCTGAGTAATTTGTGATCTTTTCATTGAAATTTTCTAGAATCAAGTCAATCTTATCTTCAGAAAATAGAAGGAACATGCATAACATGGAGACATTTCGTCCTTGGCTTGAGCAGGACCCCTTAATCCAGGCAAATATACATGATATTATGTGCTGAACGCGTGATCGCGATGGTGGTATTTTCGACTATTTATATCTATTTCTTCAATAAAACGCTTTACTATTTCGGTTTTCTTGTTAATTATTTTTTTTATTTCTCTGTTTTTGTTTCACTGATTTCATAGTTCGCGTCACTCAAATCCGTTATGCTTTAGAAAAAATATCCTCAATTTTGTTTTCTTCTCACTCGAAGTCATTTAAAAGATTTTCTCTCTACTTAGGATTAAAATTTTTATCCCTTGTACGCCACAAACCTACAAAAAAAAAGAAATAAATAAGGAAATTGAAGAAAATTTACACTTACGTAATTACACTTGTGGGGGATCTTAGTCCCGTATCGAATCGTACCTGTTGAACTTCTAAGCATGCTAGCCTGGTGGCCGCTCGACCGCGTTACGCCTAAAACGTTTAAAATATTTTAGAAAATATGGGCGGTGGGGGAGATAGGTCCCCCACCTCTGGTGGTGGTAAATAAATAATTTAAACCTGTTGATAGAAAAGGTCTGCATATTTTCTGGGACCGTAAGGGGAATATTACAGTGGTTTATTAATTTTTTAACGTGGTAGAGCCATCCATTACAGCCTATAAAAGTCCACGTCTGCACATAGGCCTCCCCTATAGATTTCTTTATAGGAGAGGTTTATCCACAGTTGCCACGCTTGCCAGGTAATCGCAGTTTCCCCTTCTCTTACCTCTTATGACAACCACGGAACGTTATGTGGTCGTGAATATTCTCACACCGCTTCTAAACGGTTACCATAGATATATCAATGCTACAGCTTAATTATAGCTGCAGCTTATGCTTTGTGGTCGAGCGCGACGTGCTATGATGAATAGGAGAAGGAGTATTCTTCATCCGAGGAAAGGCTGCAACTGGTATGGCTGTTGATGTATGCGAAAATGTTCCCTATGTTCTGACATTGGGTCAAAGTAGAACACCACAGAATTTAATTTTCTGTTAGTCGTTTTTGAAATCGCAAGCCGGTTAAACAATAGGCGGCACTGCAGTTTTAGACGGCACTGCAGCTTTAGGAGGCTGCGTGGCACAATGGCTTAGTTATAGAATTCCAGCGCTAAGGGCCACGGGTTCGAATCCCGCATAGAACAAGTATTTGTATGGCCTACAAATAATTGTTCCGTGTCGGGATGTCATTGTGAAATATATTTACGTAAACTGTCTCCACGATACCTACAGGAAAAAATCCGATTGTGGAGGTTTTCTAAAAAAAACAGCATTAACAGTAAATATATTCGCTGGTATTCTTTGATGCAGATCATAACATGTAGGTAGCGTAAGAGAATCGACTATCCCATGTCATGCCGTGGGTGTCGTAAGAGGCAAGAGAGGGAAAGTGAAACAGAAGATTGGCAACAGAATCTTTTTGATAACAACTCAAAATAATAAAAAATAGAGGTAGTTAACCTGCTCCCGAAGCGTGGCAGCTATGCTAAATATCCACCGCATGTGGCAATATATGAGGAAGGTCTATGTTCATCAGTAGACTTCTAATAGGCTGTACTAATGAATGAATGGATTTTGTACGAGCGTTGTCTTTGTTTAACCCGTTCTCCAAGCGTGGCAACTATGGCAAATATCCACGGTATGTGGCAATATATGAGGATGGCGTATTTTCTTCAGTAGACTTCCAATAGGCTGTACTTATGAATGAATGGATTTTGTACGAGCGTTATCCTTCATCGGTATAGTCGACGAAATTTAATGTTTTAAGAATAAAACGATGTATGTAACTAACGATTATAATAATATTTGCTAGTTATAGTACACTTTCCCTCCTTTTTTCAGACGGCCCGCCAAACCGGCACGAAATATTCTATTCACCTTGATATTGAAATGACAGTTTTGAAATACTTAGTTAATTATATTTAAAAGCCATAAGATCTCTCTGGCATTTCTACCCTTCCATTTCATATTTTACTACACCTTCAGGGCAAGGAGCAATAAATATAATAACAGGTCTAGTACTAAACGGCTAAAGGTTTATAGGTAAATTGATGTGTAGTCATGAAGATAGGTAATAAAGAGTAAATGGACGACATCGGAAAATTGCCGTTTCTGAACTAAAGCGAAGACTATAATAATATAATAGTAATAATAACGATTAATTGTACATGTTATTTTTTCTTCTTTTGTTCTTTTTTTATAAGACGTTAAAGGCAAAGTAAATAAAAGAGATTAAATGAGAGGGACCTATATACATGGCGCCACGCTGCACCCATACTGTGGCAGTAGTACGAATGGATCGGCTTCACCGGGGTAGGACAGCGCTTTCACAGAGTAACAGCGTAAATGAGCAGGTCAATGCTGCTGTGTTTCGTATGGTGAGTGTATGGAAACGAATTCCATTAGTCCTTAGGGATGACAACGCATCTGCATTTTGATCATTTATTGAGGATAAATGTAGATGTCTATCACAGCATCCATTTAACACCAGGTGGACTGTTTGTCACCCTTATTCTATAACAAAAATATTCGACAGTGGTCTGTTGTTAGTTAATGCAAACCACTGAAAGCTATTAAGTACCTTCATTTTTCTGAGTATCGATAGGGGAGGGAGATCGGATTCGCAATACGAATAAAGTGACAGCGCTTTTCTTTCTCTCTCTTGTCTTTCTCTAAAACTAAACATTACCTCTACACTCCGATTTCCTCCTATATCGTGGAGGCAGTTTACATACATAAATTACAAACATCCAGACCCGAAACAATTACTTGTAGGCCATACAAATACTTGTTCCCTGCGGAATTCGAACCCGCAGCCCTCAGCGCCGTAACTCATTGCTAAGCTACTGCGCCAGAATGCCTTTAAAATGTCTATTAAATAATTTATTTAGTGTATAAAGATTTACGATGGATATTGTAGCCTCGCGCCCGCGGACAACCACATTTACCGACGCACGAGCACAGCTCGCCGACACGTCACGTAGCGCCGCGTCATCTTATTGTTATTCCATTTTTTTCCTATTACCACCCTGTCTCTACCTGTTGTGTCGGATTACTTTGCCTGAGGCACAAAATAACGTTTGTTAGATGTAACCGTCATGGGTTACCAAAGAAATTAAAAACATCGTTCAGATATCCGTCGAATTTTCTTGGAATCAAGAAAAATCAACAGAATATTATTTATAGAATTAGGGTGAAAAACGAGCACACCTGATGGTAAGTTGCTGCGGTGCAAATAGATATCTACATCTATCCTCGATTAAGAATCAAAATATAGATGCGTTGTCACCCCTAAAAACTAAGATGGAATGCCTCGTTTCCAGTGAAAAGGGCAGGGGCGGATCTACTTAAAGGCTTTTTGGGCTGCAGCCCAGGGCCCCGCGAACACAGAGGGCCTCCAACCGAACTGAAACCAATAGACGATATTGTCAATAATAAAAATTATCTAGAATTTTAAAAAAAATCCGATCATAAGGTTGGCAGCACTACGATCAATCAACCCGTGTGCGCATCTGTCAAACGGAACGGGGAATTCCCTGTCGCTTGTTTTCAAATCAAAAAGTCAAATCTACTGAAGACTGCAGATGCATATCCCGTCTAACAGCCATGAGATTAAGAGTGTGATCGGAGAGTTTTTGTGTTCTTCTGCGGCGGGTCTTGCAAAACTTATCTCCGACCGCATGCACAGTTTCCACGAGCTTGTCATTCATATCATCCACTGCATTGCAATCTTCTAGGCACTGAAAACGGTTTTGTAGCTCGAGCTGAAAGGTTTCGGGATTTTGGATTAGAGCACGAGGGGGACGGAGCGTTGACTTCATTAGACGTGACCTCTCAAACTTAACGTTTAGGTTCAGTGTGCCTCTCACCATTCGGTGATCGCTGCCGGTTTTCACCCTCGTGATCACTGAGACATCACTGAACAGTTGTCGTCTGATCGTCATAATAAAGTCAATCTTCATGAGAAGCAGCTTCAGGAGCAATTAAATAAAGAAGCAGAATATTATCACAATGTCCTAAAACGGGTTATTGCAGTGCTAAAATTTTTGAGTATAAGAGGCTTAGCACTTAGAGGTTCCGAGGAAGTATTTGATTCTCCACATATTGGTAATTTTATGGGTGCTCTAGAGCTATTGGCAGAATTCGACTCATTCATACGTGAACATATTGAACTACAAGAGCTGCGACCAAACCTTGTAATATCATATTTATCCCAATCAGTATATGAGGAAATAATTGAGATTATGGGTAAACAGATAATTAAACAAATTATAACTGAAATAAATAACGATGACACAAAGTATTATTCAATTATGATGGATTCAACCGCAGATCTGTCTCACGATGACCAACTTACTATTGCATTACGATACAGTTTTCGGGGAAAAGTGTATGAAAGATGTGTATCTTTTATTAAAATTAGTAGTCATACCAGCTTATATTATTTAATATTCTACAAGCCTTTTTGGAAACAAGTGGACTACAACTGTATAATTCAGGGGACAGTCATATGACAACGCTGCTAATATGGCCGGAATCTACAATGGTGTACAAGCACTACAAAAAAATAAATAAATCCGCGGATTACGTGCCATGTGCTGCGCATTCCCTTAACCAACTAGGTCAAGAATCCGTGAAGGTTGCAACTGATAATTGTAATTTTTTTTGGAATAGTGCAAAAATATACGTTTTCTTCTATGCTTCGACCTATAGGTGGGAACTATTAAATCGTGAAACAAAACTAAAATATACGTTAAAAAGTTTAAGCCCGACCAGATGGTCTTGTCACTTTGATGCTGTCAGAGCTTTGAAAAGTAATTATGATGGCATTATGAAAATTCTCAATAGTTTCGGCGAAAATGACGATGAAATGGTTGATTTCCAAAAAGAGCCACGAAATATATTTAATAAACTGGCGAAACTAGAAACTGCAATTTTGATTGTTTTTGGGAAGAAATTTTGGAGAGATTTGATTTAGTAAATAAAAAAGTACAAAGTTGATACCTGTTTTAGACACTGGTAAAGGCAATAAGTTAATTGTGTCATTAAAAGAGTTCGTGAAAAATATAAGGCAACAATCAGATCAGAAGCTAAAGGAATACGAAGAGAAAGCTAAAAAATTAAGTACTAGTTTGGGAACAGACTATAGTGACATAAATAAGAGACGCATTACTTCAAAATTTTCAGATAAATCTACAGATAGTCTCAGTAAACGACGCAGAAAAATTTAAAAGAGACACGCTTAACGTTGCGTTCGATAAGATGATTATGGATTTAAATAATAGAAGCCAAGCCTATGAGACCTATAGCAAAAAATTTAAATTTTTAATGGATTTGCAAGACAAAAATCAAGAACACATAGATCTGGAAAGTGTACGTAATATTATTGATTATTATCCAAATGACGTAGACGAACATTTAGTGAATGAGTGCATTCAGTTAAATCTTACTTACTACAGTTTAAGACAGAGTCTTACACCTCTTGCAGTGAAATTTTTTGGCTAATTTATGAAAAGAAACTTGTTGATGTTTTCCCAAACTACTATACCATCTTAAAGACTTTTTAACGATGCCGATCACTAGCTGTGAAGCGGAGCGTTCTTTCTCCAGGATGTCGTATTTTGAAAACAAATACAGGACAACAATGTCGAATTATCGACTAAATCATTTATCAGTTCTTTCGATAAATTGCGATTTAACAAAGGACCTACAGTGCGATGACCGAATAAAAGAATTTGCAGTACAAAAATGCAGAAAGGTTGCTTTATAATTTATATAAAATAACCATCTATAACCTGTCAATTTATTTTGCAATAAATAATGTTTTAATAAATAAATAAAATATTTTGTTTTCCTATTTTCTTCCTGTACTTAACATATATTACATTACATATACCTACATCACTATAGAAAACACTTTCTTGTCAAAATGGCAATTAGTTGGGTAATTAGGTAGGGCCCCTAAGCAGTATTAGCCCAGGGCCCCACAAATTTAAGATCCGCTCCTGGAAATGGGTCTCCGGTTCTCTACACTCCCCACACGGAACACAACAGCGTTGAGCTGCTATTTTATGATGGTATCTGTGGGAGTGTCCTTCCCCGATCGAACCGACTCATTCGTGCTACAACCACAGCTGTAGCGTGGCTATACCACGAAAGAAAAACAAATGAAAAGAATAAGTATTTTCTAACAGTTATTAATTGATGTGTGTGAACGTTCTATGGTGGTTTGTATAAACCTATAAGTGCACAATTTAACGCTGTAAATCCACGTCACAAACTGTCTATTCATGAGCAGGATACACGAACAGGTAGCTGCTACCTGCGATGACTTACAATAAGCCGTTTTCTTGAGAAGGTGCTATACTTTGTTAATGGTTTTTAAAGCTACTTGAAATTAATTTGTTGGCTTAAGCAACTTTTGCACTGTATTGTTTTTTCAAGTACGAGATGTTTTTGTAAAAATAAATTCTATCATTCTACAATATCTGTTCTCATGAATACACTTTTTATTAAAATGTATATAGTAATATAAATCTCATCACATTGACCCAATGACGCGCATGTAATAAGTCAACCTATTACCAACCCATTTTTAACGTCCGTCAGATAACAACTGGCGCCTATTTTGATGACCGAATCACTTGCCAGCGAGGCAATTATGATGCAATCCTTCCGACATGGGAAATGCCTATGGTTAGCAGTGACTGTTGAAAACTGAAAATATTAAAACAAAACACATTTTTCAGAAAATTACAACATTGTAGTGTAACAAATGCATCTCTTAAATTAGTTAATACTTTATGATTTTATCAATACGTGTTCCTCAAGGCTTGTAATGGATAACCACGAATGTTTTTTCTGCACAGAGTTTGATACCTCATTGATTATCAAACTCAAACGACAATTAGTAAATTATGACGAAGTGAATAATGCTATATATAAATGAGTACATTGGCTTAACGTTAACAAAAATATGTTTATAAATTGCACTAAATGCAAATGTATAAAAATAACACTGGCTGTTAATAAGTACTAATATTATTTTAAATTGGAAAAATTAAGGTCTTATTGATACCTCGTTTGTCTGGGAATTAGTCTTGAACAGCAAACAGGCTTAGATCGGCAACATATACTGTAAAAGATTAGAAGCCTTATTTGTGTTGAAATAGCTAGATTGGTTTATTTTAATTATTTTAGTAGCATCGAATTAGTACAGCTACCACAGAGTTCGTTTAAAATGATGAAATAACGCACCTCTCTCTCTCTTTGTCTGAAGTCGGTTGCCGGTGTTTACGAGCTGCATAGTCAAGTCAGATAAATGTAGATATCTATGGGCCACAGCATCCACTTACCATAAGGTGGACTGTGTGTTCGTTTGTCAACGTTTATTCTATTAAAAATGCTGCTCTGTTTCGTATGGTTGATGTTGCGAACCAAAGGTAATTTTGCTGGTAACGTGGCGTCCAACGTGGATTTTATCTTGGTCCTGAGAGCTGCCCACGCATCCGCACCTATGGACCAAAGTTTTGCACGTAGCATCAGGTGCACTGTATTCTTTTCGTCACCTCTTTTCTATAATAAAGTTTGATTATTTCATTGAACTAATATGTACTATGTAGTACATAGTATGTACCAGAATTAACACAGCGAACAAAATCTGTAGCACAGGGAGAGGCGCGTGGTTGGAGGCACAGATTACCTTTTATGGCGCAGACTAAGTAAGTGTGAGCCTGGGGGCTCTAACATGTGTTGCAAACAACCAAGTCTCGGCTTTTCTTCTATTACGCAGAACATATAACTTTTATGGCTTATTTCGTTATTGTATTGTATTTGTAAAAACAAGTTATGCAAGGAGGTGTCGTCGTTGTTGCAGACGTCCGTGGGTCCGATCCTGATCGCGTTGAACGCGTACACGGACTCATCTAACGCGCTGACTCCAGCGGCTGCGCGCGCCCAGCGTCCAGAGCTGGCGCGTCTCGTGCACGACGCCGTGCGCCACCAGGCAGACACCGGCTGCCCTCAAGCTATCATACTCTCCGGTTAGCACTCTTACTTGCCTTCCTAGCATACTATGTAGTGATAGCGTAAGATAGCCTATCACCCATTTTGTATGGTGGGTATCTTGAAGCAGCTATAGGAAATGCCAGAAAATCTTAGAAAAATGGTAGAGCTATGTTGCAGCTACAATAATATTGACTTTCAGATTGAATTTCGGTGACGGTGGCAAGTCACAACAGAGACTAGCCATTTGCGCTGGACAGGGTTATAGTGCCCAAGTGCATGCGCAGGCACAGGTGCACTCTCTATTTCCTCACTCTCATGGTCCGGTGGGACCGAGAGAGAAAGAAATCTGGCGCGGAACCAACGACTTTACGTGCTAACCAAGGGACGGGGGTGAAACACCACCAACTTCCAGACTCCGGACTGAAACTGAGAATTTTTTGACAGAAAACCCAATAACTCATTTTAACCCGACCCGGGATTCAAACCCGGGACCTCATGATCAGCAATCGCGTGTACGATCGCTAGACCAAAGAGGTCGTTGTTGCAGCTATATTGCAGCTATGACGGTTGTAACACAAAGGAATCGGCTCGGACCACGTTTTCACAGAACACCACCGTAAAATTGCTGCTTAGCTCTGCTGTGTTTCGTATGGTGAGTGTAGAGAATCGTAGACCCTTTTTACTAGATACGAGGCATTCCATTTTATTTCTCAGGGGTGACAACGCATTGACATTTTGATTCTTAATCGAGGACAAAAGTATATGGCTTTGGATCACAGTATCCATTTAATATCTGGTGAACTGAATGCTCGTTTGTCACCCTTTTTCTATAAAAACAAAAATAATTATAGACTATTTTCACCAGGGCGGCGCCACTAAAAAGTGTAGTGAAAATTTTGGGGAAGTTAATTTGATAGAAAAGTGTAACGGTTAATGTTTTTTTCCGTAATTTTAGATATATTTTGTATTATACAGCAGCATTAAGCTGCTATTTTACGCTGGTATTCAGTGAGAGCGTGGTCCTTCCCCGGTCGAGCCGACCCATTTGTGTTTCAACCGTAATATAGTTGCAACATGGTTCTACCACGTATACAAATGTCGTGGATACCCCTATTAATAAACGGCCCTCGTATGCAATTGCAGGTGTGTCCGGTTCCGGGAAGACGTACGCGTCGATGGTGCTACTGCGGCGACTGTTCGACGTGGCGGGCGGCGGGCCCGAGACCGACGCCTTCAAGCACCTAGCCGCCGCCTTCACCGTGCTGCGCTCGCTCGGCACCGCCGCCACGCTAGCCAACTCACACTCCAGCAGGATTGTACGTCATAGTAACCCTTCTCTTTACTAGTAACTTATATATTATATAAGTTACTATATTATATAAGTTACTAGCGATTCACCCCGACTTCGCCCGGGTTCGTATTCATGGAGCTCGACAACAGCGCCACCTACCGGGTCAAATTGTTAATATAAACCATCCAGGGACCCATTGGAAAACACGCAAAAAAATTCATCAATATCGGTCAAGCCGGTTTTTAGTTTTAGACTAACGGACAGCACTTGATTTTTATATAGAGATCGTATACACATATATATATATATATATATATAGTATGTATATATATATATATATATATATATATATATATATATATATATAACGATATATATTTATAACGCTATATAAGAGAGAGAGAGAGAGAGAGAGAGAGAGAGAGAGAGAGCTAGGTATAGTATAGTTTCTAATAGAAATAATTGCGATTGAATTTATCAAACATATCGTAAAAAGTAATCACTTCACCGGGGGGACCACGCTCGCAAAGAATGCCAGTATAATAAACATACAGTAGGACGACGCCTTTGATCTCATGGTAAATGCCGACAACGTCTAGACAGCGTATGGAGGTTAGGGTTGTCACAAATTAACAACTTTTACTAATTTAATTATTTATTTTAGATCTACATCATCATCAACATTATGATTACTAATATAAAAAATAAGTAACAATTTGTTCTTAGATTTTTCCTGAAAGTATTCAAAACGTTAATTGCACGCCTCACAACGTGGGGAGTGCTCACTCTCGATATGTGGCCATACCTCTATTTCGCTACATGAAATCGTTCTTATACTCTTAAAGTAAAGTAAAGTTGCAGCCTATTTACGTCCCACTGCTGGCCACAGGCCTCCTCTCATTTCTGATAGGGTTTATACTCTTAGCTAGACATCAAATCCATATTATTATTAACGTTACAATGACTACATACATTAAATTATTAGTTTATTTTATAATTCATTCTTTAGGCTTTCGAAAGTTCTTCCAACTAAATCAGGTCTTCCAATAACTTTCATCCATAATTTGCATCTGAAATTTTTAAATACAATACTTATTAATAAATTTTCATAATTATCACCCCCAGAAACCTTAAAATTGACATCTATATTGTATTATTTAAAAAAAATCCACCATATTGGATATGAAAATTGATGCTGTTTTCGTAATTGGCACCTCAAGAAACCTCGAAATTGATATCAATAACATTAAAAAAAATTATGTCCACCATCTTGGATTTAAAAATAAATTACATTTTCGTAATCAGCACCACAAGAAAGCTCGAAATTGATACCCATATCATTTTATTAAAAAAAATTTCGCCATCTTGGATATGAAAATGGCTGCCGTTTTCGTAATCAACACTCCAAGAAACCTTGAAATTAACATCAATAACATTATACAAAATAATATCCACCATCTTGAATTTAAAAATGAATATACCATTTTCGTAATCTGCACCCCGAGAAACCTCGAAATTGCAATCCATATCATACATATATTTAAAAATTACCGCCATCTTGGATTTAAAAATAAATGCTATTTTCGTAATTAGCACCCCGACAAACCTAAAAATTTACCCCTAAATCTTAATATTTTATAAAAAACTTCGAAAGACCGAAGACGAGGCACTATAGTATGGTCTAAAAACCTTAGCCTGTCCAACGACACGATTTAGACGAAGAAAAAAATCAAACTTCGAAACAGTAATGCCCAGCAACTAGTACCTATTTTTTACATCCGCCATTTTTTTACGTTGGCAATTTGGCATGACGTGACAAAATAAACATAATGTAAAAATAATAACAATATTTATTTACCTTCCTTCCGTGTGCGGGATTTAGTGAAATCGCAGATGTTTATTTATGCGAGATGACGACTTGCAATCTCTCACAGCACACATCGTATGAACCATTTTAATTATAAGTATCAACACAAAATTTAAAAATTATAAAAGCAAACGCGCGTTAACCCTGGAAGTCGTGTCCCGAGCTACTAATACGATTGGCTTGAGCAGCTCGGGCTCATCCTTCCCGCGTCTCACCTCTCACACCCCGCACGATTGCCCTGTCTAGACGTCTTCGTCGGACGACTGTATGGATTTATAGACTGTAGTAATATAGTGGCATAATGCTCCTGTGTTGTGCTTTTGTGTAGTAAGTGTGGATAATCAGACACCTCTTTTCCAAATAGCCCGATATTTCTTCTCAGTCCTTAAATGTTTAACAGTGGTAGAGCCACGCAGCAGCTTTTGTTGTCGCACGGATGGGCCGGGTCCAACCGGGGTGGTACCACGAACTCACAGAATACCAGCGTGAAGTAGAGGTATACCTCTGCGTTTCGCTTGGTGAGTGCAGGTGGCCGGAGGCCCTTTTTACTGGAAATGAGGCATTCCATATGAGTCCTCACGGGTGACAACGCATTTGCATTTTTATTTGTAATAGAGGATAGATGTAAATGTCTATGGGCCGCAGCAAGCACTTACCATCAGGTGGACTGTGTGCTCGTTTGTTACCCTTATCCAATAAAAAAAAGGTGACGATGGATTTAGATTTTGATTCTACATCGAAGTTCGATTTATCAGTCTATGGGCCATAGGATCCACTTGCCACCAGGTGGACTGAGCGCTCGTTTTCCATGTACGAAGGATAATATAGTTATTGTTACTTTTTAAATATTTTTAAAAATTTACAACTGCTTACAGTGTAAGTTTGCGGTGCAAATGCTAAATAACAGTCTATATACGTCATACTGCTGCTAACTTACAATGCTAAACCTCCATTGTCCTCAAAAATATTTTATTTATTTGTTTATACTTCCATGTACAAAGCAGTACATATGGCGGATTTAATGCCATAGGACATTCCCTCCCAGTCAGCCGTTATTTTTTTTTATTTCTCCAACAAATGATATTTTACTTCAAATGAAAGAAATGTGTTATATTTAACTTAAGAGAAGGAAGAAAGATAAGACTAGATTTTAAAATTTTAAGAGACAATTTTTTAAATTATGTTGAAAATATGTCTTATTCCTCATCAAACTTGGAAATCAACTGCTGGGTATTAGACCTAATCTTTACAATACTAATCGTTCGTTGCAGGGGCATTTCATAGAAGTTCAAGTGACGGACGGCGCGCTGTACCGCACCAAGATCCACTGCTACTTCCTGGACCAGACGCGAGTAGTGCGGCCGCCGCCCGGCGAGCGCAACTACCATATTTTTTACCAGCTGCTGGCGGGGCTCACGCCGGAAGAGCGCCTGCAGCTCCATCTCGATGGATATTCTCCACAAGACCTAAGGTAAATAACAGCTTTTGACGGCTCTGTCGCGCAATGGCTTAGCAATGTGCGGCAGCGCTTAGGGCTTAGGCCGCGGGTTCTAATCCCGCATGAATCAAGTATTTGTGTGGCTTACAAACAATTGTTCCGGGTCTGAATGTTTGTTCTTGTGTATGTAAACTACCCCACGATGTAGGAAAAAATCGTCATGTGAAGGTAACGATTAATTTAGAGAAAGGAAAGAAAGAAAGAAAAGTCTGTCCTAAAAACTTTATTAGTATTGCGAATCCGATCTTCCTACCAATAAATATTCAGAAAAATCAAAGTACTTAATAAATTTCAGTGAAATAATGGAGATAAACGAGCACACAGTCCACATGATGGTAATTGGATACTGTGTTCCATAGATGTCTACATTTATGCTCAATTAAGAATCAAAATGCAGATGCGTTGTCACTCCTGAGGAATAAGATGGAATGCCTCGTTTCCAGTAAAAAGGTTCTCCGGTTCTCTTCACTCACCATACGAAATACAGCATCATTAAGATGCTATTTTACGCATTTTTTAAATATAGATCAAATCCATCCTATTCTGTTTCTATCCAAGAGATGTCGGTTAGAATATTATGAAATTTACGAGTATTAAAACTAAAATGCAAACTGCTACATATAAACTTTGCCGCTGATTGTCACAAATACGGTTGCGATCATTTACCTGACTTAGTCGGATATTGTTTTTGGGTCTATTCTATTGCAACATATTTCTGTACGGCATGTTCCAATAATAATTTACCACTTCACAACTGGAATATAGAAATAGAAGATTTTACTGATATAATAATATAAAACCTAGTAACTTTCATATTGAACATAAATAATGTATTACTTTCCACAGATACCTCGCATCCTCGCAACACCGGAGACCTGAACCTGAAGACGCGGCGCGATTCCACGCTTGGAAAACGTGCCTCGGCATCCTCGGCATCCCGTTCCTGGACGTGGTGCGCGTGCTGGCTGCGGTACTGCTGCTGGGCAACGTGCAGTTCGGCGAGAGCGCGGAGGGGGCCGCGGAGCCGGCGGGGGAGGCGGAGCTGGCGGCCGCCGCCTCACTGCTGGGGGTCGCCGCGCCGGCCCTGCTGCGCGGCCTCGCCTCGCGCACTGCGCCGAGGAACGCGAGGGGACTCGTGCGGGGGGTCGCTGGTGCCGCACAAGCCGCACAGGCCCGAGACTCCCTCGCTAAAGCACTGTACTGCCGCACGGTCGCCACGATCGTACGCCGCGCAAACTCCCTCAAGCGACTCGGTTCCACGTTAGGGACCTTATCCTCGGATTCGAACGAGTCGGTTCACAACCAAGACGCGGCTTCCAGACGCGCGTCGACCGCGGGAAGGTCGCGTGCCGGCGCGCACTCGATGGCAGCGTTAAACGACGCGGTCCGCCACGCGACAGACGGCTTCGTCGGCATACTCGACATGTTTGGCTTCGAGGACGCGGCTCCGAGCCGCCTCGAGCATTTGTGCGCGAACCTTTGCGCGGAAACCATGCAGCACTTCTACAACACGCACGTGTTCAAGTCGTCGGCGGAGTCGTGTCGCGAGGAGGGCGTAGTGGGCGCGTTAGAAGTGGAGTACGTGGACAATGTGCCATGCATCGACCTGGTGTCGTCGTTACGCGCCGGTTTGCTCGCCGCCCTCGATGCGGAGTGCGTAGCTCGCGGCACACCCGAGCAGTACGTCGCGAGGATCAAAACGGCACACAGGTAATACTCCATTCCGATACTAAGGAGTTTTGGCGTCAACTTGACTGCCGGTAGATTACTATTACTGCATTATTGATTAAATAATGTTTTTTTTAAATGGTGCGATTGGGTGTATTATTGTTTTTTTTTTATAGGAGAGGGGGCAAACGAGCATGCGGCTCACCTGATTGTAAGTGACTACCGCCGCCCATGAACAACTGCAACACCAGGGGAATTGCAGATGCGATGTAAAGACCGGCACCTTTTAAAAAGGAGTAGGCTCCTTTCTTGAAGGTCCCTAAGTCGTATCGGTCCGGAAAAATCGCTGGTGGTAATCGATTCCACAAAGAAGTTGTGCGATGAAGAAAACTTCTTCTGAATCGCACAGTGGTGTCGTCTGTCAATGTCTGCGCATATGAACTATTAGTGGAAACGGTGAAGCAAGTGTTCCGATGGTGATGTGAACCTCAATATAATGTGTCTGCTTAGGCGCGATGAGATATTATCGCTATCAACTGTCTGCTGGCTCAAGCTGCTGTCAATATCTTCGAAATATTTCGCAGTGTTACGCATCATCATCATATTGTGAAGAAGTGTACAATAAAAGATAATTTCTCATTCCTTGATACAGGCAAATGTATAATCATACGAGTCCATTACTAAACAAAAAAAGAAGTAATATTACTTTTAATTTTTAATTTATTTATATTATTTAATTTTTTTGCGTTTACGTTTCACTGTGTTTTATTTTTTATTTCAACTATTACTAATTTTAAACTATTCTTATTTTAAGTATTCTGTGAGTGCGTGATCCTTCCCCTCAAGCCAACCGATTTATGCTACAACCATAACATAATGTCCTCCAAACCAAATTTCGGTAACGGCAGCCAGTATCAACGAAGACTAGCCATCTGCGCAAGACAGAATTAGAGTGCCCAACCCAAGTGTATGTATAGTCTAATGGGACGGTTATTCGACCCGACCGGAGGGAGATCAAGCGCAAGAGAAACGGCTTTACGTGCTTTTCGCGGCATCGGGGTGAAACACCGCCAACTTCCTGACTCCAGGCTGCTACAGAAAATTTCTTGACAGAAAGCTCGAGAAATTATTTTGGCCCGATCTGGGATGCGAACTCGGGGCCTCATGATCAGTAACCTTTTTTGCAGTCGATTTTTAACCATAATATAGATGCGACATGGCTCTACCACGTACAAATAAATGTTGCTTGAACTCTTTCGTATATTTAGCGTGGAGTGTATGGTTATAAGAATATGACATACAAATCCTTATAAAACAGCGGTGGCATCCAAGACTTTTCTGCCACCAGGGCTGCACCACTAAAATTGTGATGAAATATTTGACAGATTTCGTGATGGGGAGGTTAACGTATCGTTCTGAAGTATTACATACATTTCCTATTAATTAGCTTAAAAAGGGATAAACGAAACTATGGATATTCCTAAAAGTAGAATAGTTATCATATTCTTGCATTGTCATGTTCAAAATATCAAGTTTCCAGCTCATCGGTTGTTTAATATCAATTACTAAATTATATCCGGAACGACAGACAAACAAGAAAGTGACTTAATAAAAACGTGGCAAATTGTGATTATTTTTTAAGACTACAGAAGTAAGGCTTTGTTTTGTATACATACATACTAGAAACACAAAAATTTATAATTAAATCGCAACTTTTCAATGATGATGATACTGTGTGACTATGCGTGGTAGAGCCATACCATTGCTATATTATGTTAGTAACACGATCGGGGTAAGAAGACCCAGGCTCTCACAGAATACGAGCGTGAAATAGCAGCTTAATGCTGCTGTATTTTGTAGTTGTCAAGGATGACAACGCATCTGCATTTTGATTATTAATCGAGGATCAGATGAACTGTGTACTCGTTTGTCACCCTAATTCTATAAAAAACGTAAACTGTAAACTGCGTTACTAATAATTTCACCTTAGTCTCACTCCACCCACTAGCGACATCTGGTGATCGTAAGATTATTAGTCCTCATTGAGCGCGTGCCCACAGAGGGCACCCACGGCTGGGCGAGACGAGGCCGGCGCACGCGCGGCGCTTCACGGTGCGCCACTACGTGGGTGAGGTGGTGTACGACGCGGCCGAGTTCCTGGACGCGAACCGCGACACCGTGCCCGACGACCTGCTCGCCGCCTTCGACACGCGCACCTGCGAATTTGGCTTTGCGACGCACCTCTTCGGCGCCGAGCTCAAGGTCGCTTACACTATATATTAAATTACGATGAGATAGTGACAACAATAAGCAATACATACATACAATACATATAATCATGCCTCTTTCCCGTAGGGGTAGGCAGAGACGACTTCTTTCCACTTGCTACGATCCTTACATACTTGTTTCGCTTCGTCTACTTTAATTATTCTCTTCATACATGCTCTATGGTTTAGGGTACTCTTGACCTGGCCTTTTTTCAAGACGTCTCTGATTTGGTCTTGAAATGTCCGCCGAAGTCTACCCCTACCATCACTTTCATTCAAACTCGCCTTATACACTTTTTTCGTCAATCGTTCTTCATTCATTCTCTCGACATGGCCAAACCATCTCAGCATACCTTTCTCAATGTTTGTCACTACATCTTCTTTCAGACCACAACGTTTCCTTATCTCACTATTTCTTATCCTGTCACTCAGTTTAACTCCTATCATACTTCTTAACGCTCTCATCTCAACTGCATTTATTCTGCTTTCATGTTTCTTCTGCCATACCCAACTTTCACTTCCGTACATGAGTGTCGGAACCAACACCCCCTCATGCACAGCCAAACGAGCCTTATTAGACACTTTCCGACTGCTCATAAAGGAGTGCAAAGCTCCATTCACCATGTTTCCTGCATTCACTCTTCTTTCGATATCACTCTCACATTTTCCATCTCTTGAAAACTTTGAACCCAGATATACAAAATCTTTCACCTGTTCAGTTTGTTCATCTCCAATCACGATATTGCAGTCTGTCACTGCCTCATCTCTTTCAAACACCACCAATTTCGTCTTCCTTACATTCATCTTCATTCCCTTTCTAACAAAAGCTCCACTCATAGCAGTTATCATCTCCGACGATCAGTGTATGCCCCGTTTATCCTTACACAAGCACTAGAATCCCTATAAAGAGATTGCAATGCTTAATCTCAAAATGCAAAATCTTATGAGGATACTGCTCACACCGTTCACGCACAGTGCTGACCACAATTCATTCCTCACCTCTCTATCATAGCCCTTTTCTAGAACCACGAACGCGCAATAAACCTTCTTGTTTTTATCCAAACACTTTTCGGTTATGCACCGCAAGGAAAAGGCTTATACCGCGCTAATTTATGCAGTCCTGCCGTGACCCTTTCCACTTATACAATGGCACGATTACGGCTTTGCACCAGTCTCCCGATTCTTGCCTATTTCGCCAGCACAAATTGAAAAGGCGGTACAGCTGACTAGCCGCTATGCCCAGTCCAGCCCTTAGCATCTCGACGGTAATCCTGTCATACCCTGCAGCCTTACCTAATCTCATACTTTTCAACGCTTTCACTATTTCATCCATGCTTATCTCACTTTCATCAACATTTATATTAGTTTCCATGGAAGGTGCCGGATGCTGTACCTGCATTTCTCAATCTTCTTAACTTCAATATATTGTTCACCTTCAAGAAATAATAGCCCAGATTCATTTATCATCTCTTTGGAACAAGTATTAGAATCGGTGGTGTTGTTTAAAAATGTCGTTATCATGGGAGACATAAATTTCGACATCTCAACGAGTAATATACATCTTGTGTGTCTTGATAATGTGTCTTAATTTGACAGCATTTTATGGTCTTATGCCAGCACATTATTTGATTACTAGACCCGTTAGCAAAACTTGTATCGATCACGTATTATTAAAAAGTAAAAAGCCCGCTCTAACGTTGATCATCCAGTCTGATATTACCGACCACAGCTCTGTTTTACTTTGTCTTCATTTTGATCCCACTTCTCATCCAAAAACTAACAGCTACTCTAAATTGAATCACTCTAACCTCAATAAGGATAATAGAATAAACACAGATTTTAGTTTTATTTATGATATTGATGATCCTGACGTCGCCGCAAATCGGTTAATTGAGATAATTACTAAACTACATAACAAAAACACTTGTATATACGCCAACCGAATTAGGATTGTCAAACCTTGGATGACACCAGGCTTACTTCGATGTGTTAGAAATAGAGATAACCTTTTTAAGAAAGCCAAAAAACACCCAAACAACAACATTATACAAATAACTTACAAAAGGTATAAGTGTTTTTGTAATAACTTACTTAAAAATATTAAAAGAAAGTATGAAAGTGAATTAATTTTAGGTGCTGGTAATAACATAATTTAAAATTAAAATTTTGTACAGCCGACTTCAATATAAGCGACTTCAATATAGGTTATTTAAGAATAACTCAATAACCATTAGTCCGACCTTGATCAAATTCATATGGGACCACACGAGAACTATATTTTTAACTATCTATCTATTTAACAGTGGTAGAGCCACGCGGCAGCTTTTACTGTCGCACGGATGGGCCGGCTCGAACCGGGGTGGTACCACGACCTCACAGAAAACCAGCATGAAGTAGAGGTTTACCTCTGCGTTTCGCTTGGTGAGTGCAGGTGGCCGGAGGCCCTTTTTACTGGAAATGAGGCATTCCATCTTAGTCCTCACGGGTGACAACGCATCTGCATTTTGATTCGCAAACGAGGATAGATGTAGATGTCTATGGGCCGCAGCAACCACTTACCATCAGGTGGACTGTGTGCTCGTTTGTCACCTTATCCTATAAAAAAAAAATACTGATCATTTAACCGACTCAAGCGACATGTCGACTTCTAGTAATTCTTTTGTTATGTTGAATACTGATGAATCTAAAATTGAATCACTTATCATGAATTTCAAAAACAATTGCTCCACTGGTTGGGATAATATTTCAAATGTTTTTCTAAAAAATAATAAAAATATACTTGTACTTGTGTTGTACTATTTTGTTGTATATTAACGCATATTTTTAATAGGTGCTTGGAATATAGTGTATTTCCCGAAGCTTTTAAAAAATCTATTATAATCCCTATACACAAATGGGGGGACAGAGACCAAGTTACTACTTATAGACCTATAGCTTTACTCTCAGTTATGTCCAAATTATTAGAAAAAATAATAAATAAACGTGTTATCAACTATTTAGAGACGAACAATCTGTTCGCTAGAAACCAATATGGCTTTAGATCTGGCAAAAACACAGATGGTATAGCACCATCTGTGTTTTTGCCAGATCTAATGCCATATTGGTGAATGACGTTATTAAGTTTATATCAGAAAATTTGGATAAAGGCAGACGATGTTTAGCTATCTTTTTAGATTTAGCGAAAGCTTTTGATACGGTCTCGGTGTCTATCTTACTGGAAAAGCTTAAAAGGCTTGGCGTACGCGGAAAGCAGTTAGATTTATTTAAGAGTTACATGAAAAATAGATTGCAAAGTATTAAAATTAGTAATCACAGGAGTTCAGATTTACCAGTGACTACGGTGTACCTCAGGGCAGTATACTGGGACCCACCTTATTCACAATTTATATTAATGATCTCTGTCAAATGAAGCTCATTTCTGGAAAGTCGATTTGCTATGCAGATGATACTGTGCTACTTTTTGCAGAGGGTGATTGGAAAAAACTTTTGAAGCTGCCCAAAATTCATTCAATACTGTACAAAGGTGGTTGTGCTCTAATAAATTAACTTTAAATGCGGAGAAAACCAAATATCTGACCTTTTCCATTCGTGATGTGACGCAATCAGGAAATGCTTTCTCTCTACGTGCACATAGCTGTATTTTAAAAAATCCTAGCTCTCTCACTTCCTGCCGATGTCCGTTATTGGAAAGAGTTGAGGTTGTCAGGTATTTGGGTATCCTTCTAGACAAAAATCTATCTTTTGAACCCCATTTTCAACATTTAAAAAATCATATCCGCAAACTTATATATGTTTTCAAAAATCTAAGACATGTAGTGCAACCATATCTTTTGAAACAGGTGTATCTTGCTCTATGTGAATCTTTGTTAACTTATTGCATTTCTTGTTGGGGTGGGGCTCTAAAAACGCACATGGTTTCTTTAGAAAGGGCTCAAAGAGCTCTTTTAAAAGTCTCCACTTTTAAACCATTTCAATATCCTACAATATTACTCTACAGTAACTGCCAAGTACTAACTGTTCGCCAACTATTTGTTCTAAATGTTATTAAAAAACAGCATCAGTCTATAAATTATGACCCAGACAATATCAAATGTAAACATCGTAAAGACATTGTGATTAAGTCCAGTTTTAAGCCCAACACAAAATTCATAAAAAAATATTTTAGCTTTCTTGGCCCATATTTATATAATAAAGTAAACAAAATTGTTCATATATATTCTATGAATAGGCATGAATGCAACATTGCCCTCAGAAAATGGCTTCAACTAAAGTTTTATGAAGAAACGGAGACTTTGTTAACAGTACTTGCATAAGTGTTCATAGATGTCAATTCGTTACTTCTCTGCTAATTTTTTTATTTTTTTTTTGATCTGTGCATGTCTTTCAAATTCTAAGGATATATTTTTTTTTGGGTCACTTTTGTACTATTATTATTTAAGGATTTATGTAAGTGGTAAGAGCTTTGCTTAACCTAAAACACAGGGTTTACCCTAACTTGGAGAAGGGGAGAGCAGCAGCTTTCCTTCCCGGCCGCCGCGGGAGACGCCCCGGGCGTCGGGGGCTACGTCGTGGCCCCCGGCCACCGTAGGCGCGGGCCTGTGGACGGCGAGCAATGGGTAGCTCGCCGTCCGTCCGTCTAACGACGACAGGCCGTGTCGACGGCGCGTTTTGTTCCACGCGCGCCTCAAAGAGCTGTCAGCAGCGTGAAGGGGCCCGCAAGGGCCGACGCCTGCCGGGGCTGCGGGCTGTTCGAAAGAGATACCGCGGCTCCGGAACGTAAGGGCACTGAAGGAACACGGATGGTTTTTAGTCAGTAAAAGTCTGACACTCCCTTCCGCTCCACCCAGAGCGAAAGGCGTCATTTGATGATTTTCCATCCGCAAAAAAAAGGGTTTACCCTAACTTAGGAAGCAAGTTCATTTTTAAGAACATATTTAGTATATAAGATGCATTGTTTGACTCTTACTCTGTATCACTTTTCTATCTATCTGAATAAATTATTATTATTATTATTATTATTATTACTTCCTCTCTTTCAAACAAACATTCAAAATACTCTTTCCATCTCTTTAACATACATTCTTGCCCTTTTATAATGCTCCCATCTTGACTCCTGATTGTAGTCAGCTCCGAGGTAGAAGTTTTTCCTCTGGCTGTTTTGATGGATTTCCAGAAAAACTTAATGTTTTACTGGAAATCTTCAGTGAGTCTCCTATCGAAATCATCCTTTCGTTGTTCTTTCTTTCTAGACACAACTTCTTTCGCTGCTGTTTTCAATCTTTTATACTTCGTTCTTGCTTCCTTTATCTCGTCATCCGTTGCCTTTTGAACTTTTTGGTTAACTTTTGTTGCTAACCAATCCAACCACGCTTTCTTCTTTTCTTGCACAACCCTTTGTACATCTTTATCCATCCACAAGTTATAGTTTTTTCCTTCTTTCCTTCTTTTAGCTACCCCGCATACCTCAATAGCAACATTCACGACCCCTTTCTTAAATGTCTTCCACAAATCTTCAATCACACCTATCTCTTCTATGCCTTTAAAACTTTCTTTCAGTTTCTCTACATACTCATCTTTCTTTTCTTTTTCTTGTAGATTTTCCACTTTTACTCTGTCCAGAACACTCGTACGCTCGGCCCCTCGGTGTCGCCACCGTTTAAAGAGGCCACGTATTCGGGCTATGACCAGGAAGTGGTCTCTGTCGAGACCTACACTGCGGTATGCCCGAGTGTCTAGCACTTTCTTCCTCAGTCTTTCATCCACAATTACAAAATCAGTTATACTTCTAGACACACCCTCATCTCTTGTATACAAATGGATCTTTTTTGGTCAAACATTGTGTTGGCCACGCACAGATTCCTTTCCAAGCATACTTCAAGCAGGCTTCTCCCACTGGCATTCACTCTCTCGTCCCCAAACGTACACAGAACTCTTTCATACCCATCACGCTTTACTTCAACCCATCCATTAAAGTCCCCTAATATCACGATCCGTTCCTTTTCTCCGTATTTATTCAAGACCTCTCTCATGCTATCCCAAAACTCCTCTCTTTCTTGTTGGGATTCTAATGACCCACCTCCACGCAGATCCGTCGGTGCATAGACCCCAAAGATAAACAAGCGAGTGAGTCCGACTTTTAACCTAATCCAGAGGAGTCTTGGGCTTACACATTCATGCTCCATCACACATTCAACCGTTCAAGATGAAAGAATCACACCAACTCACTGACAGCCTCGGCTGGTTTGGGGGACTCCCGACCAGTATGCCGTCTAGCGGCCATGAATCGTGGTGTCACATCCTTTCCTCTTGGTTTCGTGCACGCACAGAATATCAATGCAACGTTCATCCATCATCTGACCAAGATGATGATGATAGATCAAGGAGATGCCTATATATCCGGTCAGCCTATCATTTCTAACTAAGGTATAATTTGCTATTTTTGGATCGCACACACTAGGTTTCAATAAAGGCTCTTGCACTATCGTGATGTCAAAATCATGACCGCGTAAAAAGTATACGATTTCTTCCTTTTCATCTCCGATGCCGTTTGCGTTAAAAATGCGACAGTCAGAGAGCTAGGTTTGGTTCTACCCTTATGTTGTACTGCCATTCTGGTTTATAAAAGGGGGACGAAGGCGCCGAGTGGGGTTCGTCTCGATTTTTTGCAGCAAGGTGCTTACAAGGTGTGAATAGCCAAGTGTGTCAGCTAAAATGATTTTGACGCGAGAGTTTGGTAAACACTATGAACTTATATTTATGTAGATTAAAGTTAACAAATTGAAATTTGAGCCGTTTCGAGTACGCTATCCCAAGTTAAATAATTAAATATAAAGGTTGTAAGGCGGTCAAAAGGCGGTAAAAAGGGCAGAACCACGTCTGCGGAGAGCTAGTAAACTTATTTAAAATCAACTATATATTTGTTATGAAATTAATATTTATCTTACAAACCTTATGACCGGTGTCGGATTTATCCTTCACAAGTCTCTCGTTAACAACGTTATAAAGATTGAGTGTGTCGACGAGGGTTGCGTACCTTATACTCATAATCACGAAAGGGTTTTCGCTGAAGGTCATACAGGTTTACACACCATCCTCGGCATATCGCGATGAGGAGATGGAGGAAGTATATATCTAGAGCCATGCATTTCTCCAAACCCACTATACAGTATTAATGGGAGACTTCAACGCAAAACTAGGCACAAGAGAGAACGGTGAGCTGAAAGTAGGGAAATTCGGAATAGGGCAACGGAACCCAAGGGGCCAGCAGCTGGCCGACTTCATGGAGAAAGAGGGACTCTTTATGATGAACTCTTTCTTCCAGAAGCGGCCCCAAAGGAAGTGGACCTGGTCGAGCCCCGACGGTTCCACAAAAAATAAGATTGACTTCATTATGACGACCAGACGACAACTGTTCAGTGATGACTCCGTGATCGCGAGGGTGAAAACTGGTAGCGATCATCGAATGGTTCGAGGCACACTGAACCTAAACGTTAAGTTGGAGAGGTCTCGTTTAATGAAGTCAACGCTCCGTACCACTCGTGCTCTGTTCCAAACTCCCGAAACCTTTCAGCTCGAGTTACAAAACCGTTTTCAGTGTCTAGAAGACTGCAATGAAGTGGACGATATGAATGACAAGCTCGTGGAAACTGTCACTGTGGTCGGAGCTAAGTTCTGCAAGACCCGCCACAGACGGACACAAAAACTCTCCGATCACACTCTCAATCTCATGTTAGAAGGGAGATGAAGCTATATTCTTCAACAGATTTGACAGCATACAGGCAACTGAACAGACAGATCTCCAAATGCATGCGGCGGGACTTACGCAACTTCAATACAGCTTGTATTGAAGAAGCGATCGAGCGGGACCAAGGCTCCAAAGTCTTTGCCAGAGATCTGTCTGCCAGAAAAAGCCAACTGTCAAGGCTGAGGACCGAATGTGGCAGCATCGTTTCCGGGACACCTGAGATTTTGAGTGAGATTGAGAGGTTCTATGGGCAGCTGTACACGTCATCGTTGGAGCCACACGCAAGTGTGAGTAACGATCCAAGAGCGAGTCTTATCCGACACTATTCCTAAGATATCCCTTACGTCAGTCTGAGCGAGATTAGAATGGCTCTCCAGCACCTTAAAAACGGCAAGGCCCCAGGCGAGGATGGAATTACAGCGGAGCTTCTGAAAGCGGGTGGAAAACCGGTACTTGAAGTCTTTCAGAAGCTCTTTAATTCAGTCCTCCATGGTGGCGTTACACCAGAGGCGTGGAGCAGAAGTGCGGTGGTCTTGTTCTTCAAGAAAGGTGACAACGCTCTCTTGAAGAACTAGAGACCGATTTCCCTTCTGAGCCGCGTCTACGTGCTGTTTTCGAGAGTCATTACGAATCGTCTCGCGCGCAGACTTTACGACTTCCAAACTCCCGAACAAGCTAGTTTCCGAAAGGGCTTTAGCACCATAAACCACATACATACCCTTCGGCAAATTGTACAGAAGTCCGAGGAGTACAATTTGCCACTATGTCTGGCGTATATGGACTATGAGAAAGCCTTTGATTCCGTCGAACTTTGGGCGGTGCTGCAGTCCCTTCAGCGGTGGCAAGTTGACTGTCGGTATATCGAAGTGCTGAAGTGCTTTTACAGTAGAGCTACGATGGCTATCCGAGTACAGAACCAGAGTACGAAACCTATCCATTTGCAGAGAGGTGTAAGACAGGGTGATTTTATATCCCCGAAACTCTTCACCGCTGCATTGGAAGACGTGTTCAAGCTTCTGGACTAGAATGGATACGGTATTAACATCAATGGCGAGTACATCACTCACCTTCGATTTGCCGACGATATAGTCCTTATGGCAGAATCACTGTAGGACTTTAGCACCATGCTCAATGACCTCAATAGTGTCTCCCAACGAATAGGTCTTAGGATGAACATGGACAAAACAAAGATCATGTTTAATGTCCATGTCACACCTATGCCGGTAGTTGTTGGGAGCACTAAGCTCGAAGTTGTTGACGAGTATGTTTACCTGGGACAAATAGTCCGACTAGGTAAGTCCAACTTCGACCGAGAGGTCAATCGACGGATTCAACTCGGCTGGGCAGCGTTCGGGAAACTACGACACATCTTCTGGTCAGACATACCTCAAAACCTTAAAACGAAATTGTACAACCAGTGCGTGTTGCCAGTGATGACTTATGGAACTGAGACGTGGTCCTTCACTGCTGGCCGTATGAGGAAGCTCAAAGTCGCTCAGCGAGCTATGGAGAGGGCTATGCTCGGAGTTTCTCTGCGTGTTAAATTTTGAAATGAGTATATCCGCAGTAGAACCAGAGTATCCGACATAGCCCAACGGATTGGTAAGCTGAAGTGGCAGTGGGCCGGCCATATAGCTCGAAGAACCGACAACCGATGGGGAAGAAAGGTTCTTGAGTGGCAGCCTCGTATCGGTAGGTGAAGTGTAGGGCGACCCCCCACGAGATGGGTGACGACCTGGTAAGACATGCAGGAAGTCGATGGATGCAGATGGCTCAGGACCGTGCTTTGTGGCATTCCTTGGGGGAGGCCTATGTTCAGCAGTGGACTTATGAAAGGCTGTAATGATGATGATGATTAATGTGAATGTAAAATAGGGTTGGACCAAGAATACTCCTTGAGGAACTCGAAAATAGATTTTTAATCCCTTACTTTTATTTGAGCTCATTTTTATGCATTAGCGCCTAACTGAATGATAGTTACGAAACCAAGCCAATGCGATTGTAGCCAGTGCCAATGTATTAGCCGGGTAGTAAGAGTATTGTCAAAGATCCCTTTTCCGATGCGCGTATTATTTAGAGGTAATAAAACCACATACAATTTGGAATAAAAAAAACATATTTAAATTAATTTAAAAAAAATTGTTGTATATTTTAGGCACCAGACTCTGCTAGCCTACCCTCTCTTGAACTTGTTTGACGTTAGTGCCGATGCGTTAGTAGAACTCAGTTCAGGTTTCAGGCACCTGCTTCTGCTACCCTGTCTAAAATTTGTGTGACGTTAGTGAATTTGGTGCGCAGGCACTGTCAGCGGGCGGCGGGCCGACGGGCGGGCAGTTCCGAGCGTCCCCCACCGCGGCGGCGGCGGCAGCGGCGGCGGCGGCGGCGGGCGACGCGCCGGCCTCCACGCTCACGCAGGACTTCCACACGCGCCTCGACAACTTGCTGCGTACGCTCGTGCACGCGCGCCCGCACTTTGTGCGCTGCCTGCGCGCCAACGCCAACGAGACGCCCATGCTTTTCGAGCGTGCTACCGTCGCCAAACAGGTGAACACAAAACCTTGCTTGATTTATGCCAAATAAGGCCTCTTTTGTGTATGGGCCAACGCCAACGAGACGCCCATGATCTTCGAGCGCACCACCGTCGCCAGTAAGGTGGATACAAAACTTTGCACACTGGTTCACTGAAAATAAGGCGAATGTTGTATAAGAAGGGGCCCATCTTCAAAGCGTGCCGAGCTAAGAAAAACTCACTACACCGTGATCTTCTACACAAATATTGACAGTGATATGGAGATTGATCGTATACACATGGACTCTCCTTCAAAAATATTGCTCATTTTTCGAAAATAAATACATATATTTTTTCAGAAAAAAAAATCCTTTTCTGAAAATAAATATGGAACTTAAAAACAAAGTTACATCACATAATATTGTATGAAATTACTCTCATTGTACTAGGTATTTGTTAAAATTTTGAGAATATTTTCTTGATAAATATACTTATTTAAAGAGACCATTGAAAATTCTCTTCACCTACAAATGCACCGCTTCTTCCACCGTGCCAACTACTTCACTCACCATACGATGATGAGTGGGAATCGTTAGGTATTTTTTTTTTTGTAAAATTAAAGTGACCAACAATCTTACAGTCCGCCCTAATGGTTTTATTCCATCATCTGTAGTGCCCATTTGATATTTTTTTCTATTTTATTATATTCGCAGAGATAAATTTAAAGATAAAGACATATTAACTTTAGAATCGCAATATATTTATTAAAATGTATGTACATAAAACTTAAAAATGGCTTTGATGAGAATAAAGATGTTCATACTTTAAACACTAGAAACAAACATAAGCTTGTAATGCCAGTTACGAGACTCCACAGAATTCTTATTCTCAATCTCTGTGCCGTGACACCCTCGTGCCAGCTCCTTCCACTTGACTGCATCCAGCAAAGATCGGCTCGAATCTTCGACGATAAAGATCTCTCTGAACAGCTCGGTTCACAGGCGCGCGCGCTTGGAGTTGGCTATCACCAGACATTTATCCAAAACCAAAATGAATTAGGGACCTTCAAAAAAAGAGCCTATTCTTTTTAAGCCGCTGACTGCACCTGCAATTGCCCTGATGTTCACTTAACATCCGTTGAGACACATGCTCGTTTGTCTCCTTTAGTAAAAGATAAAAAAAGCTGGACGCCAATGCCCAATCACAGATTAAATGGTATCAGTGAATTTGGTGGCCATAATGTTTGTACATGTAAATGTGTGCAGGTGCGCGCGCTACAAATCCTGGAGACGGTGCAGTTGATGGCCAACGGGTACCCGCACCGGATGCGGTTCCGAGCGTTCAGCGCGCGCTACCGGGCGCTGTGGCGACGCGGCAGGCGCGCGGGGGCGGGCGGCGCGGGCGGGGCGGGCGGCGCGGGCGGCGCGGGCACTGCGGAGCGCGAGGCGGGTGCGGCGTGCGCGCGGGTGCTGCGCGCCGTGGCCGCGGCCGCCGCTCCCCCCGCACCCTCCTCGCCCGCCGCCGTACGATGGGCGCTCGGCAAGCGACACGTCTTCCTCAGCGAGGGCATGCGACAGGTGATCACCAATAATTTGCTTTTCCATAAACTCTACTACCGATTTCTTACTTTTACATGAATACTACACTTACGCGGTAGAGCCATGCCACAGCTATATTGCGGTTGTAGCACGAATGGGTCGGCTGAACCGACAGCACAGGATGAAAATGCTGTGGCCCATATATATCTACATCTATTCTAGATTGAGAATGAAAATATAGATTCATTGTCAGCCTTGAAGACGAAGATGGAATGCTTCGTTTCCAGTAAAGAGAGTATCCGGTTCTTTACACTCACCATACGAAACATAGCAGCACTAAGCTGCTATTCTACGCTGGTATGGTATTCTTCTGTGAGAGCGTTGTCCTACATACCCTGGTTGAGCCAACATTCGTGCTGCAACCATTATATAGCTTGCGCGTGGCTCTGCCACGAATAATTCCTGTCCAAACGTAAAATACACGCTTAGACATGGAATTGCGGAGAATATCCCGTCGTAAACTAATCTAACACGGAAGTCACGCACGTTCAACAAGTGCTATTAAAGTTTTATATTATAATGAAACATTTGAGTATTTTGAATTTAATATTAACAGAGCATATTAAAAATTATTTTGGCATGAAACTGCAAACATTCAATCACTTGATATAAAACTTCAAAATGATTTTGTAACGAACCTCCAATATTGAAATTATTTAAAGTTATCACCCTCATTTAGAATCAAACGAGGAATCCTGAACTTAAAAATAGATTATCAAGATGCTATTAAGTATAAAAATATGATTACTAAACTAACTCTGTTTCCTGATTTAATGAAGCATAGTAAAGTAATACCTTTATTTAAATCTTGTAGTACATTACACCCCGCCAATTTTAGACCTATTTCTGTACTACCAACACATAGTAAGATTTTTGAAAAAATTATTCTTGATCATATGTTAAATTTCTTTAATATAAATAATTTACTTCATAAAAATCAATTTGGTTTCACAAGGGGTCGCTCGACAACTGATGTCGGTGTTGAGCTGATTAAATATATCTTTAATGCGTGGGAGAATTCACAGGATGTTTTGGGTATATTTTGTGACCTATCCAAGGCCTTCGATTGTGTTCACCATGAAACATTAATCAGGAAACTTCAACACTACGGTGTAAGAAGTGATGCTCTTAAATTAATTATTTCATATTTAAGTAAGAGAACGCAAAAAGTTGTCATTAACAGTATGAGCTCTTCCGGGTCGATGGTACAAATGGGCGTGCCCCAAGGCTCAATTCTCGTCCCCTTTCTGTTTCTTGTGTACATTAATGACTTACCTTACATAGTAGGGGATAACCATGCTATAGTATTATTTGCAGATGACACTTCTTTAATTTTCAAATTAAGTCGACAATTATTAAAATATGACGAAGTAAATAATGCTATATCTAAATTAGAAAATTGGTTCAATGTTAATAATTTGCATTTAAATGGCACTAAAACGAAATGTATGAAATTCATGTCTCCATATGTCAAACTAGTAAATACTAATGTAATTTTAAATGGGGAAAAACTGAGTCTTGTAGATACCACCATTTTTCTAAGTATCACACGCGAAGCATCAATGGAGCCCCCATATATCAAAACTAGCTAGCAGACTTAGTTTTGCAGCATATGCTGTAAAAAAGATTAGAAGTCTTACCAGTGTTGAAACAGCCAGACTAGTTTACTTTAGCAATTTCCATAGCATAATTCGTATGCTATTTTACTATTGGGAAACGCAGCTGACACTGAAATTATATTTGTTTTACAGAAGAGGGCCATAAAAGCAATTTATGATTTAAAGCCTAAATAGTCGCTGCGACAAAAATTTAAGGAAATTAATATATTAACTTTGGCCTCTCAAAACATTTATGAAAATGTAATGTACGTACACAAAAATAAAAGTAGTTTTACAAAATAAAGTGATATTCATTCTGTAAATACTAGGAACAGACACAAGCTAGTAGTACCAGTTACTCGACTCCATCGAGTCAGTAATTAATTCTTGGGGCGATGTATACGCTTTTACAACAAAATTCCAGAAAATATACAAAATTTCACCTGCTTAAAGTTCAAAAACTTTATTAAACTAAGTTTGTATAAAAAGGGTTATTATAATATTAAAGAATTTATAGATGATAATAACCCCTGGAAATGAGGTGATCGCTACCAAGCTATTACTAATTTGTGTAACATACATGATTGTAAGCTGGTATTTTAAAAAAAGTCCCGCTGGGTTTCTTGCTGGTTCTTCCCAAGACAGAGGTTTTTTTTCGAACCAGTGGTAATAAATTAAACAAAAGAGTGACTTTCAATAAGTATTATTTATAATCTATATTGAATAAAAATGTTTCTGTTTCTGTTAAACACTAACGTCACGCATACACAGGTGCTGGAGAGAATGCGACGCGCGCGACGGCAGGCCGCGGCTGAGTGCATCCAAGCGGCGTGGCGCCGGCACCGCGGCCGCGCCCCCCGCCCCCCGGCGCCCGCACCTCCCGCGGCCACACCCCCTGCGCCCGCGCCCCCCGCGCGGCCTCGGCCCGCGCCCATCGCCGGCACGCCGCCACCGGAGCCGCCCGACAAGTGCGACCCCACACTCGTCAAACGCACCTGCTCGCTATTCGGACTAGATCTCGTGAGTCACTCCTTAACTTTCTTTCAATTTGACATTTACTATACTTTCTAGCACTTCCATAACATTTGCATGAAAAATATATTAAAAGGAAATTTGTGGTGTTACCAGGAGCGACCACCACCGCTGCCACCGTCGCGTGCATACACGGTGGCAAACGGCGTGAAACTGGGCTATCCTCAGCAGCGTGTAGTTGCTACCGACTGGACGGACGAGAGCGGCACGTTACGTCTTCGAGCCGGTGACACTGTGCTTGCTCTAGGCGCGGCTCGCCGAGGTCACATCGCTGTGCAGGTAAGGTTTTGCAACCGTAACAACGGTTGACCCGCCTCTACTATCTAGAGTCCTATATAATGTATATTATTTTAATGCACTCCTTTCTTATTTTAGTGCGCCCTACCTATCTATTTTCTGTGACGTAAGTGCTGTTAACCTATGCGGCTCTTACAGCTTCATCGGACACAGGGCTCGCAGCCTAGAAAAGGGAAAGGCAATGATCGGGATGAAGATAATGTTGGTTTATGATTTGGTATTATTACCAATCATCATGTCCCCTCTGTTGATTTTTTAAGCTATCTAACCGCTGTCAGAGTGGGGGTGTGCGAACCTTCGCCTCTGACTGCTTAGCTCGTGACGGTCGATGATGACGTGATTGTACGGTGTGTGCTGGAACGCGTCGTGCCCGCATACGGGTGCGCCCCATCCGTTATCCTACTAGTGCTTGTCCCATTTGGTGTGGGTGTAGTGTCAATGTTGGATATGCCTATGATACGTTTAGGTCGACGGGGTCGAGCGAGCGTGGTTGTACTATAAGTACGTTACGTGGTCTAAGAAGAGTCCGCGCGACATGTGGTATCGGGACGTAGTTGGCTGCGTTTGCCACTAGCGGGTTTGGATTGATTTCGGCGCTATCAAAGTAGCGCTGAGACATCTTGAAGTATTCGGAGATAGTGACACCCTACCCGTTTCTCTTATTTTTATTAATTTCTTTTTCTAGGTTATGTGGAAGAGATTGCTATGTATTTATAAGAGTGCCTTTTGTTTTTCCCTAAATATTTGTTTATTTTTGTTGTATATAACTTTTCTTGGTGTACAATAAAGAGTATTTTATTGTATATATTTCATCACAATTAAAATCTTTTCATTTTGCATACATGCATATGATTAAATTAAGCAAACTTTATTTTTGGTCCTTCGAGCCAGATATGAACCAGTTCTCCGTGTACCTATATAAAGTAGATAAAAAGTAGTATATTATGTATAGTAAATTTTAAACATTTCATATGATCTGTTCATTGCTCTGGCTGTACAATGCAATATTTTCCTATAACTTTTATTATTCAGTATTATAAATGTATACTAGGTGTAAGGCATTTTCTGCCGACTTCCAAAAAGGAGACAGTACTCAATTCGAGTGTATGTTTTTTTTTATGTGTGCCTCATAACTTTGTACTGGGCGAACCGATTTCGATGATTCTTTTTTTATATGAAAGCTGATAGTTCTCGTGTGGTCCCATATGAATTTGATCAAGGTCAGACCAATGGTTATTGAGTTATTCTTAAATAACCTATATTGAAGTCGCTTATATTAAAGTCGGCTGCAAAATTTTTTTAATTTTAAATTATAGTCAAGAAAGTCAAGCAAGTATAGCTGGAGAGCTTATGGATACCTACTTAAAGACAAAAGACTTAATATTATGACAATTTAATGAACTAAAAAGTAATTCTCCTTTTAGTCTTTCGAAATCTTTTACTCCCGGGACAATATGTCATGTCATGCAAAAATAGATCACTAATTAAAGGGTTTACATAAAGTTTGATGAATGAGAAAGCATTATCATCATCGGACATAACGTAGGACGTATGTGGGCAGGTGGTGGGCCGCACGGTGCCGGTGCCGCACAGCGTGCTGGCGCCGCCGCGCGCCGCGCGCCCGCAGCCGCCGCAGCCCCCGCCGCCCGCGCCCGCGCCCGCCCCCGCACCCGCCCTCGCTTGAGCGACACGTCGCACTCCAAATGCCAACGGATACGGGCATATTGTTTGAGTCAAACTTTATCGGACAGAACGTTTGACGTACGCTCGGAGAGGTTTTGTCAGAACAAACTGGATCAGTGTCGACACGCTCGCATTGGTATTTTTACATTTACAATTGAAATTTTGAGGTAAAGAATTAAAACTTAATTAAACGACATTTTTCAAATCATCATCCATTTGCATCACTCATTTTACGAACGCATGAATGTTTGACAAACCTTTCAACACACGAATGTTTGACAAATCAGTCATAATATCGTACACGCTACACATGACTGCAATCAAATGTACTTGTTTTACTCAAAAGGTTCACCCGTGTCTTACGTTTACTATTACTAAGCCAAATTATGGCGTTACAGCCAGGACAAGAAAACTCTTAATACCGAACTTGTACATTAATTTTAAAAATCATTGCAACGTAATAACATTTTGATCCTTGTCCATTTTATGTTTCAATTAGGAGAATTATTATTTTTATTTTTTTATAATAATTATTATTATTATTAGGAAAGAATTTCCACTACCCCATATTGTCCTGGTCCCATGGGCGACAAAGGAAAACAAACCATGAGATGGGCAGCAACGTCTTCCTAATGCTTACTAGCAAAATAAAAAGCTGTGATTGCCAACCCGCCTGCCAAGCATGGCAACTTTAGCAAATATCCTCCTTATGAGGCAATCTGTAGAAAGGCCTATGTTCAACAGTGCAATTTGAAATACTGTAATGTCACAAAGGCAGTTTGACGACTTGCATTTGAAGTGCGTTCTAAATAATATCGGTGATGCTTTTAACTAATCGTTTTACCCACGAGGGTTTTTCCGTACCATTTTATTTGATGTGTTAATAACTTACCTGTTATATTGTACCTATCCCATATAAATAAAGAGGGTTTTTATCTGTACCGTCTTATTTTACGTGTCAATAATTTATTAAGTACATATTGTAATATTATAGTTCGGATACTCACACTAAGTATACATATTTATGACAGTTACAATGTCGTTGATAATAACACTAAAAGATAGAGAGTTAGCACGTTAAGCGCCTTCTCCACGATCCGTCTTGCTGTACGTCCCGCCACGTAATAATTGACATATGTCAAACCTACTCATTGTCTTTTTGCGTCGTACTTCGTGCATGACCTTGGCGTGACGTGCAGCATGATGGACAATGAATAAGGCGCTTAACTTTACAATCGATGACGACCTAAAAAACTCGTGAACGAAAAAACATATAGCTGTCTTTATATTCAATGATTGACTGATTCTTTATACATACAGTGCCTTATATTCAAATTAAGTGTAAATAATAAAAATAAGTATTTATGTGAGCGGTCGGGTAGGTGCGCGCGCCGCACAGCACCGGCTATGGAGCCGCAGTATCATATAGCCGTGGCCGAGACTTGCCAGTCCTTTACGCTAAAATAACGATACTATTATGTCCTAATAATGAATTCGGAAAAAATAATATACGTAATAATTTAACAGATCATTCATAGCTCTACGTTCAAAATTATTTAATCTAAGTTTTAGTGTAAGCGACTGTAAAGTGAATCGATGTTAGACGTAAGCTTTAAATTTATTGTAAACATAATAGAGTTGTGAAACATTTATTACTTGTATATTGTAAGTGACAACATGAATTATAGCATTTTTCACGTAACACGACTCCTGTGACACCATAATATTATGTCAAATCGTAAGTAAAAAAAAATTTAAACATATCGATCTTTATTTTAAAATTCAAAATCGATTTCGTTTGAAAGTTACTACGTGATAGTAGATTTCTTTCCCAAAACCAATACTTGAATAAAGACTCGCGTAGATTCAAAGCTTTATCACCGTAATTATTTTTTCATATTTTGGTAATAACCTCCATGGGATTTCCACATACATATTTCATTAGAAAATAGTAACTACAAGCTATATTTAATTATTCAGGTAGTTATAACCAATTAATACCATTTTAATATTTTTAAATAGGTACTTTTTTTCTGAATATTTAATAGACAAGGTGATAACGAGCGTGTTCCGTGAAAAACGCCATAAGTCTAACATTATTTTTAATTAAGGAATCCAAATTTCTTATACCTGTTGGTCTGTAGTATCTGTAGTACCTAATACAAGAGCTCAATCAGTAAGCTGTTACCACGTATAATTACATTGCCCCTCACTGTTACACCGCGGTCACTATAACCTCTTATTGTTTCATCATAAATTATAGGTTAGAAAAAACTTATATAGTGCTAAAAAAAAGTTAAATCTTTATTTCACTATTATTTGTAAAATCCGATATCAGTATATTGAACTGCCATTATGACAGACTGAAAAATATTTGAAATATGTATGGAACTTTACTTTTTCATGTATTTCAGATGAAATAGTGTTATATTAATGAAAAATATTTCAATAATTCCAATATCATCTGTTGCACATGTACCATACTAGGATTTTTAATTCAAAATACTAAAAAGGACCGTCAGAGTGACATTGCACAAGTACATAACTTTGTATAGGTTTTTTTTTCAATATATTATAATAATACTGTACGAAGCAACATAATATGCTTCGTATAAACACCGAGGTTATAATAGCTGACATTTTTCTTTGCTTCGAGATCTTGGTGATGATTTTCCAAGTGATATTAAAAATCCTAGTAAAATATAAAATAAGCATCATCTTACTGCCTGGACAGTACCGCGGGGCAGTATTCCGCCTATCCTTTTGAATACTTCAAACACATCTTCAGAACTTGTGCGCGGCTCTCACTAAACTTGCCAACGAGTCTGATATTCTTTAAAAATTTATGATGTAGTGGATAAGGTACAAAATAAAGATTATATTTAAAATACTCATCCTTTTATTTCTCATAGTTAATACACAAAATACCTCTGGAATGTAAAAAAAATGCGGCAAGTAGCGTGGGCGGCGCAATGCAGTGATATCGATCTCAGTTCATATAAGACTATGATTAATTTTTAGGTGAAGAAGTAAACTTAATTCTTTTTTACAATCCAACAATATCATTTGCTTTCATATAAAATGATAGTTTTTCAGAAATAGAAACACTATTCCAATCTAAAAGAATTAGCGACAGAGATACAACACTGCAAAATGAGAATTGCCGACTTAATGGTAATAATTAGGCAACAAAATTTTTATAATAAGGTATAGAGTCAATATACAATAGCACATATTGCAGCATAATATACTTAATTAAAATGTTCATAATTAAAAAATCATATTATGTTAACATTGTTTATTTCTTTTTGAATATAGTTTATGCAGGAACTTAACCGCCAACGGTTTGATGCCTTTTTTATTTTTAAAATAATGTAAAAGTAAGGCGCACGTCAAAAATTTATGTTAAAAATGCTTCGATGGTGGTATAAACATTGCCAAGTTTTATCCGCTTTAGCGGCTTAAGATACTATCGTCATCAACTGTCCGCTGGGTTAAGTTGTCGTCAAAATCACCCAAAAACTTCGCAATGTGAACCAACAGCATATTGTGAAGAATTTTCTGAATAAAATACGCATCAGACTAGGCCGTATGGTCTGAGACCTTTGCCTGTCATAATAGTCACCGTAGGATACGCCACCCACACTAATCTCGGAACAGTTAAATATTTTTGGCATTGTTGGGCTAATTTCATAGGTAACAATTTTGAAATAACGTGTTGTAAACTTTAATGATGAACATTTTATATTTAAGCTAAGAAACTGGTTGCACGTACGCCGCCCCAGACCACAGGCGATATTTGTGCCGCCGAGTGAGGCAATTTTACAAAGACCTGTGCGGATCACTGTTAAGTTTCGCATTGAGTAGACATAGTTATTGCTTTATGTTAAACTAAAAAAAATGTATATTTCCCATTTAGGACTTTAACAATTTGACTTTGTAAAAATATTTTGTCTATAAAATTTCACACATGTATTTGTATAAATTTCTAAACAATTTTTATGAAAAGCTTTATGAATTTGGCCCATTATGGAGGGGCCATGTAGGTCAAATATACAATAATTTTGTTCTTGTCTCCCCAGCCGCACAGGTACGCACAGTCACCACTAATCCAAAAGAAAGCTACTACTTCTACATATTTCATCACTTTTATTTAACATCGTTTAATATAATATATATATATACTCAATTAATTTCAAAATCATTATAATATCGAGATAACTACAAGGTTAATGCAACTTAGTTATTTAAACGAAGCAACGATAGCACAATAAGGGTCCCGGCAATAACACGTGGAGTTACCAATATCTAGTTATATTGTAATATTTTGTTTCGTTGAGTTATCACAAGGAAAGCGACGCGCGCGCACATGGCAATATTGTTGAGCGCCACCATTAATGCCTGTAATGGCAATACTACTTACACTAGCGCCCTGGCTTAGTATCGGAGTGGCAGAACTAGGATAGTCAAGATCATTCTAGAAATTTCTATGGAAGAACTCGCTAGAACTATCGAGCACGAACATATCTGTACATAGTGTAAATATAGATTTAACATGTATAGCTAATATTAAAGATTTACCATATTATATCAGAGAATATTTTTAATATGTAACCAAAATATTTCGCAACAATTTCATAGTAAGCATTTGGTTATAGAATTTTTAAACATCTTCAAATTACAATTATTTTTACTCATACCTTCTTATGTGCCTTTCCAAATATAATTTAAGATATTTATAAGTGTTTACTTTACAAAGTTCATTTGAGATGTAATAGATATACAAAGAAGCAAGGTCGAGGCAAAACTACAAGTTATCTAAAGCAGAGGTAGATACAATACAGTAATGGTGGGAAACAGTCCCGAAGCTACTGAAAATTTGGCCACTTGGTTTTGGTACATGCATACTATGCAATAATAAAGTTTTTATGAAGAATACATCAGTTTATAATTCATGAAATGAGAACATATTCTGCAAGATACTGCGTACCATAATACTGACTAACGAATTGATAATTCTTATGATTAAATACATCGAAATTGAACCCGGCTCCCCACAATCACACTCACGTAAGTGCTTCAAGTGTTATAAAATACAAATTGTCAAAAATTTTATATAAAAAGCAATAAAACAGTGCGTAGTGAAATATAATGCAAAAGTTCTCTATACTAAACTGAGACGTACCGTCTCTCAATATCCAATGCAGCCATTTTACAATTAAACACCTGGCAACACTTATATAAAACGTCAAAAATTTTGAGTGAGATCGCATGTTGTTAATAAGAATAAAAATTATTTTCTAAAATGCATGCATGTAAAGTTATATAAAAACTCTTAATACTCTAAAACAAGAATCAAATATCTTAGATTTTTTAAATTACTACTATTTTTATGAGGCACACACGACAGTACCGTATCGGCAGTGTACGATTCGGGACATTTGACGATTTTGATGAAATTTATGGGAGGCATAAAGTTAGTCCCTGGACCATCAATCGATAGATCGTCAAGATACAACTACATGAGACGTAGAATAAAACTTTACTAATAATTTTACGGATTATATCGCGTATATTTTAACTTACTTTTAGTAGTAGTTAAGACATGGGGACATGGGGACGTCAAGGACCTCAGTCCCCCCCCCCCCTCCCCCCGTAACCATGGGTGCCGAAAACGTTGGAAATTAAAAAAATAAGTCGTCTTGATCCTAAATTGTCAAATCAAAATATTTCGATTTTTTTTTTAAATTTTGAAGACGACGTTAAAGTAAACCATTATTAATTTTATGAACCAAAATCCTCCAATTTCACGATTTTCGTTCACGTTAATCTACGAAATTGCTAAATTTCATCATTACTTTTTGCACTGTACAACAGGTCGGAAAACGAAAAGTTTTACTAACATAGAAACCACGCATTAAAAAAATTACCCATGAAATGGCAACAGTAAAAATGAACACAATTATGCTAGAGTCACATAAGTTCAAAGAAACCTCACAAAATCAAGCAACACATAGGAGAGTGGACTGAGCATTCCACAACACGATATATTATACAGTAGATAAGAACGAAAACGTATGAAAGGATGAAAGTAAACGACTACCGAGTATCCAAACCAGGTTAGACACATCATTTTTTTTTTGCAATGGTCAATGTTTTTCTTTTTTTATCTGAAATTAGCCACTGCACCAAACACATAAGGTCAATTAGTATTGTCCGCATGATTGTTTCAACTTTTTCTACCGACTGATACGTTTTTAAAGAACGCTCAGTCAATTCAAAAATCTATGTCAATCAGAACACAGATAATAATAATTTTTAGCGCTTATGTTCTTAATGGTCGGTGCCCATAACACAAGTTTTTGATATTATTAACTTTTTTTATAAGTGGCTGCAGTGGCCCATAAACATCTACATCTATCTATAATTAAGAATCAAAATGCAGATATGTTGTCACAATATAGCTGCATGGTGGACTTACTACTGTATGCAATATGAACAGCGCCCCTGACAGACGTAAATGGAACTATGTTTTGACATACAATCGATAGCGATACAACAAACAAACTCTAGCTTAGAGGGCAGTTCATAAAAGTGCCAAAAACGTACACATTAACACAGAGTAGTAACACTTAGTAATACGATTTTATTCAAAAATCCCTCAAAATATAAAATTACAATGTCCATTTACGTTCCCTTTGTCAGGTAGAAACTGATTAGATCGTTTGTAGTTTGAGTTTTACGTTATAGTAAAAAAATTATGATTAAATGCAATAAAGAGGATTATCTAATACAAGTATAATATTATAAAGAACACAATACAGTATCAATAGACACGGCGTCTAGCGCCAGTTGAACACACGCGATAAGGCAGTGACGTACAAGGTAAACCCGCATATTGCTCTCGGAAAATGCGCGGCAACACCACTTCAGCTCCTAAAATTATGATAAGCTGCTAAAAATAATCGTATACGCCATAAGTAACGCGTTAATACATGTTTCGTATTGGCAAATAAAATACTAAATAACTCATTATTGGTAAACCAGTTTTGGCAGAAACTCAAACTTCGTTGAGAGCATCTTGTAATATAAAAAGCACAGTACGTAATTTAAAACAAGTAATGCCTTTGGATGCAATCCAGAAGGCAGGTTAATCTACGCTACTTCGTTTTACATAAAGAAATTTAAAAACTAATAAATTTAACTTAATGTGACAATAACGATGACGAAGTTATCAAAATAAAATTCGAGTTTAACTCAAACTTGAAGTTATTATATTCGAGAATGTGTCAAAATTAGCCAAACTCTTTTTGTATTTTTCACATAAGCTGGACAGTATAATGTGCCACAGACCGTCCCGGGCACAGATAATAAATACGAAAATTTCACAGAACATTTTCAGAATTTAAAAATAATAGACCCACTAAGAAAGATAGATGGAGCTCTGCGGACAATTTAAATGAAACCAAAACCATGTTCAACTGATTGTATGAACATGAATGAGCGCACATACGCATCTCAAATCATTTGCGAACTTTGAAGCATTGTGTAAAGTCTAAAGGAGTAAGGAGTAAGTGTAAGTGATTGTCAAAAATTAAGCACGGTTTCGGCGTCATTTAAAATGTATGAAATTAGGTTCGTACTATCCGCTAGCTCGCCCCTTACCTCTCCCGCTTCCAGCTTTAAGTTAGACCAGTACACATGTTTATGCAGACCGTCCCGGACACAAATAAAAAATACAAAGATGTTAGGTTAATACCATCCTCTAGCACACATTATTTTCTTCCCCGTTTCCAGCTCAAGATAAACCGTTTCGAACACATATAGTAAATAGAAAGGTGTGAAAAATTAGGTTCGTAACGTCCGCTAGGTCGCCCCTTTTCTCTCCCACTTCCGGCTGTAGCTACGTCCCCGATGCCCGGCACCGAGAGGGCAGTCGGGCGTGCACGCATGGGGGCGTTAGCGGGCGAACAATGCCCGACAGAAGAGCGGGCAACGTCGACGCTAGTTGCGCGGTATCGGTGTGCTGCTCACCGCTGAAGGCGCACGTCGTTCTAGCGAGCTCGGCGTGTCCGGCGTGTGCGGCGTGGCCGGCGTGGCAGTCGTAGCCGGCGTGGCAGCCGTGGCCGTGGCGTGCGTGTCGGTGTGAGTAGACGCGGCGTCCTCGGCCGTCTCGCTCGCACACAGCGACGCGAACACGTGGCTGGCGGACACCTCGCGCACGCAGCGACGTTGCTCCGCTGCGGAATAAATACGTTCGCTTATGCTCACCAGTGTATATATTTTTTTTATTGAATAAGAGTGTCAAACGAGCACACAGTCCACCTGATGGTAAATGGATGCTGTGGCTTATCTATCCTCAATTACCAATCAAGATGCAGATGCATTACCATCCGTGAGGACTAAGATGGAATACCTCATACCCAGTGAAAACTGTCTCCGGCTCTCTACACTCACCAGACGAAACACAGAAGCGTTAAGCTGATATGATTTTGGATTGGAGCCACTTTACATTACGTAAAGTGTAAGTTTGTTTACCACTACCATATTATTAAAAACGTACCTACTGTTGAATATTAAAATACAAGTTCATTATCAACACCATTCTCTATATGCAAATCAGAGGCAAGAAATAAAATGAAAAAGAAATTAATAATAAAATTATCGGTGGCAACACTGAGAGCACACCTAGGGCTCCCGACTGACAGGGACTCCGAAATGTTGAAATAAAATATTATATAATAATACAATATTTTATTACAATTTAAACACCATATAACCAACATCCAAACTGTTAACGATATACAACTAACAGTACACTCTTGTGGTTTACAGTCAACAGATACTTGCCTTTGCCCTAAAATAACGAAATCCAAATCAATTAAATATCTCGGAGTAATTATAGACGAGAAACTAAGCTGGCTCCCACACATAGACCTTATTTCATCGCGCACTAGGATATTTATTTGGACATTTAATAGGCTAAGGCACATCGCTGACTTTGATTTATTAAGAACTGTATACTACGCCTTAGCACAATCAATTATAGGTTATTGTATAGTTGCCTGGGGTGGAGCATGCAAAACATTTATGATAAAATTAGAAAGAGCTCAAAGATGTCTCCTAAAAACTATGACTTTTAAACCGTTCAGGTATCCTACAAATCTGCTTTACCAAGAATGCAAACTGTTGACTGTTAGGCAATTGTACATCCAACAACTGATCTTAATGAAACATGCTCTAACTCCTTATAACCCTGAGATCTGTCGTAATAAACGCAGAATACCGGATGTACTGATTATTGGCAGATGTCCAACTGCTTTTTCTAGGCGACAAAGTTCATATCTATCCTCAATGCTTTATAATAAATTAAATACAAATCTAAATTTTTATCCTCTTTCCAGACATGAATGTAAAGTTAAAGTTCGAGATTGGTTATTGTCACTTGATTATAGTAAAACAGAAAATATAATTTGTAAACATGTAGTAATGTATGTCGTATAATAAAATTATAAAATTTTAAAATTATGAAATTAAAAATAGCAATCTTTGTTTATAGCATCTATTTATTCATTATAGGTTATAATGAATAAAATATATATTCTGTATGAAATTATATAATAATATATTCTATATATTCTATGTATATATATATATATATATATATATATATATATATATATATATATATATGTGTGTGTGTGTGTGTGTATGTATATGTATATACGTGTGTGTATGTGTATGTATATATATTGCAAATTGCAAACTAATTTTAATATACCTACGATTATATAAAATATAATAACGACTAAAGAGTCGCATTAAGTTAAAGTATATGTTTCGTTGTAAATAAATACATTCAATTAGCTAAACAATTACTTAAAAATGTAAAGCTTAGTCACTTAATTAATTGTTAAGACTAAAATACTGTTGTCACAACACTGGGAGAGGCCACTGATCCCTTTTTTTTTTTTTTTTGCGGATGGAAAATCATCTAATGACGCCTTTCGCTGTGGGTGGAGCGGAAGGGAGTGTCAGACTTTTCCTGACTAAAAACCATCCGTGTTCCTTCAGTGCCCTTACGTTCCGGAGCCGCGGTATCTCTTTCGAACAGCCCGCAGCCCCGGCAGGCATCGGCCCTTGCGGGCCCCTTCACGCTGCTGACAGCTCTTTGAGGCGCGCGTGGAACAAAACGCGCCGTCGACACGGCCTGTCGTCGTTAGACGGACGGACGGCGAGCTACCCATTGCTCGCCGTCCACAGGCCCGCGCCTACGGTGGCCGGGAACCACGACGTAGCCCCCGACGCCCGGGGCGTCTCCCGCGGCGGCCGGGAAGGAAAGCTGTTGCTCTTTTCTTCTCCCGCTCCGCCACCTCCTTCGCTAGCATCACTGCTTCGCAGAAGGTGGTGACGGCATCCCATTCCGTCTCGCTCCGGACCATGGCTTCGACCAGGGCCGGACGCGAGAGGTCGCCGCCGCCTATCGCCGCTACGAGGACACGGCGGTGTTCCGCCCAAGCAGGGCACACCTCCACGGTGTGATCCACCGTGTCCTCCGGTCGATCCTCGCAGTGGGAGCACCCGGGCGTTTCCTCCCGCCCGATTCGGTGCAGGAACCTCCCGAACACACCGTGTCCGGTGAGGACCTGCGTCAGGCGGAAGGTGAGGACGCCGTGGCGTCTCTCAAGCCACTCCTCAAAGAGGGGTCTTATCGCCGCTATAGTGGCGTGCCCAAGGCCACTGATCCCTAAGATACAGACTTGTCTAGTTTGGGAATCAGAGTCTTCACTCTATTATTGTACTTTTATTTGAATAAATGATGATGATTATTATTATTATTATTATTATTTGTTTCTTGAAGATTATGGTACAAATGCCAGTCAATTCTTTTGGTCTGGTTCCGAACGTGGTCTGTCCCTAAGCAAACCAATCTAAAAGTAAGTACGTATGTGAGTAAAAAAAATCAAAATATGCACAAATATGTCTATACATATAAATAAAATTGAAGTGTCTGTCTTCTATTAAACTTAAGGGATAATTTACATGCTACTATTTTTTTTTTTATAGGAATAGGGTGACAAACAAGCACACAGCCCACCTGATGGTAAGTGGTTGCTGTGACCCATAGACATCTACATCTATCCTCGTTTGCGAATCAAAATGCAGATGCGTTGTCAGCCGTGAGGACTAAGATGGAATGCCTCTTTTCCCGTAAAAGGGTCTCCGGTTCTCTTCACTCACCATACGACACACATCAGTGTTAAGCTGCTACTTTACGCTGGTATTATGTGCGAGCGTGGTCCTTCCCCGGCCAAGCCGACCCATTCGTGCTACAACTATACTACTAATATAGCTGCAGCATGGCTCTACCACGTGAAAAATATAAAAACATAATACAAGGACATAAATAAACATTTTTAAAAGTTTTGTCCGTCTGCTTGTCCAAGCTAATGTTCGGAATGCTGAACTCATTATGATGAAACTTTACAAACCGATAGAGAACAATGCCAAAAGGGATCTAAGCTATGTATTATGTACAATACAGACAAGAGATATGAAGAGCATTGACTCCTGTAACACAGGCTTTCCTAGCACAGGAGTCAAAGATCACTGTTTGCACATTTCGTATTCTGTACCAAAAGTAACCAAAATTGTAAAATTGTGATTTGTGTAACTTTTCGTTATGTGTGTCAATAAAATTATTATTATTATTATATTTTATTCGAAAAACTTAGTTTTATTTTTAAACTAGCTGTTCCCCGCGACTGCGCTCGCGTGGAATTTGTTTACGATTGCAATTTTTTTTACAGGATAAGGGTGAAACGAGTACGCAGTCCACATGATGGTAAGTAGTTGCTGCGGCCCATAGACATCTACATCTATCCTCTATTGCAAATCAAAATGCAGATGCGTTGTCACCCGTGAGGACTAAGATGGAATGCCTCATTTCCAGTAAAAAGGGCCTCCGGCCACCTGCACTCACCAAGGGAAACGCAGAGGTAAACCTCTACTTCACGCTGGTATTCTGTGAGGTCGTGGTACCACCCCGGTTCGAGCCGGCCCATCCGTGCGTCAGCAAAAGCTACCGCGTTGCTCTACCACTGTTAAAATGCATTTTGTGGGTTTTAATTTTTTTGTACGGAACCCTAATTCTTTTACTGCGAAAATAGCCTAAGTTGCTCCTTATAACTTCAGCTATCTGCCAGTGAAAATCCCGTCAAAATCGGTTCAGCCGTTTCGGAGATTAGCCGGAACAAACAGACAGACACACAGAAATAAATTTTAAAAATTGATTTTTTGTTATAAGTGTTCAGAAGTTATCACATGGGCAGATAACGAGGCGGCACTGAAAATTTCGGGAATCAAGGAAGTGAAACAACATTACTATTTAAAAATGTATTTATTGCTTTTCGAAGTATTCTCCGCGAAATTTGACACATTTTTCCATACGATGGAACCAATCATTGAAACAACCATTCCATTCGGAAGTTGGGGTCTCCAAAATGGCCGTTTTGTAGGCGGTCAGATGATGAAAATCTCTGTCCATGCAATTTATTCTTTGTTTTAGGGAAAGTATAGAAATCATTAGGGCTTAGGTCGGGGCTGTACGGCGGATGGTCTAATAATTCTAAGTTTTTTTGCTCTAAAAACTCTTTTGTTCTGTGTGCGGTGTGAGAAGAGAGAGGTTTTCGTGATGGAGGATGATGCGGCGGTTGCAGTTCTCTTTACGGAGTTCAGAAACGACCTGTGGCAAACAAATGCTAGCATACCATTCTGCATTAACCGTTATTTTTCCCTCAAGAGGAATAGTCGTAACATGGCCGGTTTTGGAGACAAACGTGGCCACCATTTTTTTTGCAACACTCCGTGAACGAACAATTTTTGTTGGCTTTAACTCATTTTCGAACACCCAAACTCGTGATTGGTTTTTTGTTTCGGGTTCGTACGCGTATATCCAGGATTCGTCACCTGATACGATGTTGTATACAGCATTTGAGGATCCTGCGTGGAATCTTTCGAGAGTTCTGACGCACCAAGTAACGCGAACCGCTTTTTGCTCTTCACAGAGCGAATGCGGTATCCATCGGGAAAACTTTTTTACACCTAATTGTTCATGCAAGATTATTTGTATTTGACTCATGCCAATGTCTAAAGTTGCCTTAATTTCGCGGTATGTCACATGTCGATCTTCCTCAATCAGCTTCCGCACAGCATCAACGTTTTCTTGGGTGACTGCAGTTTTTGGACGACCTGGACGGGGATCATCACTGAGCTTGACACGTCCACGTTGAAATTCAGCAAACCAGCGACAAATTGTGGTTTTGGATGGGGCTTCATCACCAAATGCAGAAATCATCCGGTTAACACACTGTTTTTGTGTTAAACCACTTCGAAAGTCATAATAAATCATCGCTCTTGAATTTTCTCGAGTCAATTTCATTTTCTCAACGACTAAACAAGTTTGACAAAACCTTGTGACAAGACCGAGAATCTTTTTTTAAATAAATAAATGGTATTCGATTTTTAAAACTAAGGACTTTTCAATTAAAAAGATTTTAATATAACAGGAACAGTAGAAATATTCCATTCCCGATACTCATATATATGTGCGTGTGAGTGAGCGCGCGCGTGCATGCGTGTGTGCGTGCGTCGTACGTGTGTGTGTGTGTGTGTGTGTGTGTGTGTGTGTGTGTGTGGTGTGTGTGTGTGTGTGTGTGTGTGCGCGCATGTTTGCGTGTGTGTGTGTGTGTGTGTGTGTGTGTGTGTGTGTGCGTGTGTGTGTGTGTGTGTGTGTGTGTGTGTGCGTGTGTGTGTGCGTGTGATTGTGTGTGCGCGTGTGTGCGCGTGTGTGTGTGCGTGTGAATGTGTGCGTGTGTGTGTGTGTGTGTGTGTGTGTGTGTGTGTGTGTGCGTGTGTGTGTGTGTGTGTGTGTGTGTGTGTGCGTGTGTGTGTGCGTGTGATTGTGTGTGCGCGTGTGTGCGCGTGTGTGTGTGCGTGTGAATGTGTGCGTGTGTGTGTGTGTGTGTGTGCGTGTGTGCGTGTGTGTGAGTGTGTGTGCGTGTGTGTGAGTGTGTGTGCGTGTGTGTGTGTGTGTGTGTGCGTGTGTGCGTGCGTGTGTGCATGTGTGCGTGTGTGTGCGCGCGCGCGCGTGTGTGTGCGTGTGTGTGTGTGTGTGTGTGTGTACGTGTGTGCGAGCGTGTGTGTGTGTGTGTGTGTGTGTGTGTGCGAGCGTGTGTGTGTGTGCGTGTGTGTGCGTGCGTGTGTGTGTGTGTGTGTGTGTGTGTGTGCGTGTGTGCGTGTGTGCGTGTGAGTGTGTGCGTGTGAGTGTGTGTGTGTGTGTGTGTGTGTGTGTGTGTGTGTGTGTGTGTGTGTGTGTGTGTGTGTGTGTGTGTATTATTTTATACGCTATTTAATTAGACACTGCTCTTAGCCTATGCCAATAGCCGCCATATACTACAGTAGTCTCATGCGTAACAACAACGGCGTCGTACGGGAATCGTGTCACACAAGCCTTCGATTCTGCAAATGTAGAGTCCCTTAATTGTATTCGTAGTTGATATTCTGGCGGTGTATACGACATTATACGTGGTCGGTCTAATATGGTAGTACAGCTGCAAGTAGTGACGTCCAATTTCTGCTTAAAGTCACTGATGTCGATTGTTAACACTTACATCGTCGATAAAAGGAGCGCTTGCTTGATCCTTCCACTCGTGTCATGTTTTAAGGACAGTAAAAGACGGGAAATGCGCACACAATAACTGCACGTTTTAGAGTACACTCAAAGAGACGGTCTCACCATATTGTAAAAATGAAATGGAAAGTCCACTACTATAGGCCTCCCCCATGGGTAGCCTCATATTTACAAACAGTAGCGACATTTTCCGTAGTTAACACACATGGGTTCGCAACTGCAGTTTGTTATTATTTTGAATTGTTATCAGGAGGATGCTGCTGCCCATCTGTTTAATTTCCCTCTGACACCTCTTACAATACCACGATATATGGGATAGTAACGTTTATTTATAATGTTACTTTTTATAAAATAGCAATCAGTAGATAACGCAAACGCTATGTAATTGGTGTTAAGCTATAGCACGCGAGCTATGCCAGATTGATGGCCATCGGCACCAATGAAATTGTCAATTGCAATTTTAAGTGCTGCGTTATCAGTTACCTGGCGGTGAATGTGCTTGGATATGGATGGATATGTGCCGTCCACTAACAAGCAATAGGGCAATGTGGTGAACTTTTCGCACTGTTCCAAATCCATATTAGATATGAAGTGTACAGTGGTAGAGCCATGCTTTAGTTTTCTTATGGTTGTAGCATGTCTGGGTCAGCTCTCGACCGGGGAAGGACCATGCCCTTACAAAATACCAGCTTAAAATAGCAGCGTAATGCTGCTGTGTTCAGTATGATGAGTGTAGACAACCGTAGACCCTGTTTACTGCATACTAGTTTATATTATATAATAGTATTTCATCTTAGTCCTCAGGGATGACAACGCATCTGCATTTTGAATCTAAGTCGGGGTTAAATTTGGATGTCTATTGGCCACAGCGTCCACTTACCATCAGAAGGACAATGTGCTCCTTTGTCACCCTTAATTCTATAAAAAAGGAGGCTTACGCCCAAAAGTGGGATGTATAATAAGCTGGAACGCCACATCACAGGTAATGGTCGTATGATAACCGCATTATAGACTCCAGTAGTCAACTTCGTCAAGGATAAAGATAACTTCCAGTGCGTTTAGTAAGCATAAAGGTCTTGGGCTCACCGATCATGTTGTGCAGGTTGTCGATTACAACTTCGGTGTTGTACGTGGCGTCCACAGCGCGCTGGAGAAACGCTGTCCACGTGCTTAGCTCCGCCTCCTGAAAAACAATGATGAAACATTTAGCATCACACGCACAGAAGTATCCAAATAAATTAAAATTAGGTAATAATGTTCTTTTAACCGTGTCTAGGTAAATAGGTAAACGCCGAATGCTTAGTGCTCACAGCATTTCCTACATGCTTAACGTTATTACATAACTAAAAATATGCAATACGAAATTTAAAAATAAATAAATACTAAAAATATTTATGTACTAGGTACAAAGAAATATTAATATATTGATAAACTAAATCATTAATGGTTTTAAGTCCGTTAATAAGTATTTCATGCCGAAAAACGTTAAAAAGAGTCGTAATGAATATCTACTATATTATTAATAAGTATTTAAAACTTTGCAAACTTTGGGTATTACGGCATTTAATCCTCGTACAGTAATTCTGCGAAGGGGCGGCGAAAAACGAGTAATGAATTTACGAGGATATATACTTGGGATACGAAAATTAAATTTACGTATAATATGTATATCAAAATGCAGATGCGTTGCCACCCCTGAATACTAAGATCGAATGCCCTGTTTCCAATAAAAAGGATCTCCGGTTCTCTACACTGATTACACGAAAGGTAGCAGCATTAAGCTGCTTTTTTAACGCTAGTATTCTGTGAGAACGTGGTTTTACCCCAGTCGAGCTGACCCATTCGTGCTACAACCATAATATAGTGTGACTTTACCACGCATCCATCACCCACTACCCTTATATCCACTAGCCCATAGCCTACCGTGGTTGTAGTAACAACTTAATCTCCAGTAGAAAAACTACAATTGCGAGGGAAACGACTTTGTTCATTCTGAGAGGGTTTTAGGACAAGGAAATGTCCGCCACGCTGCCCCGATGCGTGTTGGCGAACTTCGCATGTCTTCGAAATATTTTTTTTACGTTTCTCAGCCATGCACGTTTCCTCACGATGTTTTCTTTTACCGCCGAGCATGTGGTAGCGCAGAGCCTAAGCGCTCGCTGTAAATTTCTCAGTACGCTAGCAACCCGGGTTCGATCCCCGCCGGCACCAATGAACTTGTTAATTTTAATTTTATGTTATAAAATATAATCTTTAAAGAACAGCGTTATAAACAGTAGAATTTAATAGAATACAATAATAATAAATAATATACATTACAAGTAATTCTTATTGAAAATATTTTTTACTTTTACTAGTGGTTCGAAAAAACCTCTGTCCTGAGAAGAACCGGAAAGAAACCCAGTGGGACTTTCTTTTTAAAAGTAAATTATACAGTACGAAAGTTGCAGTTGTAAACTATTATTTATTCTGTGGTTGTTATAAGAAAATAAGCAGTTGTAACATCGATGCACCTTAATACATCGAACGTTTATTGTTGTTACATTGTGTGCGTACGACTCATGTACGAGACCAATTACGTATATAGCAGCACATAATATAAAAGTGAATATAATTAGCATACAGTATTATTGTCGTGTTAGCCCTTGTAGCTCAAGAGCTAGGCGCTTGCTAACTTCATAGTACACGAACACCTCAAGTCTCTCCTGTCTCAATTTGAACCAGAGAGTGCTCATTTACCACTTACTTGCACGGCGGAAATTGTGCATTTGTGGCGCCTGGACTGTATACACACAATCATTAAATGTTTCTCTTTGAATCTTTTCCATTTATTTTTTTATAGAATATTAACGATATGCCCCGGCTTCGCACGGTTGATTTCTGAATCTCGACAACCACGCCACCGGCTCCAATTGTGAATCTAGACCGTTCTCTAATCAACTTAATCACACACACAAAATTTCATCAAAAGCAGTCTAGCCGTTTAGGAGGAGTTCAGTCACGTACACACGGACATAATAATTATATAATACATAATATGCATGTATTATACATATAAACCTAAATCATTCTGTCTATTGATGAAAACCGCATAAAAATCCGTTGCGTAGTTTAAAAAATATATAAGCGTACAGACGGCGGGAAGCGGCTTTGTTTTCAACCATTTCAAAAAAAGGAGGAGGTTGTCAATTCGACTGTATTTTTTTTTAACTTTATGTGTTGTGTTACCTCAGAACTTTTTTCTAGGTGAACCAATTTTGATAACTCTTTATTGTATTTGAAAGCTGGTGCTCTTCATGTGGTCCTGAATAAATTTGATCAAGATTGACCAGTAGTTCTTGGTCTATTATTTATTCTGTGCTGCGCGTTTATTAGTTTTTCAGTTATCCTTAATAACGCATATTTAATTGACTTCGAGTACATTGATGATGTTCTCATTTTATTTATATTGAAATCGGCTGTACAAAACTTTGATGTTACCACTTGTGTACTATGTACAGAAGAAAAGGGTGACAAACGAGCACACAGTCCACCGGATGGTAAGTGAATGCTGTGGCCCATAGACATCTACAATTAATTTCAATTAAGAATCAAAATGCAGATGCGTTGTCACCCCTGAGGACTAAGATGGAATGCCTCGTTTCCAGTAAAAAGAATCTCCGGTTCTCTACACTCACCTTTCGAAACACTTCCTGGTTGAGCCGACCCACTTTTGCTACAGCTATGGCTGTAGCAAAAGTGCAATACTATGGTATTGCTGCAGCATGGTCTTTACAACGTAACGTAATTTCTACAATATAATGCAGCTTTTCTGCATAAAAAGTTAAATTCTGAAATTATCTGTTATCTGAAATACTCTGATTTCTGTGAGGGCTGTGGAGCAATTCCGCCGCGTGCGAGCTAGCAGACTTCAAGTTTCCTCACGACATTTTCCTTCACCGCCGCGGGCATGCGGTGGCGTTCGTATCAGCGTCGAAAAGTAGGATATAAAATGTAGGCTGTTACTTTATATTATAGTATATAACTAAATTTACTAATACTATCGCGTTTCTGTTTAATTTTTTTATTGTATTAGGAAGTGCCCTCGAAAAAAGAACTACATAATGATTTTTTATATTTACGCAAATACTATACTATATTCATTAACTAGATCCAAGCTCACGCATACTACTGCGAGACTTCAAGACATTGTAAGTGCCCGAAACGTCGGGAATTAAAAAATTAATAGCCGCGCTGCAGCTATATTATGGTTGTAGCACGAATGGATTGATTCGACCGGGTAGGACCACGCTCTCATAGAATACCAGCGCAAAATAGAACCTTAATGCTGCCGTGTTTCGTATGTTAAGTGTACGAAAACCCATTTTAATAGAAACGAGTTCTATGTTACTCCTCAGAGGTGACAACGCATCTGTATTTTGATTCTTAATTGAGGAAAAATGAAATGTTTGTGGCCCAAAGCACTAATTTACCATCAGGTGGACTGTGTGCTCGTTTGTCTTATGCTTCAAAAAAAAGCTGTGCTCAAATAACCCAAAGATCCGTTGTTCAATCATTGCGGTACGATGCCGCAACGCACAGTTAGACGTTGCCCTTATAATAATGTTTATAGGCACCTACAAACAAATACAGTGTTATTCGCTGTTATTTTTCCAAGTCTAAATAAAATCATACGTAATGATGGTTAATAGTCTAAATTGAATGTTCAAGACACGAAAGTCAAGGCAATGCACCGTGATGATTGATACAGTGTTGACATAATGTAAGTATTCATCATTCATTACAGCCTTTCACAAGTCCACTGCTGAACATAGGCCTCCAAGTTATGCCACAAAGCATGGTCCTGAGCCACATGCATCCATCGACTGCCTGCATATCATACCAGGTTGTCACTCCATCTAGCGGGAGGACGCCCTGCACTTCGCCTACTGGTACAAGGTTGCCACTCGAGAACCTTTTTTCCCCATCGGTTGTCGGTTCTTCGAGTTATATGACCGGCCCATTGCCACTTCAGCTTACTAATCCGTCGGTAAATCCTATGTCGGTCACTTTGGTTCTACTAATGTAAGTATTAGTGTTGAATTATTCATATTGATCAGAACTTGGACTTAGGACTTACGAAAATCTAGGTACGGATGCAGATTGACTAGTGAAGAGATCGTCAGGTAATATAATAGCTCACTAAGCGATGGCAGCACATAGCCCAAAGAATTAGTAAGCTGAAGTGGCAATGAGCCATATAGCTCAAAGAACGGACACCGGTGAGGAAGAAAGGTTCTCGATAGACAGCCTCGTTCTGGTGAGCGGAGTGCGGTTCCAAATTCGGTGGTAAAGAGGACCTGGTAACACATGCAGAAAGTTGACGGATGCAGGTGGCTGAAGACCGTATTCTGTGGCATTCTTTGGAGGAGGCTTATGGTTAGTAGAGTGCTTGTGAAAGTATGTAATGGGTAATGAAAACGATTGCAGGCGTCGCCAACCTTTAATCTATACCCGATGAAATCTCCGAGACGGATATACTGGAACCGGTTCCAACTCATCGTACTAAATAACACCCACACTGACTTGCTTCCAAGAAACATTTGAAAGTATAACGCTACGGACAGCATCAATCGTCAATGTCGTACATATAATGATTATAAGCTACAATACTAAAAATTAATCCAGTTCCGCGAAGTTTGAGAAACTTCTATTGTTTCAATTCATATTTTGAACATTTTCCTCCTTCTTGTGATGTAAGTAGTCTAATAAATGCCAACACAAACGACGACTGTATGGCGCAGTGGCTTAGCAATGAGTTGCGGCGCCGAGGACCGCGAGCTCGAATCCCGCACAGATGATGTAGCACGAATGTGGTAGAGCCATGCTGTAGCTGTATTAAGTAGTGTAGTTGTAGCACGACCGGGGAAGGACAATGCTCTCACAGAATACCAGCATAAAATAGCAGCTTAACACTACTGTGTTGCGTATGGTGGAGTGTAGAGAACCGGAGATCCTTTTCACTGGAAAAGAGGCATTCCATCGCGGTGACAACGCATCTTTATTTTGATTCTTTATTGAGGATATAATATGTAGATGTCTATGGGTCACAGCAACCACATACCATCAGGTGGACTGTGTGCTCGTTTTTCACTATCATCTAAAAAAATTATATATAATATGTATGTATATTCATATATGTATATATTGTATGTATTTAAGTATATATGTATATATTTATGTTATAATATTATTTTTACCTTTTTTAGTTATAATTTTCTTTTACCCTCTCTATGTTGATTATCGCTGCACCGCCTCTTATATGTCTATCTCTGTTTAGCCTAATGGTTGACTGGTAGAGAATGCCCTATTTTTTTTTTATAGGATAAGAGTGAAAAACGAGCACACAGTCCACATGATGGTAAGTGGTTGCTGCGGCCCATAGACATCTACATCTATCCTCCGTTACAGATCAAAATGCAGATGCGTTTTCACCCGTAAGGACTAGGATGGAATGCCTCATTTCCAGTAAAAAGGGCCTCCGGCCACCTGCACTCACCAAACGAAACGCAGAGGTAAACCTCTACTTCACGCTGGTATTCTGTGAGGTCGTGGTAGCACCCCGGTTCGAGCCGGCCCATCCATGCGACAGCAAAAGCTGCCGCCTGGCTCTACCACTGTTATTATGGCATTATGTCCTTCATATTATATACTACTTTGTTCATGATAGTATAAATAAATAAATATTTTGTATGGCCTTCAAATAATTGCTCCGGGTTTGGATGTTTGTTCCTGTGAAATTTATGTTTTTAAACTGCCTCCATGATACAGGAAGAAATCCTAGAGGTGGGTAACAATTTTTTGAAAGAAAAATAAAAATAAACAAGAGCTTTCCTGACGAAATATGCAAAATTACAGCGTTGTTATACTTTTTTCAAATATAATGCCAACCTTTTCGAGTAGTGCGCTTTTCTTCGTTCGTTCTTTAATTTTAAACCCGACATAAGATATAACAATCACGATCTATATTTCTAGTGTTTTTGGCTCAAGGATTTACCAACATAACGCGTGCCCTTATAATCGTAATTGGATACTTTTGCTGCTGGTTTGATTGTGCTTCGATCGCTATAAATTGACGAACTGAATCACCTTACATGAGCGAATTAAAGGAAGCCTCACATTTTTACTTACAAACAATTTACAATTAGTAAGGGAATATCTAGCTAGCGATGATTCATCGACCTTATTCTTTGCATTTAAAATTCTAACTTCTGCGATCTCATACGAGGGTGCGTTTTTAAGTTCGCGGAATGGGTAGGTAGGTAATAAGTGGGGACGTCGCTGAATTACGTGCTAATTGAGCAACTCATTATTAGTACAAATACCGGGTTTTATTGTAATTAGATAATCAGTCTTAGAGTTATCGTCAACGAAACAAGTCAATCGGGAAGAAATTGTGAAATATGAAGAAAATCGAGTTCTGTGCCGTTATAAAGTTCCTTACCAAGCGCGGAAAATCAGTTCAGACTATACTGGAAGAGATGTCATCCGTCTACGGAGATTCTTGTCCAAGTAAAAATATGGTTTACAAGTGGCATAACCTTTTTAATCAAAGCGGAAAAATCACTTGAAGACGACCAACGGCCAGGAAGGACGATTAAGGTGACCACTTCGGAAATTATTCAAAAAGTCGAAAAATTAATATTAGAAGATGCCCGCCTAAAGAAAAAACAGCTCGCAGAAATGGTTGGAGTATCAGATACAACCATTTTCAAAATTCTTCATGACCATCTTGGCATGACTAAAGTCAGAGCAAGATGGGTGCCTAGAATGCTCACACCGCCTCAAAAGCAACAGCGCGTGAAGTGTTCTCGTGCATTTTTGGACCTATGTATGGAAGACAAAGATGGAGTGTTGGCTCGAATTGTTACTGGTGACGAAACTTGGGTTCACCATTATGAACCTGAGTCCAAACAGGACTCTATGCAGTGGCACAAAAAAGGCACACCACCACCCAAGAAATTTAAGGTGGCACAATCGGCTGGGATAATCATGGCGACAGTATTTTGGGACTCAGAAGGAATTCTATTGATTAATTATAAAGATAAAGGTGTCTCCATAACCGAAAATTACTACGCTTTAATCCTAGAACCATTGAAGGAAGCAATAAAGGAGTAAATAAGGGGAAAATTGACCAAAGGAATCCTTCTTCTGTACGACACCGCGCCTGTTCACAAGTGCCATGTTGCGATGGCTGCCCTGCAGAAGGTGGGCTTCGAAATTTTGCCACACTCACCCTATAGTCCTGACATGGCCCCCAGTGATTATTATCTATTTCCAAACATAAAAAATAACTTTGTGGGAAACGTTTTTAAGTGATGAAGAAATGAAGGAAGCAGTTTTGGTGTATTTTACAATTAGACAAAGACAAATCATTTTTTTTTGAGGGTATACATAAGTTAATTGAAAGATCCGAAAAATGTATTTGGGTAGCAGGTGAATATATTGAAAAGGAAAAATAAATTTGGATTTTTATTTCCACTCCTTACCCCCCATTCCGCGAACTTAAAAACGCACCCTCGTACTATTCGTACCGGCACCGTTACAGCCTATTAACTTACTGCTTAACATAAGCCTCCCCCATAGATTGCCTAATAGGGGGATATTTATGTCCTAATTTGTATCCCTCTGTCGCCTCTTACGACACCCACGGGATGATATGAGTTAATGGATATTTTTACACAGCCACTACACGATAAGTCTCATACTAAAAAGAAATCAAATACGTGGAAGCACTTCATTCAAATATTTTTAAAGTTTAAAGTGTTTCCATCATACTTAATATCTATAACAACATAAAACTGAGCTAATATGTGTACCGAAAAAGCTTTAAATTGTATTATTTGTGAATAGAAGTAGGTATTCAATAGAACCCATTTTATGTCTCCATTAACAGGAATATCGGGATTTTTCTGCTTTGCTTTAGACGTTCCAAATTATCGCCTCAGTGATAAAATATAGGAATTTCTTTCTTGTTTTTCTGATCGTATTAGCAATCGAGAAATATTTGAGTACAAATGCACAGAGCTTAATATAATAATGTATGTTTACATGCATACATATATATACATATATATTTTTTTTTTTTTTTTTTTTTTATAGAATAGGGGGCAAACGAGCATGCGGCTCACCTGATGGTAAGTGACTACCGCCGCCCATGAACAACCGCAACACCAGGGGAATTGCAGATGCGTTGCCGACCTTTTAGAAAGGTGTAAGCTCTTTTCTTGAAGGTTCCTAAGTCGTATCGGTCCGGAAAATTCGCTGGTGGTAATTGATTCCACAAGGAAGTCGTGCGAGGGAGAAAACTTCTTCTAAATCGCACAGTCGTGGACCGCCAATCATCCAGATGGTATGGATGGTAACGCGAGTTTTGTCGCGATGTGCGATGGTGAAATTGAGCGGCTGGAATTAGTCCGAACAATTCCTCAGAGCACTCCCCGTGATAAATGCGATAAAATACGCAAAGAGATGCAACATCTCTACGCAGTGCCAGTGTATCGAGCCGATCAGAAATAACTCGGTCGTCGACGATTCGAACCGCTCTGCGCTGGATGCGGTCAAGTGGAAGGAGCTGGCACTGGGGTGCCCCGGCCCAGAGATGAGAACAGTATTCCATGTGGGGCCGAACTTGCGCTTTGTAAAGTTGCAAGCGATGTGCCGGCATGAAATACTGTCTCGCTCTGCTGAGCACGCCAAGCTTTTTAGAGGCCAATTTGGCCTTCCCTTCCAAGTGACCACGAAACTGCACACTATTCGATATGTCGACGCCAAGGATTCCGATACTGGCTGAGGCAGTAAGGGGAGTGCCTTGAAACTGAGGAGATACGACAAAGGGGTTCTTTTTAGCGGTAAACGCGCAAACTTGTGTCTTCTGGGGATTGAACTGGACTAGATTTAGTCGCCCCCAACCCGAGACTTTGTTAAGCAAAGACTCGACTTCAGACACAAGTTTGTCCCGGTACTCAGCGACGTTTTCCCGAGAAATATTGGCACGGCCGGTATATAAGGCATCACCAGTGCTGTCGTCCGCATAGCAATGAATGCTGCCAGTTAGCAACATATCATTGATATGCAGGAGAAACAGCGTTGGTGATAGCACGCAGCCTTGTGGAACACCAGCGTTAATAGGCTTGAAATCAGAGCATTCACCGTCTACTACGACCTTGATGCTCCGATCAGCAAGGAAACTGGTGATCCATTTGCACAATTTCTCGGGAAGCCCATAGGAAGGAAGCTTCGAAAGAAGCGCTTTGTGCCAGACCCGATCAAAGGCCTTCGCTACGTCCAAACTAACGGCTAATGCCTCCCCCTTGGACTCTACTGCCTCCGCCCATCTCTGAGTTAAGTAGACTAGAAGATCACCAGCTGATCGACCCCGACGAAAACCGTACTGGCGGTCACTAATCAGCTGGTGATCCTCAAGGTACCTCATGAGCTGGCAGTTTATAATGGCTTCCATTATTTTGGAGAACAAGGAGGTGATGGCGATAGGCCTGTAGTTGGACGGGTCTGAGCGGTCGCCTTTTTTTAGGGATCGGGTGCACCAAAGCTGTCTTCCATGAGTTCGGGACTACGCCTTGGGAGTAGGAGTACCGGAAAAGACGCGTTAAAACCGGTGCCAACTCCGGAGCACACGTCTTCAGCACAATGGGAGGGACTCCATCGGGCCCACTCGACTTGTTGACGTCCAGGGAGAAGAGTGCTTTGCGGACCGAGCGCTGTGTAAATCGCACATCCGGCATGGAGCACTCACATCGCGGGATGGTCGGCGGTGTGTTCCCCCCGTCATCTAGAGTCGAGTTGGACGCAAAAAGAGAGCTCAACAGATCGGCTTTCTCCTTTGCGGCATGGGCCAGTGAGTTGTCCTCTCTGTGCAGAGATGGAAGAGATGGCTGACAGAAGTTCCCTTGGACAGCCTTGGCGAGAGACCAGAATGCACGGGTTCCCGAAGGAAGGCGAACTAGCTTCTCGCCAATTCTGCCGATGTGCTCAGACCTTGCCTTGGCAATGACGCTTTTGAAGGACCTGGAGGCGGAATTATACTTCTTTTTTAATGCGCTGGTGTTTACATCCCGAGACGTTGATGCGTCAGCCCAGGCTTGGTAGCACTCCTGCTTATAGCGTGATGCTATTTTACAGGAGCGACCAAACCATGGCTGGGATCTGCCTCCGATGGGCACCACAGAAGATGGAATAAAAAGTTCCATACCCTGAAGTACCACATCAGCAACAGAATCGGCAACAACGCTGGGATCTTCCGGCGAGAAGCAAACCCGCCCCCAAGGGTAGGATGCAAAAAAAGACCGCATCCCGTCCCAATCAGCTGACCTATAGTGCCAAACACGGCGGCAAGCTGTAGATCGCAACTGCGATTGGAGCGTGAGTGGCACCGTACTCCGGATCAGACAATGGTCCGAAGAGCCCAGAGGGGCATCGACGGAGACCTGGTATCCGTCCGGATGAGAGGTCAGCAGAAGGTCCAACAGGGAAGGTACATGGTCTTCCACATCTGGGATCCGCGTAGGCGAAGTAACCAGTTGTGTTAGACCATATGCCAAAGCAAAATCATAGACAGATCTACCCGCATGATCGGTTAAACGAGAACCAAGCCATTCAGCGTGGTGGGCGTTGAAATCACCGAGTATCACGATCTCTGCGGATGGGACCTGTTGTAGCACGGAGTCTGCAGCCATTTGGACGTGGTCTATGAGTCGGTCTGTGTCGGCATTACCGCTATGGGACCTATAGAGGCACCCGTAGACGCGGGGATGGTCGTCGCTGTCTACGCGCAGCCATAGGATGGACAGGTCCGTACCTTCAAGGCTGCCGAGGCGTCGAAAACAGATGTCCTCTCTGACATACACGCAAACTCCAGCCCGGGGCACAAACGAGTGTTCTAATTTGTACCCCGGGTAGGAGAGATACGAAGTATCAGCCGGAGAGGACACCTGTGTCTCGGTAAGAAAGAGCAAGGCCGGCTTAGCTATCTCCAGATGGTAGTGGACGGCGTTAAGGTTTGAATGAAGTCCCCTGATATTGCAGAAATCCACGGTAAGCGTGGCAGGGGTTGCCTTTGTCTTCTTGCTCCGCTTGCCCCGAGCAGGTTTCGTCTTGAGCGGAATTTCGCCCCCCCCAGAATACGCGGGGCAGCCTGAGCACCCACGCCCAGGAGTGGAGTAGTTTGGTCGTGGATGCTCAGCGAGGGATTCTCCAGGGGTGCTGGTACCCTCCTGGGGTAGTCTTTTATTTAATTCCACTACCATGTTGATGGGGGGGGGGGGGAATTGGGCCTCCGGCCACCTGCACTCACCAAGCGCAACGCAGAGGTAAACCTCTACTTCACGCTGGTATTCTGTGAGGTCGTGGTACCACCCCGGTTCGAGCTGGCCCATCCGAGCGACAGCAAAAGCCACCGCTTAGCTCTACCACTGTTAAATATATATATATATATATATAATGCATCAATCACAAGAATCCGAGCAGACAAGTAGAAGCAATTACAACACAATACTCTTTATTGTAAAGTTACAGCCTATATGTATACGTCCCACAGCTGGGAACAGGCCTCCTCTCATTTCAAAGTGTTTTAGGGTAAAGAAGTGACCGCCACGCTGCTCCAATGCGTATTGGCAGACTTCACTTATCTTCTAAATATTTTTTTTTTATTTCTCAGACATGCAGGTTTCCTAACGATGTTTTCTTTCACCGCCGAGCACGTGGTAAATCATCACTTAAAATTGCAGTTAACAATTTCATTGCTGCCGGCGGCGATAGAACCCTAGTTGCTTGCGTTCTGCAAAATTTACAACGAGCGCTAAGCCCCTGAGCTACCACGGCTCTCTTTATTGTACACCAAGGAAAGAAAATATTACAAAAATAAACAAATATTGAGGGAAAAACAAAAGGCGGTTTTATTGCTACATAGCAATCCCTTCCAGACAATCCACAAAAATAATTAAATAAAAATAAGAGAAAAATTTTCGTGGAGGGTGCATAAAAATAAGCAAGGATTCCAACGTATGCACAACACGAAAGAAAACATATTCTATGTAGATCAGTGACCAAAAATAAAAGGAGGAAGAGAGGGTTAGGTGAGGCAAACGGTGTTGCTTAAATATTTTTTTTTTGAAAATATGTAAATATTGGGCACTTTTAATCGACTGGGGTAAAGAATTCCAAAGTGTTACTCCAAGAACAAAGAATGATTTATCATAAAATGTAGACGAATGCATAGGACAAGGAGGGAAAGATTTCCCTTTCAATTAAGACTCGGGGTAAACGTAAATGCAAATAAGAAGCCATAAAACCAATGAGTGTATACAAATATTGATAACGTATCGAACAAACGAATGAATCAAAGTCGAAACTCACTTATTAACTTATTACACAAACCGTTGCACAACATGAATGTGAGCAAGATACCAGTTGTAATTCCAGGATTAGAATCTATGCGATGGGAAGATAATCCGGGCCGCGGTGGGCGCAGACCGCTCTCCGACAACCCGACACCGAAGCCGCACAACACTGATATCATATACATACGTCGTTTTCTGAGTCAGCTTAGTCGAAAAAATTATGTCTTTGTCTTGTGAGAAATCAGGTCCTTAACAATACAATTCTTAACTTTAAAATCACGCGATCCCAACATATAATTCAATATTAAAATTACGTGAGAGGTAAAAACCAACACATGGTGTGGACCATCGCATGCAATTTTTTTTTAATGTAATTTTGTTCAATACGACTGATTAAAGAATAGTTTTTTTATAGAATAATAAGTCCACCTAATGGTAAGTGGATGTCGTCGCCGATAGACATCTATATGTATCATCGATTAAAAATGAAAATGCAGATGCGTAGTGCGTCACCCCTGAGGACTAAGATAGAATGCCTCGCTTCCATTAAAAAGAGTCTACTGATCTCTACACTCACCATATGAAACACAGAGGCATTAAGATGCTATTTAACGCTGGTATTCTTTGAAAGCACTCCTACCCCGGTCGAGCCGACCCATTCGTGCTACAACCATAACACAGCTGCAGTGTGGCTCTACGTACAAATTTAAAAGTTATCAGCGCTATAGACCGAAAAATTACTTACGGTAAAGAACATTACTGCCTTTACTAAGATTATATTATACAGATACATTTTCATTAATTACCATTACAGCAATTCACAAGTTCAATGTTGAACAAACCCTATTTCTAAGATATGTACGTAGGTTTTCCTTAGTGTTCCCTTCACAGCTGAGGGTGTATTAAGTCAGCGCTTGAAATCGCATTTAACAATGTCCCTGGTGTCGGCGAGGATCGGACTTGATTTGCTGGCATACCATGACATACATGGTAAAATCCTCTTGAATACGAAACACAAGTTATACCGGCCTACTTCCGGTCGGCGGGGCTACGGAAACACTTTCAAATGTTACTGCAGCCCAGACGGCAGTAGAACAGGCAATTTCTTGTTGAGAGAGTAAAGCCGGAGTTGTTCACATGGGAAACCCTACCTAGACTATTCCTTATCCCGTGCAGCTCTACATTATACGACACTATAAATTACTCTTGAGATTCTAAAATGACAATATACTTATCTCTTATATTTACACGAATACTAGATTTTTTTATTATAGGATAAGGGTGACAAACGAGCACCACAGTCCACCTGATAGTTAGTGGTTGCTGCGGCCCATAGACATCTACATCTATCCTCTATTACAAATCAAAATGTAGATGCGTTGTCACCCATGAGGACTAAAATGGAATGCCTCATTTCCAGTAAAAAGGGCCTCCGGCCACCTGCACTCACCAAGCGAAACGCAGAGGTAAACCTCTACTTCGCGCTGGTTTTCTGTGAGATCGTGGTACCACCCTGGTTCGAGCCGGCCCATCCGTGCGACAGCAAAAGCTGCCGCGTGGCTCTACCACTGTTACACACACACGAATACTAGATATTGAATAACACTAATTTTACGGATTTTATCGCGTTTCATTTAACATGTTTTGTGTATGCTATAAATTCCCGAAACAGCAGGAATTAAAAATAAGTAAAATGTGTAAAATTAAACGCTATGAATATATTCCATGATAGTATACAGATCAGGAATACCTATAACCAAAGGTAGTTTCCAAAACCTTGGTCAAGTAGTTCGATCACAAATTAGCGTATACTAATTTTGTACCGTTGTTGTACTATTTAATAGCAGTCCGATACTATAAAGAAGCTAATTGATTATGTTCATTGATTAACATGTTTTTAAAATGTTATAGCGTGTGTAAAACGAACTACAAGTTCCTACGTAACACATCACAAATGACCAGTCTTTCAAGTTCATCGCGTGTTCATCGCATCGAGTGTGTGTGTGTGTGTGTGTGTGTATATATATGTATACATAGTATGTACATACATACTCTCGAAAAATTTAAAATATTATTAATTAAACATTACCCTCCTTCTGGGGCAATCGGGTACAAAAAGCGCTGCCTGGAGTGCATTACGTAGTTTCTTTTCAGTCCCTATGTCCATAGCCCGTTCTATTCACCACGCTGGTGGCGTGGGTTTTAAGCGCAGGGCCAACTCCCTCACACTTACGTGGTAGAGCCATGCTGCAGCTATATTAATAGTATAATTGTAGCACGAATGGGTCGGCTCGACCGGGGAAGGACCACGCTCTCACAGAATACCAGCGTAAAATCGCAGCTTAACACTACTGTGTTTCGTATGGTGAGTGAAGAGATCCGGAGACCCTTTTTACTGGAAAGAAGGCATGCCATCTTAGTCCTCACAGGTCTCATCTGCATTTTGATTCGCAAATGAGGATAGATGTAGATGTCTATGGGTCACAGCAACCACTTACCATCAGGTGGACTGTGTGCTCGTTTATCACCCTATCCTATAAAAAAAAAACTTGTACCTAATACTTCGTTTTTGTCCATGCTTTAAAAAAAGTAACCCCCACAATAAAAATTCTCCTACATCGCAAAGGCGTTTAACATACACATACAAAAATTGCATGTTAAGAAACATCCAGACTAGAAACAATTATTAATAAGAATATATTACTGCCATATAAATACATTATCCGTGCAGGATTTGAATCCGCGGCCTGCAGCGTCGCTGCCAAACACTGATCCACTGCACTAACATTTACCTACTTGCCTTTGCCTTTAATTAGTTTGCAGTAAGTGACATTTGTGTTCAGCTGTTTCGGATGGATTTTATGCCCATCAGTCGACCGCTAAGATCTCATCTATCAATCAGCAGGGTTGACAACGAGCAGGTGAAGTTGGCATTTTGAGTAAGTTTGAGTGGCATATTCAACCTGCAAATCAAGTTAATTATTTGTTATATTTACGCGAATATTACACATTAAAGGAAAATACTACACAATATTCATCAGCTGAAGGTAGCCGGGCTAACTATGACATCGGACCTGAAAAGTCTGGATTTAAAAACTTAAAATTAAACGCGATAAAACCTCAATCTGCCTATGTTTTAAATTATGCGAACAGCAGAAGGAAGATGGGTGTACTAAACGCATGGAGGTGTACGCCCCCGCACAAAACAGTAGCTGCAAGGTTAGTAGGGCAGCGTGCGTGTAACTGTTGCCCACGCACGCGGCCCCGAACTTGCGTCCCGAATGCTGCAGTAGGCATGGCGATCTGAGGATCGATTAATCGATGGATCGATTTCTTATATATATAGAACTGAATCGACCAAGTGAATCGATATTTCACCCTTGAAATACGATATTTGATTGTTTTCTCTTTTAAGCACCATAAAAATGTATTTAGATTTTGGGTAAAAATACGAAATGATAGTTTTTCCACTTAATTATTAAAAAATTCGAGAGATGGCCGTGTAGTGTGCAAAGGTTAAAGAAATAAAATAACTTACGTTTATAATCTGTCCTTTCTTGCATTTGTCGTTATTGTAAATACAAACTAGAAAAATAAATCGAAAAGAGACCTCGACTTTTTTTGTGAATCGATTCATCAGATTACGATTCGAATCAATTTAGAAATCGATATTTTTGTGAAAAAATCGCCATCCATATGCTGCAGGCGAATGTCGGGGCCGTGGCGTTACGTCACGGGCGGCGGGACTAGCAACGCGTATATATAAATAGCTGTGACGGCCACGGGCCACGGCCGGCCGCTGACCGATTGCCCGCTTCCTAGTTAACTCGTAGTTCTTCATTGGAAACCTTTTCAAAGACAACTTTCTCTTTCTTGTATACAGAACAAGGAGGACAAACGAGAACGTCAAATGGTAAGTGGATGCTGTATCCCATAAGCATCTACATCTATCCTCGATTAAGAATCAAAATACAGATGCATTGTCACCCTTGATGTCTAAAAGAAAAAGTCCTGTTTATTTTCTGGGACTTCGTCGTAAAAATAGAGTCAAGTAAATGGTATAACTAGCTTGTGCTTGTTACATAATAATACCTATAATTAGTACGTGGTATTACAACTTTTTTTTCAAACGTTAATCTCGTGTGTGTGTGTGTGTGTGTTTGTGTGTATGTGGTAAGCCCTAATACATTATTTACCTAACATAGGTACATTGCGCGAAGGTACCCAGTTAATTTATAATTATACGACCGACCAAATGTATGAGTCGACCAATTCGTGCTTACAACCTTAGTATAGCCATGCTGCAGCTATACCACAGAATTAATTATTATAGTACAAGAAGCTATACTAAATTTGTAACACGTATGGGTCGACTCGACCGAGGAAGGACCACGCTCTCACAGAATACCAGCGTAAAATAGAAAGAAAGAAAGAAAGAAAAATATTTATATATAAATAGCAGCTCAATGCTGCTGTTTCAATATCGAATGGTGAGTGTAGAAGACAGCAGGGCTAGCATGGGCAGGAGATAATTTTATCCCCGGGGGAAGGAGAAAATGTTTATCCCCTCGCTTAGTTTTATCCACCCTTCGAGCATGGGCACACCGGTGGATATAATTTACACAGTATATAAAATAGGAGATAGACTTAGATGCATTTTTTGTATCAATATAAACTTAAACCCACGTTCAATGAACCAGGATAGAATTGTCCCTTTGATATGTCAAAAAAGCATAATTTTGCATACCTTAAGCGAAAGCGCAAGGTATGTTCTACTATCGCCTAAAAATTAAGATTCCAACGTTTATCGAATAAAATCGTATCTAGCAATCATATTATACATATAAATGATATAAAAAGCACATTGTTAGAAAGATAAATGATTGTTGCACTTATTAATATTTTTTTTAATCGATTTATTGTTATTTTTAAATTAAAAAAGGGGTTTTAGTGGCTTATGGTGTGGATTTATCAAGCCCGGAAGGCTTGTAAACACTCTAACTTTTGAAAATATCAATTGTTTAACTCAATCTATTTTTTAGTCTCTTCATCTATCATGTGGGAAGCCACTGAATGTAAATGGCAGTGTAATTTTGTTTTGTTTAGCTTTAATTAATTTTATTCGGCTCCAAAATGGCGAAATTTTCGTTGATTTGGTAGCCTCGTATGTAAATTAATTCTGTAAAGGGAGCTAAAGCCACAGAGTAGTTTACTCACTCACTCAGTTCGACGCACAGAGTACTTTTTATATACTGGTCAGTCGCCGTTGTGAGTGGACATTGTTTCGGATGTTTGCAGCGGCTCAAAATGATCGCTGTACAAACACAATATTCGAATATCCAAATTTCTTAAATAACTGATTATAATAACAATAACAGATTTTTTTATTACAATATTTTAAAAGCACAGAATAAATAATAGTAGTACGTACTAAAAGTAAGTAGTATCAATTTTTTTTGTCATGGGTGACATTTTCATGGTTTTCGAGTGTTGAAACCGATAGGGTTGTCGAAATGTAAATCCAATATGGCGGCCGCAATAGGTATAAATTTTTTCATCATGGGTGCCATTTTCATGGTTTTCGAGGGAGTTGAAGCCGATAGGGTTCTCGAAATGTAAATTCAAGATGGCGGCTGCAATAGATATCAATTTTTTCATCATGGGTGTCATTTTCATGGGTTTCGAGGGTGTTGAAGCCGATAGTGCTGTCGAAATGTAAATCCAAGATGGCGGCTCCAATAGATATCAATTTTTTCATCTTAGGTGTCATTTTCATGGTTTTATAGGGTGTTGAAGCGGATAGTGCTGTCGAAATGTAAATCTAAGATGGCGGCTGCAATAGGTATCAATTTTTTCATCATGGGTGTCATTTTCATGGTTTTCGAGAGAGTTGAAGCCGATAGGGTTGTCGAAATGTAAATCCAAGATGGCGGCTGCAATAGATATCAATTTATTCATCATGGTTTTCATTCTCATGGTTTTCGCGGTTGTTGAAGCCGATAGTGCTGTAGAAATGTAAATCCAAGGTGGCAGCTGCAATGGTTATCAATTTTTTCATGATGGGTGTCATTTTCATGGGTTTCGAGAGTGTTGAAGCCGATATTGCTGTCGAAATGTATTTAAACTACTTTAAAATTTCCGTACTATTCTTGTTATACGTATTTTTTTATGCGCTTAAGGTATGCCCAATTGGATTTACCAATTATATTTTATCTTTAATTTGACTTCATGCTAAGGACGGAGGATATATGTCTACTCGTTAATGTCAAACGGGGATATACTTCTCCCCGTTGCCGTGCTTTGGCATAGGGACAAGATAATTTTATCTCTTGTCAGTGGATATAATCGGGGGATAAAATTTTTGTCCCCAGCCCATGCTAGCCATGCAGGAGACCCTTTTTACTGGAAATCTGGGTGACTACTCTGATATAAGGTATAGGCCTTTCTCGAATTTAAACATATTTTTTATAGGTACTGGTCCCTGTGTGCGGCCCGAGTATTTAACAATAGCTATAATATTTTTATACATTTTATGTCACACAATTACTCGTACACAACCAATTTAGAATGTTCTCACAAACTATTAAATAAACTTGATTTTCAGAAAAAAATATTTAAAACTACTGGTACGTAGTAATAATGTACAATATTTGGGAAGCGAACGCACTGATGCGTGACCCAAACCGATATTCAAGTGTTATTAGGCAATTAACAATTACAGGTAGAATAAATGGCAGACGATTATTTTGTACGGTGTTGTTATCGGACGTTTGCTACTGCACGGTAGGGATGAGTGTGTCGACTTTTATTAGAACGTAGCCAGGTTACGATTAAAACTGTCATGTCTCCCAGCTACTTTTGTATAAATATAGATTAGGGTATAATTACTACACTCACGATATGTGCTGGACAGACAGACTATGTTATGTTATGTATGTTCTGAGTCGGGAGCCAGTCCACATGAAAATGAGTATAGTACAATGCTGGAAAGAATTCGAAACAAAATTGTAATTTAGAAAATTATTTTATGTAAACAGTATTTTTCCAAATTACAAATTATCCACTGAAATATCGAACTTTAGGAATGTTGGGATATCCGTATTAGGGGCATCTCGCACTAATGCTATAAATATTTCAAGTATTATGAAGAAAGGTGTGCAACCCTTATATATATATCGGAGGATGTATGTTTGAAGGTCACGGAGTAGGAGGAGGGATGGAGGCTGCGATCTGAGCTGGCGGCGGTGCCATGCGCCCGTACCAGCTTGTTGCGACCCTCCCTCACAACTCAGAGAATTATAAATGTTCTCAGAGTGAATTAACAAAAGCCGCATTCCTAGCAACCTATATAAAAAAATTTATTAACAACGTCTTCGGATCGATAAGATCTATTAAATTTGCGTTATTTAGATTTAAGATAATCATACACTTTGTCATAGTTAACATCCATTAGTAAAGTTGCCAAACTTGACTGTATATTGTTAGTGATAAGTTTAGCAAAATAATAAAATAAATAAAATGCTTAGTGATGTTACCTACATATCATGCAGTTAAACACGACACATTTTCCACAGTATTCATAATTAAAATGGTTTGTTCTTATTTTGATATGCACAACGATCCCACCCGCCTCCTGACTCCTGTGAGGCTGTGAGCTCTTAACTAGGTCGCGTCGGGACAAGGTCACCGAGCCTGGCCGGCGCGACACCCCGCCAATTAACCTCCTCCAAGAGACCCCTCGACACATCAGTTGCGTTGCATCTCTGGCACCAACGTTACGACTGTTTTATAAATAAAATCCTTTTGTATTCATTACGCAAAATGTGTCGGCTCTGTGGCGCAGTGGCTTAGCAATGAGTTGCAGCGCTAAGAGCCGCAGGTTCAAATTCCGCACGGTACAAGTATTTGTATGGGCCTACACATAATTGTTCCTGATCTGAATGTTTGTCCTTGTGAAATTTATGTTTGTAAGCTGCCCCCATTGTACAGGCGAAAAGCCTTGTGTGGAGGTAACGTTATTTTAATATAAAAAAGCACTTAATATTCAAAGTGAAGTTTCTATGAGACCTTTTTTTTTGCTTACATGAAAAATATACGAAATTTTCGAAACATTCTTGATATGGCGCTTATATAGATATACAGTTATACATGTTCAGCATATACATTTACATGACAAATATTCTAGTTTCATCCACAATTTCTTGTAATTTTATCCTTGATATTTATTCCACAAAAATATAAAAGTATAATTCAAAGAATGAGTGCTAATAATTTTACGCCCACCAGAGATCGCTAGTCGGGAAAGGTAAACTTATTTGTTATAGAATGTCATTACAATTGAGAAATTACGTTTTAAATAAAAGTTTACCGGTTTCTAGTATGTAAATTTATACAGGTTTGCTCTTTAATTTTATAAATTTTTTCAGTTTTTTAATTTTTCTACTTTTAGGTATATAGGTCTATCCGAAGTTTGATTTATCCATTTCTAATGTAATTCATATAAATTATAATTAATATTTTGGAAAGAAACAGTAACTAGTAGTACATTTTCCGAACAAATTGACTTCCCTCGCTATGAAATCTGTCAAATTTTTCACCAAGTATCGCTGCCCTCATTGAACGAAGTTCGACGGTTCTTAATATAACAAACTCGTATTTAATTATAACTTCAAAGCATATCCATACTTAAAAATACAACTGTTTTCTCCACAAAAGCTTTTATGTGAAACTCAATAATAGTTTTATAAGTCTACAATTGCTTCCTACTGTTATATTATTGACGATCTGCCGTACTCGCCGACCCCTGCTCCCCATCCCATGAACCTTAAATAAGCTAAACGCGTCCTAGTTTCCAGCAAACGGTACCCTTACATAATATCCTTACTGGATACGGGACGTGTTATTTAATCAAACAACGAATATACTTTGTTTTCTTTCGTAACGTAGCAAAATATTCACTTCGTTTATGTTCGTAACAAATTTCATTCATTCATTCATTGCAGCCTATCCAGTCATAAAAAATACACCCAGATAGATACCTTTTTTTTATTACCTCACACTAGGATTTACTCGTGTATAATGCGGGCAGTTTAGATACTCGTACGTAAATTTTACAAGAGCAAACATTCAGCCCCGGAACAAATATTATTTGTAGGCCATACAAATACTTGTTCCGCACGGGATTCGAACCCGCGGCCCTTAGCACTGCAACTCATTGCTAAGCCACTGAGCCACACGGAGCCGTCAAACAACTTTATAAGGGTATCTTTGTCATAGTTGCCCGGTTGGCAAGCTTATTTTTATTATTTTTGAGTTGTTAACAAGATGCTGTTGCGTATCTTCTGTTTTATTTTCTTTTGCACTGACCGCGTGGTGCCGTGCCGAAACGAATAGTTACATAAAAATGCAATATTGTCTTAATAACGAAACGAATGTTAAAATTATGCTGAAATGAAGTGATATAACTGAAATTTATTAATTTACTTCTAGTGTAACGAGCACAATCTTCTCTAATGAATAATTTTTCGTTACTAACACCGCAGTTACTTTCTCTTGCTTATATAATAATCATAAAACTGACCGCTTCCTCGTTTATATGAAAATAATCCATAATTTTTCAGAAGAACGAGGAGTAAGAAATTAAACTTTTAATAAAACCTAGCGATCCGCCCCGGCTTCTCACGGTTGATTTTTGAATCTCGACAACGCCACCTACCGGGTCCTATTGTGAACCGTTCAGATTATCCAGGGACTGGAATTTCATCAAAATCGGTCCAGCCATTTTCGAGTTTTTGCGAGACTAACGGACAGCAATTAATTTTTATATATAGAGATAAGTGCAGTCTTCAAAAAACTAAAAGGAATAAAATAGTTTTCACATATTTGCTTCTAAAGTCGCTTCTATGACAACGTTTTTTTTTATACAATTAGTTACTATACTAGATTACTGGTGGTAAGTGTATGCTGTGGCGAATCAAAATACAGATGCGTTGTCACCCCTGAGTACTAAGATGGAATGTTTCGTTTCCAGTAAAAAGGGTCTCCAATTCTCTACACTCACCATACGAAACACAGCAGCATTAAGCTGCTATTTTACGCTGGTATTCTGTGAGAGCGTGGTTCTACCCCGGTGGAGCAGTCCATTCGCGCTACGACCATAATATAGTTGCAGCGTGGCTTTACCACGTACAAAAAAATGTACGTGTCGTATATATATATATAATACCTATAAATCCAACTAGTGCTAGTAATTCATTAAGTATGCTGAAAGAATGACAGCGTTGTAGCTTCTCTACAACCCATGCTTAGTCAGAGTCCTGTCAATGTCCCTCTATCATTATTATTTTAGTATTAGATTAACTTTTTATACGCTTTGCTACTTTTGGTCAATGAATAAATATATTATTATTAAGTAGCGAAGCTTGCGAAGTCACTTATTGATTTCACGATGTCTGTCCGTCTGTCCGTCTGTCCGTCTGTCCGTCTGTCCCACTATTATCTCGAGAACGGTTTCGAATTTTCAAATTCTGTTTTCAGCAATCGATTACTGATCACCCCAGGCATAGGTTTATTATTATTTGAGACTAAGACTAAAAACACAACTACCTAAAACCTGCCTACATTCAAAAATAATGTCCCTTGCGATATTCATTTTTACTGCTAATAATGTTACGCTTACCAGATGTCGCTGGTTGGGACTGAGGTGAACTTATTTGTTACGCAAACGGTCAATGTCATCATCGTTGAAAAGTTGCGTTTTAAATAAAAGTTTTTAGGTTCCTATTATATGTTTATACACAAAAAATGCCTCAGTGTTGCATTCTTTAATTTTTTACACATATTTAATTTGTTTTCTAATTGTTCTACTTTTAAGAATATACATAGTTTGGTTTATCTATTTTCAATGTAACTCATATAAAATGTAACTCATATTTCAAAAACATTAATATCTACACTTTTCGAACAAATTAAATTAAATACCCCGACTATGAAATCTGTCAAATATAAAAGTAGCCAGCCTTTCTGTTTTCTACAGGATGCATTTCGCAGGGATTGCGTTACTTAATACCTCCCTCTCCCTCCACCGTCGGGCAACAAGGCGCTCGACCAGACTCTTCGTCATGCGTACAGCAAAGGAGTGGAATAAGTTCCAGCATCTGTCTTTACATCCCATTACAATGTGGGCGTTTTCAAGGCAAGAGTGAATGGAATTTTGTTAAGTCAGTGCGCTTTACCATCATCGGGTACCACTTACCACCAGGTGGGGCAGTAGTCAAGCGCTGGTTTAGAATAGTAAAAAAATTCACCTCATTCCTAAGTGACACTGCGCTGCCAGCAAAAGTCATGCCATTAATTAGCGAGACGTCGTCGTGCACTGAATACTCGTTTATCATCACTTCCTACATTGTACTATCGGTGATAAAGCACGCGACCCACTGTCCTCGCGCCTTTGTCACCCAGTTCTTTTTGCACGAGACACGTGCGACTGATTGTGTTATCTGCCTGCTCTGATTGTGTTATACGCCGGCGATAATTTTTAGCAGGTCATCATGTTTTTGTATTATACCTTTATGTGATGCTGATATCATACAGTGCATCAATAGTCCATTGTTGAACGTAGGCCTGACCCATAGATTATCTCAAAGGCAGGATTTTTTTTTTATAGAAATTCGGGCCGAACAGAACTGTACTGGCGCCCACGAACAACTGCAACACCAGGGTTATTGCAGGTACGTCGCCGGCCTTTTAAAAAGGAGTGAGCTCGTTTCTTGAAGGTCCCTAAGTCATATCGGTACGGAATAATTTACTTCAATATATGTTATTAAGAATAACTCAAAAACTATTGGCCAGACCTTGATCAATCAACATCTTTTATATGGGACCACATCTGCAGCACTAGCTTTCAAATAAAAAAAGAATCATCGAAATCGGTTCACCCAGAAAAAGTTATGAGCTAACACACGTAAAAAAAAACATACAGTCGAATTGAGTACCTCCTTCTGTTTGAAGTCGGTAGAAAATGCGATGTGCTCTGGTGGAATTTTAGCTATTATTAGGAATACGCTGCTGCCGATCTGGTTTGTTCCCTCTGTCGTATCACATGGGGTAGTGGATGTTCTTACACCGCCAGTACACGGTCATGTGTATGTGTACACATTAAGTGAATTGGAAACTATCAATGCGACGGCTGAACCGAATTACCTCGCCTTCCTGACGCATGGCGCAAGATTCATAAGTTAATTACATGTGCTATTTCGCTGCATATAATCTATACAAATAAATAAAATAGAAGTGTCTGTTTGTAATATCAAAATAATATTTTTTTACTAAAAGCGCATGAAGGTATACAAATATATTAGGTTATACAATACTTATGGCAAAAAAACAAATTTTAAAAAGTTTGTTTGTGTGTCTGTTTGTTTTGGCTAATCTCCGAAATGGGTGAACTGATTTTGACGAGACTTTCACTGCCAGATAGCTAATGTTATAAGAAGTAAGTTACGCTACTTTTATTTTAGAAAAAGAAATAGGTTTCCGCGCAATAAAATTAAAACCGATAAAATGCAATCATAATAAATTCCACGCGGACAGTCGCGGGGAACAGCTACCAGAGAGCAACCAAGGTTAGACCCCCGCCGACATAAATGAAACTTTTAATTGCAATTTTAAGTGGTTATTTACCAAGTTCTCAGCGGCGAGGAAAGCTGCATATCTAGAAATCAAATATTTCGAGGACATGGTTTGATTTCGAGTACGTATCGCAGAAATGCGAGGAGACTTGTGTCCAACAGTAGGACGTATAAAAGCTGAAACTTTACGTTTTTTAATTTTAAACGTCCACTCAAACAGTAATACTTTTTTCTATGCCCTTTAAATAGGTAATGTCATACAAATACAGTTGTAAATGCAGGTCCAGCCACTTTCGAGCTTTTGCGAGATTAACGGACAGCAATTGATTTTTATATAAGAGAAGATCTCGTAATATGCAATCTAGAAAATAAGTAGTGCTTTACTAAATGGCTTGTGATTTGAATCAAGAACCCAAAATCTCCGTACGTAAGGTTAATGCATTTGAACATAACCTTTAACATAAGGATAAATTGTAATTGCAACTAACACACTAACAACTATAATTACATGAAGAATCTATACATATAAATAAAATTGAAATGTCTGTCTGTAATATTGAGATAATTGCCTTGCAGTACTGGCCATTTCAAATCAAAATAATTTTTGTTTGGCTAAGAATTCTAATTTAAAATTAATTTTATTTTAAAAACGTGGAATTCTTTTTTCAAAATTAGTCATTTGATTATCGTTATGTTTTCATCGCATTTGAATCTTTTTTGTTATCATGAATAACGTTGAAAATTCGATTAATTATGGAGTATGAGTACGGTCGCGGCAGCAAGGCGACACAAGCGGCACGCAACTTCAACGATGTTTACGGAGGGAATACTCTTTTTTCTTTTTTAAAATACAATTTTTTTTAATACTACAAGCGCACCAGCTGCTATTGGTTTTACCCTTTCCATTCTGGAAATTTCGACCTGACAAATGAACCACGTGGCCGTCCGAAAACTTTAGTCGACAATGACGAATTAATGGCGATTGTGGAAGCTGATTATACTCAATCTAGGGCTGAATTAGCAGCAGCTTTCGACGTTAGCATCAAAACAATATTGGTCCATTTGCGTCAAATTGGCAAGGTAAAAAAGCTTGACAAATGGGTGCCCCACGAACTCAATGATCGCCAGCGCGAAGTACGCGTCGAGACGTGCATTGCACTGCACACAAACGAAGGAATTTCGAACCGCTTTGTTCGCACCTGAGACGAAAAATGGATTCTGTTTGTCAATCGCAAGCGCTCAGCAAGTTGGTTAGATCCTGTTTCAGCACCTAAACAATGCCCTAAACTCAAACTTACCGCTAGAAAAGTGAAGATCACTGTTTGGTGATCTAGTGCCGGTGTGATTCATCACAGCTTCTTACCAAACGTTATGAGCATTACTGCGTATGTGTACTGTGAAGAACTAAACACAATGATGGAGTCTCCAACCAGCTTTGGTCAATCACTCGTCCTCGCTACTCGCTACCAAGTTACAAAAACGGGGGTTGGAAGCTCTCCGTCATCCACCGTACACACCAGACCTTGCGCCTACAGACTGCTACTTTTTCCAGAATTTGGATAACTTTTTGACGGTGAAAAAATTCAATACCCGAGAGGCAGTACAAATTTCCTTTGAAGAATTAGTTGCCTCCCGTCCAGCTGATTTCTTCAAGAAGGGCATCAATAAACTGCCACTGGGTTGGAAAAGATGCATTGATTGCATGATTACTTTGATTAATAGATTTAAAAAACATAGAAAAAAATACGTTAACTTATTCCATAAAAAAACGGCAATTTCATATGTAACCTAATATAATGTTTTACTTTGCAGAGATGCAAGTTTCCTGCGACGTGTTTCTTCGGCGTCGATTAATCTAGCCAAGGTTGTAAAGTAATAAACCTTACCTAAACCTAATCTACAACAAGTGCATAGCCCGTGAGCTATAATAGTTGTTTTAATCTACCACGGGTCTTGCAATATGTTTTAATACATGACACGGATATACGCTAGTGAGGAGCCCTTTCTTAATCTTAATATCTAATGAATATCTCTTCTTTGAGACAATGTATGGTCAGCAGTAGACTAGGTTAGGCTGTAACTATTGAATTAAGGAAAGTTCTACCCTAACCCAGCACGTCTTAATTGTGAATGAAATTCATTTTTTAAGGTAAGATACTTTTTTACTGGAAACGAATCATTCCATTTTAGTCCTCAGGGATGACGACGCATCTGCATTTTTATTCTCAATCGAGAATAGATGTGGATGTCCATGGGCCACAACACAACATCCTTATTCTATGAAAAAGTTTCAATTTTCCATTACTCAGATACTAATCAAACTGATGCAGCAATTTTATACGGTAATCTGTGTGTCATAGCGTGTGGCGCCAGCGGGGGCGGATAATTGCGTCCTGCACTTTCTCCGCACAAGCGATCAGCGCGCACAATGCGCGCTAGAAAGCGAATTTCCGCCCATATGCAAATCCGCACGAGATGCTGTAAACGTCGTTCCGATTCCACGCTGTGTTACGCTCCAACCGCTAGAGCGCGTCGCTGGAACAAAGCCGCGTAATTCATTGAAGGTTGATACCATCTGTAACGGTGCCATTACTCTGTACATCGACGCTTTAAGTTTTGCATATCTTTTGTTGTGAGTCGCGTGGGAAATAGAATTTCGGCCAAAGTTAATGTCTTATATTAATCACCATTTTTAGGGTTCCGTACCCGAAGGGTAACCACCGGGACCCTATTTTTTTATAGCAGAGGGGGTAAACGAAGATGCGGCTCACCTAATGGTAAGTGACTACCGCTGCCCATAAACAACTGCAACACCAGGGGAACTGCAGATGTGTTGTCGGCCTTTTAAAAAAGAGTAGGCTCTTTTCTTGAAGGTCTAAAGTCGTATCGGTCATACAAAAATCTCTGGTGGTAGTCGATTACCTAGGAAGTTGTGCGAGGGAGAAGACTTCTTCTAAATAGCACTGTGATGGACCGCCAATCATCCAGATGGTATGGAGGATATCGCGAGTTTTGTTGCGATGTGCGATGGTGAGATTGGGCGGCTGGAATTAGTCCAAACAATTCCTCAGAGCACTAACCGTGGTATATGCGATTATGGCGGCGCTGTCGACGCTCCAAAAGCGAAACATATCGAAGCCTAAATCGCGCTAACAAAGTTCCGATGTTAAAGCAGTATATACAGAATAGCTCCAAGCTAGTACTCGGAGCGTTGGCCGATCACCGGGCAGAACACCTTGCCCGGCGGGAGAGCTCCCCTTTTCCTTCCACTCGCCATAGTGGTGACCCCGACGTGATCTGAACACGCAACTAATAACCTTGGGAAAATATAACTTCAAACCTTCGTCATCGTCCTAAAGTAACCCATTCATTCGCTGCCGAGCAGATATTGTCTGCAGTCTTCACATTCTGCAAGCCATCTATCTTTATAAAGGTTCATCGCAGCACTGGAATAATAATGCTTCCTGTTACTTCAAGCTACTCTCTGCGCTACAGTGTTCGGCACGGCTCTGAGACTTACTGCTCGCCTCTGCTTCACGGCACTCACGCAGATAACTTGCCTTTTTCTCGACTCACCGCAGAGTACAAGGCAATCCGTGGCACTTGTTCCGGCTAATCGTTCTCACCGGCATCACTTTCAAGTGAGTAGTACGGCATACATAACACACCGGCATATCATTCGCACCGGCGTCACTTGCCCTTACGCATACAGCATGCATTCTCCACCGGCATTAAGGACGCACCGGCAATCGGACTGCACTATCGACCTCCGGTCTGAGCAGGGGGGTGATGTGGCGGGTATGTCGTCGCGCCACAAGCGAAACATATCGAAGCCTAAATCGCGCTAACAATGTTCCAATGTTAAAGCAGTATATATAGAATAGCTCCGAGCTACACTCGGAGCGTTGGCCGCTCCCCGGGCAGAACACCTTGCCCGGTGGGAGATCTCCCCTTTTCCTTCCACTCGCCACAGTGGAATTGGGGTACTTGAGAATGATGTATTTTATCGTGCGGCGCTGTCGTCGCGCCACATGATAGAATACGCAAAGAGATGCAACATCTCTTCGCAGTGCCAGTGAGTGAAGCCGGTCGGAAGGAGTTAGGCCGTCGACGATCCGAATAGCCGCTATAACAACAATATATATAAAAATACATTAAAAATTAAAGGTTACTCTACTAGAAAAGTGTTTTACGATGGTACGGAACCCTTTATGCGCGAGTTCGACTCGCACTTGGCCGGTTATTGTACAAAGGGCAGACTCATGGCAAACTCAGCGAAGAACTTAAGCAACAGTCGTTTATTCTAATTTTTAATACACCGAGGTGTTCGTTTATGTGTTGCCGGAGAGTAATGCTTTCCGAAAGAATGTATGTATGTCTATTTCTTTGGCACTCTCTGTAATCTAACCATCCGAATAGATTTTAGAATATGAGGTGTTGTTAGATTCATCTTAATTGTGGTAGTGACATAAGCTACAAAATTTTTCTCTTTTCAGTAAACATTTTTACGCAGTCAGGTTTGTTTTTAAAATTGCTGTTATAGTTTTCCATAGCGTTAACAATCGCAGTATGTCATCTTGGCTAAGCCCGCGATATTGCACTAGTATTCGAGTCAATCCATTCATTCTCGGCCATTATGCAGTTGCAGTTTGGCTCTACTCGTACCACGTCGAACGTTACTCTGCTACGCAGTTGATAAATTTATAATACCGGTGAAGTGTACGATGCCGAAATAACATAATACTAAACTCTTTGGAAAGCTTTGCGCAAATATTATTAACCAACGTCAACAACGTGTGCAACTCTTCGTTATGAAACCGCACGAATGTGCCGATAACGCTTTAACATAATATGAAAATTATATACATGGCTATACCACGTATAATTATATATTTATACGTGATACCCGTCCGTGGTGGGGTCGCGCTGCAGCTATATTATGGTTTTAACACGAATGGGTCGGCTCGACTGGGGTAGGATCACGCTCTCACAGACTACCTGTGTAAAATAGCAGCTTAATGCTGCTGTGTTTCGTATAGTGAGTGCAGAGAACCGGAGATCCTCTTTACCCATCTGCATTTTGATTCTTAATTGGAGATAAATATAGATGTCTGTCAATATCTATTATTTGTCGTTTGTCACCCTTATTCTTTTAGAAATATATATGAACATGAACGTTCACCACTAAAATAATAACAGAATGACTAACTTAAAAAAAAATTGTTCCATCATCGTAGACATTAAATTATTGGTGCAGTGTGAAAGCGGCTTAATAAAACAACCATTTTGTCCCATGGGTGTTGCAAGTGGTAACCTACGGAAAATGCCAGTACTATCTAATGGTCTCCGATATCAACGTAAAACAATATAGTGTCAGCCACATGTAAAACATTTAGACTTTGAGGGCTCCGTGGCGCAATGGCTTAGCAAGAGTTGCAGCGCTAAGGGCCGCGGGTTCGAATCCCGCACGGAAGAGTTATTTGTGTGGCCTACAAATGATTGTTCCAGGTCTGGATGTTTGTCCTTGTGAATTTGATGTAGGTATGTAAACTGCTCCCAGAACGTGTAGTAGCGATGTAAGAACAGCCACTACCCCATATCATCCCGTGGGCGTCGTGACATTCGACAGAGTGAAACGATTGACGGCAATTATGGCATATATCCCACTATGAGGTTATCTATGGAAGATGCCTATGTTCAGCGGAAGACTTTAATAGGCTGTTTTTCAGATAAAATATAGCCTATTCCTCCTGGCAATTGCTCTCTATCTGTTAGTAAAGTTTCATTACAATCGGTTCAGTCATTCAAAAGATTAGTCGGGACAAACAGACAGATAGACATTTTTTAAATAATTGTTTATGTCTTAATAGCGTTCAAATAAGTCCGTGTAGATAAAAGATGCCAGTTATTTCAATATTTCAGACAGAAGATGGTTTGATTTTATTGGTACATATATTCAGCACTTATATGATCATTAAACATATAAATAACATTTCACTTTAGTGTCATAGCGGATAAGGTCCAGTGTCGCATCATTAGCGTCGGTTTTAGCGGTTACTTGGATGAGCGCGTGCGCACGCGCGACTCGCTCGACCGCGACCGCGACGCGAGTCGTTTCTAATTTATGTCATAGCACGAACTCAACTACGTGAACAGTTTTTATGTATATATACCAGTAAAAAAATTAAGAAGAAACTAACTTAATAATATTCACTGACGACCTTGTTGTCTAGCAGCCGCAGTACCTGGCTTCTATGTCGCGAGTAATGTATTCGAATGTCGACAGCATCAATTTACAAAAACATAAAGTGGACTTTAATAAGCTATTAAACTAATAAGCTATATAATAATATATTTTAATATGTGGTAGAGCCATGCTGCAGCTATATTAACAGTATAGTTCTAGCACGAATGGATCGACTCGACCGGGGCAGGGCCACGCTCGCACAGAATACCAGCGTAAAATAGCAGCTTAATGCTGATGTGTTTCGTATGGAGAGTGTAGAGAACCGGAGCCCATTTTTACTGAAAAGAGGCATTCCATCTTGGTCCTCGCAGCTGACGCATCTGTATTTTGATTCGCAATCGAGGATAGATGTAGATGTCTATGGGCCACAGCAACCACTTACTATCAGGTGGACTGTGTGCTCGCTTGTCACTCTTATGCCATAAAAAAGCCATGAGATAGTATAAATGAAAAAACTTCTGGATGGGCAGAATTGCTAGACATTGAAAAACGTAATGTAAAGCGATACGAAACAATTACTACATTACTTTTAGAAGCCCAATTTTCTTCTTAATTTATTTCGTTATATTAGAAAATTATTGACAAATAGAATAAACTTTGGAAAATTAAAACTATTTTTTTCCTGAATTATTAAAAAACTGGAATTTGAAAAAACTAATTAAACGTGATACAATCCATAAAAATAGTAGTTTTACTCCATGTGTAGTATTCGCGTAAATATAAAAAAAAAATCATTACTAAAACCACTAAATACTAAGTACCTACTAGTCAAGTCGTTAGTGCTAACACAGATAATTAGTCGTAAATCTCTGCGACGACTACTGTCTAGACTCTAGACTCTACAACCTGACGACTACGTTGATCTCAAACACTATTTCAAGTACACGATTAAGCTCACTTTTTCTCACTGAAGAAAAATTAGCCGCACAACGCTACTCAGTTTTGTCTAAGAGCAGTCTAGACGCACAGGAATGAGTGGCGAGGTAATCTGTCTTAGTGAAATGTTTTAAAGCGTAGAAATGAGGCAGAAATTACTTAAAGAAATAATTAATAAACACGAATAATTGTGTAAACAATTTCACATTTTTTTTACAGCATAACTAGCTGGCTCGGCAGAAAAGCTATATACTTTTTTTTCTTTTTTTTTACACGCAACGTTTTGTGTGCGATGAATTTCACTCTGAATTCACTTCGAATTCACTCTGATTTTATTCCGGACTTTTTACACAGTAAATATAAAATTTGGTAATACACTGTATGCCAGCTGGGATCGAACCCACGAACAATCGAAAGCAACATGAATGGTGCAAAATCAAAATGCAAATGCGTGTTGTCACCCCTGCGAACTAAGGTGAAATGCCTCGTTTCCAGTAAAAAGGGCCCTCGGTTTTCTGCACTCACCATACGAAACACAGCAGCATTGAGCAGCAATTTTACGCTGGTATTCTGTGAGATCGTGGTCCTGCCCCGGTCTAGTCGACCCATTCGTCCTACAACCATAATATAGCTGCAGCATGGCTCTACCGTTTATAAGTATGTTCAAGGCGAGTCACAACGCGAGAGATCCTTGCTCTGAAGTGAAGATTTATAGAATCATCAGCATTAATTCATCTTCCTTTGATATGTAGAAAAAATAAGTATTAAATAAAACGTATTAATCATTTTTTAAGAGTTATGTGAACGTTTATTCCCACGCTAGATGAGCAACTTTTTCGAGTTCCAAAGTTTTTTCGACAGAAGACGCACATGGTAAGTTTCCATAGAAAAACTTCCGCAATATGTTTCGAATAACCCCGCGTCACCCAAACCTAATATGTGCGATGCTAACATTATGGAAGTGGAAGTTTTTTGGAATCATACCAAGCGGCTTCTTATACATTGTAACACATGAGTTATACGCTACAGAGACGTGTTGCTAAAGAGATCTAATGCATTATTTAATACGAGTAGCTAGCGACCCGCCCCTGGATGGGATCTATTAATGTGGCCTCATTTATATATTATTTAAGATTTAAGATAGTCAAGGACCATTTATTTTATCAATATTTCATTTTATCAAAAAAAAAAACACTTAGTCTTTTTGAATAAAATGTAACCTAGATCCATCCTTTTTTTTTTTTTTTGCGGATGGAAAATCATCTAATGACGCCTTTCGCTGTGGGTGGAGCGGAAGGGAGTGTCAGACTTTTACTGACTAAAAACCATCCGTGTTCCTTCAGTGCCCTTACGTTCCGGAGCCGCGGTATCTCTTTCGAACAGCCCGCAGCCCCGGCAGGCGTCGGCCCTTGCGGGCCCCTTCACGCTGCTGACAGCTCTTTGAGGCGCGCGTGGAACAAAACGCGCCGTCGACACGGCCTGTCGTCGTTAGACGGACGGACGGCGAGCTACCCATTGCTCGCCGTCCACAGGCCCGCGCCTACGGTGGCCGGGGGCCACGACGTAGCCCCCGACGCCCGGGGCGTCTCCCGCGGCGGCCGGGAAGGAAAGCTGTTGCTCTTTCCTTCTCCCGCTCCGCCACCTCCTTCGCTAGCATCACTGCTTCGCAGAAGGTGGTGACGGCATCCCATTCCGTCTCGCTCCGGACCATGGCTTCGACCAGGGCCGGACGCGAGAGGTCGCCGCCGCCTATCGCCGCTACGAGGACACGGCGGTGCTCTGCCCAAGCAGGGCACACCTCCACGGTGTGCTCCACCGTGTCCTCCGGTCGATCCTCGCAGTGGGAGCACCCGGGCGTTTCCTCCCGCCCGATTCGGTGCAGGAACCTCCCGAACACACCGTGTCCGGTGAGGACCTGCGTCAGGCGGAAGGTGAGGACGCCGTGGCGTCTCTCAAGCCACTCCTCAAAGAGGGGTCTTATCGCCGCTATAGTGGCGTGCCCAGCACGGGGTTGCGACAGTCGCTCTCTCCATGTCGCCATGAGATCATGCCGGAAGTCTGTCCGCTGCGCGACAACTTGCCGCGGCAGCGGGGTTTCCCCCCGGCATAGTGCCTCCGCGCGCCATTCGTGTAGGCGCGCGAGGACTATCGCCTCCAGATCCCATGGCGGCAATCCGGCAAGGAGGCTCGCCGCCTCGCGGGAGATCGTGCGGTAGCCGCGAACCATCTTTACGGCAACCACCCTTTGGGGCGCATTTAGGTGGTGGGCGGCAAGCCGCGCCAAACCACGCACCCACACCGGGGCCCCGTAAAGGGCCATGGACCTCACGATCCCCGCGTAGAGCCTCCGGCAGGAGGCGTTTGGCCCCCCCAGGTTCGGCAGGAGCCGCCTGAAGGCAGCCCCGGTCCGTTCCAGTTTGGGAGCCAAACGTCGGAAGTGCTCAACGAAGTTCCATCGGCCGTCGAGGACGAGTCCTAGGTACTTCAACGTCGACTCGACGCCGATGGATACCCCTCCTACCATCACTGAGGATCCCGGTGGTGGCCTGTTCCGAGGACCATGGAAGTGCATGGCCTCGGACTTGTGCAGAGCCACCTCGAGACCCAGTTGCCGGATCCTCTCAACGACTATCGCAACCCCGCGTGTCATAGTTTCCGCCGCCGCCTCGTACGACCCCCCTTGTGCCAGTACCAGCGTGTCGTCAGCGTAGCAAACTACGCTGACGCCGGTAGGGAGGTCGGCGCGCAGCACCCAGTCGTAACCGATGTTCCACAGGGGCGGCCCCAGAACCGAACCCTGTGGGACACCGCACGACATCTCTCGCCGGTTCCACTCACCGTTGCGACCGGGGTAGATGACGGCCCTGTCCGTCAGATAGTCCCCGACTATACGACGGAGATAGGTCGGCACCCGGTGATACCGGAGTGCCTCCCTAATGCAGCTCCAGGGCATGGAGTTGAAGGCGTTGGCGATGTCGAGAGACACCGCCAAAACAACCCCCCCCCCCCCTGGCCACTGCATCCCCCGTCGTGAGGGCTCTCACGCGCATGATGGCGTCCACCGTAGAGCGCCTCTTGCGGAAACCAAACTGGTGTTCCGCAAGATCCGGCCCCGTCCCCGCAAGGTGCTCGGCGAGGCGGTTTGCAATGACTCTTTCAAAGAGCTTGCCCACCTCGTCGAGCAGCACCACGGGCCGGTATGCGGACGGAGAGTCCGCAGGGCGCCCCGGCTTCCAAATGAGGACCAGCTTCCCCGTCTTCCAACGAAGCGGGAATTGGCCTCTCTCCAAGCATGCGCTTAGGAGCCCCTCCAGTCGGGGCCCGAGAGCCTCCGAGGCCAGGACCCAGGCTTTGCCAGGCAAGCCATCGGGTCCTGGGGCGGTATTCCTGGCCTTGAGCCTACGTACCGCCACTCTCAGGTCTACCCCGGTCCCTTTCGGGATGTCGTCGTCGTCGTCCTGGTGGTCCGCTTCCGGCACCGCAGGTGGCGGAGCCATAGGCGGGGGCGGATGTTCCCCTCGCGCAGGGAACAGAGCGCTCACCACGTCCTCCACGAGCTGAGGCCGGAGACTCTGCGTCAGCGGGGGGGCCCAGGTGCGGAGTTTATCCCGCACCATCTTGTAAGGGCGCCCCCACGGATCTCTGTCGAGAGTCTCCAGCATCTCCTCACGGGCCCGATCCCGGGCCCTCATGACAGCCTCCCGGAGAGCGGTCTTCGCCGCTCTGTATCCCTCGTACAGCTCCGCCTCAATGGCTGCCGCATTCGGTGGACGAATGCGGAGCCTGCGATGCCTGGCGTACAGGTGCCGCGCGGCGACACAAGCCTCGCGCAGACACGTCAGCTCACGCGACCACCAATACACCTGACAACCTAGATCCATCCTGGCACTGCTGTCTGTCTGTTCGTAAATTTTAATCACAATCGGTTTAGTCATTTCGAAGATTAGCCCGGATTATGTCCTCGAATAAATAACCTCCTGAGCTTAATAGAAACCACTTATATAAATATTAAAGACAGACATTTCAATTTTATTTATATGTATAGATAATATTCACTAGACAGCTCTCTTTGTTGGATATTATAGCAAATAATCAGTTTACAACGAAAATACGTGTTCTGAGTTGCTTGTGTAATAACCTTGTTATTCAATGAAAAAAAAACTATTTAGCAATGACTTTGACTTCACAATAGTAAAAGAGTTATTAATTCCAGAAAGCAACAACAAAGAAGAAAAATCTAAAAGGTATCCTAAATGTGAAATATACGTTTATTTTCTCGCCACAACCACAAACAAAGTTTATGTATTTATTTATTTATTCAACCAGATTCATAGTACTTTAAGAACATATAGTGGCGGCGACCGTGTAGTGACGCTGTAAGAATAAGCACTAGGTACCCCATATCAAACCAGAGATGGGCGGCAGTGTTTTCCTAATAACGACTGAAAATAAAAAAACTGCGGTTGCCAACCCGCTTGCCAAGCGTGGCAACTATGGCAAATATGCCCCCTATGAGGCAATCTATGGAGGAGGTCTATGTTCAGCAGTGGATTTTATAGGCTGTAATGGATGGATGGATGGATGGATGAAAGCGACCCTACCTACCAAGTACCCTACCAACCTTTCTTGACATTAGCCTGCAGAAATAGATCACCATCAGTGATTACCTATTTCTGCAAGTAAGCAACACCAAAATACAGAAAATTTAAAGTATATTTATAGTACAATTTAAAGTATAATTACAACAGACGGTCTTATGTGCCAAAAGTGATGAAAATTGAAAAAATGAAGTGAAGCTTTTTCTGTCGCACGGATGGGCCGGCTCGAACCGGGGTGGTACCACGACCTCACAGAATACCAGCGTGAAGTAGAGGTTTACCTCTACGTTTCGCTTGGTGAGTGCAGGTGGCCGGAAGCCCTTTTTACTGGAAATGAGGCATTCCATCTTAGTCCTCACGGGTGACAACGCATCTGCATTTTGATTCGCAAACGAGGATAGATGTAGATGTCTATGGGCCGCAGCAACCACTTACCATCAGGTGGACTGTGTGCTCGTTTGTCACCCTTATCCTATAAAAAAAAACCTTTGAGTAGAAAATAGTCCCCCTCTAAAGGTGTAAAAAAAGGTGTAAATACATAGTATGTATATGTCAAAGTGATTATCAATAAGATAAAGTATTTAAACGAAAAAAAAAACGGAAAGATTAAAGTAATTTATCTAATAGATTTCTAAGTAGTACATTTTAACAAGACTTTTGAAATAATAAAGAGATTTAGCACGACTGAGGAGAGGTAGAGTTCCACATACGCACAATAGTATTTACTATTGAGTATAATAACTGGATGTTTATCCTAAAACTCAGGAATGTTAGAGCATGTGTGATGTTCTTTGTTTATTGTTGGTAGCCCGGTGACCATGGGCTGCATTAGCCACTCACCACCAGATGCACTAACACTAAGATACGTATCTTGTCCTGGAGCGAGTTCATCAACCTGTTGTAGCCGGCCGACATCGGTCGCGCCATTGTTTGTCTTTAATTAGAGCCACTCGAGGCGATAAGTCGACACAATAGTGATTAACGAAACAAAAACGTACAAGAATCCGATGTCATAAAACCAATAACACGGCGTATAGTACGAGTATCTGTCGCGATAAGGATGTAACTACAACGATTGCTAAATAAACACAAATTGACTTTGATAACACTTATAAAAGAAAGCTCTTAGAAAACTCTTCTAAATAAGAAAAAAATTTAAACTTATATAAAGACCGGGTGAGTACGACGCCGTAAGGAAAAACCGATAGGGTTAATCTATACGAATAAATAAAATTGAAGTGTCTGTTTTTTATGTCAAAATTACAGTTTTATACTAAATGCATATGAAAGTAAATATGGTACTTTATAACTAAAGTACAATTTTTAAAATTTTTGTCTGTCTGTTTGGTCCGGCTAATCTCCGAAACGGCTGAACCGATTTTGACGGGACTTTCACTGGTAGATAGCTGATTTCATAAGGAGTAACTTAGGCTACTTTTATTTTAGAAAAAGAATTAGGGTTCCGCGCAAAAACTTAAAAACCCTAACATGCGGAAGAAGTCGCGGGGAACAGCTAGTAGTGAATAAATCAAAATAATTTTAGAATCCAAAAGTGCACACCTCGAACACTCAATTAATGTTTTGAATAATTAATTTACTTTTATTAGTTACCTAAACATGTATTTCGTTCAAAGCTATAAAAATTGTTTCTGTTTAATTAAAATATTTTTTATTGACTGTTTGATACTGATATTTCCTATTTCGATTCACATATGCTCTATTCCAACTGAAATGCAGCACAAACGAAAAAACCGCACTGTCAGCATACTACGCATACGCATACTCCTGGATACGGCATTATGTTGTGGAGAAGTAGTATACACTTTCATTATCTTTTTAAAATGCAAAAGAAATGTATTAGAATCATCGGCCAAATTGAAAATCTTGACAGTTGTAGACCCTATTTAATTAAAAATAACATCCTCACACTACCATCATTATACATATTTTTATTTGCATATTTGTATTCAAGAACATAAATCACTTCGCAATAGTAAAAGACAATCACAATTTAAACACTCGCCACAGAGACAGACTATACCTACCACCATCAAGAATTAAAATGCTAAAGCAGAGTCTCTACTAGGTACATGGTTATAAAAATATACAATAAATTACCTCTCCACATAAAAACTGACAATAAGATTACACTTTTCATTAAAAAACTAAAAACATTCTTAACAGAAAAATGTTTCTACTCAGTCAAAGAATACATTGAAGCAAAACACGAATAACAAAATACATATACTTTACACAAATAACAGAACTGATAATAAAGTCAACAAAAATACATAAAAAAAGTAAAATGCGGTTTTGATACACAAAAAAATATTATGGACAGTATCAGTAGAAGAATAATTATGTGTTGATATAAGATGCCTTTATATTTTGCACGATTTAATATTGTTAAATGTTTAGATTATATTATAAATTCATTAATCTAATTACTCAATAATGTTTGTATTTAATAACTTATATCATCTCTCTTTCATAAATTTGCAATGCCTGAAAAAGGCTACTAAGTTGAGACAAATTGTTATTATTATAAGATCATTTGTCTACACTTGGTTGGCAAATAAAGATTAATAGATTGATAGATATTTTGTTACCGAAAAAATATTGTCAAATAAATAATTAAATAAAAATAAATATTAATGAACGCGACGGTTTACAATAGTGAAATTCAAAAGGCTTCCTAAAGTTTAAAATCTAAATCTAATAAAAAAAAATCAAAGCGATAAGTTCAGTTTCTCGAAAGATATCTTGTTCACATCCTTACCGACCGACTGACGTCCAAGTGAAATTATTTTCAGTTAACTTTTTCTTTAATAATAATCGAAATAAATAATATAGAAATGCATGGGTCGCTACTACAAAAATAATTAAAAATTACAACTATTAACTTCAGTTGCGCAACTGTGGATTGCTTGTTTACTGTGAAATTCTATGCAAGCGCCATGTCTTAGTGCTGCCACACATGGTGAACTTTATAATTATAGTTATTGAAATATAGTAACATATTTACGAATATTTTAATAAACCAAAACAATTGAAATAAACACCACTACGTGACCGCAAGTGGCAGACGGCGAGACAGCTTCGTGTAGAGTTCAGTCATTCATAAAGCGAATTACTTGGAAAGGCAATGCACGCCAAGACAAAAATCATATACGTGTGGAACAATAAAATACGACCAATGCAGTGACGACGTGAGCAATGCCAACTTCTGTATATTTCAGTGTATTATGTAGTCACGTGCTGGTTTGGCCGCACTATTATATAAAAAGTAATTTAAAAAAATCTACATTGTAATTATTAACACGTGAGCAAAGTTCTGAAGAAAAATATTCAGATTCCTCTATGAATCAGAATATTTTTCTTTTCGTCCGAAAAAATGTCTCACTTTTATAAAATCGACTATAGTTTAAGATAAAATAATAATAATATGGAGCATAAGGGTCACTTGAACCGCCGCGCAATAACATTTGTAACACCAAAGTAATTGCAGGTTTTTCAGAAAGAACAACTCTTTTTCTTTGAAGATCTCTAAGTCATATCGAAACCAGTGACTACAATAAACCGACACAATGTTACCGCGTCATTACAAATCTTTATATATGTTTGTCCGCGATGTAGGCTCCTAAACTACTGAACTGATTTCATCATTTCAATGAAATTTTGCACACTCCAGTTTGGTCCAACTTGAGAGATAGGATAGTTTTTATCCTGGTAAGTGACACTCAATATTTTTTATTACGAATTTAAGTATTTTTATATTAAGGATGGTCGAAAAGGGCAGAACAACGTCCGCCTGGCGAGCTGGTATATAATATTTTTCAAGAAAGTTTTATACCACATAAAACAGAAAGAACAAAAAGTTTTAGTATTGCTGAACACATCGCGCATCGTTGAGTGTTTTACGAAAGACATACCGTGCCCACAACTGTGAATTTAAATGAAATAATTCTCAAGAATACAATTACGGCTTTATATTTGTTCTTGCGTTAAGTGAACTAGTACAATTATTAAAACCACAGGTCACTGCTAGAAGGCTGTAGCAGAAAATAAAATTTAAAAAGGTATAATATGCGGTCATAGTACGGTAGTTGTCGACGATGTGATGAGGGACCTGGCGTCCATTGTGCACACCGGTCCCGGTGTGGCCGCAACTATATTGATTGTAATAATTGTATGTTGTTATAATAAGTTGTTAAAATAAATTGATAATAAAAAATATCATATGTTAAAAATAAGTCCTATTCGAGATTTATTGCCACTGTGTGCATTTGCAAGTTCAGTCCGTTGTTTTGGAGCTGCACTGCCAACTAACCAAGAGAACTTTTAGTTTTGTTTTTGCAGTGGAGCGTCTCGGCAGACGTCGGGTTCCGGGCGTCGGTCTCGTGTCGCGTCCGCGTCGCTCCCGTGTCGTCGACCCGCCGTCGTCGTGTTCGTTTTGTCTCGTACAGTATTTACGCTCGTAAATAATAGCGCAGCGCTTCGCCTCACCAACGCGAATGCAATTAACGTCAGTGAAGCGGTTCAAGCATACGTGCTTTCAAAATTATTTATTCATCATATATAGTTCAACCACCCTTGCGGGTCCACAGATATTTTATAGTTATAGACGCGAGACCATGCTTAAGAGTTTTGATGGATGAAACTATCATCACAGCATAAACATTATCATTCATAAAATTGAAGTGAGAAAAGTTAACAAAAAACAGTTCACCCAATAGCAAGTGACTTCTATTAACGAACACCCGTAAACAATTTCCGAATAATTTAAAAATAATTTTGTACAACCGACTTCAAAATAAATTATTAAGAAAAGCTCAAAAACTATTGGTTATCACCTTAATCAAATTTATATGGGACCACATGTGAAGCATCAGCATTCAAATAAAAACAAGAATTATCGAAATCGGTTCAACCAGTAAAAAGTTATGAGGTAACACACATAAAAAGAACATACAGTCGAATTGAGTACCGTCTCCTTTTTGAAGTCGGCAATAAAAGGCTACAGCGAGTTGTCAGTGTCACACTGAGGAGTAAGAAGAGATGCTTTACAGCCTGTAATAACTGGCTCCCATACTCATATAACGAAAACTAAGCAATGGGTAACACCAAACCCAAAGTAAACCAAATCAGTTAAAGGGCGGCCCACTTATAAAAAAAAATTGAAAACATTACAAAGATATAGAGACAATAAGAGTATTTTAAAATTCTAGACATGACCGACAAATGACATGGTCACATTAATGACCATTTAAATCCTAAACATAGGCTTTTCTAGGAATACGCCAGCTGATGATTCATTGCTTAGCACTACATTACACCACCGCACTGTTCCGGCAGGTTGGCGAGCTGATAGCCTCCTAGTAACGCCTTACACGCGGGAAATTGTGTTTTTCTTTTATAGAATAAGGATGATAAACGAGCATATTGTCTACCTGATGGTAAGTGGATGCTATGCAGTTAGTTGTCAACCATGAGGACTAAGATGGAATGCCTCGATTCCAGTAAAAGAGGTCTACGGTTCTCTAAACTCACCATACGAAACGCAGCAGCATTAAGCTGCAATTTTACGCTGGTATTATGTGAGCGTGGTACTTCCCTTGTCGAGACGACCCATTCGCGCCATTGCTATAATATAGCTGCAACATGACTCTTCCACGTGTTTAGCGTTTTAAATGGTTTTCCCGAAATTGGTCAATCATTAAAGCCTTGCCCGTCAGTTTTTAGTTGGCTAGCCTTACGAAAGCGTTTTTTTTTATAAAATAAGAGGCAATCAGGCTTTCAGTTCACAAGATGACCAGTGGCTACCGCCGCCCATGAATATCGGCAACACCAGAGCCTTTTAGAAAAAAGTGTTCTCTTTTTACCCGACTGCCCCAGAAGGAGAGTAATGATTTTCGAGAGTAGGTACTGAGAATTTCATGTCAGAAAAACCCAATAACTGATTTTCGCCCGACCCGGAGATTCGTATCCGGGACCTCATTATCATCGATCACGTTTACGACTACTAGACCAACTAGATAAGCATTTATTGCTAGTACCTATCAACATGTTTCTCTACCCCCCGAGGATTGATTGACAGAAAATGTTGTATATAGCACTAAGTCAACAGCACTACAACAACTAATAAATGATTAATGAAATAAAATAAGTAATATAATATGTATTATATATATAATTAAAATATATATAAAAATAAAACTTAAATAAAATAAGTACAACGTTGAACTCGCCCAATAAATTAAAACATTATGTTGTGTGTATGTACTGACTAGTGTACCTTTCTAGTTTAATCTCCGGTAACGTATTTCTGTTTTTGATGCCATGTGCGTTCGTAATTGAAAGCGTATTTAACCAATATAAGTAATGGCCACAATAACAAATAACAATTACAAATGACTTACATTTAATATTGTCTTTATATTCAACAATCTATAGAACTTACCGATTCATCACAACAATTGTTATATTATGGCCATAAAATATATCTGATTCTGATTCTGATATCGATATGACTTAGAAACTTTAGTAACAAGCCCTCCCTATCATTAAAACGGTACAAAAAACCCGACTGCAAAAATGTTTACTAAAAAGAGGAAAAATGTGTTTACACACACACACAAAAACCGTTTAGGCTACGCAGCGTGCCGAAGAAATGGGCTTCATACATACATACAAACATACATACTCTCTAAAAACATTACCCTCCTTCCGGGGCAGTCGGGTAAAACATTCGTATCAAGAGCGATGTATCAAGTCAACAACATGTACTCATCACCATTCAATGGTTCCCATGTCAATGGTAACCTATTATTAAAATAATTGCATTTCATTTCGTTACTTCTACTACTTTTATTGTACACACAGTGATTGCTTTTCAAATACACTCTATAAAAATTAAAAACACACCGTGGGGACTCAATCTGAGTGATTCTGACAGAACAATGAAGCTGGAGTATTCACATACTGTATACACATACTATGTTACTGATGAGCTTTGGCAAAAAAAATAGGAAATCTATTCATTTTTTTTATAGGATAAGGGTGACAAACGACCATTCAGTCCACCTGATGGTAAGTGGTTGCTGCGGCCCATAGACATCTACATCTATCCTCGTTTGCGAATCAAAATGCAGATGCGTTGTCACCCGTGAGGACTAAGATGGAATGCCTCATTTCGAGTAAAAAGGGCCTCCAGCCACCTGCACTCACCAAGCGAAACGCAGAGGTAAACCTCTACTTCACGCTGGTATTCTGTGAGGTCGTGGTACCACCCCGGTTCGAGCCGATCCATCCGTGCGACAGCAAAAGCTGCCGCGTGGCTCTACCACTATTAAAAACATTACATTACAGCCCTTCACAAGTCCACTGCTGAACATAGGGCTCTCCCAAGGAATGCCACAAAGCATGGTGTTGAGCCACCTGCATCCATCGACTTCCTGCATATCTTACCAAGGTCGCCACTCTGGGGGGCCACCCCACACTTCGCCTGCCGGTACGAAACTGCTCTCGAGTGGCACCTTTCTTCACCATGGGTTGCCGGTTCTTCGAGCTATACAGCCGGCCCATTAACACTTCAGTTTACTAATCTGTTGAGCTATGTCGGTTACTCTGGTTCTACTGCGGATATCCTAGTTTTTAAATGTATCACACAGAGAAACATATGGAGCATAGCTGTCTATTATTAAATTGATATTCCCAAAAGATAAAAGTTATTCGAATCAAAACAAACAATTGAATTTGTTTCATTATATAAGTCAGCAACCCTATCAGAAGTTTACGTCAACAACACATTTTGTTTTAAATATCATAGATCTACATTTACCCTTAAGAATCAAAATGCAGATGCGTTGTCACCCGTGAGGACTAAGATGGAATGCCTCGTTTCCAGTAAATAGGGTCTCCTTTTTATACACTTTACGATACGAAACATAGCAACATAGCTGCTATTTTACGCTGGTATTCTGTGAGAGCATTGTCTTACTCCATTCGTGCTACATAATAATATGGCTGCAGCGTGGCTCTACCACGTATTTATGGAAGTAGCCGAGGAAGTATTTATAATGAACTTCCATTATTTAAAAAGTAAATGTTTCCTAAAGTTCCAAATCAATAGTTAAAACATTATATATAGATAACTCAACGAAAAACAAATTTAAATATTTTTCAAATTTCGAACATAAAGTTGAATTTCAAAGAACTGCCGGTAGAATAGGCGACACAGCTCCTTTATAAATGGACGCCGGCCGGCCACGGGTCAGGTCGTGATCGCTGGACAAATTAACACGCTAATACATAATTAGGCGCGCTCAATTGCACGCCGCGCTTAATTGAACGTCGTGTCACTGCGCCGCCGACACCTGTCTGTCTACCTACACTTAATTAAAAGTACAACACCGAACCAAATGTACATATTTCTAAATAGAAAATACGACGACGGCTTTTTGACGGCTCCGTGGCTCAGGGCTTAGCAATGAGTTGCAGCGCTGGTGGCCGCGGGCTCGAATCCCGCACGGTACGAGTATTTGTATGGCCTACAAATAATTGTTCCAGGTCTGGATGTCTGTCCTTGTAAAGTGAAATGATCCTTCTGAATGTACGTAAAGTGCCTCCACGATACAGCAGAAAATCCTGGTGTGGGCGTTTACGTTTCAAAAAAGATTGAAAGAGAGAAGACTAAATCGAACCGAATTAGCAAAGTGAGAAATTATCATTTTAATGAAATTTTAATGTTGCATCCTTCGACTGCGGCGGCAATTTTTCAGGTATTGTTGTTATTCTGTGAGAGCATGGTCGTTCCCCGGTCGAGCCGACCCATTCGTGCTACAACCATTATATTATGTAGATTAAGCATGGCTCTACCGCGTATAAATTTAGGAGAAACTATTAAGTTTCTCTTGTGCTCTCTTAACAAAAAAGTTAACGTAACTGCCAGTCCGTGTCCTCTAGATACGATGGGAGGCCTGTGGGTTGTGAAGCAATTAGTGTGCCGCGCGTGGAAGGATGTGTATTGTGCATGTACACGTTGAAGGTCTTTAAATGTCCTCGAAATCTTTTTTTCTCAGATATGTAAATTTCACACAATAAATTCAATCACCGCCAGCGTATGGTAAATCAGCACTTAAAATGGCCAATATTAATGTCATTGCTGCCGTCAGGGAACCAAATCGAGTTGTTCGCCGCTCAATGAAATTTACGTCGTGCGCTTAGCAAGTGAGATACCACAATAAAAATACATATAAATCATACGTGTTGTGGTAATTATTTGATAAGTGGTAGTGCCACGCTGCAATTATATTATAGTTAGGACTACGCTCTCATAGAGTACCAGTGTAAAATAGCAGCTATATACTGGTGTGTTTCTGGATCGAGGATAAATTCATATGTTTATGTACCAAAGAACCCACTTACTATCAGGTGGAGTGTGTGTTCGTTTGTCGCCCTTATTCTATAAAAAAAATTACAAACATTTCTAACCACAATTGTTAATGTGATTTTAAGAGTGTAACGTAGTAAAAACGTAGTGAAAGCTAAAACTTGCTTGCCGGACATGGAGTTCCGCTCGATAAATGAATTATAGTCTGTAAAAATAATAACTGATGCAAAACAACTATAATAAACATTTTCATTACTTCGCTAATACTCTACACATTAGGTAATAAATGAACCAACTTCACCAACGCATTTCGCGACAAAACTCACGATACCATCCACACCATCTAGATGCTTGGTGGTCCACCACTGAACGTATTACTACGAGTTTTCTACCTCGCACGACTGCTTTATGGAATCGTTTATCACCGGCGATTTTTTTTAGACTGGTACGATTTTAGTACCTTTAAGAAACTAACTGTTTTTAAAAGGCACTTATCATTAAGTGATCACCGCTTCTTCTATATAAAAAAAGCTATTTCTAACAAAAGAGGATACGGATGTCGGTAGATGAGTCATGAGTGTTCAGAATGTAAGAGGAAGGTCAAACCTGTAGTGAACGAGAGGCCTCAACTTAAGCGAGAATGGCTAATTGAGGTAGGATCAACTATACACTAATTGAGGTAGGATCAGCAATACACTCGTATATCAATGCGTTTAATATACAATTCACAGCTGATGCGACTATTCTTATCGATTTATGTATTTGCAACTAGGGATTAGAGTACCAACGGCGGCGACGGCTTGCGCAGAAGCTTAGTACGAGGGTGGATTGAAAAGTACTCGGCCTAACCAAGAAAATAAACACATACTAAATCAGTTATATTTTTATTTTTCTACATAATCACCATCAAGTTCAATACACTTTTGCCACCTCCCCTTCCAAGCATTTAGACCGTTGAAAAAAAATGATTCTTCCTTAGAGTCAAAATATGCGTCTACAGCTGCTTTGACCTCGTCGTTTGTCGAAAATCTTTGACCTCCCAAGTGCTTTTTTAGGTTAGGGAACAGAAAGAAGTCTGATGGTGCCAGATCAGGTGAATACGGCGGATGCGGTAACAGTTCAAAGCCACAGTTGTGAATTTCAGCCATTGACTGTACTGACGTGTGAACACGGGCGTTATCTTGATGAAACAGGACTTTTCTTCTGAGCATTCCTCGACGTTTTTCTTTTATTTCCTCTCTCTCTAAGGTGCAGCAGTAATCAGAGTTTATAGTCTGACCTCTTTCAAGATAATCAATCATAATCACACCTTTCGAGTCCCAGAATACTGAAGCCATCACCTTATTTGCCGACAAAATCGACTTAGCCTTTTTAGGGGGTGGTGAACCAGGTCTTCTCCACTGTTTTGATTGTCGTTTTGTTTCCGGTGTACAGTAATTAACCCATGTTTCGTCTATAGTAACAAAACGATTCAAAAAATCATCTGCATCCGCTTCAAATAACTCCAAACAGTCGCGTGAAATAGTCAATCGCGTCCTTTTTTGTTCAACTGAAAGCAGTCGCGGAACCCACCTCGCAGACACCTTGTGGAAACCCAACTCGTTGACAATGATGTTTTGAGTTCGTTCATTAGAGATGCTTATAATCTCGGCTATCTCTCTAATTTTTAATCTGCGGTCTCCCATTATTAAATCAAGTACTTTTTTAATATTTTCGTCAGTAGTTGACGTCGAAGGCCTTCCAGAGCGGGGTTCATCTTTCACACTCTCTCTACCACGCTTAAATTCTGCTATCCATTTTTTGACGGATGAATATGACAGAGCACAATCGCGTAATGCACTGACCATGTCATCATGGATGGCTTTTGATGATAGCCCCTTCTTATGGAGGTACTTAATGACGGCACGCTGCTCGATTTGCTCCATTCGCCGAAATTATGTCCGATTACTTTGTTAATAAATTTATAAAATCACAACTAATTATCGCACACGTTTCGAACTTCACACAATGAACTAGTCTGAACTGAACTAAATAATGTGGGTAGATTTGATTTTTAGAATTGAATGGATCTGTGTTAGGCCGAGTACTTTTCAATCCACCCTCGTATTGACTTTCGGCGCTGGGACCCGCGGGTTTGAATCCCACATAAAACAAGTAATTATATGGTCAACGAATAATTGTTCCGAGTCTGGATGTGTTTACAATTTATGTTTGTAAACTACCTCCACAATACAGGAATAAATCCTAATGTGGATGTAACGTTTTTTTTTTAAAAAAAAAAACAGATAAAATAGATTTAAATAAATGTAAGCCTCGCTAAGGATGACATTTTATTATTTTTATTTATTTTATTTATCTTCACGCACAATCCCTGACGGGGTAGCCAGAGAGAACAGATCGCCAAGTGTCACGATCCTTACATACCTCTTTCGCTTCTTTCAGATTCATTATCTTCTTCATACATGCACGTCTAGGTATCCGAGTACTCTTGACCCTCCCCTCTTCGAGCAGTTTGGAAGGATGACATAAATTTATTAATTAAAAATTCTATTAATGATAAAGATTATATGTTCACTTATTTGAAAGCATTGAAAGGTCGCTTAAGACTCCTAAGTATATATCTATGTTGAATAAGTTACGTCTCTGAAGCACAGATCTTGTTTTTAAATAGTCCGCTATTAATGAATCATTACCGAATATTATATATCACCGTGTAATAGCGACATAAGAAACTCTACTGTTCCACATAATCTCGTGGCACTCGGAGGAGGCGACAGAGGGAAACTGAAACAGGATATGGACAGCAGCATTTTCTTGATAACAATTCAAAATAATAAATGCATTGCGTGGGTGGGTGGGTAACAACCTGCCCACTAAGTGTGGCAACGACAGCAGATACCATATGAAGCAATCTGTGGGAGAGACCTTTGTTCAGTAGTTGATTTCTGAGAAGCTCTAACGAATGAATTAATGAATATTATAACTTACATATAACAAAGGAACGACCTAGACGAAAGTTTATCTAACAAATTGGCGAAATGTTGAAGATTGTCCAGAACCAGATTAAGAGTACCCTTAACCAACGAGCATGTGTGCGTAAGGTATATGAATATGAAGGAGGCGAGAGGTGTGTATCACGATCGTGCCAAATGGAAGTCCGAAGTCTCTGCCAACCCCTCTGGGTGACAGGCGTGAGTGTTTATGTTTTATATAAAGGTTGTCTCCATGAGTGTTGTGAGGCAGATTGTGATTGCATCACTCTGTACTTGGAATTGGTAATAAATAAAATGAAAGTTACAATATTAAATTTTGAAGTCCCTCGAGAACTTAATGGATCAGCTATTAAGTAGACAATTGAATTAAATTTTACTCAAAATAATGAAAATTAGTGGTTCATATTCATTTATATTCATGTAGAAACAAACTTAACAAAAACAATTTCTAATTACCTCTACTACGTTTTTATTAACTCGCATTCGTAAATGTCTGTTGATCTAATTTAGTAATTGATTTTAAACCAACTTCCCGACGAGACTTAAAATTTTCAACATAGCTCAGAATTTGGATGCAAATGTAAGAATATGACAAAAACAAAAATAAGTTTTATCCTTTTTTAGTCTTTTTAAAAACGTAGTATATTAAAAAAAAACCACCAGGTGGTATGTAGTGATTATTTTATTTGGTGTTTATTTCTAGTTATTTAATATTCTTAGAATTGTTTAATAGCTAATCCATTATATCAGTCACGAAAACATTACAAAAAACAGATCAGCCGTCGCGTCGTTGTCCGCAACAACGCATATATCATTTCCCACAGCCAATTTACTTTTTGCCGCCCATCGCCGCCAATCGTTTGAGTTAACAATGAACCGAATACACGTTATATGGAGTATACCTAGTTTTTTAACGCCCATTGTCTCAATTTTTTCAATGTAATGTGACATAAAGAAAGGAAGCCAGCGAGCGTCAACCCCGGACATGATCGGATGCTGAAGCAAGCAAGCCATCCGTTTTTACGTAGTAAAGCCATGTTGCAGCCATTTCATGGTCGCAGCACGGATGGGTCGGCTCGACCGGGAAAGGACCACGTTCTCACAGAGTACCAGCGTCAAATAGCAGCTTAGCGCTGCAGCGTTTCGTATGGTGAGTGTAGAGAACAGAATACCCTTTTTACTGGAAACAAAGCATTCCACCGTAGTCCTCAGGGGTGACGACGCATCTACATTTTGATTCTTAATCGAGGATAGATGTAGATGTCTATGGGCCACAGCATCCACTTACCATCAGGTGGACTGTGTGCTCGTCTACCACTCTTATTCTATGAAAAAGGTCTTCGAATCATTAGCGATGTTATAGTAAAACAAAAAAAAATGAAAAAGTTAAAGGCAAACAACCGACCAACGTTCCATCGCCGACAAAGCGATATGGCCCCTTGAGAATTGTATTCATTTGCGTGCAATGTTACCCTCTAACTACGGTCGGAATATTTTGCCTTGACAGCGATTTTCAAAGCAAATACCTTTACAAATGAATTATAAATGAATTACTGGTATGCGGTAGAGCCACGCTGCAGCTATATTATGACTGTAGCACCAACGGGTCGGCTTGAACGGAGAAGGACTACGCTCTCACAGGATACCAGCGTAAAATAGCAGATTTATGCTGCTGTGACCCTTTTTACTGGAAACGAGGCAGTCCATCTCATCTCATCAGTTACCAGGGGTGACGACGCAAATGCATTTTAATTTTTAATCGGGGATTGATGTGGATGTCTATGGGCACTTACCACCAGGCTACAGCATCCACTTACCAATAGGTGGACTGTGTGATCGTTTGTCACCCTTATTCTATGAAAAAAAACTAATAGATACAACACGCCATACTCGAACGCCACCGACTGCACAAGAAGAATGGTCTCGGCTCAGGAATGACTCCTGCACTGAAGTCGGCAAGGGGGATCCATTCCAGGCGAGAGTAAGTACGCATAAAGCGATCACTTGTTTACTTATCAGCTTGGGGGCCAGTTCCCAATCGTTACCACAATTAATAGCGTTACACGACCTCGTAGTCTCGCGGATTCAATGAGGACCGCCACCGCCGCGTTAAGAATAGATTTTATCATAAACGCTCATATGGAGTGCTGTTCACACGCTCGATAATTACCGAACACGGCTTTGTGTTGAGAATTCAAAATTAACTTATGTAAAAAATTAAAAACACGTTGTTACTCGTGCAAGCTACCTGCTACTCACAAAAACACATTCTAAAAGATTACAAACACAGACGTCTGAAATTTTACATATTATTATCTGTATAATATATATCTAAATGTATGTTTGCCGAGGCAGGCTTTGGCAGCTTTGAAGTAATATTACGCAAAAGAATAGCCTCATTGGTGCCTCGTGTGCGAGATAGACCAAAAGCCTCCTAATTGCCATATAAGGAAGACAAGATTACCCTGGGGTGAAGCACTGGAACATAGTGCATGCAGTTTCCATGCACAGTATGTTTATTCTCTGTTAATTCACTAATCCCCAGTTTAAATGTACTAACAAAATTAGTGTCTTTACCTGAATTATGAATAAATAATAATAGCGTGTTTCATTGTCCGGTCCATCCTATTACGGTACCTAAGTAACTTAGGTGCTTAAGTTGTTTTGTGCGCGCACGCGACGGTTTATAACAAAATTCGTGTTTATTTATTTTCTATGCATTCCTATTACCGTACCATTAATTCGATCACGATGAAACGTGGACGAGAAGCGAGTATTTCTGTAAAAAAAAATTTGCAACGCATGCCGGGCAGCGGGGACAGCTAGTTAGGCTAAATGTAAGTCATAAATACCGAAACCATAGAGTTCTCGAAACTTCAAAGGAGCTAAGTTAAAATTATGACCCAATGAATTTGAAATAGATTATGCTACATTATGCGCTTCTAACCATTTTTCATACCCGTTTGCTTGAATCTAAATATAACCTTTTATGGCGTGTTACAGACCACGAAATATGTACAATCCAAACAAATAAATAAAATTGCAGTGTTTGTTTAAAATGTCAAAATAAAAGCATTTTATTGAATGTATATGAAAGTATACATGGTAAGAAGGAAGGTAGGAAGGGTAAGAAAAAGAATTGGGGTTCCACGCAAAAAAAAATTAAAACAAAACAAAAAAACACATGAAATCCAATCGTAACAACTTCCACGCGGACCAAGTCGCGGGGAGGAACTGGTAAATAAATTAAATTAAAAGTATTCGAGACTTATGCAACTACAAAAATAGGGATAAATTAAATGATCTTTTCACATTATGGGGTGGAATTTTTTCGTCAAATTTAAATAGGATCATTCTTGAGACAAATAAAAGACATTAAAATCAGCTCACAAATTCACAATTGGCGAAATATCGCTTCACATAGAAATACATTAAAATACCGTCGAATTGATTGGCAAGTAGAGCATTCATTGCTCACTCTAAATTTATTTAAAAAAAGAGCTATTTTTATAGACTCCTCCCACTTAAAACAAAAAATAATTTGCCAAGTGAGTTAAAAAAATTAAATTCAAATTTTATATTTTTTTAAAACAAAAGAAATTATTATTGATTAAAATATTTTTGGCGGAAAGTCAAGTGTCAATATTTTTTTAATACAAGATGAAGTTCGTTATCCGTAGCAAGAATGAAATCTTTATATTTTCTTTTAATTTTCAATAAGTGCAGGTGATAGATGCACCCAAATTTATTGTAAGCTTTACAAGCTACGACCTTTAGTAAACATGGTGAAAGTAATAAATAAAATTATAGACACCATAGTGACCTCGGCCTACAGCGTTCGCGAGGCAACCAATTTAAGGCCACTTATTAACATTACCATTTACTAGATTAAATCCGTCCCAAGAGGTAGAGAACAAGTGCTTTATATGAAAGCTTACATATTTAAATTTAAAGTTAAATTAAAAGTATTTAAAATTAAAAGAATTTATTTTAATAATAACCCCAACATTTCACTATATGTTTGTTTGTATTGTAAATTAAAAAAACAGAACACGTTTCATTAATTAAAGTCATAAATAAGATTTGTCGTGTAGTGACGGCGTAAGAATAACCACTAACCCATATTATCACGTGGTTGTCGTAAGAGGCGACAGAGGGAAACAAATCAGGAGATGGACAGCAGCGTCTTCCTAATAACAACTAAAAATAAAAATAAACTGCGGTTGCCAACCCGCTTGCCAAGGATGGCAACTATGGCAAATATAATCTAAGGGGGAGTACTTTGTACAGCAGTAGACTTCAATAGGCTGTAACGGTAATCCACTACGCCATGAAGCGACAGACACCTACACGCGCATCTACATCTCCATCCTCAATTAAAAACCAAAATGCAGATGCTAAAAAGACTAAGATGGAATGCCCAGTTTCTAATAAAAAGGTCCTTCGGTTCTTTACACTCACTGTTAAATAAAACGCGCTAAAAATATTTGAACCAGTAAAACTGGATTTATTAATTTTAGTGCACTTTATAACGTACTTGTTATAGCCAAGTTAAAAATGGAGAAGAACCAGAATTTAGAGTTGCCACTGAAAAATGTTGATATTTTATTGCTATATACATATAAATACAGTTTTCCTCATTTAAGTTAAAAATAAATATTACTAACTATACAATTTATATGTCATATATTATTATTTATTTTATATAAAACTAATATACATATATATATTTACTTTAATATTTATGTGTTCAATGTATTGAACACTCTGCACACAGAACAGAGCGTGTAGTGGCGGTGCGCTGTAACAATATCCTATAATATAATATATACAGATACAGCCTGCCTCCACCACGTATGATCTGCTCTACATTACGATTTCTATTATTTTCCCTTTTTAAAGATATCACTTGAATACAATCCGACCTGGTGGTGGTAAGTGGTGATCAATATCACGAAGAGAAACTCCAAACCCCTATCGGTAGGCTTAATATATACGTATAACAATTTACCGTTTATTCACTCAAATTGACAGAGTCCGAAAAAAGTGTCAATGATCCGTAGCGCCGTTAATTTACCCCTTGATACTATGAATTCCTCCTGTATCGTGGAGGCAGTTTACAAACATAAATTGCACACGGACATACAGCCAGACCTGGAACAGTTATTTGTAGGCCATACAAATACTTGTTCCGTGTGGGATTCAAACCCGCAGCCCGCAGCGTCGCAACTCAACGCTAAGCCACTACGCTACGAAGCCATCAATCAATGTGTAACAAACGCAACGAGTGTCAACGACCGGAATCCCGTAACGAGGGCGCCTGGTCATGAGTCGGAGCGCCCTCCCCCTTCGGGTCAACATTACTGACCACTCTCGTAGACAGGGTGGTAGGTTCTAGAGGTGGAAAATGAAAACACAAATCCTGTCACACATAATCACTTGATTTTCTTTAGAACTACCTTTTTTACCCAACTTCACCAGAAGGGTGGTAATGTTATTCGAGGGTATGTATGTGTATATATCTTTGACACACTCTGCAGCCTATATGGCTTAACGGATTTTAACACCCGGGACGCAATTTGTTACGGGGTAGAGCCATGCTGCAGCTATATTAATAGTATAGTTGTAGCACGAATGGGTTGGCTCGACCGGGGAAAGACCACGTTTTCACAGGATACCAGCGTAAAATAGCAGCTTAACACTGCTCTGTTACGTATGATGTGTGTAAAGAACTGGAGACCCTTTTTACTCGAAAAGAGGCATTCCATCTTAGTCCTCACGGGTGACAACGCATCTGTATTTAGATTCTTTATTGAGGATAGATGTGGATGTATATGGGTCACAGCAACCACTTACCATCAGTTGGACTGTGTGCTCGTGTCACCCTATTCTATAAAAAAAAACGTCTTATGCATAAGACAATTTTTTTCCCTTTTTAGGAAACTTCAGCAGTCGGGTTTTTTTTAAATTACTGTTTAAACCATTGAGCTTGCTACTATCTACTATCATAGTAGAGATTTTAAAATTTTCTTCCGCCAAACAAAAATGTAGCAACCATTTCTGTAGTTTTATTTAGATAAAGGAAATAAAAGCCAAGACGCAACCTATATAAGTCCTACAAGCCCTTTCATTGCTGTGAGGATTATGGGGCATTTAGTCAGCCGCTCAGTTCCAGTGCACCCTTTTTTATATAGAAATACGGTGACAAACGAGCACACAGTCCACCTTATCGTAAGTCGATGCTGTAGCTCATCTATCCTCAATTGAGAAACAAAATGCAGATGCGTTGTCACCGTTGAGGACTAAGATAGATTGCCTCATTTCCAGTAAAAAGGGTCTACGGCTCTCTACATTCACCATACGAAAAACAGCGGCATTAACCTGCAATTTTCGGTCGTGCCGACTCATTCATGCTACTGCTATAATAATATAGCTGCTACATCGCTATACCAGGTATATAAACGCGCCTCTATAAGCCTTTATAATATGATTATCTTTGCAGTGTTCATGGTCTGCACTTTCTATCAGATAAACTATTAACTCGTCTGATACTGTACCCGCGATTTTAAATATTTTTTTATTTATTTATTTCAACACTTACCTTTACAGGTAATCCTAATACGATAGTGTAACTATTCTATATGCTATTATTATAACTATTCTATATGCTATTATTATAACTATTTATATTATATTATATTATATTGATTATCTTCTTATATAAAAACTCAATTGCTATCCGTTAGTCTCGCCAACACTCGAAAACGGCTGGAACGATTTTAATGAAAATTTTTGTGTGCGTTTGAATGGGTCCCCGGATAGTTTCCATTCACAACTGGACCCCGTAGGTAGCGCTGTTGTCGACATCCAGAAATCACCCGTGCGAAGCCGGGCGTTAATACTAAAAAAACTAAAAAGGTAATCGGAACTAGTTGCAATTTCATAGAGTGATACAAGATTTGTAGATATGGCGTAACATATATTAGAAAAAAAACGCTTGTCAGACTTTAAATAACATATAAGCTTTAATATAAAACGTAGGTCACTTCGCAAAACAGGCAACGAACGAAAGTACATGCGTGCAATATAAAAGCCGAACTAAATCACATTTGCTGTCTACAATGCAACATTCCGCGAAAGGCGGCACCACAAAACCACAAACCTCGAGGGTAAGCAACGACATTTATCGACATAATTGAAGCCAGTCTAGCGAGAGCATGTACCTACTTTGAAACCCGGGTGCCAGCAAGAAGTAATTATAATAGTGTCCTGCAGCTTTGTTTCGATCACAGCAGCCAGTCTAAACGCAGTCTAGCAGAACAGGATTACAGTGGACGAGTGTTTGCGCAAGCACAGGTGCACGCTATTCCCTCTCTAACATAGTATGCAATGCGACACGATCGGAGAGATGAGGGAAGCACTGGGGAAGAAACACCGCCAACTTCCTTCCTGGCGGTTACTGATAATTTCTTCACAGAAAACCCCAAAATGTGATTTTGGACCAACTCAAGATTCATACGCGGGACAGCATTCATTGATTAGCATTGGCGCTTTTTTTATAAGATAAGGTCCACCCGATGGCAAGTGGTTGCTGCGGCCCATAGACATCTATATCTATTCTCGATTACGATTCAAAACGCAGATGCGTTGTCACCCCTGAGGACTAAGATGTAATGCCTCGTTTCCAGTAAAAAGAGTCTCCAGTTCTGTACATTCAACATACGAAACACGGCAGCGTTAAGCTGCTATTTTATAATGGTATTCTGTGAGAGCGTGGTCCTTCCCCGGTCGAGGCGACTCATTCGTGCTATAACTATACCTACTACTAATATAGCTGCAGCATGGCTCTACCACGTAAAATATTAAGCTTGCGACCATGAGATCAACGAGGCAATCATGCACCCAACCAGAAGAAAGTATTTTTCCTACAACTACCGTCACTGTAAACTACCTTCCAGTCACGCTATTTACATGAGAGAGGTATCATTTTTCTCCCGATTGTAGAGATCCGCGACCCATGGAGGTGCATAGGTCACTTTTTGAATACTTTACAGAATACCAAAACACTACAAAAGGGCAATATTGACTTAAGATCACATTTATACGAAAGTTTCCCGGAAATTCATTCCGAAAAATGCTCATTCCGTAACTTGGGCCGCGTTTACATGGCGACTTTATTGTATATATGTAAGTGTAAATAAAGTTACAAAGTACAGTGACTGGCCATCGAGGTTAAAGTCACTTCCACAGAATAGGTAAGGAACTGGTTAGTCAGCTTTCGCATAGGAACCGCATTACGTGCCTAGAACGATTTAGATGCTCTATGGACGCGCAGGGATATAAGGTTATTGGCACTGCCGTTCGTAAGGCTTCTCCGCACCGGACTGGAAGAAATCGCGCTGAATCCTACCCCGCCCGGCAATTTATACTTTCAAGAGTTACGTTGTTTCATGTTACCTATATCAACGACGTTATTTTAAAATACAATTTTATTAATTGCTAGGAATCCGCCCCGGCTTTGCCTGTATCAATGTGACGTTACTTAAATTTAATATAATTAAAGGCTAAATGGTCTTTGATTATCTCCACATATAAAACCAATTGCTGTCCGTTATTCTCGCTAAAACCAAAAACGTATCGCCCGATTTTTATGAATTTTCTTTTGTGTTTTTAAATGGATCTCTAGATTGTTTAAGTTTACATTTGGACCCGTGTTGGTCTCTCGTCGAGATCCAGAAACAACCCGTGCGGATCCGGGGCGGGTCGCTAGTCTTAAATAAATACACTGCTGCTCACTTGCCACAAATAGGTAATCAGAGAAAGTGTTCTATTTCTGTGGACTAATGTCAACAAAGTTTGGTAGCTAACTTGGTAGAGTGGTAGAAGGGACTCCCCCTTTCACTCTGATCATATGATTTGTAGCAATAAAGGGAATATTTGCCAAATTTCAGATACAGGGTACTCTAGCGACCCGCTCCGTTTTCGCCTGGATAGGAATTTAAGATAATCAAAGACCGTTATATTTTATCAATTTATAGTTTTTCAAAAAATAACTTTTAGGATAAAATATAGCCCAAATCACGCATTACTCCTTATATGTTCTTAAAGTTTCATCACAGTCGATTTAGCCATTCTGAGATTAGCTCAGACGATCAGACATACAAATTTAAAAAAATGGTTGTTTAAGTTTCGTTTGTAGGGATTAGAGCCCGGGACCTCAAGATCAACAATGACGTTTAACACCACCAGACCAACGAGGTAGTCAAACCGTCCGTAACTTAGGTACTTATAGGGAAACTATAAATTTAAGAAAATCAAATGAAAACTGCTTCATCGTCGTTTTTTATCCTTAAAGCTAACACGTAATTAAGGACAGTTTTTGTGTAAAGACCTTCATCAACACAAGCCCTTGACTCGACCCGGAAATGATTCGAGCGTTTTCTCGTCACGCGTCGTAATTTGACCCAAAAAACTACAAAAAAAGCGAGCGTAGTGAGCACCTCCAAGTCCTCGTGACTAGTGCAGAGTTCTTAACCCAGCACACCTCGTTAGCCTTTGTAATTAAGCCTCGTTTGTAGGCGAACGCCGCGCCAAGTGCTGCCTCAAAGCTATGCAAATGGAACCGCTTCGCGTCGATTCCTTGCCAAATTTTAACGGGAAGTGAGAATTAAGGTTTTTAAACATACAGCCGCTTCATATGTAGGTCAAATACGAGGTTTTTAGATGCAATTTAAAGGGCAAGTAGTATTTAAATTAATATAGTCTAAATGATGAATGGCAACGAGTACACGAGATATTGTTTAATTTTAATTTTTCTAAATACATGATAAACATATAGGTAATGTAAAGCACCGACGCTCCGGGATTTTTTAGTATGTCAACATGTACAAAATCGTCCCACCCGTTACAACTTACAACATATTTGATAGACCACAAGTCCTCTCAAAAGAACACGATGATTCGCGAGGCTATTGAAAGTAAGACATCCTAATTTCAATACAGATGACTAGTTGTAGCACCCAATCATCTTCTCTGTTCATCATCTGAAGTCATCCAATAATTAATTAAATTAAACTCAAAACCAAGCATACCACTGCAAGACTTTAAGATACTGTAAGCTCGTTTGTAAGTTAATATTAAACGCAATAAAATTCGTAAAACTAATTTCATTTAATGTGTAGTATTCCCGTAAATATATCACAATATCCTTTATGGATGTGTAATGTTTAACAAGCCTCAATAAACTTTAAATAAAAAGCAATTAGAATAAAAATAGTCCAGAATAAAAACAGTATATTGCAATCTATACTATAATAAAACTAACACGACCTCTGTTTGTAACACGCGTCACGGAAAAAACTGTGAACCGATTTGAAAGGAACTTTCAGAGGACTGGTAGATAGCGAATGTTATAAGGAGTTACTTATGCTACTTTTATTTTTGAGAAGAATTAGGGTTCAGCGCAAAAAAACCACGCGGACGAAGTCGCGGAGAAGAGCTAGTTTATGATAAAGTGTACACAATCATATCTCGTATTCGGCGCGTAGTAACCCTAGAACCCATAAGTGCCGTACTTTGACATCGATTCAAGGAAGGTCAATCTGAAACGCAACGTCGCATTGCCTGTGGAAATTAATGAGCTCTGTCCATAGGGTTGCCAGTGCCCTTTTTATGTTTTAGAGGTTTTGGAGGATTGTTTTGATAAGATTAAATAAATGACATAGGATAAAATAGAGAATGTCATTGTCTTTTCAATATAATGATATTATGGTATCAGTACCGACATTTATTAATAAAAAAGCAATGTTAAGACGTAATGTTACATAATTTCTCTCTCTATCACCTCAACGTGATTTTTAAACTTTTTGACCCCAACTAGTAGAGGGAATGTGGAGTACACGCGATACTGCCTTGTCCTATATGAAATATTTTCCTTTAAAATAAAGGAAGTCTGGCAACCCTAACAGACCATGTCGCGCTCACACCGTGTCCGCTTTGGAAGTACATTGGCATATTATGCTTTGTCATTACCATTACCAACCTTTTTAAATGTTGTACATGACCTTCCAAAATAGTGCCAGCTCGCTAAAATTTCATGGAAAATTTACTCGTATTCATCAAGCACAAAAAGAAACTGCGATTGACGACTCGCCTGCCAGCGTAGCAGCTATGGCAACAAACAACGTGGATACTGTGGCCTATAGACGTCTACATCAACACTCGACAAGGAATCAAATGCAGATGCGTTGTCACCATTGAGAACCAATATGGCTCGTTTCCAGTAAAAAGGGTCTCCGGTTCTCTACACTCACCATACGAAAAACAGCAGCGTTAAGCTGCTATTTTACGCTGGTAATCTGTGAGAGCGTGGTCCTTCCCCGGTCTAGCCAATCCATTCGTACTGCACCCATAATAAAGTTCAAGCGTGACTCGACCACGTTTAAAAGCTGCCATTTCTGTATATGTATATAAGCTAAATAATTTTACGTTTTAAATCCACTTAATTTACATTGAAAAATGTTGTCTTTGTAAAGATACACAATGAATAGATGTAGTAACCGTATGCTTAGTAATGGGGCTTTTACAATCTCCGTGCAAGAACACGCAACCAATGCAACTTGGTGAGACGCATTCCTTTGTCTGGGCCAACGTAGCTCCTCGCGCCTGTAGTAATCGCAGACAATGGCCGCTGCGATGTAGCAAAAAGCGCAATTTCCCTAGGCCCATGTAACTTCGCGTGCGTGGGAGGCGTACGTAGGTGCATTTCATAAAACAAATGCCTGCTGTCGATTGTTACACATAATATTTTTATCTGAACCCGACACTTTCTCACCAACAACTGAGTTTTTAATGTTCATCAAGAAAGGAAATGAACACCTCATTAACTCATTAAATGACATCTACATTTACCTTCGATTAAGAATCAAAATGATGCGTTGTTACCCCTGAGGATTACCACGTTTCCAGTAAAAGAGTCTCCGATTCCCTACACTCACCCTACGAAACACAGCACCATTAAGCTGGTATTTTAAACTGGTATTTATGAGAGTGTGGTGCTCCCCGGTCGAGCCGACCCATTCGCGCTACGTACATAACTCCATAATATAGCTGCAGCGTGGCTCTACCACGTAATGAAGCGTGTGGCACTACCACATAAAAGCATCAGTCATCAGTATAATAGATGCCGGTTTGTGTATCTTACATTTGGCTTATACGCGTGATGATTAAGTATAGGTATCACCGTATATCGGTATATAAATAGAACATTCGTAAATAACCGTTACCGTTCCAGCCTTTCAAAGGTTCACCACTGAACACAGGCCTCTGCCATAGATTGCCTAAGGGGGATATTTGCCATAGTTTCCACGCTTGGCTGGCGGGTTGGCAACCACATATAAACAACAAATATAAAGATGAATGCATAAAAGCTGCGTTGCTGGTTTTCTCCTTTTTGTTTGTAATCTCTCTCATTGTATAACATGGATGTTTTAGTTTTTTCAATGATAAAATTATTAAGTACAGTCAAGTCTGGCAACTTTACCAAGGGAAGTTAACTTTGTCATAAAAATATGTATAAGAGAAACGTATATAACATGAGTATATTATTGTATAACACATTACCTAAGAATTTAAAAGAAAAAGAGGGAGTCTCTTTTAAAAATAATTTAACAAAATGGTTATTGGAAAATTGTTTCTATAGCCTAAAAGAATATTTAGAATGGAAAAATTAGTTGAATGATTTATGTGATCCACATACAGATAGTTTTTTTTTGTATTATGTACCTAAATATTTGCACGTCTGGGAGCAGACTAAACACATGTACACTAGATTTAAGACCCTGTCAACTGTGTTTCTTGCAAATAAAGAATTTGTATTTGTATTTGCTATTAGGGGTGTACGGGTACAAAATTACGATTAACGCGACAAACGTAACCTTTTTCGAGATGTGCTATTTTTAGGATGAAAATACAATAACCAATTAACAGCATTGATTTCGATATGGCAACATGAGAGTTAAATTTGGCATTTTATTTTAACACCGAATTGTGCCGGCGAAATAACCTCTTTGTTCAGTGCTCCAAAACTAGTTTTTCCTTTTGTTTGTAATACTGAATGCAGGTATCCATATCTTTGTAATAACGTAATATTAATGGTTATCAAATGTAATATATCGTTTTTAACATGTTGGTCTTAACATTTATCTATAAAATTAACTTGGCGAAGTTACCATACTAGTGATGCCACGATGTGACGGTTACTTTGCCATGTTTTGTTACAACCAAGGGTTTTTTTTTTTATAGAATAGGGGGCAAACGAGCATGCGGCTCACCTGATGGTAAGTGACTACCGCCGCCCATGAACAACCGCAACACCAGGGGAATTGCAGATGCGTTGCCGACCTTTTAGAAAGGTGTAAGCTCTTTTCTTGAAGGTTCCTAAGTCGTATCGGTCCGGAAAATTCGCTGGTGGTAATTGATTCCACAAGGAAGTCGTGCGAGGGAGAAAACTTCTTCTAAATCGCACAGTCGTGGACCGCCAATCATCCAGATGGTATGGATGGTAACGCGAGTTTTGTCGCGATGTGCGATGGTGAAATTGAGCGGCTGGAATTAGTCCGAACAATTCCTCAGAGCACTCCCCGTGATAAATGCGATAAAATACGCAAAGAGATGCAACATCTCTACGCAGTGCCAGTGTATCGAGCCGATCAGAAATAACTCGGTCGTCGACGATTCGAACCGCTCTGCGCTGGATGCGGTCAAGTGGAAGGAGCTGGCACTGGGGTGCCCCGGCCCAGAGATGAGAACAGTATTCCATGTGGGGCCGAACTTGCGCTTTGTAAAGTTGCAAGCGATGTGCCGGCATGAAATACTATCTCGCTCTGCTGAGCACGCCAAGCTTTTTAGAAGCCAATTTGGCCTTCCCTTCCAAGTGACCACGAAACTGCACACTATTCGATATGTCGACGCCAAGGATTCCGATACTGGCTGAGGCAGTAAGGGGAGTGCCTTGAAACTGAGGAGATACGACAAAGGGGTTCTTTTTAGCGGTAAACGCGCAAACTTGTGTCTTCTGGGGATTGAACTGGACTAGATTTAGTCGCCCCCAATCCGAGACTTCACTTCACGAGGTTGTCACTTTCAACTTATATTTTTAACCGATTACAACTATTAAACAAATTGTTCTGCACTTGACATTCTATGTATATGTATGTATGTTTGTATAGATGTTTCAGCGGCAGCGTAGCAGATTTTACCAAATGAGTCGTCAATCAATTCATCTGTATCACAAGTGAAGGAAAAGAATAGAGACATCTATATTATTTTTACTGCGTTGTCGGGCATTAATAATATTTTTACTACTCAGTAGTTTTCATAATTTCAACCTTAGTGTATTTACATTAAACAAAACATTAACTGTCTTATGTATTTTGTCTATTTAATGTTAGGATTTGTATTATTTGTTAGATTATATTTGATTATAATGTCACATTTAACATTGACGCCCAGTCTGGCAGTACATTTTTTATTGGAAAATTGGTCTTAAACTTTTAAATCCTTCCAATTATGGCAAAGTTGCCAGGTTTCACGGTACCATTATTACATAGGCTGCACTAAAAGCATCGGGAATGGAATATTTCCACTGTTCCTGTCATATTAAAATCTTGTTATTTGAAAACTCCTTGGTTTTAAAAATCGAATACCATTTATTTATTTAAAAAAAGATTCTTGGTCTTGTCACAAGGTTTTGTCAAACTTGTTTAGTCGTTGAGAAAATGGAATTGACTCGAGAAAATTCAAGAGCGATGATTTATTATGACTTTCGAAGTGGTTTAATACAAAAACAGTGTGTTGGCCGGATTATTTGTGCATTTGGTGATGAAGCCCCATCCAAAACCACAATTTATCGCTGGTTTGCTGAATTTCAACGTGGACATGTCAAGCTCAGTGATGATCCCCGTCAAGGTCGTCCAAAAACTGCAGTCACCCAAGAAAACGTTGATGCTGTGCGTAAGCTGATTGAGGAAGATCGACATGTGACATACCGCGAAATTCACGCAACTTTAGACATTGGCATGAGTCAAATACAAATAATCTTGCATGAACGATTAGGTGTAAAAAAAGTTGTTTTCCCGATGTATACCGCATTCGCTCTGTGAAGAGCAAAGAGCGGCTCGCGTTACTTGGTGCGTCAGAACTCTCGAAAGATTTCACGCAGGATCCTCAAATGCTGTATACAACATCTTATCAGGTGACGAATCCTGGATATACGCGTACGAACCCGAAACAAAAAACTAGTCACGAGTTTGGGTGTTTGAAAATGAGTTAAAGCCAACAAAAATTGTTCGTTCACGGAGTGTTGCAAAAAAAAATGGTGGCCACGTTTGTCTCCAAAACCGGCCATGTTACGACTATTATATATACTCTTGAGGGAAAAATAACGGTTAGTGCAGAATGGTATGCTAGCATTTGTTTGCCACAGGTCGTTTCTGAACTCCGTAAAGAGAACTGCAACCGCCGCATCATCCTCCATCACGACAATGCGAGTTCTCACACCGCACACAGAACAAAAGAGTTTTTAGAGCAATAAAACATAGAATTCCACACCATCCGCCGACAGCCCCGACCTAAGCCCTAATGATTTCTATACTTTCCCTAAAATAAAAAATAAATTGCGTGGACAGAGATTTTCATCACCTGAAGAAGCTGTGGACGCCTACAAAACGGCCTTTTTGGAGATCCCAACTTCCGAATGGAATGGTTGCTTCAATGATTGGTTCCATCGTATGGAAAAATGTGTCAAATTTCGCGGAGAATTCTTCGAAAAGCAATAAATACATTTTTAAATAGTATTGTTGTGTCACTTCCTTGATTCCCGAAATTTTCAGTGCCGCCCTCGTATTTTAAAATTGGTATAACAAAATTTTCGTTGTGCAAATGTATCGGAAGTCCGAGCACAGCCCCGTCCATATCTCGTAGAGCGATCTTGAGCTTCTTCATAGGAGTAGCAGTGAGGGACCACGTATTACCTTCATTTTGTCATCACTGGTTGTTAACTCTTGCTATCAAAGGTTGAAGTTTACGTAGCAGGTAAGAGACGCAGACAATCGACGTCTTTCGACTACCCGCTTTCAACAGTGCTTTGCGGTATTCCTTGGGACAGGCTTCTGTTCAGTAGTGGACTTGATGATGATAAAATGAAATTGATTGGAAGGTGTTGTAAAACAAACTAAAACTGTATCAACTAAGAACTTCGTGGTGTATATAAAAATATAATAATATAATTATACTAACGAACCTCTTTGTAAGTATATTATAAAACTGCTATTGGAATAGAATTACTCTCCATTGTAAAATAAGGAAATCTACACTTGCTATTTGACTCCCGAAGTACACGCCTTTAACACAATACACAATGGTCCTATTTTAATACAATTTGCCGTTTCTCCCTGGCACGTTGCACCTACGATTCAAGCAACTGTTCCAACGCGGCCTCCGTGAAGCCGTTTTCAGAGACTAGTCGACCTGGAAACACACATCCGGCGCGCCACATCTCCCCGGACGGCGGTCAAATCGATTTTGCACACTGTGCAACGTTGTACGAGCGTGAGCTTATGGTGTCCGGACCGGAACCTATCCGTGTATATTTTCTGCCGACTTCAAAAAGGAGACGATACTCAATTCGACTGTATGTTTTTTTCATGTGTGTTACTTCATAACTTTTTACAGGGTGTACCGATTTCGATGATTCTTTTTTCTTTGAAAGCTGGTGCTTTACATGTAGTCCCATAGGAATTTGATCAAGGTCAGACCAATAGTTTTTGAGTTATTCTTAATAATTTATATTGAAGTCTTTAATTTTTAATTTTTAATTATTGATAGAATAAATGACAAACAAGCACACAGTCCATCTAATGGAAAGTGGATGCTGTGGCCCATTGACATGTACATTTATCCATAATTAATAAACAAAATGTAGATGCGCTGTTACTCCTGAGGAGTCAGATAGAATGTTTATTGTATAAGTCGCAATAAGGCATTTTATAAAACAACAGCTATTCCCACGGCATTGCTTACGTAGAAGTCACCTTATCAACATAATTTTTGTTCCATTCCAAAATACGGTATCATCTCGTTGTGTGTCTATGTGTCTGTATGTCTGTCTATCACAAACATTCTTCGCAGAGACAGGATAACACTGTCACCCCGTAATTTTTTTGGTGTAAATATAAAATGTGTTAATAATTCGACTCACCTATCGATTCCAGATTATGTTATATTCTTTTCTGGCACTAAACCAGAATAATACATATATTGTAAATATAAAACATTCTAGTCTATAAATATAGATTTTGTTAATAACTTGATTACAGTAGCTATCGGATCCCAGCTACGAACCACCTTCTCGACAAAACAAATATAATCTGTGAATATGACCTCAATCCGTCAACTCATTCAGAAGTTACACGATCACTAACAGACGCACAAACTAACATTACATGTTATACATGTAATGTTAGTTTGTGCGTCTGTTAGTTCTTCTGTAAGTGTATTTGTTTCGATTCACAGTTGGACTTGGTAGGCAGCGTTGTTTTCGAGATCCAGAAATCATCTGTACGAAGCTGAGGCGGGTCACTAGTTATCTATACAAATAAAATAAATAAAATTGAAGTGTCTGTTTGTAATGTCAAAATTACAACATTTTACTAAATACATATGAAAGTTTAAACGGTACTTATAACAAAAATACAATTTTTAATTTTTTTTTGTACTTCTGTCTTTTTGTTCCGGCTAATCTCCGAAACAGCGGGACCGATTTTGACGGGACTTTCACTGGCAGATAGCTGATGTCATAAGGAGTAACTCAGACAGTACTTTTATTTTAGAAAAAGAATTAGGGTTCCACGCAAAAAAATGAAAACTCCAAATAACACGCGGGTGAAGTCGCGGGGAACAGCTAGTAGGTATATACATATAAAGATTAACTTTGTATGTCTCAAAATCGATAAAATACGAGTATTATTCATTTTTAGAAATATATTTGTTTACTAGCTGTTCCCCGCGACGTCGCACGCGTGGAATTTATTACGATTGGATTTCATGGGTTTTAATGTTCTATGATAAAAGTACCCTAAGTTGAATAACTTATAAGATTAGCTATTTGCTAGTGAAAGTCCCGTCAAAATCGGGCAACCGTTTCGGAGATTAGCCAGAACAAACAGACAGGCAGACAAAACATCTTTAAATTATTTTTTTGTTATAACTATCGTATATCCATCCCATATGCATTGAGTTAAAAGCTGTTATTTTGAAATTACAAACAAATACTTCAATTTTATTTGTGTATGTATGGATATAGACGTATATATACATAAATTATGGTAGTACACTGTCTTATTAGTTCATCTTTTGGTGAGACGCACGGAAATCCTTCAATGTGGAAGGATGAGCCAATATACTGCCTTCCAAATTGCTCAAAGACCGCCGGACATAGGAAAGAGACTCAATACGTCACTTCGGAGAGCTTATTCCGGGCATTCCGTGTATAAAAGTTGCATAACTTAAATTACAAGATTTTAATGAGCATGAAAACCAAAATATCTACATAAAAACAAGAAATGGTCATCAAATTACATGCGTCTACTACGAACCGCACGGCAGCCGCGTACATAATTGAGCGAGCAGAAGGAGATTCACGCACATTTGTACGTTAGCGTAGCGTATTTGTACGTTAGCGTAAACAAACACTATACTTAGTAAGTAACACCCACTGCGAAGCGAATCACCACACGTGACCGCATAAATAAGCGGACACTTTTAAATAATAAACACAGCTATATTTTATACGGCCACTGCCGAACATAAGCCTCCCTCGTAGATTATACAGTCCATCAAATGATGGTCTTGAGCCACGTGCATCCATCCAAAGCACTAGCACGTTTATCAGGTTGTTTACGTGGTAGTGCCACGATGCAGCTATATTATAGTTCTAGGACGAATGGATCGGCTCTATCGAGGAAGGACCACGCTCTCACAGAATACCAGCATCAAATAAAAGGTAAATTCTGCTGTGTTTTGTATGGTGAGTGTAGAAAAGTGGAATAGAATAGAATAGAATAATTTTTTATTCAATATTGATTATTACATAATTCTTATTGAAAGTCATTTTTTTATTTACCACTGGTTCGGAAAATACCTCTGTCCTGGGAAGAACCAGCTAGAAACCCAGCGGGATTTTTTTTTTCAAACATCACTTAACAATAATTTCGTTTATACAATTTTTAATGATTTTTCATAGAACCAGCATGGTGGCGATCACCTTATTGGTGGAGAACCTTTTGAAACGAGGCATTGCATCTTAGTCCTCTGGGATGAAAACGCATTTGCATTTTGATACTTAATCGAGAATATATATTCACGTTTTTGTGTGCTCGTTTGTCACCCTTATTGTATAAAAACAGGTCGTCACTTCATCTGGTTGGGGGCTTGGGGGCCGCCCACTGCACTTGCTAGTACGTGGTACACTTGCCGTTACTATCACCTGTATTTGCAATATTAACTGACAAATATAAGACTTAAGTTGAGAATCTTGAATTGGACGTGGTTATGCAAAAAAGGACCCAACCTTCACAAAACAAATTCGTTGTCACTAAACGCTGGTACATGATTCTTTCTTTAAAAAAGACGTTAGCCCAACACAAAGAAACTTCTTCAAATGTCAATACAGTAGAACGCCGATTATCCGAACGCCGAACTACATAAGCGCAGTATAAAAAAACGGCCAGGTGCGAGTCGGCCTCGCCCATGAAGGGTTCCGTAACAGCAAGTAACATAATTGCATACCTTAAGCGAAAGCGCAAGGTGTGTTCTACTATCGCCTAAAAATTAAGATTCCAACATTTTATCGAATAAAATCGTATCTAGCAATCATATTATACATATATATGATATAAAAAGCACATTGTTAGAAAGATAAATGATTGTTGAACTTATTAATAATTTTTTAAAATCGATTAATTGCTATTTTTAAATAAAAAAAAGGGTTTTAGTGGCTTATGGTGTGGATTTATCATGTCCCTGTGGCTTGTAAACACAATAACTTTTGAAAATATTAATTGTTTAACTTAATCTATTTTTTAATCTCTTCATCGATCATGTGGGAAGCCACTGAATGTAAATGGCAGTGTAGTTTTGTTTTGTTTAGCTATAATTAATTTTTTTCGGCTCCAAAATGGCGAAATTTTCGTTGATTTGTTAGCCTCGTATACAAAAATATTTCTCTAAATGGTTGTTGTTGTTGTTTTTATTATTCGCTCGAGAGAGCAGGCAAAGGAACTATGCCATACAGCCTTGTCTTCATGTATAATTTTCCTTCATATTTCACTGCTTCACAATATGTTGATGCGTCACATTGTGCAGCCTTGGGAGATTTTGTCGGTAACTTGAGCCAGCAGGCAGCTGACAGTTGGCGATGGTATCTAAAGGCGCCTATGCAAACAAACAGCTTATCTTGAGATTCCATCACCATCAGAGCACTTGTTTCACAGTTTCCATTAATAGTTCACATGCGCAGACACTTAATACACAAAATCGCACTACTTTTACATATCAAAGTCCACTTCAAACCATTATTTAAACAATAATTCAGGAGCAGCAAGCCGCCGCCGGTCGAGTTCCCGCCAAAACTCTTTCTGTAAATGGGAAGCTACAGCCACAGAGTAGTAATGAGTAGATTAGTTTGGCTCACAGAGTACATTATATATAGGGAATAATGTAAAATAAATAAATTATACTGAAAATTTAATTACAAATTTGTTTTGTAACAAAATAGTAAGTTAGCAAGGTTCGATTGTATTTTAAACTATTCATTAATTTGTTTGATTCTAAATTGGCCTATCATGGCTAATTTTAAAAAAGCGACATCTACTGCAACATGGACAAACTGTCATGACATAATAATACCTCTAAGAAAAATTATAGTATGGACTGTTATGCCACTGGTTTAGCTTCAGTCTTGCTGCAGTCACCTTCGTGAGCCCCTTTAGGGGTATATATGTTCTGTGTTCGTGAGTGGACATTGTATCGGTTGTTTGCAGCGGCTCAAAAAGATCGCTGTACAAATACACAATATTTGAATAACCAAATTTCTTAAACACTTAATTATAATAATAATAAGACATTTTTTTATTACAATATTTAAAAGCACAGAATAAATAATAGTAGTACGTACTAAAAGCAAGTAGTATAACTTTTTTTTTGTCATGGGTGACATTTTCATGGTTTTCGAGGGTGTTGAAACCGATAGGGTTGTCGAAATGTAAATCCAAGATGGCGGCCGCAATAGGTATCAATTTTTTCATCATGGGTGTCATTTTTATGGTTTTCGAGGGTGCTGAAGCCGATAGTGCTGTCGAAATGTAAATCCAAGGTGGTGGCTGTAATAGGTATAAATTTTTTCATCATGAGTGTAATTTTCATGGTTTTCGAGGGTGTTGAAGCTGATAGTGCTGTCGAAATGTAAATACAAGATGGCGGCTGAATTAGGTACCAATGTTTTCATCATGGGTGTCATTTTCATGGTTTTCGGGGGTGTTGAAGCCGATAGTGTTGTCGAAATGTAAATCCAAGATGGCGGCTGCAAAATATATCAATTTTTTCATCTTGGGTGTCATTTTTATGGTTTTTAAGGGTGTTGAAGCCGATAGTGCTGTCGAAATGTAAATCCAAGATGGCGGCTGCAACAGGTATCAATTTTTTCATCATGGGTGTCATTTTGATGGTTTTCGAGGGTGTTGAAGCCGATAGTGCTGTCGAAATGTAAATCCAAGATGGCGGCTGCAATAGATATAAATTTTTTCATCTTGGGTGTCATGTTCATGGTTTTCGATAGAGTTGAAGCCGATAGTGCTGTCTAAATGTAAATACAAGATGGCGGCTGCAAAAGGTATCAATTTTTTCATCATGGGGTCATTTTCATGGTTTTCGAGAGATTTGAAGCCGATAGGGTTGTCGAAATGTATATCCAAGGTGGCGGCTGCAATGGGTATTAATTTTTTTATCATGGGTGTCATTTTCATGAGTTTCGAGGGTGTTGAAGCAGATAGTGCTGTCGAAATGTAAATCCAAGATGGCAGCTGAAGTAGGTATCAATTTTTTCATCATGGGTGTCATTTTCATGGTTTTCGAGAGAGTTGAAGCCGATAGGGTTGTCGAAATGTAAATCCAAGATGGCGGCTGCAATAGGTATAAAGTTTTTCATCACGAGTGTCATTTTCATGGTTTTCGAGGACGTTGAAGCCGATAGTGCTGTCGAAATGTATTTAAACTACTTTAAAAATTCCGTATCATCATGTTATACGTAATTTTTTTAATGCGCTTAAGGTATGCCCAATTGGATTTACCAATATATTTACGATTTATGACGTATTAAAAAAACTACTCACTAGATCTCGTCCAAACCAATTTTCGGTGGAAGTTTACATTGTAATGTACATCATATATTTTTTTAGTTTTAACATTCTTTCATTTTAGAAGTTACGGGGTGGGGACACATTTTACCACTTTGGAAGTATCTCTCGCGCAAACTATTCAGTTTAGAAAAAAATGATATAAGAAACCTCAATATCATTTTTGAAGATCTATCTATAGATATGCTACACGTATGGGTTTGATGAAAAAAATTTTTTGACTTTCAGTTGTAAGTATGGGGAACCCCCAAAATTTATTGTTTTCTTTTCTTCTATTTTTGTGTGAAAATCTTAATGCGGTTCACAGAATACATCGACTTACTAAGTTTCAACAGCATAGTTCTTATACTTTCGGAAAAAAGTGGCTGTGACATACGGACGGACAGACAGACAGACAGACATGACGAATCCATAAGGGTTCACTTTTTTGCCATTTGGCTACGGAACCCTAAAAATTAAAACCAAGTACAGTAAGTAACATTACTTACTTACATTACTTATACAGTACTTGGTTAACTGATATTAAATAAAACAGTGAAAAATTTTAAGTTTTGTGACTGCGTTGGAAACTGGTGATGGATGTTCGTCTCGAAAAGTAATGAAAATTGCAAAGGATGAACAGCTTGAGAATGCTGTTTTTACGTGGTTTCTGCAGCAACGATATATTGGAAAACCGATTTCAGGATCGATTTTATGTGAAAAGGCGCGAACGTTTAGTGAAAAAAATGGGTTTTACTCTTTGTAAAACTTTATAAAGTTAGTGTAAAACCATTTATAAACAAAATAAAGTTTATTCTATGTGTGACAGTTCGTTTTTCTATATTACATACCAGTCTATGTCCGATTATCCAAATTTTCGATTATCCGAATCGACCCCGGTCCCAATTAATTCGGATAATCGGCGTTCTACTGTATTTCAAAAGTAGCCTTTTGTGGGTTAGATCCTTTTTGGATAACAAAATTCCAATAGCTGTACATAATATATAAATATGTCGCTTCTGAATTTATTCTACACCCTCGCCTCCAACAAGTACTAGATAAATAAGAACCAGGACGACCAGGGCCGTAATAAAATGTAATGAGGGTAGATACTACTAATTATAAGGCTCGGCTCCCAGAGTGAAATATGCATTCAAACTTCGTTCTTATGTAACGCTCGTAGCATTTAGCTTTTTGTCTTTGAATTTATTGTTATTATCCCTAATTCTTATACAATGTCTGTCTGGTCCAATCCTTTCATCAATAGAATCATCATCAAAACCACTGCTAAACATGGCCTGTATCATAAGTTGCGTCATATTTGCAACAGTTGTCACGCTTGGCGGCCGAATTGGTAACCGCATTTCATATTTTGAGGACGAGTAGTATTCTTACTTGCATGTACATTAACAGTACTTTCTGTAATAATCAAAAAGTCTAGGTCAAGATCGATTTTGCCAAATGAAATCATTGGACATTCTAACGGTTTCTGAACGTCCTCATTTCCGCACTCTTCATTCGACGGCGCCTCAAAAATTAGTTCTGTCATCATATTAATATTGCGACATTTTCACTAAGCAATATACATATTAATAACCTAAAAATCCGATCACACACCGGAGGCATGGACACCCTAACGCGTATTAAGTTGTTCAATGACATCCATAAAGCTTCTTAAATATCGCATAATATAACCGAAAGTGAACAGTCTTATAAAAGTGGATACATTACAGTAATAGAATACGTTGGTGGCTTTCGAAAATTTGACGTGACAGGAGTCGATTTTGGCGGAGAAATTAATAATGAAGCGACAGTAATAAGTGATATCAGTCATGGTCTAGCGAGCGTCCTAATCAGAGCTTTACGACAGCCCGCGCTACGCTGGACTTGTTGACTGCCTCGTTGCTCTAGTGGTCGTAAACGTGTTTGCTGGTCATGCGGTCCCGGGTTCGAATCTCGTGTCGGGCGAAAATCAGTAATTGGGATTTTCTGACAAGAAACTCTCAGTAGTAGTCAGAAAGTTGGCGGTGTTTCACACCCGTGCCTCGGAAAGCACGTAAAACAGTCGTTCGCCTAATCTCTCCCAGGTCGTGTCAGTTAACCGTCACACGTCGGACTATGTGAGGAAATAGAGTGCAATTTGCACTATGCTTGCGAAAACACTCGTGCACCATAATTCTGTCCCGCGCAGATGGCTAGAGTACGCGGAGACTGGCCGCCGCTCGCCGTGACCGAAATTATTAATAATAATTTTTAATTAAAATAATGTAAATTAATTAATTAAAAACAAAATTTTCATTCACACTGCCGTGCCGCAGACGTGGACAGATGACACGTGCCCATGGGAAAAGGTAGGGGCCTCATAATTTGCCTGGGGCCCGCTGGTTGAGGGTTTGTAGAGAATACAACAATAAAATTGTTACGGAGGCCTATAAAAGAGACATTTCTTTACACAATAATTAAGTTAAACAATGATTATGCTGGCTACAGCTCAACTAGTTGAAGAGAAAACTATTAAATAAATTTGTTTTAAATCTAGTGCAGTCTTTAATTTATATAACTTTACATCCTCTAAATATGAAAAAAGCTAATAAAAGTGAACACATACCTTTTTGTTGTTCCGTTATAGAATTCGTACCACATATACGAGTAAAGGCAACTAAGCTATTTATTTTCATGTTAGTGTACTATTTTTACAACTTCGGATTAATTAATAATATCAATAAAAAGATTTTAATAAATAAACGTATTATAATCGTAAACTAAATGTTTTTAGAAATTGCCATATGTAAAATAACACAAGTATCGAAATGGTAGTTAATTATTTAGAAATAGAAATAGAAATAACACTATATATATAATTAAACACAAAGAATGCATAATTGTTATGATTATATATTAATGATGATAGAAATGAATTTTTTGTTCATATGGTAATTATATAAATTATGTTCATATTTATTGACAGATAAAGAAAATCGGAACTGAGAACAGAACGCTGCTGAATATAGGTATACCCTAATGCACCTCGCTGAGTAGGTACGATCCTCATCTCAATTTACCGACACTTAATGGTACAACAAAGAGAGCGACAAGCAATCTAGAACATTTACTTTATCGCCAAATCAATGTTAATTTGCCTTTATGTAACAAACTGCATTGGTGCACTGGTACATAACCTTAAAAAAATAAAACTTGTTATAACTATTACTCCCAAGGTTTAAAAATCTAAGAATTTAAAAAGGGATTGTCCATCCTACTAACTACCAATTAAAACAAAAAATATCCCAAAACACGAAATTTTATTAGCTGTACGAGATTCCCATACAAGCCTGCCGTTCGTCTTTGTGTTATCTGTTTGTAATTTATTCTGGTATTAATCTAGATTAAACTGTAAATGATTACCTACTCTAAAGAATCGATATCACTTAAGAATTGAATATTATAGGTACCGATTTTTCAGTTGGAATACCTAGTCCCATAAATGTGACAGCTGTCAAAGGTATTTCTTAGATTTAGTTGAGTGACAAACGAACACAGTCCGCCTGATGGTAAGTAGATGCTGTGACCCATAGACATCCACATTCATTATCAATTACGAATTAAAATGCAGATGCGTTGTCAGCTCTAAGCACTAGGATCGAATGCCTCGTTTCCAGTAAAAAGGGTCTCCGGTTCTCTACACTCACCATACGAAGCACAGCAGTATTAAGATGCTATTTTATGCTGGTGTTCTGTGAGAGCATGGTCCTTCCCCGGTTAAGCCGATGCAGTACAACTGCACCACATTCATCTAAGACAAGGATCTATTAATGTCGATGTTTATAACTTGTATTTAAAGTAGAGTCAAGCAAGTGTTGCGGTTCTTTTTCACTTTTCTAACTATGAACACTTGAACTACGTTTCAATTATTTTTAAGGAAATTTTTATTTCGTAAGTTACGCAGTAAGATCAGAGCGGGTAATCAACACTGTAAAGCCAGTAAAAGATAATTGAAGACAGGATCGGATCATAAAAGACCTTTTAACCACTTAAGCAATAAAGACGCTTAAGTGCGTGCCATCATCACATGAGTTGTGTCATTTGAAGAATCATGTCAATTATTAATTATGCGATTGTTATCGAGTTATATCCACGGCGGGGTCAATGCCTTTGTAGCAGCCCACATAGCAGCACGGTATAAGACAGTCACCCTTTCTCCTACTGTCGCGTAAGATGTTACTACTTACTACTACTACCTAGATTTGAGAAATCAAGGGAGCCGGTGTTACTATCTCGTATATGTGTATGTGAAAACGCACAGCGACGATGGGGTGCTACATCAAACGTGCGAGACGAGTATGCGGGAGAGAACCGTGGCAAGCCAGGCACTAAGCTAATCTAAAATATATTTCACCATGATTGAAATAGAAATAGCTTTTAATAACCTGTTATTCCCCACACTAGTCCTGGCCAAAAGCCAAAGCCCGAATGTGGAGAACATTGGATTTTGACCAGACATTAGCAACATTGGTTAACTTCGTTACCATTCGTCACCATTAGCCTGTAACAGTTCACATTTCTAGAAAACGCACAGCGGTGGATTACCAACCGTGTCCGTAGCCAAACATTGCGCAGTGCAGTGCAGTGGTCTTGGACTACAAGGGCTACTCACAAACACTCCTTTTGACATCCGTCGCCAAGAATAAGTGCGTGCACTACTGAGTTTCGGTCTAAAGTGTATAGACAGCAAGAATAATTACGAGCCGTAAGGTATTACATCGCAATCCTTAGAAGTGTTAACCCATCTAAACCTTTGTTAGAAACTGGCCGCAGGTGTCTATGGGCGGTCCTCTCCTGAGAGGAGGTCGGTATGGGGCGGCCAGCGCTGATGCTGCCGCGGATGTGTGCGAAAGCATTCCCGTGGCCCCCTGCCAATATGAGACGAAAGTGGAACACCATGTGGTTTTAGTCGGTGCGAGTCCGACATAACCCGTCTTTGCCCCGGCGAGGCGGGTATGCATGGGCATTTGCCCATGTAAAACAAAAGAGGTTTCCATGGGCGTAAATGCCACATACCATCAAGTGGACTGTTAGCTTGTAAATCACTATAATAATATAAAAGAACTCAGCCAGGTCGTCGCCCCGTTCTTATTGTTTACGTAACCCCGTTTAGATCTAGACTCGCTCAGGTCACAGTTATTTGATAGTTACGTACACATTGCGTCCCCAAGGTAAACATTTTCATAATTATAGACTGTTTTTCTTCGTCCGATTGCTTCGATGTAAACGAACAATACAGAGAATAATATAGGAGAAGATAGAGACTTCGCTTAGCGAAATGACCAATCGCCCGGAAACTGTTCGAGTACAGTTAAAATTAGCCAAAATGTTTCTATAAAACTGTATTACAAATTGCCTTTTAATATAAAACAAGAAAATACGAACAGTAAATTTATTAAATTAGTAAAATAATTACTTCTTAATAAAGCTTATTTTACCGTTAATGAGAATTTAAGTCTTTAGACGTCTGCATTCTTCTTTTCCATGTTGTTATGAGTGAAAAAGTGCATGTGAATGTTTGAGCTACGTAATGTTTATATAGTTGTAATTATTAATTAATTAAATTAAATAAACATATTATTCTTGTGTACAAAATATCTCATACTTTTGATGAAAAAGTGAATGATGAAAATTAAGTTATAAGATCATTATATTATAAACAGTCTCATAGCCCTCTTAGAAACGACTGGACGTCTGTGCCCAGCAGGGAAACATAATATATAATTCGCAATATATTTATGAGAATGTAATGTATGTGCATAAAAACATAAATAGCTTTAATAAGAATAAGGATGTGCATACTTTAAATACTAGGAACAAACATAAGCTTGTAATGCCAGTTACTAGACTCCACAGAATCAGTAATTCATTTATGGGGCAATGTATACGCTTTTACAACAAAATCCCAGAACATATTCAAAGTTTGTCAATAAACAAGTTTAAAAGTTTTATTAAAGAAAAACTGTACAGGAAGGGTTATTATAACATCAAGGAATACATGAATGAAAATAACCCCTGGGAATAGGGTGATCGCCACCATGCTGGTTCTATGAAAATATCATTTAAAAATTGTATAAACAAAATTATTGTTAAGTGAAATTATGTTTTAAAAAAAAAGTCCCGCTGGGTTTCTTGCTGGTTCTTCCCAGGACTGAGGTATTTTCCGAACCAGTGGTAAATAAAAAATGACTTTCAATAAGTATTATGTAATAATCAATATTGAATAAAAAATTATTCTATTCTATTCTATTCTATATATGCAGTAGCATTAAAGTGTTTTTACTAAGCACTGGCATTTGCTAAATATGATTAAGTTGAAGATATTTTCTCAAACAAGTAGATTAGACCCGTATTCCATAACTTTTTTTTTTTATAACAAACAAATTAACATCTCAGCACTTTAATTTGTCAAATGTGTTGGTTGATGTGTGAATGTGTTGAAATGTGTTGATTCAAATATTTTATACGAAGGAGAGCCATCGACTCGACCGAGGAAGGTTTACGCTCTCACAGAATACCAGCGTGAAAATTTTGTTACGTTTGATAAGTGGCGAGACAGACGTTCTTTTTAAATTGGTAACGAGGCATGCCATCTCAGTCCTCAAGGATAAATCATAATTAAATAATATGTATAAGTAAAAGACATCTACGGAACACAGCATCCATTTACCAGGTGGACTGTGTGTAAAAAGATAAAACAACAAGCACATAGAGATTAGAGGTAAAGCTCGTTAAACGAGATTTGGAGTATTTTGACCCCGTGTTAGAGGTGCTGTTAGGCGCAGATAATTACTAAAATGGTGTTAATCGTTTTATCCGAAAAACGTTCTTACCATAAAACGACTACTCAAACCTATAAACTAAAATGTCTAAATACCTAAAACTACAAAGTATTATTTAATATTTTTTTTAAGAACGTTAGGTTTCCCAAAAACTAGGATTTTCTAATGTACCGTGGAGACAATTTACAAACATAAATTGCACAAGAACAGACAAGACACGGAACAATTATTTGTAATTCCATCCCGCGGCTCCCAGCGCTGCCACTCATTGCTGAATCACTGCGCCACGGAGCCGTCAAAAATGTATAAAATCACACTTCTAGTAAACAAACGCTAATTATAATTTGATTGATATTAAGACCTTTTTATAAAAGTCTAAAAACTGCATGTAATTTCATTACGTACTTATTATGTTTTACTTTGATCGCCACGAAACTACGAGTATAAGTTGTTTGAATCTATGTGAAATAAATTCTAGGTTAAATTATAAAGATTCGGTCAAAAGTCAGATGATCATCAAATACTCAGGCACTGGGGGAGGTCTATGTAACATAATGTATCAAATACAGTACTCATACAAAATAATATGTTCCGCATCCGGTAAAAATGTTAGAGGCATGGCGTATCAATATCAAGTACGCAGATCTTTGCTAATTAGTTTTTAACATCTATACAAATAAATTAGATGGAAGTGTTTGTTTGTAATGAAAAGTTTTTCTTCTTTTTAAAGGCTACTAGCTGGTCCCGGCGCGTTGCTGCCACAAAAGAAATATTTGTAGAAATATCGTTTCAAATTTGGAACAGTTATATTGTTTAATTAGGAATGATAAAATATTCATTGAAGTTGAATGATATATAACTTTACAAATAAATTTGTCGGTACGATACGCGCGACATTTACTGTACGTTAATTGTAATATGTCTATAACGTTCGCGCAACTGCAAGCAATAAGTTGACAAAGTTTTATCGCAATCTGATGAACAGTATGGCAACGCATAAAATACGAAAAAACAAAAATTATTTTTTATATATTAGATTAGATGAAAATATGAAAATGTAAAGTAGCCAGCCTTTCGGTTTTCTGCAGGATGCATTTCGGAGAGTGTGCGCAGGAATTACATAACTTAATTCCACCCTCTCCCTTCCACCATCGGACAACCAGACGTTCGGCCAGTCTCCACCCTTTCGTTGTTGACTTACCACGCATTCGAACCAAACGGTTCGCCACGTCGTTCATCATGCGTACAGCAAAGGAGAGGAATAAGTTGCCAGCATCTGTCTTTCCATCCGATTACAGTGTGGGTGTCTTCAAGGCAAGAGTTAATAGGCTTTTGTTAAGTCAGTGCGCTTCACCATCTTAGGCTACATCACCACTTACCATCAGGTGGGATCGTAGATAAGCGCTAGCTTAGTAGAATAAAAAAAAATAAAAAAAAGATATGTTACTTTGGGCACACAATAAATAACAGTATTAAGTACTTCGGGCAGGACCTACGTTCGGAAGTTTCCCTTGTCCTGCTAAAATGTTAGAGGCTTGGCGTATTAAGGACACCTTAACTTCTTGCTTTCATAAGGAAGAGCAAGACACCAGGTCCAGCGTGCACAGGCGTGGTACTGACGCGGCAAATTATCCCGCAATGAGCAATGACCCCGCGGCACCTAGCTACAGCGATTACGCCGCCTATTTCAGGCTGTGACGCAACGCACCGCTTACTGCCCTGTATTGAAGCGTCTTCCGCGGTGACCAGCCGTCTGGCAGCGGCCGGACTGTCAAGAATGAACCTAACAAACATTGTACAAACTTAAACAAAAATTTTATTCCTTCTAAATATATTTTATAGCATAAGGGTTACAAAGACGCTCTTACAGAATACCGGCGTGAAATAGCAGCTTAATGCTGCTGTGTTTTGTATGATGAGTGTAGAGAACTGGATACCCTTTTTACTGAAAACGGAGCATTCCATCTTTTTTTTTATAGGATAAGGGTGACAAACGAGCACACAGTCCACCTGATGGTAAGTGGTTGCTGCAGCCCATAGACCTCTACACCTATCCTCGTATGCGAATCAAAATGCAGATGCGTTGTCACCCGTGAGGACTAAGAGGGAATGCCTCATTTCCAGTAAAAAGGGCCTCCGGCCACCTGCACTCACCAAGCGAAACGCAGAGGCAACAAACCTCTACTTCACGCTAGTTTTCTGTGACATCGTGCTACCACTCCGGTTCGAGCCGGCCCATCCGTGCGACAGCAAAAGCTGCCGCGTGGCTCTACCACTGTTTAAACATCATCTACATCTCACACACACACACACACAGCATCTACTTACCATCAGGCGGACTGTGTGTTCGTTTGTCACTCAACTAAATCTAAGATATACCTTTGACAGCTGTCACATTTATGGGACTAGGTATTCCAACTGAAAAATCGGTACCTATAATTTTGGTTTCGTAACTACCAGGTGGACTGTTGCTAGTTTGCTACGTTTATTCTATAAAAAAAATTTAGTCCTCAGAGGTGACAACACATATAGCCTTCTTTGTTTAAGGTTGATTGTAGGTGTCCACGAGGTGCAGAAGCCGTCTTATCATCAGTTGGACTGTAAATTTGTTAGCCACTTCAATATCATAAAAGTAACTGATTCGGTTATGAGTTAGTTTCACTGGAAGTCACATTAAAACACAGCAACATTAAAGAAGATATCTATATCGGTTCTTTAGAGTTGGTAAACATTTACAGTTTTATCTAGATTAATACCAGAATATATTAATAACAGATAACTCATAACACAAAGGCGAACGACAGGCTTGTATAGGAATTTCGTACAGCTAATAAAATTTCGTGTTTTGGGATATTTTTTGTTTCAATTGGTAGTTAGTAGGATAGGCAAACCCTTTTTAAATTCTTAGATTTATAAACCTTAGGACGTAATAGTTATAACAAGTTTTATTTTTTTAAGGTTATGTACCAGTGCACCAATGCAGTTTGTTACATAAAGGCAAATTAACATTGATTTGGCGATAAAGTAAATGTTCTAGATTGCCACCTGCACTCACCAAGCGAAACGCAGAGGTAAACCTCTACTTCACGCTGGTATTCTGTGAGGTCGTGGTACCACCCCGTTTCGAGCCGGCCCATCCGTGCGACAGCAAAAACTGCCGCGTGGCTCTCTACCACTGTTAAAATCTTCTTCCTCATTGGTGACAACGCATCTGCCTTTTGATTCTTAATCGAGTCTATAGGCCACAGCATCTACTTACCATCAGCTGGACTGTGTGGTCGTTGTCACCCATATTCATTAAATTAAAATAAAAAATAAGATCCTTTGTCGAATTTCACCGCATAAGTGGGGGAACGTGGGGGACGGTCAAAATACTTGAGTGTAAGTCTTTTAATAACGGCTTCTAATCTATTTAGTATTTCTTTGTGAAGATAAACTTTGTGTTGGCATTTTAATACACAATTTCGTACAGTACACACAGACTTTCTTTTAACCCATAACCATATTCCAACAGAAACCACTCGAGAAATTTCTTCCCTATCAGTCAATTACTCGTGTAACACAAGGTGATATTACTAAAGTACACCTGTTGTGGAATATACAATAAATAGAAGCACTATCCGCAGCAGCCACCTGCACAACCACCTGAGCAAACATGTGCTCTATAAAAACTTAAAATTGAATTTGTTAAAAATTATCCGTTACCGTGGCAATCGACGCTCTTTAATAGTGATGCGTTCGATACAGATTACAGATAACGATACCGCTACCGATATTGGGTTTGTCGGTATATCAACATTGGCGATATTTATTGCCGATACAACGATACCTTTCAAGTTCAAGATTCCTTAACATATCGAAAGACGCAAGTTTTTAAAAAATGCCACAAAAGTACTTTAATAATAATAATAAAAATAATATTTTCTCCCACATATTATGATCAGTACATCACAATAAACTTAGTAACAATGAATTATACTACTAAATAACAGCTATAAATATTAGCTAAATAAGATCTAGGTGGGAGACTGGTGACTTTAGTTTTCAAATGAATTATATCGCATCTAACAGACTATTTTCCACCGCAGCTCTCATTCAAACTTTGACAAGACTTGCGAAATCGCCTTTTTCCGCAAAATTTGAAAATACTATGTTTGTTAAACAAAAATCTTATTAATGTTAATTTTAATTACTAATAATTTTAAGTCTGTAATTTTTAAAGAATCTTGTGCTTTATATTATCTTCATTTAAATTCACTGAGCGTATCAGTACCGGTATTGGTATCGTATTTTTATAAGAGTATCGGTTTCGGTATCGCATCGGCAAACGGCGTATCGATGCATCCCTACTCTATAGCTCAATCAAAATAAATGTTTTCATTTAAACGTGTGTACGTAACTAAATTATAATCGATTTTGTGCACTTGGCCGACCGCAACTAGGTCAATATTTCAAGAACGAATATGAATTGAACTTGAACGTGAGCGAAATGAACGAAGATACAATTTTTTTTGCATTTCTCGTAAATATTTTAATCAAGTACGTATAAAAACATTAAAATAAAACAGTTATTGTTATCTGACTTAATACTTACTTATTCATATTTAAAACTAAGTGGTATGATTCAAAATTAGAAGTTGTAACGAATTTGATATCAGGATAAATTCGTTACAAATAAGTTTTAACTTACCTATAATAGGTCTATTAGTATATACCTACCAAAACTAACTAGGTAAAAGGGCAAAACCCTATGCTAGGCTGGCGTTAGGTATACAAAAGGAAGAGATTCGATACAGAATGGCTGGAATTTGAACCATAACGCCTTTTTTGTTTATCAAAAATATTTTTTTTTATTTTTCCTTGAAATGATATGATTGTAAATGAATGTTCATTACATTTTTGGATAAATAACCTATCGATTAATACAAGTGTATAATATAATATTGTGTGACTTTTTTTAAAGTTGAAATTGGCACTAAACGGCTGGTAATAGGCAACTAGTAGGAGACTGACGTAAAAACTAGGAAAACAAGCTGAAAATAGAAAAACGACAGTCACTTAATTTTTAAAAAAAATACTAGTGTAACTATTAACGTTACTAATAACTTTAACCACTTTAAATAAACTATAAGTAAAAGATTGGTTGATTTGAAGGATGTTTATCATAGTAGTTGAATAACAGATTCGAATCCAACACTTTCTGAGCTTGCAGATCTCACCATTAGGCTACTGTAGCTTTAATTTAATTATAGTTAAGAGTAACCTCAAATAAACATTTCCTTGCTTTATGAACTTATGATTCACTGAACGCGTTATTTTCAGAGTTCGGTGTAAAAATTATTTCACTTAAAAGAGTGTTTACAAAATACGACAGGAAATATTTTATATATATTTTTATCGCCCGTCACAAAAAAAAAACCTTTTAGTATCACGCTTGGTTTTAAATATTTTATAATCTGCGTTCCTTAATCAATTGAGAAAGCGGCAACGGAAGCTGTGGTCGGACAGATAAATTTTATGATCTCTATTATGGCAAGCAAAATAAATAAACATTTAGTGGAACATGTAACGATGAAATTGCGCTCAGGCGTTCCAAAAGTGAGAAACGTAATGTCGGCGTTGATTCGTCGCGTCCCGAAGTGTGTGCGCATCTGGCGCTCCACTAGGGTTACCAGACGTCCTTTATTTGAAAGGTCGTCCTCTATATCGCGCGTACTTTACATTCTCTCTGCTATTTCAGATCAAAGAGTTTAAAAATCACGTTGCATATGAACATTGCGTTTTAGGGTTCCGTAGTCAAATGGCAAAAAACGGAACCCTTATGGATTCGTCATGTATGTATGTCTGTCTGTCTGTCTGTCCGTCCGTATGTCACAGCTACTTTTTCCCGAAACTACACGAACTATGCTGTTGAAACTTGGTATGTAGGTGTATTCTGTGAACCGCATTAAGATTTTTACACAAAAATAGAAAGAAACAATAAATTTTGGGGGTTCCCCATACTTAGAACTGAAACTCATAATTTTTTTTTCATCAAAACCATACGTGTAGCATATCTATAGATAGGTCTTCAAAAATGATATTGAGGTTTCTAATATCATTATTTTCTAAACTGAATAGTTTGCGCGAGAGACACTTCCAAAGTGGTAAAATGTGTGTGTGTCCCCCTATGTAACTTCTAAAATAAGAGAATGATAAAACTAAAAAAAAAATATGATGTACATTACCATGCAAACTTCTACTGAAAATTGGTTTCAACGAGATCTAGTAAGTAGTTTTATTTAATATGTTATAAATCATAAACCGCAATATACCTTTCATTCAATCAACTTAAATATAAAAAGAAAAAATACACTATTATTAAAACATCGATCAAAGTTACAACAAACTACACGAACTTTTATATCATGTTATTTGCTGCTACGGAACCCTTCATGGGCGAGTTCGACTCGCACTTGGCCGCGTTTTTATCAATAAATGTCGCTAATAATACCGTAATAGCATTTTATTGAAAACAATATGATATCTTATATATTTATCCTAGGTCCTTTATTTAATCTTGTCAAATCCTCTTAAACATAAAACAGAAGCTGGCAACCCTACGCTCCACACACACGGAACTGACTAATTTCTCAAATCTACTTGACCCAAGGAAAGCGCTCGCGTCATGACATTTCATGAGTCAAGCAGATGATCGTAAATGAGCCTCGTTAACGTTGGTGCTCAAGGAGTATTTTGGGGTTAATTTTACTTTGGTGAAATCCTACAGTCATCATCATAAATTTTACCAGTGTGTAAATTTTTTTTCCGCACACGACTACTTTGCGGAATCGTTTCCCACGGGCGATTTTTCCGGACCGATACGACTTAGGAACCTTTAAGTAACGAGAGCTTACAAGGAGTAAGCTCGCTTTAAAAGGTCGGCAACGTACCTGCAAGCCCCTGGTGTTGCAGTTGTTTATGGGCGGCGGTCGACACTTACCATCAAATGAGGCCGCATGCTCGTGTGCCCTCTGTTCTATATAAAAAATATATAAGACACACAACGCGGTGTTGGCATCTAGGATATAAATTGTTACGTAGGACACATCCGAAGCCTATTATCATTTATATGAAGAGTCAATATTTTATTCATAACGATCCGCATCGGCTTCGCACGAGCGAGTTCTGGATTTGGACAACAACGCCACCTAACGGGCCCAAGGCTGAATCTAAAACATCCTAGGACCCTTTCAAATACACAAAAAAAATGGTAGGTGTTTGAGTGGGACCGTTTAGGTCATACAAATTTTAACATCAGTTTAAACTAAATCTATGGTTTAGGTGTTCAGTGACAAACACACATACAGAATAATCATGTATATAATCAATCTACTAATAAACATATATGTATAGATGATTCGTACTTTTTAAATATTATTTCGGGTAAACGATATTTCGCCTACTTTTTTACTTATTTTGAGTTTATTTTTCCATAAAGTAAAATATGAACAAGACAAAGGCCATGGGTAACGTTAGCTTACTAACCTATACGTTGGGAGACACTATTGAGGTCATTGAGCATAGGGCTGAGGACTTAAAGTGATTCTGCCATAATTACTATATCGACGGCAAATCGAAAATGAGATTCGTAACCATTAAGTACAACCTTTTAGGTACGATTACTTAATTAGGATTGAAAGTTAAATCAACGCCATTGCTCACTGCCTATTACCATTACAAGCAAATTTCTGGAGTAAAATTTTGTGATGAACTCTATCAAACACCGTCTAGAAGTCAGTATATATGTACTTCATTTGTTTTTTGCATCTATACCCTCAAATAAATACGATGCATAGATTAATAGATTGATTGTCGTAGACCGACGTTTTAACAAATCAAAATTTAAAAAAAAAACTTTATTATAATAAGCTGTACTATTTTTCCTCTAGTCTGCATAATAGCCTATAAAAGTCCACTGCTGAACATAGAGCTGCCCCATTGATTGCCATAGTTGCTACCCTTAGCTGGCGGGTAAATAGTCGCAGTTTTTTTTTTTTATTATTTGGAGCTGTTATAAGGATGTTGCTGTCCATCTACCGTTTCAGTTTCCCTCTGTCGCGTCTTACGATACCCGCCCGACGATGTGGGGTAGCGGATATTCTTACACCGCCACTAGACATCTTTCTCCAGCTTAACAGTCCCTAAACACTCCGTTTGCTCAAAAAATATTGGTAGCCTTAGCTCCGGTGAGCATTACGAAAGCATTTCACAAAAGGGTCATCTTAAATGTGCACAATGTCGGCGAACGGGGAGACGTCCCATGATTTATTAACGGTACACTGCCGCTTCGACGCTGTGAGCAGGTGTTTATAATCCTTTTTAGGATAAACACATAAAGATTTTTTTTATAATTTTTGCTATAATTTTTAAAATTTCAATTTTGGTCACAAATATCTACTTTAATATATAAAAATCCCGTATCAAGATGTTCGTTCACGCTAATCTGGAACCGCTCAGCAAATTTTATTGAAAATTTGTAAATGTGTATTGCTTGCTCAAACTTGAGAATTAGGATAGTTTTTAGTATTTTTAGTACGAATTTATGGATTTTTTATAGGACAATGGTTCATCGGAAAGAATAGAACAACGGCTGCCTGGCCAGTATTATATACAATGCCTTGTACAACTATACATACATTGAAAAAGCACTAAGTATCGTAAAATATGACGTAAAAAAGGTACAGTATAAAAAGATCATTCGTTTCGTGTTACTTCATCAACTTGAAGTAGATCTTCCAGTTGTTTATTCACAATTTTTGCCACTGAATACCTATGAAGTATTTAAAAACCAAGTAACAATTTATTGATACTACAGTTTTAACATCGTGATAAATTTTGATGCATCTGTATGCTTGATGAATAGTCCAATATAAAAGGTAAGCCACTCACCATCTTAGCGAGCATGGAGTCCATCTGCGGGCGGTGCGCTGCGGTGAGCAGCTGGCGGATGCGCGCAGCGTTGGCCACACACTGCGCCATGCAGCGCTGCAGCGCTGCGGCCTGTCTCAGTAACGCTGCACCCAGCGGAACACCCTCACTACCGCCGCCCCGCAGCACGGTCTCCAGCACGTGTGCGTGCTGCGACACGTACTCCAGGCAACGCCGGAGCTCCACCGCCTCGCGGCGTTGACGCTCTACGCACACGAAGGTAACATATTGTCGTCTTTTACTTAGGCAATTATCTATTAAACAGGTACATAGGTTAGGACTAGGATTATGGTCTGACCGGATAAATCCGGTCTCGACTGAATTTTAAGATCCAAGTCCGGCCTCCGCCTGGATTTCAATACAGACCGGATTATCTCCACGGCGGAAGATCAATTTCAATATATTTTTTTTGGACAAACATTTTGAAAGCTGTTCTTGGCCAAAAATATAAGTTGAAATAAATGTACTTATATTTAATTAGGGAATAAAGCAATATTACGATCTATATATATATATATATATATATATATATATATATATATATATATATATATATATATATATATATATATATATAGATCGTAATATATATATATATATCTAACCACCTGCAACTGGATCTCCATTTCCAGGCCCTGGTAACCCTAGTTAAGATGCGGCTCCTGTGTTTGCGCTTACACTTTTGCTACGACAATATCTCAACATCACTATTTCTGCGAAAGTAGTCGTCGCGATTAAAAAAATCGGGCAACAGAACATCGTCGTGTACTTTACGTGTGAGTGTGATATTCAAGAAATTAATAATTTTGGTAGTTTGTTTTGAAACAGTAGTATTCTGCTATGCTAAAACCAGATGATTTATATGTAAAGAAATAGTGAAACTTAGAGTATGAATTAAGCATTTAGTACCAAGTAGTTGCAGTCACGGCGGCCAGTTTCAACAAAGGCTAGCCATCTACCCAGGTTAGGATTATAGTGCGCGAATGTACGCACACGCACTGGTGCACTCTCTATTGCCTCATTCTCATAGTCCGATAGGACGGTAATCCAATTCGACCGGAGAGAGATCGGGCGCAGGACTAACGGCTTTACATGCTTTCCAAGGTACGGGGATGAAACACCGCTCACATCCTGACTCCGAGCCGTTATTGAAAATTTATGGATAGAAAAACTAATTTTTTTTGGCCCAACCGTATTTGAACCCAGAACCTCACAATCAGCAATCGCGTTTACGTCCACTAGTACAACGAGGTAGTCATACCATACCATATCATCCCATGATAATCGTAAGAGGCGATACAGGGAAATGAAACATCCCCACCACCGGGTGTGGCAAACCTCCACAACAGAGAAACTTTAGCAATGCAATACCGTGACACAAAAATGGTGGAATATTACCGAATTAAAGTCAAAACTTTACAAAGTAACATATTACAGGCAGTGAACCTTTACTAAAATGAAAACACCAAAACATGGTTATTATAAATGGTTGTAACATCTAAGTGGTAGTAAAGAGACTGCAGGTAGAAAATGGCTACTTCCTTGAAGTTCAAAGACTTGTCTAAATGATTTACATTTTAGGAAACAAGTGCCAATAAGATGGAAATGACACTTGATATAATGTAAAAATTTAGACAGATATCATTGTGATGCATTGCATACATGCAACAATGTGTCATTTTGTTGTAGAAATTCAATAGACAGGCTACTTAGGGGCAATATATTGATGTTTTGTAAGTCTTGCCACATGCATTTGGAGGTATGTGTGTCCAGCTACCTGTATGCTGTCATATCTGCCAGACTGCAGCTTTGTTTCCTGTCTAAGAGTCCTTCATATATAATATGTATAAGGGTGTATGTGTAATTTTTTTTATAGGATAAGGGTGACAAACAAGCATACAGTCCACGTGATAGTAAGTGGTTGCTGTGGGCACAGACATTTACATCTATCCTCGATTAGGAATCAAAATGCAGATGCATTGTCAACCGTGAGGACTAGGATGGAATGCCCATTTTCCAGTAAAAAGGGTCTCCAGTTCTCTACACTCATCATACGCAACATAGCAGCATTAAGCTGCTATTTTACGCTCATATTCTGTGAGAGTGCGATCCTTCCCCAGTTGAGCCGACCCATTCATGCTATAACTATACAATCAATATAGCTGCAGCATGGGTCAACCATGTAAAAAAATGTGTATGTGTATTAAATACATTTAAATCACAAGTGGGAACTGTCTAATTAATACTATAATATAAATATAACTGCATAAACACAGTAACATCTGTTTAAGAGTTATCAAATTTTATTTGCTAAAACTAAATATGTGAAAAACTATCAACATTATCATTCCTTCACACAGCGCTTCACACATCTATTGATAAACATAGGCTTTCCCTAAGAAATGCCACAAAACATGATTCTGAGCCACCTGCGTCCATTGAATTCCTGCATGTCTTACCAGGTCATCACTTAATTTAATGGGAGCCCTACAATTCACTTATCGGTACGAGGCTGCCACTCAAATACCTTTTTTCTCTAGATGAAGGAAGGTAAAAATTAAGTGAAATTCATAATTTATTATATATATTTGTGACTCTCAACAGAAGGTGAAATTTGTGAGGTCAACAGAAGTGCCAAATGAACTAAGACTAATACTAAGAAGGAGGATGCTAGAAGAGTTTAAACTAATTTAGACTAGTAATTATTTTTGACTGGCTTTGACACTACTCTACTTAGGTGAGTGCATACTGCCTAAGAAGATTTAAAAAATTGAATGAGAACTTAGAGAAGATGTGTGCAGAGTGCTGATTGCAAATATCTAATGGTTAAGTAACAAACTATTTTGTGGAGACTATACTTAATAGAATCTAAAATAAGTAGGATCTGACATAGAACTAATGTGTGGCATATCTCAAAAAAATTAGGAAGATAAATAAGCAATGATCCGACTACATTTACTTCTAATTTCTACACTGGTCAAGGTCCATGTACAACAGTGGACTGTTTTAGACTGACAAAAATGAAGACTACATTTGTTGAATTGATGTTGAGTTGATGTATATAATAGTTAGTATTTTAATCTTTTAATAGAACCAAGGTGTGTAAGCAGGGACCGATAACATTTAAAAAAACCTGGTTGATAAAACGTTATTAAAATTTTTATTTTTTTATTACAAAACTTGCAAATCCAAAACAGCGGACATTTATTTGTCAATGTGTATTTAATAACGAAACATAAAAAGGAATTTGAATACAATTTGAATACAAATATTTGAATATCGCCTTTTTCTTAAAATTTCGAAAAGCTCATACCATGAAAGTCATAAATCCTTTGAGTTCTCCTCTGATATTTTTCTTCCTCGAGTTGTCTCTCTGCCTGCACTTGCTTTTCTCTGGCTTCCAGGACTTCTAAAAAAGAGGAAAACAGAGATTTCCTCTCGTTTGTATTTGTAACGGTCTCTGTCATTTTCGTAATCTAAACCTTTACAAAACTTCACAACTACAGGCTCTTTGGTTACGAGAAAACTACAAAACTCTACTTAAATGTTGCTTTATTAAAGTATAATTGATGAAAACGGCTAAATGTGAAGAAACAAATCGAATTAAAATTAAATCACACAACACAACCTCTCCCTACACTACACAGTCTACCAACTACTAAAAAAGACAAAAGTCGAGTAGCTTGCTACATATACTATATTTATCTATGAAGTCGAGTGGAAAAGTCAAATCAAAACATAACTAAACACAGTGTTACCAACAACCACAGACTAATGTGATACTTACCAACAACTAACTCCCACCAGATACAACTTCTTCAACTTTTTCACGATGTTATGAAACGTTCAATTTTGGATTTTCCAAGCTTTTTTTTAATAGAAATTTCACATAAAATTATCGGAAAATTGGAAGTATAGTAATAATTATAAGGTTTTTAGTGAAAATTTGTGTGTAAATAAATTACTTTAAAGATTTACGTATATAATCATGTTATATGTAATTTTTTTAATGCGCTTAAGGCATACACATAACGGATGATATGACCCACCATACCATCCTATATAGGGATAGTGGGTAATCTTATGCCGCGCCCGACGCCGACGCCGCCGGTGAACAAATTATGACACTAGTCTCGACACAATTGTCTTTTATTTTGTTTCCTAAATATTTTAGATTATAATAACACGTAATGCACAAAAAAAGGAACGACTATTGCTTTTATTTTTCTACATTTAATTAATATAATAATATGTCAAGGAAGTTTTTTTTTTCTGTCCGACGACATTCAAATAAGAAAAGCTATTGTAACATAAAATTGCACACATAGTAAATAGAAAACTCTTTGCAGTTAGTTTGTATGGTATGAATCGTGACAGATAACTTATCTAAAAGCTCCTAGATACAAGATCGTTATTCAAAATATATCAATGTTAAATCTGTCTAGATTTCTGCTTACTCCAGAATTAAGGTCAGGTGAGAGTTTGATTATCGCAGCCCACGACTATAAAGCTAACGTGTAACATGCAATATACGGAATAAGGAAATAATTTTCTTAAATTAAAGTTTTAATAAAACTATGTTATATTAGCCTTCAACCATACATATTTATAAAATGACTTTAGCCTGTAATAATTTATTTAATATATAGTTTCTAAAGAAAACTAAATGGATTTAACTCTACCGATTAATCTTTCGTCTTTGGTCTGCGGGTAAAACGTTTTTAATGAATAGAAAAACGCATAGTGTATTAAATATGAAATCTAGAAGTAAATAAATATATTCAGACATGTATTCTCCAGATAACATAAACGCTCATAAACCTCACGGTACTATGGACTACTTGATAACATAGACTTTTTCACATTTGGCACTATAATATTTCACACAAAACTAAACTTAAGTTCAAATATATTAATAATGACATACCGTTTTTGCAGTTTTTGAAAATACGCGTAAATAAGGCTTCTACTTTTATTTGAAACTATCCCAAATTGAACGTGATTTATGGGCAACAACGTTTTTGAATACTACAGGAAAATCACTAACAAAAAGCGTAATCAAAATCATAATCCCTAAATTTTCCTCCAAACAAAATTTTATTTATTACGGAAGAAAAAGGTATTAAATATTGGATATAAATAATTATAGTTAAGTTTGTTATTCATTCCGCCTGTGGCACCGCTCTCGTGCGGTCGTTCCAGGTAGTCCGCGCGCCTAACGTCCCAACGTTAGTGCCCCCAGTTCCGCGAATCGCGCTCCATTGTGTTGGCGCTAATTAAGCGCTGAAGCTAGGTGAGTGATTAGTCGCTAACTCTCAGTTCTTACCCCCCCGACCTCGGTCGGGGTGGTCTGACTGAACGCTTTTATATTGTAGTACACTAGTACTGTATATGTTTAGTAGTTTATTATAATTATATGTGTAATATATATAACGTGTATATTGTCATATTGTTTCTTGACTTAGCCCCCGTCCTTTTGAGGACGAGGGAGAGTTTCAGAAAAAGAACGTCCCGCACTTTTCAGTGCGGTGATCCCCCACGCCCTACTAGTAGTCTTAAATAGTTTATTTTTTATTTTTTAGTTTAATTAATTAGTCAACATGTCCACTCAGGACTTAAAATCGTCGCTTTACGATGCCATCACTAAGGTGGAAGATTCACAGGCGCTTTCCGCCGCCTTAGCCCTTCTGGCTGGTACCGCCCGCAAGGCAACCATCCCGCCGCCGGTGTTAGCGGACCGCTTAGAGTCCCAGAACTCATTCGCCGCGCTAGAGATAGATATGGAGTGCTCTCACTCCGAGTCCGACGCCGCGTCGTCAGTATCCGCCTCTCGGAAGAGGCCCGCGAAAAAATCCGGCACCAGGTCATCGGAGTCAGACTCGGATGACACCGGTGCATCATTAGATTCATATACCACGGTATCGTCAAAGCGCGCGGCGAAGCGCGCCGCTAAAAACCGTTCGCCAACCGCCGCAGCGGCCCGTGCCGCTCCCGCCTCCCCCGCAGCCTCCGTCGCTGCCTCAGTCCCTGCAGCCCGAGCTGCCGCGTTAGATAGCTCAGCGCCAACTAAACCGGCCACGCGTTGTGCGCCGCAATTAGCCAAGAAACAAGTCCCGCCCCCTGTTTTCTTAAGAGACAAGGCTGAATGGACCCGGCTTAGTAAAATCTGTTATGACTCTAAAATAAAGTATGAGAATGCTACCAACTTAGGCGTAGCTATTAAAATTTTGCCAACCACGATCGACGATTTCCGCCGTATAACGAAACTTTTTACGTACGAACGCGTATCGTACCACACATACGCTCTCCCGGAAGAGCGTAAAGTTAGGGTAGTCATTCGAGGCGTCCCGTTTGAACTCTCCAACGAGGAGATACTTGCGGACCTTAAGTCACAAGGTTTCCCAGTTGAAGCGGTTCATAAGATGCATAGCAGGACCGGGTTGAGATACCCGGTAATATTAGTTATTCTTAGTAACGTCCCGGAGGCTAAAACCATCTTCCGGCAAGTACGCACTGTGTGCGGCTTGTCTGGAGTCAAGGTTGAGTCACCGCGTAGGCGCGGTTTCCCGGCGCAATGCCACCGCTGCCAATTGTATGGTCATGCGGCGGCCAATTGCTCCGCCCCACCCAGGTGCGTTAAGTGCCTAGATCCTCATATCACGAAAGAGTGTCCCCGGCCTAAAGATGCCGTATCCCCGCCCGCGTGCGTCCTGTGTCAACAGACAGGCCACCCGGCGAGCTACAGAGGATGCCCGTGCGCTCCTCGTCCGCGTATAGTAAGACAGGTACCACCGCCGGTTAATGACCGTTCATTCCCGGCTTTATATGTTAGGAAGCCCCGTCAGGGCGTATCTCAGCCGTCTCAGGGCTTTGCACGACCCCCTCAGGGTCCCCCGAGACCACCAATTAGGCCACCTCCGGGCTTCTCAAAGCCTATGCAGGCTCCAGTTTTTCCCTGGGGCCCCAAAAAGGTAGATCCACCGCCACAGGTATTTTCTGCTCCGCAGCTAAAACAGTCGACAATTGGCGATGACCTTAACACGGTTTACGCCGCGATAAGGAACATCGACATTAATGAAATCTCGGTATTAGCGAGTAAACTGCGCGCCGCCCGGTCCCCTCAGGACCGTCTTTTGGCTCTCGCAGAGCACAGTAATTTATTGCGTTCGTTGTAAGCTAAGTTAACTTAATTAACTTAGCTTATAATGACAGAGCCTTCTGCTCTGCCTAGAAGTCACGGTCGTATCAAGCCCAAAGGGCTATCGCTTATTTCATTTAACATTCGCGGATTACGTAATAACCTCCCAGAGCTTAAGCTTAAAGATCGCGAAGTTGATTTTCTCCTCTTACAGGAAACCAATCTTAAACACAAAGACACTAAAGGCTTAGCTATTAAAAATTATTCTCTTCTTCGTAATGATAGGCACGACCGCCGAGGCGGTGGCACGGCCATTTATTACAAGAGGACACTACATTGCTCTCTTATAGATACTCCGCAGCTTAATATGGAAGCTACGTTATGCAGGCTATCTATGACGGGACATCAGTCTTTAGTCATAGCCTCCTGTTACATTCCCCCTGGAATCCTCCCCCTCAAAGATGATTTTGAGGCAATCTTATCTCTTAGTAATTCAGTCATTATGTTTGGAGATTTTAACTCTAAACATACTGAATGGACATGCCGTAATATTAACCGTAGTGGTAGGATACTGCGTGATATAACGCAGTCTCTTGACATAACCGTTTACAGCCCGCTCGGTGCAACGCATTATCCCGATGCTACCGATTTTAACCCAGATGTACTAGATTTTGCGTTACTCAAAGGAGTTTCACTCAACCTTAGGTCTATTGAGACACTAGACGATATAGGATCCGATCACCGACCGGTCTCTCTTATTCTTGGCCATCAGCCACCACCTATTATAACTACGAAAACCTTCACTAACTGGAAGGGTTTCAAGGACTCCCTAGCAAAAGCTATGGACTCGCAGGACTCCCAAAATTACCTATCGCCGGATATAGAATTAGACAGTCCCTTAAAAATCGACACCGCGGTCGAATCACTTTCAACCCTAATTAAATCCTCCCTTAAGGAGAATGAAAGGGTCGTCCCGGTTGCTAATACTAATGGGCTTCCCCTATATATTAGCAACATATTAAAAGCTAAAAAAGCTGCTTTCCGGAGAGCAGCTAAATATCCCACCCCCGAATATAGGCATACGGCTAATCGTCTTCAACGAAAACTCCGTTTGCACCTTTATGAATTTCGAGAACTCCAAAGGAGTGAACTCATGGAGAATATATCTCCCTCACATACAGCGTACTATCAGATGGCTAGAGCCCTCCGTATAGACGCTACAACTCACACTCCCCCTCTCTCCCGCCCCGACGGTACGGTTGCCTTCGAGGACGACGAGAAGGCTGAGTGCTTTGCAGACAGCATTGCCGCACAATGCTCTCCTAGCTCTCAACCTGTCGACCCCTCACATATTCAGGAAGTGGAGGATGAGGTCCGCCGCCGGAACTCACCCCCCACAACCTCTGACCCTATCACTGTGTCCAATGATGAGATCTCATCCCTCATCAAAGGACTTAAGCCCAAAAAGTCTCCGGGCGCGGATGGCATATCCAACCAAGCCCTTAAACACTTTCCAGAGCAGGTGTTAACCCTCTTATCTATTATCTTTAACGCCTGCTTCAATCTAAATTATTTTCCCACTACTTGGAAAGAGGCAACTGTCATTGGTATTCCCAAGCCAGGCAAGCCTCTTAACCTCCCCTCCAATCATCGTCCCATTAGCCTCCTAAAGGCCATGGGCAAACTCTTTGAAAGAGTCATTCTCAATCGAATGAGGCGCCATCTGTTTCCCACAGACGGTGACCCCCTTGTCATCCCACACCAATTTGGTTTCCGCGCGAAACATTCATGTCCACAGCAAGTACACCGCATTGTGGAATATACCCTCAGCGGTTTTTATCCACGTCGACTAAAGACAATCGCGGTCTTTTTCGACATTGCCAAAGCCTTCGACCGAGTCTGGCATGTAGGCCTTATTTACAAATTATATAGGATAGGACTCTCCGATCGTCTAGTACGTCTCGTAGCCTCTTACTTACAACACCGTACCTTTCGTTTTAGACACGAAGGCACGTTATCCTCTCAGCGCCCCATTAAAGCTGGTGTTCCTCAGGGATCAGTACTAGCTCCCCTCCTGTACATCTTGTACACCAACGACATCCCAATCCCGTCGAATGGTGTACAGCTCTCACTCTTCGCAGATGACACTGCTCTATACTTCAAAAGTCCTAGAATATCTTCCGCAAGGAACAAAATCCAAAAGTCAGTCGATGACCTAGGAGATTGGTTCCAAAAATGGCGTATCGATGTGAACCCGGAGAAGAGCTCTGCAGTTCAATTCGATATTAAAAGACGCCGTAATAAAAATAAGAAAAATACTCCACCTATACGAATGCTAGGGACTCCTGTCCCATGGCAAATGACAGCAAAATATTTAGGTGTCACCCTTGACTATAGGCTTACGTTTGAGCCTCATGTCAAAAGAGTGACACGTCTAGCTCGATTCTATCTAGGTAGGCTTAACAGTATGTTAGGCAGACATAGCAAAATGTCATTAAGAAATAAGCGAACCCTTTATAAGGTTTGTATACGACCGGTAATGTCTTACGCGGCGCCTATTTTTGCACACGCTAACGATAAAATTATTAACGAACTCCAAGTAGTTCAAAACCATTTCTGTCGTCGAGCTACGAACGCACCTTGGTACGTCCGTAATGCCGACCTTCACCGGGATTTAGAAATCCCAACAATCCAGCAATTTCTTAAAAAACTCTCTGAAAACTTCTTTAAAGTATCAGAGTCGCATACTAACACACTTATTCGTGAGGCAGTTACTTATACCGCCCCACTCCCTTCCCGCTATAGCGTCCGCAGGCCGAGAAACACTCTCTCGGACCCGCCAAATAAGTTGTCAAACGACCTGAACTGCCTCCTGGCGGCTCAGGCCAATCCTAATTAAATTTAAAATTAGTTAAAATTAATAATATGCCTTCGTAGGCAGTCCCTAAACGGCACTTAGCCGTCTGCGCCCTCTTTTCCCAAAAGAGGGTCGCTTTAGATAAGGCATATGAAGCTTTAATAAAGCTAGTTGCCAGTCCCCAAAGGCAGTTTTTAGGGGGTATCACTTAGGTTCCCCTTGTAGGCAGTGAGTCCCCCATAACCACTATAGCTTGGCTATAGTGGCATGCGTAATGCATTTTCTGCCTCCCTCTGGGTAGCCCTTTTCCAAATTGCTTCGGGCGCAAAAAAAAAAAAAAAAAAAAAGTTTGTTATTAAAACTGTGAAACATAATATTAAACTTCTAAGTGAATAATCAATCAATCAACATACAATTAGTAAATCAACAAGTCAACACCAAGAATATAAAATGGGCCCGTGGCGTAGTGGCTAAGCAATGATAGCTGCAGGTTCAAATACCGCACAGAACAGGTATTTGTATGGCCTACAAAATAATTATTCCAGGTGTAGGTGCTTGCCCTTGTGAAATTTATGTAAGTAAGCCATGATACAGGAAAAATTCTAGTGTAGAGGTAACGTTATTTAAAAAAAAAATATTTCATCAAGTACTTCATGATATTTTAAGTTAGATCGTCTTCTATTGATTAATCATTTTTGTCGGCACCATGATCTTCGGTTTGCATCATCACCCTTACAATTGTAACACAAAATTTGTATTTCACTATTTGAGCCGTAGTACTTTCAAAAACATGCAGCTAATTCTTTAGATGTGGGATTTGAAGCCAAGAATCCCGAAACATTTGCATATACTGTTTCAGCATAGAGGCGTAAGAACTCGCTGAGTTTAGTGAGTTACTACTGTAATATACTGAAGGAGGAATCCAAGCGAATAGTGTAGCCACCAGAATAGATCGTCTGACGTCACGTGATGTCTGGCGAATCAGTAATGTTTATAAAATAAAAGTAATTACTCCTGATATAAAATATAAATATGTTTCGAAACTTATGATGACGTATGGTTAAGTAATCATCTTTCCCCTAAAAGAAACTAAATTTTACTGAACCACTAGAAAACCCATCAGCCACTAAAAGCAATAATTCTCCACAAGAACGGGGGTGAAAACCACCAGATTTATTGGAAAATCCACTAAGTTGGCAACACGACATAGACATAGGTTTAAAATTGGGAGTTTTGGCGGGAACTTGACCGGCGACGGATTGCTGCTCCTGTATTATAGTTTAAATAATAGTTTAAGTGGATTTTGATATGTAAAAGTGGTTCGATTTTATGTATTAACTGTCTACGCATGTGAACTATTAGTGGAAACGGTGAAACAAGTGCTCTGATGGTGATGGATTCTCAAGATAAGCTGTTTGCATAGGCGCCTTTAGATGCCATCGCCAACTGTCAGCTGCCTGCTGGCTCAACTTGCCGTCAAAATCTCCCAAGGGCTGCACAATGTGACGCATCAACATATTGTGAAGCAGTGAACTATGAAGGATAATAATACAAATACAAGACAAGGCTTGGGGAAATTATAATAAATAGAATAAAAATACTCAAGACTTGGCCTAAAGGTCTAGATACCAGGCCATAAACTCCAAAAAAAAAGGTTTAAAACCAACTATTTTTTATTATAAGATTTTTGGCTTAGATGCTTGTTTTTAAGCCATGTCTTCATTTACATCAGTATCAAGTGCTAATAATCCTTTACTTCACTGCTTCACAATATGTAGACGCGTCACATTGCATAGCTTATGAAAGATTTTGACGGCAACTTGAGCCAGCAGACAGTTGGCGATAGTATCTCAAGGTGTCTAAGCAGATAGATACTTTATCTTGAGATTCACATCACCATCTGAGCACTTGTTTCAGCGTTTCCATTAATAGTTCACATGCTCAGACGTTTAATACAAAAAAATCGCACCACTTTCACATATCAAAATCTATTTCAAACCATTATTTAAACAATAATACAGGAGCAGCAATCCGCCGCCGGTAAAGTTGTAACCAAAACTCCTTTATGACATATTGTTTATATGCTTATGTTGTAATTTGCACAGCAACTTGATTTGCATCGGTTATACCATCTTATCGCAATAATCAAAATAAGCATAATAAAGCGTTTGAATATTTAGCACAAGAAAGATGACACATATTTATGTAAGAAACCAACAGAAATTGATAATAAATAAAATTAACATTTTTTTTAGTTGTTGTCTCCTTATGACTATACGAGTACCAAAGAGTAATTGTAACGAATTTGTTTAAAAATCTTTTTGAAATGTTTGCTGGTGAAATAAAAACGGAGACATTGAGTACATAATGACTGTTTTATTTTTTATACAAGTACCTAGCTAACTGTTTATATTTTATTAACATTATTTTAAAAAAGAAATTCACACTAGAAACAGTGGCCACTCGCATCAATTCTTCTTCACTTAAACTACACTATTTACAACAACGAATATAAAAATCTGAACACCAATGCATTTTTAAACAGGGAAGAGGTGAGCACTGTTGAATCCACTGTTTTTCTTGGTATCCCTCTCAACGCAAAGGTTCAGTGGGGCCCCCATATATCCAAACTAGCAAACAGACTAAGCTCTGCTGCTTATGCTGTAAAGATTAGAGATCCCACTAGTGCCGAGACAGCTGGTTTAGTTTGTTTTAGTTATTTCCATAGCATAATGTCTTATAGGATTCTGCTATGGGTTAATACGGCTGATTTAAAATACTATTTTTGTTTTGCAGAAGAGGCACGTACGAGCTATTTACAGCCTAAAATAGAGAAAGTCTATTAGAAAAAAAATTAAACAAATAAATATATTAACTTTTGCCTCTCAGTATTTTTACGAAAATTTAATATGTTTACAAAAACAAAAATAGTATAAGTAAAAAAAAGTGATATTCACTCTGTAAGCACTAGGAACAAACACAACTAGTGATACCAGTTTCTCGACTCCACAGAGTCAGTAATCCATGCTTGGGGCTATGTATACGTTATTACAACAAAGTCCCAAAATATTACAAGGTCTCTCTATTTAAATACTTTAATTTACAAAAACTGTAAGTATAAAAAGGGTTATTATAATATAAATGAATATATGGTTGATAAGAACTCACAATGTTTCAAAAATAATTTGTGTAACTAGTATGTACAACCATTCATGTAAAATTTATTTCTAAATAAAGCCCTGCTGTGTTTTTTATCGGGTTCTTCCCAGGACAGAGATTTTTTCCGAATCAGTGGTAAAGTAAAAAATTACTTTCAATAAAAGTTACTTTAATTAGAATAGAATAAAATAAAATAATTCTATTTTTCCACGCGGAACGCTATAATTATAGTTATAGTTCGAGCGGACGTGTGGCGGACAACCATAGACATAGAGAATCTCTTTATGTCTATGCGGACAACACACTGTCCATGTCTATAATAGGGCTGTTGATATTTGTTTAAATATCGTATTTTCGATATATCGATAATTATAAATATATCAACATTGAAGTTTAATACATAGTAAATAATATCGATATATTGATATATCGGCTTTATTTAAAAACAAAGTCAGCTCTCAGTCAATATATAGTTCTGAGTAATTATTATTTTTTTCGTACGAGTGGTAATTAAACAAAAGAGTGACTTTCAATAAGTATTATGTACAATCTATATTAAATAAAAAAGTTTGTTTCTATTTCGTTTAGATGCAACAGATGTAGCTGAAAAAAATAAAACATTTAACAGCTATTTCTGATAGCAAGGGAGTAAAATGTCGATAGTGTTGTAGTTTAAACGATTTATCATTTTTTTTTTTATAAAACGAAGTTAACAAAGGAACTTCCAGTATCACTTAATGGTAAACGGTTACTGCAGTACATGGTCACCTACAGTCAGTTTCAAACAAAGAAAGCTACAAATGTGTTTTCACTCCTGAGGACTAAGATGAAATGCCTTATAGCTTATAATTATACAGGCTCTCTATACACAACAGGCCGGATCGCGGTAGTGTAAGCACTGCTATTTAATTATGTTTATTCATTCTGAACGAGTTTTCCGAAAACATATGAAAAGAAAAATTGTAAACGAAAATATGTTTCGAAAATTAGTAAACGCATGCCTTGAGTCTTGCAAAAAAATTTACATATTTGACATACATATGTATGATTCGCTAGCAATATCAAACCATAAACACTTAATTACTGAATTAATAATCGATACTTATTTGATTTTTAAATTGAAGTGTGACGCAAAATTGCAAAATACCTCTAAGGAGAACTTACGACATAATTACTATAAATTAATTATTTTTCGTGGAAAAAAATCACAAACTTTTTGATTGTAGTTTTATTTTTATGCCCTCAATCATATTTATTTTATGACACGGGCACAGTGCTCTGCATCGAAAATTGAAGTTGATGTTTGGCGCAACACTATTCGTCTCCTACACATGCACATTTCATTCACACCCCTACATTTATATTTTAGTTTCACCCGGTCTCATCCTAATCACTGTATTGCCAGTCTATTGTATACTATATCTATGGTGTAGTGTACTTAGCTAGCTACATTTAGATTACATTAGTTGGGTGTATAGACCATAGACTTAGAATATACTGACGTATTTACCTACATAGTGTGCAAGGGAGAAGAAAATTCCTTATGGCAAAAATGCAACATATAAAAGGAAATCTCATGACTATGTAACCGATTTTGAATGACAGGTCGGCGCAATTCGGCACGCAAGAAATGGCTATTAGATGTTTTGTAATTTTTTGGAGTGTAATAGTGGTTATTTCTAATAAGTAACGTCTTCGCAAAATGGTTACTTAATCTGCGAGTGACTGTGGTGTTAATAATAGAAATAATGCTGATAATTACAACTTTCACAATAAATTCTAAAGGTAAATTCTCAAGACGTCGTCAATGTTATGACGCGTTTATTTTTGGTTAAAATTCATGTTATATACTGTGTAAAATATAGAATGTTTTCAATTATTTTGTTAATTTTGATATTTTGCAAAGAAAAAAGTCACGTTGTTGATAATTTGCATGAATTTGGTAAATAAATTTTAGTACATAATATTTTATATGTACGCTAAGGATTGACTCAACTGATATACATACATAGTTGAAATTATAAATTAATGTCGATATTTATCTTGAATGTTTATAATAAATCAATAGACTCGCGCACACAACAATAAAATAAATCCTCCGTTTGCGTTGTAAAGTATTTTTTTATTTTGCCTTTTGTCGAACAGATTCCCTCCGGATTCTATAATTAGCAAATATGGTTAACGTTGATTGGACGAGTTGGTTAGAATCTAAAGAAGAACTCAACAACTTGCAGCAAACATTTTCTTGAGAAGTATGGAAGAAAAATTAGAAAAAAGACAATTTTATTAAAAGTAACCATTCCTACATTATTTGTACCAGTAAGTATAATATTGTTACAATACGACTTTAAAAACTTTAGGTAAAAAATAAAAATAGAGATAGATTTTTATACATTATAAAACTGCAGTATATTAAAAATAAATAATCATGAGATTAAAGCAATTATGAACCAAACTGAGTATCTATTCATCAACCATAAAAATGTATAACCTTACTTAACCAAGCGCACCTCACGGTCTCGTTAGTACAATATTTATAACATCACGTTATTTTCTCTAAGGGGTTGAGCGGAGCTTCAGATTATATACCCAAGTCACAATGATAAAACTTTTAATGTAGTTAGATACAGATATTTAGTAATGCTCCTGAAGCACCGCTAGATGTCCACGCATGAGACGCATAGTACAGTTTGCCAGGATAGTATAAATTTCATAGTATTTGATACTCACAACGCCCGATGCCCGATTTAGATATGCTTGGTGCCCGACGACAGTATGTCGAGGGCTAAATAGCGTGGTTCATTGCCTACGGCGTTATGCGTAGAGGAGAGGTACTTGTGGTTAAATTGTGGTCTATATACATACGTGGAAGAGCCATTGTGCAGCTATATTAGTAGTATAATTGTAGCACTTATGGGTCGGCTCGACTGGGGAAGGACCACGCTCTCACAGGATACCAGTGCTGCTGTGTTTCCTATGGTGAGTGTAGAGAACCGGAGACCCTTTTTACTGGAAATGAGGGATTACATCTTAGTACTCACGGTTGACAACGCACTGCATTTTGATTTGTAATAGAGGATAGATGTATATGTATATGGGCCGCAGCACCTACTTACCATCAAGTGAACTGTGTGCTCGTTTATCACCCTTATCCTATAAAAAAAATCTGTGGGCATCAATGATTCTGTGAGATTAAGATGGGCTTGTCACGTTCAGTCCATGGATGGGTCACCATTTATTTAACATACCGAGATTGAGAAAATAGACAGTGCATCTGTATCCTCAGATACCTGGTACACTTTCATATCTCCTGCGTATTTAGCTAGTCTGTGTAAGATCATTATGTTTTTAAATACATGCAACTAAAATGATAATATGTTTGTTACTTTTCAGGGACAGATGAAAGAAAGAGAGCATAGCCTCATAAGCATATTGGCCTTTAAACAGAGCTAAATAAGTTTAACTGATTCCTACAACTTTCCTTACTTAAATTACTAAGTTTAAATGCATATTTAAGTCGAATATTAAAATTAATTTTTATAATGTATTTAATTATTAATTATTACATTTTTGTAATTATTATAATAATAGCTATATGAAAAATAAAGCAGCCATTATGTACTCCGTGTTCCCGTTTTTTTTTATTTCAACAGCAAAACATTTTATAAAGTATATAAAGTATAAATAGGTTTTTACTTAATTAATGTTAAAAAAATTCTGGGGAATCGTGTTCATGGCAGTAAAGTTTTCTCTAAAGGTCATACATAATTCGGAAATACAACTTTCCGATCTGATTCTTGGAGGAAATTGTTTAAGTTTATCGGTAGACTTTAGGTAGGGAATTTGTATATTTTGAATTAAAATACAATTAAAGGCAGGTAGGTGCAGCTTATTCCCGGGAACATGTTATTTGAATATTTTTTAATTACTTTAGAACTATCAAGGTAAAAATTCAGTGAATTTTTGAGGTTTTTCAGTTTTGTACAATAATCCATTTTTTTTTTTTTTTTTTACCGCTTCCTTAGCAATCATTTTCCGATAGTCCTTATAAGTAAAATGCACATCACTAGCTAACGCAAACAATGACAAATCAAAATTGGTTACACATTTTCAGGCTTTCAGGTCGTCTATACGTCTATACGCCAGTATATTCTAAGTCTATGGTATAGACTTAGGATCATAGACATAGAATATACTAGTCTAAGGGTGTGTTCCGATGTACACTGTGACCACTGTAATTCAGTATTCTGTAAAGCCTTCCTTTTTAGTTTCCTTACTGGTTACTGGAAGTCCTTTTCAGTTTGCTATACTGGTTATTATTGTTTTAAATGGAGCGCAATCCAATATACTGTCATCCCCATTTTCGACACTTTTGTAATGAAAATATTTATCATGTACATGTTTTCTGTTCAACAAGAAAAATTATTATCTGAATGTTGGTGCTTGTAAAACTTAAAGTCCGAATTTATTTAAATAACAATATTAATTAATAATAATAACAATGATTCGTGGATGTTGTTAAATCTCTAGGCGCTGTTATATTTTTTGATCAAAGTACTGAGTAGGGATATTCCGTTACCATCAAAGTATCGATACCTACTCATATCAGTAGTACTCAAATCGTTTTTCGATACTACTCATACAAATACTCCTAATGTATCGATACTTACTGATATCGATACTTTTAGATTATTTTTAATGAAATTAACGTAGCAAATGTTTCAAGCCCCACAACGATCATTTCTGACCTGCCACTTTAGATAACTTCGCATAGTTCCAAGCAATGAACTAACTAACTATTTTGAACTTAATCTAACGAAATTAATTAGTGAAAAGTTGAAGATCCTACATTTCGTTTGTCCCTTTATCTGCTTTTTTCTGTAATTTACCTTTATTCTGTGTAATTCCATGAATTTTGGAATGCTTAATTAAATTAGACGTTTGCCACAATATTTCACCGACTTGAAACATTGTTTACATTTTGCAGTTGTTTCGTTTGTTTTGGTAAAAAATGTCCATATTAATGATTTTGGCGGTGCCATGATAACATTGGAACAATAAACCGATGTCTACAATAACTTAAATTATTTGTAACGTAATAGTAAACAATCACTTGTGGAATGCTGAACACTGCTAGTGCTGACGACCAGTGACAATTTTAGTGTAATGGTGGCTCTCTCTCTCGGTCTCGGCTCGGGTGAAGTCGGACGGGTTCGGCTCGCCTGATTCGATACCAAGTACTTTTGTTTCGATACCGAATAAGTATCGCAAGATTGATTCGATGCTATTTGTACTTGGTATCGAATCAAAAGTATCGAGTACCTACTCGTATTTACTAGTGTCGGAATGTCCCTAGTACTGAGAGCACTTTACCTGGAAAGCGCCAGTGCCCACAGTACAAATATATGACGTCATATATTTCCCTAGGGTACCCGGTACCGCTGCAATATACTGGCAGTCCATAACGGAACGAATTTTTCACCAGTGAGAGCACTGAGCATTAGCAGCACAGAACACTAATACCCTAAATTAGCAGTGCTAGCAGTGTATATCGGAACACACCCTAAGTCTATGGTTGGATGATTGTTAAAATTTAAAGCCACAGACCCACAGATTCCTGTATAGGACAGTTACTATACTCTTTGCCCACAGAGTACATTTTTCTATAAACCTGAAAATATTAACGCCTTGAATGACAAGCAAAAGCGGCTGTCAAAAATATTGCTAAAAAAGCTTATAGTATTTGGTTAATAAATTGTAGCAAAAATAGTAATGGCTCGCGAAAGCAGTGCTGGATTCGACAGACATATTACTATATTTTCTCCAGAAGGCAGACTTTATCAAGTTGGTAAGTAGTTCCGAAGTAATAAAATACTTGTCTTTATTCCCAACTAGCTGTTCCCCGCGACTTCGCCCGCGTGTAATTTAGGGTTTTAATTATGTTGCGCGGAACCCTAATTCTTTTTGTAAAATATAAGTAGCCTAAGTTACTCCTTATAACATCAACTATGTGCCAGTGAAAGTCCCGTCGAAATCGGTCCAGTCGTTTCGGAGATTAGCCGGAACAAACAGATAGACAGACAGACAAAATTTATAAAAATTGTGTTATTGTTATAAGTACCGTATGTACCTTCATATGCATTTAGTAAAAAGCTGGTATTTTGACATTACAAACACATACTTCAATTTTATTTATTTGTATAGATTATTGCATGATGTGGCTGTTTATTATTTAAAAGTTAATGGATCACATATGACAAAGTATTTAAATATTAAAAATACTTGAGCAGATGCTTTAACAACAGATACATTCACAGCATAAATTACCAATACCTGAAGCATAAGTGAATCATTCAAATTACAATTTATCATCCAGTTTTAGCTTAAATAAACTTTACATACTCAACAACTAAACATAAAAAACATACCTATTTGGCATTTTAAGTTACAGCAAGGTTGTTCTAATTTCTAACTTACAATTTGTAATAAAATTAAAGGTGACTTTCATACATGTATACTTTAACACACTCATTTTTTTTTATTCTACTAAGCCAGCGCTTATCTACGATCCCACCTGATGGTAAGTGGAGATGTAGCCTAAGATGGTAAAGCGCACTGACTTAACAAAAGCCTATTCACTCTTGCCTTGAAGACACCCACACTGTAATCGGATGGAAAGACAGATGCTGGCAACTTATTCCAGTCCTTTGCTGTACGCATGATGAACGACGTGGTGAACCGTTTGGTTTGAATGCGTGGTAAGTCAACAACGAAAAGGTGGAGACTGGCCGAACGTCTGGTGGTCCAATGGTGGAAGGGAGAGGGTGGAATTAAATTATGTAATTCCTGCGCACTCTCTCCGAAATGCATCCTGTAGAAAACCGAAAGGCTGGCTACTTTACGTCTGTGTTCGAGGCTGGTAAGATTGGTTTTAACCAAATTCGGGTCATAAATAAGCCTCTTAGCATGCCTTTCCATTGAGTCCAAAGCTCCTAGGTGGCATTTTGCAGCACCAGCCCATATATGGCAGCAATACTCCATGCACGACCGGACTTGCGCTTTATATAAAGTAAGCAGCTGTCCTGGCGTGAAGTATCGCCGCACCTTTGCAAGGACTCCCAGCTTACTTGCAGCTGCTTTGGCCTTGGACTCAATGAACCGCCCGAAGTTCAAATTTGAGGATATTTCAAACCCTAACAACTGAAGGCGGTCGGTATATTTCAGTGATACATTTCGGAAAGAAGGAGCCAAGGTGAGCTGGCTCCTTTTTGCAGTGAAGAGAAAGGGGTAGGAAGAAACTACGGACTTCCATTTGGCACAATCTTGAGACCTATGCATACATCCTTGTTGAGGGTACTCTAGTTTGACCGCTCTTCAATTTATTGTCATTTTGTCCGATGAATTTTCTATAGAAGGGTCTCCTGGCGACTGCCATTACATTCTGCAGCATAAATTTGCATTGTTACTCTTTCCTCATTTCTTCTTTCTACATGACTATGATTTCTATGCTTATAAACTATCTAAGCATTCCTTTCTTAATCCTGGTCACAACATCTTACAAACCACACTTTTCTCCTATCACACTATTTTTCACTCTGTCATTCAGAGTCACCCTTAATGCACCCCTATAGAGCCATTAAAGAGTATTCTTTAATGACTGCATAATAAATATAACCAAAAGACAAAAATCAAATAATTTTTCACTATAACCAACATCATTTCAGTTTACAGCCCATCATAAACTAATACTAAACATAGGTTGCCACAAAGCATTGTAAGCCACCTGATCTACATAAGTTCCTGCACTCTCATCTGGTCACTCTCCATCTGTACAGGAGGTGCATTACACTATATTTGTTGATACAAGGCTGTTACATAAGAATCTTCCTTCCTATGAGTTATTCTCTGATAAGAAAGACAATATACATTTTATCTTTAACAGCTTCAGTCTGGCCTATGTATACTTAGTTTTAAGTTGTTACATTTAGTTTTTTAATAAATTAATGAATGTCCTCCTGACCGAATTTCAGGCACGAAAGCCAGTCTCAAAGGAGACACTCCACAGGACAGCCCAAGTGTATGAGTAAGCACAGGTCCATTCTTTATTCTCTCATAGTCCGATGGGGAAGTTTATCCGATATAACCAGAGAGAGATCAGGCGCACGATCAACGACTTTACGTGCTTATCGAGGCACGAGGTGAAACACCGCCAACATCCTGACTCCAGCCTGATAAACCGAATTTTTTTCTTGACAGTAAAGCCCAATGTTTGGCTTGACCTGAGATTCAATTCCAAGATCTCATGATGAGTAATCACATTCACAACCACCAGATCAACAAGGCAGTGAAATTTATAATTTATTTTTTAATAATTAAATAGAGTTTTAATGAATATATTTTCAGAATATGCACTGAAGGCAATTAACCAAGGTGGACTAACATCGGTAGCACTGCGCGGCTCGGAAGCTGCAGTAGTGGCCGCACAGCGCAAGGTGCCAGATCGCCTGCTGGACCCAGCCTCCGTCACACACTTGTTCCCGCTAACTAGCCATATTGGCTGTGTCATGACTGGCATGATTGGTATGCAAGTTGCGTTTGCTTGTTTAAAAGTAATCCATAAAAGGAAATAGTTTTATTCCATTAATTATTATCACTTATTTTCAAAGTTTCCACATTTGTTCTATTCGGAAAATTTGTAGGCCATAATTGTCATTAAATATTGTTGTAAAATGACATCATAGTTAGGGCTTTATAACATTGCAACTTTACGTGAATTTGAAGGTATTTTTTTTACCATGAAACAATGCAAATGTTTTCACATTTATTTTAGTAGGAATATCTTTTTTATAAATGTTTTTAAGGTACTGCTGCTGGACAACTTGAAAGAATATAATAGAGTATTTTTTGTAATGTTTACTTGTGATACTCTGAAGCTTTTTTTTATCTATTTTCTTTAATAGTATGAACTCAAAGTGAAGTATGATGAAAATGATGAACTATGCCAATGCTAAGCTATGTCATTATCAATCAATCAATCAGTATATTCTTTATTGTACACCAATACACATTAAAACGAAATAAAATGAAATATATATGCATATATAGAAAGTACCCTAAGGTGCTTATCGGCGGATTATCATCATCATCAGCCCTTAAAAGTCTGCTGCTCAAGATGGGCATCTCTCGTTGCATCAGATCATCAAACTTGACTGGCGGATAGACAATAGCAGAGCATTTCGCACCTTTGATGCTGATGTACGTCGCTGATGTGGGTATTTTAGGTCTGACGATGGATATTCTGACATCTCACGGAAGCCTATAAAAAAAGAAAAAAGCTTTGACATTTCCAGTAGTCGCCTCTTTCGACATCCAAAGGAGGAATGTGTGGTTTAAAATTCAGAATCCGTAATCCCATTTGGTCCAATGTGATTATTATAAATTTTAACTGGGAGGTGCTCATTTTCATTTGTGATGTTATTTCCATATATGTAAACCTATAAAAGCATTACTATAAGAGATTTTCCTGCCATTGGCTGACCAATGACCAAAGGCTATGGTGTTTTTTTTACAATTTTGATAAATAATACAAAAAATTATTTTTTTTATGTACAAGTGTAAAATTTTATTTTACTTAGGTTGACCATATTCTGACACTAGCTCTACATATAAGTATTTAAGATAACAAAATACAATTTATAATTACTCTACAGACTTGAGGCCACCAACACATTAAGTAGTTGAAGAGAAATAGTTTGTCCCCGGTTCATTCTCAGAGTTAGCAACTTCTATTTAGTATCACACACTATTGCCTCGATGTTGCCAATACAAGTAATATTGTGAGAACCTGTCTAGGTATCATTAAAATGTAACAGCTGCTCACAAGATGTTACATTGCCCGCAGCGGACAGCAAGTCACAGGTGCAGCGCGCCCGCTACGAGGCGGCCAACTGGCAGTACAAGTACGGCACAGAGATCCCCGTGCACACGCTGTGCCGCCGCATCGCCGACATCTCGCAGGTGTACACGCAGAACGCAGAGATGCGTCCGCTCGGATGTAGTGAGTCTCTTACTTACCGTTATTTTTTGTTTAAAAACTACACAACTGTAGTATTTTTTATGTTTATAGTTGTTATTAGGAAGACTGCTGCAGCCTATCTCCTGACTTGTTTTCTCCTGTCGCCTCTTACGACACCCACGGGACGATATAGGGTAGTGGCTATTCTTACACAGTACTACACAATGAATATCCACAGTCCATGAATGATAAGACTTGTCATCCATAATTATTATATTAATCCTTAACATTATATTAACCCTTGTCAGATTTTGTATATTTCCTGGTATTTTGTTGTAAAAGCGCATACTCTGTGGAGTCGAGTAACTGGTACTACTAGCTTGTGTCTGTTCCTAGTATTTACAGAGTGAGTATCACTTATAGTGTCCGACCGAAGGACGAATTCGGGCTGAAGCTGATTTATCGGCTATCGCTACAACCTTCGGCCAAAGCAGAAGCCGAAGTCAATTAAAAACCCATAATTATTCATTTCACGATTAGGTAAAATTATTAACATAAATTATTTTAAAACTTTTAAATTAAAGGTTTATTAGATTGACTGTATAATATAAAAAGGTAATTTTAATTATCTCTAGTTGATCTAGACATGATAAAATGTCCAGCGCGCTCTTGCTCATTCGTAACAGTTCATCCAATTTCGGCGCTTGCTAGGAACCTTCAGCTTCGGCAAAAACTTTAGCCCATTTTGGCTTAAGCCGAAGGTTTCACCAAAGGTGGTTTGTAGCCGAAAGTTCGGTCGGATACTACTTATTTATTTAAAACTCACGTTACCATCCACACCATCTGTTGTACACATATATATCACCCCATTGGTGTCGTAAGAGGCGACAGAGGAAAATATATCATAAGATGTGCAGCACTATCCTCTTAATAATGACCAAAAATAAAAAACTGCACTTTCCAACCCGCTTGTCTAGTGTGACAACTACGGCAAATATTCCCTATGAGACAACCTATGGGGAGGCCTGTGTTCACAAGTGGACTTTGATAGGCTGTAACGGTGACGGCGGTCAACTCTTGCCCCATGCTCGTTTGTGTCTATAAAAAAAACTCATATTTTTGTGTACATACGTTGAATATTGGTGAATGTATTAAGGCATGATGCTGATCGCTTACGACGCGGAGAGCGGGCCGGCCGTGTACAAGACGGACCCCTCGGGCTACTACTGCTCGTACAAGGCCGTGGCTGCAGGCTCCAAGGCCACAGACGCCAACGCCTACCTCGAGAAGAAGGTACCCTCGCTACTTACCTCCTTGTCATAGAGTATAATGTTAGTTCTTGTGCTGCTTCTGCTTATTAAAAATATGAAACAAGTTAGATTGCTAAAAAAGTAATAAACCTTACCTAATGTAATGTATGTAATCACCAATGCAGAGTTAAAAAAAAAAACCACATAAAATTTGCAATAAACATATTTTTTTATGGTTGAGATAGTTATGTTATTTCTATAGGTTTGAATACTGATCCTGATGACGCACTTGACGGGAACCACAGGGTTTTTGTTACATGTTGTGTAACACAATATTTTTGCAATTTATTAAATTATTTTTTTATATTTTAATTAGTTTAAAAGATAAAAAAATCTGAGTTGAAAGCTTATTGATTTTCCCATTTATTAAATGTGTTGAATATCGTAAACAGTTAGTTCTTATTTTTTATAGGATTAAAGTAACAAACAAGCATACATTCCACCTGATGGTAAGTGGATGCTGTGTGCTATTTGTGCATGTAATCAAAATGGAATTCCTCGTATCCAGTAAAAAGGATCTCGGTTATTTACGATCACCATATGAAACACAGCAGTGTTAAGCTGCAATTTTACGTTGGTATTTTGTGAGAGCGTCGACCTACCCTGGTTGAGCCGATCCATTTGTGCTACAACAGTAAAGTATCTGCAGCATGACTCTGTTATGCATAAAATTATTTTTTTTCTCATTCATTAAATATATTGAATGTTGTATATTACGCATCCACCAAGGAATACCACAAGAAACGGTCTCGAGCCCGCCCGCATCCGTTGATTTCATGCATTTGTAACCAAGATGTCACTCCATTTAGTATAGTGGCATCTACCAAGTAGTTGAGACACAACACACTTTTAAGTCTCCCGTTTGCATGTACAAATTATAGGTAAAATACATTTATTTGGCGAGCGAGTATTAATTTTAACAAGTTAGTGAAAGAGCTCTACTTCAATTTGTTTGACACTGTTGCTGCTCTCAGCCATACGCATACTTCTCAATGCATTTTTGGTAGCTCTTATAAAAATGCGTTTGTTATTAAACTAACATTGTAATGATTTATCTTTATGCTTTTATACATATATTACATGTTATGTCAGTTAATCCCCTCATTTGGTATTAGAATTGGATTGTATTAGATACTTTAGTGTTGTGAATAGTATTTATCACTGTTGTAACTTCAACTTTTTTTATAGGTCCTCACTAGTTATCTACGATCTTTAATCGTTCGTATCCATTTTTATAACGTGGTAGAGCCATGCTGCAACTATATTAGTAGTATAGTTGTAGCACGAATGGGTTGGCTCGACCGGGGAAGGACCATGCTCTCACAGAATACCAGCGTCAAATAGCGGCTTCATGCTGCTGTGTTTCGTATGGTGAGTGTAGAAAACCGGAGACCCTTTTACTGGAAAAGAGGCATTCTATCTTAGTCCTCACGGGTGACAACGCATTTGCATTTTGATTCGCAAACGAGGATAAATGTAGATGTCCATGTCCATGGGCCACAGCAACCACTTACCATCATATTACTTATGCACTCCAAGAGGTAGAACATTAACGTACCACTTTGGAACGCGCGCCAAATTGTTGCATTCCGAGCTATGGATAACCAGAGTTGCCGTAAATGGATAAAGATATATGTTTCCAAATAACTGTTGTGGAATAACAAAATTAGTTTTTATCATAATAAAGCGCTCAGAGAAGATGCATGGATTTATGTCAGCGGCAACTGTTCGTACACGACCGACGTCTATGTTGCACGGTCAAACACTGGAACGGCTGGCGCGCTGAGTTGATGCACTTGGAGCATTTGGAGCGCACTGGCCGGCGCGGCGTGCGGTGCGCGCGCCAGGAGCGCGGATCGGCACGCGGCTTAAATGTTACAGCTGCTGTGCCCAAATACTCAAATGCTACTCAATTTTAAAATGTCGTTAAGTCTCGCGATGTCACAGTCACTTTGACTTAAAGTGATAGAGAGAGAGCACGAGACTTAACATCTTAATTGAGTAGCATTTGAGTATATGGGCATTGGTCTTCCAAATAAAATAAAAATATTAAGTAATTTGTTATTGTATGTGCAGTTGAAGAAGCGGTCAGAGCTGAGCACAGATGAGGCAGTACAGCTGGCCATCTCGTGCCTGTCGCAGGTGCTCGCCGTCGACTTCAAGGCCTCCGACATCGAGATAGGACTCGTCACCAAGGACAACCCGCGCTTCCAGTACGTACACCTTGCCCGGGACCTCCTAACAGTCCACCTATTATGTTCATCGCACTCTTATCCTCATTAGTGTGACTTTTTTATTTATTAATAAAAAAATATAAAAAGTCACTTTAGTGAGGAGCAGAGCGCAATGAACATAACTGTGGATAATAAAATACATGTTTCGCCTCTAAACGATGCATTATCAGGAGAAATAGATTGGGCGATGGTTTTTTTTTATAGGTAATGGGTGACAAACGAGCACACAGTCCACCTGATGGTAAGTGGTTGCTGCGGCCCATAGACATCTACATCTATCCTCTATTACAAATCAAAATGCAGTTGCGTTGTCACCCGTGAGGACTAAGATGGTATGCCTCATTTCCAGTGAAAAGGGCCTCCGGCCACCTGCACTCACCAATCGAAACGCAGAGGTAAACCTCTACTTCACGCTGGTATTCTGTGAGGTCGTGGTACCACCCCGGTTCGAGCCGGCCCATCCGTGCGACAGCAAAAGCTGCCGCGTAGCTCTACCACTGTTCAACCGCTAGGTTGACCGCTAAGTGACTAATGCTCGGTTTCTGAAGTTCCCAGTTATATTCCTATTACCTATTGAATCATTAAAGTTATCTATAGGATAAACCGCTGGTAGCTGTCACTGCGTTTATGAATACGCAACGAATCATACAACAACTATAATACCAATAACAAGTTCCATAATCTACCGCTAGATGGGTCTGTTCTAGAGATCAAGTTAGAAATTGATTTTATTATTTCAATTGTTCATTAATACTAGTTTTATTTATAATAATATATTTTTCGAGTCAAAATAAGTGAATAAGGACTGTTTTTTGTAACAAATTATGATAATCCCATAAATTTAACTGTGACGGTCTATGAACTGAACGATATCATAGCATCATTGTCAAATAAAAAACAGGAAAAGGTCACTCTTTTTTCACACTTTCACATGTGTTATGTTTTACCATATCTTTATGATCGTTTGTGCTTAATCCTTATATTATCTAGCAAATATCCTTTCTGTTATTAATTAGCGATAAAGTTAATTGTTACCTTTGAAAGTACCTGTATTTATATCGTAATATAAGTATTAAGGTATTTACAATAATCATTAAATTAAAAGTAATACTAATAAAATAAACTTCAGTACTTCCAAATCAGACTCGTATTTACATATGCTTATATGTTTTATATATTTTCTCTTGAATATTTTAATATTTAGCATCCACTGGCCATTTATTTTAATAATATCACGTTATAAACTAAAAGTTGATAGAGTTTGCTTGAAATAAAACGTCAAATAAAGTTATAGAACCCATGAAAAATGAAAACATGAAAATGAAAAATACTTTATTTGACAGTTAGCACCTTTACAAATAATTTAGCAGTGGTTCTCACACTAGGCTCGCAGACCTGTATCGTGAGAGCCATATACACATATTAAAAAAAACAGAATTAGTAGACGGCTGACTTTACAAAGCTTTCCTTACTTTAAATGTCTTCCTCATTTTATTTATAGTCTGTAAACATAAATATATACTTAAACACATATACACACACATACATATATCCATCCATACACACACACACACACACACATATATATATATATATATATGTGTGGGGGATAAGTCGCTCGCGTCCGTAGGCTTCGACCACCTAACCCTAGGCCCACCCTACACGTGTCCCCCGGGTGGTGCTAAACGAGCGACAAAGCCGAAACGACAGACTCGGCTCCTCGCCGTGTGGTAGCGGCGTAAAATTTACCACCCCTTATGTCGCACCATGAGCCAACAACACAAAGAAATGGCCCCGAGTTCCCGGCGCCCCTTTAATGGGGCAGGGGTGCGAAGAATCTCCGGGAGGAAAACCGGCGACGAGGTTCGCCACCCGTCACGTCCTGTCTCCTGGAGGGGCGAAAAGTGGATTGCGGAGGCCCGTCTGGCTACGCTGAATGTATGTGGAGCAATGAATGATAAGATGGATGAAATATGCGAAATGATGAATGATAGAGGAATAGATGTATTATGTGTGAATGAGACGAAACGAAAGGGAAGAGATGTCACTGCACATGGCATGTATACCGCTTACTGGTCTGGTGTAGACGAGACCGAGCGGGCATGCCAGGGAGTCGGTGTCATCCTTTCAGAAAGAATGGGTCAATATGTGAAAGAGTATGAATGTGTAAGCCCAAGGCTGCTGTGGATACGAATGAAAGTGGGCTTAAAGAAGTTGTTTGTGCTTGGGGTTTACGCCCCAGATATGTCTAAGCCCACTTATATCCGAGAGCAGTTTTGGGACATGGTAAGGCTGGTGTTGACGAAGTGCAAGGAAAATGAAAATATTATTATGTTAGGAGATTTTAATGGAAGGGTGGGAGTGAAGAGGTCTGGTTATGAAAGGATATTAGGAGCGTTTGGCGATGAAAGAATAAATGAGAATGGTGAAGACCTCCTCACCATATGTGTGGAAAAGAATCTTTTTGTGGCGAACACTTTCTTTCGCCATAAGAGGATTCACATGTATACATGGGAAAGAGGGGATGATAGAAGCATGATAGATTTCATAATTGTGGATGGAAGAATGAGGAGCGCAGTGGTAGATACAAGGGTTTACCGGGGGTCCAACGTAGGGACGGATCATTACTTGGTCTTATGCCGAATTAATGGTCTATTCAAGCGTTGGCGGCATCGGACATCTGTGTCTACCACTGCGTTACAGCGTATAAGAATAGAGAGGTTACAAGATGAAGGTGTGAAAGAGAAGTATAAATGCAGACTGAGGGAAAATATAAGTGTGTTGAATGAATTTTGTATGAATGAGTTAGACTTGAAGAATGTATGGAATAATGTTAAGAAAGTTTTGGTGGATACAGCCACCGAAGTATGTGGTGTAAGTAAGAGAACGAATGAAAGGAAAAGTAATACTTTGTGGTGGGATGATGAGGTACGGATGGAAGTTGAAGCAAAGAAGAGGGCATGGCTAGATTTACTAGCAACCAAAGCTGGTAGTTCTGGCGGTGTGAATGATGAGATTGAAAGAAAAAAGGCCGACTTTAGACGTATAAATAAGAGAGTAAAAGAAGTTGTTGAAAGGAAAAAGCAAGAAAGAATAGATAAGAATGATAGAAGAATATCTGATAACTTCCAGGCAAATATTAAAATGTTCTGGAAGCTCGTAAGAAATGCCAGGGGAAATTCAAAACAGCCTAGAATGAATGCTATACGAGACGAGAATGGCTGCATGCTGAATGATGAAGTTTCGAATTTAATGAGATGGAAGGAATACTTTGAAAGCGTGTTTAAGAGTGAAGAGTCGTCTGAAGTAAGTGAAATGGAAATTCCGGAAGAAGTGGAGAGAGGTAGAGAAATAAGTGTAGATGAAATAGTGAAAGCAATGAAAAGCATGAAAGCAGGTAAGGCAGCCGGATATGATAGAGTATCACTCGAAATGCTAAGGGCTGGAGAGGGTGTGGTTGCAGGCCTGCTGTACACCTTGTTTAATTTATGTTGGGAACTGAAGCGGGTACCGGAAGACTGGTGCAAAGCTGTTATAGTCCCAATATATAAGGGAAGGGGGTCGCAGCGGGACTGTAAAAACTACCGTGGTATCAGCTTGCTTAGCATTGTGGGTAAACTGTATGCTAAGGTGTTAATTGAAAGAGTTATGGAAGAAACTAATGAAAAAATTTGGGATGTGCAAGCTGGATTTAGAAAGGGGATGGGGTGTACGGATCAAGTCTTTTCCATGCGCATGATTGCTGAGAAATTTTTGGCCAAAAACCAGAAAGTTTTTTGTGCGTTCATGGACTTGGAAAAGGCTTATGACAGAGTGGACAGGAACGTGTTATGGCAAACACTGACCTCATTTGGGTTGAGCGCTGGTCTGATACAGGCATTGAAGTCTCTATATAGGGACTCTAGTGCTTGTGTCGGGATCAACGGGGCCTACTCGGACTGGTTTGGCATCCATAAAGGTGTCAGACAGGGCTGTGTGGCTTCCCCGTGGCTGTTCAACCTATTTATGGACAGTTGTTTGGAAAATTTGAAAGTAGAAGAATGCGGGTTAAGAATGGGTGAGTTAACCGTCAAATGCCTTTTGTACGCCGATGATCAAGTCATACTTGCGTCTTCGGCAGCCGAATTGCAAATGATGGTTACATTAATGAACAGGACATTAAAAGAAAAGGGAATGAAAGTGAACGCAAGTAAGACGAAAGTTATGGTTTTTGAAAGAGAAGAAAGTAAAACGATATGTGAAATAAGAATAGAAGGGGAGTTGGTCGAGCAAGTAGATGAGTTTGTGTATTTGGGATGTGTGTTTAGCAGGGATGGTAGATATGATAAGGATATAGAACGACGAGTGAATGCAGGAAATAGAGTGAATGGGGCTTATTTTGGGGAAATAGAGAGGCACGTATGGCAATTCACAATGCTGTGTTAGTGCCTACTTTAATGTATGGTAGTGAAAGTTGGGTGTGGCAGAAGAAGCACGAGAGTAGAATAAATGCTGTAGAAATGCGATCCTTAAGGAGTATGTTAGGGATGAATCTGAATGACAGAGTGAGAAATTGTTTAATAAGAGAAGAGTGTGGTTTGCAAGATGATGTTGTGACCAGGATTAAGAAAGGAATGCTTCGGTGGTTTGGTCATGTGGAAAGAATGAATGAGGAAAGAGTGACAAAGCAAATTTATGTTGCAGAGGTGAACGGCAGAGTCGGAAAGGGTCGCCATAGGCGAAAGTTTATCGACCAAATTGGCGATATGTTGAAAATGGGCCAAATCAAGAGTACCTTTAACCGACGAGCGTGTATGCGTAGGTATATGGATGTGGAGGAAGCGAGAGAGGTCTGTCAGGATCGTGCCAAATGGAAGTCCATAGTCTCTGCCTACCCCTCTGGGTGACAGGCGTGAGTGTTTATAGATATAGATATAGATAGATATATACATACACATTATATAATTTGTTACCTATAAACTAACCTTGTACCTATAAATGGCACACATTGGTCAGTTTACTTAACCTACGTTTAAACGGAGTTTATGTTACATTGCGATATTAGGAAACGCACTTTCTATAGTTATCGAACCAATAGCATTAACGAATAGATAAACTGTCAATAAAAGTACCTGAGAAACCGAGCATTAGTCTTCTAGTCACACTCTATTAACACTGTTCTATTTAAGGAACAACAGTCTCAACAACTTCCTTTGTAAACAGACTAGCTTTTCCCCCGAAATCGTCCGCGTAAAACTTAAACAAAAAAGTAGTTCAAATTGGAAAAAAAAAATACTAAGCTGGTACTAAGTTTCTTGGTATTGTCGCGAAAACTCGAATATTTTATACAGACAGTAAACACTATATCACCCCCTAGGGGTTGAATTTTCCAAAATCCTATCTTGCGGGTGTCTATGCCGAGAAAGGAGTATAATATAATATATATGCCAAAACATATTTAAGTCAGTAGGGCTCTGCGCCCGATTTGACTTGAAATTTGTATTTTGTAGATCTCGTGTTGAGTGGGTGAGTCGGTGATATTTCACTTATATATCTATAGATAGATTTAAAAAAATATTATACTTGTCCACAGAGTGTTAACGGAGAGCGAGATCGACAGGCATTTGACCGCGATCGCCGAGAAGGATTAAGTGGTTATGGTGTCAATAATAAGCAATATTACTATTTTCTAATAAACACTATTATTAACTCTTTGTTTTATTGTAGTTGAGGTTCCTAACCTAGAATCACGTTTTCAAACTTTTGTAGACTATGATCTTTCTGCCGCATCTTTGAATGAAATCTTGACACACTTCTTTAAAATGCATTATACCGATTATAATAATAAAACCTAAGATGTTTTTAAAAGTACTGCTACGTTATACTTGCTCTAAAATGGCAATACGAAAGTCAGGTAACTGCCCGACTCGCATTCAGTCGGCCACGCTCTCGCGTCGCGGCTATACGAGTACTTTGCTACAGCGGGTAAATCTTCTAGTTATTCGTGGCAAAAATGCTTTCCTGTGTTGTTAGATGGTGCACAAATTACACGGCAAATGTTAGAGACAAGAAAAACATCTCATTAATATTTTGAATATACATGTTTTGCTCATAAGTGGTTTTATTATTTCAACACTAACCGCTAGTGTAAACTTTGATGTTAACTAGAGTGTTCATTTTCCATATCGGTATGTCACGCGCTGGCGCCGATGAGCGCTCAGCATCAATCAATACGCAACTAATGATGTATATTCATCTATTTCTAACGATGCTCACCTGTACTATTTAATGGGTGTCCCTCGGGGCTCCATTCTTGGCCCATTCCTATTTCTAGTGTATATTAATGACTTACCTTCTCTTGTAGGGGATAATCATGATATATTATTATTTGCTGATGATACTTCCTTGATTTTTAAACTTAAACGTCAATCATTTAAATGTGACGAAGTTAATAATGCTATATTAACGGAAATAAAACTAAATGTATTAAATTTACAACAAAAAATGTTAAAAATCTGAGTACCAATGTGTTTTTAAATGGGAAAGAACTGAGACCTGTTAAATCCACTGTTTTTCTTGGCATCACTCTCCACGCAAAGCTTCAGTGGAGCCCCCATATGTCCAAACTAGCAAGCAGACTAAGTTCTGCAGCCTATGCTGTAAAAAAGATTAGAGGTCTCACTAGTGTCGAGACAGCTAGATTAGTTTATTTCAGTTATTTCCATAGCATAATGTCTTATGGGATTTTGCTATGGGGAAATGCGGCTGATTCAGAAACTATTTTTGTTTTACAGAAGAGGGCCATTAGAGCTATTTACAATATAAAACCGAGAGAGTCTCTTAGAGATAAATTTAAAGAAATAAATATATTAACTTTGGCCTCTCAGTATATTTACGAAAATTTAATGTATGTTCACAAAAAAAGGTAGCCTCTGAGTGAGAAAAGAACCAGCCTTCTTATCACCGGCAGCAACGACAAATATTAATTGAAAATATTGATATATAGAATAGAATAACTAATTTTAATTGAATAAAGATTACATCGTAACATGAGAAGAATAAAAGCATAAGTGGTCTTATGTCAATGTCTTTGTTTTAGGCCATCAAAAAAGCAACGCAAATTACAAAAGCAAATTTTTTTCAGATTTTTCTTAAAAGTATTAAGGAAGTATCGTAGAATCAAAGGCTTTCCATAGTCCATATACTCAAGGCAAAGTGGCAAACTGTTCTCCACAGAGTATGCTGTACTCTTCGGTCTTTTGTACAATTTGCCGACGGGTGTGTTTATGGTCTATGGCTAAAGCCTTTTCGGAAACCGGCTTGTTCCGGAGGCTGGAAGTCGTCACATTTAATTAAAAGAAAGCCCAAGCATTTGTATTGTGCTAAGTGCAGTGGCGGATTTACACATTTGCCGCCAGTAAGCTATTGAAATTTTGTCGCCCCTACCGAGCTCTACATTTCGACACCCTGGTTTACCATCATATTCCACATTGTGCACAATCGTCCTAATTAGTCCACCGTTTTCCCGTAATTAATATGATTGTGAACTAGACAATTGATGTGTCAGTTCCTAGATTATTTTTACAATCGAATGATTTAGTTAAGGTTAAACAATAAATAGCTTTTGGCTATATTTCTGATCTAATAAAGGCGGGTATAAATAATAATAAGGTGGGGTAAGGCATACCTTAATACAACTTATAGAATTATGTACATTCGGTAAAAAACGCAATTAAATAATTTTTATTGTGCTTACAGTTTAAACCAATAATTTATAACAATAAGTAATACCATTTTGCGCGATTTCCTATTCGAAAAATCATCAATTATATCATCGTATGAAATCTTGTTCATTAGTTCTGACTCTATGCACAAAAAAGCTAAGGCGTTTAGTTTTTCTTGGCTTAAGCTTAAGGTAAATCTTAGATAATTTTTCACCCGACTTAAATAAGAAAAGACTCCTCACCCGAACAATCTGTCGCTGGTGTAGAGGTAGAGCTATGCCAACTGCTGTTAATTATATAAATTCTGTATCAACTTTTTGCAAATTCTGTCGCGGGAACGAAGATAGACTTTTCAGTAATCCAGAAGTGGTTTCCTCAAAATCCTTCAGAAGAAAGGTGGCATTAAAAATGAATGAATGGCGGCATTCCTGAACTAAGTATGTCTTTAATACATTTCTTCCAAGAAAAAGGCTTTTCCTGTAAGAATTGATGATGACAATCATTTTGGTCAAAAATGAAAACTTTTCATTAAACCTGTTGTAGGCCCCCTGTCGTTTTCTTTTTAAATTCGGATACGAGTCTATGAGGATGAGATATGTGTTAGCCCTGAAAGTATCACTCATAGTTATTTTCATTTCTTTATCGGGTGTTTTATCATTTTTTTCTTTTTCGGTTGCCTTTTTATCCCCATCTTTTGTATACTGTTTCAATTCATCATGCTTAATTCCGAAATTGTCGGAAACTTAAAATTTTCTCGTTCAGTTACGAAAAACTTACAAGGAGAGTGATCAAACCTACGATAGAAGCCAAAGTTTAACATACACTTTGTTTATTCTTTCCAAAAAAAAAAACAACCCACACAGCAATCATTACCAATGTTTCAAGTTTTTCTAACTTCAAAATATTCCCGTCGCTTCGTTTTGCGTTACTGGCTTTTTGGTACAATCATTCTGGATTGATTCCCAAGTTTTAAGGACTTCATGCAACTAATTTCTTAAACATCTACCTGCATCCTCTTTAGTTGACCAATGTGTTAGATTTATTCTCTTTAGCGTTTTACCTTTCCCTATTTCAGTCCATATTTTTGCCAGCGTTGTGCTGAACTTATAAAAAATACGTAGATTCTTTGAAGCAACATGAAGAAGCGACAAGCTTCTGTGCAAGATTTAGCAGGCGCAGTTGCCACTAAATTTAAGGAGTGGGCAGAGCAAGGAACGAAGAAAGTAAAAGGTGTTTGGCTTTGTTTTTGAGCCTGTAGTAAGCCATTGTACACACCAGACATGTAATACGAGGGTGGATTGAAAAGTACTCGGCCTAACCAAGAAAATAAACACATATTAAATCAGTTATATTTTTATTTTTCTACATAATCACCATCAAGTTCAATACACTTTTGCCACCTCCCCTTCCAAGCATTTAGACCGTTGAAAAAAAATGATTCTTCCTTAGAGTCAAAATATGCGTCTACAGCTGCTTTGACCTCGTCGTTTGTCGAAAATCTTTGTTAGGTTAGGGAACAGAAAGAAGTCTGATGGTGCCAGATCAGGTGAATACGGCGGATGCGGTAACAGTTCAAAGCCACAGTTGTGAATTTCAGCCATTGACTGTACTGACGTGTGAACACGGGCGTTATCTTGATGAAACAGGACTTTTCTTCTGAGCATTCCTCGACGTTTTTCTTTTATTTCCTCTCGTAAACGACGTAGTAAGGTGCAGTAGTAATCAGAGTTTATAGTCTGACCCCTTTCAAGATAATCAATCATAATCACACCTTTCGAGTCCCAGAATACTGAAGCCATCACCTTATTTGCCGACAAAATCGACTTAGCCTTTTTAGGGGGTGGTGAACCAGGTCTTCTCCACTGTTTTGATTGTTGTTTTGTTTCCGGTGTACAGTAATGAACCCATGTTTCGTCTATAGTAACAAAACGATTCAAAAAATCATCTGCATCGGCTTCAAATAACTCCAAACAGTCGCGTGAAATAGTCAATCGCGTCCTTTTTTGTTCAACTGAAAGCAGTCGCGGAGCCCACCTTGCAGACACCTTGTGGAAACCCAACTCGTTGACAATGATGTTTTGAGTTCGTTCATAAGAGATGCCTATAATTTCGGCTATCTCTCTAATTTTTAATCTGCGGTCTCCCATTATTAAATCAAGTACTTTTTTAATATTTTCGTCAGTAGTTGACGTCGAAGGCCTTCCAGAGCGGGGTTCATCTTTCACACTCTCTCTACCACGCTTAAATTCTGCTATCCATTTTATGACGGATGAATATGACAGAGCACAATCGCCTAATGTACTGACCATGTCATCATGGATGGCTTTTGATGATAGCCCCTTCTTATGGAGGTACTTAATGGCGGCACGCTGCTTGATTTGCTCCATTCGCGGAAATTATGTCCGATTACTTTGTTAATAAATTTATAAAATCACAACTAATTATCGCACACGTTTCGAACTTCACACAATGAACTAGTCTGAACTGAACTAAATAATGTGGGTAGATTTGATTTTTAGAATTGAATGGATCTGTGTTAGGCAGAGTACTTTTCAATCCACCCTCGTACTTTGCTCCGCTCTACACAATTCATCACCTGTTTAACAGACCTATCAAGCGCTCCTCAGTATGTACGCGATACGCGATAGTGAGAGTGAATACCTGCACGCGAGCTGTCACGGTGAGTCGAATTTTTTTTTTGCATTTCTGTTATATTTTTTGTCGTGTCTTGTAATAAATGTAAAAATATCATATTTTTAAGTTCTAAGACACCATATTTCGGTACTATTATGTACGTACTATCTGATTTCAAACGCCACGTGATTTGAAGTTTACAAAAAATTCTGTTGAGGGTAGCGGCCATTTTGATTTATATTGACTACTTCGGGCAATTGGGAACGGCGTCAGGCGGGTAATTGAGAACGTTCCCAATTATTCCTTTCGTATTTAGTTATTCCTAGTGCTTCTAGATGATTGTGTAAAAAGGTTTTAACGTTACAAATTGTTTTAGATGCCTCGAAATTACATACGAAAGACTGAACCATAATACCAAATTGAAGACCTTGGCCATGCAATCAAAGATGTCAAAAGTAAAAAGCTCACACTGGACCAAGCTGCTACCAAATACTCAGTACTAAAAACATCATTATTTAAACAAGTAAATCGAAACAAATTGAAGATACCAAAAATGGTCGGTTTACTGTATTATATAAAGAACAAGAAGACCAGCTAGAAAAATACATACTTAATTGCTGCTAGTCTTTTTATGGTATAACACCAAGTTCATTACGTAGAATTACCTTTCGATTTGCTGAAGCTAACTAGCTGAAACACAATTTCAACAAAGACACTCAGCTGGCAGACAAAGACTGGTACTATGGCTTTATGTCTCGATATCCTTCCATCTGTTTACGGATTCCAGAAGCTACTTCAATTAATAGAATTACAGCTTTTAACGCCACCGTAGTAAATCTGTTATTTGATCAATAAAAAACGATACAAACAAAATACCATATACCTGGTCATCGTATTTTTAATATTGATGAAACCGGCATTAGGACAGTATAAAAAATTATAAGATTTTGGCTCCAAAAGGTTTAAAGCAGATAGCAAAAGCTACAAGCGGCGAACGCGGTGTTACAACAACAGTTGTTTGTGCTGTCAGCGCTAGTGGCATATATGTACCACGCATGTTTATTTTTAAAAGAAAGAGAATAAGCGAACTGTTACTTAAAGGCTGTAACAGCGAGATGATTGCCACTGTTTCTGATTGCAGTTGGATAAATGAGTCCATATTTCTTGACTACTTGCGATACTTCATTTCTTTCGTGAAACCTACCAAAGAAGAACCAGTATTAATAATCAATCACGAAAGTCATATCAGCCTGGGAGCATACGAACTTTTCCGAGAATACAACCTGCAAGTTCTTTCCTTGCCACCCCATCTATCTCACAAAATGCAGCCACTGGATCTTACAATCTTGAGTTCACTGAATATGGCGTACTCGTACAATAAGGAATGTAAGCTATACATGGTTAACAATCCTGGCAAACGAATAAGCCAGTACGAGGTTGGAGAACTTTTTACAAAAGCGTACAACAAAACAGCTAACATAAGCAGGGCTCTCAGTGGATTTAGATCCGCTGGAATTCATCCTATTGATCCTGATAAATTTAAAGACTGCTTTGAAAATAAGATATTTAACCAATCTCATACCAGTCAGACTCAAGAGTGCGACGTTCATGAAACTGCAGCTGAGCAAAGCATGAATCAGTCCGTTAACACTGTCAGCCAGAGTCAAACACCAACACAGGATTCCACTTCTATTCCTAAAAATGACAACGATTTGAGCGTAACCATTAATATTTCTCCTCCTTCCACACCTGTACCTCTTCCCGAAATTATCAATATGCCTGTTATTCCTAAAATAACAGCCACTTCTAAGGGACAGAATAAGAAGCATTCTCAGAGTTTATCCAGCACACCAATAAAAATTCAATTAGAGGAAAAACTGAAAAGATAATGTGAGCGAAAAGCTAAAGAAGAAAAAGTTTCAACTAAAAAACCAAAAAAAAAACATTAAAATCATACAAAAGAAGCCACAAGTTAAGGGTAAGGGAGTCAGAAATTTGACGAAGGCTTTACAAGGAAATGAAAACGAAGAGGAGTTTTACTGTATAATATGCAACGAAAAGTATGAATCCCCACCGATAGAAGATATGGATCATGTGCGTCATTTGTAAACTTTGGGCTCATGAAAAATGTACTACCGGAGAGACTAGTAAAGGTTACGTGTGTGATATGTGCCACACAAATAAGTTATTGTAGTTTATTATAAAGATTGAATTATGTCGTTCTTAATTACCCCATACCATTCCCATTTCCCCCGCAGGATGATCTCAATTACCCCATAGGGTATCGGGTAAATAGAAACGGCAATGATTTTGTTTTCGTTCATATTTCTAATAAAACGTTGATTTTTAAGATTTTTTGACGCTAGTAAGTAGATAGAGAAACAAAATTTATGTTGCAATAAAAGTTGATTATGTCTGTGACTTTTTTCTATTATTTTTGGGCGTTGGAATTTAAGTGTTCCCAATTCCCCCACTTTCCCCGACTAGCAAGATTTTTAGAAATGTTTAATTTTGTTTTTCTTTATGGCAAATGTTACAATTATTCGTTCATAGTTTATAGAAACTGTACTAAACTAATGATTTTTATTAAAATCTTTAGACCAAATTAGATATTTCTTATTTTATTTTCGATTTTTCCTTAGCTAGGCCTTATTATCCGCACGTACCTTAGTTGCAGAATATCGCGCGTCACTACTACTTTCTTTGTTCACTCTTGCCTGTTCGTTTATTATTTATTTATTAAAATTGTTTTATCTTGCTGGATCAGCAGTCATACCGCTCTAACTAAAGCAATTATTTATTTGCTGCTCTTACGGGTGGAGTTTTTTCTCCACATTTATACGGGACCATCCTTGAAGTATTTAATAAAAAAAAATATCTTCAAAATTGGATCAAAATCTGCGAAGATATCGCGTAACATACACATACAAAAAACATACAGTCGAACTGAGAACCTTCTCCTTTTTAAAGTCGGTTAAAATATCCACTACCCCATATCGTTCCATGGGTGTCGTAAGAAGCTATAGAGGGAAACTGAATCAGGAGATAGACAGCAACGTCTTTCTGATAACAACTGAATAAAAATAAACTGGCAACTATGGCAATATATGGGGAAGGCCTACGTTAAGCGGTGGATTTTTGATGTGCTGTAGTCATAGAATTAGAGTACGTGAGGGTAATATGGTCACCTTAAGTTTTATCGCCCTATAAAACCAAAATTAGGAGGAGAGCAGAGACAAAAACTCAAAGTCGTATACTATAACTAATATATTAAGAAAAAAATAGCAAACAAGCTTTTGGAAATAATTAGGAACACTTCAAAAAATCTACATAAAGAAACTAACTACACTACACAATACAGAAATCGACTAAAATATTTACAATAATATCAACTGTCAAAATGGCGTCGATGAAGGAGCGCCTTTTTGATCTGGGGGCACGGCAGTGCCCCCGCCAAGTCGAGCAAAAAAGCGGCACGGCCGTACCATCCTTTGCTCGAAGCAGTTCAGGCCATTTCCGAAACCCTATAACTTCGTTATGGATAAAACTAGAAGCCTGAATTTTTACTAACCAAGTAGGCATTGTATGAACTCAGTATATTTCAAATTTCATTAAATTGGAACCAGTAGTTTAAGAATTATAACTAGTCAAAGTTTCTTAATTTTGTCACTCACTGACTGACCGATCATCAAAACTCTAAGGCACTTCTAGCAGACATAGAAACTTCAAATTTGGAATTTAATTATTGTTTAGTATATAAATCAAGGAAAAATTAAAATATTTTATAATTTCTGTCCAATTTTTGAGATACACCAACTGCATAAATAACTTTGTAATCCCATATAAACATATAGTATTACAAAGTTACATTTTTTTTTATAGGATAAGGGTGACAAACGAGCACACAGTCCACCTGATGGTAAGTGGTTGCTGCGGCCCATAGACATCTACATCTATCCTCGTTTGCGAATCAAAATGCAGATGCGTTGTCACCCGTGAGGACTAAGATGGAATGCCTCATTTCCAGTAAAAAGGGCCTCCGGCCACCTGCACTCACCAAGCGAAACGCAGAGGCAAACCTCTACTTCACGCTGGTATTCTGTGAGGTCGTGGTACCACCCCGGTTCGAGCCGGCCCATCCGTGCGACAGCAAAAGCTGCCGCGTGGCTCTACCACTGTTACTAAACACACTGCACTAAACAATCTAATTTAATATAATATGTATTACTTGTGAGATATATTGTGTTTTCATGCGATTGCCAAGTCAATCTATGTATCAATCTATGGACTGAATAAATTAACCGACTTGGTATTACATGGATCTCACAACTTTTTACGGTAGAAGAACTGAGTTGCAAGACTTGGCTTTTTTACAAGTTATGTTTTTGATGGCATCCTTTATTATTTGATAAACTGATCAAGAGTTATCGTATTACAGAGCGTTCTATGCAAACAACGCTGTAGTTTTTGAGTTATAAGAAAGTAACCATATTAACCGGATGACCATATTACCCTCACGTACCTTATTACGTAATAATTGGTAATAGTAATAACTGGGTAATAATTCTATAGCTGTAGTGGTATGGAAATCAAACGTAGGTATCTTTTGTATCACCCTTATCCTATAAAAAATACATCCTATGAAAATGTCCTAAAATCTAAAATCGATTAGATTATGATTTAAGAAATTTTTAGTACTTAGTGTGGAAAAGTGCTTTTGATTTCCTACCAAATAAATGTGACTTGGGTGTACATGCCTAAAAAATCTTATCAAAAATAATACATTTTGTTTTTAATAGGTTGTTTATTGAAACACATTCTTAAATTATACCTAAAAATACAACGGTCATTTCGATTCTTAACATTATTGCAGCTTTCTTTAAAGCTTTAAATCTACGTATACAGATCTGTGAGCATACCGGCGTTCCCCACAGGTACGTTCTTCACTATGTCTTCGGGCATCTCCGTCACGACTTTAGTGAAGTTGTGTACGTTGCAACAGAACACTAATCCGTACACTGGGCTCTCGTAATGGCGGTGCCGTCTCAACTCGTGGAGCCACGATACACTCCCGCAAGCGCTCTCACAGAACACAGCCTCCCGTATCTCACTCACCGATACAAACGGATCATTCAACACCACTATCGCCAAGGCTTTCTCTTGTTTCTTATCGTGAACCACCGTCCATATATACTTGGGGACGGGGAACCTCTCGGGTTTGAGAAAGATTTTCGTTTTCGTGTGCCCCGTCCTTAAAGACAAGACATCGTGCGTACCCGCGTAAACATTTACCACCGTATGAGGACGCGACATCTTCATTAATTTGGCAACGTCGCGGTGCAAGTGGTGAAGATTGCCAGTTGCGACCGACCTCCACACCGCGACCTTGTTGGAGACGAACTTTGCAACGCGCATGTACTGGTCGTCGAAGTAGTGCGTGCTGAGAAGTTCGGCGGAGGTGAGCGTTTGGTCCGCGAAGGTGAAGCGGTCGTGCTTAAGTATCTCGCGCAGGCGGTGATTCGTGCTGATGTCATCGGAGTAGAGCTTTTCCGCGGCGTTGCGAGTTGAGGCATCGAACATCTGGTTGAAGTTGCCCAGCAAGCTTCGTGTGGACGCGTGGTCGCGGTGCTGTGGCAGTGGCAGCGCGTTGGAAGGTGAGTTAGTGGCGAGCGCGCGCGTTGCTACGCCGCGGTCTTGGTCGAAGCAGAGCGTCGCCAGGTGGTGAGCACCATGAGCAGTCTGCAGCTGGTACGCTCGCCCCTGCAGCGGTGGACTGCAGTACTCCACCTGGAAGTGTCATACAATTTCTCATAATTATAATGTATCCAGGCCGATTTTTGGTCACGGCGACGTCTCAACGATGAGCCATCGACACAAGACAGAATTATAGTGCACGAGTGAGTGCGCTAGCACAGGTGCACTCTCTAATCCCTCACTTTCATAGTCCGATGGGACTATGAAAGTGAGGGAAAGACTAGACGAAGGAACAATGGCTTTACGTGTTTTCTGAGACACAGGGCTGATCCACCACCAACTTCCTGACTCCGGGCATTTCCGAGAATTTGTTGACAGAAAAACACAGAATCTGCTTTTTGGCCTGATTTGGGAATCCAACCCAGCACCTCATAATTAACAGTCGCTTACGCTTACGACAACTAGACCAACGAGGCAGTCAATCAATCAAAATGTCATCATCATTACAGTTTTATAAAGCGCACTTAAACACTTCGACACAATCTGAAGGTAACGACTACAATGTCGTCTTTTCTCGCCCTCCCCTGCATTATCTATAACCTTAACAGAAAAGTATCATTAAGAGGTTCGAAATTGATAACCATAACGCGTAATAGGCATGTACAAAATAAAGAGAAAAGAAGAACATACAGTCGAATTGAGAACCAAGTCCTTTTTCGAGTCAGCCAAAAAGCTGAAAGCTCACTATGAAATCAGGATGTTGAACACTTCTATCTCCCGTAACCGTGATTGCTGCTAAGCATTCGAAATGTCAAGGTAACAAAATAACTTAAAAAATATTAAATCCATAAAATTATTTTCATTCAAGGTCTCAGATTATAAAACAAAAGGTTCTATGTACAGAGGGTGTAGTATTCTATTTTTCTAATATGAGCTATTAATACGTATAGCTAAGAATCCTTAACGCTTGATCAAACAGCTTTAAAACAATTAATAGAATCAGGCGTTACTTTGCTGAAATCCATTATATTAAAGTTGGTAAAAATTACTTTGCGTACATCCGCGTTGGAAAAATAAAACGTTGTTTGTGTCTTACCTAGTTTGAAGAGCACCTCCCGCCCTCACCACTAATCCCAGCACCGCTACTCCCAACACCACTACACTAGACAAGACACACCACTGACGACAATACGACACGTGTTTCGCCTCTAGGCGAGGCATCTTCAGGTGATCTAGACTCTGAGGTGGCTGACCGCTAAGTAACCGCTCTTCAAACTAGGAAACAGATCATTTTATTTTATCGAGCGGATGTAAGTACGCAAAGTAATTTTTACCAACTTTTCCGCTTTAAAACGTCAAATATCAGTAAGAGTGATAAACGAGCACATAGTCCAAGTAAGTGGATGCTGCGGCCCGTAGACATCTATCTAATTAAGAATTAACAGAAGAAGCTTTGTCAAATTTGAGAACTATATTAAGATGTGTTGTAACAGAAAAAAGGCCTTCGGATCTTGTCACTCAGCATACGAAACAGGGCAACATTATGCTAGTAATCTGTGAGATACCCTGGTCAATTCATTCGTAATACGGCTTCAATGCTGCGGGATAGTTCTACATTCATAAACCCTAAATTTCAACAACACAGCTTACTCAATATCTCATATTGAACGCACCTCATGCAAAACATCCTCGAAAATATTCTCTTGACAACCTAGCTCGAGTAAATGTCGCAGTGTACCATCGCGTGCGACACGGTAACGTCCCGCCTCACAAACAGCGCTGAGTGTTGCCAGCAGCGGATATGCGAGAAACTTGCCCCCGCGGCACTCCAGCACTAACTCGTCCCCCGCCTCGGCGGTTACGGTGCCGTTGCTAGCTCGGTGCGACGCCACCAGGGGCATGTTGTCCGGCAAGCATTCCGCACACTCCAGCTCGATCACGCATGGCGCTGCAATATTTATAAACAAAAATAAACTCTCACGCCTGTCACTCAGTGGGGTAGGCAGAGACTTACTTTGATTCATTCATGGGTCAATGTAGGTATACGCTATTACAAAAAAGTCCCAGAAAATATACAAGGTCTCTCAATTACCAAATTATTAAACAAAAACTTTATAAAAAGTTTTATTATAATGTAAATGAATACATAGTTGATGATAACGCCTGGGAATGAGGTTGTCGCTGCCAAGCTATTTCTTAAATAAGTTATGTAAGTAGTTTGTGCAACCTTTCTTGTTGTATAATTTGAAAAAAAAAAGTCTCGCTGGGTTTCTTGCTGGTATAAGTACAACACGATTGGGTCGGTTCGACCGGGGTAGAACGACGTCTCTCACAGAATACCAGCGTGAATCAGCAGAATAATGCTGCTGTGTTTCGTATAGTGAGTGTAGAGAGCCGGAGACCCTTTTTACTGGAAACGAGGCATTTCATCTCAGTCCTCAGGGGTGATAACGCGTCTGCATTTTAATTCTTAATCGAGGATAAATGTAGATGCCTATGGGCCACATCATCCACTTACCATCAAGTGGATTATGTGTTCGTTTTCGTTTGTCACCTCTATTCTATAAAAAACACTTTATACTTTCATTTGGCACTATCCTTCTACACCTCTCTCCCTTCTTTCAAAACCATATATTTTTAACATACATGCTCGTCGGTTCAGTTTATGTATCTACTCTCCATCATCATCATCAACCTTATTGTGTTGTGTTATGTAGGTAATTTCTATATCATATTAGAACTAGAATGTTAGTTTCTGGAAATCTATTTTTTAGAAACATATAGTACCTACTACTCCTCAGTATTAATAGAGTACTCTGTGGTACCCACCTACCTATAATATAGTTTATCTTTTGTATGCGGATCTACAACTACAAATGAAACTAATGTTTACTGATTTTATTACTTATTTTTATGATATTTGCGACGCTTACTGTGAAATTTTACATTCTGATGTCTTGAAGTCGGTGTCACAGTCGATGAAACACACTATGTTCCTTATCTTAAATAAGTTATTTACGACTCTCTAAATGCTACTTACGACGTGACAAATTGAGCGAAGGGCTGGACACAGTTGGATCTAAATTTGAAGACCATGCTTTATTGCAATCCATAGGAGAAGCATTAATATTATATATAATATTATTGAGGAGAAGCCTAATTTTAACAATATAATGTAAAGATAATACGTACATTTACGTTTTTGTTGTGATAAATTGTAAAAAAGATATTTCTTTGTGTATCTATTTTGCGTATTGTTAATTCGCTCTTTATCTACCTACACAATAAGCTATCGAAGAGTTGTAAAGATTTTAGTCGATTTCAATTAAGTAACTTTTAGAACCTCTTCACAAAAATAAGGAAAAAATTTTCAGTCTTTAAATATTTTAACTGTGAAAAGAGTAATAAAATAACAAAATGGGTCACTTACGATCTGTTAAAACAGCTGAACTTATACAACAAAACAGTAGCACACGTCGTAGCATGTTGTAAAACAGTGGCACAGTACGCCACTCCGTGATAGTGAGGCATGCGTCTCCGTGCCCCCTGACCCTCGATAGCGACGAGGTCACTGCGCCGGCCTCCACAACAATGGACCTTAATCTTATGTCGTATGAGGAATCATCTTATCGTCCTTCCTAAATTTCCGACTTGAATAAGTGTTTCCTTTTGTACTTTAATCAATTATTATGCTGTAATGGTTAAGGAGGTTATGATCTATAGGGAAGAAGGTCCCGAAAAAACAGCTTGTACTTTAATTAACAATTTGCTGTCCAGAACTACTTCCAAAGTTTTGATTTAAAGTGCCGCAGAGAATACCGCGAGCTCCTCCGATCAAGCCTCTTAGGTATACCCACACTGTAGAACGTTACTACAATAGAATTATCAAAAACGACAGTAGCATGGTAGGATGCGAACTCAAAGGTCGTGGGTTCGAATTCGGCATTCGACTACTGTCGTGGACCACTAACACAAGCATTTTGAGCTGAGCAGGGGTGTTTAAAGGGAATATTAGTAATGTTTATAGCATTGCTAATATGTATTTTAATTTTTAGTTAAATTAAAATCCTTGACGTACATTGTATGATAGTCACTAAATTTAAGAAAACAATTTTAGAGATGTAACTTTTAGCTTATAACCGTATACCTATTTCATTGTGTAAGTGATGATTATCTATAAGTGATTGTGCATTATATCCTAGATACTAAGCTGTACCAATTAAGACTATTATTTTATATTATTGGTGAAACAATCGTTGGTAATCTAATTAAATTAAATAAAAAATATATATTATGATCGTTATAAGTTAAGGGGGGTATGAATATGATCAACGGGAAAAAAATTCTCAAGTAGTTCATACCGGTAAGCGGAGTGTACAGCCGTCCCCCATTTGATGGAGTGACAACCTACACCTAACACATGCAAGTCGGTGGATGCAAGTGGTTCTTGATAGTGTGATCAAGTGATATTTTTTAAAAAAATCGAAAAATTGATTAAATAAATAGTCTTTGATAATCTAAATGAGTCTTATCCGACATTATTCCGATGATATCCCGGACGTCAGTCTGAGCGAGATTAGAATGGCTCTCCAGCACCTTAAATACGGCAAGGCCCCAGACGAGTATGGAATTACAGCGGAGCTTCTGAAAGCGGGTGGAAAACCGGTACTTGAAGTCCTTCAGAAGCTCTTTAATTCCGTCCTCCATGGTGGCATTACACCGGAGGCGTGGAGCAGAAGTGCGGTGGTCTTGTTCTTCAAGAAAGGCGACAACGCTCTCTTGAAGAACTAAAGACCAATTTCCCTTCTGAGCCGCGTCTACGTGCTGTTTTCGAGAGTCATTACGAATCGTCTCGCGCGCAGACTTGACGACTTCCAGCCTCCCGAACAAGCTGGTTTCCGAAAAGGCTTTAGCACCATAGACCACATACATACCCTTCGGCAAATTGTACAGAAGTCCGAGGAGTACAATTTGCCACTATGTCTGGCGTATGTGGACTATGAGAAAGCCTTTGATTCCGTCGAAATTTGGGCGGTGCTGCAGTCCCTTCAGCGGTGCCAAGTTGACTGTCGGTATATCGAAGTGCTGAAGTGTTTGTACAGTAGAGCTACGATTGCTATCCTAGTACAGAACCAGAGTACGAAACCTATCCAATTGCAGAGAGGTGTAAGACAGGGTGACGTCATATCCCCGAAACTCTTCACCGCTGCATTGGAAGACGTTTTCAAGCTTCTGGACTGGAAAGGATACGGTATCAACATCAATGGCGATTACACCACTCACCTTCGATTTGCCGACGATATAGTCCTTATGGCAGAATTGCTGGAGGACCTATGCACTATGCTCAATGACCTCAATAGTGTCTCCCAACGGATAGGTCTTAAGATGAACATGGACAAAACAAAGATCATGTTTAATGTCCATGTCACACCTATGCCGGTAGTTGTTGGGAACACTAAGCTCGAAGTTGTTGACGAGTATGTTTACCTGGGACAAATAGTCCGACTAGGTAAGTCCAACTTCGACCGAGAGGTCAATCGACGGATTCAACTCGGCTGGGCAGCGTTCGGGAAGCTACGACACATCTTCTCGTCAAACATACCTCAAAACCTTAAAACGAAATTGTACAACCAGTGCGTGTTGCCAGTGATGACTTACGGAACTGAGACGTGGTCCTTCACTGCTGGCCGTATGAGGAAGCTCAAGGTCGCTCAGCGAGCTATGGAGAGGGCTATACTCGGAGTTTCTCTGCGTGATAAACTTAGGAATGAGGATATCCGCAGTAGAACCAGAGTAACCGACATAGCCCAACGGATTAGTAAGCTGAAGTGGCAGTGGGCCGACGATATAGCTCGAAGAACCGACAACCGATGGGGAAGAAAGGTTCTCGAGTGGCAGCCTCGTACCGGTAGGCGAAGTGTAGGGCGTCCCCCCACGAGATGGAGTGACGACCTGGTAAGACATGCAGGAAGTCGATGGATGCAGGTGGCTCAGGACCGTGCTTTGTGGCATTCTTTTGGGGAGGCCTATGTTCAGCAGTGGACTTGTGAAGAGCTGTAATGATGATGAATCTAAATGATGCCACATTAATATGTCTTTGTCGGCGAAGCCGGACCGAGTCGCTAGTCGTACAATATACGCGCTAGCATTAAGGTAGGGACAGACTGGTCCCACGTATGCAACGTGAACGTACGTTTGGCGTCAGACACTTGTCACTTAGCGGACGCAAGAGAGAAGCAAGAGCAAATGTAAGGTAATTGCACCTAATAAGGGCCGGGTTTTTGGAAATCCTTATAAATCAATTTTGGGAAGTCTTCTAATTTGTAAAACATCATGATCAAATAAACTGTTTATATCTGAAGAGAATATATTATACATAAACAAGGTACGAAGGTCCCCTAAAAAAGCTTCCCTATACGGCACTAGGGCTCTAAATAAGGTTCATAATTGAACTGTAAGATTTTAGGCGTTATATACCAGAAAAATCACACCTTTATAAAGCAATGGCTTTAAACTACTATTAAATTCGTGGCTTTTGCATAATGAAACGGAAATTCATATGAATTAGTATCGTGGCCCTTATAAAGTATTAAGAAATGAATATAAGTTATAACTAATTTATTATATAGTCATAAATGAAACAAATTGTAGTTGTGTGCAGATTTTTATTAACTCTAGTAAAGAAAATCACAAAATGTTAATAATCAGTCATTTTTTTAATCTTCGTACTTGGACCTTATTAGGTATTATATTTCTGTAATCATAGTAGATTTTTTGTCACTAAAAGGATTTTTTATGTCGTTTTTTCCCACAAAATAAGTAAATTTGTTTACGTTTTACTTTGGTGTTAAAGGTATCAGGCAAAGGTAATATTTGAAAACTTCTTAATTCTCTCTACCAATTCCTTTTCCTGTGTGTCGGTAAAAACAGCTTTCCTTTTTTTTTATAGGATAAGGGTGACAAACGAGCACACAGTCCACCTGATGGTAAGTGGTTGCTGTGGCCCATAGACATCTACATCTATCCTCGTTTGCGAATCTAAAGATGGAATGCCTCATTTCCAGTAAATAGGGCCTCCGGCCACCTGCACTCACCAAGCGAAACGCAGAGGTAAACCTCTACTTCACGCTGGTATTCTGTGAGGTCGTGGTACCACCCCGGTTCCAGCCGGCCCATCCGTGCGACAGCAAAAGATGCCGCGTGTCTCTACCACTGTTAAACTGTTTCCTTCTCATCCTCTTCACCACGCTTCCAGATTTTATGTGATTTTTCAACGTTCGCTGTAGTATATGGTAATTTAAAGCTGCTACACGCTTAGATATTTGGCTGTTTTTTCGTATCCTGAAGATCAGTTAGAGACCATCCTAAGCATCGTTTTCTTTTTTGCGAAGGTTCCATTTTGGTCTTTACTGGAAACAATATATGTACTTATATTATGTATGAACAATACTTATGTCAAAAACTACTGCGTATGTGTAAATAAAATCTTATAAAACTACGTAAAACGAATGGGTAAATCTGTTGCTAAGTATAAAACTCGAAAGCGTCTGGATTATTTTTTTTGAAAGTTGTCTAGATATGTGGCATTTTTGTGCGATAGCTATGGTCTAGCGTGGTGATCTGGCGTTATCACCGCACAAAAGTGCCACTTGTCAGGCCAACTGCTTATTTACACTTATATAATTCATTTAAGTAACTGATCACGCCTATTTTAAAGCTTCTTGCCCCTAATAAGGTCCGGCCCTTATTTGAGACAAAAAGTGGACCTTGTTAAGCACTTAGATATATCCTGAGAAAACCTAACAAAATCGTGATAAAAAGCAATAATTTTCGTAACTTACCTCGTTAATCCATCTTCTGAAAGTATTTTACCGACCGGGTTTTATTACTAAAACAACGCAAAATTGAATCAGAATATTTTATAGATTGAGTCACGTCAACCGCCCCTGAAGTTATACCCAGGGCCACTGAAAAAATGGCCACCGCAAAAGCAATGAACGCCGGTGCACTTTTGTAATTGGTTACTTGAAAGCGGCAGCGCGATATCCATTTTGGTTTGAGTATTAATTCCGATAACCTTGAAGAGATGGACCTTATTTGTAATCGGCCCTTTTTAGGCGGAACCACCTTATACCATGTTTTCTGAATCTGAGAATGATTTACTTAGTGTGATGTTCATAAACAAATATATTCACGCCACAATGTAATTTGCTACCTCTTCCCATTCTGTATTACGTTGTGTAGTATTTCAACACATTTATTGCATACCTTAAGCGAAAGCGCAAGGTATGTTCTACTATCGCCTAAAAATTAAGATTCCAACATTTTATCGAATAAAATCGTATCTAGCAATCATATTATACATATAAATGATATAAAAAGCACATTGTTAGAAAGATAAATGATTGTTGAACTTATTAATAATTTTTTTAAATCGATTAATTGCTATTTTTAAATTAAAAAAAGGGTTTTAGTGGCTTATGGTGTGGATTTATCATGTCCCTGTGGCTTGTAAACACGATAACTTTTGAAAATATCAATTGTTTAACTCAATCTATTTTTTAATCTCTTCATCTATCATGTGGGAAGCCACTGAATGTAAATGGCAGTGTAATTTTGTTTTGTTTAGCTATAATTAATTTTTTTCGGCTCAAAAATGGCGAAATTTTCGTTGATTTGGTAGCTTCGTATATAAATTATTTCTGTAAATGGGGAGCTACAGAGTAGTTTACTCACTCACTCAGTTCGGCGTCCATAGATAGATAACATACTATATTTTAAGGTATCAGCGTCAGTCGCCGTCGTGAGTGGACATTGTTTCGGTTGTTTGCAGCGGCTCAAAAAGATCGCTGTACAAATACACAATATTCGAATAACCAAATTTCTTAAATACTTGATTATAATAATAATAAGAGATTTTTTATTACAATATTTAAAAGCACAGAATAAATAATAGTAGTACGTACTAAAAGTAAGTAGTATATTTTTTTTATCGTGGGTGACATTTTCATGGTTTTCGAGGATGCTGAAGCCGATAGTGCTGTCGAAATGTAAATCCAAGGTGGCGGCTGCAAAAGGTATAAATTTTTTCATCATGGGTGTCATTTTCATGGTTTTCGAGGGTGTTAAAGCCGATAGTGCTGTCAAAATGTAAATACAAGATGGCGGCTGCAAAAAATATCAATTTTTTCATCTTGGGTGTCATTTTCATGGTTTTCGAGGGTGTTGAAGCCGATAGTGTTGTCGAAATGTAAATCCAAGATGGCGGCTGCAATAGGTATCAATTTTTTCATCATGGGTGTCATTTTCATGGTTTTCGAGGGTGTTAAAGCCGGTAGTGCTGTCGAAATGTAAATCCAAGATGGCGGCCGCAATAGGTATCAATTTTTTCATCATGGGTGTCATTTTCAAGGTTTTTGAGGGTGCTGAAGCCAATAGTGCTGTCGAAATGTAAATCTAAAATGGCGGCTGACGTAGGTACTAATTTTTTTATCATGGGTGTCATTTTCATGGTTTTCGAGGGTGTTAAAGCCGGTAGTGCTGTCGAAATGTAAATCCAAGATGGCGGCTGAAGTAGGTACCAATTTTTTCATCTTGGGTGTCATTTTCATGGTTTTCGAGAGTGTTGAAGCTGATAATGCTGTCGAAATGTAAATCCAAGATGGCGGCTGCAATAGGTATCAATTTTTTCATCATGGGTGTCATTTTCATGGTTTTCGAGGGTGTTGAAGCCGATAGTGCTGTCGAAATGTATTTAAACTACTTTAAAAATTCCGTATAATCATGTTATACGTAATTTTTTAATGCGCTTAAGGTATGCCCAATTGGATTTACCAATTTTATTATTATAAATACATTCATATCGCTTTAATAAATCAATGAACGGTTCGTCTCCCATTTTGACAATAAAACACGTGCACTGCGCTAAGGTCTAAAACACATCCCCTCCGCCTTTCCACGCCGATCTGGACAATGCAGGTCAACGTTGCGTCGGAAGCATGCGATTGCGTTGCATAAGATATTATATTTATTTCTAATCTATAGTTCGTACAAAATCAGAAGCCCAAACCTCTCGTACTCGTAACTCGTATGGGTGTAAACAATTTTAGAATGACGGGTAATAAAAAGCCATTCACGATAAATCGTTTATTATAAACATAATATACAATGCCGATATTTATTTATAAAAGCGGGTAAAAACCGACGAGACACATACATCGTACAATAAAATATTCATTTTGTTTATTCATACACGTACGTTACAGTTGAGTACATTATTGATGCTTAAATTATTACTTATTAAAAATGTTGTGGTGTCCCACGTTGGACGCGACTGCTGTACCGATGTCCACTAGGTCTTTATCAGGGTAATAACAAAATAAAATAAAAATACTTGCAGTTATGAGGAAGTGCACTAAGAAAGCGTTTTTCAAAGAGTTTTAATTTAGTGTTAACTACCACAATCGCATCGCAAATTCAAACTTCGGTACGGCAGCCGGTTAGTACATAATTACGTGATTTGTTAAGAACAATTGTGATAATGGCTTTCAAGCTGCGGGCTTACATTGTGTTGTTTGACTAAACTGCTGGCTATGCCAATACTAAAGCTTATAATAAGCCTCGGATGAGTCGGACAACACATACAACAAAAATGACAGTTATACATTCTAATAACATGGCATAACCAAAATAACCTTTGCCCATCACAATTTTGCAGGAAAAAAAAATCTTATTTCGGATACTTGTGGCCGAATACTCAAATGCTACTCAATTTTAAACGGTCGCTAAGTCTCGTGGTGTCACAGTCACTTTGACTTAAATTGATAAGAGTCCGCAGAGAGTACCGCGACTGAACGGCATCTTAAAATTGAGCATCACAATTAACTGTCTAAAATTACATATAGACTGAACATGTCGGTTAAAACTGGAAGCATCAAGCGTATATACAAGACAAATTCCTATTTCTATACACATATTGCTTAACTTAAATTTAAACAGAGCGTAGCGAGTCCCACCTATACCGACCTTACGAACACTGCAATAGAAGTTATGAGCTTCAATCACTACTGCATTATTAGTTGCTACAAGCGAAGTTAAGTAAAACACTGTCAACAAGAGCACACTTCTGACAATTATATCCAGTAAAGTCTAAAAATACACTAATGCCCAAATACTCAAACTCTACTCAATTTTAAGATGCTGTTAAAAGCCATGCTGTCTCTATCATTTTAAGTCAAAGTAACTGTGACAGCACGAGACTTAACGACATCTTAAAATTGAGGAGAGTTTCAGTATTTAGCCACAAAGGGATTAAATTTTAGATATTAAAAAAGTTCAACCCAAAATAAGGATTTTGGAAAATTAAAAGATTATGCATGATACGGTGATCATACAATGAAAACAGATGCAGGTTCTATGGGAAGAATCTATAGTTTATAACTGCGTTCTTTTTTTTTAGGTTGTAATTTACCTATCATTTGTACAAAAATGAGAATATTTTTAATTTATGATATAGATCATAGCTTATTACATATTTATAAGTACTCATAAATAGTGCCAGATTCACCTCAAGACACATTAGGCGACTGTCTGTGTCCCACAGACTGAGAAAAAAGGGACACATATGTTGCCTAGCGGTCTTTACGTGGCCTCATCTGAATCTGCTCCTAAAGTATGCTCCAACAACTTCCAAGTTAAGAAATGCAGTTCTGAACCGAACAGGATCGCAAGCTTTACCTGCGGCTAAGTATTGTTGCGTTATTGCACATAAATATACCTTACACCTTACTGCTAGGACACCAGTGTATAGTGTGCCAGTTTTGCCTCCAAAAATATAATATACATCTCTTTATTTGAGACAAGTTGCATATCCTCGCGGACACCACACAACAGCAATGTTATATGAATTCTCGTGGTAACGTTAGAAATTCTGTAAAGTGAGTTATGTAATAAATACTATGAACATTCCATAAATACACATTATGAGTTAGAGTTGTAATTTGTCAGAGATTTGTCCCAAATTGTATTATTTACTTCCGCCTCGCTTTTAATTTCTGTACCAAATTTTATACTTGTCAAAATATTATTTTATTTAAAAATTTAAATTTCCTCAAATCACATAGCTCACTTTCGATGTAAAAAATCTATCGACGCCGTCTTCTATAGATACAAAACTTGCTTAAACTTTTACACTTAAATAAAATATAAAAACGACATAACGGTAGTGATTACGCAAACGTTACATTATGTATGAACAAATAGTACTTAGTACCTAGCCCCGTTACTACACCGTGACATACTCGAACCAACTGCCCAAATTTTATATTTAAAGTAATTTTCTGCGGTTACAAAAGCTGCATTTTCTCTTTTAAATGTATTAGGGTTTGTAGCACAAATATCTAGAATAAAATAATTTAACGTCAGGCTATTCTTGCCAAATATTTTCTTACAATTTTTATTTTTAGGTAATAAATTAACAATTCGTACAATAATCGCAAATTTTTAAAGTTCATTATGAAATGAACAAATGTAAAGTTATACATTTGTTCATTTCATAATGAACTTTTTTAAATTTATTGTACGGCAGGTGTTGTAAGTCGCATTTCTAATTTAAAGAATAATTAACTGCCAAAGTAACTACTGATTAGTGACATCCCAAGAAGTATATATGACAAAAATTAAATTTTATACAACAGTAAAAATATCATGACATTAGAATTTTAAAGTTTGTTGTTAGTTTAAATTTAAGATATAAAATATGCGAGAACTATTACTAATAGTTCAAACCAGAGATTCTTTGTCATATTTCATAAATCATGAATATTTGTAGACAAAGAAATAATTGTTCAAGTTACAGAAAGAAATTAAGCTGTGAAAGTTACATTTACTCAGCTAATAGATTCAGTACTTTCTTAGTGTTCTTTGAGAATTTAAAGTTAATATAAGAATCTTAGATTCTGTAGTTAATTTTAACTTCACTACTAAGACCTAGAATTAGTGACAGAGTGTTGACATCTCTAATTCCTCAATTTATAAACACTGATATAGAACACTCCACCCAGAGTCAATAGAGCATCAGTGCAAGCGAAGTGGAGGCGTCGCAAAGTGAATAGCAGTCGTCCGTTTGAAAGCATAGAGTTGTTGTGTTAGCGCTTCACTAGCGGTAGTAGAGCGGCGCGGTGGTGGGGGCAGTGGGGGGTGTGAGTTAGGAGCAGCAGGCGCGTGCTGGGGGGGCGCGGGAGGGGCGTCGCTCAACCGCAATACGCGCAGCATCCGCGTCCGCCTCGCGCCCCGCCGTCTTGTCCAAGATCGCTTCCGCCAGTTCAGAGAATGCACGCTCAATGTTGATGTTCGACTTCGCCGACGTCTCCATGAAACGGATACCGTGCTCGCGCGCTATCTGCACGCCACACGGTATGGACATCTCATTAAAGATGATGTGATCATTGCCACATTGTGGTTGAATGATAAGTTTTTAAAATAATGCAATGATCCTATTGTGTTGTGTTACTGTGGTGAAAGAATATACACTACTGCACATAGTTCTGTGGGTGTTGTAAGAGGCGACAGAGTGAAATTGAAATAGCTGATAGGCAGCAGCATCCACCTCAAGCTCAAATTAATAAAAAAACTGTAGTTGCCAACTTGCCTGCAAAGCGGGGCAACTATGGCAAAATCCATCTATGGGAGCAAGCCCATGTTCAGCAGTGGACTTTTATGGCTTGTAGTGGATAAATGTAATGGAATGCAATGATCAAATTATCAGTCAACTTAACTTTAGGACAGCTAGTTAAGTTTTTAATTGAAACCATCATTGCCTTGTGCTCACTGCTCGACTAAGTTTTTGGAAATATACCAGTAGATATATTATACTTTAGAAATGTCACCCATACTGTACAAATTACAAATAATTTGGTCATTTCAGTCCTAATCAAAGTAATAAGGAAGTTTATAATGCTCTGTAAACCTTAATTATAACAGACTAAAGTTAATCTCTAGGCTATCTTATTACAAAAAGTGGTTAATTGATGGTCTTTTAACAAGAGTTCTAGTAACTAAAGAAGTACCTTAGTTGCACTGCCTTTGCAAAAATTTTATTTCATTTACTATCATACTCCATACTTTACATTTTTATTTCCGTATTCAGGACTTCTTTCATAAACCTGACAATAATTATAAACTACTTTTTGTAATAAAGCTAATAAGATAAATTGTTGTTATGTCAGTTTTAAAATGAAAATATAAGCACATATTAAGAAATCTTTACTTACAGCTTCCCCGCGTTCTTTACTGACAACACGTTTTTCTTCCATATCACACTTATTACCCAGGATCATCTTCTCCACATCTTCATTTGCATGCTGAAATATTTACAGAAAAACAACTTAAAAATATGATAATTAATTGAATTGTAATTTCAGTAAATATTGCATGAATAAAAGTAAGATGGACCTTTATGTCATATTCACATAAGATATTTGTTTCGCCAAGACAATTGTACATAAAGATGCTAGGATGTGATAGGCGGCACTGTACTCAAATTATAAACAAACTATTAACTATTAACATACTACTCTTATAAGATATGATTATGGTATGGTGCCAAAAAAGGAGATCACAAAATCTGAACACCATAGGTGCTATGGTTGACTTATTAACAAATTTTATATTTACACTTAAAGAATTTAGAGTACAACTCATCACACCATTTACTTTAATAGGCCCAACAATGTCTGCCAAGCCAGCTTAACATTATATTATTCTTGTTTGTATATCTCTGTTTAGCCTAATGGTTGACTGGGAGAGAATGCTCTATGGCATTAAGTCCGCCATATGTACAACTTTGTGCATGAAAGATTAAATAAATAAATAAACATTAGTTAAACTTGAAAGAGAAAAAGAGAAATTTAATCTGAATTTTATATAAGTTGAAGTTTTCTTTAGATCATACCAACCTCATCTATGTTTCTTAACCACTTAACAATATCATCAAATGTTTTTTCATTTGTTATATCATAGACAAGCATTATCCCCATAGCTCCACGGTAATATGATGTGGTGATTGTGTGGAAACGTTCCTGTCCTGCAGTGTCCCATATCTGCAGCTTTATCTTCTTACCGCGAAGCTCTACAGTCTTAATTTTGAAATCTATGCCTGAATAAAAATAATAATACTTGAACTCACAAATATACAAAATGAAAACAACTTTACATTAATAAATTCAATTTTTATGTTTCAATTTTACAATATCAAGCTACTGCTCTTTCATTTCTTTTTTTCACTCAACAATTAATCACAAACCAAACGAAGGATGACAATAAGAAGTTTCACTTGGGATATTTGATGACCTACAAAAAGGTAACTGCGCTGCGTAGAAACAAATGTTTAATACGTGATAAAACTGTATTCATAATGAGGTATATCTTTGTTTGGAATGATTGTAAGTAAAAGAACATCACAAAGGTGGTTTAACATTTCTTACCGATAGTGGATATGAAAGTCGTAGTAAAGTGATTGTCTGAAAATCTGAACAATATACAAGTCTTGCCAACACCAGAGTCACCAATCAGGAGAAGTTTGAAAAGCAGATCGTAAGTCTTCTTTGCCATTTTAATGTTATACAGCAGAAAAACCTAGGTAAAATATTTTAAATCAAAAATCATTCAATCTTAAAAATATGACAGCTGGCCTGGCTGCACCACAGATTACTCACAGACTAGTACACAGAACACAATCAACACAATGGACCAGTATATATATATATATTTTTTGAGTTTATGGCCTGGTATCTAGACCTTTAAGCCAAGTCTTGAGTATTTTTATTCGGTTTATTATAATTTCTCCAAATGTATAATTATCCTTCATAGTTCACTACTTCACAATATGTTGATGCGTCACATTGTGCAGCCCTTGGGAGGTTTTGACGGCAACTTGAGCCAGCAGACAGCTGACAGTTGGTGATGGTATCTAAAGGCGCCTATGCAAACAGCTATCTTGAGAATTCATCACCATCAGAGCACTTGTTTCACCGTTTCCACTAATAGTTCACATGCGTAGACAGTTAATACATAAAATCGCACCACTTTTATATACAAATACAGATACAAAAACAGGAGTAATAAACCGCCGCCGATCAAGCTCCCGCCAAAACTCCTCGTATATATAAAGGTACTCTGTGCTCACAGACTAATATGATACTTACGTATAGATAATACTGTACATATTAGAGATGAACATAGACTTAGAATATATTGGCGTATAGAGCAACATAGTGAGCAAGGAAATTCCTTATGGCAAAAATGCAAGACAGAAAAGAATACCAAATCTCATGAATCTGTAACCGATTTTGAATGACAGATCGGTGCAATTCGGCCCGCAAGAAATAGCTCCTAGCTTTTTTGTAATTTTTTAAAGTGTAATAGTGGTTATTTTTAGTAAGTAACTTTTTCTGCCGACTTCCAAAAAGGAGATGGTACTCAATTCGACTATATGCTTTTTTTATGTGTGTTACCTTATAACTTTGTACTGGGTGAACCGATTTCGATGATTCTTTTTTTATATATGAAAGCTGATAGTTCTCGTGTGGTCTCATATGAATTTGATCTAGGTCAGACCAATAGTTTTTGAGTTCTTCTTAAATAACTTATATTGAAGTCGGCTGCACAAAATTTTTAATTTTAAATTATTCTAAATGCTTATTTGTTCAGTGAGTGATTGTGGTGTTAATAATAGAAATAATCCTGATAATTGCACATTTCACAGGTAAATTCTCAGAACGTCTTCAATGTTATGAAGCGTTTATTTTTGGTTAAAATTTATGTTATATACTGTTTGAAATATAGAACGTTTTCAATTATTTTGTTTATTTTGATATTTTACAAAGAAAAAAGTCACGTTGATGATAATTTGCATGAATTTGACAAATACATTTCTATACAAAATATTTTACATGTACGGTAGGGATTGACTTAACTATATCAAAACTAATGTCGATATTTATTTTGAATGTTTATAATGAATCGATAGACTTGCCTACAATGAATACCAGCGTAAAATAGCAGCTTAACACTGCTGTGTTTTATATGGTGAGTGTAGAGAACCGGAGACCCTTTATACTAAAAAATGGGCATTCCATCTTAGTCCTCACGGGTGACAACGCATCTGCATTTTGATTCGCAAACGAGGATAAATGTATATGTTTATGGGCCACAGTAACAACTTACCATCAGTTCGACTATGTGCTCGTTTGTCACCCTATCCTATAAAAAAAAACACAACAAGGAAATAAATCCTCGGCTTGCGTTCTAAAATAAAAAATTATTTTGCCGTTTGTCAAACAGATTCCCTCCGGATTCTATAATTAGACAAAAATGGTTAAGGTTCTTTGGACGGGTTGGTTGTAATGCAAAGAAGAAGTCAACAATTTGCAGCAAACATTTTCTTGAGAAGTATAAAAGAAAAAGTAGAATAAAAACAATTTTATTAAAAGAAGTCATTTCTACATTATTTGTACCAGTAAGTAAAAGATTATTATAATAAGGCTGTACGGTGAAATCTAAATGTATTTAATTTGTTAACTTAGCAGTCTTAATAACACAGCACTTTAACGCCCTGTACTCGGCGAGCAGTGCACTTCAAGCATTCATATCAAGCAGTCGTTATCATGTTATCATTATCAATATCATATTAAATTATCATTTTAAATAATAAAAATGTAGTTACTCCCTACATTTTTTTTTGGTCCTTCGAGCCGGATTCGAGTGCGCGCGATGAAATGTAATAGCCATGCTATTGTTGTTATAATATGGGTGAGTGAACTGCAATTTTTTTTGACATTTTAACGCTCCATCCTATCCAAATGCTGGAGGATTATGGGAGGCCGCCGTGAAGAGTCTCAAGTACCATATCAAAAGAGTAATAGGGGATCAAAACTTGACCTTCGAAGAATTTAGTACCCTATTGCATCAGGTGCAAGCATGTCTTAATTCTCGGCCTCTTTGTTGTTTAACCGAGAATCACCGACAAGTATTTAATTATACAAATAAAGACACCCTTATTAGGGGGTGACATCTATGAATTAGACAAAATTATCGGTGTACCACAAAAACGGATTAATCATTATTACAATATTATTTCCAACTTTCCTTATATTGGCTTCAATATCAGGAGAGACTCAGTTATATTTTTATCAGGATTCGATCTTTCATCTTGCCGTCATTTGTCTGAGGAAAAATTATTATTATGTTCTCTAGATATAAACATTAAACAATCCATATGCAACATTAAGTTAATTAACAGTGGCACGAGCATATCACCTTGTTCGTCAGAAGTATGAAGTTGCCGAGGGAGCTGGGTTAAGTTACATGCCGATAACAGCTGGCTGTTCGCGTGTTGCGAAGAATGCGCAGTGCGCATTATCTGCCCAGACAGAGTGTCGTCACAACAACTGAGAGGCAATGGAATCCTACATCTTGGCTCTATGTGTTACATGAAAGGAACGGACTTTACAATTTTCGCATACAATAATTTCATCAATAAAATTAATATCAGCGAAAACGTGGAATTCCCAGAGATGTCAATTTTAAACAAATTGATTAACACATCTAGCATTCGACTTAACACACAATTACGAGCAGACGAGCAAGATCAAAAATGGCGTATACTTAATATCCAAATTGCGGAACTAAAGGAACAGTCTCGTGGTGAACTAAGCATTCACGATGTACACCACTATGCGCTCGGGTATATCATTACCGGCTCACTGTTGCTTGTGAACGGTGTCTTCGCGTTTCAAAGGTTAAGAGCGAGGTGTTGCCTACGCGCTGCGGCGCCGGTGGGACCCTCTATGAGTTCGTCGCACGACCAGCGGCATCCTGGGGAGGCTGCACACCCAGCGGATAGTGACAGTGCTAGTGAAGTGGTGGTGAATGTGCGTCACGTGCAAAGTGTTCCGATAGATATACGTGAATCAGTAATAAGTGTCGATAAGGCTACCTCTCCCATGACTAATCGTTCAATTAAGTTTGAGGTACCTTGTGAATGAATGTGTCGTGCCCTGTAACACGTGAACTACTCGTATAGGATAATTGTTACATATAAGTATCACATTGTCACTTCTCATTAAACATTGTATCATCTATCAGTCATTTGCACTAGCCGAAACTATTAAATAGTTGTTACTATAAAAATCCTATCGCTTGCTGCCATGTAATCATTTAATTATTAGTTAGTTGTTCTTTTCTTATTTGACAGTTTAATATTTTATTATAGTTATTCTTATTAGGATAATTTATCATATGTTAGCAGTAATCTAACTTCACCCCTCGTTGCCTTTCTCGAGAGGTGCAAGACGTACGGTGAAACGTACATATTTCACAATGACCTAAATGTATTTAATTTGTTAAGTTAGCAGTCTTAATAACACAGAACTTTAACGCACTGTACTCGGCGAGCAGTGCACTTCAAGCATTCATAACAAGCAGTCGTTATCATGTTATCATTATCAATATCATATTAAATTATCATTTTAAATAATAAAAATGTAGTTACTCCCTACAAAGGCTTCAAAATTTAACTTTCAAAACTTTAGATAAATATAGATAAAGGTTGAAATTTAGAATCGTTTGGCAGGAGGGGGGCAGGGGGGAAGGGGATGCGCGTACCCTTACTCCCGACACCACTCGTATTAAAAGGTAATACACTGTTCTTGAGAAAAATCAAAAAGAAAGTCCCATAGACCTAACCTCAAAATGATAACATTTATCGTCTCCGGCACGAGGAGGGAAGACGGGAGCAGGAGTGTGCCCTATCAGGGAAAGCCCCTCTACCCTTTCCTCCTTGCGGAAAAGTATAGTTTATGAGTAATGGGTTATTTTTAAAATCATAACCTCACTTTTTTACACAGGAATATTGACCCAAAGTTACTTCTACAACGGCTTCGGCGCAGCAGGGAGTACAGCCCTTTTGCCCTTGCGTAGCGTAACCTTGCGTTTCGCGCCTACGGCTTTACAAAAACACTCTAGGAGTAGGGCAGACAAGACTACGTGGAGTCGGGGCGTGCTAATTCAATTTCAGTACAGATTCGATCAGATTTTTTTGCGCCCAGAAGCAAATGAAAAGGGTTACCCCGTTAACGTGAGGAGGTGGTGAATGCTTTATGCATACCACGACAGCCGGCTGTCGTGGTTATGTGGGACTCACTGTGACTAAACTACCTAACAACCCTAAGTGTACCCATTAAACACCACCCGTGGGACTGGCATTGGCTTATTAGGCCTTTCTGCCGAATCGGAAGCGACCCTCTTTTGGGAAAAGTGGGCACATGCGGCTACAAGCCGCTGAGGGGGCGCCTACTAAGGCAAATTTAAGAAGAGTCGGCCTGAGCCGCCAGGTTAGGTCGGTTGAAAGTTTATTTGGCGGGTCCGAGAGAGAGTTTCTCGGCCTGCGGACTCGATAGCGAGAAGGGCGTGGAGCTGCATAAGTAGCTGCCTCACAAATGAATTAATTGGAGTGAGACTCTGAGGCTTTGAAGAAGTTCTCAGAGAGTGTTTTAAGAAATTTTTGAATTGTAGGGAGCTCTAAGTTCCGATGGAGGTCAGCGTTACGGACGTACTAGGGAATATTCGATCAGATCAGATATCTTATCTATAAAGCCAGGTTGCCTTCGCTCCCGCGACATACTTCTAACCTATTACAACAGAAAGTATATCTCTTATATGGGTCAAGTATTTCTGGGCAGTTTTAAACAATTTTGAAATAAAACAGTATAATATTATAATCATTTCTTATTTGACACTTGACAGAGAGTATAGACAGTACAATAATGTGACGCTAGTATTACGTCCTTGTCGCACTTATACAAAATTCTGTGTGCTATCCAGCTTTCACAGTAATATTGTATACGTTTTTCCATGTTTTACGCCTTTTAGGTTATAATAGTTTTTATTTATTTTTTCGATAACGGTGCATTACCTTTTAATGTGAGTGGTATTATTATAATAGGGGACCAAACTTCTATCAAATAAAACACCTTACTTCCCCAAATTCCAGCCAAACGATTCTAAATCCAACCCTAGATAAATATAGAGACAGATTTTCATACATTATAAAACTGTAGTACATTAAAGACAAAAAAGTCTTGAGATTATCCTCTTTAAGCTATAATGAACACAACTAAGTATCTATTTATCACTCGAAATAAATGTATAGCCTTACTTAACCAACCGCACAGTCTCACGGTCATACTAGTACAATATTCATAGCATCACGCTATTTTCCCCAAGGGGTTGAGCGGAGCCTCGGAACTTCGAATTATATTCCTGTTGCGCGCCACTATTAATGTCTTGTACATGGCAAAACTAGTTACCACTAGCGCCCTCTAGTATTGAGTAGCATAACTAGGAGAGTCAGGATCCTTCTAGAAATTTCGGGACCAATATGTACTCGAACATTCTAGATGTTTCTAGAGTAGAAGATTTTGGAAACTATCTGAGGCTTCTGTAATTAAAGTGTCAATTTTGGTAATTCACTCGGCAGTTTTTAATTGTCTCGAACCCCAAACTCGTAACATTCCCAAGACACAATGATAAAACTTTTAGCGTAGTTAGGTATAGATATTTAGTAATGATAGTATGATAGTATAAATTCTATAGTATACGATACTCACAACGGTCGATGCCTAATTCATGCTTAATGGCCGACGACATTGTGCCGAGGGTTTAAATAGCGTTAGTCGTAGAGAAGAGGAACTCGTGGTTAAGTAATAGCTGCGCAGATCAATAGATCTGCGAGATTAAGTTGCACTTGCCGCGGTCAGTCCATGATTGAGTGACCATTTTCTTAACATACCGAGATTTTTTTATGTGATAAGGATGACAAACGAGCACACAGTCCACCTGATGGTAAGTGGTTGCTGCGGCCCATAGACATCTACATCTATCCTCTATTACAAATCAAAATGTAGATGCGTTGTCACCCGTGAGGACTAAGATGGAATGACTCATTTTCAGTAAAAAGGGCCTCCGGCCACCTGCACTCACCAAGCGAAACGCAGAGGTTTACCTCTACTTCACGCTGGTTTTCTGTGAGGTCGTGGTACCACCCCGGTTCGAGCCGGCCCATCCGTGCGACAGCAAAAGCTGCCGCGTGGCTCTACCACTGTTAGAATAGAGAGTGCATCTGTATCCTCAGATACTTAGTCCACTTTACTGTGTTAAGATCATTATGTTTTTAGAATTCATGCAGCTAAAATGATAATACGTTTATTATTACTTTATACTTTTCAGGGACAGATGAAAGAATATAAACATGAAGGATGATGAAGCCTCATAAACATATTGGCCTTTAACAAGAGCAATCTTATTTAACTGATTCCTACAAGTTTCCTTCCTTGAATTATTAAGTTTACATTTATACTTAAGTCGAATGTTAAAATAAAGTTCTATAATGTATTTAATTATTAATTATTAAATGTTTATAACTATCCTAACTAATACTTATATGAAAAATAAAGCAGCCGTTATGTACTCCTTGTCCCTGTTTTTATTTCCCCATCAAAACATTTTATAAAATATATATAATATAAATAAGCATATACTCGTACTTAGTTAAGTTTATATTTATATTAACAATATGTCGAAAAAGAAATTCCGGGGAAACTGCCCACGGCAGTAAACATTTTTCGCCAAAGATCATAGCTCTAAAATACAACTTTCCGATCTGATTATTGGGGAGTTTTTTAAGTTTATCGATAAATTCACCTGGGATTTCATACATTTTAATTGAAATCCAACAAAAGGCAGGTAGGCTCAACCTATTCCCAGGAACATGTTATATGAATACTTTTTAATTATTTTAGAACTCTTATGGTAAAACTCAGTTAATTTTTGAAGATATTCAACTTCATGCACTAAACACTTTTTTAAATTCTTTTACCGCTTCCTTAATAATAATTTTCGATAGTCCTTGTAAGTAAAATATACATCACTAGCTAACGCACATAATAACAAATCAAAATTGGTCACGCTTTTTCAGGCTGTCAGGTGGTCTATACGCCAGTATATTTGTTTGCGCCAAACGCTAACATTTAAAATTACTATAACGGAGGCGCGTTGGCGCGTTTCTTCGATGTACCTAGCACCGGCTGGCACGCAACTCGCGGGCGCCTCCCCGCACGCGCCGAGCGTCGGGGAGTTCGGGCATATTTCTGTCGTCAAGCGGCGGCCGGGCATTGCATTGCTGTGAGTCGACTCGAGCCGAGTGGTTACCCCTAATAGTGTCGATTTTATTAGTAACTTTGTGCAACGACGAGGAATTGTAGTCTAGAACATTAGACGCCGGGTTGACTAATTGTTGGGAAGTTAATGTTTTAATTGTACCGTTGCGTTAAGTGCCTTGAAAGGTCGCGTTCGGGTTTCAAAATAATTTGTTGCGGAGTGAACGGAAGTGAACTTTGACCCACCGTTCATTGGTCGTACTGCGTGTTACGTCTTTTGATTATAATTAACGGGATTTAGTTTCGTTTGAAGTTAGTTAAATGTACAATAAAGTTGATAGATTGACATAGTGAATTGAAGAAAGAAATTGTCCATTGCTGCCGCCGCTGGAGAATACCATGCAGGTGGGCGGTGCCGGAGTCAGGGTTGCTGCTGATTAAAAGGGCTAATTCGGGTTAAACATACATACACTTCTCATACACTACTTACATTCACTACACCTGACGCCTGAACGAGCCTTGGGGTCCTTCTTCGCTTCTGAAGCAGTTAAGTCAAGTAAATTAAGTACCTAATCTATATATATCAAATATCCATAGGCATTTGGACCCGTCCTTAGTTATCCGTTGGGTCTACAGCTGTATGGGCCCCTGTATAGTCGGCCTTTGTCGGGACAGCTAAGGGCGTGAACATTTCTGGTAGCAAGAGCGTAGTTGATTAGTTCTCTAATCGCCCGGACGTAATATAGATAAATATAGTACGTAATAAAAATTACATGTAAATATTTTTTGTTTGTTGGCGGTTAGAAGGAGCAAACACGCCCGTAGTCTTGTTAGGGCTAGGTACTTACGCGTAAGGAACTTTGACTAGATAAGGATAAGGTTATCACGTAATCGGATAATTATCGTTGACGTATAATTATAGTAGATTAATTGTCGAAGGGTCGGTTGTTTGAGCGAGGCATTTGCTGATTGACTGTAGTGTGTACCTTTAATTGTAGTGTAATTTGTATTTAATTTAATAAATAGTAATTGTATTTGTGTAATTCGTATTTAACTGTAATTTGATCGTACTTGTATTTGTTATTTGTTAATTTGATTTGTGTTTGAGCCGCGTATTAGTTTGTATTTAGTAGCGATGCCATCGCATAAGCTACAGATTCGTGGCCTGAGGGCGGAGCTGCGCTGGGCCACGAGCGCCCATGCTTTGATAGGTCGACCGGATAGGGTCTATAACTTGAGGAAGCGGCTCGAGCAGGTCGATGTTCGAAGGGCCGCAGTGGAGGAGGCTTACGCTGAGCTCGAGGACTCGGAAGTGGAAAGGGAGTTCTGGACTCCTGCCGCGCGAACTACGAGCAGTTCCTTTCGCTCACGGACGATTTGACCAAGGCGGGGGCCAAGGTTGCGGAGGAGCCGCGTGAAGCTCGGCTGAGTGGCCGGCTCGAGTCCCCTCGGAAACAGCCTGCTCAGCCGGAGCTGTTTGGACGACTCCCGACTCTGAACCTGCCAAGGTTCTCCAGAGTCCTCTCCGAATGGTTGACTTTCGTCGGTCTGTTTGACAGCCTAGTGGACGCCCGGAGGGACTTGACACCAAGCCAGAAAATGGGGTACCTCCTAGCATCATTGGAGGGGGAGGCCCTGGGCATCGTTGGCCACCTGACATTGTCGGACGATGCCTACCAGAATGCTCGGGACCTCCTCGCCGGAAGGTACGCCAACGGATTGCGGACGAATACGTCCGGAAGCTGCTAAACCTCCCGCTGCTTAAGGACTGGACCAGACTACGTACGGACATCGTGAATCCAGTCGTGGTGGCTTGCAATTCGTTGCGCGGCTGGATTTACCGGTGGACGAATGGTCCTTTTAATTGTTCTACATTGTGCTGTCCCTTCTGCCTCTCGATCTTCGGCTCCATTTTGAGGAGAGGTACGGCGGGGACGGCGCCTCCTATATTCCTCCCTTCAGGGACCTGCTGCGGTTCTTGGAGGAGCAGTGCAGGCAGATGGAGAACGCAGCAGGCGCCGTCGAGGACCCCCAGTTTGTCGCCCGAGCGGTGCCCAGGGAGAGGCGTAATCCGACGAGCAAGGCGTCGCCAAACCCCTAAGGCCGAGCGGAGCTCCCGCGGGAGGGCGCCGCCCCCTACCCTCTTATAGCGGACTAGCGGCCAGGGAGGCGCCCCCCTGCTCCTATTGTCGGGTATCCGAGCATCGGGTGACATCCTGCCCAAAGTATCTGGGCAAGCCGGTCCCGGCGAGGCGAACCATGGCCAGGGAGCGCCGCTGGTGCTACTCTTGCCTGGAAAGGCACCTCCTAAGGGACTGCCAGCACCAGCGGCCCTGTACGCACTGCCAGGGCGCCCACCATACAATTTTGTGCCTGGGTGCGAACGGCGCATCCGCTAGGGGCTTTGCCAGGTCATCGGCTCCCACGGGCGGGGGCGCCCAGCCACGCTCTCTGCCGGGCGATGCTCGACCCTCGCCTGCTAGCCTCCGTGCCCCTGGGTTTGAAGGGGGCCCCTTCCCCGACCGGTCACGGGGCTGTTCACCCAGGGGCGGGGGGATCGTCACCCCCCTCAGCGGGTCGATAGGAATCTAACGGCCACTCAGCGTTCAGCTAAACCCTTCTCCTCCCCGTTAGCTGAGTGGCCGCGACTGGAGCGCTGCCCTGCAAAGGGGGGACCCTTTGGTCGGTGCCGGTACTACCGGGTTCCTGCGACCTCGTTTCTGTCCCGGGAATCGGGGCCGAGATTCCCCGAATCTCCCCAGGTCGGCCCGTTCGGGGAAATCCAAACACGGGTCATCGAAATGTCGCCGGAATGCCGCTCTCCGGACCCCCGGTTCGGGTGCCGGTCCGACAGAGGCAACTACAGATAGGAAGCTGCCGTCCTAGTTCCCACCACAGCCGCCTCCACTGAGCCTTTGAGCCGTCAACAGTCCACCTGTCAAACTGTTCTATTGCCGACGGCCTCAGTGAAGGTGTACAACACGAGCGGCGACTGCTTAACGGTTCGCGCTCTATTGGATTCGGGTTCACAACGCAGTGTGGCCTCTACTTGGTTGCTGGGAAGACTGGGGCTCCCCTGGAGCTCTGAATCGCGTCTGATGGTAGGTATCGGAGGTGTCGAGCCTCCTGCTCCTAGGGGACAAGCAGATTTGGTGTTCAGCCCCACCAGCGAACACCTTCACATTTTAGTCAAGGTAAATGTCCTCGATGACATTGTAGGTTTTCTCCCTAACGTTCGTATAAATGACAGCGCGGTTCGTTGTGCGTCCGGTTTGAGACCGGCAGAACCTCAATGGTCCCAACCTGGGCCTATAGATTTTTTGCTGGGGGCCGACGCGCTGGGGTTCATCTTGTTAGGCGAGATATGAACCCTGCAGCCCGATGACTTGTCGGCCGTGTCTACTGTATTTGGGCACAGTTTCTTTGGACCGGTTTTGTGGTCTCCACCTCCTCAGAGGGCCGACCCACTCCCTGTTGTAGGCGTGTCCATTTCGGACGTCGTCCAGCAGTTCTGGGAAATTGAGACACGCGGCTCGAGTCAACCCTCTAGACCGTGTGTGCGAGTTGTTCTACCATAACAATACCGGCCGTCGTGTCGACGGTCGTTTTGTCACTCGCTTACCCTTTATGGACTCACGTCCCCCTTTGGGTCAATCTCGTGCACTGGCCGAGATGAGGTTGCTTTGCATGGAGCGCCGCATGCGGCGCGACCCAGCCTTTCGCGACAAATATGTCGAGCTCATGCGCTAGTATCAAGAGCTGGGTCACATGTCACGTCCAACTTCGACTGGCTGTCACTGGAGCACTACTTCCTCCCCCACCATGCGATCTTGAGGACCTCTGAGAGTAAGATTCGGGTAGTTTTTGACGGCTCCGCCCCCTCGTCAAATGGTGTGTCTCTGAACCAGTGTCTCCACTCTAGTCCTAAATTGATCAAGGACATATCCGACATTTTGACCCACTTCCGTCGGCACCAAGTGGTTTTTGTAGTCGACATTCAGATGATGTTTCGACAATGAGTGGTCCATCGTGATGACCGTCGATATCAGCTGATATTGTGGCGCGAGAAGCCCAGCGATACGATACAGGTGTTTGAGTTGAACACCACCACTTATGGACTCCGGTCCAGCCCGTATATCGCCATTCGAACCCTCCTCGAACTAGCTGAGAGAGAGCGTCTAAAATACGCTCGGGGGGCTGCTATTTTGGAGACTTCGGTCTACATGGACAACATTTGTACGGGCGCCTCCACCGTCGAGGAGGCTCTAGTCTTGCGAGACGAATTAATTGCCATCCTGAAGGCCGGAGGTTATGAGCTGCGCAAATGGTTGTCGAACTCCCCTCATATTTTGAAGGACCTGCCAGGAGAGGATCAACAAGACCTTCATCTATTCGAGCACCCTGAAAATCCTAATTTATTGACTGTGCTGGGCATTCAATATCAGCCTGTTCAGGATACTTTCACGTATCGAGTAAAATTCGATCCCCCTCCCAAGGCATGGACCAAGCGCTCCGTGCTGTCCACAGTAGCCCGCACCTTCGACCCTAGTGGATGGATCACCCCGGTCATCTTTTTGGCTAAGTGCTTTCTTCAAAAGCTCTGGATATCTGGGTTGGGTTGGGACGAGCATATTAGCGGAACTCTCTTGCGAGAGTGGCTCTCCATTGTCTCCTCCCTTCCGGACATCAACCGGGTCTCCATGCCAAGTCGCATCCTCCCTCCAGGGAAATGCAGGGCTACCCTACATGGGTTTTGCGACGCCTCTGAGAAAGGCTATGCTGCTGTCGTATATTTGCGAACTGTGTGCTTTTCTGGTCATACTGCAGTCCATCTCGTACTTGCTAAAAGCAAGGTTGCTCCCATTAGGTCCCGCTTAACTATCCCTAAATTGGAACTGTCCGGAGCCGCTCTTCTCACGCGACTCCTCAACCACGTTCACTCGTCTTTGACGGCTGTAATCGACATTACGGACGTCTACGCTTGGTCAGACAGTGAGATAGTACTTTGTTGGCTCAGAGCTGCACCTCACAATCTTGAGGTCTTTGTGGCGAACCGCGTGTCTCAAATCCAGAGTTCTGAGACTTCTCTAAACTGGAGACATATCCCAGGGGAGCTGAATCCCGCAGACTACGCTTCTCGCGGTTGTGAAGCCCCCTCTTTGGTTGACCACCCGCTGTGGTGGGATCCCAGTTGGTAGACTGAGTCTCAGTCGTTCTGGCCCCAGGGTAAATACTCCGAACCGATTGAATTGCCTGGCCTACGAGCCCGAGTAGGAGTGGGCAAGGATAAGCCCACTCGGGATCTCTCTCTTCTGGAACGGTACAGCTCTCTCGATAAGCTCTTAGGAGTGACTGCTTGGTTGCGCCGCTTTGTCCGCAATTCGAGAGACCCGTCCAACCGAATCTCTGATTCCGTTTTGTCCCCTAGCGAGCGTTGTGAAGCTTTGATGCATTGGACCCGTATGGTCCAAGCGGAGCATTTTGAGCCCGTGGTTGAAAACTTGAAGCGGGGCTCCGTTATTAAGGGCACTCTGGCCCGTTTGAACCTCTTCCTGGACGACGCTGGGATGCTGCGCGTTGGCGGACGTTTGAAAAATTCTCGACTCGACACCCGTTACTGCTCCCTAAGGACGGCGCCTTCGTCCGGTTGCTGGTAACCCACCATCATGTTAAGAATGCCCACGCTGGGCTAACGCTCTTTCGGCTATTTTGCAGCGGGAGTTTTGGATTTTGGCTGGCCGACGTACCATTCGGAGCGTCATCTTTAAGTGCGTACCATGTTATAAACTGAAGGCCACCATATCACAGCCTATGATGGGTAACTTACCACCCGACCGCGTCAGGGCCATCTGACCATTCGCTGGAGTCGGAACTGACTTTGCTGGTTCCTTCCTCTTCAAGTCCTCCAACCTTCGTAACGCGCGTTCACATAAGGCCTATCTGTGCGTTTTCGTGTGCCTCTCCACTAAGGCCGTTCACTTAGAACTGGTAAGTGCCCTCAGTACTGAAGCCTTTGAGGCCACGCTGGGCCGCTTCGTATCGCGTCGCGGTTTGCCGGACCTGATCCGGTCTGATTGCGGAACGAATTATAAGGGCACGGATAGATATTTGAAAGAGGTCGTCGAATTTCTGTCCAACAACAGGACGTATTTAGGTACTGCGATGTCCAAGAAGGGCATCCAGTGGAAATTCGACCCTCCGGCTTGCCCACACTGGGGCGGTATTTTTGAGGCGGTGGTTAAGGTTGCAAAAACGCGTTATTGGCGAAACTATTTTGACGTCTGAGGAGCTTGCCACTGTATTCTGTAAAACTGAGGCGGTACTCAACTCGGCCCCTCTGTCCCCTCTCGTCCGATCCGAATGATTTGGAGGTTCTAACCCCGGGAAACTTCCTGATTGGCCAGCCACTTAAGGCCCTGCCCGAGTACCCCTTCAGGGAAGTAAACTCTTCGCGGCTGAGCAGATTTGACCTGCTGCAACAGATGACTCAGAGTTTTTGGCACCGATGGTCTCTGGAGTACCTACATTTTTTGCAGCAGCGCATTAAGTGGTCTGACAAGACGGATCCTCCTCGGGTTGGAGAACTCGTGTTAGTTAAAGACCCCAACGCTTTGCCTTTGTATTGGCGCCGTGGGCGCATTGTTAAGTTGTCGTATGGATCTGATGGGGTGCCTAGGGTGACCGAGGTTTTGGTTGGAGATTTGGTCTTGCAACGTGCTGTCGCGACCCTATCCCGTTTGCCAATTTACTCGCGGACATAAGTCCTTATGCCCGGGACGGGGGTTTGTTTGCGCCAAACGCTAAAATTTAAAATTACTATAACGGAGGCGCGTTGGCGCGCTTCTTCGATGTACCTAGCACCGGCTGGCACGCAACTCGTGGGCGCCTCCCAGCACGCGCCGAGCGTCGGGGAGATCGGGCATTTTTTTGTCGTCAAGCGGCGGCCGGTTATTGCATTGCTGTGAGTCGACTCGAGCCGTGTGGTTACCTCTAATAGTGTCGATTTTGTTAGTAACTTTGTGCAACGACGAGGAATTGTAGTCTAGAACATTAGACGCCAGGTTGACTAATTGTTGGGAAGTTATTGTTTTAATTGTACCGTTGCGTTAAGTGCCTTAAAAGGTCGCGTTCGGGTTTCAAAATAATTTGTTGCGGAGTGAACGGAAGTGAACTTTGACCCACCGTTCATTGGTCGTACCGCGTGTTACGTCTTTTGATTATAATTAACGGGATTTAGTTTCGTTTGAAGTTAGTTAAATGTACAATAAAGTTGATAGACTGAAATAGTGAATGGAATAAAGAAATTGTCCATTGCTGCCGCTGCTGGAGAATACTACGCAGGGGGGCGGTGCCGGAGTCAGGGTTGCTGCTGATTAAAAGGGCTAATTCGGGTTAAACATACATACACTTCTCATACACTACTTACATTCACTACAACTGACGCCTGAACGAGCCTTGGGGTCCTTCTTCGCTTCTGAAGCAGGTAAGCCAAGTAAATTAAGTACCTAATCTATATATATATATATATATATATATATATATATATATATATATATATATCAAATATCCATAGGCATTTGGACCCGTCCTTAGTTATCCGTTGGGTTTACAGCTGTATGGGCCCCTGTATAGTCGGCCTTTGTCGGGACAGCTAAGGGCGTGAGCAATATCCTAAGTCTATGGAGATGAAGCGTATATACTAGAACAGATCCAGGCACTAGGTATTAAACGAGACTAGGTTGCACCTGTTCCAACTTTTAAAAGACTTATTCAACCTAGTCTCACTGTGCCTACGCGTCGCACGGCACTGAAGTCTGAAGTAGAGATGAAGCGTATATACTAGAACAGATCTAGGCACTAGGTATTAAACGAGACTAGGTTACACCTGTTCCAGCTTTTAAAATACTTGATCCACCTAGTCTCACTGTGCCTACGCGTCGCACGGCATAATGCGGCGGCCCGCTTGAATCGAAGAAGTAGAAGTTCCGGCGTGACAAAGCGAGATAGCATATTGTTGCCAGAGTTACTAGTCTGCTTTGCCGCTCACTCGTGTTTGCCTAAATCATTCATGTGTCAATTATTTGAATTTGAACTATATTTCAATGTATATATGTAGAAGGAGGGTATAACTGGTTGTCGTTAAAACCACTATTGCTTTATATGTTGATAATTTATTACAGATCATACACTTATTTGTACCTATTTTAATTACACAATTCACAAATATTTACACACATATTATTTACACAAATATTTGTTTACAGCTTAATTACACATTTGTACGTAGATTAATTAGTTCATTCACAATATAAATACTTCACGTTGATTGTTAAGTATTTGACTATGTTTTACTTTACTAGAACACTCATAACGATTACGCGACAAACTTAAACGCAATCGGCGCTAGAGAGTGACTGGCCGCAGCAGTGCAGCAGTCGTGTGGCGAGAGAGCGAGCGCATCACGTGATCTGACGTCATCGCGTTAGGTCTCGTCGCAGTTGACCTCTTGCGCCGATATATAAAAGTAACACGACGCGCACTCGTGTTATGCAAGAATATATACTGTCCTTTTTTAACTATACTATTCCGCAGTCTTTCTGTCTTTGTCAGTCAATACTCGAGACTAGTCGGGACTAGTCCCGGGGACTTCAACCAATTACTAGGCAGATTTTATAGACTAGGTACTAGTAAATACTCGATGCGAATGGAGACCATATGATGCAGTCAAGTGTCTAGTACGGACTCATGCGAATGTGATCTTGGTTCCGTATTGAATGATACCTACTCGACTTATTTGGTAATAGGTTTTCGCAGCGAAGTTTTGTTATGTGTTTAAAGAACTTTAAATTTTTTTTATTAGACATTAAATTGTTTATTGTTTAAAAAAATTTCAGCAGTGTCGCTTGGGATTATTTTACGGACAAATGCCTACAAATGTCTGAGTGTAATATTTGTAAAATACAGTTGAATTTTAAAAGTTCTGTATCTAACCTTACAAAGCACATAAAACGTAAACATCCATTCGTAAGTTTAGTTAGAAGAAACGATGTTCCAGTTCAAGAGATAGCAGCCCAGACCAACCAGCAAGAGTTAACCTCAGACCAACCTGCTGGAATAGTTTACCAACCTGAAGGTCAACAACGGCCGTCCACTAACTTCGTACGATTAGTACAACCAGGTTCGAGAACTATAGCTCTCAAACCAGGTTCTGAACCTTCATACATATATAAAAATGACCACTGGAGTGGTGGAAATACCGGAAAGATGTATATCCGCATTTGTATGCCCTAGCACTCAACAAGTTAAATGCAATGGCCACGAGTGTCGCTTGTGAAAGAGTATTTTCCTCTTGTGGATTGTTACTTAATGACAAGAGAAGGAGGCTGGGGACTCGGAAAGTCCAACAATTAATGTTTTGTATGAAAATTCTTAAGGCTGATTTTCTCCGTATATATAAAAAATGTAATAAGTCATGGGATACTCATCACAATTTACCTCTTCGGTAGTTGTGGTATGGTATACGGGTATGCGATCCCGGCTTCCCTAGCTATTACTGTCCTATTCCTTGCCTTTCTAGGCGGTAATATCCTACATTAAAATCCTGGGCGGGGATAACCATGATATAGTATTATTTGCAGATGACACTTCTTTAATTTTCAAATTAAGTCGACAATTACTAAAATATGACGAAGTAAATAATGCTATATCTAAATTAGTAAATTGGTTCAATGTTAATAATTTGCATTTAAATGGCACTAAAACGAAATGTATGAAATTCATGACTCCAAATGTCAAACAATTAAATACTAATGTAATTTTAAATGGGGAGAAACTGAGTCTTGTAGACACCATAATTTTTCTTGGAATCACACTAGACGCGAGGCTTCAATGGAGCCCCCAATTATCAAAACTAGCAAGCAGATGTTTAATGCAGATGTTGTAAGCAAGATTAGTTCTGCAGCATATGCTGTAAAAAAGATTAGAATTCTAACCAGTGTTGCAACAGCTAGACTAGTTTACTTTAGCTATTTCCATAGCATAATGTCGTATGGCATTTTGCTTTTACAACAAAATTCCAGAAAATATACAAAATTTGACCAGCTCAAAGTTCAAAAACTATATTAAACTAAGTTTGTATAAAAAGGGTTATTATAATATTAAGGAATTTATGGATGATAATAACCCCTGGAAACGAGGTGATCGCTACCAAGCTATTTCTAATTAGTTGTGTTGTTAATTTGTGTAACATCATGATTGTAAGCTGTTATTTAAAAAAAAAGTCCCGCTGTGTTTCTTGCTGGTTCTTCCCAGGACAGAGGTTTTTTCTGAATAAGTGGTAATCAGACAAAAGAGTGATTTTCAATAAGTATTATTTATAATCTATATTGAATTAAAAAGTTTCTGTTTCTGTTTCTGTTTATTTCCTATTTCCGACTCTAGCTTACCAATCTTCCTTTTCACACCACCTACGTCAATCGAACGTCTGCCGCGCGGATGGATGAATGGTTAGGGGCAAGCCTAGTCGTTAGCGTTCCACACTGCCCTGGGACCGGGCGACCCAGAATTAGGCTAGCCTTATCCTGGCATGCGGGGTTCTGCTGGGGGGGACAAAACTTTCCCTCACTATTCTTGGGAACGCAATGGATAATCGTAAAAATAATTTAATTAACCAAAATGGTGGCGATGTGGTTCGCCACCCATCACGTTTCGTTTCTAGCGGGGGCGAAAAGCGGCCCACGGAGAGCTGCTTCGCTACCTTGAATGTAAGAAGAGGAATAGATGGTAAGGTAGATGAAGTATGTCAGATAATGGATGAACGATGCATAGATATTCTTTGCGTGAACGAAACCAAGAGGAAAGGATGTGACACGACGGTTCATGGCCCCTACACGGCATACTGGTCGGGAGTCCCACAAACCAGCCGAGGCTGTCAGGGAGTTGGTGTAATTCTTTCACCTCGAATAGTTGAATGTGTGATGGAGCATGAATGTGTAAGTCCAAGACTCCTCTGGATTAGGTTAAAAGTCGGACTCACTCGCATGTTTATCCTTGGGGTCTATGCACCGACGGATCTGCACGAAGGTGGGTCATTGAAAGCCCAACAAGAGAGAGAGTAATTTTGAGATAGCATGAGAGAGGTCTCGAATAAATGCGGAGGAAACGAACGGATCGTGATATTAGGGGACTTTAATGGATGGGTTGGAGTAAAGCGTGATGGGTATGAAGGAGTCCTGGGTACGTTTGGGGACGAAAAAGTGAATGACAATGGGGGAAGCCTGCGTGAAGTATGCTTGGAATGGAATCTGTGCGTGGCCTACACAATGTTTGACTACAAAAAGATCCATTTGTATATAAGAGATGAGGGTGAGTCTAGAAGTATGATTGATTTTGTAATTGTGGATGAAAGACTGAAGAAGAAAGTGCTAGACACTCGGGCATACCGCGGTGTAGGCCTCGACACAGACCACTTCTTGGTCTTAGTCTGAATGCTTAGCCTCTTTAAACGGTGGCGACACCGAAGGGCCGAGCCTACGAGTGTTTTGGACAGTTTGTAGTGGAAAACCTACAAGAAAAAGAAAAGAAGGACGAGTATGTAGAGAAACTGAAAGAAAGTTTTAAAGGCATAGAAGAGATAGATGTGATTGAAGATTTGTGGGAGACATTTAAGAAAGCGGTCGTGAATGTTGCTATAGAGGTATGCGGGGTAGCTAAAAGAAGGAAAGGAAGGAAGACCTATAATGTGTGGATGGATAAAGATGTACAAAGGGTTGTGCAAGAAAAGAAGAAAGCGTGGTTGGATTGATTAGCAACAAAAGCTAACCAAAAAGTTCAAAAGGCAACGGATGACGAGATAAAGGAAGCAAGAACGAAGTATAAAAGATTGAAATCAGCAGCGAAAGAAGTTGTGTCTAGAAAGAAGGAAGAACGAAAGGATGATTTCGATAGGAGGCTCACTGAAGATTTCCAGTCAAACATAAGTTTTTCTGGAAATCCATCAAAACAGCTAGAGGAAAACTTCTACCTCGGAGCTGAGTACAATCAAGAGTCAAGATGGAAGCATTATAAATGGAGAAAAATGTGTGTTAAAGAGATGGAAAGAGTATTTTGAAAGTTTCTTTGAAAGAGAGGAAGTGCAGGTACAGCATCCGGCACCTTCCACGGAAACTAATATAATTGATGAAAGTGAGATATGCATGGAAGAAATAGTGAAAGCGTTGAAAAGTATGAGATTAGGTAAGGCTGCAGGGTATGACAGGATTACCATCGAGATGCTGAGGGCTGGACAGGGCATAGTGACTAGTCAGCTGTACCGCCTTTTCAATTTGTGCTGGCGAAATGGGCAAGTACCGGGAGACTGGTGCAAAGCCGTAATCGTGCCATTATATAAGGGAAAAGGGTCACGACAGGACTGCATAAATTACCGCGGTATAAGCCTTCTCAGCGTCGTCGGTAAATTATATGCGAAAGTGCTGATTGAAAGGGTTGTGAATATAACAGACGAAAAAGTATGGGATGCACAAGCGGGATTTAGAAAGGGAATGGGATGTACGGATCAGGTCTTTTCTCTGCGGTGCATAGCCGAAAAGTGTTTGACTAAAAACAAGAAGATCTATTGCGCGTTCTTGGATCTAGAAAAGGCCTATGATAAAGTGGTGAGGAATGAATTGTGGTCAGCACTGTTCGTGAGCGGTGTGAGCAATATCCTCATACGAGCATTGCAATCTCTTTATAGGGATTCTAGTGCTTGTGTAAGGATAAACGGGGCATACACTGAATGGTGTAATATCGAAAAAGGTGTTAGACAGGGATGTGTAGCGTCACCGTGGCTGTTCAATCTGTTCATAGACAATTGCTTGACAGCTTTAAAAGAGAATGAAAGTGGGTTGAGAATTAATGAGTTACTCGTCAAATGTTTTCTCTATGCTGATGACCAAGTATTACTTGCGTCTTCGGCCGAGGAGTTGCAGGAGATGGTAACTGCTATGAGTGGAGCTTTTGTTAGAAAGGGAATGAAGATGAATGTAAGGAAGACGAAAGTGATGGTGTGAAAAAGGTGAGGCAGTGACAGACTGCAATATCGTGATTGAAGGTGAACAAATTGAACAGGTGAGAGAGTTTGTGTATCTGGGTTCAAAGATTACAAGAGATGGAAAGTGTGAGAGTGATATCGAAAGAAGAGTGAATGCAGGAAACATGGTGGATGGAGCTTTGCACTCCTTTATGAGCAGTCGGAAGGTGTCTAACAAGGCTCGTTTGGCTGTGCATGAGAGGGTGTTGGTTCCGACACTCATGTACGGAAGTGAAAGTTGGGTATGGCAGAAGAAACATGAAAGCAGAATAAATGCAGTTGAGATGAGAGCGCTAAGAAGTATGATAGGATTTAAACTGAGTGACAGGATAAGAAGTAATGAGATAAGGAAACGTTGTGGTCTGAAAGAAGATGAAGTGACAAAAATTAAGAAAGGTATGTTAAGATGGTTTGGCCATATCGAGAGAATGAATGAAGAACGATTGACGAAAAAGGAGCATAAGGCGAGTGTGAATGAAAGTGTTGGAAGGGGTAGACCTAGGCGGGCGTCATCTAGATCTAATCAGGGACGTTCTGAAAAAAGGCCAGGTCAAGAGTATCCTAAACCTAAGAGCATGTATGAAGGGAATAATGAAAGTGGGCGAAGCGAAACAAGTATGTAAGGATCGTAGCAAGTGGAAAGAAGTGGTCTCTGCCTACCCCTACGGTAAAGAGGCGTGATTATATGTATGTATGTATGCATATAAAAAAAACAAATATTGTTAATAGGTGATTAAAAAAATAATTTAGAAAAAACTTAGAATAGGCAAAAATCTGAATACTTTGAAAATAATGAATTGAAATATTTTAAATACGCCAACAGTCTACAATGTTGATAATCTTTACGTTGAAAGTTCTAAGCCTGTGTAAAGTATGAAGGGAATATTACAATTCATTACTGCATACGTACACGTATCGGTGATATGCAAAGACTAAGTATACTTTAAAGTGTACCCTATTCCAACAATACCAAACTTTATGCATACTTCATGGACTAGGAGGAACAGGTATTTGGATCAAGTATTTGAACGGAATTGGACTAGGTGCACCTAGTACAAGATTTTCCTAGTACGACTCATTTCTAGTACATTTTAGAACACCTAATTTTTAAACATAGCAATTAATTTGCGCCTAAAAGCTCCTTATATTGGCCCTTTTTGAATGCAAATTCCTGACTTTGCGTTACTGGTGAGACAAAGCTTAGGGTTTCTCATCGACATTTCTCAAAGCGAATATTCAAATTTGGCCTTATTCGAGACGAAAAAAAGTGGTCGAGTACTCGAGAAGTTGAGAAATCACGTCTTAAATTTTACTGCTACTGAAGATATACGATACTATACTTATATCACGATAAATAGCCGACGATCAGGCTAAGTGGCACGCCATGGAAGTACGAGTACTTCTATTCCAATATCACGATAAATATCTAAGTGTACTTATACTTAGATACATATTTATCGTGATATGTACACTTAGATATTTATCGTGATATTGGAGTCCATCGCGGACAAACAACGTGACACCTAATTTTTATATATAGAGATTAACACAAGGAGTGGCTAATGTGTTCAACAGACACAGCACTTAATATATCGCTAAATAACTATTAAAATTCGACGTTTGCAACGTTGCCCCTCTTAATACCTTTCAACGATAGTGTTGGTAGACAGTTAGTATAAAAAGTGTCACTAGAATGTTGGAAAGTGTCACTTTACTACAAACAAGATATTGTATATTCGTTGTTTTTTTTTCAATTTTTCCGTTATTATTGATCCCTCTTTATTTCGTATAAGTAAGAAAATTATTGTTTAAGAGAACACAGAAGTTTTTGTTTGAAATAAGTAATTATAGAAATATTTATTATATCGTTATAATTTATTTTTTAACATGTTGTTAATATAAATAGGTAGATACTTAACCAAGTGTATTCCTATTTATATTTTATAAAATATTTTTATACGGAAATAAAAAAACTAGGACACAGAGTACATAAAGGCTGCTTTATTTTTCATGTGAGTATTACTTTTCATAATCACAAACATTTGATAATTAAATACATTATAAAAATTTATTTCAACATTCGACTTAAATATGAAAGTAAACTTAATAATCTAAGTAAGGAAACTTGTAGGAATCAGTTAAATAAGATTGCTCTATTTAAAGGCAAATATGTTTAATGAGGCTTCATCATGCTTCAAGTTTATATTCTTTCATCTGTCTATGAAAAGTATAAAGTAATAATAAACGTATTATCATTTTAGCGGATGATGAATTTTAAAAACATAATGATCTTAACAGAGTAAAGTGCACCAAGTGTCTGAGGATACAGATGCACTCTCTGTTCTCTCAATCTCGGTATGTTGAGAAAATGGTCACTCATTCACGTTCATGGACCGTGGCAAGTGCAACTTAATCCGAGCAGCTATTACGTAACCACGAGTTCATCTTCTCTACGACTGACGCTGTAAGCGATGAACCACGCTATGTAAGTCCTCGGTACAATGTCGTCAGCTATCAAGCATGAATCGGGCATCGAACTTTGTGAGTATCAAATACTATGGAAGTTATAGTATCCTGGCACATTGAACCGCGCGTCTCATGCGCGGGCGTCTAGTGCCGCTTCAAGAGCATTACTAAATATATTATATCTAACTATACGAATAGTTTTATCATTGTGGCTTGGGAATATAATCCCACGCAACCCCTTGGGAAAAATAGCGTGATGCTATGGATATTGCAGTAGAGTGATCGTGAGGTGCGGGTGGTGAAGTAAGGTTATACATTTTTTTGGTTGATTAATAGATACTTAGTTGGGTTCATAATGGCTTAAATAGGATATTGTCAAGATTTTTTTATCTTTACTGTACTATAGTTTTATAATGTAAAAAATCTGTCTCTATTTTTATGTAAAGTTTTGAAAGTAAAATTTTAGAAGTGTCATTATTATAACAATATTATAATTACTGGTACAAATAATGTAGTAATGGCTCCTTTTGATAAAATTGTTTTTATTTATTTATTTATTTCACAATTTATGTACACACAAACAGTGGAAAGGACACAATATGATGAAGAGCTTGTACAAGGGCGCTACTTATCTCATTATGAAATTTCTTCCAGTTGGCCAGTTAAAAAGATATGTGATAAATAAAAGATAATAAGGTGTGCACTTTGTTATTATATACACATACCTACATATATCCATACAAGATAAAATAAATACATACATATATATATATATATATATATATATATATATATATATATATATATATATATATAATAAAAAGTATAGTAAATATCAAAGATATGGAAACTTACATAGAAGACAGTGATAAATAATGTTCTTTTACACGTTTTTTGAATAATGTGACTGTTTTGATTTCTCGAATAGGAGGAGGAAGTGAATTCCAGAGTCTTACTGCATGTACAGAGAATGAACGGGAATATGAATGAGCTTTAAAGGATGGGAATTTTAAGAGGGCCTTAAGGTGAGATCTACAAGCTACATCTGGAGATTTAAAAAAGGTAAATCGATCACTAATGAAGTCAACGCTCCGTCCCCCTCGTGCTCTAATCCAAAGTCCCGAAACCTTTCAGCTCGAGTTACAAAACCGTTTTCAGTGCCTAGAAGACTGCAATGAAGTGGACGATTTGAATGACAAGCTCGTGGAAACTGTCCATGCGGTTGGAGCTAAGTTCTGCAAGACCCGCCGCAGAAGAACACAAAAACTCTCCGATCACACTCTTAATCTCATGGCTGTTAGACGGGAGATGAAGCTACATTCTTCAACAGATTTCGCAGCATACAGGCAACTGAACAGACAGATCTCCAAATGCATGCGGCGGGACTTACGCAACTTCAATACAGCTCGTATTGAAGAAGCGATCAAGCGGAACCAAGGCTCCAAAGTCTTTGCCAGAGATCTGTCTGCCAGAAAGAGCCAACTGTCAAGGCTGAAGACAGAATGTGGCAGCATCGTTTCCGGGGCACCTGAGATTTTGAGTGAGATTGAGAGGTTCTATGGGCAGCTGTACACGTCATCGTTGGAGCCACACGCAAGTGTGAGTAACGATCCAAGAGCGAGTCTTATCCGACATTATTCCGATGATATCCCGGACGTCAGTATGAGCGAGATTAGAATGGCTCTCCAGCACCTTAAAAACGGCAAGGTCCCAGGCGAGGATGGAATTACAGCGGAGCTTCTGAAAGCGGGTGGAAAACCGGTACTTGAAGTCCTTCAGAAGCTCTTTAATTCCGTCGTCCATGGTGGCATTACACCGGAGGCGTGGAGCAGAAGTGCGGTGGTCTTGTTCTTCAAGAAAGGCGACAACGCTCTCTTGAAGAACTACAGACCGATTTCCCTTCTGAGCCGCGTCTACGTGCTGTTTTCGAGAGTCATTACGAATCGTCTCGCGCGCAGACTTGATGAATTCCAGCCTCCCGAACAAGCCGGTTTCCGAAAAGGCTTTAGCACCATAGACCACATACATACCCTACGGCAAATTGTACAGAAGTCCGAGGAGTACAATTTGTCACTATGTCTGGCGTATGTGGTCTATGAGAAAGCCTTTGATTCCGTCGAAATTTGGGCGGTGCTGCAGTCCCTTCAGCGGTGCCAAGTTGACTGTCGGTATATCGAAGTGTTGAAGTGCTTGTACAGTAGGGCTACGATGGCTATCCGAGTACAGAACCAGAGTACGAAACCTATCCAATTGCAGAGAGGTGTAAGACAGGGTGACGTCATATCCCCGAAACTCTTCACCGCTGCATTGGAAGACGTTTTCAAGCTTCTGGACTGGAAAGGATACGGTATCAACATCAATGGCGAGTACATCACTCACCTTCGATTTGCCGACGATATAGTCCTTATGGCAGAATCGCTGGAGGACCTAAGCACTATGCTCAATGACCTCAATAGTTTTTCCCAACGGATAGGTCTTAAGATGAACATGGACAAAACAAAGATCATGTTTAATGTCCATGTCACACCTATTCCGGTAGTTGTTGGGAACACTAAGCTCGAAGTTGTTGACGAGTATGTTTACCTGGGACAAATAGTCCGACTAGGTAAGTCCAACTTCGACCGAGAGGTCAATCGACGGATTCAACTCGGTTGGGCAGCGTTCGGGAAATTACGGCTCATCTTCTCGTCAGGTATACCTCAAAACTTGAAAACGAGACTGTATACCCAGTGCGTGTTGCCAGTGATGACATACGGAACTGAAACGTGGTCCTTCACTGCTGGCCGGATAAGGAAGCTCAAGGTCGCTCAGCGAGCTATGGAGAGGGCTATGCTCGGAGTTTCTCTGCGTGATAAACTCAGAAATGAGGATATCCGCAGTAGAACCAGAGTGACCGACATAGCCCAACGGATTAGTAAGCTGAAGTGGCAATGGGCCGGCCATATAGCAAGAAGAACCGACAACCGATGGGGAAGAAAGGTTCTCGAGTGGCAGCCTCGTACCGGCAAGCGAAGTGTAGGGCGTCCCCCCACTAGATGGAGTGACGACCTGGTAAGATATGCAGGAAGTCGATGGATGCAGGTGGCTTAGGACCGTGCTTTGTGGCATTCTTTGGGGGAGGCCTATGTTCAGCAGTGGACTTGTGAAGGGCTGTAATGATGATGATGATGAAATCGATCACGAAGGTATGAAGGGAAATTCGGACTATGTAAGATGTTAAAAAGAAGACAAAGGATACGAGTGTTTCTGCGAAATCGGATCGGAAGCCACTTGAGCTGCTTTCTGTATTTAGAGACGTGCTCAAACTTCTTGAGTCCAAAAATATACCGAATGCAAAGGTTTTGCAATCGCTCAAGTTTGTTTAATTGCTCCTCTGTAGCATCCAAAAAACAGACATCAGCGTAATCTAAGATTGGCAAAATGAGAGTTTGAACAAGAGAGATTTTAGTTGATAAGGGTAAAAAACTTTGAAGTCGTTTTAACGAGTGAAAAGCATAATGAACTTTTCTGCTTAAATCCGTTATATGAGCACCCCATGATATACCTATATATATATATATATATACCTATTGTCAATAATTAGGCCCAAGTTCTTCGCAGATTCCGAATAAGCAATTGATGTGCCATTGATAACCACATTTGGCAGGGTGCAGTTGTCAATAATGCTACTATTATATCTGCTACTTACTATTAACGGTTGTGACTTACTTGGATTTATAGTTAAGCCATGGGATCTGAACCAACGACTAATTCTATCCAAATCGTCATTCAGTACATCTATCGCCAATTTAGCTTCAGATACCTCAAAGTGACGGTAAAGCTGCAAATCGTCTGCATAAAGATGGAAGTTGGAGGATATTATTTTCGTTATAGAATTAATAAAAACGGTGAAGAGTAAAGGAGACAAGACGCCACCTTGGGGTACACCTGCAATAAGATTACACCACTTGGAATAAGTGTCATTGGAGCGGATACATTGCGAGCGTCCCCGAAGATAGGAATCAAACCAAAGAATGGCCGAAGATGAAACATTGATAGCCTGAAGAATTTTAAGGAGGATATCAAAGTCAACAGAATTGAAGGCACTACTAAAATCTAATAAAACGAGGACTGTTGATTGTTTTTGATCTATGGCTCGACGGATATCATCAGTTACCTGAAGAAGAGCAGTTGTTGTACTGTGACCGGGCCGGAATCCAGATTGAAATGTACTTAAAATATTGTTGGAGTTAAGATAAGAAGAAAATTGATTGTGAACAATATGTTCCAGTACTTTAGAGAGGAATGGTAATATAGATATAGGTCGAAATTCAGAAGGTAATGTAGGGTTAGCAACCTTGGCTACAGGAATAATGTGTGCTAACTTCCACGAATATGGAAAGCAGGAGAAAGACAATGAAAAATTAAATATGTAAGTTAGAACTGGGAGAATACAAGGTAAAATCATAGTAATCATTGTGGATGAAATTTTATCGTTTCCCGACGCAGTAGAAGATATGAATAGCACTGATCGCTTTACTTCATCTTCTAACACTGATACAAATTCAAACTGGGGGAATGTTGTAAAGGGCATCTGGATAATTCTAACAAGGTCTTAGCCTTTATAAATGAAGATAAGGAAACAGGTGGGAGCGAAAAATGTTGATTGAGAGTATCTATATCAAGATTTCCAATCGCAAGCGCAGGATGTTTGCCAATGCCGACTGTTTTGAGAAAACTCCAGGCTTTTCCTGAATCGCAATTTGAAAGTGAGTCATGAAAGTAGCGCCTTTTAGCATCTCTACACAGATGATTGAAGCGGTTACGCAAAATCTTAAACTTGATTAAATTTCTTTCCAAGGGACAATGTTTATATCTACTTCTGGCTTTATCCCTACGTGCCATAAGCTCTTTTATCTCTGTTGTAATCCAGGGCGCAGGACAATGTTTTATTTTTATACGTTTGAGAGGTGCATGGCAATCATACAATCTAAGAATTAAAGCAGTAAAGTTATTCACCATATTATCAATATTTTGACAATCCATTACGGAAGACCAATCCATTTTACTTGCATCTCGACTTATGGCTTCGAAGTCAATACCCTTATAGCTACGAAGAAATCTAAAATGTGATTGACGCTTTGGTGGACGAACACGGTACGAAGTGAAAATGAGGTCATGGTACGAAAAAGAAGCTGTTATTTGTCCATGATTCGCAATGTTATTTAAAGATGAAACTATTATAAGGTCAAGTAAAGACGGAGCACAGTTTGGAAAATGATGGGTAGCAGAGAGGGGTAAAATATGTAGATTATGTGAGGACACAATAGACTTCAGCTTATATGCACGTGAATCGTTTTTGAGTAAGCAAGTGTTGAAATCTCCCATCACGATCAATGACAATATATGGGACAGAAGTCTGTAAGTAGATTTTCAAATACTTCAAAATAATCAATTTGCATATTAGGGCTGTATATCACACCAAGAAGGATTTTTGTGTGGCGAAGTGTAACCTCGAGAAAAAGGTACTCTGCAGATTCAGAATAAATTGACGGGGAAGCAGAGATTTGTTTGTAAGGGATTTCAGAACGCAGGTAAATAGCTACACCACCTCCACCCTTACCGATCCTGTCATTACGTATCAAAACGTAACCAGGAAGTCAAAACTGAAAAGAAGGAAGAGAAGACTTGAAAAAAGTTTCAGATATAAGAAGTGCGTCGATTAGATTACTGCTAGTGGATGCAAGAAGGTCAGGATAGTGGGCAGGAACACTCTGTGCGTTGATATGGGCAACATTAAAATTATTGGGGTAAGGAGAAAATATGGCAGAAATATGATCATGCAGTCCAAGAGGTTCAGATGACTCACTATCCGCGCTTAAGAAACTGGTAGAAGATGAATTACACGAGAAAAAACTACCATTAAAATCAGTTGGACTTTCCATAATTATGACAATAGAAATTTAAAATATATATATATACTATAAAATAAAAAAAAATATAACTTAATAATAAAAAGCAATATCCTATTAGAAAAATATATAAATGTTAAAAGAAAAAACACTATCTAACTTATAATCAGGGGCGTAGCTACCGCCGTATCAGCCGTATCAATGATACGGGGCCCCCGGGCTACAGGGGCCCCGAACGTGTGTAACAAAAAATTCCAAGGACTTCTACGGGACAGGAAAGGCTATCACTATTATTTATAGAAGCAAAGAATTAAAAAAAAAAAACTGAAACCTCTTCAGCTATGAATGCCGCCGAATCGTCTTGAGCTATGTTAGTATTGTTTGGCTAGGTTAGTTCCTAGAAGTATTAATTGTAAGTAATAACTTATAATCAATATATAATAATTTTAATTCAATTCAAGTGTTTTTGTTACTTTTATGAAATCTATACTCTTCATTTATTTATTTATTTATTCGTATGGCATTCTTACAATCGTTCACAATAAATTAAAATTAAAATCAAAATTATAAAGTTATTCTATCTTTTTAATTGCTGAATCCGTGTGATAGCGTCGTATTCGAGATAGAACAAGTCTGTTGGGTAGCCGTGGTACCTTGTGAGTGGGCAGTCTCTAGCTATATGCTCAACATCCTGGACAGCAGCTCCACACTCACACCCCGGTGTTTCCCTTCACCCGCACATGGACATGAAGGCATTGCTTCGCCCGCATCCGGTTCATACCCTATTCAGTTGGCACTATTCCCTTCTTGGGAGCGCAAAACCGGCAGGTTTATGTGTAGGGTTGATGGTAACTTCCATGCTATCAGGGAGTTTTGCGTTCGATTCCTGGAACCACTCAGCAGATGTGTTAAATCCGCCGGACATGAGTTCACATGTGGTCTGGTATGGTGGGTTACGTGACTTCAGACGGTGGGGTGGCGGATCAGTAAACTCCGCGTGAGTTGGCAGGTTGGGATTTCCGTAGATCTTCTGGGACTCTCGTAGTAGTATTTGTTGTCTTCTCAAATGGGGTGGGCTTATATGGCTTATCACGGGGAGCCACTGGAGGGGGGTACATTTTAAGGTTCCAGATATGCATCTCATGGTCTGGTTCAGCTGGGTGTCCACATGCAGCATATGTGCACTATTTAACCATACTGGTGCACAGTACTCTGCTGTTGAGTACACCAAACTGAGACCGCTTGTACGCAGCACATCGGCGCTGGCCCCCCCAAGTGGTGCCCGCTAGCCTCTGCAAGATGTGCGGAGCGTACGTGAGACTCCGATCGCGAGTCACGCCCAGGTATCTCGGAGTGGAGTTGTAGTGCAACATGGCTCCAGCAAACTCAACAGTGGGTTCGTATTTTGCCATTTGGTTAGCCAAGTGAAAGGCAGTTACTTCGGTTTTGGCAGTGTTTTGTACTAAAGTATTTGTTTCCTAAAGTATTTGTCTAGTCTGCTTCAGTCCTCGTTAAGAATACCTTCGGATGGTTTGAAGGTTTCGTGTTGGGAAGCTAGTGCTGTGTCATCAACATACATAAATTTACGACTCTGCGTTTCAGGTATATCATGTAAGTAAAGATTGAAGAGCAGCGGCGCCAAAACTGAACCCTGTGGTAATCCATTGTTCAGAGTTTTGGTACGACTTTCACTGTCGCCAAGTAAAACCATGAACTCACGGTTCCTAAGCATGCTATTTAACTGCCCCACCATTTTTCTTTATGGTACCGCTTTCATGAGCTTATAGACCAATCCTTGCCGCCAAACTCGGTCGTATGCCGCTGACAGGTCTATTAAAACAGCAACCGTCTTTAGCTTCTTATGAAACCCTGCTTCAATGTGGGTTGTGAGGGACAACACCTGTCGGTACAGTTGCGGCCACAACGAAAGCCAGCTTGTTCCGCTGGAACCACCTTATCAATGAGAGGCAAAATGCGGTTGCAGATTAGTCTCCCCAGAAGTTTGTAGACACCGCTCAGAAGGGCGATAGGACGATAGCTCTTAGGATCGTCTGCAGGTTTTTGGGGTTTCAGCATAGCAATATTCTTCGATCTATTGAAGTTGCGAGGCAATTTGTAACGTAAAAGGATATCTGAGAACTTTTTCAGCTATTTCCTGCATTTCGGGCCCAGGTGCTTTAGAAACTCATTGTAGACTCCATCGAAACCAGCAGCTTTATTAGGGGGGAATAGTTTTAAGGTGCGATCGGTTTCATCTTGGGAGAATTCTCGTGACAGCTGGTAGTCAATTGGTAGCGACGCCTTGAGCTGTTTAGCGCACTGTTGTGTCGCCCGGGTATCATCTTTCATGCCTTTAACTGGGGACACTTCAACTATGCTGCTTGCAATCGCGTTGGCTAGTGGAGCGATCCGCCACGGGATTTTGTTCCGGTCTTGCCTGCCAACCCATTGAGCATCCTCTAAGCTTTCCTGCTGGAAATCTTAAAATCCATTGACTCTACGGTATCGAGCCACCTATTTTGACGCCCTTCATCGAGAGATTTCAGAAGGTCATCACCTATTTCATAGTTACCCGTGCGCGTGTACTCATCAAATATTTTTCAGCAAGGGATGTACGCCTTGCTGTAGCCTCGGAGAATGCTCTTTTTTGCTGTTGCTATGTTAAGTTTAGTGTATCTCTTGTAGTTTTCAGCATAGGGAGGTATCCATCTGATAACAGCATCCATGTCAGCGCTGAATTTGGACTAGTCTGCTTTGTGGAAGTTCCATCGAGGCAAAGGCACGGAGTTTGTTAAGGGGATCTTAATACCAACCTCCACAAGCACCTATCGGTGCTGGTTGTTCGGGAAGTCTGAGAGAATTCTTCGTGTGATTTGTAATGGGGTTCGATTGATGTCACAGGTAGTAAACGTTAAGTCTGGATTATAATCCCGTTTCCATCTTGCTGACCTGAACGATCCTCTATCCTTGGCATTAAATACCAGGAGTAGGTTGTTGTTCTACGCCCATTGCAGGAAGTGTTCACCATTTGCATAATTTTTGTTATATCGCTAGGTCGGGTGATGACTGTTGAAATCGTCGGCATATAGGCATGGATGTGGGAAAGCGGGGTGATTGGTAGTCCATGAAGAGTTCGGTGGTTTGTATACATTTACAATGGTAAGGTTATTGATCTTTATTGCAGAGGCAAATACATCCGGACCCCAAGGCAAGTCTCCGCACCGACATGTTAAATACCGTCTTTAACATAAGTGGCCATGCCATATTGCGAGTGGTTAATTGAATGAGCAAGGTAGTATCCCGGGATAGCACCACGTTTATATAGATCCTGTTCATCTCTAGCGTTAGTTTCCTGTAAAAGGAGTAACATCTATGTCATTTTCTAATAGAATCTTACTTACTACTTCTCATTTAGCTTGACTAATACTTTCTATATTAAGTTGGCAGGTTTGGGTAATAGATCCAATATCTCTAGTCCGGTGGCTCTCCGAGGAGAGCTGATTGCATTGAATTTTAAATGCTATAATAATTCTTTGAACGACTGTGATAGTGCTGTGAGGTTGCAGAATTATAGCGCAACAGTACAGCAGCCAGTAGTTTGTTGTTCGTTTAGCGCCACCCAGGGACGCGTGCAGGGTGCGGGCGGCAATTCCTGCGGACACAAGCAATTTCATCCCCCTACTCTTCATTGGGGCCCCCCAACTAATTTTGATACAGGGCCCATCTAAGGCACGCTACGCCACTGCTTATAATAAACAAAAAAAAAACTAAATTAAATAAGAATAAAAACAACTCAACTCAGTGCAACTCACTAGCGTAACGGTTTTTTAAATTAATCTATGAATACATATTATATTTATACTAGAAGAAGAAAACCAAAAATACTAATTGCAATACAAAATTAACAAGGTGAAAACGGAACGTTATTTTAAACCTTAGAGTATACAATAAGACAAAGTAATGTAAACATTAGAAATAAGCTTAAAAAGTAGGTAGGTAGTAAAAACTTAATAAGTTTATTTTTTAGCGTTCATTGCATTCACAGCAATCTTTATTAGCCTTGAAATTAAAAGTGAGAAAATTTAAAGAAATTATTTGTGGCGTATATGCGTTCCGCCTATGCAAGTTAACTTCATTATTATATAACATTAATTAGTTAAAAAGTTGCATGCTGCCATTATAGTACTGCAATTTTTAAAGCAAACAATACTACTGTTTTTAGTTATTTATGCGTCGGCGTGATTTCTTCGGGGCATTAACGGTTTTCGATGTTATATTAACGGACTGTGATGCGTTGTCGTTAATAGCGGAGCTAGAAGGATATTTCACGATGAGTAGTTCCAATTCAGCCAGCGTTTCAGTTTTTTGTCGAGTTTTATCGGGGAGCATTATAACAATTTTTCCTTCAGATGACCAACAGTGCTTAATTCCAAAGTGTTTACGTGCTGTAGTAAATATGTGATGCCTGGTTTTCGTTAAAAACTCTGAGATGGTGATACCGGAGCCTTTGAGATTGGCTTGTTATCCCAAATAAACCGCCTATGCTCAGTATCAAAAAATCGAATCAAAACTGGTCGTGTCTTACTTTGAGATGATCCAAGTCTAGTCAAGTTTTTATTGTACTTTTTCTTTTATACTTCTCAAGTAAATGTTTGCTATAAATTGTTGAGTTTGTTTTTGGATTCCAACCAACCCGTCCAATTAAACTTAACCATTTTTTTTCTAATTAAAGAATCCTGAGGGAATATGTTTGACAATCGGCAAAATAAAACTACATTTATAGAACGATAACCGATGATTTATTTTCTTGTTGTGTGGGCAAGTCTATCGATTCAATATAATCTTTCAAGAAAAATATCGTCATTAATTTTGATATAGTTGAGTCAATCCCTAGCGTGCATGTAAAATATTTTGTATAAAAATGTATTTACCAAATTCATGAATTGACTAAATCAAATCAAGAAGTCGCAGCGGTGTTTGAGAAATATTTCACTGATATTCCTATTTTGACAACAGAGTCTTTGAATACTTCTCTAACTGTCGCCGAGTCATTACTCAAACAGAATGTTAATATCTGTTTAAAAGAATTTAGATTTGAAAAAGTATTACCGCAAGATATTGTAAAATACTTCAAAACCATTGATGTAAAAAAAACTGCAGATTTGTGGGGGATTTCAGTGACAGTTATTGCGTCGATAATAGATTTAATTGCACCTCATTTTGCTATTATTTTTAATACTTGTATCGATTCTGGTGTGTTTCCTGATTTAATGAAGTATAGTAAAGTAATACCTTTATTTAAATCCGGTAGTACATTGGACCCCGCTAATTTTAGACCTATTTCTGTACTACCAACTCTCAGTAAAATTTTTGAAAAAATAATTTTGGATCAATTGTTAATTTTTTTAATACATATAAATTACTTCATAAAAACCAATTTGGTTTTACAAGGGGTCGCTCGACGTCTGACGCCGGTGTTGAGCTTATGAAATATATTTTTAATGCCTGGGAGATTTCACAGGATGCCTTAGGTGTTTTCTGTGATCTTTCCAAGGCTTTCGATTGTGTTTATCATGAAACATTAATCAGGAAACTACAACATTACGGTGTAAAAAATTTGGCGCTTAGACTTATTACTTGATATTTAAGTAACAGAACTCAAAAAGTCATGATCAATGGTAAACGTTCCTCCGGATCGGTAGTATCAATGGGCGTTCGTCGGGGCTCGATTCTTGGCCCATTCCTGTTTTTAATCTATATTAATGACTTAACTTATCTTGTAGGAGACAATCACGATATAGTATTATTTGCTGACGATACCTCTTTAATTTTCAAACTCAAACGGCAGTTAATTAATTATGACGATGTAAATAATGCTCTATGGAAATTAGTACACTGGTTTAACGCCAACAATATGCTCTTAAAGGGCAATAAGACAAAGTGTATTCAATTTACAATACCTAATGTAAAACATTCGAATACCAATGTTCTATTAAATGGGGAGGAGTTGAGTCTTGTGGATACCACTGTTTTCCTCGGTATTACTATTGACGCGAAACTTCAATGGGGCCCCCATATATCTAAATTAGCAAGCAGACTTAGTTCTGCAGCATATGCTGTAAGAAAGATTAGAAGTCTCACAGATGTTGAGACAGCTAGATTAGTGTATTTTAGTTACTTTCATAGCGTAATGTCTTATGGAATTTTGCTATGGGGTAATGCGACTGATATTGAAGCTATATTTGTTTTGCAAAAGAGAGCCGTTCGGGCGATTTAACCTAAATTGTAGAGTCCCTCAGACAAAAATTTAAAGAAATAAACATATTAACTTTGGCATCGCAATATATTTATGAAAATGTAATGTATGTACATAAAAACATAAATAGCTTTAATAAGAATTAGGATGTGCATACTTTCAACACTAGGAACAAACATAAGCTTGTAATACCAGTTACTAGACTCCACAGAATCAGTAATTCATTTATGGGGCAATGTATACGCTTTTACAACAAAATCCCAGAACATATTCAAAGTTTATCAATAAACAAGTTTAAAAGTTTTATTAAAGAAAAACTGTACAAAAAGGGTTATTATGATATCAAGGAATACATGAATGAAAGTATCCCCTGGGAATAAGATGATCGCCACCATGCTGGTTCTATTAAAAATCATTTAAAAATTGTATAAATGAAATTATTGTTATGTGAAATATGTTTGAAAAAAAAAGTCCCGCTGGGTTTCTTGCTGGTTCTTCCCAGGACAAGGTATTTTTCCGAACCAGTGGTAAATAAAAAATGACTTTCAATCAGAATTATGTGATAATCAATATCGAATAAAAAATTATTCTATTCTATTCTATTCTATTCTAGTCATTCATGCAAATTAACAACAAAGTGACTTTTTTCTTTGCAAAATATCAAAAGTACCTAAATAATTGGAAATATTCTATATTCGAAACAGTATATTACATACATTTTAACCAAAAAATAAACAACTCATAACATAAAAAAGTCCCTCTGGGTTTCTTGCTGGTTCTTTCGAGGACAGAGGGTTTTTTCGAACCAGTGGTAAAGTAAAAATGACTTTCAATAAAAATTACACATGTAATGTATATTGAATAAAATTTATTCCATTCTATTGACGAAGTCTTGAGAATTTACCTGTGAAATGTGCAATTATCAGGATTATTTCTATTATTAACACCACAGTTACTCACATAATAACCACTATTACACTCTAAAAAATTACAAAATATCTAGGAGCTTATTTCTTGCGTACCGACTTGTGCCAACCTGTCATTCAAAACCGGCAGATCAAAAATTTACTAAAACCAAATTTGTTAAATGTCGATTGGGCAATTTTTTTTCAACAAATTTGATTTATCAACTTTTTGCGTTTATTATTGCATTTAGTGCATTTATAATGATTGTGTAATTATATTCAAGCAAGGTGCAGTTTTTTATACTGTAAAAAGTACCGAAATTTAATTATTTAAAGTAATATCGATGTTATAAGTTGAACGAAATTAACTATTTTTATTTCTTAACTACATGGTTGCAGTTTAAATAAAATTTACATTTTTGAGATGTGCTATTTAAAATACGTCTGATAGTATTTTTTTATATAATAATATTCTCCATCTCCAAATGCCAACCAAATTCATAACCTGGTTTTTGGTTAAACAAGCTTGCTACAGAATACAGATTAATAATTAAGGTGGAAGCTCCAGGGTGGCCCGCGAAATTCAAATGTTTTTGCGTTTTTTGGAATTTGCAGGTCAGGGTTAGGTTGTATATTATACAAAATATGATTCGCGACCGTAGCTATTATGTGTTTACAGAATTATTATCATTAAAATCACCAATACAACCCTGTAAGTCCATATTTCAAATTCCAAAAAACGCAAGAAAATTTGAATTTCGCGGGCCACCCTAGAGCTTCCACCTTAATATGTTTGCGTCACGTTCTTGCTATCTATTTATTTGTCTATGGTTACGTTGTGCGCGTAGACAGGTCTACGGTGTTTCTATATAGTTTGTGGTCTACGGTTGCGCGCGTTTGTGGTTTTGTAATGTTGTTCAACTTGCCAATTTAGGATCAATAGAAGTAAAGGGGTTTTTCGTAAATCAATAATTGTAAAAATAAGCCGCATTGTAGTATCGTTTTCCTAATCTCCATCAAGCGTTCAAGTTGTTGCATTAAAGATGTAAAATAGTACTTTTGAATGTAGTTAGTAATTAGTATTAGTTAGTAAAGAGAACAAGATGCATCGGCGAGGCGGGAAAAGAATCCGAATGGATGATCCTCCTCCGGAGTATGTGAACCCGATGACTCCGGCAACACCAATGACTGATTATGGTGGACAATCAATTCATGAACCAGAAATTCCGAATGTAAATTATTCAGGATTTAATGTTGGAGCAGTAATAAATTCAACGGCAACAGAAGCGCCGAGAGACGAACCAGAGGATCAACAGGAAGAAGAAGCCCGCTCACCATCTCCAGCTCCCACGAAGCGTATTACGAGAAGTCGAGGACGAGGTGGAGATGGAGGCTTCGTAGGCAGGTTAGCGGAGTCCCCGCCACCGCCTCCTTTGCGCAGGCGTGGAAGAGGTGGTCGCGGGCGTGGCCGAGGTCGTGGTGCGGCTCTACCACCAGCGTCTTCACCACCACCTGTTCTCATGCCGGGAGATGATGAGAATAGTCTCTACAATATTCTAAGATTTAACAAGACTGCTATTAACGTAAGTTCCTGATATTTATTAAAAAAGGTTTAGATCAGCAATTATTCTTAGATAGGTGTTATGGGGTAAACTTATCAAGGGGGCGCTGCAATAAGCATTTTTTGCTCATTAAAATGAGTATCAGCACATTTTTCCTTAGGATGGCTTGACCAATTCAGAGGCAGTTTTTTGTTTGAGATGTATTTGCAAAGATTCTTAGATAGGTTGATTGTGACAACCCAGAATGAGAACTAGAGGGTGTTGATACGGTTTCTTGTAAAGTTGCTTAGTTGTCAGCAATTTCAATTCTGTGGCGGAGTACATAATTTTCCAGATGAGTGTTATGTTTGCTTATTAAGGGTTTGCACTCAGTTAGGATGTGTAGAGGCGTTTCTTTTCTTTACAACAGTGTCTGCCCAAATATACAATTTATTTTTACCTAATACCAGGGCGTCCGAAGAGAATTTACTATCAAAAGCCCGCGTTAAGGTTTTAGAATGTTTTAAGCGTGGTGTTACGGACCAAATATTAAGTGATTTATTGTGCAGTCTCCAACTAGCTTCGAGTACAATAAGTTTGATCTCAGCACTAGTAGTGCTGCTTGACTATCAGAGTTAATATAGATTATATGGTTGACATACTGTTTTTGCAGATTGATTTCAATACACTGAAGTATGGTGAAAATTTCTGCCTGGAAGATAGAGGTGAATCTAAGTAATCCCAAATTCATACTAAGTTTGAATTTGGGGCCCATTTTTGACCCATCGGTACCACATAAGGCTACAAACCTCACATATGACTTGTCCATTCAGCCAGTCTTCTCTGGAGGGTAGTTCCACTGTAACCTTTTTATTAAAAGTATATAGTGAATGCATGATATCGGAGATCATGCAATAGACCAGCGTTTCCTTAATTGAGTCAAGCATGGATCTCAATTTATAGGAAAGCAAGCTCAAACCGCCTTGAGTGTTAATCCTATACAAACTAGCCTTCGCCTCCTTGTATAAGCAAAGATCAAGGGGCATTAGGCCTAGAATTGCATTAAGAGCCGCTTCAGGTCATGATCGCATCGCTCCAGGTGCCATTAAGCAGGCAGTCCTTTGTAGACTATTTAGTCCGTCCGCAGTCGTCTTTTGGTTGGCCTTATTACACCAGACAGTGGAGGCGTAGATAAGAATCGGCCTCACTATGCTGCTGTACAGCCATAAAGTCATACTGGGAAGCAGGCCCCAGTTGTTTCCGACCATGCAACTTCATGTACCTAAAGTAATTTTTAAATTAATTTAAGCCTTATGAGTTCCATGTTAGTTTTTGGTCGATTGTTACGCCCACAGAGCAAATACAAATAGGAGACGGCCTAAGCAACAGTGCACTATGATTCTAACTATGTCCTGACGTCATCACAGTGGGCGTGGCTTTACTTAGTATGTTGTCAGCGTTCTTGCTGTGTATTTATTATTGCTGTCATTGCTAGTATTAAGAAGAATAGGATGAAGTGTTGGGTTTTATCATGTAAAAACTACTCAGATAGATGCCTTGGGTTTATGAATGGTATCACATTTCAATTGCCTGCCGCATTGTAATTCTCCAGGTAGGTTTTCAAGTATCTATACAAATAAATAAAATTGAACTGTCTGTTTGTAATGTCGAAATAACTGCTTTTTACTATATGCATATGAATATAGTATATACGGTACTTATAAACAAAAACACGATTTTTACATTTTTGTCTTTCTGTCTGTCTGTCTCTTTGTTCCGGCTTATCTCCTAAACGGCTGGACCGATTTGACCAAACTTTCACTGGCAGATAGCTGATGTTATAAGAAGTAACTTAGGCTGCTTTTATTTTAGAAAAAGAATTAGGGTTCCACGTAAAAAATTAAAACCCATGAAATCCAATAATATACGCGTGAGCGAGGTCGCGGGAAACAGCTAGTATTAAATATATTCAACACTAGATGGCAACACTTTGTGTTATGGGAACTAAAATATAAAGTAGTACATACGTAGAGCTCAGTATTGGTAAAATAATCATACAAAGGTGTTGAAATTTGTTTTGCATTCAGTCTTAAAGAGGTTTTAGTTGCCAAAATATTATTTTTATTGTATTTATAATAATTTTTTGAACAGGCTGCCATCTGTTGTCAAGTAGCTAAACTACATTGCAACATCGATATGGAATCATGCGAGTAGTTTTACTATTTATCGGTAGATGGAAAGTTGTTAAGTGGGCGGGGTGTAACACCCCCCCACCCCGCAATTTTTCATGCGTTGTTACATAGTGAAATCTAATTACAACACCTCTTTGTATTTGCTCTGTGGTTGCACCCAAGTACTTAACTTCTGTGGAGAATGGTACTTCTTTACTATTAAGTTTTGGTCTGACTAATTTGTCCAACCATCTATTTTTGGTAAAGGGTATTATAACAGTTATATCAGCATTAGCTGATAAACTGTTATCCCTACACCAGTTGCTTATGGTGTTTAGGATTCTTTGTATGATTAGTGATAAAGTACTTTGGTAAAAGCCTCTCGCAATAATCACAAGGTCATCAGCATAACCAAGTGTTTCAATGCAAAGGTCTGCCATCTTATACAATAATTTGTCAAATGCAAGAGTCTAAAGGAGGGGTGACAAAACACCTCCTAGTAGACAGCCTCTAATAGTTGCAACCTCAATTGAAGTTTGAAACAGTGCTATTTTTGCCTTTTTGTTGGAGAGAATCGACTTCACCCACCTGATGGTTGTGGGGTCAACATTATTAGATGTCAAGCTCCCAACCAGCAGTGATGTGGGGCTACTGTCGAAGGCGCCCTCAATATCTAGAAAGGCACAAAGAGCTGTTTATTTATCCTCCAGCACTTTTTCGACCCTGTCAATAACACTGGTCAGGGCTGTTTCAATAGATTTGCCTCTGTGGTAAGCATGCTGGTTGTAGTGTATAGGCCTCGTAGCTAGAGCTACATCACTGATATATCTATCTATGTATAACCTTATCCAATGTCTTAAGAAGAAAGGCTGATAGAGAGTGTTTCTGTTCTGTCTGTTTCTCTGAACTAGATGTCTATTGAACCAGATGAAATAACTGGCGGCAACCATGTAGAACAGAATCATTTTTATTCAATGTTTCACTTTTACCACTTGTTAGCAAAAAAAACATATGTATAAATAAAGACTATATAACAACAGGTCTATTTTTTGACTTGTCCAAGGCGTTCGATTTTGTAGACCACAACCGCTTATATTAAATAAACTTGAAACAATTGGAATAAGAGGACCTACACTACAGTGGCTATCATCCTACTTGAGGAATCGGTGTCAGCGCGTCACTGTTAACATAATCATAAATAGCAAACTGATAACATGTTATTTTCTACTCTAAAAAAAATAACACGTGTGGTGTCCCTCAAGGAAATGTGCTAGGTCCATTTATGTTTATACTATACATAAATGACATAACCAAAGTGACTGGTCATAAATGTATCTCGTTTGCAGATGACATATCAATAATTGTGACATCAGATAAAAATATATACAATTCTATACATGACCATGAAATTGAAATTAATAATCTATATAATAATAATTTAATAATGTCATTAGAAAATATTATTAAATGGCTAGAGGAAAATAATCTAAAATTAAATTAAATAAATCAAATTTCATACAATGCAATAAATCCAAACATGATGAACACAATTTTAACCTCAATATCGAAAAGATTAAAGAAATCACACATAAATTTTTTTTAGGTGTAACGATAGACTGGGATCTAAAGTGGAAATTACACATTGAGGCCTTATGCAAGCCTATCAACAGCTTTGTTTATGCTCTTAAGCTTAATGTCTCATGGTGAACACAGTCGAAAGCCTTGGAAAGATCATACGCAGAAAATATGTTTGATTAGCTCAACACTGGCATCAGTTGTTGAGCGACCCCTTGTAAATCTTATGGAGTAATTTATTTACAATAAAAAACTTAATAAGAACTCCTCAGACTTGCCCTGGGAATCAACACGACCTGCGCTCTACCCCAGAGCCTTTCGCCAAACTGCCGGCCGGACAGGAGTACAGAATAGGTGTTAATCTAGTCCTACTGATAATGTAAAAATTTGAGGATTAGGAGTAGACTAACCCCCGCCCAAAGACTAACGCCTTGGGTCGTGCTTAAGTAAATGCATCTGGCAAAAAGAAGTGGCGCATTATTATAGATTATAGACAAATTATTGATTCATGTTCAATCATTTGTGCCAGATAGCATCACTAATGATAAATGATTGATTATGTTTACTAACATTATTAATTATTAATAATAAGCAAGTATGTATAAGTCAGCATTTTGCTGATTTACCACATGCTCTGCGGTGAAGGAAATCATTGTGAGGAAACCTGCATGTCTGAGAAATTATATATATATATATATATATATATATATATATATATATATATATATATATATATATATATATATATATATTGGGAAAACATGTGAAGTCCGCCAACACACATTGGGGCAGCGCGGCGGACATTTCCTTGCCCAAAACCCTATCAAAAGTGAGAGGCAGCCTTTGCACAGCCGTGGGATGTATGTAGGCTGTTACTTTACTTTTACTTTTTATCAGTATGTTGTATTACTTTATGAAAATACTTTATTGTCTCATTGCAGCAAGTTGTAGATATGTGGATAGAGGAATATAAGAGTAATAGAGAAAGTGCTTTAGTCCAGTTGATGCAATTTTTCATCAATTCCTCTGGTTGCCGTGGTAAGGTAACCCCTGATATGGCATCCATGGACCACACGCTTATAATTAAGAAAATGACTCAAGAGTTTGATGAGGTATGTTGTAGAACCTTATAATATGTTTTTTTTGAAGAAATATTGCATTACCTCAGTATTAGCTGATAGATTTATTGATGTTTTTCTCTTTCTACATTTTTTAGGAAAGTGGTGAATATCCTTTAATTATGAGTGGCCAGACATGGAAGAAGTTCCGTTCCAATTTCTGTGAATTTATACAGACCTTGGTGAAGATGTGTCAATATTCAATCATATACGATCAGTACCTCATGGACAACATTATATCATTGCTAACTGGGCTGTCTGATTCTCAAGTGAGAGCATTCAGGCATACTGCAACCTTAGCAGGTAATTTTGTTACATTATGACTTATTGTTACTATTTTTCTTATAATTTTTAGCTTATTTTATTTATTAGTACTTTTTAACTGTAGAATGTAGCTTATCCACATAATAACATTTAACAGGTCACAACTTAGACAAATCATTTTTATTTTTTAGTTGTTCATGAACTCCTATTAAAAACATTTTCTAATAATACCAAATTGTAAAACATCAAGCCCATCAGAATGAATAGTCATGAAAAACTGCTTTTCAGTGTGTGAAAAATTATTTTTGACAAATTTAATTATGTACTCCTTTTTGACAAATTAACCTATTTCTGGCACACCGACCAGTCTTAGCCATCTGACCAAGACAGAATTATATTGCATGAGTGTTTGTGTGTAGGTGCATTCTTTATTCTCTCACTCATAGTTATACGGTATGGCAATCTAACAGATGGAAAGAGATCTGGCACACAATAACAAATTATTACATATCTGGATATATTTTAAATAATTGTTAATAACAATGAAGCACCACCTTGGTGACTAGTATGTGTGTATGGAATGAACTAAAAGTTAATTATATAATAACTTATATCCATATATTATATATTAAGAAAAAGATGATTTCATTTATAATGATTTTAAAATATTTGTTTTGTCAGTAATGAAACTGATGACGGCGCTGGTGGATGTGGCACTTTTGACAAGCGTGAATTGTGATAATTGCCTGAGGCAGTATGAAGCTGAGCGATTGAAAGCTCGCGACAAGCGTGCTAGTGAGCGGCTCGAAGTGCTTGTTGCCAAGCGGCAGGAACTCGAGGAGAATATGGAGGAAATCAAAAACATGCTCTCATATATGTTTAAGTCTGTTTTTGTGCACAGATACAGGTGTGTATCTCTACACATTATTTACTTTTATACTTAGTCCTTACTCTATACACCATTCTTGTTTTGTCTTACAATATGTTGTCAATAATATTATCAAAAAGTGTATGGACATCTGCAACCAACTTTACTACAGATGCATTGGTATTTCTGAGGTCTAAAATGGAATGCTTCACAGTCTGTATCATACTGGATTTCTATTATGTTTCAGACCAGTACACATCAGTGTGAGCACTGCTTTTTGGGGCAGAATAGGTTAAAAGGTGGTACCTATCTATTCCTATGCAGAAATGGAGTTGTGTTACCTAGTAAAATATAGTCAATATATTATTGTAAAATATTATTTATTGACCACAACACTGTTCCCTCTGCATGTTGATTTATTAGCACAATAAGTAAAAATACCTTTTGTATTACTTAAGTGATGTGATACTATTGTAGTTATTGATATATTGTCATGTCATCATCATCATCATCATTACAGCCGCTTCCTAAGTCCACTGCTGAACATAGGCCTTCCTAACATAGGAACATAGGAATGCCACAAAGCACGGTCCTGAGCCACCTGCATCCATCAACTTCCTGCATGTCTTGCCAGATTGTCACTCTATCGATCTAGTGGGGGGTCACCCTATACTTCGCCTACCGGTAGGGCTGCAACTCGAGAACCTTTCTTCCCTATTGATTGTCGGTTCTTCGAGCTATATTGCCGGCCCTTCGAGCTATATTGCCGGCCCATTGCCACTTCAGCTTACTAATCCGTTCGGGTATGTTGGTTACTCTGGTTCTACTGTGGATATCCTCATTTCTAAGTTTATCATGCAGAGTAGCCTTCTCCATAGCTTGCTGAGTGACTTTGAACGTCCTCATACGGCCAGGAGTGAAAGACTACGTCTGAGATCCATAAGTCATCACTGGCAACACGCATTGTCATGTACTTACTGATAATGCCATATATAAATATTCACCTATGTAATAAATTACAATCATGGTATTCTAAAATTAAATATGACCCATAACTGGATCCCTTGTACTTATGACATACACTTTGCATTGGCATTCAGCTACACACAATCTTATATTTATATTGTTATATTAATGAAACCCATATAATTAGATATTTATTCTTTTTCAGAGACACATTGCCAGACATCCGAGCAATTACAATGGCCGAGATTGGCATCTGGATGGAAAAGTTTCCTGCACACTTCCTTGATGATCTCTACCTCAAATACATTGGCTGGACCTTGCACGACAAGGTGAGAATTGTTTCACGCATATACTCCTAGGAATGGGTAGTTAGAATATTCAAGGAATATTAGGCATATCAGGTAAATGCTTGTTACTGATGCATTCAATCATTTTATGTGTTGATAACTAGTTTAAATGTTAACATTTTACAGATTATGGTTCAGTAAGCAAGTTTGAGTGTGGTAATAATTGTCCTTAAATTAACAATGTGTATGAACTGTAGCAATTGGAGTAATTTATTTTTATTATTTTGGCAAAGCTAACTTTTCTTAAAATTGCAAATGTAGGTAGGAGAAGTCCGGTTACGCTGTCTGCAAGCATTACAGCCGTTGTATGAATGTGAGGAGCTGAAAGGCAAGCTGGAGCTGTTCACTTCCAAGTTCAAGGACCGTATTGTGTCCATGACACTGGATAAAGAGACTGAGGTTGCGGTGCATGCTGTTAAACTTGTCATAGCTATACTAAAGTAAGTCTTTCAACTACTTAAAGTTTAGAAAACACTAAAAACAAAACTATTTATTTAATGTAGATTATAAGATAGACTCATAGACTGCCTCATAGGGGGGACGTTTGCTGTAGTTGCCATGTTTGGCAAGGAGTTAAGTGGCGAAGCTTGCGAAGACACTTATTGATTTCACGATGTCTGTCCGTCTGTCCATCTGTCCCACGATTATCTCGAGAACGGTTTCGAATTTTCAAATTCTGTTTTCAGCAATCGATTACTGATCATCCAGGCATCTGAACCTCCTATTTTGAAACTGATTGCTCAACGGCAACCATTAGAAACCGCTACAAAGCTGATTGCTTCGCCACTTTGCTATGCTGTTAGCTTGCTAGGTTTATTTTAAGTTGTTATTAGGTAGACACTGCTGACCATTTCTTGATTTGTTTTCCTATGTCACCTCTAATGTCACCCACGGGATGATATCGCATAGTAGATATGCTTACATTGCCATTACAAGGTATGACTGCATTCCTTGAACTTGCAAATGAGGCTCTGGAGAGTTGTCAATATTGTTGAGAAAACTAGGGTCTTAAATGTTCTCTATATCTTAAAGTTTATGTTAGTATAATGTATACATATAAGAAATAAGAAAATAAAGAAAAAACGTTGTAGTTTATAATTACATTGGGTTGCGCAACAGAAAGATATTTGACAGTTTAATTTTATTATCTTTTTTATCATTTTTGAAAGAATATACTAGGTAATAGTTAATGTTTCTAATACCCTTTTTAATTACCTCAAGTAAGCTTATAATATCTATGTTATTAGGGGTGCTTCATCACAGTAGTTGCTTGTCTGAGTTTGCAGTTTGTACTAGTATAGACTGCTGTTGTTTAATTGAAGCAACAGTAGCCTAATGACAGGGTGTGGACTTTGAACTCAAAAGGTTGTGGGTTCGAATCCGCCATTCAACGAGGGCTAGTAATTTTCTGCTCACCAGATGTCGCTAGTTGACACTGACGTAATTTTTTTTTATACAATGTCAATTGACAAGTTAGTTTTTAAAAAAAGTTTGTCAGTTTCTAGAGTATTATAGGGTTTTTCAACAAGAACTTTGTTTTTCAATTGGGGTAACACCAAAAACATGACAGTTTTGACATTTAGTTTTTTGACCTATTCGTAGTAGATGCTTTGGCAATTGCTACAATGAATTCAATTTCGCTCGAAAATCGCATTAAAATAATTAAAATCCACTATGAAAATGGTGGTTCTGTTAAAGTTACGTTTCGTAAAATTCGTGATATTTTCGGACAACATAATCGTCCTTCTGAGACTGCTATTAAGAATTTGGTCGCTAAATTTGAATCGGCAGGCTCGGTACAAAATGCGCCAACACCAACGCGTGTTCGACCGGGTCGTTCAACCGAAAACATCGCAGCCGTTGGGGTTTAATTGGGGGATAAGTCGCTCGCGTCCGTAGGCTTCGACCACCTAACCCTAGGCCCACCCTACACGTGTCCCCCGGGTGGTGCTAAATGAGCGACAAAGCCGAAACGACAGACTCGGCTCCTCGCCGTGTGGTAGCGGCGTAAAATTTACCACCCCTTATGTCGCACCATGAGCCAACAACACAAAGAAATGGCCCCGAGTTCCCGGCGCCCCTTTAATGGGGCAGGGGTGCGAAGAATCTCCGGGAGGAAAACCGGCGACGAGGTTCGCCACCCGTCACGTCCTGTCTCCTGGAGGGGCGAAAAGTGGATTGCGGAGGCCCGTCTGGCTACGCTGAATGTATGTGGAGCAATGAATGATAAGATGGATGAAATATGCGAAATGATGAATGATAGAGGAATAGATGTATTATGTGTGAATGAGACGAAACGAAAGGGAAGAGATGTCACTGCACATGGCATGTATACTGCTTACTGGTCTGGTGTAGACGAGACCGAGCGGGCATGCCAGGGAGTCGGTGTCATCCTTTCAGAAAGAATGGGTCAATATGTGAAAGAGTATGAATGTGTAAGCCCAAGGCTGCTGTGGATACGAATGAAAGTGGGCTTAAAGAAGTTGTTTGTGCTTGGGGTTTACGCCCCAGATATGTCTAAGCCCACTTATATCCGAGAGCAGTTTTGGGACATGGTAAGGCTGGTGTTGACGAAGTGCAAGGAAAATTAAAATATTATTATGTTAGGAGATTTTAATGGAAGGGTGGGAGTGAAGAGGTCTGGTTATGAAAGGATATTAGGAGCGTTTGGCGATGAAAGAATAAATGAGATTGGTGAAGACCTCCTCACCATATGTGTGGAAAAGAATCTTTTTTGGCGAACACTTTCTTTCGCCATAAGAGGATTCACATGTATACATGGGAAAGAGGGGATGATAGAAGCATGATAGATTTCATAATTGTGGATGGAAGAATGAGGAGCGCAGTGGTAGATACAAGGGTTTACCGGGGGTCCAACGTAGGGACGGATCATTACTTGGTCTTATGCCGAATTAATGGTCTATTCAAGCGTTGGCGGCATCGGACATCTGTGTCTACCACTGCGTTACAGCGTATAAGAATAGAGAGGTTACAAGATGAAGGTGTGAAAGAGAAGTATAAATGCAGACTGAGGGAAAATATAAGTGTGTTGAATGAATTTTGTATGAATGAGTTAGACTTGAAGAATGTATGGAATAATGTTAAGAAAGTTTTGGTGGATACAGCCACCGAAGTATGTGGTGTAAGTAAGAGAACGAATGAAAGGAAAAGTAATACTTTGTGGTGGGATGAAGAGGTACGGATGGAAGTTGAAGCAAAGAAGAGGGCATGGCTAGATTTACTAGCAACCAAAGCTGGTAATTCTGGCGGTATGAATGATGAGATTGAAAGAAAAAAGGCAGACTTTAGACGTATAAATAAGAGAGTAAAAGAAGTTGTTGAAAGGAAAAAGCAAGAAAGAATAGATAAGAATGATAGAAGAATATCTGATAACTTCCAGGCAAATATTAAAATGTTCTGGAAGCTCGTAAGAAATGCCAGGGGAAATTCAAAACAGCCTAGAATGAATGCTATACGAGACGAGAATGGCTGCATGCTGAATGATGAAGTTTCGAATTTAATGAGATGGAAGGAATACTTTGAAAGCGTGTTTAAGAGTGAAGAGTCGTCTGAAGTAAGTGAAATGGAAATTCCGGAAGAAGTGGAGAGAGGTAGAGAAATAAGTGTAGATGAAATAGTGAAAGCAATGAAAAGCATGAAAGCAGGTAAGGCAGCCGGATATGATAGAGTATCACTCGAAATGCTAAGGGCTGGAGAGGGTGTGGTTGCAGGCCTGCTGTACACCTTGTTTAATTTATGTTGGGAACTGAAGCGGGTACCGGAAGACTGGTGCAAAGCTGTTATAGTCCCAATATATAAGGGAAAGGGGTCGCAGCAGGACTGTAAAAACTACCGTGGTATCAGCTTGCTTAGCATTGTGGGTAAACTGTATGCTAAGGTGTTAATTGAAAGAGTTATGGAAGAAACTAATGAAAAAATTTGGGATGTGCAAGCTGGATTTAGAAAAGGGATGGGGTGTACGGATCAAGTCTTTTCCATGCGCATGATTGCTGAGAAATTTTTGGCCAAAAACCAGAAAGTTTTTTGTGCGTTCATGGACTTGGAAAAGGCTTATGACAGAGTGGACAGGAACGTGTTATGGCAAACACTGACCTCATTTGGGTTGAGCGCTGGTCTGATACAGGCATTGAAGTCTCTATATAGGGACTCTAGTGCTTGTGTCAGGATCAACGGGGCCTACTCGGACTGGTTTGGCATCCATAAAGGTGTCAGACAGGGCTGTGTGGCTTCCCCGTGGCTGTTCAACCTATTTATGGACAGTTGTTTGGAAAATTTGAAAGTAGAAGAATGCGGGTTAAGAATGGGTGAGTTAACCGTCAAATGCCTTTTGTACGCCGATGATCAAGTCATACTTGCGTCTTCGGCAGCCGAATTGCAAATGATGGTTACATTAATGAACAGGACATTAAAAGAAAAGGGAATGAAAGTGAACGCAAGTAAGACGAAAGTTATGGTTTTTGAAAGAGAAGAAAGTAAAACGATATGTGAAATAAGAATAGAAGGGGAGTTGGTAGAGCAAGTAGATGAGTTTGTGTATTTGGGATGTGTGTTTAGCAGGGATGGTAGATATGATAAGGATATAGAACGACGAGTGAATGCAGGAAATAGAGTGAATGGGGCTTTACACTCTATTGTGAAAAGTCAGAATGTGTCCAAAAAGGCACGTATGGCAATTCACAATGCTGTGTTAGTGCCTACTTTAATGTATGGTAGTGAAAGTTGGGTGTGGCAGAAGAAGCACGAGAGTAGAATAAATGCTGTAGAAATGCGATCTTTAAGGAGTATGTTAGGGATGAATCTGAATGACAGAGTGAGAAATTGTTTAATAAGAGAAGAGTGTGGTTTGCAAGATGATGTTGTGACCAGGATTAAGAAAGGAATGCTTCGGTGGTTTGGTCATGTGGAAAGAATGAATGAGGAAAGAGTGACAAAGCAAATTTATGTTGCAGAGGTGAACGGCAGAGTCGGAAAGGGTCGCCATAGGCGAAAGTTTATCGACCAAATTGGCGATATGTTGAAAATGGGCCAAATCAAGTGTACCTTTAACCGACGAGCGTGTATGCGTAGGTATATGGATGTGGAGGAAGCGAGAGAGGTCTGTCAGGATCGTGCCAAATGGAAGTCCATAGTCTCTGCCTACCCCTCTGGGTGACAGGCGTGAGTGTTTATAGATATAGATAGATCGCAGCCGTGAGCCATAGTGTTGAAGAAGATCCAAATTGTCAATTCCTCGACGTTCTCAACAATTGGGGTTATCCAAAACCACCACATGGCGAATTTTGCGTAAGGATTTGGCTTTGAAGCCTTACAAAGTTCAACTGGTGCAGGAATTGAAGCTGACCGACCATTCACATCGCCGTAGATTTGCTCAATTCATTCAGGAACAGCTCGCTGGTTTTTCTGAAAAAATCATTTTTTCAGACGAAGCACATTTTCACTTGTCAGGGTACGTCAACAAGCAAAATTGCCGCATTTGGGCTTCTGAAAATCCTAAAACGATTATTGAGAAGCCTTTGCATGCTCAACGTGTCACTGTATGGTGCGCTATGTGGTCTGGAGGCGTGATTGGGCCGTTTTTTTTTTCGAATATGAGGCTGGAAATGCGGTAACGGTCAATGGATCACGCTATCGCGAGATGTTAACATCTCAATTTTTGCCTATTATTGATGACATCGATATCACAAACATGTGGTTTCAACAGGACGGTGCCACATGTCACACAGCCAACGAAACGATCATTTTATTGCAAACCAAATTTCCCGATTGCATAATTTCACGAAATTCAGCTGTTAAATGGCCAGCCAGATCGTGTGATTTAACACCACTGGATTATTTTTTGTGGGGCTATGTTAAGGACAGAGTCTATACGGAGCCAATCGAATCGATCGCGGCCTTAAAACTCAAAATCCGTGACGTGATTAACGAAATAGACCCGCCATTTTTCCAAAAAGTGATTAAAAACTTTGATGAAAGCATCGACATCTGTCAGCGTGGTCGTGGTGGACATTTGCCAGATATCATTTTTCATTCATAATTGCCAAACTTTTCTCTTCGTAATACAATAAAAATTTGAATCATCTTCATCTAAACTCTTTGTTTTATTTTGTTTTAGAAAACAAAGTTCTTGTTGAAAAACCCTTTATATTAATACAGAAAACAATATCTCAGTGCTTTGCTTTGTAATTTTTTGCACATATTTAACTTTAACTTTTTTTTTTAATTTTCCAATTTTTGTGAATATCTGTGGTTTGGTTTATCTATTTTTAATTTTATTAATACAAAATATAGCTCATAGTAAAGAAAGAAACATTAACCTTTACATTTTCCGAACAAATAACTTCCCAGATGTGAAATCTGTCAAATATTATACCTCAATTTTAAGTGGCGCCGCCCTGGTGGCAGAAAAAATCATGGACGCCCTCATTGCTGTGGTGAACCACTCTTAACACAAGCACTTTAAGCTTATGAGTAGTTAAAGGAAATATTAGTATTTATAGTAATATTTAGTATTATACAAATGATGATAAATAAAAAAGAAAAGAAATGATTAATAAATAAAGTGAAATACCTTGTGTTTTAATATTTAGCGAGCGACTAAGATATATTTTACGGCATAGTGAATGTGTAGTTTTAGAAGTGTAAGTAAGGTGGGGGCGGTCTCGTGCAGGATGCACCCGGACGTGCTGACGGACAAGGACTGCGAGAACGTGTACGAGCTGGTGTACTCGTCGTGGCGCGCCGTGGCGGCGGCGGCGGGCGAGTTCCTCAACGTGCGCCTGTTCCGCGCCGACGAGTCCGCTGCCACGCCTGCCACTCCTGCCACGCGCTCGCGCCGCGGCAAGCAGCGCCTGCCCAACACGCCGCTGCTGCGCGACCTCGTGCAGTTCTTCATCGAGTCAGAGGTATACCAACAACAAAGTCAACCAACATAATAGTATACATTTTTTAGAGGTGATAGCATCCAATGTAACCATAGCAATACACCCACTTACCGCGGCCATCTTCAAGAAATTATGATAATAAATAAGCACACAATTCACCTGATGTTAGGTGGATGCTGTGACACATAGATACCTAGGTCTATTCTCAATTACGAAAGTAGTTGTAAACACCTTACTTCCCTGAAAACTAAGATGGAATGCCTTGTTAGTAGTAAGTCTCTAGTTCTGTGACCTCACCATATGAAACAGCAACAGTAAACTGTTATTTTAGTATTGTCTAAAGGAATAGTCTTTCCCTGGTCAAGTTTTTTTTGATAGGATAAGGTTGACAAACGAGCTGATAGTATGTGGTTGCTGTGGTCAATAGACATGTATCCTCCATTAAGAATAAAAATGCAGATGTGTTGTCACTCTAAAATTTTTTTTTTTTTATAAAATAAGTGTGACAAACGAGCACACAGTCCACCTGATGGTAAGTGGTTGCTGCGGCCCATAGACATCTACATCTATCCTCGTTTGCGATAAAAATGCAGATGCGTTGTCACCCGTGAGGACTAAGATGGAATGCCTCATTTCCAGTAAAAAGGGCCTCCGGCCACCTGCACTCACCAAGCGAAACGCAGAGGTAAACCTCTACTTCACGCTGGTATTCTGATTTAGATGTAATGCCTCGTTTCCAGTAAAATGGGTTTCCAGTTTTCCACAATCACCATACAAGAAGCAGCAGCATTACGCTCCTATTTTACGCTGGTACTCTGTGAAAGAGTGGTCCTTCCCCGGTCAAACCAACCCATTTGTGCTACAATTATACTACTAATATTGCTGCAACATGGCTCTACCAAGTAACAAAACGAAAAGTTGGACCTTGTGCTGCATCAAACCTACAACACCTACAGTGATCATCCTCCTTGTGCTGGTTTATTAACAGCATTGTTTTGCTTGGATCTTTAATCCATTTTAAGGTCACACTGTTAACTTTACATACCTAATTTAAACACAGGTAGCATCTTATTGATTGAGTGATTTACCTTCCTAGCATCTATAGCTATCCATAGCCTGGGCTGATGCCCATACATTCAGCCTACAAGCCTGTACTGTAAGTTCGTTCTGATACTCATAAATTAATATTGAAAACATATTGAAAGGTATGTAACTCTTAAACTTACGAAAGTGCTTAATAACCATAATGAGTATCTATTATCAGGTAAACCTTTTACTTAAAAAGGCACGCGTCAAGATATTCAAGTAAAAATTATATTGTCTACAGTTGCATGAGCATGGAGCTTACCTTGTGGATTCATTGATTGATTCCAATCCAATGATGAAGGACTGGGAATGCATGACTGACTTGCTGCTAGAGGAGCCAGGGCCGGGAGAGGAGGCACTTGATAATAGACAGGTTCGATTATTTATTTTATGTAATTACATGGGACATAAGGAGTAATTGACTAAAGATGTTTATAGTAAGGAAATAAATACTTCAATTGACATATTATACAACGTGTAACAAAAAGCCTGTGGTTCCCGTTAAGTGCGTTATCAGAGTCAGTATTCAAACGTAAAGAAATAACCTTTTTTCAAAAAACTTGAAAATTAAGAAAAACATATTTTAATTAAAAAATAATTATTTGTGAATTGTATGTGGTTTTATTACCTCTGCATTATCCGGAGAATAAGAGGATTGTAAAAGACCCCTCCTCATCGATGCTCGTGTTAGTTAGAGGTAATAAAACGGTAGGTAATAAAAAAATATTCGAAAATGTTTAAAAGAGTTTGCTCCACAGCCAAATCATTACATATTAGTAACAAAATTAAGACGGCTAAGAATAAAATTAAAATGACGTGGAGTATAATTAACAGCGAAACCGGTAAAGAGAAACCTCGTAACTCAAACTATCAATTAAAAATTAATAATGAATTGACTAAATCAGATCAGGAAGTTGCAGCGGTGTTTGAGAAATATTTTACTGATGTTCCTATCTTGACAACAGAGTCATTGAATACTTCTCCAACTGTCGCCGAGTCATTTCTTAAACGGAATGTTAATACCTGTTTAAAAGAATTTAGATTTGAAAAAGTATTACCGCACAATATTGTAAAATACTTCAAAACCATTGATGTAAAGAAAACCGCAGATTTGTGGGGGATTTCCATTACAGTGATTGCGTCCATAATAGATTTAATTGCACCTCATCTTGCTGTTATTTTAATACTTGTATCGATTCTGGTGTGTTTACTGATTTAATGAAGTATAGTAAAGTAATAAGTACCTTTATTTAAATCTGGTAGTACATTGGACCCCGCTAATTATAGACCTATTTCTGTACTACCAACTCTCAGTAAAATTGTTGAAAAAATAATCTTGGATCATTGTAATTTTTTTTTAATACAAATAAATTACTTCATAAAAACCAATTTGGTTTTACAAGGGGTCGCTCGACGTCTGACGTCGGTGTTGAGCTTATGAAATGTATTTTTAATCCCTGGGAGAATCCACAAGATGCCTTAGGTATTTTCTGTGATCTTTCCAAGGCTTTCGATTGCGTTCATCATGAGACATTAATCAGGAAACTACAACATTACGGTGTAAAAAATTTGGCGCTTTGACTTATTACTTGATATTTAAGTAACAGAACTCAAAAAGTCATGATCAATGGTAAACGTTCCTCCGGATCGGTAGTATCAATGGGCGTTCGTCGGGGCTCGATTCTTGGCCCATTTCTGTTCTTAATCTATATTAATGACCTACCTTATCTTGTAGGGGACAATCACGATATAGTATTATTTGCTGACGATACCTCTTTAATTTTCAAACTCAAACGGCAGTCAATTAATTTGACGATGTAAATAATGCTCTATCGAAATTAGTACATTGGTTTAACGCCAACAATTTGCTCTTAAACGGCAATAAGACAAAATGTATTAAATTTACTAGAATGGACGCGCCAGTAACTTGAATTATTCGATAAATATTTGTGGATTGTATTTGGTACATACAACGAGCAGAGCAAAGAAAATGGATGAGAGTGGAATGCACGCACTAACCTTGTGAGGGACTGCCTCGCCTTCCTCCTCCCTGGGCATCAGCTAACTGCAGGTCACCATGTGGTCGGCGAACGCACTCTTGAATAGTTCTAGTATATCACACTCCTTTACTCTCGACTTATTGTAATCGCGGAAAGCTCGTCGCATTTGTGAAATTACAAGGGCACAATGTCCGGTGATAATTAATATTAAAGCGGGGTCGGAGGACGTAATGTCCTCGTGCGGTGAAGTGATCGCGGGTATTGTTCAATTGCAACTGGATTGCCGTTGCGTGGTGCTGTGTCGCCTCCAACGGTTGTGCGTGCATAGTGGAAAAGGTTAGGGAAGGGAGGGGTTAAAGTTATGTACCAAGTATTCTATTAGATTTATAAATTAAATTGTTAATTGGCATTAGCACCTAATGTAAAATATTCGAAAACCAATGTACTCTTAAATGGGGAGGAGTTGAGTCTTGTGGATACCACTGTTTTTCTTGGTATTGCTATTGACGCGAAACTTCAATGGGGCCCCCATATATCTAACCCCTGGGAATAAGGTGATCGCCACCATGCTGGTTCTATGAAAATTTATTTAAAATTGTAAGTATAAACAAAATTATTGTTAAGTCAAATTATGTTTAAAAAAAAGTCCCGCTTGGTTTCTTGCTGGTTCTTCTCAGGCCAGAGGTATTTTTCGAACCAGTGGTAAATAAAAAATTACTTTCAATAAGTATTATGTAATAATCATTAATCAGGCTGGTGCAACTTCTATAGTAAAAATTATACGTACGAGATGGGTCAGATTTTAATGGCATGACATGACATGTCTACTTTTTTTCCTAGTTTGGCAATTTCCAATGGATTCTGCCAGCGTCAATTATTTCATGAGAGTCACACAGAGTATTTACTAGTTTCCGTTTCCGTAGATGCGCTTACTTAGCTTTATGTTACGAACTCACTTATGTAGTTATTTTCCAATGAATTAACATAATATTTTTACAAAATTATTGCTAATATAATAATATGGATATAGGTAGGTGGCAGAGGTACTTAGTTTAATGTTATTAATGGATATGAAGTCTAATAAAGTTTGTACAAAAGGAGTGTAAACTAAATTTAACAAAGACTTAAGATTTACAGGACGAGGGATGTTATTAGGAAGAAAATCGTATAATGAAACAGAGAGGTTAGGGCAGTTAAAAAATTTATGATCGATCGTACCTTCGTCTAATCCACACTCACAAATTGAGCTATCTTTAATCTTAAGTTTTGCCAAAAATACAGGTGAACAAGTGTGTCCCTATCTAATTCTACATATGACAGATGTGCTATGTTTGGAGCCATTTCTAAATAAAAAAAAAACATGTTTTGGAGGGGATGTCAGGTTGGAGTTCTGCATATAATATTTACCGATAGACTTCTGAGTTTTTTTCTCCAAAGAGAGTTCCAATCTGACATCTGATGGATTTTCGCAAGAGAAATAAGGTCATGAGTATATCTTATATGATGCATGAGGTTACCAGAAGTAGATGCTTGCTTTGCTAAGGAATCGACAGTTTCGTTGTCACGTATGCCACTATGACTTGGCAGCCAAGCAAGTTTCAGGTTAAGACCTTGACAAAAACACCTATACAGTGCATCTTTTATTTCAAAAATAATTGGGAATTTCGATTTACTTCGAAACGGGTTAGATGAAATGGTTTGCATTGAACTATATGAGTCAGTAAAAACAATACATATGTTAATTTTATGTGCTTCTATAAATAAAATTGCTTCTACGAGGGTGGATTGAAAAGTACTCGGCCTAACCAAGAAAATAAACACATACTAAATCAGTTATATTTTTATTTTTCTACATAATCACCATCAAGTTCATTACACTTTTGCCACCTCCCCTTCCAAGCATTTAGACCGTTGAAAAAAAATGATTCTTCCTTAGAGTCAAAATATGCGTCTACAGCTGCTTTGACCTCGTCGTTTGTCGAAAATCTTTGACCTCCCAAGTGATTTTTTAGGTTAGGGAACAGAAAGAAGTCTGATGGTGCCAGATCAGGTGAATACGGCGGATGCGGTAACAGTTCAAAGCCACAGTTGTGAATTTCAGCCATTGACTGTACTGACGTGTGAACACGGGCGTTATCTTGATGAAACAGGACTTTTCTTCTGAGCATTCCTCGACGTTTTTCTTTTATTTCCTCTCGTAAACGACGTAGTAAGGTGCAGTAGTAATCAGAGTTTATAGTCTGACCCCTTTCAAGATAATCAATCATAATCACACCTTTCGAGTCCCAGAATACTGAAGCCATCACCTTATTTGCCGACAAAATCGACTTAGCCTTTTTAGGGGGTGGTGAACCAGGTCTTCTCCACTGTTTTGATTGTTGTTTTGTTTCCAGTGTACAGTAATGAACCCATGTTTCGTCTATAGTAACAAAACGATTCAAAAAATCATCTGCATTCGCTTCAAATAACTCCAAACAGTCGCGTGAAATAGTCAATCGCGTCCTTTTTTGTTCAACTGAAAGCAGTCGCGGAACCCTTCTCGCAGACACCTTGTGGAAACCCAACTCGTTGACAATGATGTTTTGAGTTCGTTCATAAGAGATGCCTATAATCTCGGCTATCTCTCTAATTTTTAATCTGCGATCTCCCATTATTAAATCAAGTACTTTTTTAATATTTTCGTCAGTAGTTGACGTCGAAGGCCTTCCATAGCGGGGTTCATCTTTCACACTCTCTCTACCACGCTTAAATTCTGCTATCCATTTTTTGACGGATGAATATGACAGAGCACAATCGCCTAATGTACTGACCATGTCATCATGGATGGCTTTTGATGATAGCCCCTTCTTATGGAGGTACTTAATGACAGCACGCTGCTCGACTTGCTCCATTCGCGGAAATTATATCCGATTACTTTGTTAATAAATTTATAAAATCACAACTAATTATCGCACACGTTTCGAACTTCACACAATGAACTAGTCTGAACTGAACTAAATAATGTGGGTAGATTTGATTTTTAGAATTGAATGGATCTGTGTTAGGACGAGTACTTTTCAATCCACCCTCGTAAAATAGCAACCGCTTCACCAGTGAAAACTGAAGAAGCATTTGAATTTTTAAAATTTAAATAATTTTATATTTCGGTATCCAGACAGCTGAACCTACAAAACTATTATCGGAGAGTTTGGAGGCATCAGAAAAAGTGTCAACCACCCTTCCCATTTTTCGCGTAATATACTTAGAAATTTTTGTTGGGCTACAGGGGAATTTTTAGTCACACCAAAATCTAAAATAACTGGAGGATAATAACATAGAGCTTCAAATGGATGTACGAATAGAGGATTAATCATACTTTGAAATATGGGAAATTTAAAGGTAATCTTTTGGTAGCTTTTAAGGATACAGGGAACGTCTTTATGAGTCCAGTAGTTGTTATTCTTCAAACCAGAGTTAAAGAATGCAGTTTAGAAAGCAGTGGGTGTGAAGATAGCTGAAATATTCTATATATAAAGCGATCGGCAAGATACTGTCTACGTAGGTAAAGAGGAGGTTCGCTATATTCAACTTGTAGAGCATTTGACGGAGATGATTTCATGGCCCCCAAAATAGTTCGTAAGCACTTGAGTTGGATTTTATCTAAAAGCTTAAGAGCTTGTTTATTACAAGGTTCCAAGAGAAATGTACCGTAGTCAAAATGACTACGTATTAGAACGTTATATAAAAGTTTTAAACAATATGGATGAGATCCCCACCAAACACCTGTCAGTGAACGAAGGATATTTACATTCTTTTCGCATTTTTGGAGAATGAACGTTAAATGAGGAATACCTGTCATTTTAGAATCCAGAAAAACCTAGGATATTAACATTATCACTTGTCTGAATTATTTGATTTTGTACTGAGATTGAAATATTGGGACAAAATCTTTTTCTAGAGAATATTACTAATTCTATTCTTTTTAGGTGATAAGGATAGACCGTTATCAGTAAGCCAATTATTTAAGTAGAACAATGCAGAGTTAAGACGATAACTCAAGTCTGTAAAGTTCTTAGAAGAGCAATAAAGAGTTAGATCGTCAGCATATTGTAAGACTTTACAAAAGGAGTTAACAGAATGTTCGAGATTATGGGTGTATATGTTAAATAAAATAGGACTTAAAACAGAACCTTGTGGGAGGCCTCGCCAGATCTGTCTAGGAGGGAGCAGTTTTCCTTGAACTCTTATACATATTGACCTTACTGAAAGTAAATTAAAAATAATGCGAGTAATTCTATGGGGAATATCCAAAACAAGCATCTTTTCTTTGAGTAAAGGGAGGACAACGTTATCATAGGCTGATGATACATCGAGGAAAACAGCACCAACCGATTCTTCTCTGGAAAAAGCCGAGCGTATATCATGTCTACTTACTATTTCGTGTAATAAGTATGACAATGACATTGTCAAATCAAATTTCAAATGAAACAGTAAAATTTGTAATTGAATTTAATTATTTAGATTTACATAATACTTATTTTTATCTACAAAACTAAAAACTATAATAATAATTAAAAAAAAATTACTAAATCTAGAAACTTAAATATCATATAATCCTACTCCCCGCGGTATCGTGCTAAGAACGCTGGCTGCGTTTCCCCGCTGAATGGCTATACTTAGCCTTTGAGCGAGGAAAGAAACAGCCCTCTTATCACCAGCAGCAACGACCAGCCGCGGATGGAGTTCCTTTAGGAACTTCACCGCACGTGGACCCCACGGACCGATAGTCTCTACAGCAAATGGCACAAATATGTAGTCATCTCTCAGAGACTCATATTTGCTTCACTTACTCAGTTCAGCTGAAAGATTTATATTTATATTTTAGATTTATTTTAATTTTGCAATAGGAGTCGTTGTTTTATTATAGAAATTTAAAAAATTTAATATGCATTATAAAGTTTGCCTAATATGTGGTGCAAGAAGCGGAAAAAATAATGGCAAGAAAAGGATATTCATGGCGAGATTTCCCTTAGATGATAAAAGGTATGTGATAATTTCCAATTTAATTGTATTCAGATATAAAAACAAAAATATAAAACCTATTATAACATAAAACATAACATTATGATATAAGTGATATAGTCATTAATTATTACATATGTTTCAATATGATAATTAAAATTTGAAAAAACCTGGACTATTTATAAATGGGTTTCAGAGTTGAAATGGTGGGTTACGGCCCTGAAATAAGAACGAAATTAGAGTTGAGCTGGTTCATTAATATGGTATCACTTCACGTGCTAACGACCTATGAGAAGAGTCACATTATGCTTGCCATTTAATTTAACAACTAACGAAGTAGTTATTTCTGGTAATAGACGGAAATGCTTAGAAACTATATTAATAATCAGACTTGCTTACTTTCTATTTGTTCAATAAAAATATTTAAAAATTTGATTTTAGCACTATTTATATTATTTTTCAGATGTAAGCAATGGGTTAAATTCGTTGGGAAAGAAGACCTGGCATATGTACCAGTTGAAAAACTTCACACGTTAAAGTATGTTTGTGGCAAACATTTCAAGTCCGGAGATTTTACAAAAAAGAAAACCCAATTAAAACGCACCGCAATTCCATCCGTTGACTTAAGACTTCCACAATTATGTGATGATGTTTTGATTGGATTTCCGCTACATGTAGCGAGAGAAAATATCCCTTTCAAGTCACATTTTGTTACGAATTTGATTACATAACTAAACTCGAAGTTTTTTGTATTTACCTAATTATAAATGTTTACTGTTTTTTTTTTAGGTTCATCTACAATCATTACTTTGGAACACGATTACTGTAAATTATATACAAGCCACAAGAGACCCTATAGTCCAGGTGGGAAAATATTTACATAACGTTAATTTACATACTATGTACTTTGTTTCATTTTGTCGTTGGTTACTTAGGGCCTAAGTGCTCGCCTTGCATTTCACAGTACGCGGACAACTCAGGCTTAACCTCCACTGGCACCCATTGAACTTGTTAAATGCAAGATTAAGTTCAGATTTATAACGTGTTTCGTAATTGGATGAAAGTTTTCAATCTCGAAATTTACTGTTTGCATTCATCATCATCATCATTACAGCCCTTCACAAGTCCACTGCTGAACATAGGCCTCCCCCAAGGAATGCCACAATGTACGCATTGGAAAAAATGAATTATTGATATTCATAGAATTAAGTGTTGTTAAATCGCTAAATAATCTTATCTAATATTTTTAACTATTACAGAACCATGTTTTTCTACGTCAAAATCTCAAAGTATGGAAACATCTTTGAACAAAAAGCAAAGGGTATTATGTGATCGTGAATGTTAGTAATTATTAATTAATCATTTACTATTATCGTTAATATCGCCGAGTGATGATGACGTAAGAGAATCCCTTACCTCATTTCGTCTTTGGGTGATGTGAGAGATCGCTATAGACGACATGCACGAAGAGTCACTTGACATCTGATACATGATGCTATAACAATCGCGACTACGGCAGGCATGAAATACCCAGACAAAGATGCGAGACGTCTGTTGCTGCAATCCTAAATCCGCCTAGCAAGCGTGATAATTAAGGCAAATTGTGCTTGCAAAGGAAGAGCCCATGTCTAGCAGTAGAAATTTACGGATTTAAATTTAATGAACATTTCTTATTATACAATATGTAGTTAATTTTACTTTCTTTTATAGAATTAGGGTGACAAGCGGGCACACATTCCACCTGATGGTAAGTGGATGCTGTGGTCCGTAGCCATTTATTAGAAATCAAAATATAGATGCGTTGTCATCCCTGAGGACTAAGATGGAATGCCTCGTTTCTAGTAAAAAGGGGCACAAAGGAGCAATGACTTGCTATTTTACTCTGGTATTCTGTAAAACCGTGGTTCTTCCCCGTTCGAGCCGACTCATTTGTGCTACAATCATAAGATAGCTGCAGCATGAATCTAACTGGTATAACTCTACCACGTATAACTATATAATAATAATTTATATTACCTTTGTATTAATACCAATATGTTTTAACGAAATTTTTATTGCAGCAGCTTTATTGCAATCAATATCACAAATTAATAATAAAAATGAGCAGATGCCTGAACCTGCGGCAGCAAATTCAATTACTTATAAATGTAAGATCATATAATTTTGACATATTAGCTTTTACACTTTGTACTATTAAACTATATTAATATATAAAAGCTTTTAGAAAAATTTACTTTGCAAATATCCGCGTTATAAAATAAAATGACGTGTCTTACCTAGTTTGAAGAGCACCTCCCGCCCGGGAGGGCGGGAGGTGCTCTTTTGCACCAATTTTTGTGCTCAATTGCGTGCACTATCTCCGTCACCACTAATCCCAGCACCGCTACTCCGAACACCACTACACTAGGCAAGACACACCACTGACGATAATACAAATAGAATTTATTTTTATATTAATATAATTTATATATTTATATTTATATATTAATATAATTTATTTTTGCAGCTAAATATGTCTCTCAGATAAAAATACTTTTAAGGCAATTACAGAATTATAAAATAATAAATAAACATCTAAAGAAAAACAGTAAAAGAAGTAGAAAAAATTGAATCGCCAGTGTTAAAGAGCCTTATTCAATCAACTGTAAAAAATCAGAAACGTAAAACCGCATGGCAAGAGATTGGTCAAATTTAAATAAAAGTGTAGCTTTAGCAATTTATAAAAAGTCACCAAATCGTATAAATATTTAAGTCAGCTATTGCCAATGCCAAGCATTCGCACCTTACAGAGTGTATTAGAAAATATGAAAATTGGAGCCAGGCATTAATCAAAATATTATAGGCCATTTAAAAAGAAAAGCTGAGCAATTGTCAGAAAAAGAAAAATATTGCGCCCTCTTATATGACGAAATTGCTTTAAAAAAACGGCTTATTTACAATCCTACTTTAGATCAAATTGATGGTTATGAAGATTTAGGTAACAGTGGAGGTCGTTCTGAACGTATCGCTGACCACGCTCTTGTTTTTATGTTACAAGGCATTTATAAAAAAATTAAGCAGCCCGTTTCCTATTATTTGACTAAAGGAACAATCTCATCTGAATATTTGGCTAACATAATAAATACCAATATCAACGCCATCAATTCAGTTGCATATCAAGTTCTCACAACAGTTTGCGATCAGGGTCCTACAAATGTAGGTGCATTAAACTTACTCAAAAACAGAAGTGGTCTTCCTCTAGATCATAATTATTTTTACTAAACGAAGTAAAAATATACATTATTTATGATGTGCCTCATCTATTTAAGTCTATCAGGAACAACTTTCTTCAGGCTGGGGTTATGATGCTGAATAATAAAAAAGCTCAATAGTTTCATTTGATTCAAGTCGAAGAAAAAATCGAATGAAGCTGAGATTTACTAAAATAACAAAAATGCATGTTGCTCCTAAATATCGTGCTAAAATGTAGTAGCTGCTATTTTGAAATTGATATCTGAGAACACTGAAAATAAAGAACAAAGCAATGCTCTTATACAAACTGCTGAAGTAATTGAATTGCTCTATAATTTGTTTGACTGCACCAATGGACCAGCTTCTAAAAATAATGTGAAAAAAGGTATACAGACAAATGTTAGCAAAAACAGTTTTCACCACCAACTTTGACTAAAGTACAAGGAAACACTAAAAACTCTGTTTTTTTTAAAATCCGATAGTGATGATGTCAGATTACAAAATGTTCGATGCATTAACGGCTACCTAATAACAATAAAATCTCTGGAATGTATCTGGGAGTACGTTGCTTCAAAAGGTTTTAAATATCTAAATTTAAGACAGCTAAATCAAGACGCTCTCGAAAACTTATTTGGAATAATAAGGCAACATAGTCCAACAAATAGAAATCTAACTTGCCATCATTTCAAGGGAGCATTAAAATCATCAATACTGACTCGCCTCAGCACGCCGCTGAGTAAAGGGTCCAACTGTGAGAAAGACAGTAACAATGTACTGTTTGATGTCAATGATATTGTATTTCCAGTCTTAAAACCTACAAACCAAGTAAGGAATTCCCAATCCCATGATAGTTCTGCGTTTACCTCAGGAGAAACAGTACCGCAATTCCAAACCCCAGACTATGTTCTAAATAAAGAGATGGAATTAGAAGAAATTAATGCATTTTTCAAATCATTTGATAAACAACCGACTGTTTACGTAAGTGGTTACTTAGCTTACCCTGTTCTTAAAAACATTAGTTGTAGTGAATGTGAGGCTTCATTGACTGTTTCTAGTCCAAAAGAACAATCACTCACATATCCCACAATCAAGTTGTGTGAAACAATAGATTTGGCAACAAATATTTTGAAGAGGAAGTGTTACCATGTTTGTATAGACTTTTGTAAAAACCGTAATGATAGTCACCTTAGAATTTAGTTGGATATGTGAAAGTCACAGAAGCTCTATTGTCGATGAGTTAATACAGCGCTTAAGCTTATTGTTAATTAGAAATGAATGCAAAATTATAAATATATCCTTGGCGATAACTGAAGAAAACTTAGCAGATTATTTGAAAAAAGCAGAACAACAGGGTATGGCTAAATAAATATTTTATACTTTCCACAAGTTATGGTTTGTATCTGATTAAGAATAAAGTGTTGAATCACATTTACGGGAGAAGAAACCTGAAAATCGGGATCGTGATTGCTTTGGGAACGACTACACAATACGGATATCAAACTAAAATATATGCTCGTTTGCCCATTCCTATATAATAAAAGCCACTTAAAGTACTAATTTAGTTGTGCATTATTTTTCAACCGACTTCAAAATAATTTAAAATTAAAAATTTTGTACAGCCGACTTCAATATAAGCGACTTCAAGACAGGTTATTTAAGAATAACTCAATAACCATTGGTCTGACCTTGATCAAATTCATATGGGACCACACGAGAACTATCAGCTTTCATATAAAAAAAGAATCATCGAAATCGGTTCGCCCAGTACAAAGTTATGAGGTAACACACATAAAAAAAAAAAAAAAAAAACATACACTCGAATTGAGTACCGTCTCCTTTTTGGAAGTCGGCAGAAAATGAGGAAGTTCTCAATGAGTGTTTTATTAATTGTATATCTTAGAACTTTTTTTCTAGATGCACCGATTTTGATTATTCTTTTTTATTTGAAAGCTGGTGCTTCTCATGCCGTCCCATATAAATTTGATCAAGATCTGACCTGTAGTTTATGAATTATCCTTAATAATTAATTTTTAATTGACTTCGACTACATTAACAATGTTTTCATTTTATTTATATTGAAGTCGGTTTAACAAAATTTTTAAATTTACCACTTGTTTATATACATTTTTGTACTTAATAATTGTAAATATATTAACAAATTGCTGCGTAAATACATTGATTTCTTATCCTGATCGGCATTTTTACTTAAACCCCAACTAATAATTATTACTTTCATAATGGTTTTATATTGCATAAATCATTCAGTATAGAGATCTAACTTTTATTATGTAAAAATATCGATAAACAATATATCGATAGATGTTACATCCCCGCCTCTTAAACGTAGTGATTATATTCTCTTTGTCATCAATCTATACATCTATACAAATAAATAAAATTGAAGTGTCTGTTTATAATGTTAAAATAACAGCTTTTTACTAAATGCATATGAATGTATATACGGTACTTATAACAAAAACACAGTTTTTAAAATTTTTGTCTGTCTGTCTGTCTGTTTGTTCCGGCTAATCTCCGAAACGGCTGGACCAATTTCAACGGGACATTCACTGGCAGATAGCTGATATTCTAAAGAGTAACTTAGGCTACTTTTATTTTAGAAAAAGAATCAGGGTTCCACGCAAAAAAATAAAAACCCTAACACGCGAGCGAAGTCGCGGGGAACAGCTAGTACTGAATAAAAATCATTCTATTCTATTCTATACAATTTGCAAATTAATTTTTTTAATTAAATTTTTTTTAATGTTCAAGTTTTTGAAAAAAAGTTGTTTCTTACGTTTGAATATTGACTCTGAGAAAGCACTTAAAGGGAACCACAGTGTTTATGTTACACGTATAATTGGGTTTAAGTGGGCTCAGAGGATAAATGTTTAAAATCATCTGAAAACATGCTTTTATGCCGTTAGTTCGCCAATATACAGTGGAGCAGTGTGGCGTACACTTTCGGCTAATAAATAATAAAGAGAAGAGCTTAGAATATAAAAAAATATTTAATATAATTTACAAAAATACTTGTTAATGGAAGTCAAATCTCCTTTTGTTTCGCATTCGCTGCACATTAAGAGGGTCTTGAGAATACTATCCACACATTTACAGCTTTACCAATATTATGAGAGCTTGAGTATGATGGGTACCTGTATTATTTGGTTTTCATTTACTAAAGCTAAGGGCAAGTTGTGTAGATTTATATTTTTATTTATTTATTTATTTAGTAAATATATAAATGGTTTTACATAAATAGTTTTTGGTATAATGAATTAATAACATACCAGTGTTTATAAGAAGTCTGTTTAAGTTTAAATATTAAGATATTTTACACTATAGAAGTGTTAATATAAAAACGGATATTTAGAAAATAAAATATGTCATGTGAATGACACGAGGCTGACATTTGCCGGGTTTACTGGAGCTGGTAGTGAGTGATATGGAAGTTGTGTTTATTTTTATGTAATAAGAATACAGTCAATCTGACGTTTATTCTCAAATAAAAATCAAAATGCGGATGTGTTATCACCCATGAGATCTAAGATTGGAATATCTTGTTTTCAGTGAAAGGTGTTTCCTGTTTAGTACATTGATTATACAAAACACAACAGCAATAAGTTGTTATTTTATGCTGGTATTCTGTGAGAGTGTGGTCCTACCGCAGTAGAGTTGACTTATTCATGACCGACTCAACTATAATATAGCTGCAGTGTGGCTCTACATACTATAGCGTATAGTAATAATGTCCCCGAAATCGGATTTCGGTCATGGCGGCCAGCCTCGATGGAGATTAGTCATTTGGGTAGGACAGAATTGTAGTGTTTAAGTGTATGAACAAGTACATGTGTACTCTCTATTTGTTCACTCTCATAGTCTGCTGGGACGGTAAACCGACATGACGGGAGAGAGATCAAGCGCAGGACTAACGTTTTTATGCGCTTTATCTATATTATATTATATTTATATGTATTTATGTACTCCGGACTACTATTTTTTGACGGATAATCTAATAATTGATTTTGGCCTGACCTAGTATTTGAATTCAAGACCTTATGATCGGTACGTGTGAGCGCGTGTGTGCACGTGTTCGTATGTGTTTATTTTACATTAGTTATTAAAAATTAAGTACACGATCTGTGTGTTTGCAATTTATGAAGTATTGTAAATAAGTAAGTAGATAAATTCTTAAAAAATTGTGAAATCAAAATTAACATCAACAATATCTTTATATTCATTAAAATTTTTACAAAGCCTAGCGATTGTCGAATGCTCACCGAGAAGAGTTGTACGATGTGATAGAATAGAATGATTGTTTTTTTCAATATTGATTATTACATAATACTTATTGATGTGTAAATAATTGTATTTGAGTAATGATGGTGATGATGTGGTCGGGTGCAGGAGTCGTCGCTGATCGAGCTGATGGTGTGCTGCGTGCGGCAGGCCAGCACGGGCGAGCCGCCCGTGGGCCGCGGCGCCGCGCGCAAGCATCACCAGCCGCTCTCCAAGGACCAGGCCAAGGTACCCGCCACCGCGCCACCACTCCGTCATACTTGTGTGCCACGCTTCTTGGTTACCACCATGTACCTCGTACAAGGAATCTTGAAAATTTAACAAGCTACATGTCCCTTACATTTTCTCATCACTTGCTTTTTTCTTCTCTCTTTTTTTAGAATAAGGGTGACAAACAAGCATACACTCTACCTGATGGTAAGTGAATGCTGCAGCTTATACACATCTATACTTATCCTTGATTGTCATCGCATTATCACCCCCGAGGAGTAAGATAATATCCCTCGTTTCCAGTAAAAAGGGTCTTCGGTTCTCTACACTCGCCCTACGAAACAGCCGCATTAAACTACTATTTTACGCTGGTATTCTGTGAAATCGTGATCCTATCCGGGTCAAACCAACCCATTTGTACTACAACCATAATATAACTACGACATGGCTCTACCACGTATTTCACGTTATATTATGATGCGATATGAAAATCGCCAAACGCAATGCGTCCCCGCTACTCGCTGCGCCGGAATATACACTTGCTTTTGTTATCATACACATAAAGTCGATTTTCGTTTTAGTAATTAATACTATTATTTATTCTGTGCTTTTAAAATATTGTAATAAAACCTGTGATAATAATAATAATCAAGTATGTATCAAATTTGGTTTCCGAATGTTTTGTATTTGTACAGCGATCTTTTTGAGCACAAGCCGCTGCAAACAACTAATACAGTATTCACTCACGACGGCGACTGAGCTCGAAGTGAGTGAGTGAGGCAGTCTATTTATTTAGTAAAATAAATTATTACAAGGCTGCTCAAAACGCCGAAATATTCGCAATTTCTCGACCGAAAAAAATTAATTATAGCTAAACAAAAAATTAAACTGCCATTTACATTCCATGGCTTCCCCCCACATGATAGATGAAGAGATTAAATATTAAAGCTATTTTGGCCGCCATGAGTTATAATAAAGTCTTGCGTGCAATGCGTAATTTGTTTTATAATTATTTTTCTTTGCCTGAGCTGACCAACGAATAATTTATCGTCCATGCATCGGAAATGCTGTCTATTTGCGTTTTTTTCCGTAAATCAGAATTTGTTGAACAATTACTTCCAATTCCAAATAATATTTACGTGATTTTTATATATTCCATTTACTTCAAAGCCGATTTTTAATAGTCTGTGGTTGTTCGTTATGGCATGGCACAGTATAATGTAGCATATCACTATAGTAAGTAGGCGGTACCCATCCATAAAGTGCAACAATATCTTTATGAGAGTTCATCTACAAAAAATACTAAACTTCATAGGCGTGAGCTGTCATACACACCATGCTACAACGCAAAAACGTATAGTTCTAGGTTTTTAATTTTCGGGGCAGGACAATGTATGCCGGGCCCGCTGGTTTATTTGTTACTAGGCGGATGAACTCCTTTTCTGCTACCCTCTTTTGAAGACCTTCTTACCTATTACTGCTTCCAAGCAGCACTATTTTGTTCCAGTCTGAAGGGTATAGAGAGCCACACCACATAATTATAGGCTTTAATGCATCTTCATCAATTACATATTAATCCTCAGAAGTGACAATGCGTCTTTAACCTTCTACTTGAAGTTGCTTGCAGCAGGCCTCTGTCACTCTTGCTACCTTTGCTAAATAATTACCTACAATTGCGAGGCGCCCTAGGGATACAATGAAGTCAATTAAGCTGGAATGATCATTTGGGCAAAATCACTTAATTTTTTTGCTAAATATTAAGTGCTAATTTAGTGCTGTCGATATACGCAAAAAAGTTTGGGAAAATATATTTGGATTTAAAGTATTGTTACGCGCCACTATTAATGTCTTGTACATGGCAACACTAGTTACACTAGCGCCCTCTAGTGTCGAGTAGCAGAACTAGGAGAGTCGAGATCCTTCCAGAAATGTCGGGACCGATATGTACTCGAACATTCTAGATGTCGCTACAGTAGAAGGTTCTGGAAACATATTTGAGGCCCTATATAAGGCCGGTATAGACCACGACCGAGGCAGTAGTGAATTGGCGATACAAGAGAATACTTCGAAGTGAAATATCGGCGAACTGTGTTTTATTATTAGTGTGATTTTAAGTTGTAATTAGTTTTGTGTAATTAAATAGTCAATTTTGGTAATTCAATCGGCAGTTTGTAATTGTCTCAAACCCCAAGCTCGTAACAGTATGTAATGAAAATGTTGACCGGAATTCACACACGTGGCCCTTAGCGCTGCAACTCATTACGAAGCTATTGCGTTATGGAGCTGTCAATTCCACTTCAATCCTCTAGAGTCAACAACGCATCTGTAGCCTTCTTAGTTGAAGTTGACTGCGGGTGTCCATGGACTGTAGTAACCTCTTACCATCAGGTGGAATGTAAGTTCGTTTGTCAATTGGTCAGTTTTATAAAACATAAAGGTTTCTATGGACTCCAGTAACCATTCACAATTTTGTGAGATGAATAAAAAAAAGATGAATCTATACAAATAAATAAAATTAAAGTGTCAAAAATAACAGCTTTTTACTAAATGCATATGAAACAAAATTTGGGTTCTTATAACAAAAAGCAATTTTTAATATTTTTGGCTGTCCTGTCTGTCTGTGTCTGTGTGTCTGTTTTGTTCCGGCTTATCTCCGCAATGGCTTGATCGATTTTGACGGGACTTCCACTGGCAGATAGCTCATGTTATAAACATAAATTACTTACTAAAAAGTATTCTATACGAACGAAGTAGCGGGCACGGCTAGTGGATAAGAGAAGGCCAAAGTGTAAATTTTTGCATTTCTGCAGATGGTGAGCGACGACCGCGCGAAGATGACAGCGCACTTCATGGTGACACTACCAGCATTATTGGACAAGTTTGGCGCTGACCCTGAGAAACTTGCAAACCTGGTGGCTATTCCACAGTACTTTGATCTTGAACTCTACACCACGCAACGTCAGGAGGCGGTATGTGATAGCTTATTTATTCCGTTTTTTTAAAGAAAAATTTAAAAGAAAAAATTTATTGTAGTTGCTACACCATTAATTAGTAGAATCATAACTTTATTACAATTTGATAAACCTGTGTTATTAAGTATAGTGGTAGTGTAAGTATACCTTCTACTTCATATCGACCCGTGGGTGTCGTAAGAGGCAACAGAGGGAAACTAAATATGGAGAAGGGTAGCAGTATTTTCCTGATAATAACTGAATAAAAATAACAAACTGTGGTTGGCAAGCGTGGCACCTAAGGCAAATTTCATCTCAGTACGCCATTTCGTAAGCGATAATTACTTTATCGTAGAAATTCATTGCTTCTGAGAGATTCACGGCACCATCCTTATCTGTAGGTGGCTGCTCTGCACCTTGTGAAGCCATATCCCACCCACAGTCGCTCCATTTGATGAGTTGAAATCTCACGTCGTAGTCGTTCGCTGTCGGTATCATCAAATATTTTCTAACGCATGATGTACCGAAATCTCTGCCTGGTGATGCCGTGATGGAAACGGATGGTTCCAGCTCATTAAATAGACAATACAACCGAGCTTTATACGAAAACTAGCTCCAGACGCGCCCTTGTGATCTCCAGTCAGCTGTACTTTGCGCGTTCTTTTATGTTTCAGCATCCATTCATTTAAACGTCAATTAGGGGCATCCACGAATTTTTCTGCCACTGGTGTGGCGCCACTTGGAATGAGGTGAAATATTTGACAGATTTTATAGGGGATATAATTTTGCTGAGGCAAGGTGCTTAACCTCATAGCAAGGCGCAGACCTCAAATACGTCGCAGTTATGTCACTTAACTGTTCACATTAGTGGATGATTATGTCGTTACACTCGCTTTCCAACGTTAATTTATTATTACTTGTGATTGTATGGTGATCGAAATTCCACCGTGATTGATTAAATTTTTAAATTTGTATTTTAAGCAAGTGGTATTTCACTTTAAACGCTTAGTATATACATAAGATATATATACGAGTATGTATGTCGCAGGAAAAAAGACTCGCGCGGACCGCCGTAGCGTACGGACGCTCAGCGGAAAGCTCCCGAGAGCCGACCCCCGCACGACCCACGCACTGCGTATGGTATCTTGAAATTTTGTGCGGTTCTTAAAACAATCCATATTGGAACGAGACTTGAAGTGAATAGGAAGTGAAAAATCATGAACTGTGAGGACCCCGGGGGGAGCACCCCCTGGGTATCACCAGAAGTGAGACAGGCAACACCAAACGGAATTAGTGAATCAGGAGTAATTGGAAACATGCTCTCGAAAAACAACTGTGAAAGTTCACACAACTCTTATGATATGGACATGGAACTACTTAGTCTAGACACGAGCAGTAATCAAGTGAAAAACAAAGTGAAAAAAGTGAACATGGACCTCAATGCGTACAATAAAAAGATAATAAAGTGCTGGGAATACGAACAATACTTCCAAAAGGATGCCCCCCTGTGGGGTACCAATCAAATGAACACGAGGAAAATCCAATGTAAGGTATGCATGGAAAGCTTTCTCATAAAGGCGGCCACTAGTATAGTACCCAAATTCGAAAAAGCAACTAAAAATCGAAACTACCCTAACAATATACACAGCCTCACTAAAAACCGGAGTAAGTAACTTTCGTGCGTGCGTGGACTGTAAAAAAAAGGAGAATTGATCACCCTACCGATAGACGCATTTACATCGGAGGAATGGTTCATCTGTAAGAGCGACAAAAATCAATGCGCACTTATAAAAACCACGCCAGAGGACTCAAGCCCGTCCCTAACCATCCAAAGAGGCAAGAAAAAAAGAAATCGTAAGTTCAGAACGACTAATAATAGCATCGAACTTTGCACTCTAAATACATACCTCGCAAGAGCCGGTGCACGTGCAACGAACGAGGTTAGAGCCGACGAACGGCACATGCAAGCCGCTCGCCGCCCGGACCGCCCCCCCGCCTCGCCTCGGGGGAACGAGACAGCGTGCGAGCGTCTCCGCTAGGGAACAAAAGAAACGACACCATTGCCCAAAGCTACACGGCCACGGCGCGTACCTGCGCGACCTAAACAACCCAGAGTTTGGCCGCCACATCTAACACCCAGCGCGCGGACAAACAGAGGCCAACGCGGAAACAATCTATAATATACCGTTAGCAAACAGATCTGAAACGCTACAAAACGAAAATAGAGGAATAAAAAGACAACGTACCGGAACAGATAAGTTCGTGACGCCCGCACAGAAAAACATACAATCCCTGATATAATAATTAGGGATGAAAAAATAATGAAAGACCAAAGTAAGAGAGGCGACATCAACAAATAATTCAACGCTTAGAGTGACGAACGGACAACTAAAACTCAACGCGGGGAGCTCAGCAGCCCGGGAAGACATTCTCACGAAAATCCAAGTGTGCGAACCATCAAGAATAATAGCACCAAAACCGAAAGCTGACAGACAACCGGCGACAAAAGTGGTGCTGAAAAATGACACATACGGTGAGGACACCGACACAATCGCAGAAGAGATAGCGGAATGCATTGGCATCAAACCGATATCAATAATACCGCTAGGAAAAGCAGGTAAAATACACCTCTCGATTTTTGAAAATAAATATAAACAACAGAGCGTCCTGGAAGCATTCAAAACCGCTGACAGGAAGTTCTTCTGCGCCCGTTTCATAAAAGTAAAACCATTCAGAAAAAACCCGAGACACAGAGTGCAATGCAAGTAATGCTATGCATTTCACCACTCGAAACAGTCTTGCTACGGCAGACAAGAAGAATCACAGATCAAAGTCAATACACCCGAGGGCACTACGACGATTGTCTGTAAAAACTAAGAAAGAAGGACACAGCGCGAACAACGCTATCTGACCCATATTTCAAAAAATGTTATCCAAACAAATGGAACAAGCGAAAGCCAAACAGACTAAACAAGAAGAGGAAATCAGACGTGCGACAGTCAGACCTGGAGTCAGATATGCGGACATCTCAAGTAAAAGACAATTCCCCGTCTTGCCACAGAAGAAGCCACACTATCACAGGGGGAGCAGGCAATGTTACCACCGATGAACGAAAAAACCATAGGAAGTTTCCACCTGAGACTGGAGCGAACGAAATGACTACTAATGAAGCTCATAGAAACCATGAATAACACAACGACAGAGCAATGGCTAATCACGACCAAAAAAGATTACAGAACCTTAAAATCCTACACCTAAATGCATAAGGACTGAGAAATAAATTCGTTGAAGTAAAAAAGCTGGGAGAAAAATACAGGCCAGCCATAATAATGATAAACGAATGCAAAATCGACTTCGACAAGGAGAAGTTTAACATGAAAGGATATAATAAAATCACACACTCGATTAAAACCCACTTAACCACGGCCATGTACATACTAAGGGAACTAAGATGGACCGAAACAGAGGTCACACTGGGGTGGGGAGAGGAGAGAAAAAAATTGAAGGCGTGGGCATCAAACTTCACAGACCACGAGACCGGACAATACTTAAAAATAAAAGGGACCTACTTTCAAATCCCAAATCAGAGAAGAGCTTGAAGAAACCCTGGCAAACGAACCAACGATTATAATAGATCTGAATCTACAGATGCACACCCTGAACCAAAGAAGAGACGCAGGCCTAGGCATTGTTATCAGGAAAGCATTAAACGACGAAATCTGAAAACGCTAAAAAACGGCGGCGCGCCGTCGAAGCAGGCCAACCAAGGCAACGCAATCCTGGTGAACATAGCCGTAATAACACACCAACAGATCGAGGCATAAGCCAAGCAGTTAGAAAGCGTCGGATCAGACCATCTACCATGGCTACTCACTGTAAAAATAGAACACAACATTGAGGAAAACAAATCTCGCAACACAAGGAGGGTATGCGAGGACTAGAGGGCGAGGGAAGCATACCAACAAACCATGTGGGATGGCTTTTGCTACTTACACGGGGAAATAATCATAGAGAAAGACTGAGAAGATACGTCGAAATCATGGAGAAATCCATTACAGCAGCCCTCGGCGAACACGCACCTTTCAGAACAACAACGAGACGAAAACATCTACCACCGGAAATAAATGAAAAGATAGACTTCAGGAACAAGCTGAAACAAATTAAATGGCAGACGAGGCACTGCAGTCCCAACCTACAACAAGAAGCATGTGCCCTCTACAACAAAGCCAAAAAAGAAGCAGACCAAGCACTGAGAGAATATACCGAGAAGGGCTGGCTGGATAAGATCCAGGATCCGAATGACAATAGGTCACAAATGTGGCGCATGCAACGCAACATGACGAAACCAATCATGAAACTACCAAACATAACGGGCTGCAAAACGAAAAAAGAGACGATCGACTCACTGACCGAGGCAGCAATAGTAAAAGAGGCAGAGATTGCGACGGAAGACTAGGGCACAGAGAAAACGACCCCGTTCCAGCCACTCGACCCAACATCAAAACACGAAGTCAAATTAGCACTGAGCAGGTTCAAAAAAAATAAGGCCCCCGGGCCAGATGGAATCAAGGCAGATGCCCTGAAATTCGGGGGAGAACAGGCTACTTCCCTAAGAGATGGAAAACCGGCATGTGCATCTTCCTGCACAAAGCCGGCAAAGATCAACTCCAGGCACTATCGTACCGCCCGACACTGCTCAACATAATGGGCAAACTGTGAGTGACTGATCCTGAGACGACTCACCGCCACGGTGGACCGGCTGCAACCACCGTTCGAACACGGCTTCACAAGGGCCAGAGGCACAGCGACCCAGATTCTTCGCACCGGTATAATTATCACAGACGCCCTGGCCAACGGCGACAGCGTCTCCATTATATCAACAGATCTCTCTAAAACATTTGACTCCATCAACCACAAAGGCTTGATCAAAAAGCTACAAGACAAAGACGTATCCACTAACATCACAAAAGTTATAGAAAACTACCTTGCAGACAAACAACTAAAAGGCAGACTTAGAACAACTGAAACAGAGGAGAAACCTATACTCCATGGCGTGCCTCAAGGATCGATCCTGGGACCGGTGATTTTCAACCTGTATGTCCATGACATCTAGGACATACATGACAGAATTGAGGGGCTAAAACTCTCACAGTACGCGGATGACCTCCGTATTCTCAACAGAGCCACAAACCCAGACCATGCAACCATGCGATCAAAATGAGCAGCAGAAACCATTATCAACTACTATACGAGATGGGGGCTCAAATGCAAGGTAGAGAAAATCTAGTGCATCATGTTCTCAAAGAAAAGTAAATATCACTCAGCGGTAAAATTAAATGATGCATTGGAAGATGTTTTCAAGCTTCTGGACTGGAAAGGATACGGTATTAACATCAAAGGCGAGTACATCACTCACCTTCGATTTGCCGACGATATAGTCCTTATGGCAGAATCGCTGGTGGACTTAAGCATTTAAGGACTAAAGCACTATGCTCAATGACCTCAATAGTGTCTCCAAAATGGATAGGTCTTAAGATGAACATGGACAAAACAAAAATCACGTTTAACGTCCATGTCACACGGCATAGGTGTGACATGGACGTAGTTGTTGGGAGCACTAAGCTCGAAGTTGTTGACGAGTATGTTTACCTGGGACAAATAGTCCGACTAGGTAAGTTAAACTTCGACCGAGAGGTCAATCGACGGATTCAACTCGGCTGGGAAGCGACATCGGTTCGGGAGATTACGACACATTTTCTCGGTAGACACATCTTCGCGGTAGACACACCTCAGAACCTCAAAACTAGATTGTTCAATTGTGTTGCCAGTGATGACATACGGATCTGAGACGTGGTCCTTCACTGCTGGCCGTATGAGGAAGCTCAAAGTCGCTCAGCGAGCTATGGAAAAAGCAATGCTCGGCCTTTCTCTGCGCAGTAGACTTAAAAACGAGGATATCCAGGAGGAGAACCAGAATAACCGACATAGCCCAAAAATTAGTATGCTGAAGTGGCAATGGGCCGGCCGTGTAGTTCGGAGAACCGACAACAGATTGGGAAGAAAGGTTCTCGAGTGGCAGCCTTGTACCGGCAGGCGATGTGTAGGGCGCCCCCCACTAGATGGAGGGACGACCTGGTAAGACATGCATGAAGTCAATGGATGCAGGTGGCTCAGGACCGTGCTTTGTTGCATACCTTGGGGGAGGCCTATGTTCAGCAGTGGACTTGTGAAGGACTGTAATGATGATGATGATGAAACTTTGCTTTTTATAGCATGTTATTCGGGCGCATAGTATAAGAGATAATCAAAAATTTTAATAATTCAACACTCAGATCTGCGCGCGAACGACGCCTAGCCACTCGTTGTGAAGCTAATAAAACTATAAGCGAGGTGTCAGGTCGCGCGGCTCCGACGCGTTATATACACGGGTGATACTGCGGGGAACAGCTAGTTCAGTATAAATTGTTTCTTAGTTCAGTATAATCATCTGTGTGCAGTGCTTTAAAAATGGTTAGTGTAATTTTTAACTGTTAAAATAAAGAATTAGAAAAATTATAAATTTATTATCAAATAAATAAAATTAATTACAGTGAATAAAATTATCATATCCAAACTATTCTTAACAATCCACGATTTCATAATATCTTACCAATTTATATTAATTTAGTCGGTGTTTAGGCCATCGAATTTTTGTTCCATAAAATGATTTTACCTATAAAGTATACGTCGCTATTATAAATTAACTTAGCTGAAAGAAAATATTTTTTTAATAAATACATTAAAATTTAGGCTCAACATGTCTAAAAATAAGGATGGTAACATTTATTTGCTATAAAATTAAACTTTTATTTTATATTTTATGCCGTACTTGTGTTGAAAATTATCAAATTAAACAAATCATTTCCTGTGAAATATTTTTGTTTTATATTTCACTTCATTTGTAGGTTTCATTTCTTACCGCGTATTCTTACTGCATACATGTTTTTTTTTATACGTATGAAATTTTTCTGAGCTATGAAGCCAATAGCGAAATTAGTCTAAGCTAATGAAGCTACGTTAAAATTTTGCAAGAAGTATGGAATCCATTCAATATTAGAAAGTTAAATTGTCCGAAGTAATAAAGTTCATAATACTATTTTTACGTGGTAGAGCCATGCTGCAGTTATATTAGGAGTATAGTTGTAGCACGAATAGGTTGGCTCAACCGGGAAAGAATCACGCTCTCACATAATACCAACGTTAAATAGCAGCTTTACACTGCTGTGTTTCATATGGTGAGTGTAGAGAACCGGAGACCCTTTTTACTGAAAAAAAAAGCATTCCATTTTAGTCCTCACGGGTGACAACGCATCTGCATTTTTATTCGCAAACGAGGATAGATGTAGATGTCTATAGGCTACAGCAACCACTTACCATCGGGTGGACTGTGTGCTCGTTTGTCATCCTATCCTATAAAAAAAATTCACTACAACATTCCCTTTGTATTTACGGTCTTTTGCTCACTCATACTACACTGCACTGCACTGTACTGCATTGTGCAGCACTATACCACTCCAATATATCCGGCTCGAAGGACCACTGTTTAACTATCTATGTGCTGGAACTGGATAGGAAAATTACGACCAATTATTTATAAAATCAAACAGCCGTTACTCCGTATAATACATATTTTATCAAAAGTCAATTAAATACTATAAGTCTACATAATGGTCAAACCATAAAGCGTTTTTAAATCAATGAGCGATATATAGTACCTCATTAACTAAACCGATTCGACACAAACGTGTCGTTAAGCGACGTTTAGTCTAGTGACAAATTAACTAAATTAATTCGAACAAACACCTATATTATTTATTTTGAAAAATAACCATGTATAAAGTTGCAGTTCCCTGAAGTTCGCAGTAAATATATACTTAAGAAAGTACCGTATAGGAGTGAAGTGATTTTTTACTTGTATATAAAATCGTATTTCTCTTCACGAATCTAAATAGTCTACCGGTCTATTTGGCCACTGGTCCTCTTTATCTATTAGTGGAGTGTTGAGATGCATTGTGTGTATGCAGAACCTGACGCTGCTGCTGAACAAGGTGCGCGAGATCATGAGCACGCAGACGGAGTGCGAGGTGCTGGAGACGTGCGCGCGCACGCTGGAGCTGCTGTGCGCCGAGCGCTGCGCCGTGTACTCGCGCTGCAACGTGGCGCGCGCCACGCTCGCCGACTCCGTCGCGCACAAGTACCGCGAGGCGCTCGACGACTTCCGCAACCTCATCGAGGGCGTGAGTACCGACCGCCGCACACACTCACTCGCTGCAGCTGCTGTGCGCCGAGCGCTGCGCCGTGTACTCGCGCTGCAACGTGGCGCGCGCCACGCTCGCCGACTCCGTCGCGCACAAGTACCGCGAGGCGCTCGACGACTTCCGCAACCTCATAGAGGGCGTGAGTACCGACCGCCGCACACACTCACTGTACTGCTGTGTGCAGTACTGACTACCCGCCCCGCCCCACCACACCCACATCACCCACTCCCACTACACCCACCACACCCTACACACCCACCACACCCAACGCACCCACTACACCCATCACACCCACTATACCTACCACATCCAACACACCCACCATGTCCACTACACCCAACACACCCACAACACCCACCACACTCACCACGCCCACTACACCCACCACACCCACCACACCCACTACACCCACTACACCCACCTTACCCACTACACCCACCTCACCCACTACACGCACCACACCCACTACACGCACCACACCCGCTACACGCACCACACCCAACACACCCACAACGCCCACTACACCCACTACACCTACCACACCTACTTCATCCACCACACCCAACACACCCACAACGCCCACTACACCCACTACACCTACCATCTCCCACTACACGCACCACACCCAACACACCCAACACACCCATCACACCCAAATCACCCACTACACCCACCACACCCGCTATACCCACCACACCCAACACACCCACCACGTCCACTATACCCACCACACTCACCACACCCACTACACGCACCACACCCACTACACGCACCGCACCCACTACACGCACCGCACCCAACACACCCACCACGCCCACTACACCCACCACACCCACTTCACCCAACACAACCACCACGCGTACCATGCCCACTACACCCACCACACGCACCACACCCACTACACCCACTTCACCTACCACACGCACCACACCCACTACACCCACTTCACCTACCACACCCAACACACCCACCACGCCCACTACACCCACTACACCCACTACACCCACCAAACACGCCTACTCAGTCGCGCTACGCCCTATAAGAATATCCACTACCCTATATCGTCCCGTGGGCGGCATATGAGGCGACAGAAGGAACGACGGGCATCAGCATCTTCCTGATAACAACTCAAAATAATAAAAGTGCAATTGTCAATTAGCTTGCCAAGATGTAATTATGGCAAATTTCTTGCTATTTAAACTAGGGTTGGTTGATTTAAATCAGACTGATTTAAATCGCTTGATTTTGATTAAAAAAATCATTGATTTAAATCAACATGTATAAATTAATGTAATAGACAGAAAATGAAATAAAACTGGCTTAAAATAAGGTAAAATCTTTTGTTGTTTTATGTTATTCTTATTATTCTACTACAATAGTCTCATAAACTTTGGAAAATTAACAAAGACGTAGCGATGAGGTCTGTCAGTCTCATATACTTATTAAAATCAATTTTATTTAGAAATTCACTCTTAATATATGAACTGTAATTAATTCAGTATTTATTTATTACTCTTAATCAGTCTCATACATATCTATACAAATAAATAAAATTGAAGTGTCTCTTTGTAATGTCAAAATTAACAAAGAAATGTCTAACAAAAACACAATTTTTTAAATTTCTGTCTATCTGTCTTTCTGTTGTTCCGGCTAATCTCTGAAACGGCTGAACATATTTTGACGGGACTTTCACTGGCAGATAGCTGATGTCAAAAGGAGTAACTTAGGCTACTTTTATTTTAGAAAAAGAATTAGGGTTCCGCGCGAAAAAACTAAAACCCCATTAACACGCGGGCGAAGTCACGAGGTACAGTTAGTGTATTCATAAACTTTTAATCCTACTATGTCAAAAAGTGTTACCAACTCGTGAATTTACAAATATAAAAAAAAATTCAAAAATTCAAAAAAATCATGATTTTTTTAAAAAAAATCAGCATGATTTGATTAAAAATAAAAAAATCATGATTTTTTCCATCCCTGATTTAATCTGGGCTTTTTTCGAACTAATGATGGTAAAAAGCATTTCACAAAATTTTATTAAACTAATTGGTCTCATGCAAAATGTGCAGTCCCTTTCCGAATCATCGTTACATATTATCAAAAGCCCACTGTTGAAAGTAGGCCTCCTCCATAAATTTGCTTATAGAGGGGCACTCCACTTCGAACTTCATTGTTCAATGTGGTACTATTCATACCTTTTTCAGTCACCGTTTACAGATCTGGTTCAAATTTAAGACTTAACTAGTATTTTTAAACCAGATTTCTAAATAGTGACTAAAAAACTTTGTAAATAAATAATTTTGATAAAAGAACTTTTGCAAGACTGGCAAGGCTAGTGTAGGTAGGTATTTCAGTTTCAGTTATATTATAAAATAAATGATATATGTGTCCAAAATTGTATGAAGCGTAGGCCTAGTTTTGTACTAGTATGGAAACAAATTAAAATAAAATATTAAACCACTTTTGGTCATTTAAATCCACGGATTTGCCTCAATTTCAGTGGTATTAATATTTTATTCTCACCAAAAAATGCAACACTAATGGTGGATTGACGTCGTTTTGATTTGACGTTAGCTGTCAACTCTGAAATATACTCATTCACTTATATCCTATCAGGCAGATTTATTATGTAAAATAGCTAAAATGTCTCGATTATAGTACGAAAGTAGGGCATAAAAGTTGTATTTTTTTTTATCAAAACACGAATAAAGTGTATTATAGATTGTGTATGTGCTTTCTTGGTCTTAAAACAAGTAACGTTCTTGTTGATATTTGCATATCATAAATGCGGTTCAGGAGAAAAAAAATGTAAAAAGTACTACCTAATTCCAGACAAGAAGATTGTTGAGATCATTGAGTTATATGTACTACGTACTAGAGAAGCCTTTCTAAACAAAAAATGTGTACTACTCTATGTCCTCGCACATGCGCGGGAGATAGTAAAGTCGCGCATGCGCGGTCAGTTTATATAAAGTCAGTTCACTTGAACAACAAATAATTTTACTTACTTGACTACTGAATTGTTATTTACGTCCAGGTTTACACTTTAATTTGAAATCTTGTATTATTAGCACCGCTCCACACTGCATGTATATTGAAACCACAGACTAACTAGTAGATTGAAACCAAACTAAATGACACACTGTACGGATTGCAGTACAGTTCAGTTGAACATAGTGTATGTTCGGAATGCGCAATCTAGTACGTAGTGCATATATTTCGATGGTTGAGATAAATCAACGGTGCCTACGCACAAATTTATTTCATTGCATTCATTATTGTGTACTAATGCATACTTCAGTGCCAGGTGCATCCAGGTCTTTTTTGTTTTGTATGGGGAAATGAGGCCTAGGTGTGTTGTAAGTTTTTACATAAATTTAGTGCCAGGAGATTATAATATGTGAATAGCGGGTAACTCCGTTTCTCTACCCTAAAAAATCCATCCTGAGATGTATACTTTATTGTACTAATTATAAAGAATATATTTAACTTATTTTACCTTAGAGTGGCTGTTTTAAAATGGATAAATAATAATCCTGAATACTAATTTCTGTTCAGGTATATGTGTCAGACTGCGCTGCTGAAGTGCTAGGGTACAATCATAGATAATTTATTTGTTATAATATGGTACATTACAGTTGTTACAAAAGAATTCGCATCCTAAATATTCTGCCGTTTCCGGCGTATAAATATTTTCATATAACAGGTCCTCAGCGTGTCAGAGTATGCCTTGAGCCTTGACACATTTAAAGCCTGGATAATATCATAACAAAGGTTAACAGTCCTATGAATTATAGAAAGTGAAACATTAGGTCAATCATATATTGGATACTTAAGGTAATATCAATAAAACAGCTTAATTTTTTTATTTTTTATTTATTAATCCTACTTCAAAATCCTCTCTTACTAAAATGCCATCCAGAATTGAGGCCGGTGCGGTTATGGAATTTTGATACCGTGCCCAACCCAAATACCAGACACGGTCATTATGTGGGCACAGCAACCCACTGTTTGTTATCCAGAAGTGCAACTGCAATAATAACCTGCAACCATCTCATCCCAACTTGTCCCTTGTCTCGCCACCAGTATATATGTATAATAAGCTCTGCCCGAGTGATGGCGAGATTTTATACGGCCTCTTATTAAAACAGAGCCTTGTTGGGATGATATTAATTGGGTTACAACTTGTCTGCTACCCAGTCTTTGTTGACACCAAACACACAATATACTGATAGTATTGGCATTAGGACGCTGGAGCTCATTTTCAAGATTTGTGCCGACAGATAATTCTTGTAATACGTTTGCAAAACATTGTGAACATAATAGTGCATTTTCATCCATCTTAAACTAAACAATCTTACTTTAATAAACTATCTATATTGCATAAGTGCATTTTAAACAGTGCAACATGTTTTAACTGATGAACTGAAAGATAATTACATTATGTTTAGATTTTGCAGCCATTATGAACTTTGTAGAAATGATTAATTATTAACAAATTACAGATAGAAGCATGTCATTCAAAAGCGTTTAATAGCTTAAGGAAACATCTTTCTTTAGTACATACCTGCTTACTGATTCAAAATGTGATTCTACAGAATACAGATGTCCGATACCAACGAAATCAAAATCTCACATAAATCATGAAGTCCATTAAACAAAAGCAGAGTCCAACAAGTAGTAACTGATCCAAAGGCCAAACAAAAAACCAAATCGCCTAAGAAATCCATAATTAAACATATTCACGAGTTCACAACTACACAACCAAGCTCGGAATAAATAAAAATATCACTTGACAGAAATGACATTTGACAAATAACCGTGTCTAAGGAAGGTTGCCATTTTGTAAAACCATCAAAAACTTGGGGTTGCATTGTTATTTTTAGCAAATTATTTAGTGTGATTTATTCTCTAATTTTATTGTTAACAAAGTCCTTGAATTTTTCTCTTTTTTACGGTATACTGTACATAGACTGCGCCAGAAATAGTCCGTCTCCTTTATGCTCCTCCAGCTTTCCACATTGTAAATGGATTTCATTTAGCAATAAAAATATAATAACTTTTACTTATATACCTACAGGTTTATACGGAACCCTTGGTGCGCGAGTCCTACTCACATTTGATCGTTTTTTTTGATTGATTTATTTGTATCATATTAAATTTCATTTACTTTTGTTTTAGGGAGAGACACCAGATGCAGACGAACTGTTCAATGTAACCAATTCCTTACGTAAAGTGTCCATAATGTACATGTGTCACAATTTAAATGATACAAACATTTGGGACTCGTTGTTTGAGGATCTACCAAAATGTGTCGTGGAGAATGACCCAATGCCTGCACAGGTAAGACTTCCAAATACTTGGAAACTGGTATGTAATTTCTATGTATATGTTGCTGTCATAAAGAAAATATTAGCTAAATTATTAGTGAAATGATATTTGAAGAATAAATTTTTAACAGTCCTATTGTTATAGCGTTGTGCCTGAACGATCGAGCTAGACAAGCGAGAGAGGCATCTAACTGCAGTTTGTACTAATTAGTGACAAAAATATCATCTCTTATATCTCTGTTTCTCCCTCCAAAACAAGACCGATTTAAAAAAAAATTCTAGTCTGCTAAACGATTGTGGCTTAACTGTATATGCGTATTTCTTTTATGGATTATTACGGTTACTTGCTGATGAAGATTTATTTTTTATAAATGTAAGGGTGATAAAAAGTATTGATTTAAAGGCACGGCAACTGATCTGCAATTCCCCTGATGTTGCAGTTGTTTATGGGCGGCGGTAGTCACTTACCATTAGGTGAGCCGCATGCTCGTTTGCCCCCTCTGCTATAAAAAACACAGTGTACCTTATGGTCAGTGGATGCTGCGGCCCATACTCTAATAGACACCTATCGTGAAATCAGCAGATGCATTGTCATCCCTCAGTGTTAAGTTTGAAAGCCTTGTTAAAAGATCTGTTTTACACTCACCATACAAAACAGGTGCGTTATACTATCATTTCATGCTGGTATTCTGTAAGAGCGTGGCCTTTCTCCGGTCGAGCCGACTCAATGCCACGTCCATACATAATACATACACAAACACTCACGCCTGTCACCCAGAGGGGTAGGCAGAGACTATGGACTTCCATTTGGCACGATCCTAACACCTCTCTCACTTCCTCCACATCCATATAGCTATGCATACACGCTCTTCGTTTGAAGGTACTCTTGATTTGACCCATTTTCAATATATCGCCAATTTAGTCGATAAACTTTCGCCTAGGGCGTCCCTTCCCGACTCTGCCGTGTACCTCTGCAATATAAATTTGATTTGTCATTCTTTCCTCATTCATTCTTTCTACATGCCCAAACCACCGAAGCATTCCCTTCTTAATCCTGGTCACAACATCATCTTGCAAGCCACACTCTTCTCTTATCACACAATTTCTCACTCTGTCATACAGATTCATCCCTAACATAATCCTTAATGATCGCATTTCTAAAGCATTTATTCTGCTCTCGTGCTTCTTCTGCCACACCCAACTTTCACTACCATACATTAAAGTAGGGACTAACACAGCATTGTGAATTGCCATACGTGCCTTTTTGGACACATTCTGACTTCTCACAATAGGGTGTAGAGCCCCATTCACTCTATTTCCTGCGTTCACTCGTTCTATATCCTTATCATATCTACCACCCCTGCTAAATACACATCCCAAATACACAAACTCATCTACTTGCTCGACCAACTCCCCTTCTATTCTTATTTGACATATCGTTTTACTTTCTGCTCTTTCAAAAACCATAACTTTCGTCTTACTTGCATTCACTTTCATTCCCTTTTTTTAATGTCCTGTTCATTAATGTAATCATCATTTGCAATTCGGCCGCCGACGACGCAAGTATGACTTGATCATAGGCGTACAAAAGGCATTTGACGGTTAACTCACCCATTCTTAACCCGCATTCTTCTACTTTCAAATTTTCCAAACAACTGTCCATAAATAGATTGAACAGCCACGGAGAAGCCACACAGCCCTGTCTGACACCTTTATGGATGCCAAACCAGTCCGAGTAGGCCCCGTTGATCCTGACATAAGCACTAGAGTCCCTATACAGAGACTACGATGCCTGTATCAACCTAGCGCTCAACCCAAATGAGTTCAGTGTTTGCTATAACACATTCCTGTCCACTCTGTCATAAGCCTTTTCCAAGTCCACGAACGCACAAATACTTTTTGGTTTTTGGCCAAAAACTTCTCTGCGTCCATGAGCATGGAAAAGACCTGATCCGTACATCCTATTCCCTTTCTTAATCCCGCTTGCACATCCTAATTTTTTTTTGCCACGTCCAATAAGTATTTATTTTATTTTATAGAATATGGGTGACAAACGGGCATACAGTTCACCTAATGGTAAGGTATGTTGTGGCCACAAAGCAAATACAAAGAGGAGGTGTTGTAATTAGATTTCACTATGTAACAACGCGTGACAATTTGCGGGGTCAGGGGATGTTAAGCCTTACCCACTTTAATATCTATATCTACCGATAAATAGTAAAACTACTCGAATCGTTCCATATCGATGTTGCAATGTAGTTTAGCTGCCTTGACGATAGATGGCGGCCTGTTCACAAAATTATTATAAAAACTATAAAACTTATATTTTGGCCATTAAACATTCTTTAGGACTGAATGCAAAACAAGTTTCAACACCTTCGTATGATTATTTTACCAATACTGAGCTCTACGTAACTTTATATTTTTAGTTCTCACGACACAAAGTGTCACCATCTAGTGTGGAATATATTTAATTACATTTGAAAGCCGACGCAGAGATTTTTCTAGAACCTTTTTAATAAATTAGGTATAAAATTACTTACAAATAAAATGTGGTGCCGTCCATAGCATCAGAGCGTCTATTTGAGTAGTTTTTACACGATGAAACACAACACTTCATCCTTTTCTTCTTAATACTACGAAAATTAACCGATTTGTGATTTTCGACACATAAGCGCACAGGACGAACACTGACAGTATACTAAGTAAAGCCACGCCCACTGTGATGAAGTCAGGACCTAGTTAGAATCACAGTGCACAGTTGCTTATGCCATCTCCTCTTTGTATTTGCTTCGTGGTTGTGGCCCTTTACACATGTACATATATTTTCGATTAAGAGTCAAAATGCAGATGCATTGTCATCCCTGAGAACTGAGATAAAATGCTTCGTTACCAGTAAAAAGGGGTCTTTGATTCTCTAAACTCGCCATGTGAAACACAACAGCATTAAGCTGCTATTTTATGATGGTAATCTGTGAGAGCGTGGTCTCCCACCGGTTGAACCGATCTGCTTCTACGTCCAATGAGTAATGGTTGCAACAACCGTGCAGGCGTTGGTGTATGTGGTGCGCGCTTGCTTCTACTCGATCCTGTGGTCGCTGCACGAGCTGGAGGAGCGCGGGGCGGCGGGCGGGGCGGGCGGGGCGGGCGGCGGCGCGGGCGCGGCGGCCGACGTGGAGCTGCTGCGCGAGCGCCTGCACGCCTACTGCGCGCACTGCAGGGACATCGTGGCGCACGGTGTCACGCCCGACCTGCGCGAGGAGGTATGCCGCTACTGCGCGCACTGCAGGGACATCGTGGCGCACGGCGTCACGCCCGACCTGCGCGAGGAGGTATGCCGCTACTGCGCGCACTGCAGGGACATCGTGGCGCACGGCGTCACGCCCGACCTGCGCGAGGAGGTATGCCGCTACTGCGCGCACTGCAGGGACATCGTGGCGCACGGTGTCACGCCCGACCTGCGCGAGGAGGTATGCCGCTACTGCGCGCACTGCAGGGACATCGTGGCGCACGGCGTCACGCCCGACCTGCGCGAGGAGGTATGCCGCTACTGCGCGCACTGCAGGGACATCGTGGCGCACGGTGTCACGCCCGACCTGCGCGAGGAGGTATGCCGCTACTGCGCGCACTGCAGGGACATCGTGGCGCACGGCGTCACGCCCGACCTGCGCGAGGAGGTATGCCGCTACTGCGCGCACTGCAGGGACATCGTGGCGCACGGTGTCACGCCCGACCTGCGCGAGGAGGTATGCCGCTACTGCGCGCACTGCAGGGACATCGTGGCGCACGGCGTCACGCCCGACCTGCGCGAGGAGGTATGCCGCTACTGCGCGCACTGCAGGGACATCGTGGCGCACGGTGTCACGCCCGACCTGCGCGAGGAGGTATGCCGCTACTGCGCGCACTGCAGGGACATCGTGGCGCACGGCGTCACGCCCGACCTGCGCGAGGAGGTATGCCGCTACTGCGCGCACTGCAGGGACATCGTGGCGCACGGTGTCACGCCCGACCTGCGCGAGGAGGTATGCCGCTACTGCGCGCACTGCAGGGACATCGTGGCGCACGGCGTCACGCCCGACCTGCGCGAGGAGGTATGCCGCTACTGCGCGCACTGCAGGGACATCGTGGCGCACGGTGTCACGCCCGACCTGCGCGAGGAGGTATGCCGCTACTGCGCGCACTGCAGGGACATCGTGGCGCACGGCGTCACGCCCGACCTGCGCGAGGAGGTATGCCGCTACTGCGCGCACTGCAGGGACATCGTGGCGCACGGCGTCACGCCCGACCTGCGCGAGGAGGTATGCCGCTACTGCGCGCACTGCAGGGACATCGTGGCGCACGGCGTCACGCCCGACCTGCGCGAGGAGGTATGCCGCTACTGCGCGCACTGCAGGGACATCGTGGCGCACGGCGTCACGCCCGACCTGCGCGAGGAGGTATGCCGCTACTGCGCGCACTGCAGGGACATCGTGGCCCACGGCGTCACGCCCGACCTGCGCGAGGAGGTGAACAAACGAACACATAGTACACCTGATGATAGTGGATGCTGCGGCGCATAGTCATCTACATTCATCCTCAATTAAGAATCAAACTGCAGATGAGCTATCATCCCTGAGAACTGAGATGGAATGCCTTGTTTTCAGTAAAAAGGGTCTCCGGTTCTCTACATGACCGTTAGAAACACAGCAGCATTAAATTGCTATTTCACGCTGGTATTCTGTGAGATCATGGTCCTACACTAGTCGAGCCGACCCATTCGTGTTACAACCATCTTATAGCTACAGCGTAGCTCTACCACGTATTAAAGTACAACGTCTTGAGGAGCTGATCTTGATAACCGAGATAATGTTTTTATGTGTTAATTAGCATTCGTGTAGTGGCGGTGCAAGAATATCCACTACCCCATGTCGGCACCGTTAAGACAGCACCGATGATGTTCGCGGGGAGTACGAGAAGCGCGGGGATTTCTCACCACCGCGCCTAAGACTGCCACTCGCCACCAAATTATTTTATATTTTTATTATTTAAATAAACAATTTTGCCTATCGTGTGAGTCACCTATTATATTTATGTTCCCTAACTGAACACCCCATATTATCCCTTGTGTTTGTAAGAGACGACATAGGGAAACACATCAGGGGATAGGCAACAGCGTCTTCCTTATAACGACGAAAATTAAGGAACTGTGGTTGTCATCCCGCTTGCCAAGCATAGCAACTATGGCAAATATCCACTCTATGAGACAATAGGTGGGCAAAGCACATAATTCAGCAGTGGACTTCAATAGGCTGTAATGATGAAGGTAATTAGCAAGGACTTTGAGGTGACCGGTATAATGGCGTATCAAATGATTACGTCTTTGAGTTGGTCGTTGAGGAACGTTTGTTAATACGGCGCGCAGTAACGTGTAGTGCGGGTGCGGGTGCAGGCGTACACGAGCATCTGCGACCTGCTGATCTTCTTCGCGGAGCAGCTGCACACGCTGCACCACGCGGCCGAGCCGCACTTCCGCCGCCTGGTGTACGAGCCCGACCCCCAGCTCTGCGACCTGCTCAACGACTTCATCCAGCAGTTCGTCTTCGTGCAGCCCAACTACGGTACCGCCCACTTGCGCACCACCACACATCCATAGCCACACCCACACCCACACAACCACTGTATCGTCTGTATTATCCTACAATATGCTCAGATTTCGCTACCGAGCTTGAGTTGCGCCTCATGCGCCTCATGAAATCTGTTAAAAATTTCGATTGTAATAATTTTAGATTCTCTAAATATATATTGAAATATAATTAATATTTCTAAAATTTAGATTCCGTAGCCTGTTTGACGGTTATCATAATTCTTTGCCAATTTAATAAATTGCTCTAGTTTAGTATTGCCAAAATAGTCTCTTATTGAAAATTATCAACAGGCAGTTAATAATTAAATTGATTTGTTCATATTCATCATTCATCTTACTCTTGTTCCAGCATCAACATCAACCTAAGTTTACTATGTGATCAGAATATAGCACTGTAAATCATAATATTCTTCTTACTGTCAGCTGTCCCACAACCATAACAGCGTAAAATTAAAAAAAAATTAAATAGAATTGGTCCGAAAATTGGTCTATGAGAAAACCTTCTTTGCTCATTTGAACCTAAGTTGACATATTGTAAAGTATTGTTTTAATGTTATTACCTTCATCTGTAACACAGCCATAATTGCATAAAATTTAAAAAATTTGAAATAGAATTGGACCGAGAATTGGCCCTTAAGGAATCCTTATTTGCTCCTTTGAACCTAAGTTGACAGAACGTATTGTATAGTGTTATTTTGCTTATTACAAGCGATATAAAGTGTTTTAAGCCACAATAGCGACATAATGTTATGTAAATTTTAATTTTCTTACCTTCACCAGTCACACACTTCTAACTGCATAAAGTTTTAAAAAGTGTGAACTAGACTTGGGCCGAGAATTGGCCCCTGAGGAACTCTCCTTATCTCCTTATCTCATTTGTATCTAATTTGACAGGACATATTGCATAGTGTTGCTTTGCTTATTATAAGCAATATAAAGTGTTTTGACGCCACAATGGTCACATATAATGTTCACCAAATGTCCTGAATTTATATTACTTTATTTATTTTTCTTACATCACACAGTCAATAGCGTCAATAAAAATGCTGAAGACACCGTTCATAATTCATCTTTTTAATTTTAATTTTTTATTTAATTTTATCTTTAAGACTATAGTATCATATTGTAGAGTGCATTTGATCGTGATTTTGTTTATTTATTTCACAGAAATCATTTTTAACTCTTTATACAATGAAAAAGTACAGAAAATTGATTCTTACTGTTGTACTTTTACCAGAGTCAGGTAATAAGAAATTATCCTTTAATGTAAATTGTTTCAAAATTTCTGCACAATGTTGATGCATCACATTGCGAAGTTTTGGGTGATTTTGACAAATGCCTGAGCTAGCTAATAGTCGCCGACGATAGAATGTCAAGGTGCCAAAGCAGACACAATAACTTGAGTTTCACATCATCGCAGCACTTGTTTCATCGTTTCCAATAATAGTTCACATGCGTTGACATTTAATACACAAAATCCGCACCAGTTACGTATCAAAACCCAAAACAGTTATTGAAACAAAACAAAAGCAGCAATCCACCAGCGGTCATAATCCCACCATTCCTTTTATTAGAGCTACGGAATTCTAAATTGATAAAGATTTAATTAAAAAAAAGTAAAAAAGTAGTCGAGTTCTTATTTACATTTAAAAACGCGAAATCTGAAGTATTAGGGATATATTTAAATGTTTTGAATACAGATGTGTTAGGAATTTATGATTTTGCTCGTAATTTTGGTTTGCCAACTGTTTGCAGGATAACTACTGTTTAAATTAAAATTTAACAGCCTTTATACTTAATTTTTGTATGTAAAAGCAATTGTTACATATGAATTGTACAAATACAAAGAAGAAACGTTATATTTTCGTAAACTTACTAAGTTATGTACAATATGCTAATTACCAACTGTAGTTTACGTATACATGTTGATAAGTTTTGTCCAATCTTTTGCTTTATTTGGCCGCTAGAACCTTTATGACCCAGTTTACTTTAAAATTGATCTATTTTGTTAAAGTAGCGTAATTAAACGACCATAACCCGTTAATTTGATAATTGCTGTCATTGTATGTTGTCTGTGAAGGGGTTGACTCGAGTACCACCAAGTTTTGTTAAGCGCTGGCTTAAAACGGTAACAAAAAATATTTTATAAAAAAGTTTTTATTTTCTAAATTGGGGTTAGACGTGTCTGTGTATAGATTTAGGGTATCTGGTGACATTAATGTTTGGGGGTTCACTATAAAATAAATTGTAAATAATGATTTCATTTGACTTAACCCGGCTCGCCAACGACGCGCCGTGAAGTTACCGTCACCGTGCCGTCGTTCGGCTCGAACGGTGGCTCCGAGAAAAAAATATGCATTATTCCCCCCTGTGGTCGGAAAGAGTCGTGTGAGCGTTGTGTCGTTAGTGGGGGCCGCTGTAACGGTGGTGTGTTTGGTTGCATGTCTGGTGCGCGCGGCGGCGGCGGCGTCCCCTACGGTAAGCACCTGCACGCTCACATCAGCGACGCCGGATTTTGCCTTAGTAATGCCACGCGAACGCACACACTCACTGCCGCCGCGCGCAAATAATGCATATTTTTGTCTCCGACTCGCGCACCCCGCTCCGCGCACCCCGCGACTTGTACCACCTAACATTACTAAGGGAAAATTGTCGCGAACGCTATACGAAAACGCGATCCGAAACCGAAGCCGTGCCCGCAACGAAAGATCCGATATTACGCATGCGCAATAACATGAGACTCGCGTGCCTCATCTCTGCGCGTGCGTCGTTTGTACGGCGAGCGTAATTTTGAGTAGTTATCTCTTTTTTTATAGAATAAGGACGACAAACGATGACCCAGTCCACTTGATAGTAACATGATTCTGTGGCCCATAGACATCTATATTTATCCTCGATCAAATCAAAGAGCAGTTGCATTGTCACCTATTAGGACCAAGATGAATTGCCTCGTTTACAGTAAAAAGGGACTCCGGTTCTCTACAATCACCATATCAAACAGCAATATTGTCCTGCTATTTTACGCTGGTATTCTGTCAGAGCGCGGTCCTACCCCGGTTGAGCCAACCCATTCTCGCCACAACCATAATCTAGCTGCAGCATGACTCACCAAGTACATCTCGTTAGATTACCGCACGTCCTAATATGTACATTGTAAACTTTTTGTACACTGTACAAGTACGCCGATGGCTCAGGTCTCATGTTATTATGCACGAGTGGAACGACTCCTAATACGCTCACGTCACTACAAGACCCGCTGATGATAGGGATAGCGATCTCAATATACAGAGAGACATTCGCTGGCGGTCTCGGATCGCAGTTTTATTTTTATTAACACCTTCAGAAGTTTTGTAATTTTTGAGCATGGTTTTATGCAGTGCATTCGATCCTTTTGAGTTGCGTTCTTCTGTTATTGTTGTGTATCAGTTTTTCTAAGTTTCAATTGGTCGTGGAGGTTGTCATGTGGTATACACGGGGCTGTAGCTTGGTTTTTAACAAAGCTAAATTTACACATTGCTTTACTAAATTTCATAATGGATTTCTTCAATCTTCACTGTCCTACTAATTTAGCTGCGATATAAAATGAAACAGAGCTTAGTGTATATGTGAATTGTAGATAAAATATTTTAGATGAGTTGCATGTATCATTATGATTTAATTATGGCAGCTGTTGAAGCTGAATCACCTCGGACAGTGATTAAATCGAGTCGTCCGTAGGTGTTTCAGCTTGTTGTTTGGAGAAGCTTGATTGTTTAGTCGGAGAGTGAAATATAGTGACCATTAAAACTGATCTTCGTAAACCTTGGGCATTAATAAAATACATACACTTAATGAGTATCAAAAGCCTGCGCTTAGACACCTGAATTGACTTCATTTAATTCAACGAAATTACTTTTTACTACTGATATAAGTTTCTTAAAAACTACAAATTTATTTTGTTAAAAAACGTAAAAGTCTTATGGAGACATATGCCCAAATACTCAAACGCTGCTCAATTTTAAGATACCGTTAAGTGTTGTACTGTCTCTATGACTGTAAATCAAAGTGATTGTAACACCACGAGACTCAATGACATCTGAAAATTAAGTAGCCTTTGAGTATTTGGCTATTACTTTTTTGTAAATTAAAATTTTATGAAAATAATATATATTTCTGCAGATATGTATTTCCAAGGTTTATGTAGACAGTTGTTGGTGTACCTTAATTTTTTCGTATTATTAACCAGTTCCGCGTTGCAGATGGTCAAGATGAGAGACGTATCGAGGAATTGCACAAACGCCGTAACTTCCTAGCCGCGTACTGCAAACTCATCGTATACAACGTGGCGCCCATCCGTCGGGCCGCTGATGTCTTCAAACATTATATTAAGGTATTCTTGTGTCACACAATCTTTGAAAAAAAAATTATCAATTTTTCTGGCTTTCAAAAGAAGAAAGAACTATTTATTTTATACACACATTTTAAACAATTATATACAGGGTTATTTTGCAATATACGGCCGAATTTGCAGGGAAGATTCAGAGTAAGAAATATAGGCGAATGGCGAAGAAAATTTTTTTTAAAATATTTCAAATATTCTGTCCTTTTTATCTTTTAAATTCAGAATGCGTGGTAATGCATTATTTTAACTGATTTTCTATTTATTTTTGTTCATAAATATAAAATGATATGATATAAAAGAATACAAAGGGCAGACTTAATGCCTTGAGGCATTCTGTACCAAATTCGATACCAGATCTTTGATTGTCATTCATAAATATGTATTACCTACTATTTTACGCATGCACACATTCGTAAGGGTCGTTCGGTAAGGTACCTTGTTGCGTCCCTTCGCACGCCCTTCCCTTCCGTTTACCGTTACACCGCTAAGTACCCACGTCGGCTCGCCCGGTCGACAGCTGAGTGTCCACCGTGACCTCATTATGTACGCTTCGTCACTATTGAAGGAACGAAAATATTTGAACCGCGGATACTATGAAATGGTACGATATTATATTTTAAGCAATGAAAGTTTATGTGGTGCGCAAAGATTATACGGAAGTGAGTCTTAACCGTCGCAAGAAATTAACATACGTGTACCTATCAATCGAAGAGCAATTGACAGTTAATCAAACTGTTCAAGTGCAGTCAGCGATTACGTAAATAGTAGATATGAAGATTGGTGGATTGCGCACGGAGATCCTATACTATGGTTTGCAAACTCGCTGGAACTTTCAACGTTAGTTTTTTTATCTGTGGGGTGAAATAAGTAGTTCTGTTTATGTCAAAAAGACCTAAAGTTATGAAGACCGCCACAGTAACGTTATTGCTGCGTTCACGGAAGTTAAAAGTGTTCAAGAATAGGAAATAAGTGTAAAAAATATTTATGAAAACGTACTGCATAAAAAATGTGGCTCGGCCTGAACAACCGTGCGGCAATCTTCGGAAGCCCTCGGCAGCACGGGGGCACACAGTTCGGTTTTTCCTGCCTCGTCAAGCGATCTGATCGTTCGACGCTGTGAATCCGCTCGTTCGCGCTCTGATTTGCTACTTCAAATCTAAGTTGTGTATAAAAGATTATTTAATATGTGGCGTTTTCGTTATTCACATTCCTACTAGAGAAACGGATTGCATTTTGATGTTCCAATATTAGATTTATATATATTTATATAATTTATTTCAAGAAACTGTAGAATTATTTCAAATAATGTCTTAATTTAAAATAGTCTACAATAACAAGCACCTGAATAGATACATTTACAAATATTTTCTGTTTCTTATATAAAATGAATAACTTACCAACTAATTACGGTTAATTCGGTAAAATATATTATCATTAATTTATTTAAGATTTTAATTAGCTTAAAACAATCAGCAATTTTTCCTTATCATCGTATGATAAACCATGTACGAATTACATTTTTACAACCTGCCATTTTTAATGCATATATGTACAAAATTGCATTGACTTGATTATAAAGAAAAAGGCCATGAAATGTAAAAAATCTATGCATGAAAGAGTGCCTTATTCTAATGTTAGTTTCAATGAGTTTATCTTTGCGTCTTTTATCAGTGACCTCTCTTCTGTAGGGCAATTTTAAGTGCTGTTTTAGTAACGTACTCATAACGAATAACTGGCGCACTGAGAGGACGTTATAGGATTTATATAAGAGATGGGACGGGAATAGGATAGGGCGTAATGTTCCGACTTTAAACACAGCTCTTTGAGCGCGTTCCAGTGGTAGCAGTGTAGTTTTAGCTGCTCCGCCCCATGAGGTTATACAATAGGTGAGAATCGATTGACATAATGCGAAATATACTTGCTTTACTACCTTAATATCAACAAAAGAGCGAATCTTTTTAAAAACAAACATTAGTTTACGGACTCTATTGCAGAGGTGGTCTATGTGATTTTTAAATGTAAGAGTGGAATCTATAATTATTCCAAGGTATTTAATAGTTCTTGTATTAAAAATAACTGGGCAGTTACAATTAGACTCTGCGACAGAGTAACAGTTATGTGGATAAATTTCTGGAATGGTTATATGCTGTGTTGAGCTGCGCATAGAAAAATGAATATTGTTACGGCCGGCAGCTGCCTATCCCAGGAGTAGAATCCTTCGCGGCCCATAGACGAAGAAGCTACAGGCAGATGATGGTCGGGCATCCTGACGCCAAGGGTTAAAGTCTAATTACACTAAACAATCCGGGGGAGCGTTACAATTATTGAACAGAGCTTACTTACCTCTATTCAAGGCGACCGGTCCCTCAGGATTCGGTCAGGTCTCGTGTGGATGTATTGTGCTAGAAAGTAAAGGTCAGTGATGTGTATTTGGGTGTGGCTGGTAGTGTTATTGACCTTATTTGACCGTTCCCCCTGCAGCAGTTCGGCCCTCAGCTCCTCTCCAAGCTAAGGTCGCCTTCCGCAGTCACTTTCTTCCTTTGTTACGATTGACTCGCGAAAATGAACACAGAACGTACGGGTCAAAGGTCACCGTTATTTCTAGAATATTAACTACCGCACTAGTAACTAATACAGTCGAATCCACTTATACAGATTCTGCGTTAAACCTAAAGTCCCGGGTAAACTCTCAACACGCGCTACCATTCCCAGTGGTATATTTACTATACGCGCCTAACATAAAATTAGATCTAAGAGCTCCCAAACAAAAGGACTGCCTTCTCTTTCGACGCGAAGAAGGCATCTAATCTTTCGCTCTCGACTCCCACCTTTCAGCAAGCTCGGACGTTCAACACGCACGAACGTCATTCCGTATCGACCGATCCGAGTGCCATCTAACGTCGATGCCTGACACTAACGCTTTTGCGTGAACAAACCCCCGTCCCGGACATAAGGATTTAGGTCCGCGAGCAAACCGGTCAGCGGGACAAGGTCGCGACGGCAAGTTGCAAGATCGAATCTACAACCAAACTAGGCCACCTTACGCACCCAATCAGATCTTGCAACACTAACCAACGCCCCAAAATTGCAGCCCCAACGTGGGCTAGCCGGAGAGTTGAACTGGATGCCCTTCCTGGACATCGCAGCACATAAATAAGTCCTATTCCTAGACAGAAGTCAGACGACCTCCTTCAAACACCTATCTGCGCTCCTATGATTAGTTCCGCAATTCGACCGGATCAGGTCTGCAAACAGCGACGCGACACGAAGCGGCCCAGAGGGACCTTCAAGCTTCAGTGCAGAGAGCACCCCCAAATTCCCCATGAACGTCGTCTGTGGAGAGCTGAACGAAACACACAGATGGTCCCTAGCAGGTGATCCTATGCTCATATTTCAACTAATTTTTCAAAAGCATCAATGTTCAATTACAGAATTAATTAAAACAAGTAATCACCGATGCACATAGGTCAACTTGGCAAAGTAAACAAAACAATAAACGTAAGGGACAGCCCTATCTCTTATTTCAAATAAATATCTTAGACAGTGCCAACAAAATCTAAACCAAAAGAGAATTGACTCCTATTTCCTTCGGTAACCACAGGGTTATCTAATTTCAATCTTCCTTATCACAAAGCAAAATGATTAAACACTATCACAAACATATACATAATTTTCAAAATAGAGCGCCATTCAAATTTCAAATGAATTCAAACTTCCCTTCAGCACAGGCGCGACAATCAAATACAATTACAAGCATACGCACAAGCATTCAAAAAGGGCACACAATTTAATCTCCATTTTCCGTGCAACAACAAACGCAGTGATCAAATGTATTTACAAAACATATGCAGCAGCATTTAAAGGAGTATTTTAAATTCAATTCTTTTAATCACAACCGCTACAATATGAATTTCGCGGAAAACTCAAAGCATTTTAATTTAAATTTAAAGAATTTTTAGCTAAGTGCTCGACCAAACCAAATCTAATACCCCTTGAGAGCGTGATTCAACGCTCCAGGGGGCCCTAATCTTCCCACCACCAAGTGGAGGCCACACCGCGTGAACCCGATACTGACAGAGCGCAACCGCTAACGGTCGCCACTCGGGTTGTACGCCCTCACTGAGGCCGTCGGCAACAGAACAGCTTGACAAGTGGACTGTTGACGGCTTAAGGCTCAGTAGAGGCAGCCATGGTGGGAGCTAAGGCGGCAGCTAGCTAGGGCCGCCTCCATCAAATGGGGTACAGTGGTACACCAGTCGCGGCCACTCAGCTAACGGGAGTGGGAAGGGTCCAGCGGACCGATGTGTGGCCGTGAAGTTCCTCTTCGCACGCTGAGGGGGGGTGATGACACCCCCGCCCCTGGGGGAATTACCCCCCGACTGGTCGGGGGAGGGACCCCTTTCAAACCTAGGGGCCTGGTGGCTAGCCGGCGGGCGCCGAGCGTCGCCCGTCAGAGGGAGTGGCGGAGCGCCCCCGCCCGTGGGGGTCGAGGGCCTGGCAGCGCCCCGAGAGGAGACGCCGTTTGCACCCAGGCACAGTACGGCATGGTGATTGCCCCGGCAATGCAGACAGAGCCGCTGGTGCGGACAGTCTCGCTGAAGGTGCCCTTCCAAACAGGAGTAGCACCAGCGGCGCTCCTTGACGATAGTTCGCCTCGCCGGAACCGGCCCACTCAATAATTTTGGGCAAGACGTTACCCGGTGATCAGATGCTCGACAATAGGAGCAGGGGGGGGTTGACGACGACTTGCCCGGCGGATTTCGCCTCTCACTGGGCACGGCTCGTAAGTCGTCGACGGTGCCCGCCGCGTGCTCGATCTGTCGGCACTGCTCCTCCAAAAACCGCAGCAGGTCATAGAAGGGCGGAATATAGGAGGCCTCGTCCCCGCCGTACCTCTCCTCAAAATGCATTTGAAGGTCGAGAGGTAGACGGGACAGCACGATGCGGAGCAACAAGAAGGCCCATTCGCCCACTGGTAAATCCAGCCGCCTCAACATATTACAGGCCACCAAGACTGGATCCAACAGGTCCGGACGTAGTCTGGCCCGGTCACTCAGCAGCGGGAGGCTCAGAAGCTGCTTAACATGTTCGTCCGCAATTCGCCGGACGTTGGCGTATCTTCTGGCTAGGAGGTCCCGAGCAGTCTGGTAGGCGTCGTCCGACAAGCTCAAATGGCTGACAACGCCCAGGGCCTCCCCCTCCAGTGAGGCCAAGAGGTACGCCATCTTCTGGCTCGGAGTCAAGTCACTCCGGGCGTCCACTATGCCGTCGAAAAGACCAACGAAGGTGAGCCACTCGGAAAGGACCCCGGAGAACTTTGGCAAGTCCAGAGTTGGGAGTCGTCCCAACAGCTCCGGCTGAGGCTGCTTCCGAACGGACTCGGGCAGGCCACTCGTCCGAGCTTCACGCGCCTCTTCGGCATACCTGCCTTCAGCCTCGATCAACTCGTCCGTGAGCCACAAGAACTGCTCGTAGTCTGCGAAGCAGGAGTCCAGGACTCCCTTTTCCACATCCGAATCCTCGAGCTCAGTGTAAGCCTCCTCCACTGCAGCCCTTCGAGCATCGACCTGCTCGAACCGCTTCATCAAATTATGGACCCTATCCGGTCAACCTATCAAAGCATGGGCGCTGGTGGCCCAGCGTAACTCAGTCCGCAGGCAACGGATTAGCATCTTGGGCGAGGACATCACTACTAAATACAAATTACGACGCCGCTCGAGCACAATTACAAAAATAACAAATAAAAAATACAAAAAAATTAACAGCTAACCAATGCAGTTCCTATCAAATCGAGTTGAATAGAAATTACACAAATAAGAACCGCTATTTATTAAATCAAACACAAGTTAGTACAAAAGAAAAGGCAAATCAAATTAACAATAACAAATACTAGTGCGATCAAATCAAGTTAAATTCAAATTACGTAAATACAAATTACCACTCTTTAGTTCAAATACAAATTACAATACGAAAGATACATAACGAAGATACACATCAACAAAAAATACCTTGCTCGGAAATCGACCCTTCGATAAGTAATACACTACAACCATCCGACAACGATAATTAACCGATTACGTAAAAATAACCATCTACCTACATGACGCAATCTCCCGCTTGCGCGCGAACCGGGCGTGGTTTTTCAAATTTACCCGCAAACAACAAAGCAAGCTAACAAAGAAAGGAATTTTATTATTACGTATATAATAAAAAAAAATATTTTTACGTATTACGGACGGGCGTGATTGTAGACACAAAATTAAACCAATCAACCCAACGCTCCCTGCCACCAAAATTATTTAATTTTTATCAAATACTATGGTCGGTGAATCGACCGGGAATCGATCCCAGCACCGCGTTCTGCTACCAAATGTTACGGCCGGCAGCTGCCTATCCCAGGAGTAGAATCCTTCGCGGCCCATAGACGAAGAAGCTACAGGCAGATGATGGTCGGGCGTCCTGACGCCAAGGGTTAAAGTCTAATTACACTAAACAATCCGGGGGAGCGTTACAATTATTGAACAGAGCTTACTTACCTCTATTCAAGGCGACCGGTCCTTCAGGATTCGGTCAGGTCTCGTGTGGATGTATTGTGCTAGAAAGTAAAGGTCAGTGATGTGTATTTGGGTGTGGCTGGTAGTGTTATTGACCTTATTTGACCGTTCCCCCTGCAGCAGTTCGGCCCTCAGCTCCTCTCCAAGCTAAGGTCGCCTTCCGCAGTCACTTTCTTCCTTTGTTACGATTGACTCGCGAAAATGAACACAGAACGTACGGGTCAAAGGTCACCGTTATTTCTAGAATATTAACTACCGCACTAGTAACTAATACAGTCGAATCCACTTATACAGATTCTGCGTTAAACCTAAAGTCCCGGGTAAACTCTCAACACGCGCTACCATTCCCAGTGGTATATTTACTATACGCGCCTAACATAAAATTAGATCTAAGAGCTCCCAAACAAAAGGACTGCCTTCTCTTTCGACGCGAAGAAGGCATCTAATCTTTCGCTCTCGACTCCCACCTTTCAGCAAGCTCGGACGTTCAACACGCACGAACGTCATTCCGTATCGACCGATCCGAGTGCCATCTAACGTCGATGCCTGACACTAACGCTTTTGCGTGAACAAATATATTTGGTTTTGTCCGTATTCAGTGTTAATATGTTTTGTTGGAGCCATTTATTAACCCTGTCAAAACCTTGCTGTGCACATAAATAAACCTTGTCTACTGTATTTGCGGAAAAAAGGAGCACGGTATCATCTGCGTAAGATATTATTTTACCCGAGTTAAGTTCAAGATTGCAAAGGTCATTTATATATATCAAAAATAGGGTTGGCCCTAATACACTTCCTTGGGGCAAGCCAAAATGAGTATTTTTTTGTTCAGAACTAATAACCTTTTCAATTTTTATGCATTGATATCGATTTCTAAATAGTTCGCAAAAAGTTGAAGCTGTTTAACTCGAATACCTATGCTCTCTAGCTTATTTAATAGGATGGGAATAGAAACTGTATCAAAAGCTTTTGCTAGGTCAAGGAAAATGCCAATTGATTGGTTGCCTTTATCTAATTCTTGAGAGACGTAATCAGTAATTACCTGCACAGCATCAGCAGTGGACAGTTTTGGTCTGAAACCATATTGCATATTCGATAATATACATTTACTTTTAAATAATTCATTAATCTATTGTTAATTATTTTTTCTAATATTTTAGACGTAGATTAGAGTATTGAGATAGGACGATAATTGGAAACGTTTTTTTTGTTCCCCGATTTATGTATTGGTACTACAATGACTTTTTTTAAACAATCTGGGAAAATACCTTCAGAGAGACAAATTCGAAAAATATGAGTTTTTTTTTTATTTCTTTATTTCATTTCATCTTACAAGCTAACAGATGACACATCCAAAACGCTTATAAGATTAACAATTCGGTATTACACATCCTCGTCATTATATAGGTAATAGCAAAATTATTTTACAATATCCTAATTAACAATACATCAATAATATCATAGAAAAAAAAATCATAAAAATACAATCTGAGTTCATAAATACATTAATATTAAAATAAAATAGCAATAATAATAATAAAAATAAAAAAATAAGAAAAACAATACGCAACCAGCAATTATAATAATTAATTATGAAAACAATATATGTAAGTTTGATGGCTAGAATTTATTTAAAATTATTTGAATTTCTTTATACAAATGTCCTAATCCATCGGCAAATAAGTCTAGCTCGTTGTGCTGTGCAAGTATGTCCCCAACAATGCGGAGTGCGCGGTTGGTGGGCGCTTGACGAGCGCGCTCAGTACGTGCGCGGGGCGCGGGGGGGGGGCTCCAGCAGTCGCGGGCGGCGCCGCGGTGCCACCTGCCCCTGCGAGTTTGCTGACACGTTCCCAGGGACCAAGATGCGGACACGCTCTAGTATTTGGGGACTATCAATCCTATTGTGAATTATGGACAGGTATTGCATGACTTGAGACATTGCCCTTCTAAATTTCAACGTTTCAATGTCCACCATACCAGACACGAATAAGGAAGGGTATAAGTAGGGATAGTATCCGTACTGTTTCTTATATATCCATCGAGCAAATTTACGTTGTATTTTTTCAATCATTAGAACGTATTTCTCTTCGTAAGGATTCCAGATAACAGCACCGTACTCGAGTTTACTGCGCACATAAGCATTATATAATACTTTTGCGACCCGTGTATTATCAAACTGTGACGCAGTCCTTATGACAAACCCTAACATTTTATGCGCTGACTTACAAATTTTGTTGATGTGCGTGTGAAAATCTAATTTGCAATCTAATAGTAATCCTAAGTCCCTAATCTCTTTAACTCTTTCCAAAGGAGCGTCAGTCAACTTATAATTAAAAATAATGGGCTGTGATTTTCGCGTGAAAGTTATTATTTTACATTTGAGATTAGAGAGTTAATGGTGGTACTAGAATTTGTCTAAATTTTCTTAATATACTAGTGGGTATGCCATCCCAACCAACCGCGCTTGTTTCTTTCAGTCCCATTATAATACTTTCTACCTCAGTAGCATCCGTATCTAATAATGCGAACGAGCTTAATTGGCAGTTTCTTTGAGTTGAAAAAGTGGCCCTGTATTCATGATACATTTTTACCGACGTTCACAAAGTAATTATTTGCTTTATTTGCTGACATAAGCGGCGAGGATATATTTTGTAATAATTCTGCTGAAGATTCATGTTGTTTGGATATGAATGCAATATCTTTTACATGCCGCCAAAGATTTTTATTATCTCTACCTGACTCTTCCAGTAAGTTTGTAAGATAATTATACTTCAACTATTTTAATAAATTGTTACAAAAGTTCCTATATTTTTTATATGAAATTTGTAAGACGGAATTATCTGAAGAAGATTTTGCCATTAGGTGTAACTTGTCCCCAAGTTTCATGCACCTAATTACACCAGGTGTAATCCAAGGCTTTAATTTTTTTTAACTACTGTGGTATACGAAGTGTTGCTAACGATGGCATTTCGTACGTTATTTATTAAGTAAGGCAAAGAAATGTTTACGTCATCGGTTTTATAAACTGGGCTAAAGTCAATGTTTTGAATTGCATGTTCAAGGTTTTTCATATTAGTTTTAGGAATGGAGTATTTACACTTCGGTTTAGGTATTTTAAGGCTTAAGCTAAGAATGACGGCACTATGAGCGGTTACTATAGGATTGGTGACAAGGGTAACTTAGTAGTATATAGTAGTGTAGATGGTAACTTAGTTTTTACTAAAGTGTGGTCTAAACAGGAACCATTTAGATGAGTAGGGAGCAAATGTGCTGGAAGCAGGCCCTGGCATGCACATATATTAAGGTAGTCTGTTGCTCCGCCATGACTGCATTCAGGGTTGAGATCTATATTCATATCACCCGTTAACACTATATGTTTGAATGGCGACAGTAGCCTAAGTGTATTGTATAATGACGTGATAAAATTATCTATTTGTTTAAAGCCACAAGGTCTGTAAACAGCAAGGATAGCAGTTTCATGACCAACTTTCACCAATAACCTACTACAATCTAGCATAGCATATCAGATATTGTTTGTTTAATTCTTGAGTTATTGTAAATGCTTGTAAATAATTTATTCCAATTTATAAATACGCCATAATAATGACGGTCGTCGGTTACGCCGTAGATAAGCAAAAATATATTTTTAATCTCATTTATTATGACGATTCTAAGCCCGTCAATGTGTGAAGTGAAAATCGTAATCATTATTCGCGTCATGTGGTTATTAACTTAAGCATTAGTAGTAAGCATGTCACTAAGAAAGTAAACAGCAGGCAAAAACTTAAGAAACGAAAACGTGAATTAAATCATACGGTGGTAGAGCCACGCGGCAGTTTTTGCTCTTGCACGTATGGGCCGGCTCGAGCCGGGTTGGTACCACGACCTCACAGAATACCGGCGTCAAGTAGAAGCTCTGCTTATGCGTTTCGTCTGGTGAGTGCAGGTGGCCGGAGGCCTAATCCCCCCCCCCCCATCAACATGTTAGCGGATTTACACCAAAACTATCCCAGGAGGGTACCAGCACCCCTGGAGAATCCCTCGCTGAGCATCCACGACCATGTTATTCCACTTCTGAGCGTGGGTGCTCAGGCTGCCCCGCGTATTCTAGGGGGCGGGAGGGAATTCCGCTCAAAGCATAATTGCTCGCGGCAAATTGAGCAACAATACCAAGGCGACCCCTGCCCCCTGCGGCGAATAGCGTATTCGTGAATTTCTGCAACATCAGGGGACGTCACTCGAACCTAAAAGCTGTCCACTACTATCTCGAGATGGCGGAGCTGGCCTTGCTCCTTCTGACCGAGACGCAAGTGTCCTCTCCGGCTGATACTTCGTATCTCTCCTACCCGGGGTACAAATTGGAGCACTCCTTTGTGCCTCGGGCTGGAGTTTGCGTATATGTCAGAGAGGACATCTGTTCTCGACGCCTCGGCAGTCTTGAAGGTTCAGACCTGTCCATCCTTTGGCTACGCGTAGATAGCGACGACCATCCGCGCGTCTACGGGTGCCTCTATAGGGCCCATAGCGGTAATGCCGAAACAGACCGAGTCATCGACCACGTCCAAATGGCTACAGATTCCTTGCTACAATAGGTCCCATCCGCAGAGATCTTGATCCTTGGCGATTTTAACGCCCACCACGCCGAATGCCTCGGTTCACGTTTAACCGATCATGCGGGGAGATCTGTGACTTTGCCTTGGCATATGGTCTGACACAACTGGTTACTGCGGCTACACGGATTTCAGATGTGGTGGAGCATACACCTTCCCTGTTGGACCTTCTGCTGACCTCGCATCCAGACGGATCAGGTTTCCGTCGATGCCCCTCTCGGCTCTTTGGACCATTGTCTGATCCGGAGTGTGGTGCCACCCACGCTCCCCTCGCGGTTGCGTTCCGCCGTGTTTGGCATTACAGGTCGGCGGATTGGGACGGAATGCGGTCTTTTTTTGCATCCTATCCATGGAGGCGGGTTTGCTTCTCGCCGGATGATCCCAGCGCTGTTGCTGACTCTGTCACTGATGTGGTGCTACAGGGAATGGAACTATTTATTCCATCATCTGTGGTACACATCGGAGGATGATCTCAGCCTTGGTTAGGTCGCTCCTGTAAGACTGCATTACGCAGTAAGCAGGAGTGTTATCAAGCCTAGGCTGCGGCTTCGGAGACTCGGGATGTAAACACCAGCACACTTAAAAAGAAGTATAACTTCGCCTCCGGGTCCTTCAAAAGAGTTATTTTCAAGGCAAAGTCTGAGCACATAGGTAGAATTGGCGAGAAAATAGTTCGCCTTCCTTCGGGAACCCGTGCATTCTGGTCTCGCTAAGGCTGTCCAAGGGAATTTCTGTAAGCCATCACTACCATCTCTGCACAGAGAAGACGACTCATTGGCCCAAGCCGCAAAAGACAAAGCCGACCTTTTAGGCTCCTTTTTTGCGTCCAACTCGACTCTTAATGACGGGGGGAAAACACTGCCGACCATCCTCCGGTGAGAGTGCTCCATGCCGGATGTGCGGTTCTCACAGCGCTCGGTTCGCAAAGCACTCCTCTCCCTGGACATCCAGAATCGAGTGGGCCTGACGGAATCCCCTCAATTGTGTACTCCTACTCCCTAGGCGTAGTCCCGAAATCATGTAAGACAGCTTGTGTCCACCCGATCCCTAAAAAGGCGACCGCTCAGACCCGTCCAACTACAGGCCTATTGCCATCACCTCCTTGTTCTCCAAAATAATGGAATCCATTATTAATTGCCAGCTCATGCGGTACCTTGAGGATCACCAGCTGATTAGTGACCGCCAATACGGTTTTCGTCGGGGTCGATCAGCTGGTGATCTTCTGGTCTACCTGATTTATAATAATAATAATAATATAATAATAATACTTTATTTCGACCATCAATAGTCATAGATTGTTAGTAAAACTTACTTAGCCTAATGTTAGTATGGAATACAATAGATTTATAGATGGGCGGAGGCAGAGAGTCCAAGGGGGAGGCGTTGGCCGTTAGTTTGGACATTCCGAAGGCCTTCGATTGGGTTTGGCACAAAGCGCTTCTTTCGAAAGTCCCTTTCTATGGGCTTCCCGAGAAATTGTGCAATTGGATCACCAGCTTTCTTGCAGATCGGAGCATCAAGGTCGTTGTAGACGGTGCATGCTCTGACTATAAGCCTATTAACGCTGGTGTTCCACAAGGCTGTGTGCTATCACCAACGCTGTTTCTTCCGCATATCAATGATATGTTGCGAACTGGTAACATTCATTTCTATACGGGTGACAGCATTGGTGATACTCTATACACCGGCCGTGCCAATATTTCTCGGGAAAACGTCGCCGAGTACCGGAACGAACTTGTGTCTGAAGTCGAGTCTTTGCTTAACAAAGTCTCGGATTGGGGCAGACTAAATCTAGTCCAGTTCAATCCCCAGAAGACACAAGTTTGCGCGTTTACCGCTAAAAAGAACCCCTTTGTCGTATCTCCTCAGTTTCAAGGCAATTCCCTTGCTGCTCAGCCAGTATCGGAATCCTTGGAGTCGACATATCGAGTGACGTGCAATTTCGTGGTCACTTGGAAGGGAAGGCCAAATTGGCCTCTAAAAAGCTTGGCGTGCACAGCAGAGCGGGACAGTATTTCATGCCGGCACACCGCCTGCGACTTTACAAGGCGCAGGTTCGGCCTCACATGGAATACTGTTCCCATCTCTGGGCAGGGGATCCGCTGTGCCAGCTCCTTCCACTTGACCGCATCCAGCGCAGAGCGGTCGAATCGTCGACGACCAAGTCCTTTCCGATCGCTCGATTAATTGGCACCGCGAAGAGATGTTGCATCCCTTTGCATTTTCTTTCGCATTTACCACGGGGAGTGCGCTGAGGAATTGTTCGGATTAATCCCAGCCGCTAAATTGCACGAACCCACATCGCGGCAGAACTCCCGATATCATCCACATCATCTGGATGATTGGCGGTCCACCACTGTGCGAATTAGAAGATTTTTTTTTATAGGATAAGGGTGACAAACGAGCACACAGTCCACCTGATGGTAAGTGGTTGCTGCGGCCCATAGACATCTACATCTATCCTCGATTACGAATCAAAATGCAGATGCGTTGTCACCCGTGAGGACTAAGACGGAATGCCTCATTCCCAGTAAAAAGGGCCTCCGGCCACCTGCACTCACCAAGCGAAACGCAGAGGTAAACCTCTACTTCACGCTGGTTTTCTGTGAGGTCGTGGTACCACCCCGGTTCGAGCCGGCCCATCCGTGCGACAGCAAAAGCCGCGTGGCTCTACCACTGTTAAAGGTGTTTTCTTCCTCCCACGACTTTCTTGTGGAATCGATTACCATCAGCGATTTTTCCGGACCGATACGACTTAGGGACCTTCAAGAAAAGAACCTACTCCTTTTTAAAAGGCCGGCAACGCATCTGTAGTTCCCTCCCTGGTGTTGCAGTTGTTCATGGGCAGCGGTAGTCACTTTTTTTTTATAGGATAAGGGTGACAAACGAGCACACAGTCCACCTGATGGTAAGTGGTTGCTGCGGCCCATAGACATCTACATCTATCCTCTATTACAAATCAAAATGTAGATGCGTTGTCACCCATGACGACTAGGATGGAATTTCTCATTTCCAGTAAATAGGGCCTCCGGCCACCTGCACTCACCAAGCGAAACGCAGAGAGAACCTCTACTTCACGCTGGTTTTTTGTGAGTTCGTGGTACTACCCCGGTTCGAGCCGGCCCATCCGTGCGACAGCAAAATCTGCCGTGTGGCTCTACCACTGTTTAAAACTTACGATCAGGTGAGCCGCATGCTCGGTTTTCCCCTCTACTATAAAAAAAAAAACATACAGGAGCGCGTGTAAGCGTATTTGTTGCCCATAAATCAAATTCAATTTGTGATAATTTCAAATAAATATAGGAGCCTTATTTACTCCTGTTTTCAAAAAATATGTATTATTTGTACTTAAATGTAAAATACGACTACTCTTTGAAAAATAACCCTGTATAGCAAACCCTGGCAAGAGGCAAAAATATGCATCCATCCGTCGAAGACTGCTTACGCATTAACAATTAAAGAGCACAACCGTAACTTGGAGTAACTCGTAATTGGAGGATCACATACCGACTTGTTAGTAAAGTGACAAGGCTCCAACTCAAAACCAGCGCTGCCATTATGTTGAGTTTGGATACCTATTTGATTACATATATTAATTTTGTTCTTTTTTAATTTATTTTTTTCTTATTAATGTCAAATTACAATATTAAGTAACTACAATAAAAAAAAAACTGAAATTATCATACAGTCCTACTCTCCGCGGTATAGCGCCAAGAACGAGACTGCGTTTGAAATGAGCACTCCTCTTATCACCAGCAGCTACGATCAGTCGCCTATAGTTTTTTTTTGGAACTTCACAGCACGTGATCCCCACGGATCGATATTGTTTGCAGCAATGGGCACAAATATGTACTTATCTCTTATCTCTCATCATCATTATCCTTGGGCTACTTACTAGTTCAGTTGCCTTTGATGCCGCCCCTGCTTTAAACGAGGTACCCTTGAGATGAAAGGTTGCCAAAGTGTCTTCCCAAGTAGTATCCCACACTAAAGCTAAAGCATCCAGTCATACCGTCGGGTCTCCTGCTATCGTCTCTAAATATTCTACAAGGCTCTAAAACCAAAGGTACATTGTTCAAAGAACCGTGACAGAACAACATCACATTAGAGAATACCATTTTATTATTATACGGTACTGTGTAATATAAACATGGTATTAAGTGTGGATTCGATCAAATACCATGTTACAGCAGAGTACCTAAGCCTCGAATAATTTTACTCTTTGGTTTTACTCTTATATAACTTTGTTGCGTTTTTCCAATACAAACGTGGTAAAAGTAGCTAATACTGGATACGATATCAGCGTTGATATTATAGTTGCTAATTATTAAACACATAAAAACAGTATCTCAAAATGCTGTACTTAGGAATACTGGTCTGTGACTTGCACTCAAGTACACACACTTGCGAGTCGAGTTTCGTTTTATTAATCAGTGTGGCTCTCAGCTGATATCGTAAATCTGGATCGCATCTTGAGATATGTTTATTAGTAAGATCATAACCTCAAGATTGTACTCAAGTGCGTGTACTTGAGCTGAGTAACGTTTATTAATACGGGCCTACGAGCGGTAACGGCTAGACGTAATGCAGAACTGACTTTCCTGACTAATAACGTAATAATAATAATTTCCTGACTTAAAAAAAACTGCAGTTGCCAACCTGCTTGTTAAGCAGTCTATGAGGTAATATATTGGGGACGCCTATGTTCAGCAGCGCACTTAAACAGGTAGTAATGGTACGGTGTGTGCTTGTGGCAGTGCTACAACGACTACGGCGACATCATCAAGGCGACGCTGAGCAAGGCGCGCGAGATCAACAAGCTGAGCTGCGCGCTCAGCATGCAGCTGGCCATGCAGGCGCTGTTCACCGAGCTGCAGCAGCTGCACGGCGCCGCGCAGCGCTCGCAGCCCGAGTTCCTGGAGCTCAAGGTACTCTGCAGCCTTACACTCGCCACGTGAAGCTGCGCGCTCAGCATGCAGCTGGCCATGCAGGCGTATTTTTAATAAAAAAATAAATAAAACAAAACAAAACAAACTACACTGTATAATATAGTTGTAGTGTGGCACCACGTGATATATAATATGCGACTAGCGATCCGCCTCGGTTTCGCACGGGTGATTTCAGGATCTCGGCAACAGCGTCACCTACTGGGTCCAATTGTGAATTTAAACCATCCAACCAAACACACAAAAAATTTCATCAAAATCAGTCGAGCCATTTTTGTGTTGTAGCGAAACCAATTGATCTTTAAATAAAATCAGTACAAAGAAGTCACATGCGATGTGCGCAGGAGCTGGCGAAGCGGTTCTCGGTGATGTTCGGGCTGGACGCGGTGAAGAACCGCGAGGCGCTGACAGCGCTGCACCGCGCCGGCATCGCCTTCGCGGCGCTGGAGTCCAACGCTGCGGCCGCTGCAGGCGCGCCGCCGCAGAACCTGCTGTTCCTCGAGCCGCTGGCCGAGTTCTCCAACAAGCTGCTGCGTCAGGACAAGCGCCACGTGCTACGGGTGCGTACTGCTGCACTCTCTCTCTCTCTCTCTCTCTCTCTCTCTCTCTCTCTCTCTCTCTATCTCTATCTCTCTCTCTCCAACGCTGCAAAGTATACAGAACGTGTATATATACAGAAAACCGGTACTTGAAGTCCTTCAGAAGTTCTTTAATTCCATCCTCCATGGTGGCACTACTCCGGAGGAGTAGAGCAGAAGTACGGTGGTCTTGTACTTCAAGAAAGGCGACATGCTCTCTTGAAGAACTACAGACCGATTTCCCTTCTGAGCCGCGTCTACGTGCAGTTTTCGTGTGTTTGCAATTTTTTTACTGGCATAGACACTTTTTTTATTTTTTTAATAGAATGAGGGTGACAAACCAGCACACCATCTACGTGATGGCAAGTGATCGCGGTGGTTCATAGACATTTATATCACACCTGAGAACTAAGATGGAATGCCACGACGAGGCATTCCATCAGTAAAAAGGGTCTCCGATTCTCTATACTCACCGTACGAAACATTAAGCTGCTATTTACGCTGGTATTTTGTTAGAGCGTGGTTCTACTCCGATCAAGCCGGAGCTTCGGGCTATAACCATAATACAGCTGCAGCATGGTTCTACCACGTTGAATTCGGCATTATGGTTTTGTTTTTCGTTGGGTACAGTTCCTGGAGTCGCGGCTGCAGGCTGGCATGACGTGGCGCGAGGAGTGGGGTGCGCTGCAGACGTACCGCAGCTCGCTGCTGGCCGACGCGCCCGACGAGCGCCCGCCGCCCGCCCGCCGCCACTACACGCGCCGCGCACGTACGTACACACGCACACGTACCTACACAAGCACGCGTACCTACACACGCACACTTATCTACACAAGCACGTGTACCTACACGCACACGTACCTACACATGCACACGTACCTACACACGCACGTACCTACACAAGCACACGTAGCTACACACGCACACGTATCTACTCAAACACGTACCTACACACGCACACGTACCTACACAAGCACACGTGCCTACACACGCACACGTACCTACACGCGCACACGTAACTACACAACACACGTATATACACACGCACACGTACCTACATAAGCACGCGTACCTACACACGCACACTTATCTACACAAGCACGTGTACCTACACGCACACGTACCTACACATGCACACGTACCTACACACGCACGTACCTACACAAACACACGTACCTACAGACGCACACGTACCTACACACGTACACGTACCTACACGCGCTCACGTACCTACACAACACGTATATACACACGCACACGTACCTACACAAGCACACTTACCTACACACGCACACGTACCTACACGAGCACACGTACACACACGCACACGTACCAACACAAACACACGGACCTACACACGCACACGTACCTACACAAGCACACGTAGCTACACACGCACACGTACCTACTCAAACACGTACCTACACACGCACACGTACCTACACAAGCACACGTGCCTACACACGCACACGTACCTACACGCGCACACGTAACTACACAACACACGTATATACACACGCACACGTACCTACATAAGCACACTTACCTACACACGCACTCGTACCTAAACAATCACACGTACCTACACGAGCACACGTACACACACGCATACGTATCTACACAAGCACACGTACCTACACACGCACACGTACCTACACAAGCACACATATCTACACATGCACACGTACTTACACAAGCACACGTACCTACACGAGCACATACACACACACACGTACCTACACAAGCACACGTACTTACACACGCACACGTACCTACACACGCATACGTATCTACACAAGCACACGTACCTACACACGCACACGTACCTACACAAGCACACATATCTACACATGCACACGTACTTACACAAGCACACGTACCTAAACGAGCACATACCTACACACACACAAGTACCTACACAAGCACACGTACTTACACACGCACACGTACCTACACACGCATACGTATCTACACAAGCACACGTACCTACACACGCACTCGTACCTACACAAGCACACATATCTACACATGCACACGTACTTACACAAGCACACGTACCTACACGAGCACATACCTACACACACACACGTACCTACACAAGCACACGTACTTACACACGCACACGTACCTACACAAGCACAAATACCTACACACGCACACGTACCTACACACGCACACGTACCTACACACGCATACGTATCTACACAAGCACACGTACCTACACACGCACACGTACCTACACAAGCACACATATCTACACATGCACACGTACTTACACGAGCACACGTACCTACACGAGCACATACTTACACACGCACACGTACCTACACACGCACAAATACCTACACACGCACACGTACCTACACACGCACACGTACCTACACACGCATACGTATCTACACAAGCACACGTACCTACACACGCACACGTATTATAATTACGTCGAAGAATTAAGATTTGTGGTCATTTTATTCATTGATCAAAAAACATTGGGATATATACAACATCTAACGTAATTAACGCACATCCTCAGACACCCCAATTAGTATTTTATGTTATAATCATAATACATACATACACTGAATTCTTAGTTAAACATGTTTATGCATTGATTATTTATTAAATTATAATATGATAATACCATTATTTTAGGTGACTTTAACACATGCATATTAAAGAATGATTTTCGAAGCAAAAAATTGCTCTCTCTGGTGTCATCTTTTAATTTACATATTCTTCCTCTTTCTGCTACTCACCATTCGCCTAATAGTACCCCTTCTCTTTTAGACCTTATTCTTGTTTCTGATGCTGACCGGGTTGCTTCGCATGGTCAACTATCTGCGTCTTTCTCTTACCACGATCTTATCTTCCTCTCCTATAAAATTCAACGTCCTAGGCGCAAATCGAAATTCTTATTCCTAAGAAGCTTTAAATCAATTAACCTGAAGCGTTTGAGAGATGATGTGAATAAAATTGACTGGTCCCCTGTTCTAAATTCCGAAGATATTAATGATAAAGTTTATGCTTTTAATCACCTCATTTTAAAACTTTTCGATACACATGCACCACTTAAGTGAGTCAGAATTAAACACTTTCCAGCGCCCTGGCTTTCAGAGTCTATAAAAGCAGTAATGTCCAAAAGAGATAAAGCTAAGAGGCGTTATAAGAAGCACCCTACAAATGAAAATTTATTCACATATAAAAAACTACGTAATCGCTGTAGTAAGATGTGTCGTGATGCTAAGAGGAGACATATTTATGATGAGGTTGAAAATTCTCATTCCGCTCAGATGTGGAAATTTCTTAGAACTCTGGGTATAGGAAAATCACATAATGATCCTAATATCTCGTTTGATTTGACTGCACTCAACCGGCACTTTTCTGAGCCTCCGATTTCAATTGATGACTCTATTAAGTCTACTACACTTAATCTTCTCTCCAATATTCCTAAGCCGCTGTGTTCTCCTTTTAATTTCAGTAAAGTTACTTATGGTGACATAAAAAAATGCCTTTTATCTATTTCCACTAAAGCTATTGGCTATGACAATCTTTGTATGCAAATGATTAAACCTATCACTAATGAACTTGTCCCTATTATCACTCACATTATCTCTTCGCTTGAGACGAGCTCCTTTCCGACTTGCTGCAAAAAGGCATTCGTCATTCCCCTTCCAAAAACTTCTAATCCTACATCTTTATCCCAATTCCGACCTATTTCTATTCTTCCGATCTTATCTAAGGTACTAGAAAATATAGTTCAGAGGCAACTATCTCATTTCCTAACTGTTCACAGCTTGCTGAGTCCTTTCCAATCTGGTTTTCGTCCAGGCCATAGCACAGTCAGCGCTCTGATTAAAGTGTCTGATGATATTCGCTGGGCCATGGACAAAAGACTTCTCACTGTTCTAACATTATTGGATTTCAGCAGTGCATTTAATTCCGTTGATTATGACATACTTCTTGGTATTCTTTCGTCCTTAAACGTTTCACCATCAGTAATCTCTTGGTTTAATTCTTACCTTAGGGGTCGCTCGCAGTGTGTCCGCCATGAGGAGGATTTCTCCGAGTGGTGTGATCTCACGACGGGTGTTCCTCAAGGTGGTGTTCTTTCCCCACTTCTCTTCTCTATTTTTATCAATGCTCTCACTGCTGTTCTCTCCTCTCATTATCATCTCTATGCTGACGACTTGCAATTATACCGTCATTTCAAAGTCCAAGATATAGATGAGGCTATTAATAACCTGAATGCTGACTTAAGTAGCATAAGCAGTTGGGCAAAATCGTTTGGTCTTCTTGTTAACCCTGCTAAATCCCAAGTAATGATTATCGGCAGCTCATATATGCTTAATTTATTAGATTGTTCGAAGATTCCTGCAGTAACGTATGATAATACTCAAATTCCATATACAGAGACTGCTAAGAACTTAGGTGTTATTTTAATAATAATTTGTCTTGGGTTGCTCACATTAATATGATTACCAGAAAAGTGAACTACTCTTTCCAATCTCTCAAGCGCCTCCAGATGTTTTTACCGTTAAAAACTAAGATAACCTTAGCTCAATCACTTCTTCTTCCTCTCATTGACTACGCTGATGTTAGTTTTTTGGATGTTTCAGAGGAGCTGTTGAACAAATTGGAACGTGTTCAAAATTTGTGTATACGTTTTATTTTCGGTCTTCGTAAGTTTGATCATGTTTCAAAGTACAGGGCTCAATTAAAATGGCTTCCTATCCGTAGACGTCGAGACTTACATGTGTTATCATTTCTTTACTTTCTACTCTTTAATCCTCTTGCACCTCCATATCTCCGCGAGCGTTTTGAGTATCTTGTACCTCGTGAAACTCAGTGCCGGACCACTAAACGGCTGCTTCTCAAAACTCCTTCTCATTTCACAAGCCGATGTTGTGGTTCCTTTACTATAAAGGCGGTCAAGCTATGGAACTCACTTCCACATGACATACGTGCCAGCTCTTCTCTTGATATATTTCGGAGCAGAGTAAAGAAATATTACCTGTCAACTTTGAATTACAAATATTTACACATTTTATGTATTTATATGTATAATTGTATATATATATATATATGTATATATATGTGTGTATGTGTATATATGTATATATTTATTGTATTTATTAATATGTATGTATGTATGTAAATCAATAGAAATAAGAAAATCAATTATACTTATATTTTATACACTTATATGTTAATTGTTAACTGTAACTTATAGCCAATTTCTATTAAGTAGTGTTATGTTAATTATTAAGTACGCACGCTGCTACCTACTTACTTTATATATAAAACTATTTCTCTTTCCCAATAGGTTTGCTGGAAGAGAACTCTTATTAGGGTTAAGCTCGCCTTTGTACATTTTATTTAAATATTTAATAATTGTTACCAACCTATAGTGTGTACAATAAAGAATAAAGAAAGAATAAATTAGTTATACTAATTCCAGAAGAATGTTGTTGTGGTCACCGCACAAATCCACGAACGCTAGGTATAGGTCTTGCTAGCCTAGTAGGTATTCGTTCGCGTTCGAGACGAGTTAACGCCGCCGCCGCTTGACACAACTGTAGGTAGGTATTAGTGCCGAAAAAAGCCGACAATACATGATTGGTTACGTTAAAGAAATACCTACCTATGAACCTTAACAGATGTCAGAACTCCGTCCATTGAGTTGTTTATTTAAGTCTAGTAAACATTTGATTGCATCTTTCCATCACACTTTTCAGGCTTTGTACTTTCGATACTGAACAATTTTGTTTATTGATTATAATACAGTGTCAATAGGCAATATTCGTTACAAAATGTTATGGATTTGCATAACATTTTCATTCTAATTGTAAATAATAATCAACTGCTAAAAATAAGAGGCAATACGACAACATAATTCAAAAACGGTTTAAAAGATGTGAATCAAGATTACAATAATTTTAAAAATCAAATATTTAACTTATTGATAGCCTAAACTCTCATGCAACGTTGTATTTTAATACACTTTCAAAATGTCCACCATGTCTCCGTGGCACAGTGGCTTAGCAAATGAGTTGCAGCGCTAAGGGCCGCGGGTTCGAATCCCGCACGGAATAAGTTTTTGTATAGCCTACAAATAATTGTTCCGGGTCTGGATTTTTGTCCTTGTGAAATTTATGTTTGTAAACTGCCACCACAATACAAGAGAAAATCCTAGTGTGGAGGTTACGTTTAAAAAAAAAGGAAATTATTTAGAAAACAATTCAGTCTCATTTTTCACTATTCTAAAAGCGTTCACTATCCTATTTTTAGGTCCTCGGCACTTGTTGTCTCACTAAAATAAATAAATAATTTAATACGTCCCCATAAAAAAGTCAAGAGACGTCAAATCAGCTGATCTGGCAGGTAAAAGGCCTGGTCGCCGCGACACTCCAAACACTCCAAACACTCTTTTTGTAAAGACTTTAACGTACTTGAAATAAGGCTCAATTTTCTTTATTTTGTATTGAATGACGGAATTTGTATTAATACAAATAAAACTGAACTTTCTTATTGTCTTATTACCTTGAGTTACGGTCCATTTCAGTTTGTTTTGACTGTACAGGTTTAGTGTGACTGTAAATTACGTAGTTTCAATTATTTTTGGGATAAAAAATTACCTATATTAAAAATGATAGAAATCGATCCAGTAAACGATTTTGAATAAACTACTTTCAGGATGTGTGTTATGTTACGTGTTATATGACCACAATGCTGATTCTACAGCGTATTGGTTTTAACTTCTTTTTGTAATTAATTATAAGATCTCATCATCGTCATCATCACTACAGCCTTTCATAAGTCCACTGCTGAACATAGACCTCCCCCAAGGAATGCCACAAAGCACGGTCCTGAGCCACCTGCATCCATTGACTTCCTGCATGTCTTACCAGGTCGTCACTCCATCTCGTGGAGGGTCGCCCTACACTTCGCCTACCGGTACGAGACTGCCACTCAAGAACCTTTCTTCCCCATCGGTTGTCGGTCAGCTTACTAATCCGTTGGGCTATGTAGGTTACTCTAGTTCTACTGCGGATATCCTCATTCCTAAGTTTATCACGCAGAGAAACTCCGAGCATAGTCCTCTCCATAGCTCGCTGAGCGACCTTGAGCTTCCTCATACAGCAGTGAAGGACCACGTCTTAGATCCGTAAGTCATCACTGGCAACACGCACTGGTTGTACAATTTCGTTTTAAGGTTTTGAGATATGTCTGACGAGAAGATATGTCGTAGCTTCCCGAACGCTGCCCAGCCGAGTTGAATCCATCGATTGACCTCTCGGTCGAAGTTGGACTTACCTAGTCAGACTATTTGTCCCAGGTAAACATACTCGTCAACAACTTCGAGCCTTGTGCTCCCAACAACTACCGGCATAGGTGTGACATGGACATTAAACATAATTAAAATAAATCATTAAACTAAATTATAATATCTATATAACATTAAATATGTTACATCCGCTTACAGGTGGGCACGAAGACGAGGAGGGCGATGAAAATGCTGACTCTGACCAGGAACAGGCCGGGTGAGGCTGAATCCATATGTTGTAGACTGCTTACTTTTTAAGTAACTTGAACACCAATGTAGTTAAACTATCCATTTAAATTTCACTCCCAAGTGCCTTAAGTCATTGCATGTGATGGTTATTCTAAAATAATCTCAAATGACTTTAAAGTGAACACCCTATTGATTATTGGTTACAATTCATACATTACCTTTATTTAATTCTGTGTATTAGATAAATCTTTAAAAATATTTTATGTTTTCTTATGATTATGTCCTTGTATTTTGTACTATATTACCATGGAATGATTTCATTTTTTATTTATTAAGTTGGTGTTATGTATTGTAATATTCTGTTAAATAACTTTGTAGTTGTTTAGTAAGCTTAGATTAGATTGTTTCAGTCAAGTCTGGCAACTTTACCAATGGAAGTTAACTTTGTCATCAGGGGTGTACTGGTACAAAATTACGATTAACACGGAAAACGTAACGTTTTTCGAGATAAGCCATGTTTTGGATGAAAATACAATAACTAATTGACAGCATTGCTTACAATATGGCAACATTAGAGTTATTTTTGGCATTTTATTTTAACGCGGAATTGTTTCGGCGAAATAACCTCTTTGTTCAGTGATCCAGAACTTTAGTTTATTTTGTTTTAAATACTGAATATAGGTATCTATATTATCTTTGTAGTAACGTAATATTAATGGTTATCAAATGTAATATATCGTTTTTAACATGTTGGTCTTAACATTTATCTATAAAATTAGCTTGGCGAAGTTATCATACTAGTGATGCCACGATGTGACGGTTACTTTACCATGTTTTGTTACAACCAAGGGTTGTCACTTTCAACTTATATTTTTAACCGATTACAACTATTAAACAAATTGTTCTTCACTTGACATTCTATGTATATGTATGTATGTTTGTATCGATGTTTTACCGTAGCAGCCCATTAGACCGATTTTACCAAATGAGTCGTCAATCAATTCATCTATATTAAAAGTTAAGGAAAGGAATTGAGAAATCTATATTATTTTTATTGCGTTGTCAGGCATTAATAACATTATTCCTACTCAGTATTTTTCATAAGTTCAACTTAGTGCATTGATATTAAATTGCACCCCAAAAATAGTGTCATTTTTAATGATTAGATTTTTTTTTGCTATTGTGGGAACACAATGTTTTGATTGATTACAATAATTATGACCTGACATCATTTTATTACGACCCGTAATACATTTATTAGTCATTACGAGTCGTAATTAAAATGATGATCACTAATAAAAAAACGAATACTTGTTAAAATGATTGTGACAAGCTTTTTTTATCTATATTATAATTGTTTTAAGCTTATTATTGCACCAATTTGATTTTATTTTAAACGAGAGTATTTTTGTTTAATATATTTTAGATTATTTCTTAAAAAACGATTGTGGTAAATTAAAAAAAACTCAATACTCAATCAAGGATTTTTGACAACCCTGACTTATATTTTTTGAAAAATGTATGAAATATTAAAAAATGTTAGGGAACTTTGCCACAAGATTAAACTTTGCTATTTACAACACAATTAATGGAGTAAATCATAACTCTGAGTGTTGTGTATTATATTATGAGGTAAAGTACCTTCAACTTTGAAGTCAAATCCTATTATTTTCATCATAAACCCTGATGGCAAAGTTGCCACAAGGTGAGGTTAACTTTGCCATTTAGTTTTTTCGAGTATTTTGTCTATTTAATATTAGTATTTGTTTAAATCACTGATAAATACCAAATCTATGTCACATTTAACATTGACGCCCAGTCGGACAGTACAATTTTTTTTTGGAAAATTGGTTCTAAATTTTTAAGTCCTTCCAAAAATGGTAAAGTTGCCAGGTTTCACGGTACTTATTTAGATTTAGATTAGTCAACAACTTTAAAAGTTTTTTTTTTTACATATATGTATAGTTTGTATTACCTTCCTTAGTTAACATATTAAAGTTTGAGTAAAATTAGTTTTATTTATAATTATTTTAATATTTTAGATTTTTGTGTTTCTTATTTGGTTAAATGTATATTAGTTGTAAGCTGCATAGTTCTATTTATTAATAACACTATTCTAATAGTAAGTAAAATATAAGGAGTTTACCATAATTTGAAGTTGGAAGCATTTCTCTATTAAGAAAAAAAAGTTAGAGGTTTACTTGTAGCATTATTATTTTTGTAATAAACGATATTTTAACGAGGGGTTTTTTTTTTGCTTACACGTCCACGTTTAACTAAATATACATTTTTCCCCGTTTTTAATATTATATTTGGTAACGCCAGTTAACAATTTAATTTATAAATCTAATAGAATACTTGGTACATAACTTTAACCCCTCCCTTCCCTAACCATTTCTACTATGCACGCACCACCGTTGAAGGTGACACGATCGCCACGCGGCGGCAGTCCAGTTGCAATCGAACTATACCCGCGATCGCTCGTACCGCACGAGGACATTAAGTCCTTCGACCCCGCTTTAATATTAATTTATCACCGGACATTGTGTCCTTGTAATTTCACAAATGTGACGCGCTTTCCGCGATTACAATAAGTCGAGAGATAAGGAGTGTGTGATATCCTGGAACTGGTCTAAGAGTGCGTGCGCCGACCACGTGGTGTCCTGCTGCTAGCTGAGACGTCGGGAGAAGGCGAGGCAGTCCCTCACAAGGTTAGTGCGTGCATTCCACACTCATCCACTTTCCTTGCTCCGTTTGTTGTTTGTACCAAATACAGTCCACAAATCTTTATCGAGGAACTCAAGTTACTGGCGCGTCCGATATTCAAATGTGCACTGACCAAGTCATGATCATATGATAAAATCCATTATTATTTTATTCTTTTGCAGTAAAATTTTATAGAGCGTTTCGTATTAAGTTATTCAAATTAAGGTGAAACATACGGACTGTTCTCGGCCATTTTTCCGCGAGATGGCGCTGAAGTCATAATTTTTTAGTTTATTTCGGTTTTTGTGTAATTGGAATATTATTAAGTCGTAGTAGTAGGTACCGCGGTACTCAGACATTATACTTTATTGTACTAGGTCATATTATTGCCTCAAAATCCACACAATTCGACACAAAGCCTTGAAATAACATCTGTTTATTGAATATAGTGTTGTTTACACATACAGACGTGGGTGAATTCCTAGTCCCTACGTTTACGAAGATTGAACACTAGATGGCGTGAATGAAAAAAACTTTTTCTTTTTTCTGTATGGGTAGGCAGAGCTATATTATGTACGAATCATTATCTGCGTAGAGCCTTTTTCCCCAACTATATCTGGGTCGGCTCCCAATCAAACCGGATTCAGCTGAATACCAGTATTTTACGATTATGTTATAAAAATAAAAGTTATATATGTCGGCGTGAACTATTTAATAAAATAAAAATATATAAAATAATTTTAAGAAATAAATTATGTCAACACTAAGAACAATAAAACACAATTATATATTATTACCTTACACTATTGAAATTATTGATCAAAACAAGTATTTGAAGTAAAATGCCTAATACATGCCTTATTCACTCAAAACTAATAACACAAAAAATTTTGAATCTGAATGACAGAGTGAGAAATTGTTTAATAAGAGAAGAGTGTGGTTTGCAAGATGATGTTGTGACCAGGATTAAGAAAGGAATGCTTCGGTGGTTTGGTCATGTAGAAAGAATGAATGAGGAAAGAGTGACAAAGCAAATTTATGTTGCAGAGGTGAACGGCAGAATCGGGAAGGGTCGCCCTAGGCGAAAGTTTATCGACCAAATTGGCGATATATTGAAGGGCCAAATCAAGAGTACCTTTAACCGACGAGCGTGTATGCGTAGGTATATGGATGTGGAGGAAGCGAGAGAGGTCTGTCAGGATCGTGCCAAATGGAAGTCCATAGTCTCTGCCTACCCCTCTGGGTGACAGGCGTGAGTGTTTATGTATGTACTAATAACACAGATGATTTGCAACATAACCAATTATTACGAAAATTTGACATTACATAATACGTAAGAAACTATTCATAAACAAGAGATTACAACAAATCTAAAACACGATTTAGTATGCGATAACAACCAGGAAGGTGAAAAAAAAATTCATAATTTCAAAGCACTCATAACTACAAAAGCTTTTAGTAAAACAAAAATCTAAAGAGCAGCTTATTGAATTGAGCAGGTGGTTATATCTACTTAATGAAGTATTATATCACCCTTTGATTTTGTGGTAAATACAAAATAAAAAGAAATATGCAATGATAATGTGACGCGATTCTAAAAAAACTTCTACAAAAATACAATTAAAACAAAAATCATTTGACATGTTGATTATTTTTTATTAGATTAGTTTTAGAGCAAGAAAAGCAAATGTCATTGGTGGCCAGCAAGGGTCGGACTCTGGTTGCTCTCGTACTGTGAAATTTACAATGAGCACTAACCATCTGAGCTACTACGGCTCGTAAACACATTTACCAATTTTTAAACAATATACTTACATTCATTTCCATTCTATTTTTATATAATTTAATATTTATAATTATTTTATTGTTAAATATTTTATTAATAAATGAATAATTATTAATTTAATAACAAATACATAACCATTATTTTCATCTGTTATCTAAGGACCAATCAACAAACTTGTTGTTTTACAAACATTAGCAAAACTATATTTTGCTAATGTTTGCAAAATTAATTTTGTGACTACTTTGGTGGCTTACTGATTTATAATTTTATTTATTGTTGATCAAAAAAATATTCAAATCAATTAAAATATAAAACACTAACTTTGTAGTTTTGTACCCAACTCCAACACGTATGACGTAGGTAATTAGTATTGTGAGGACATTTGAAATCACGGGCCAACTTGCTGTTTCTAATACCACCGAAAATAAAATTGCGTATTTTGAATAATTAATTACTATACCTATAATAAATTACAATATATTCTATTATATTGGAATCAAATACTTACTAGAAATATAATACAACACGCAAGAAATTCCGCGGGCAAATTCTATCGTGTGACAATCGAGAATTACTTTAAAATGTACTTTATTACAGTCAAATAAGCGAATGAAGCTTGTCAACGCTTTTTCTTCTTTCAACGTAGTGTAGACGTAACGTCTTAAAAAACGTTACGTCTACACTCGGATTTTCTTGTGTATCGTGGGGGCAGTTGACTTTTTTTTTGCGCCCAGAAGCAATTGAAAAGGGCTACTCTTCGGAAAGTGAGGAAGGGAGGTGGTGAATGCTCTAAGCATACCACGACAGCCGGCTGTCGTGGTTATGTGGGGCTCACTGCGACTAACCTAATCTAAGTGCCTACCCACTAAACACCATCTGTGAGACTGGCAATGGCTTTTGTGGCCTTTCTGCCGAATTGGAAGCGACCCTCCTTAGGGAAAAGGGGGCGCAGGCGGCGAGGATCCGCTGAGGGGGGAGCCTAATTAAGGCATATTAAGAAGAGTCGGCCTGAGCTGCCAGGAGGCAGTTCAGGTCGGCCGAAAGCTTGTTAGCCGGGTCCGAGAGAGTTTCTCGGCTTGCGGACTTGACAGCGAGAGGGGAGTGGGGCAGCATAAGAAGCTGTCTCACGAATGAAATGATTAGAGTGAGACTTTGAGGCTTTGAAAAAGTTCTCAGAGAGTGTTTTTAGAAACTGTTGGATTGTGGGGAGCTCTAAGTTTCGATGGAGGTCGGCGTTTCGGACGTACCAGGGAAACAGGGTGCATTTGTAGCTCGACGACAGAAGTGGTTTTGAACTATTTGGAGTTCGTTAATGATTTTGGGATTGCCAGGGGACAGAGGTCCCTAGCACATGGATAGGCGGAATGGTAGGGAGGCGGCGTCGTTTATGATCGAAGTGAACGGCGGAGCTCTTCTCCGGGCTTACATCGATACGCCATTTTTGAAACCAAACTCCTAAGTCATTAACTGACTTGGATCTTGTTCCGCAAGAAAGGTAGTGAGATACCTTTACAGTAGAGGGCAGTGTCATCTGCAAAGAGGGAGAGCTGAACACCTTTCGACGGGATGGGAATGTCGCTGGTGTACAGGATATACAGCAGGGGGACAAGCACTGAGCCCTGAAAGACACCTGCTTTGATAGGGCGTTGAGATGAGAGCGTGCCGTCGTGTCTAAAACGAAAGGTACGATCCTTCAGGAGACCACGAGACGAACAAGACGACCAGGGAGACCTATTTTATAGAGTTTGTATATATGGCCTTCGTGCCAGACTCTATCGAATGCCTTTGCTATGTCGAAAAAGATCGCGATGGTCTTATGACGACGAGGATAGAAACCGCTGAGGATATATTCTACAATACGGTGAACTTGTTGGGGAGAAGAATATTTCGCTCGGAAACCAAATTGGTGGGGGATGACAGGGGGGGTCGCCATCTGTGGGAAACAGATGGAGCCTCATGCGAGTAAGGATGACTCGTTTGAAGAGTTTGCCCATGGCCTTGAGGAGGCTGATGGGACGATGACTGGAGGGGAGGTTGTGAGGCTTTCCTGGCTTGGGGATACCAATGACAGTTGCCTCTTTCCACGTGGTGGGAAAGTAACTAAGGTTGAAGCAGGCGTTGAAGATAACAGTTAAAAGGGTTAATACCTGCTCAGGGAAATGTTTAAGGGCTTGCTTGGAGATGCCATCCGCGCCCGGAGCCTTTTTGGGCTTCAGTCCTTTGATGTGGGATGAGATCTCATCATTGGACACAGTGATATGGTCAGAGGCTGTGGGGGGTGAGTTCTGGCGGCGGACCTCATTCTCCACTGTCTGGATGTGGGAGGTGAGCCGTTGAAATATAATATAACAAACAAAAATATAATATAACACGCAAGAAATTCCGCGGGCAAATCCTATCGCGTGACAATCGAGAATTACTTTAGAATGTATTTTATGACCATGGTAACGGCGGGGCAGGGGGTGCTAAGAATCGGGAGGAGGAGGTTCGGTTGCCACCTACGACGACTCGACCTGACAACATACAACGCATGCACCCTGAGGACTGACGAGAAAATTGTGGAGCTGGAAGAAGAGATAGACAAGTTACGCTGGCATATTATAGGATTATCCGAAGTCCGAAGAGAGGGGGAGGACACGGTAATCCTCGAATCCGGCAACTCTAAATCTTGGAAGCTGGCCAATGTGCAGCCTGTGCCTAAAAAAGGTAGCCGTACCGACCCTGCCAACTATCGGCCAATTTCAATTACCTCCATACTCTGCAAGGATTATGGAGCGTATATTGAACGCCCACCTTATGGCATACCTAGAGCAAAATGATCTCCTCAGTGATCGCCAGTACGGGTTTCGCCGAAATCGATCAACTGGGGACCTTCTAGCGTATGCCACTCACATATGGGGCGAAGCCCTCGAGAACAGTGGTGAAGCACTTGCTGTTTCCCTAGATGTTTCGAAGGCTTTTGACAGTGTTTGGCACGCTAGTCTATTAGGCAAGCTTTCAGCGTACGGCTTATCCCCTGGCCTAATTGTCTGGGTGAAGGACTTTCTGAGTGAACGGTCTCTCCGGGTCGTCGTTGATGGCTGCTCATCTAATACTGTGGCGACTAACGCCGGTGTTCCTCAGGGGTCCGTTCTCTCCGCAACTCTCTTCCTGCTGCATATAAATGATCTGCTCATTCCCGGTGTCTATGGGTATGCAGACGACAGCACAGTTGTGGAGAGATACCAACCAAGTGCCCGGGCCAGTCGGGATCAAATCCAGTCAGAAAGAGAGGCTATGGTTGAGCGTGTGAGTCTCACACTACAGGCAGTCTCCGAATGGGGCGATGCCAATCTCGTGAGATTTAACGCCTCCAAAACACAAGCGTGTCTTTTTACCGCTAAAAGGAGCCCGCTCACCTTGGCTCCTACTTTCCGGAATGTATCCTTGGAGTACACTGACCGCCTTCAGTTGTTAGGGATTGAATTTTCTCCGAACCTAAACTTTGGGCGGTTCATTGAGTCCAGAGCCAAAGCAGCCGCAAGGAAACTTGGTGTCCTTGCAAGGGTGCGGCGGTACTTCACGCCGGGGCAGCTTCTTACCTTATATAAAGCCCAAGTCCGGTCGTGCATGGAGTACTGCTGTCACATATGGGCTGGTGCTGCAAAATGCCACCTGGCAGCATTGGACTCAGTGGAGAGACGTGCTAAGAGGCTCATTGGTGACCTTGATTTGGTTGAAACCAATCTTGTCAGCCTTGAGCACAGGCGCAGAGTAGCCAGTCTCTCGGTATTCTATAGGATGCATTTCGGTGAGTGTGCGCAGGAATTACACGCCTTAATTCCTCCCTCCCCTTTCCACCATCGGACAACCAGACGGTCGGCGGGTCTTCATCCCTTTGTTGTCGATATTCCACGCATTAGAACCAAACGGTTTGCTTCGTCTTTTGTAATGCGTACAGCAAAGGAGTGGAATAATTTGCCGGCGTCTATCTTTCCGTCCGAATACAATCTAGGCGTCTTCAAGGCAAGAGTGAATAGGCTTTTGTTACGATAAGACAGTGCGATTTACCATCTAAGGCTGCATCACCACTTACCACCAGGTGGGATTGTGGTCAAGCACTGGCTTATAATAAGTAAAAAAAAAAACTTGCTCTATCACCGGGAGGGCGACCATCTGTCCCAAGGAGGTGTCGGATTTATCGTCCACAAGTCTATCGTTTAACAACGTTGTAAAGATCTTTTTTTGGAGGCAATTCATAATAATGCTACGATCAACAAGATGACAAGAAGACAATAGATGCAACATCTGAAGACAAAGTTGAGAGGAGAAGCTGAGCGACTAGTACAACATCTCAGCATCGGCGCTAAACACTATGACTCATGCTGGGAGATACTCACCCAGCGCTACGTCAATCGGCGTTTTCAGTTTACATCTTTCGTCAACACCATGCTCAACTTGCCTGTAATACAACACCCCGACAACTACAACTTAAAAAAGATGCATGACGTCATAACTGAATGCCTGAACGGGCTCGCCAACATCGGTATTGAAACATCCACTTGGGACCCACTCATCGTCCATCTGATGTCGCAAAAATTAGATACTTCAACGTACGCGGACTACATGAGAGAACAACAAAACCACAGGAAGTCTACCCGGGTTCCGACGGCTTAGTGCGCGTTACTACTGTAAAAACGCAAGCTGGTGTAATCAAGCGCCCCATAACTAAATTGTCACCGCTTCCACTGGTTTATAAAAAATCCGAAAAGGAAAACGAGCAAGAACTTAAAACTAAACGAGAAAAAAGAAACGACACGGCAGTCAACAGTAATACCACGCCACGCGGCAGCTTTTGCTGTCGCACGGATGGGCCGGCTCGAACCGGGGTGGTACCACGACCTCACAGAATACCAGCGAGAAGTAGAGGTTTACCTCTGGGTTTCGCTTGGTGAGTGCAGGTGGCCGGCGGCCCTTTTTACTGGAAATGAGGCATTCCATCTTAGTCCTCACGGGTGACAACGCATCTGCATTTTGATTTGCAAACGAGGATAGATGTAGATGTCTATGGGCCGCAGCAACCACTTACCATCAGGTGGACTGTGTACTCGTTTGTCACCCTTATCCTATAAAAAAAAAACACGGACATCAAACTACAACATCGAGGGATGGCGTCTCCCACGCGGCGAGCGGCGCGTGCAGCGCCGCAGCAGGCGCCCACGCTGCAGCCGCACGCCGCGCTCTCTACTGCGATGACAGCGGCGGCAGACAACATCATATTCAACTTTGACAATTAAAGATTTTAATTCTTTGCTTTGTACTGGTAAATCTTTTCCTTGAGAGTTAACTTTTGTTTCTTTGCTTTTCGGGTGGCCAATATTTATGGTTACACTACACATTTTTATTTAGTACTAAACGCTGCAACGTAATTTTAGCCGCGCGTCGCGTGTATTTCATTTTTTCAATTGACTTAATTAATTATATTCTCACAATCGGCAGTACGTCAACAACCGCCCTTCTGAACACCGACTACTCAAGGAAACATTTGCCACTCTAACTTTATAACTATTTTACTTTTATAAAATTTTTAACTTTGGTGATCTTTTCCTTTGGCGTACTCATTAACTACAACTCTACTTCTTGAAAGTGTGCGGCCTTACAAACCATACATATATACTGTAAGTTCTTTCCTATAAATGTCAACCGCGTCCACATTTCAGTGTAGAACAGTGATAAAATGATTAGTTTTAAACAAATAGTGTTTGTGTTTAGCGAAAATGTCCTGACATAAATGTATGGGCAGACTTTCGGAGCATCAACTTAAGTAAGCCTGAGAGATGTGATGTTTCGTTACCATAATATTTAGACATAAGATCCTATATTTCTTATCTACGCAAAATTACTTCTTATATTTTTATTTTTATTTACAAGCCTAAAATTTTACCTTTAAATTTCTCTTTTTGATATAGGAAGAACTTTTAATATAGGACGACCCCTGTCACGCTATCCGTGAATTTTGCAACATCAAGGAACTTCATTCTAACCTTAACGCTGTCCATTACCATCTAGAGACGTCGAAGCCGGCCTTGCTCTTTTTAACCGAGACTCAGGTGTCTTCTCCGGCTGATACTTCATATCTCTCCTACCCGGGGTACAAATTGGAACATTCCTTTGTGCCCCGGTCTGGAGTTTGCGTATACGTCAGAGAGGACATCTGTTTTCGACGCCTCGGCAGTCTTGAAGGTACGGATCTGCGTAGACAGCGACGACCATCCCTGCGTCTACGGGTGCCTCTATAGGTCCCATAGCGGTAATGCCGACACAGACCGACTCATCGACCACGTGGAAATGGCTGCAGACTCCGTGCTACAACAGGTCCCATCCGCAGAGATCGTTATACTCGGTGATTTTAACGCCCACCACGCTGAATGGCTTGGTTCTCGTTTAACCGATCATGCGGGTAGATCTGTGTATGACTTTGCTTTGGCATATGGTCTAACACAACTGGTTACTTCGCCTACGCGGATCCCAGATGTGGAAGACCATGTACCTTCCCTGTTGGACCTTCTGCTTACCTCTCATCCGGACGGATATCAGGTCTCCGTCGATGCCCCACTGGGCTCTTCGGACCATTGTCTGATCCGGAGTACGGTGCCACTCACGCTCCAATCGCAGTTGCGATCTGTAGCTTGCCGCCATGTTTGGCACTATAGGTCAGCCGATTGGGACGGGATGCGGTCCTTTTTTGCATCCTGCCCTTGGGAGCGGGTTTGCTTCTCGCCGGAAGATCCCAGCGTTGTTGCTAATTCTGTTGCTGATGTGGTACTTCAGGGTATGGAACTTTTTATTCCATCCTCTGCGTTGCCCATCGGAGGCAGATCCCAGCCATGGTTTGGTCGCTCCTGTAAAATAGCATCACGCTATAAGCAGGAGTGCTACCGGGCTTGGGCTGACGCATCAACGTCTCGGGATGTAAACACCAGCGCACTTAAAAAGAAGTATAATTCCGCCTCCAGGTCCTTCAAAAGCGTCATTGCCAAGGCAAGGTCTGCACATCGGCAGAATTGGCGAGAAGCTAGTTCGCCTTCCTTTTCGGGAACCCGTGCATTCTTCTTGCACTTGTGCTTTCATACTTCTGTCAGCCATCTCTTCCATCTCTGCACAGAGAAGACGACTCACTGGCCCATGCCGCAAAGGAGAAAGCCGATCTGTTGAGCTCTCTTTTTGCGTCCAACTCGACTCTAGATGACAGGGGAAACACACCGCCGACCATCCCGGGATGTGAGTGCTCCATGCCGGATGTGCGGTTTACACAGCGCTCGGTTCGCAAAGCACTCTTCTCCCTGGACGTCAGCAAGTCGAGTGGGCCCCATGGAGTCCCTCCCATTGTGCTGAAGACGTGTGATCCGGAGTTGGCACCGGTTTAACGCGTCTTTTCTGGTACTCCTACTCCGAAGGCGTAGTCCCGAAGTCATGGAAGACAGCTTTGGTCCGCCCGATCCCTAAAAAAGGCGACCGCTCAGATCCGTCCAACTACTAGCCTATCGCCATCACCTCCTTGTTCTCCAAAATAATGGAATCTGTCAGCTCGTCAGGTACCTTGAGGATCACCAGCTGATTAGTGACCGCCAGTACGGTTTTCGTCGGGGTCGATCAGCTGGTGATCTTCTAGTCTATCTGACTCATAGATGGGAGGAGGCAGTAGAGTCCAAGGGGGAGGCATTGGCCGTTAGATTGGACATAGCGAAGGTCTTCGATCGATTCTGGCACAAAGCGTTTCTTTCGAAGCTTCCTTCCTATGGGCTTCCCGAGAAATTGTGCAAGTGGATCACCAGTTTCCTTGCTGATCGGAGCATCAAGGTCGTAGTAGACGGTGCTTTGATTTCAAACCTATCAACGCTGGTGTTCCACAAGGCTGCGTGCTATCACCAACGCTATTTCTCCTGCATATCAATGATACTGGTAGCATTCATTGCTATGCGGACGACAGCACTGGTGATGCCTTATATACCGGCCGTGCCAATATTTCTCGGGAAAACGTCGCCGAATACCAGAACAAACTTGTGTCTGAAGTCGAGTCTTTGCTTAACAAAGTCTCGGATGGGGGCGACTAAATCTAGTCCAGGTCAATCCCCAGAAGACACAAGTTTGCGTGCTTACCGCTAAAAGGAACCCTTTTGTCGTATCTCCTCAGTTTCAAGGCACTCCCTTTACTGCCTCAGCTAGCATCGGAATCCTTGGCGTCGACATATCGAATAATGTGAAGTTTCGTGGTCACTTGGAAGGGAAGGCCAAATTGGCCTCTAAAAAGTTTGGCGTGCTCAGCAGACCGAGACGGTATTTCATGCTGGCACATCGCTTGCAACTTTACAAAGCGCAAATCCGGCCTCACATGGAATACTGTTCTCATCTCTGGGCCGGGGCACCCCAGTGCCAGCACCTTCCACTTGACCGCATCCGGCGCAGAGCGGTTCGAATCTTCGACGACCGAGTTCTTTCTGATCGGCTTGATACACTGGCACTGAGTAGAGATGTTGCATCTTTTTGTGTATTTTTTCGCCTCTATCATGGGGAGTGCTCTGAGGAATTGTTCGGATTAATCCAGCCGCTCAATTTCACCATTGCACATCGCGACAAAACTCGCGTTACCATCCATACCATCTGTATGATTGACGGTCCACTACTATGCGATTTAGAAGAAGTTTTCTCCCTCGCACAACTTCGTTGTGGAATCAATTACCACCAGCGAATTTTCCGGACCGATACGACTTAGGAATCTTCAAGAAAAGAGCTTATGCCTTTCTAAAAGGCCGGCAACGCATCTGCAATTCCGCTGGTGTTGCGTTTGTTCATGGGCGGCGGTAGTCACTTACCATCAGGTGCGCCGCATGCTCGTTTGCACCCTCTTCTATAAAAAAAAATAAGAATTGCTTTAAACGCCGGATTTGGTGCCCTCAGGACGGAATACATGATCTAAATGGCTTTGAATTTTAAAAGCTACAAGTTGTAGTTTTAGTAGTTAAAAGTTTAATACAAAGAATGTTTTAACAATTTTTGTTTAAGATAATATTTTTGAGAATTTTTGTGTCCGAGGATTTAGCAGTTGGTCTGGCTCAAAGGACAAACAATTTAACATTCGGAATTGTACATGGTGCTGAGGCGTGCACTAAATAAGAAAATAATATGAGGTGGTGGGACTCATTCATCTTGGTCCTCAAAGGTGACATTACTGTTAAAATATACTCTCAAGTCTATAAATGAACACTTATTAGCAAAGACCCCACGTTTTAAAATATTTTACTTTTACGTAGTATATACTTATTTTTAAACGTTTTAGTTATTAAATACGTCCAATATAGGTATCCCCAAAATAAATTATGCATCAGGATCCCCGCGATCTCTATGCTAGGTACCATCGATGCTGTGACTCTGTTTGCGTATCTAGGTGATATGTGTGACGCCTCGTCCAACTGCCATTCTCTCAACCTATTCAGTCCCACCATTAATGAAAAAAACGAAAAAGAAGAGTAAGTTTATACAGCGGTTGCACTCTCTCTCTCCTTCAAAGTGCACCTCACAAACATCCAAGGCCTGCACTGTAATCTCAATGCAGTTCACTACCACCTTGAGACTGACAAGCCGCACTTACTCTTCTTGACTGAGACGCAGATCAGATGTCCTCTAGATGCGACGTATCTTGGCTACCTTGGGTACACATTGGAGCATAATTTCCATCAGCGCGCCGGAGTCTGTGTTTACGTCCGCAACGACATCTGCTGTAAGCGTCTCCATCACCTTGAAGACACAACTTTCTCTACGATCTGGGCATTGATAGACACAGGAATGGATAAAATTATTTAATCTTGTGTCTACCGATCTCCGCGATCTCCCTGAGAGTTCCGCCTTTCATTCAGGACTGGAATAGTGCCTAAATCGTGGAAGCTGGCCAATGTGCAGCCTGTGTCTAAAAAAGGTATCCGTACCGACCCTGCCAATAATCGGCCAATTTCAATCACCTCCATAATCTGCCAGATAATCGCCAGATAATCGCCCACCTCATGGCATACCTAGAGGTAAATGATCTCCTCAGTGATCGCCAGTACGGGTTTCGCCGAAATCGATCAACTGGGGACGTTCTAGCGTATGCCACTCGCATATGGGGCGAAGTCCTCGAGAACAGTGGTGAAGCACTTGCTGTTTCCCCTCGATGTTTCGAAGGCCTTTGACAGGGTTTGGCACGCTAGTCTATTGGGCGAGCTTTCAGCGTACGGCTTATCCCCTGGCCTGTTTGCCTGGGTGAAGGACTTTCAGTGAACGGTTTCTCGGGTCTTCGTCGATGGCTGCTTAGTCGATACTGTAGCGACTAACGCCGGTGTTCCTCAGGGGTCCGTTCTCTCCGCAACTCTCTTCCCGCTGCATATAAAAGATCTTCTCATGCCCGGTGTCTATGGCTATGCAGACGATAGCACAGTTGTGGAGCGATACCAAAAAAGTGCCCGGGCCAGTCGGGATCAAATGCAGTCAGAAAGAGAGGCTATGGTTGAACGTGTGAGTGAGATGCCAATATTGTGAGATTTAACGCCTCCAAAACACAAGCGTGTCTTTTTACCGCTAAAATGAGCCCGCTCACCTTGGCTCCTACTTTCCGAAATGTATCCTTGGAGTACCCTGACCGTTTTCAGTTGTTAGGGACTGAATTTTCTCCGAACCTAAACTATGGGCGGTTCATTGAGTCCAGAGCCAAAGCAGCCTCAAGGAAACTTGGCGTCCTTTCAAGGGCGCGGCGGTACTTCACGCCGGGGCAACTTCTTACCTTATATAAAGCGCAAATCTGGTCGTGCATGGAGTACTGCTGTCAAATATGGACTGGTGCTGCAAAATGCCACCTGGCAGCATTGGACTCAGTGAAGATACGTGGTAAGAGGCTCATTGGTGACCTTGATTTGATTGAAACTAATCTTGTCAGCCTCGAGCATAGGCGCAGAGTAGCCAGTCTCTCGGTATTCTATAGGATGCATTTCGGTGAGTGTGCGCAGGAATTAAACGCTTTAATTCCTCCCTCTCCTTTCCACCATCGGACAACTTGGCGGTCGGCGAGTCTTCATCTCTTTGTTGTCGATATTCCACGCATTAGAACCAAACGTCGTCTTTTGTAATGCGTACAGCAAAGGCGTGGAATAATTTGCCAGCGTCTATCTTTCCGTCCGATAACAATCTGGGCGTCTTCAAGGCAAGAGTGAATAGGCTTTTGTTACGATAAGACAATGCGATTTACCATCTATAGCTGCATCACCACTTACCACCAGGTGGGATTGTGGTCAAGCACTGGCTTATAATAAGTAAAAAAAGATTATACAACATGATTTCTCGTGAAAAATTGTGGACCTATCTTGTTGAAAACACTGACTTCCTCGGCAGTTTTGTTGTCAATTTTCTAGTAAAGTCACTAAATTCAGGAAATATTAAAAAGACCCTTACATTTTTTTTTATAGGAAAAGGGTGACAAACGAGCACACAGACCACCCGATGGTAAGTGGTTGCTGCGGCCCATAGACATCTACATCTATCCTCTATTACAAATCAAAATGTAGATGCGTTGTCAACCGTGAGGACTAAGATGGAATGCCTCATTTCCAGTTAAAAGGGTTCTCTACACTCACCTTTAAAAACAGTGTTAAGCTGCTATTTTACGTTGGTATTCTGTGAGAGCGTGGTCTTTCCCCGGTCGGGCCGACCATTCGTGCTACAACTATACTACTAATGTAGCTACAGCATGGCTCTACCACGTATAAAATATTAGAGAAAGTTAACGGTAGGACGATATCAAATTTTGTAATAGAAAATACATCTGGTATTAATGTTGGAAATTATATTAACGTTGGTAAAAATTACTTTTTATTTTTACCAACTTTAAGGAAACGTATTAGACACGGACAGTGTGGCGTACATGCTCTTGGCAGAATATAAATATAAAATATGAAGCATGTGACATGTTTCGCTCAGGTTCTGCATAGTTTCAGAAACAATTCGTTCCGAATACCCTGACATCGACTGCCTAATATCAAATGTAAATAAAGTTTCTTTAAAAGCTTCTAGTAGAATTAAGATACTTAAAGATGCTTGATATACCCTGCCATGCCTTTACCTCCAGAACTCGTAATTACAAGGTGTCATTCACGCGCCTGCGTAAAATAACAAGCAAGCAGCAAGACTGCATAAACAAAGTTTGTGATTTTTTACGTATTATAATAAGCCTTTCCGTTACAGCCTACCCACTGCTGAATCTAAATCTGAATCACAAGCCGAAGCTGAACTGCTGAACATCGACGTTCCCCGTTGATTCTTTTTTTATAGCAGAGGGGAAACGAGCATGCGGCTCACATGATGGGAAGTGACTACTGCCGCCCATAAACAACTACAACACCAGGGGAATTGCATCTGCAATTCCCCTGGTGTTGCAGGTGTTGCGTTGCTGGCCTTTTAAAAAGGGTGGTCTCTTTTCTTGAAGGTCCCTAAGTCTTATCGGTCCGGAAAAATCTCTGGTGTAGTCGATTCCACAAGTAGTGACCGACCGAAAATTCGGTTTCGGTTTCCGCAAGTTTCAGCAAAAGAATCTAGTTTCGGTAATAGTTTCGTTTTCGGCAAAAAATCTACCGAACCTTCAGCGGCGCATTATACAGAAACAGAAACTTTTTATTCAATATAGATTATAAATAATGCTTAATGAAAGTTACTCTTTTGTTTAATTTGTCTAGCTACGCCACTGCTTACAATCATGTATGTTACACAATTAACAACACAAAACAAATTAGAAATAGCTTGGTACGAGGGCGGCACTGAAAATTTCGGGAATCAAGAAAGTGACACAACATTACTATTTAGAAATGTATTTATTGCTTTTCGAAGTATTTTCCGCGAAATTTGACACAATTTTCCTTACGATGGAACCAATCATTGAAGCAACCATTCCATTCAGAAGTTGGGGTCTCCAAAATGGCCGTTTTGTAGGCGTCCACAGCTTCTTCAGGTGATGAAAATCTCTGTCCACGCAATTTATTCTTTATTTTAGGGAAAGTATAGAAATCATTAGGGCTTAGGTCGGGACTGTACGCCGGATGGTCTAATAATTCTATGTTTTCTTGCTCTAAAAACTCTTTTGTTCTGAGTGCGGTGTGAGAACTCGCATTGATGAACTCGTGATGGAGGATGATGCGGCGGTTGCAGTTCTCTTTACGGAGTTCAGAAACGACCTGTGGCAAACAAATGCTAGCATACCATTCTGCATTAACCGTTCTTTGTCCCTCAAGAGGAATAGTCGTAACATGGCCGGTTTTGGAGACAAACGTGGCCACCATTTTTTTTGCAACACTCCGTGAATGACCAATTTTTGTTGGCTTTAACTCATTTTCGAACACCCAAAACTGTGACCGGTTTTTTGTTTCGGGTTCGTACGTGTATATCCAGGATTCGTCACCTGATACGATGTTGTATACAGCATTTGAGGTTCCTGCGTGGAATCTTTCGAGAGTTCTGACGCACTAAGTAACGCGAGCCGCTCTTTGCTCTTCACAGAGCGAATTCGGTATCCATCGGGAAAACAACTTTTTTTACACCTAATTGTTCATGCAAGATTATTTATATTTGACTTATGCCAATGTCTAAAGTTGCCTGAATTTCGCCCTATGTCACATATCGATCTTCCTCAATCAGCTTACGCACAGCATCAACGTTTTCTTGGGTGACTGCAGTTTTTGGACGACCTTGACGGGGATCATCACTGAGCTTGACATGTCCACGTTGAAATTCAGCAAACCAGCGATAAATTGTGGTTTTGGATGGGGCTTCATCACCAAATGCAGAAATCATCCGGTCAACATACTGTTTTTGTGTTAAACCACTTCGAAAGTCATTATAAATCATCGCTCTTGAATTTTCTCTAGTCAATTCATTTTCTCAACCACTAAACAAGTTTGACAAAACCTTGTGACAAGACCGAGAATCTTTTTTTAAATAAATAAATGGTATTCGATTTTTAAAACCAAGGAGTTTTCAATTAAAAAGATTTTAATATGACAGGAACAGTGGAAATCAAAGAGATTTAAAATATATATATACTATAGAGCGGGCATTGGCAAAATTTACATACAAAATTTTTAAGCTCGTGCGTGTGTGACGCCCTCTAGCTAAAAATAGCAAAACTACGCTATCATTTATTAAGACAACATTTTAGCTATTCCCCAGTAGGTGACGCTTAACCTCTCAGAACTTGACATTTTTTGGACATACTTAGTCAGAACTATGGTCAAGCCTAAGAGTATAGTAGGTCAGGCCAAAGACAATTTTTTGAAAGATGGTAAATATAACTTAGAGTCATTACTATGTTCTTATCCAAAAATAAAAAAAATATTAATAATAATTAAAATACCGAATTATTTGTATGAAGGTCAAGTGAGCGCTAGAGTAACGACGATTTGTCGATAAATGAAATGTTTCGAGAAATTATCAATTGCTGTGTAGTGGCGGTGTATGAATATTCATATCATTCCGTGGGTTTCGTTAGAGGCGACTGATCCACTGTTAAGTTCCACGGTATACGTACCTTGTTACACAGTAACAAGGTATGTGTACCGTGGAACTGAACGTGGCAACTATGACAAGTATACCCTCTATGAGGAATATAGTGGAGGCCTATGTTCAGTGGGTTTTTTTTAGGATGTAATGGTGTTTGTTGTAATAGTGATAAGAAAAAATGTTGGAGGAAAAAGGCGATCATTTTTTCTAAATTTAATCTCGGTGAAATGCGGATACTCCGTACGATGTTTAGGACTGGGTTGCAAAGGTGGGTGATATTTGTGGCAGCAAAATTCTGTGCTCCCCTTTATTTCCATGGCCCATGATCAGCAGTGGAAGAAAACTGTAAGGAGAGGGAAGGGTTAATTTTATTATTTGAAACAATATTTTTGTGTGTAAAAAAAGTCATCCAACATCATCAAACAATTTATTAAACAAAAGTTGCGTAAACAAGTTCAATGGTTAGAACAGTAATAAATAACAAAACTAAACAATTCCAACTGAAAAGAAAAATGGAAAATATTATGTCACTTCCACAACTAAAGCAAATCTAACGAATCGTCAAATGTTAAAATCAAATAAAAACTATGTAGAAAGAAACAAGGAATTATATATAATATAGAAACACTCAATTTTCATAAAGAAAAGAAATATATAATATTACTAGCTGGCCAGGCAGACGTTGTTCGGCCCTCTCCGATGACTCTGTGTCCTATAAAAATTATTAAATTCGTAATAAAAAATATTGAGGGTCACTTATCGGGATAAAAACTATCATATCTCTCAAGTTGGACCAAACTGCACACAGTGTGCAAAATTTCATTGAAATCAGTTAAGTAGTTTAGGAGGTCATCGCGGACAAACAATGTGACACGTAATTTTTATATACAAAGATTATATTGATATACAGTAAAAGCTCTTTATTCGCGGGGTATATGTTCCGTAAATATGCCGCGAATACAGAAACCATGAATATGGAATGGTAATTTATATGAAATTATAGGGGATACGTTCCTAGGTGATAAAATAAAAGAGAAATATTTAAAAAAATCAATTTAATTTAATTTTTTGACCATATTGATTAATTATTATCTTCAGGCTTAAGCAATGGTTTAAATAATTTTGTAATTTTTTCTTGCTTGGCAGTTTTTGAAAGGTCCTTCAATTCAGACTGATATTCAGCAGTGGTATTACCAATTTTCGTCTTAAAAAAAATAAGACTTCGTTCCATAGACGGATAAATTTTTATACAGAAATCACAAAGCTCATTTGCCATTCTTAAACATTCACTAAGATTTTTCAAATTAAATGTCACGTTTCTAGTGCTTGTTGAAGTCTCTTCTTCAATGGGCTGTGAGTTTAACATTTCCTCCACGTCGTTTTCAGTCAAATCTTCATCTTGCGATTCAAGCAACTCCTGAATGTCACTTGATTCTATTTGTTCGAACTCATATCGTCCTATTCCATTCGCAATTTCGGCTGTATTTGCAGTCAAAGTTTGAATTTGTACAGATTCATCGTCATTTTCCGCAGTCAGAGCAGGCCACAGTTTTTCCAGCATGATTTCAATGTGTATGGCTTAATTCTTCCAATAACTCTTTTATGTTTACGATATGCTTAGTTGAAATAAGATCTACATAATTTACTTTTTTATTAGTCCATTTGACGACGCGTTTACAAAAGATATTGGGTTGGATATCTATTGGAATCATTTTTATTAATATGTATGTACCGATTAGATCCGCGAATAAAGAAATCTTTAGCCGCGAATATAGGAATTGGGTCGCATTTTTTTAATCCGCGAATAGTGAAAACGCGAATGAAGGAAGCGCGAATAAGGATCTTTTACTGTACTCAGTAGGAGCCTTAAAAAAATTTAATTTAAAATTTAATCATAGGTATATATACTTACCCCCCCACCCCCCGAGATGGAGTGACGACCTGGTAAGACATGCAGGAAGTCGATGGATGCAGGTGGCTCAGGACCGTGCTTTGTGGCATTCCTTGCGGGAGGCCTATGTTCAGCAGTGGACTTGTGAAGGGCTGTAATGATGATATACTTTATTATGATATCTTTGACCAACGCCGTTTTTCTACTGACTTCAAACAGGAGGAGGTACTCAAGTCAACTCTATGTTTTTTTTTATGTGTGTTACCTCATAACTTCCTTCTGGGTGAACTGATTTCGATGATTATTTTTTATTTGAAAGTTGGTGCTTCACATGTAGTTCCATATAAATTTGATCAAGGTCTGACTTATATTGTTATTCTTAATAATTTATATTGAAGTTGGTTGAACAAAATTTTTAATTATTGTTGAAAACAACTTCGCCATAATGTTCATTATATATCGAAATTATAACATAAAACGTAATTTTAATACTTTGTGGAATATGAAAATATGTGTTAATTACACAAGATTTATAGTGATCATCCACACCTTGTATTTAATTATCAGTTAATTCTGGCTATTAAATACGTGAACGACACAGTATTTGAAATGGAAATTTTATAAAGTATATAAAATTGTTACGAAGCAAAATATAAGGAATTAACTTTTAAAGACAGTGTTATTACTTACATTTTATATAAAAACTAACAAAAATTTCTATTGTACCCACTTAATTTTTTATAAATTTGTAGTTGCCTCTTACACTCACGCGGCGAAGGAAATAACACTTAAGTATGTGACGTAAATGCGACGCGTAGGTAACGACGGAAACTCGTCATTTGAAGTAAATTCTGTTAATTTAGAGAAGCGTAATTTAGTAACGAAACTAATTCTAATAAAATATTAGTTTTATAATTCATATAAATAAAAAATAATTGTTCTGAGCACTCTTAACTATGGTTCTGACTAAACGTAGTTATCATATATATACTCTTAGGTTCTGAGGGTCCTTTCTAAATATTACCATACTCTATGGGGCGTTCTACAAAGGTGACATATGAAAGATTAAAATATAAGATCGTTTTAGGAATGTTACCATTTCGATACCAAAGTATCGATAATGTTGTTGAAGGTTACTAAGCTTAAAATGCTTTAAAATATAATAATAGGGAGTAAAATGATTGTTTCATTGTATAAATCTATATATCATGACTTCCATCACACGAAAAAAAATCACTTTAACTTTTTATGCCTCTATTTTATACGGATCGTGCTTTTATATCTTTAAGTAATTATAGTGAAAAATAACCTGTTACAATGTAATAACAGTGAAAAATCACCTGTTACAGTGTAGGTAATAGATAATCTCTATTTTACTTATTCTACAATAACTCAGCTTCTAGATTGACAAATCTTTTCAGCTATTAATTGTTTATATATACGCTTTCAAATGGTACTTTCATCTTGTTAACACTTGGGCCCAAGAATGTATGGAGACGTCTTCTTCTCCTTTTATATTATTTTGTCAATTTCATCAGCTGCACTACTTAAAAGCCAGTACCCACATCAATACAAATTGTTATATTACCTTACCTAATTTTTACCTTATTTCCTAACTCAGGCTTAACCTACAACTTCTTGAATCTAATATCTTTAACAGTACAATTTTTTTTAATGTCACAAGCCTATAGCACTCTCTTATCACTGTGAGCCAGGATCTATAATGGTTTTGTCCTTGAATACCACCAGACAATGAAGCCCGGTATGTAAAAAAGAAGACTTGTTGTATTGCTAAACATCAACACAGCAAGTATCCTCAGCATCTTCATAAGCAACACAGAAAATTTCATCATCATGCCTAAAAAAATTTTTCCACCCTTCCACATAAAGTAGGCTACTTAGCATAGTTGGTATTTGCTACTCATTTTTGTTGGTATGGGTACAGTATCTTTGACTGTTTTACCTCCTTAAATATTGTAAATGATTAAATCGGCATCATGTATATTATTTTTATCGATAACCCCAATCGATAAACGTCGTCAATCACTAACTTTAAATAAATAGTGACGCTACAGGATAACAGAGGGCGCTTAGTACAATAAAATAAATTTTCTAGAACTATCTACGAGAAATAATAAAATTTAAAGATTATTCGGTAAATATACGTTATATTTACGATAACAAACCAAAATCACCTTCATTTTTTGCTCCATATCGTGACTTACAATATCTTAATGCACTACCGGGCATATTTTCTATAAAAATATTTTTTTAAGATATGAAAAGAATGCGTCTTAACTTTATGACGATGTCACTAAAACTAACGGAGATATATCCTATAGGACATAAGTCACAGACGACAATTTTGCTGCTGATGTCCGGTCTATTACTACTACTACTTAAATGTCTTTGGTGGAAATATTCCATTCCCGATACTTTTAGTGCAGCCTATGTAGTGATCATCTTATTCCCAGGGGTTATTATCATCCATAAATTCCTTTATTTTATAATAACCCTTTTTATACAAACTTATTTTATTAAATTTTTTGAACGTTGAGCAGGTTTTGTATATTTTCTGGGATTTTGTTAAGTTGTGTATATTGTAAGTGCAATATATTAAGTTAATACTCTCACTGAATAATATTAACAATATTGTGAACACAATAAAATATGTTCTCAATTAAACTCAAAAAAACAAAAACTTTTTATGGGTGTAAGTGTTGATTTTTTTTACAAAATGACAATAAAGTATTTCTTAACGTTAAATTGTTGATTTTTTACTTTAAAATAAATAAATATATTGCTACGTGACTATTAGAATGACTGTTTTTCATTACCATGCATTACCTATCTGTATATGTATACAAAAATATATCAGATTTCAGTAGGTATACAAAAAAAAAACATTTTTAAATAAGTTTCCCGTTAGTAACACCCGGACCAAAGTTTCGTTTTCGATTTCGGTTTCGGTTGAAAATCCTGTTTCGGTCGGACATTATCCATAAGAAGTTGTGCGAGTAGGAAAACGTCTAAATCGCACAGTCGTGGACCGCCAATCATCCAGATGGTAGGGACGGTATCGTCAGTTTTGTTGCGATGTGCGATGGTGAAATTGAGCGGCTGGAATTTGCCCGAACAATTCCTCAGAGCACTCCCCGTGGTAGTTGCGATAAAATACGTAAAGAGATGCAACATATCTTCGCAGTGCCAGTGAGTCATCCGATCAGAAAGAGCTCGGTCGCCGACGATTGGAATCTGTTCTCGACGCCTCGGCAGTCTTGACGGCTTGGACCTGTCCAGCCTTTGGCTACGCGTAGAGAGCGACGACCATCACGCGTCTACGTTTGCCTCTCTATAGAGAGGCATGTCCCATAGCGGTAATGCCGAAACAGACCGACTCATCGACCACGTCCAAATGGCTATAGATTCCTTGCGATAGCAGATCCCATCCATAGAGATCGTGATCCTATGGGCGATTGTAACGCCAACTACGCCAAATGGCTCGGTTAACGTTTAACTGATCATGCGGGAAGATCTATTCATGTTTTTGCCTTGGCATATGGTCTGACACAACTGGTTACTTCACTTACGTGGATTCCAGATGTGGATGACAATGCGCCTTCCCTGTTGGTCCTTCTGCAGACCTCTCATCGGGATAGATAACAGGTCTCCGCCAACGACCCTCTTGGCACCTTGGACCATTGTCTAGTCTGGAGTGTGGTGGAATTCACACTAACATCGCGGTTGCATTCTGCAGGCTGCCGCCGTGTTTGGCACTATAGGTCGCCGATTGTTGTAGGATGCGGTCCTTCTTTGCATCTTACCCTTGTGGGCGGGTTTTCTTCTTGCCGGACGATCCCAAAGTTGTTGCTAATTCTGTCGCTGATGTGGTACTTCAGGCTATGGAACTTTTTATTCCTTCCTCTGTGGTGCCCATCGGCGGCAGATCTCAGCCATGATTTGGTCGCTTCTGTAAAATAGGATCACGCTGTAAGCTGGAATGCTACTGGGCCTGGGCTGACGATTCAACGTCCCGGGATGAAACCACTAGCGCCCTTAAAAAGAATTATAATTCCGCCTCCAGGTCCTTCAAAAGAGTCACACAACAGAATTGTCGAGAAACTAGTTCGCCTTCCTTAGAGAACCCGTACATTTCAAGGCTGTCCAAGGAAATTTCTGTCAGCCATATCTTCCATCTCTGCACAGGGAGGAGGACTCACTAGACCATGCCACAAAGGAGAAAGCCGAGCTGCTAGGCTCTTTCTTTGCGTCCAACTCGATTCACGATGACGGGGGGAGCACACCGCCGACCATCCCGTGGGGTGAGTGCTCCATACCGGATGTGCATTTCACACAGCCCTCGGTTCAAAAAGCACTCCTCTCTCTGGGCATTCACAAGTTGAGTGGGCCTGAAAATCCCTCCAATGGAGCTGATGACGTGTGATCCAGAGTTGGCACCGGTTCTAACGCGTCCTTTCCGGTACTCCTACTCCCTAGGCGTAGTCTCGAATTCACGGAAGACGGCTTTCGTCCACCCGATCCCTAAAAAAGGTGACCGCTCAGACCCGTCTAAGTACAAGCCTATCGCCAACACCTCCTTGTTCTCCAAATTAATGGAATCCATTATAAACTGCCGGCTCATGCGGTACTTTGAGGACCACCAGGTGATTAGTGACCGCCAATACGGTTTTCGTTGGGATCGATCAATTGGTGATCCTGTGGTTTAATTGACTTATTGATGGGCGGCGGTAGTAGAGTCCAAAGGAGAGGCATTGGCCGTTAGTTTGGATATTGCGAAGGCCTTCGATCGGGTTTGGCACAAAGCGCTTCTTCCGAAGCTCCCTTCCTATGGGCTTCCCGAGAAATTGTACAATTGGATTACCAGCTTTCTTGCAGATCGGAGCATTTCCTCAGTTTCAAAGCAGTCCTCTTGTTGCCACAGCCAGTATCGGAATACTCAGCGTCGACATATCGAGTGATGTGCAATTTCGTGTTCACTTGAAAGAGAAGGCCAAATTGGAATCTAAAAAGCTTGGCGCGTTCAGCAGAGCGGTACAGTATTTCATGCTGGCACTCCGACTGCCACTTTACAAGGCGCAGGTTCGGCCTCACATGGTATACTGTTCCCATCTATGGGCTGTGGCTCCCCATCCCCAGGACTTTATTAAAAAAATATAAAGCTGAGTTTGGTAACAACAAAATGGTTTTCTTTAAGTTTTTTTTAAAACATTTTTTCTTTTTAAAAAATATCTAAGGACCACGCCGCCGCCGTGGAATTGACATTCGGCGCTCATATCTACTTCCAAGTGACCACGAAACTGCAAATCAATCGATATGTCGACACCGAGGATTCCGATACTGGTTGAGGCAACAAGTGGAGTGCCTTGAAACCGAGGAGATACGAAAAATGGGTTCTTTTTAGCGGTAAATTTGTGTCTTGTGGGGATTGAACTAGACTAGATTTAGTTGCCCACAAGACTGTTCAACAAAGACTCGACTTCAGACACAATTTTGGTTTGGTACTCGGTGACGTTTTCCCGAGTAATATTGACACGGCCGGTGTATAAAGCATCACCAGTGCTGTCGTCTGCATAACGATTCAGGTTACCGGTTTGCAACATATCTTTGATATGCAGAAGAAACAGCGTTGGTGATAGTACGCATCCTTGTGGAACACCCGCATTAATAGGCTTGTAATCGGAGTATGCACCGTCTACTGCGACCTTGATGCTCCGATCTTCAAGAAAACTGATAATTCACTTTCGCAATTTCTCGGGAAGTCCATAGGAAAGGAGCTTCGAAAGAAGCGCTTTGTGCCAAACTCGATCGAAGGCCTACACAATGTCCAAACTAACAACCAATGCCCTCCCTTAGACTCTACTGCCTCCGCCCATCTATGAGTTAAGTAAGCTAGAAGATCACCAGCTGTTAGATTCCGACGGAAACTGTACTGGCGGTTACTAATCAGCTGGTGATTCTCAAGGTATCTCATGAGCTGGCAGCCTTTGATGATTTCCATTATTTTGGAGAACAAGGAGGAGATGGCGATAGGCCTGTACTTGGACGGACCTTGCAGACAGGCCCCGTCTAAACAAAATATTGCAACCTTTTTTTTAAGTAAAATTAGGTTTATATAGTATAATTATTAAAATTTTTAATATTTTTGATTTTTGTTTTTCTTTTTTGGTGATAAAGAAATAAAAAATAAAGACATTTCGGAAATATGGGAAAATTTTAAATAAAGAAATCGCAATCGCTCACTTTTTTAGAAGCCGAAAATGATGGTATGTGAATGACTATGCTAAGGATTGTCATAGTGCAATATTATGCAACTTCTTGGTCGTTTTTCTTAACATTTTTAAAGACCATAGAAATACTTCTATTATTATATCTATGTTAAAGACACTCGATATTAACTGTCTTTGGTCATTAAGTGGGTACTTGCATACAGCACTCCTCTGAGAGAAAATAAACGCAACCCGTTTTTGCACACGTTTGCCTGCCTTTTGTTGGTTTGCTGTTGTCTTCGAACACTGAAGGCTGTTGCTTTATTTCCGGGATGTAATTTTTATATATAAAAATTACGTGTTGTTGTACGTACAAAAATTGTTTGTCCGCGATGAATTCCTAAGTTACTGAATTGATTTCAATGAAATTTGCACAATCTGTGCAGTTTGGTCTAACTTGAGAGATAGGATAGTTTTTATCCCGATAAGTGACCCCCTGTATTTTTTATTGCGAATTTAAGAAGTTTTATAGTACAGAGGTTCGCCCATAGATATAATAATAGATCTATTTAATATTTCTATGGGTTCGCCGCTAAGGGCAGAACAACGTCTGTTTGGCCTGCTAGTAATATATAATATATTTTTCATCTCCTGTCACAAGGTCATACTCAGTCTTGTACTGAGGAGTGTTTATTGCAAACTAGTTCATACTTTACACGGCGCATACAAAATGTATGTATCCATAATTATAAACTCAACACCACGCTTGCCACGCCAGAGTAATCTCCCACTTTGTATTACGTATGTGGACTATCTGTGTATCTGTGTATTTCGAAGTGCTGAAGTGTTGGTGAAATAGGGCTACAACGGCTATCCGAATACAGAATCAGAGTAAGAAACTTGTCCAATAGCGAGAGACAGAATCAATGGCGATTACATCGCTCATGTTCGGTATGTCGACGATATATTCTCTATAATACTACACAATCGCTGGTGGACCTTAGCACTATGCTCAATAAATTCAAAACGTCTTAAATTCAACATGGTCAAGGCAAAGTTTAAGAGTGCGACATAAATTGTCTTTGCCTCCGTAAGGCGGGTTATGCGTAAACATTACCCCCATGTCAAAAAAAGGACAAATTGTCTAACTAGGTAAGTCCAACTTCGATCGAGAGGTCAATTGACGGCTACTAACTCGGCAGAACAGTATTTGGAAGATAACGACACATCTTGCCACGTATACCTAAAACTTGAATACAAGATTGTACAATTAGTGTCTGTTGCCAGTGATAACAATGAATGTTATGAATTTGAGACGAGGGTCTTCAGTTACTAGCCGTATGAGGTAGCTGAAGGTACTTAGTTATGGAGAGGGTTATGCTGGTACTTAGTTATATTAGGTTATGAGGGAGAGGGAAGTTTCACTTCGTGAAAGAATATTAAATGAGGACGTCCGTAGTAGAACAGAATAACCGACATTTCAGCATGCAATGACCAACGGATTGGTAAGCTGAAGTGGCAAGGCTCGAAGAACCGACAATCGATGGGAAATAAGGGTTCTTGGATGGCAACCTCGTACTGGTAAGTGAATTGTAGGGCGGCCCCTCACAAGGTGGACGGACGACCTGGTGAGATAAGTGGTTCAGGATCGTGAGGGAAGCTACATTGATGATCATAATGATGATTTGTTGGACCCCCTGTCGTTGAGAGTAATGTAACGTGCACACAGATACACAGATAATCCACATGAGACTCTGTGGTGTGGGTGCCGGGTGAGAAAAATGACGCTTAGGATGAGAAATTGATGTATTCTTCCACATATTCAGCTCGTGTACATTTTACTAAGCTTCTTCGCAGAGGTCCTTAAAACTCGCAGATGTCGTAGGTTGTTGTTTCTTGGAGTAGAGTTCACTATCGCTTTCCTGAAATAATTTGTTTTTCCGAATTCCGATTGGCAGCTCACGCTTTTACATCCAATAGGAGAATGGTAGAATATTCTAGATCAATGTACTGTAAAGTACGGGACATTCGAACTAGGAGTATGATGTCTGTGACTGTGATTCAATCACTCTATCGATAAACTGCTAGAACAGTCCAATGAAATTTAGTAGTACCTCATATTATATTATATAACTTTGGAACAATCGCTATTGTTCATGTCCAAAAGAGAAAAAAAAAAAAGGTTTGTAGGTATAATCAAGAGTACTGTCTATTTTTCGCCCACACGAATACCCCGTCCCAAAAAGAGAAAACCGTAAAAGTAATTATTTCAAGGTTTCGGGAACATTCTAGGCGTTTCTCGCACCTAAATATGATGCAACATGCAAGTGGCTATCGTAACAGTACCTAATTATTGCATGATATGTCGCCGGTCCTAAGCGTTATTTTATTGTCGTTAGCTTTATTAAGATCAATAGTGGCAATAGAGGACTCATTGAAGTAACAATATCATTAACAGTAAAATATCATACGTATAATTTTATTGAGAAAGTTTATATGTAATACGAGTAAATATACTTTATTAAACAAAAACTGTAATATAACCGGCTAAGTGCAAGTCGGACTCGTGCATGAATGGTTCCGTACCATTGTAAAACACGTTTCTGGTAGCGGAGTCCCCTTTAAGCCCCCTATAGACCTAGTGACTTCATCCAAGGTGCCACCAATGTGAATTGATTCTTAATTATTGGAAATGAAATATTTTATTTCATGAAATTTCATTCATGACCTTATTCATGATTTAAAAAGTTGATATGATTTTATTGGTGTGATGGGAGTCATAACAATTAGATTTATATAATAAAAAAACATGCATATTCCCTATTATTATATCGTAAAGCATTACAAACTTGTAACCTTCAACAACATTATCGATACTTTGATGTCGAAACGGTAACATTCCTAAAACGGGATTTTAACTTACATTTATAAGCGTTACCTACTGGGAAATAGCTGAAATGTTTTCCTAATAAATATTCAGCGTAGTTTTGCTGTGTTTACCTAGAGGGTGTCACCACCCGCGAGCTCAGTTTTTGTATGCAAATGTTCCCTATAACCGCTCCATAGTATATCTATATACTTAAATCTCTTTGGGTGCTACGAAGCACTGGAAAACTTAGTAATTTAGAACACGTGTAAAGCTAGGGTACCACGGCCTGCGTTGTCACAGGTCAGACCGCGCCAGGCCAGACCAACAGGCCGTGGGAACCATCGCATCCGGTGAGGCTTGCGGTGACCTGTTGCCGCCTGTCCGATCCATCGGGAGTCGGTAAGTTCAATGGCTCGGCGCGGCGTGACGCGAAGGTGCCTGTCGCGGCCTGTACGGGCGCGTCTGCGTCCGTTACAATCGTTCATTTCAACTGCGGTGGTGCCTGCGCGTTTACGCTGATTATGGAGGACGAACGAGCTCATATTTGACTTTTTAACTCTTTATGAAAATGAACCAGCACTTTGGAATAATTCGTCGCTTCAACATAAAAACAAGAACGGTTTTTGTTGAATGACGACACCCGCCAGCGTCGTTTCTTCTGCTTTCTTTTTACTTGGTATATCAAACGTTAATAAAACCACAGCGGTTGCACACGCAGACTTGCGCTCCGTATCACTTAACATGTTGGAATGTCAGTCGATAGGCCGCACTAGGCCGGCACACACCGTGGGAATGCTCAGTACGGGCCGCGACAAGCCTATTCAGGCGGGGCAACGCCTGACGCGGCCTGTCGCCTGGCAGGCCGTGGGACCCTAGCTTAAAGTTGTAACGCTCAAGAGCTGCTACGGTGAGGGATGGCTGCAGAACAAAATTTAACCATTTCTCTCATATTTTAATAAATATAGTTATCTATAATGGGTTTTCCTTCTTCTATTCGTTAACTTGATAGAAAAAAAATGCAAAAACATAATAAATTAAATATGTGCTTTTTAAATTTGTTATCTAAATATATTTTAAGTAAGTATGCGTGCATGAGAAGCTGAAAATATTTTTGGGAATCTCGAACGCTTCTTTGATTCCTATTTGATAATATGTACAGAGATGGGATTGATTATATACATTAGTGTATTAGTAAAGTAATAGCCTAAATTTTTCCACTGCTGGGTACAGGACACCTAATATTTCTGAGAGAGTTTTAGGTCAAGGCAGAATCCGCAGCTCTGCTCCAATGTGTGTTAGCGGACTGTAGGTTTTTTTTATCAGTTAGACATTTCTGTGATACACGTGGTGGTAGAGTCTAGCTGCTTACGGTTGTTAACATGAACGTGTGGCTCGATAGGGGATGGACCACGTTCTCACAGAATACCAGCGTAAAATAGCAGCTCAATATTCGAATGGTAAATGTAGAGAACTGGAGACCCTTATCACTGAAAAACAAGGTATTCCAATTTAGTCCTCAGGGGATGACCCCTGAGGGCTAAATTGGAATCTTCGATAAAATCAAAATTCATATGAGTTATGAAACTCATATATCATTTTGATTTTATCGAAGATAGATGTAGATGTCTATGGGTCACATCATCTACTTACCATCCCATGGACTGTGTGCTTGTTTGTCATTCATATTTTATGAAAAAACTGTAAATGAAATACAACGAAATGTGCCAGGTTCCTATTGCAAAATTGTGTTTCAGACAATTTTGAGTCTTGTTTACATTGTTATTACATTTTCACTAGTTGTTAAATTGGTGTGTGTAATGTGGTCAGCGGATAAGTCGGAGATCGGCTGGTGGCAAAGTTTTTTTTTTTATAGAAATGGGGGCAAATGAGCCTTCTGCCACCAGGGCGGCGCCACTTAGGGATGAGGTGAATCAGTTGACAGATTTCGTGGTAGGGGAAGTAAATTTTTTAGGTAAATGTATGGCTTAATGTTTCTATGTGAAACACTACTTATAAGTATTTTATATTTATTAAATTAGAAATGGATAAACCGAATTGCGGATATTCCTAAAAGTAGAAAAATTTTAAAACTACAGTTTCTGTAGTTAGATAATGTAAAAAAAAAAAAACTAAAGTTCTATGTTTTACACTATCTAGAAACCGATAAATGTATACATATTTAAAACGCAATTTCTCTTTTATAATGACGATGTATAATAAATGACTTCACCTCAGTTCCAAATAGCGATATCTGTTGAGCGGAGGATTATTAGCCCTCGTGGCAGGTGTGCTGCAGGCTTTTTTTTTATAGAATAAGGGCGTCAAATAAGCACACAGTCTACCTGATGTGAAGTGGATGCTCTGGCCATAGACATACATCTACATCTATCCTCTATTAAGAATGAACATGTAGATGCGTTGTTACTTATAAGTACTAAGATGTAACTATCAGGTAGGGTTGTCAGCACCCGTTTTATATTTTAGAGTTTTTGATAAGTTTAAATAAAGGACGCACCACGAAAATAAAGGATACCATATGGTTTCTAGTAAAATATTGTTATGGTATCAGTAGCAACATGTATTAATAAAAAAAAACAATGTTATAATAATAATGTAACGTAGTTTTCTCTAACATCGAGCGTCACCTCAAATTGATTTTAAAATTCTTTGACCACAAGCAGAGGGAAAGTCGAATACGCGGCGATATCGCCATGTAAAGATTTTTGTGGGTTGGAAATAGAGGAGACGTCAACCCTGGTACCAGGGCAATTGCTGGTGCGATGCCGGCCTTTTAGAAAGTAGTAAGGTAAGGTAGTTTCTAGAAGGTCCGTAAGTCGTGTGTGCGTTGTGTGTGCAGGGTGGCACCGGCAGTGACAGCGACGCCGGCGCGGCGGCGGCGAGCGCGGCGCGCGTCGCGGCGGGCGCGCGCCTCGCGCCGCCGCTCGCTGCGCCCCACGCCGCGCCGCCTCGACCACAAGTCAGTACATCTCACACAACCCAGCGTACCTCACAGTGCACATTACATACGCACATACATTACCAGACTTTTTCACTTCGCACCGCACTTATTAAACACTCACGCCTGCCACCCGGAGAGGTAGGCAGAGATTACGGACTTCCACTTGGAACGATCCTGACACACCTCTCGCCTCCTTTACATCCATATACCTACGCATACAGGCCCGTCATCTTCAATGTGTTGCCAATTTGAAGCTTCCATTCCTAACTCTACCATTCACTTCCGCAACATAAATGTGCTTTGTCACTTTTCTCGTTTATTCTTTCTACATGACCAACACCATCAAAACATTCCTTTCCTACATCATCTTGTAACTTCAGACGCACATATATATTAATTTATTAATATTAATTTTTTGTCGCCACACATTTTATCTCCCATTGATCTTTGAGCGATATTTGTTTTTTATTATAGTTACAGATGAAAATCCGGTTTATTGTGTACATTTGAATACATAAATTTAGTTCCCGAAGAAAGGTAAACAGGAGCGTCTCACTACGCGCTCCTCATTAGTCTACTGCCACTGAAAACATACCTACATTTTTAGACGTGAACACGTCTTTAAATTTGCTTCCATAGTAGGAGGCAATTCTGAAAACAGATAGTAACAAAATTTGGGGATACAGTTTAGTGTTGCAACTACACATCTATCATCTACATCCATTTTAATTATATCACTCGATTGCTAAAGGATCAAAAAAATTGACATTTTAAGTGAAGACTGCGGGGCGGAGGGGGAAGCGCCGCCATTTTGAAATTGTTTTGCTGTATCACATAATTTCCGTTTAGTAAAACGTATTCACGTTAAACATACAACGTGTCCACGACATAGCCACACCCCGATTTTATTCCTCTTTATTCAGGATAACAAACGATGTAAAAACAAGAAGAGTAAATTAACAAAAAAGGAGTGACAACCCTAACATTGCAATAGAGTGTAAGTAAAAGATGGGTAATTATTTAAAAAAAAGGCTAGTTAAGGTACTGCTGTACAGCTACACAATTACCGTGCTACTGCTAAATTCAAACCAGCCATAGATTGCCTCGTAAGGGGATATTAGACATAATTGGCAGGCGGCCTTTTAACCGCAACTTTTTAATTTTCTAGTTGTATAATGTCATAAAGAAGACGCTGCTGCTCATCTTCCAGTTTGTATCCCTCCGTCGCCTCTTACGACACCCAAGCGTTGATATGGGGTAATGAAAATTCTTACACCGAAAATCTCATCAACTCTCATTGCGCCACGCATTATCTGCAAAACTTTTTCAACATGATAGAACCACGCTGTAGCTACATTATGGCTGCAACACGAATGGGTCGGCTCAACTTGGGAAGGATCAAGTTCACACAGAATACCCGCGTAAAATACGAGGGTGACAGTGAAAGTTCTTAGAAAATCAAAAACTGAACAAACTAGCAAGTTATTAGTTTAATTATATCTTTTCAAAATAGGGTCCATTTACATCAATATATTGCTGCATGCGATGGAACCACTGAGAAAAGCACTTTGCCCACTCGTCCTTAGTGGTCATTTCGACGGCATTTTGAAACGCAGCTACTGCTTCCTCGGCGTCCATAAAACGTTTTCCTCGAAGTTCTGTTATTTTTGGAAATAAATAAAAATCGCAAGGTGCGAGGTCGGGGCTATAGGGCGGGTGACCCAGTAATTCCACGTCTGACGTCGCTAAGTAGTCGATTGTTTGCTTGGCGATGTGCGACGAAGCGTTGTCGCGGTGAAGGAGGATGCTACTGCGAGTTCGCTTTTCCCGAACTTTTTCCAAGACCAGCGGCAAACAATTGTTAGTGTACCACTCTGCAGTAACTGTTTTTCGATCCACTAAAACAATTTTTGTGTAATGATCAGTCCTTCCGAAAACGAGGCCACCATGTTTTTTCCCACGCTTCGACCTCTCTTCACTTTAGTTGGCAACACTTTGGAAAGAAACACCCAGACAGCAGACTGTCTCTTAGTTTCAGGATCATAACAATAAATCTAGCTTTCATCACCCAAAGTGTGTCGAACACAGCATTTGAGTCACCTCCGTTAAATCTTTGAACCATTTCACGACACTAATCAACATTACGGAGTCTTTGGGCCTCTGTCAAATTATGAGGTATCAACCGGGCACAAAGCTTCCTGACTGCTAAATGTTCATGGAGGATTTTGTGCACTTGACTCATACCGATGCCTAAGCTTCTCCGAATCTGCTGAAAAGTCACTCTTTTGTCAGTCTCTATCATACGCCGCACAACACTGATGTTATCTTCAGACGTCGCCGTAGAAGGCCGTCCCTCACGCAGATCATCGGTGAGATTAGTGCGAACACGTTTAAGCTTATTAAAACAATTGTAAACAGTGGCACGAGATGGGGCTTCATCGTGAAAGGCCAATCGAAGTCTGTCATAACTTTCTTCTTGACTTAAATGACATCGAAAGTCATAAAAATCATTGTACGAAATTTTTTTCGTATTAAATTCATGCTGACGTGACACAGACAATTTTCAATTTGCCGCCTTATCGTAAACAGATGACAAATTAATAAAATACATACACAATAATATTGGCAAAGTGTCATTTTCAACATTTGAACTTATTTTTTATTTAAAAGCTTTTATTAACTTGCAATGTAACTATGTTTGTTCGGGTGGAATCTTACGACTCAATTTTGAAGCAGATATCTTCTATCGATTGAGCTGAAATTTTGTATACACGTTAAATTTGACAATGCATGGTTAGCTGTGTGACGTCATTCTAAATCCAACATGACGGAATACCCAAGATGGCGGACTAGTTATTTTTAATGCACTCCTACAATATGGGTAGATATCTAATGAAAGGGCTTGCTTAGTGTAACTCGAAATATAAAGTGACGTCACTCTAAATCCAATATGGTGGACTCTAAAGATAGCGGACTAAGTTTTTTATACTTTCCTACAATATGGGCGTCAAATGAAAGGGCTTGCTTAGTATAACTCGAAAAATAAAGTGACGTTACTCTAAATCCAATATTGCGGACTTCTAAAGATGGCGGACTAAGTTTTTTATGCTTTCCTACAATGTGGGTATCAAATGAAACATAAGATCGTGATCATAAACTCGGTTGCTCCAATCCGTCTGAAATTTTGGTGTACTGGGGTTTTCTGTCCTCGATAATGATATTGAGGTCAAATTGTGCCAGTCTGTAGCATCGGTTGGTTAATTTTGATTTGTGTAATTTGGCGAGATAGGCGTCAACAGCATTGGTTTGCAACCTGTCTAGGAGAAGGGTAACTCCAAAATCAAATCTGGAATTGTGTTTCGTAAGACACAAGTAAGATTCAAGCTGAAATAAGTAGTGAGTTCCTCCAAACACCCGAGTCAAGGTGAAGCCGTGCCGAGGTATGAGTGGCATCAGGGTGTCTACATGATATCAACCCGTCTGTAATGTTGGTGTACTGGGGTTTTTGGAGTCCTCGAATATGATATTGAGGTCGAATTGCTCGAGTCTTTAGCATTGGTTGGTAAACTTTGACTGCCCAAAGATAAGCTTTTATATCATATAAATTGTGCAATGACGTTATAAGTTGATAGTAAAAGTTTTAAAGGAAAAGTTTATTTTATTCTTTTTAGCGCATTTAAATAAAAGCTTGTTTTAAAAAAAGTTTTTTTATTTTATTAATTTTTATCGTGTACAAGTAGCCAGTTCTAAAAACTTTCAGTGTCGCCCTCGTAGCAGCATAATGTCGCTGTGTTTCATATGATGAGAGTAGATAACTAGGTATTCTTCGAGCTCTTCTTCCCCGGTCGAGCTGACCCATTCGTGCTTTAGAGTGGCTTTGCCGCGTCTGAATTCTTTATAATTATTTTTTTTTCAGATACTAGCAATGCTCTTTACATTACTAATATTCCCTGTAACTACTCCTGGTAAGCTCAAATGCTTGTGTTAGGAGTGGTTCACGACAGTTGTCGAATAGCGGATTCGAACCCACGACCTTTAGAGTCCGCAGTCGGCGCCCCGCCATTGGGCTACTGCCGCTTCAAATAATTGTTGTTATTTAAACATTAAGACGTGAGCTCACTATACTTGTATAATAAGCTCCTTCTTTATATAAGAAGTCCACTAGGATTGGTACCTATTTCTGGGTCAAGCAGCAGTCCGGTCTGAAGGATAATACCCAATATAATTGCAGGCTATGATACACTTCACTTTATTCCTTACAATATTGATAACAGATAAAGTATATAGGTAGATATTTGTAACCTTCTCTTCTAGAAGTTGCTGCAGTAACCGCTTAATTAGATGGACCGTAAACACATTTATTACTCTAACCTTTATAGTTTAAGAAACTCACATGGCTGTTATATTTTACAACTTCCGAGATACGAAGAAATATTTGTACAGAGCTTTCCTTATGCACCTAACATTTTCCTTAACGTGACGTTAGCTATGTAACGCGGCGTGACGCGTCAGTGAAAACCGACCTCGTCACTGGGCCCATGTTTGATCATAGATCAGGAAAACTGTGCTCATTACTCACGTAACGGTGAGCTTGTCGTGGGTACTTGAGTCGCTTCTTGACCCTTGACGTCACGGCGCAATGTTGATGTCACACGCGTACGGAAACTAGAACCCGAGATTTTGGTCACAGTATAGATGACATAATAATGTTGAACTATTTCCTGAACGTTTACGTTTGTAGTGGCACTGTGTCGCGCCACAAGCGAAACGAACCGAAACCAAAAACTATCAAAGTTTCCGAAGTATTCCTGTGTATATAGAATAGCTCTGTACTTCGATATTGAGCTTTTACAGCTCGAGCGCAGTGTGAGATGAAGTTGTAACCGTCGGAAGATCAGAGAGATCAAGTTGCTAATGCTATGAGCTATGACATTGAGCGTTGGCCACTCCCCGGGCTGTGAAGACTTTGGCCGGCGGGAGAACTCCCCTTTTCTTTCCACGGTAAAACATTCATTATTGAAGTAAGCACTTCATTGGTCTAGTGGTCGTAACCGCAATTGCTGATCCTTCCGGGTTCGAATCCCGAGTCTAGACAAAATGAGTTAAGGTTTTTCTGTCAAAAAATTCTTAGTAGCAGCCCGGACTTATGAAGAGTTGGGGCGGTGTTTCATCCCCGTGGCTTGGACAATACGTAAAACTGTGGATCCTGCGCCTGATCCTTCTCCGGTCATGTTGGATTGACGTTCCATGGGACTATGAGAGTGAGGAAATAGAGAGTGCACTTGTGCTTGCGCATACACTCTGGCACTATAATTCTGTCCTGCCGCAAATAGAGAAATGCTTTGCAAAAATGAGCGCAAAAATACGAACAAACAAACAAACATTAATTTTTATATATTAGATGAAAACACTATTGAAAACGGATTGAGAAGTTTTTAACTTATTTTGTTGCTGTCTTTCCACCGGTTAGGATATTAGACTTACTAATTTCGACATTTTTATTCTACCATCTGTCGGTTGCAATGAGAATATCCTATAATAAAATAAAAAGCTGGGTTGCTTGCTTGCTGGTGGTAAAAACTCTCTCGGCAAAGGAGAGTTTTGTTCCGAAACAGTGGCAAAAGTAAAAAATGGCTTTCAATAAGAATTACATGTAATCTACATTGAATAAAATTATATAAAAATATAATTTTTTGAAATTTAATTGGCCAAATGAGGTGATAATTATTTGATGCTGTAATCACACGGGTCGTTTCGTTACTTAACACATTTAAATTAACAAAACCTTGTTTCAAGGATATTTGAATAGGAATTAATGTATCGTTGTGCACAGATCTGAGGGTAGCGGATCTAATAGCGCGGGAGAAGAGGAAGGAGAGGGAGAGGAAGAAAGGGAAGGAGAGGAGGAGGAAGAAGGAGAGGGAGAAGTGACTGGGGAACGCACTGATGAGTAAGTACACACTATTAATGTACAGTTTGAGAACAGTCCCTACGTGGTAGAGCCACGCTACAATTACCTAGTCAGGTCATAAATTCTGTCACATGTTTAATATAAAATAATTGAAACAAGTTTATTCATTATGTAACCATTTATATACCAAAATGAACTTAACAAAACATAGATCCTTATGACACTAAAGTTTATTCAAAATGACCTCCGTGATTTTGAATACAGGCCTTCAATCTGCGCGGCCAGTCGTCTATCGCAGCACGAACGAGGTCCATGTCAATATCCGCGGCTGCCTTAGTCAAGGATGTCTTGAGTGACTCCAAATTGGGATGAGGCTTTGAGCACGCCTTTTCCTCCAAGTGTTGCCATATCTTGTAATCTAACGGATTCAAATCTGGACTCCAGTCCAGACCAGAAGAATCCGAGGAGGGCCAGTCTTCATGCCGGATGAAGTTGATTTCACGCGCCGCCAGCTAGTCTTGTGTGCTCTTCGCTCTATGAGCTGGCGCCGAATCTTGTTGGAATACCCAGTGCCTGTTATTGAACATGGTATGAGAAACAGGTTCCACAAGTTTCATCAGGACTGTATTTTGATACACAACTGCATTCGCTTTTACACCTTTCTCACAAAAATGTACCTCTGTTAAGCCCCAATAAGAAACTCCCAACCATACCATGAGCGAGGATGGAAAATGACCTCGTTGGACACGCGGAATACGGTTGCTCGCTTCTTCACTACTGTGTGCGTACACCTTATCATTTTGTTTGTTGTAGCTCTCTTCTACGGTAAAAATTTTTTCATCCGAAAAAAGAATTTCCCGATATTTTTTTCCCGCGTACCGCTTCAACAAAGCGCGGCATCTCTTCAGTCTCAGGTCCATTAGACGAGCATTCACACGATGTCCTGTTTTTCTTCGATATGCCCGAAGCCCCAAGTCTTCATTTAAAACCCTTTTTACCGTGGTTCTGCTTAACCCCATCTGAAGGGCCAACAGTTTCTGCTTACGTTTGGGATTTGTTTGAATTCGCGCCTTCACAGCTTTTATCACTGCTGGAGTCCTAACAGACCGAGGGCGACCACTTCTTGACCTGTCATCTACACTAGAGTCTTCATTGTATCGTTTGATGGTACGATAAACGAATCTTTTGGTTATATTCAAATGTTTCAGTATGTCAAAAATTTGAATAGGCGCGTAACCGCAACGATGCAACGCAATAACTGCAACACGGGTCTTTTTTAAGCGTCTACTCCATATTTAAAAATGAGTAAAATTCTAAAAAGTATACAGTTTTATTTTAATGAACAATTCGAAATTCGAATTCAATAAACATTTTGTGGCCAGCATTCTAAAAGAAAAGTTTTTACTGTGTGACAATACTTATGACCTGACTGTGTATATTACGGTTGTAGCACGAATAGGTCGGCTCGACCGGGGTAGGCCCATGCTCTTATAGAATACCCTAATGCTGTTGTGTTCAGTATGGTGTGTGTAGAGAATCGGAAACCCTTTTTATTGGATATGAGGCTTTCAATCTAAGTTTTCGGGGGTGACTACGCATCTGTATTTTGATTCTTAATGAAGGATAAGTTTTAACAATCACCGGTACCAATGAAATTGTTTTCTGCTGACTTCCAAAAAGGAGACGGTACTCAATTCGATTGTATGTTTGTTTTTATGTGTGTTACCTCATAACTTTTTACTGGGTGAACCGATTTTGATAATTCTTTTTTTATTTGAAAGCTGGTACTTTTCGTGTGGTCCCATATGATTTGATCAAGGTCAGACCAATAGTTTTTAAGTTATTCTTAATTCTTTGATTTTAAATTATTCAATTAACAATTTCATTGGTGTCGGCAGAGAGCGAACCAGAGTTGCTCGCGTGTTGTGAAATTTATAGCGAATACTTTTTTTTATAGTATAAGTGTGACAAACGAGCATACAATCCATCTGATGGTATGTGAATGTTGTGGCCCATAGATATCTACATCTATCCTCAATTAAGAATCGAAATTCAGATGCGTTGTCACCCCTGAGGACTAAGATGACATACCTCGGTTCCAGTAAAAAGGGCCTCCAGCTGTCTACACTCACTATACAAAACACCAACATTACGCCGGTATTTTACGCTGGTATTCTGTGAGAGCTGTAGCATGGCTCCACGTGTGGCTGTGAAACATTACATTTTATTCCTCATTTATTTGAGGTCGGCCTCAGGTGTCATTGAAGTAGGCGTTTACTGAGATGTGGAGTGTACGTTTATGTGCGATGGTGTCGTGTGCTCGTGTGCGCAGAGGATCGGGCTCCGAGGCGCGCGGCGCCACCCCGCCCCCCGCGGCCGCGCCCGCCGCCACCCTCACCCCCGCGCCCAAGTGAGCTCGCCGAGCTACACCAGAGCCAGACAGTGCTAGCTACCCGGCACCCGGGGGGCTGGCACCGGTGTAATTGTTGTTTGCAATTATAAGTGCTCATTTACCATCTGCGCGCTGAACGTTGTGAGGAAACCACGTCATGTGAAGCACGTCATTTCAAAAAAATATTTGTGCAGCGCAGCGAACTAATTACCTCGTAACCGTCTCAGAAAATGTAAGAGACCTGTGCCCATCTGTGGGAAGTATAAAGACTGAAACTTTGTATAATGAACCTTTAGTCTAACGCCGGCATTAAGAGACAATCTTGAGCTTGAAACTAAAATTTTACAATGACAAAATTGTAGTACCTAAGCATAAGTACTCCTCGGTAGAAAAGAGTCCAGTTATTCTTTAATTTCTCGTCCTTAGTTCTTAGAATTTATCAAAATACGGAACATAATTTGTCTCTGCGGAACATTGAAACTTATACGGAAAATGCGGGACGGTTGGCTACACTAGTCACATCTTACTATTGTGAAGTATTCAACTTAATATTGTCTCTGATTACCGATTTTAGTGATTGTAATAAATTTTAACGTTGCCACCACGTAATCAAGCAATACAATAAATCGTTCCATAATCCAAGACTACCTTCATTCTACTCTACCTTCAGCTGTATCAATAACGTACGTCATCTTCAACCTAACGCTTATAAATGTGTCCATTCGGCCATTAAAATCATTTTTGTAAAATATATGTTTTGATATTGTAAATATTTTGTGATAATAAAAATGTTACCTCAAAAAATTCGTTTTAAATTTGTTTTAGTACAACATATTCTAATACGCACATAAATAGTCTTTTGCTAGTCTAAAGCCTCTACTTCACACATCCAAAGTCAAAGTAAAAGATAAAATTGGCTTTTAAAAGCACTTTTGAAAGTCAAAAGCTACGCCTACATATCCCTACTGCGGGCGGACCTTGTGACAAGAAACTAACAAGTGGACTATTTTTCTTCCAACAGTTACAATTTAAACTTATAACATACATACATACGTAAGTACTACAACCGATCACAAGTCCACTGCTGAACATAGGCCTCCTCATAGTTTAATTAATAAAATCAGGCGTTACTTTGCGGAAATCCATTAAATTAAAGTTTTTAAAAAGTTACCTCGCGTACATCCACTTGATAAATTATAATATAAAGAATAATATTTCGAGCTGATGTACGCGAGGTAACTTTTTAAAAACTAATTTTTGTCCCCATAGTTTGCAAAAAGTACGGTTCTGAACCACATGCGTTCTCAATTATATGCGTGTTTAATCAGGTCGCCACTCCATATAGTGATAGGTGTTACCCAACACTGCGCTTGTCAGTACGTGGTTGTCTATCAAAGAACTTTCTTCCCCATCGGCTGTTGGTTCTTTGAGCCCATTGCTACTTCAACTTACACCGCTGGGCTGTGTCAGTTACTGTTGTTATTTTGAGAATATCGTTACGGATTCCATCACATGCTGGGTGATTTTGATCTTCCTCATACGGCCAGCAGTAAAAGACACGTTTTGGTTTCGTCTTAAGGTTCTAAGGAATGTCAGGCAAGAAGATTTGGCTGCATGCACTGGTTGTACATGAGTTTTAAGGTTCAGAGGAATATTGGACAAGAAGATTTGTCGCAGTTTCCTGAAAGCAGCTTAGCCCCGTTGATTTCGTCAGTTGGCCTCTTGTCATGTATTCGCCATTGATGCTAATATCGTATCCTTTCCAGTTTAGTAGCTTGAAAAGGTCCTCAACAACTTCGAGCGTAGTGTTCCCAGCACTATTGGTATACGTTTAGCAGGTACGGTTAGACTTGATTTTTCTATTGTTCATATAATATTAAGCCTCTACTATATTAGATAGGAATTCTTGTAAAAGCCACAGAATAGCAGCTTAATGCTGCTGTGTTTCCCGCCCGTCCGTCAAGGGTGTCCCTCTCGCAGATCATCGGTCATATTAGTGCGACCACGTTTAAACTCATTAAACCAGTTGTAAACAAGTCAGTTGTCGAAGTCTATCATAACTTTCTTGTTGACTTAAATAAAATCGAAAGTCATAAAAAATCATTGTACGAAAATTTTCTCGCGCTAAATTCATGCTGACGTGACACAGACAATATTCAATTTGCGGCCTTATCGTAAACAAATGACAAATTAATAAAATACATACACTATAATATTGGCAAAGAGTTCCATTTTCAAAATTTGAACTTATTTTTTTATTATCGTTTTACTAGTGGCCAGTTCTAAAAACTTTCAGTGTCGCCTTCATACATATTTTTTTACCTGATCGTGATAAAATGATAATGATGACTAATAAAAAAAATACTTGTAATTACTAGAGGAAATTATAAATCTAAGTATTGTGTATTATTTATTTAAGGTTAAAAAAGTCGCAAAATTAATGGAGTACTTTTATCTATCGGTATATGTACGTTATAGAGCAAAGTTACATTTTATCCACTCACTCTCGGGGGAGAGTCCGGGAGGGGTCCCGCGTGAGCTTCACTCCCCCCCCCCCCCCCCCCCCACACGCCAAAACTCCCGAATCGCGGTTTTTTTTTTCAGTTTTAAATGAAACAGTATACGATACATAAAAAGTGTGTAGGTATGAAATGATTCTTGATAAATAATAGTGGGGAGGGGGGCGTGACACTCACCCGGGAAGGGAAAAGAGAGTGGATAAAATTTTACTTCGCTCTATAATGTACATATGCTGTTAATTAATAGAATCAGGCGTTACTTTGCGGAAGTCCATTATATTAAAGTTGGTTGGAAATCGAGCGGATGAACGCGAAGTAATTTTAAGTAAATTTACCAACTTTAACATATTATGCTGTTAAATAAAAGTACTACATAAATTTTACCAATTTTTCCATACATTGTTATATACAATGCTTGAAGTAGGTGTCCATGTAATGTCGTCAGGCTGAGAGACGTGATATACGCGGGTGAAACCGGGGGGCACAGCTAGTTTACGATAAATTTTAAACAAAATAAGAACGACATTCCTGCGCTTGCTCGGATGAAGAATCTAGGCAATATAATATACTATTATGTAAATATTGTATGTTCTTCTGATAATCGTCAATGTCAGGGAGCGTGTTAAGTGGTACGTAACGATACTTGTGAGATGTGGCTGCGGCTGGTACATTTGCTTAATCTTCGTAACAACTTTAGTTTAATTTGTATATTTTTTAGAAATATTACATACTGAGTTTTCCCGCGGTTTATCTCATGTGGACTTTGGATTAACAAAGTCATTAGTTTCCATGCAAAAATGAACAAAATGGACTACCTATGGAATTACCTATATTGAAAACTGGATCTTCTTCTAACTTTATACAAAGCTCAAGTCCGAACATGCATGGAGTATTGTAGTCATCTTTGGGATGGCTCAGAAAATATCTACTTGCCGCACTCGACTCAGCGGAACGTAGAGCCAAGAGGCTTATCGGCGACAAAAAGCTGGTAGAAACTAAGCTTCACAGCTTACCTCACCGTCGCCAAGTTGTTTGTCTGTCGGTCTTCTACAGAGGTTTTCTGAGTGTGCCCATGAGCTTCATAAGCTCATTCCGCCATCTCCATTCGCCTGTCGGAGTACCGGACTACCAGACTCTCATCTTTCATAATGCGCACACCCAAGGAGTGGAATGCCCTGCCGGCGTCTGTTATTCTGAGTGTATATGACCTGGACCACTTCAAGGTGCATGTTCACAGGCTTCTACTGGATAAACTCGCTCCATCGTTGACCTCATCTTTGCGTGCGTGCGTACGTGTGTGCGCGCGTTGTAAACTTAAGCAGCAGTTTTAGGACCATGCTCACACAGAATACGAGCGTGAAATAGCAGCTTAATGCTAGTGTGTTTTGTATGGTGTGTGTAGAGAACTGAAGACTTTACTGGAAACGGGGCATTCCATCTTAGTCCTCAGCGGTGACAACGCATCTGCATTTTGATTCTGAATCGAGAATAAATGTAGATATCTATAGCATCCACTTACCTTTAGGTGGACTGTATGCTCATATGTCACCCTTATTCAATAAAAAATCTCATATCATAAGGTGTATCATCATCATTATAGCCCTTCAGAAGTTCACTGCTGAATATATGCCTCCGTCAAGGAACGCCACAAAGCACGGTCATCCATCGACTACCTGCATGTCTTACCAGGTTGGCACTCCATATAGTGGGGGCCCTACAATTCGCCTACTTGTACGAGACTGCCACTCGAGAACCTTTCTTCCCCATCGACATCGATTGTCCATTTCCGAGATGTATAATAAAGACTAAATAAATAAATAACGAAATGATGCCTCATGATAATATTGTAGGTAAAATTGTAGATTAATCGAGAAAGCGCAAAACGGAAGAACGATAAACGAACGATTTGACTGTACCTTCGGGAAATTTAATGTTTCATTTATACTTACAAATAAATAAAATTGAAGTGTCAGTTTGTAATATCAAAATAACAGCTTGTTTTACTAAATGCATATGAAAGTATATACGGTACTTATAACAAAAAAATATTTTTAAAATTTTTGTTTGTTTGCTCCGGCTAATCTCCGAAACGGCTGGACCGATTTTGACAGGACTTTCACTCTCAGAGAGCTGATGTAATTAGGAATAACTTGAGCTACTTTTTTTTTATTTTAGAAAAAGAATTAGGGTTTCTCGCAAAAAAAAATTGCAACCCATGAAATCCACCCATAATAAATTTCACGCGCGCGAAGAATTGAAATGAAGCAAGAATGAATTGTGTAACAGCCTATAAAGTAAATCAAATCAATTCATTCATGTGTAGACATTCGATAGAACATAAACGTGTGATACATTCAAAAAGTCACATATTATGTAGTTCCTCTACATTTAATTAGCAAGGTAGATTTATATTTTCACAAGTTATCATTGAATATTTGTTGCTGTCCGTGCAACAATATATTATGTAGTGACTGCTCTGTGAATCATGCGAATCATGCGTTACTGGTGTAAGTGTAAACAAACTTTGCTGAATTATGTGGCAATGTAATGTTTATATGTGAATATATGCTAATTCATATTTTTCTAGTGGTGACTGCAAGAATTTCATATAATTTACGGGCAAAAAGTATATACTCGTACTTAATAACTATGTCTGTGACTTTCTTTAGAATGGCTGCGTCGACTAATTACGAGGGTGATTTAACGTGTGGATAAGGTTTAATACATAAAAACGGACATTGTTGAGCCGTGTAGTGTAATGCCGTGTAGTGGCGGTCGAGAATATCCACTACCCCATATCCTCCCGTGGGTGTCGTAAAAGGCGACAAAGGGAAACAGGCGGGAGATGGGCAGCAGCATCTTCCTGATAATAGCCAAAGTTACAATAAAAAAACTGCGGTTGCCAACCCGCTTGCCAAGCGTGGCAACTATGGCAAATACTCCCTAATGACGAGAGTAACAAAGAGACGGCCCCCAGTCCCCGGCGGCCCCGCTATTCCTGCCTACGGTGGCGACCATGGTAACGGTGGGGCAGGGGGCGCTAAGAATCTCTGGTGGAGGTTCGGTTGCCACCTACAACGACTTGACCTGGCAACGTACAACGCACGCACCCTGAGGACTGACGAGAAGATCGTGGAGCTGGAAGAAGAGATAGACAAGTTGCGCTGGCATATTATAGGATTATCCGAAGTCCGAAGAGATGGGGAGGACACGGTAATCCTCGAATCCGGCAACTTGCTCTATCACCGGGAGGGCGCCCATCTGTCCCAAGGAGGTGTCGGATTTATCGTCCACAAGTCTCTCGTTAACAACGTTGTAAAAATCGGGAGTGTCGACGAGGGTTGCGTACCTTATACTCAGAATCACCAAACGGTATTCGCTGAAGGTCATACAGGTTTACGCACCAACCATGGCACACCCCGATGAGGAGGTGGAGGAAATGTATGAGGATATCTCTAGAGCCATGCATTCCTCCAAAACCCAATATACGGTGTTAATGGGAGACTTCAATGCAAAACTAGGCACAAGAGAGAACGGTGAGCTGAAAGTAGGGAAATTTGGAATAGGGCAACGGAACCCAAGGGGCCAGCAGCTGGCCGACTTCATGGAGAAAGAGAAACTCTTTATGATGAACTCTTTCTTCAAGAAGCGGCCCCACAGGAAGTGGACCTGGTCGAGCCCCGACGGTTCGACAAAAAATGAGATTGACTTCATTATGACGACCAGACGACAACTGTTCAGTGATGTCTCAGTGATCGCGAGGGTGAAAACGGGCAGCGATCACCGAATGATTAGAGGCACACTGAACCTAAATAATAAGTTGGAGAGGTCTCGTCTGATGAAGTCAACGCTCCGTCCCCCTCGTGCTCTAATCCAAGGTCCCGAAACCTTTCAGCTCGAGTTACAAAACCGTTTTCAGTGCCTAGAAGACTGCAATGAAGTGGACGATATGAATGACAAGCTCGTGGAAACTGTCCATGCGGTCGGAGCTAAGTTCTGCAAGACCCGCCGCAGAAAAACACAAAAACTCTCAGATCACACTCTTAATCTCATGCCTGTTAGACGGGAGATGAGGCTACATTCTTCAACAGATTTGAAAGCATACAGGCAACTGAACAGACAGATCTCCAAATGCATGCGGCGGGACTTACGCAACTTCAATACAGCTCGTATTGAAGAAGCGATCGAGCGGAACCAAGGCTCCAAAGTCTTTGCCAGAGATCTGTCTGCCAGAAAGAGCCAACTGTCAAAGCTGAAGACCGATTGTGGCAGCATCGTTTCCGGGGCACCTGAGATTTTGAGTGAGATTGAGAGGTTCTATGGGCAGCTGTACACGTCATCGTTGGAGCCACACGCAAGTGTGAGTAACGATCCAAGAGCGAGTCTTATCCGACACTGTTCCGAAGATATCCCGGACGTCAGTCTGAGCGAGATTAGAATGGCTCTCCAGCACCTTAAAAACGGCAAGGCCTCAGGCGAGGATGGAATTACAGCGGAGCTTCTGAAAGCGGGTGGAAGACCGGTACTTGAAGTTCTTCAGAAGCTCTTTAATTCCGTCCTCCATGGTGGCATTACACCGGAGGCGTGGAGCAGAAGTGCGGTGGTCTTGTTCTTCAAGAAAGGTGACAACGCTCTCTTGAAGAACTACAGAACGATTTTCCTTCTGAGCCGCGTCTACGTGCTGTTTTCGAGAGTCATTACGAATCGTCTCGCGCGCAGAATTGACGACTTCCAGCCTCCCGAACAAGCCGGCTTTCGGAAACCGGGTATGTATGTGGTCTATGGTGCTAAAGCACCATAGACCACATACATACCCTACGGCAAATTGTACAGAAGTCCGAAGAGTACAATTTGCCACTATGTTTGGCGTATGTGGACTATGAGAAAGCCTTTGATTCCGTCGAAATTTGGGCGGTGCTGCAGCCCCTTCAGCGGTGCCAAGTTGACTGTCGGTATATCGAAGTGCTGAAGTGTTTGTACAGTAGAGCTACGATGGCTATCCGAGTACAGAACCAGAGTAAGAAGTCTATCCAATTGCAGAGAGGTGTAAGACAGGGTAATGTTATATCCCCGAAACTCTTCACCGCTGCATTGGAAGACGTTTTCAAGCTTCTGGACTGGAAAGGATACGGTATTAACATCAATGGCGAGTATCGATCGATAATATATCGATCGAGTAATATATCGAGGGAATTTTATATATTAGATACTAGTTGGCCAGGCAGACGTTGTTCTGCCCTTTTCGATGACCCTTCATATAAAAAATCCTTAAATTCGTAATAAAAAAATCTTGAGTGTCACTTATCAGGATAAAAACTATCCTATCTCTCAAGTTGGAACAAGAAATACACATGTATAAAATTTCATTTAAATCGGTTGAATAATTTCACTCACCTTCGATTTGCCGACGATATAGTCCTTATGGCAGAATCGCTGGAGGACCTAAGCACTATGCTCAATGACCTCAATAGTGTCTCCCAACGGATAGGTCTTAAGATGAACATGGACAAAACAAAGCTCATGTTTAATGTCCATGTCACACCTATGCCGGTAGTTGTTGGGAGCACTAAGCTCGAAGTTGTTGACGAGTATGTTTACCTGGGACAAATAGTCCGACTAGGTAAGTCCAACTTCGACCGAGAGGTCAATCGACGGATTGAACTCGGTTGGGCAGCGTTCGGGAAGCTACGACACATCTTCTCGTCAGACATACCTCAAAACCTTAAAACGAAATTGTACAACCAGTGCGTGTTGCCAGTGATGACTTACGGAACTGAGACGTGGTCCTTCACTGCTGGCCGTATGAGGAAGCTCAAGGTCGCTCAGCGAGCTATGGAGAGGGCTACTACTCCATCTCGTGGGGGGACGCCCTACACTTCGCTTACTGGTACGAAGCTGCCACTCGAGAACCTTTCTTCCCCATCGTTTGCCGGTTCTTCGAGCTATATGGCCGGCCCATTGCCACTTCAGCTTACTAAATCGTTGGGCTATGTCGGTTACTCTGGTTCTACTGCGGATATCCTCATTTCTAAGTTTATCACGCCGAAAAACTCCCAGCATAGCACTCTCCATAGCTCGCTGAGCGACCTTCAGCGTCCTCATACGGCCAGCAGTGAAGGGCCATGTCTCAGATCCATAAGTCATCACTGGCAACACGCACTGGTTGTACAATCTCGTTTCCAGGTTTTGAGGTATACCTGACGAGAAGATGTGTCGTAGTTTCCCGAACGCTGCCCAGACGATTTGAATCCGTCGATTGACCTCTCGGTCGATGTTGGACTTACCTAGTCGCACTATTTGTCCCAGGTAAACATACTTATCAACAACTTCAAGATTAGTGCTCCCAATCACTACCGGCATAGGTGTGACATGGACATTAAACATGAGCTTTGTTTTGTCCATGTTCATCTTAATACCTGTCCGTTGGGAGATACTATTGAGTTCATTGAGCATAGTGTTTAGGTCCTCCAGCGATTCTGCCATAAAGACTATATCGTCGGCATATCGAAGGTGACTGATGTACTCGCCACTGATGTTAATACCGTATTCTTTCCAGTCCAGTAGCTTAAGAACGTCTTCCAATGCAGCGGTGAAGAGTTTCGGGGATATGACGGCACCCTATTTTACACCTCTCTGCAGTCAACCTATCCAGGTTTCGTACTCTGATTCTGTACTCGGATAGCCATCGTAGCTCTAATGTACAAATACTTCAGCACTTCGATATACCGACAGTCAACTTGGTACCGCTGAAGGGACTGTAGCACCGCTCAAGTTTCAACGGAATCAAAGGCTTTCTCATAGTCCACATACGCAAGGCAAAGTGGCAGATTGTACTCTTCTGTCTTCTGTACAATTTGTCGAAGGGTCTCCATGTAATCCTTGGTACTTAAGCCTTTTTGGAAATCGGCTTGTTCGGGAGGCTAGAAGTTGTCGAGTCTGCGTGCGAACAGCACGTAGACGCGGCTCAGAAGGGAAATCGGTATGTAGTTTTTCAAGAGAGCGTTGTAGCCTTTCTTGAAGAACAAAACTACCGCACTTCTGCTCCATGCCTCCGGAGTAGTGCCACCATGCAGGACGGAATCAAAGAGCTTCTGAAGGACTTCAAGTACCGGTTTTCCACCTGCTTTCAGAAGATCCGCTGTAATTCCATCCTCACCTGGGGCGTTGCCGTTTATAAGGTGCTGGAGAGCCATTCTATTCTCGCTCAGACTGACGTCCGGGATGTCTTCGGAATAGTGTCGGATAAGACTCGCTCTTGGATCGTTACTCACACCTGCGTGTGGCTCCAACGATGATGCGTGCTGCTGCCCATAGAACCTCTTAATTTCACTCAAAATCTCAGGTATCCCGGAAACGATGCTGCCACACTTGGTCTTCAGATTTAACAGTTGGCTCTTTCTGGCAGCCAGATCTCTGGCAAAGACTTTGGAGCCTTGGTTACGCTTGATCGTTTCTTCAATACAAGCTGTATAGAAGTTGCGTAAAACCCGCCGCACGCATTTGGAGATCTGTCTGTTCAGTTGACTGTATGCTGTCAAATCTGTTAAAGACTGCAGCTTCATTTTCCGTCTAACAGCCATGAGATTAAGAGTGTGATCGCAGAGGTTTTGTGTTCATTAGACGAGACCTCACCAACTTAACGTTTAGGTTCAGTGTGCCTTTAATCATTCGGTGATCGTTACCAGTTTTCGCCCTGGCGATCACTGAGACATCACTGAACAAATTGAAGTCAATCTTATTTTTTGTTGAACTGTCGGCGCTTGACCAGGTCCACTTCCTGTGAGGCTGCTTCTGGAAGAAAGAGTTCATCATAAAAAGTCTCTCTCTCTCTCTTCATGTAATCGGCCAGCTGCTGGCCCCTTGGGTTTTTTTTTATATGATAAGGGTGACAAACGAGCACACAGTCCACCTGATGGTAAGTGGTTGCTGCGGCCCATTGACATCTACATCTATCCTCTATTACAAATCAAAATGCAGATGCGTTGTCACCCGTGAGGACTAAGATGGAATGCCTCAGTACCAGTAAAAAGGGCCTCCGGCCACCTGCACTCACCAAGCGAAACGCAGAGGTAAACCTCTACTTCACGCTGGTATTCTGTGAGGTCGTGGTACCACCCCGTTTCGAGCCGGCCCATCCGTTCGACAGCAAAAGCTGCCGCGTGGCTCTACCACTACTCAAAAAGGGTTCCGTTGCACTATTTCAAATTTCCCTACCTTCAGCTCACCGTTCTCTTTTGTGCCTAGTTTTGCATTGAAGTCTCCCATTAACACCGTAAAGTGGGTTTTGAAGAAATGCATGGCTCTAGATATATCGTCATACATATCCTACACCTCCTCATCGGGATGTGCCGAGGTTGTTGCGTAAGCCTGTATGACCTTCAGCGAATAACCTTTCGTGATTCTGAGTATAAGGTACGCAACCCTCGTCGACACACTCACAATCTTTACAACGTTGTTAACCAGAGACTTGTGGACAATAAATCCGACACCTTGGGACAGGTGGTCGCCCTCCCAGTTATAGAACAAGTTGCCGGATTCGAGGATTACCATGTCCTCTCTCTCTCTTCGTACCTCGGATAATCCTATAATATGCCAGCGTAACTTGGCTATCTCTTCTTGAAGCTCCACGATCTTCTCGTCAGTCCTCAGGGTGCGTGCGTTGTATGTTGCCAGGTCGAGTCGTCTTAGGTGGCAACCGAACCTCCACCGGAGATTCTTAGCACCGCCTGCCCCGCCGTTATCATGGTCACCACCGTAGCCAGGAATAGCGGGGCCGCCGGAAACTCGGGGCCGTCTCTTCGTAACTTTCATCATGGACATTTTTCATAAGGACATTTGCCATAGTTGCCACGCTTGGTGAGCGGGTTGGCAACTGCAGTTTTTTATTGCAATATTGTTGTTATCAGGAAGATGCTGCTGCCAATCTCCTGCCTGTGTCCCACTGTCGCCTCTTACGACACCTATGGGAGAATATATAGGATATGGGGTAGTGGATATTCTTAACCGCTACTACACGGCGCCTGATAGGAGCAGTTAATTATGTAAAATTTATAATACTGTAATATAACCATACATTCATTGCTGTTTCTTACGTTAGCAGACAAAAAAATATGTTACGATTATGGCTTGGAAAACATTCAAGGCTGTTGGAACAGAATATGTTCTTCGATGTTCGTGGGTTTTTTTAAGAAAAAAAAAAGAGAAAACTTAAGGCCAATTATTGCATAGGTCTCCCGATCAGATGAACAGTCCCAGCTTACGTCACGCTGTTCTTGAGAGCTACGCAAGATGCGACTTTTTGCAGAACCTACTATTCTCCGACGAGAGATGATATAGTTTGTTACAGAATAAGGGAGAAAATTTGCTACCAATAATTTATTCAGTATTACATTTTTTTCATACCGTGCTTTTTTATAGGATAGGGTGACAAACGAGCACACAGTCCACCTGATGGTAAGTGGATGATGTGGCCCATAGCCATCTACATTTATCCTAAATTAAGATACATTGCACCCATGAGGGCTATGACGGAATACCTCGTTTCCAGTAAAAATGGTCTCCGGTTCTCTGCACTCACAATACAAAACAGCAGCATTATGTTGCTATTTCACGCTGGTTGTTGCTATTTCATTTGATTCTGTGAGAGCTTGGTTCTTTTCCCCGTCTAGCCGACCCAATCGTGCTACAACTGTATTATAGATGCAGCGTGGCTCTACCATGTATGAAAACAACAGCTATCGCACATGTGAGGCGGTGTCGTCAGCGTGACTCAAATTTTTCCCACTTGCGCACGCGACTTACAGATGTGGCGGCTCTTCCCGTCTGCCCGCCGTTTATCGCAGAATCGTTAACACATTCGTGTATGCTCATTGCACGTGACCCTCAATTAGGGTTGCCAACCGTTTAAAATAAATAAAATATATTTAAAATATTGTGCGTTATTGCAGACAAACGTTCTTTGTACTTAAATGAGAGCAATAAAATACGTGAAAAGTTTACTTATGCGACTAAAGTTCATTTTGCCTATTTTTACGATTTTCTAGGTTTTATTTTAATGTTTACTAAAAGGACGAATTATATACAGACATCATTTAAAGATTACAACGATACACAATAAGCTTTAGTTATATTATTACTATTTTTAAGTAAGCTAAATTCGCCAGAAAATAATTGTGATAATTTTCAGTTTTATCCGCTTCACAATAGTGGCAAAATATTTTTCTATGCAGTAATGATTTTGTAAATTTATACAAAATCGTGTCATGTAGTAGTGAAGTAACGGGACGAATAGGAGATTCGTCCCGTTACTTCAGCGTTATTTACCGTTACAGTCTATTAAAGGCCACTGCTGAACATAGGCCTTCCCCATAGATTTTATTTTTAGTCGTTATTATAAACAGAAACTTTTTTATTCAATATAGATTATAAATAATACTTATTGAAAGTCACTCTTTTGTATAATTACCACTGGTTCGAAAAAAACCTCTGTCCTGGGAAGAAACAGCAAGAAACCCAGCGGGAAGATGCTGCTGCCCATCTTCTGTTTTTTTTTCCTTTGTCATCTCTTACAACACCTACGGGATGATATAGGGTGGTGGATATTCTTACACCACCACTACACGGTAAATTTAGAGTTATTTATTCTTGCATAAATGCTAAGTAATGGGATGAAAGTAGTAGTATTATCTTAACTTAAACATAGCATGTAAATAAATAAATAAATAAAATAGTGCGTAGAAGAAATATCATTTCAAATAAATAATACTTTATTTTCACTTGTCGCATTTTTTAGCTTAGAAAAATATACTTTATTTACTCAAAATAGGTGACAACCCTATACTCAATGTACATATTTTAGTAAGTCGTTACTCGTTACTTCTAAACGACATTTCGTGTCTCCCTATGTTTTTGTGTTATTTAACATAGACTAGTTGTGTTTTTGTAACTGAATAGTAAAATTAATGTAAATATGTATCAGTATAAAAGTCCACAGCTGAACCAGGGCCTCCGGGGATTTCACCGTAGTTGCTGCTTTTAGTAACCACAGTTTTTTAAGATGTTAAATTCAATTATGCAAATGCTAGACAATTAATTATTTTATTAAACTTTAACTATTAAACTTTACTTTTATTGCATTGCAGCACAGAGAAAAGTCACAACATGAAAATAAAATACGTTATATTATGTGTATTACTTGTTGCTCTATGTTTTTCTCATACCTATTATTTATTAAACGGGTTCTAATAATCTCTACATAGTATAAAACAAAGTGGTTTCCCGCCGTCTGTACGCTTAGATCTTTTAAACTACGCAACGGATTTCGATGCCGGTTTCATCAATAGACAGAATGATTCAAAAGGAAGGTTTATATGTATATTACATAATACATTATATAATTCTTCCGTTCGTGTGTATGACTGAAGTCCCCCTAAACAGCTGGACCGATTTTGATGAAATTTTGTGTGCGTGATTAACTTGATTCTATAATGGTTAATATTCATTGGACCCGGTAGATGGCGCTGTTGTCGGAATCGAGAAACCACCGTGGTGCGAAGCCGGGGAATCGCTAGTTATATAATTGATAAGTGGGTCAAAAATTAATGAGAGTGTTTTTGTAATGATGCAGCGTGTTCTTGTATCACTGGAAGGTGTTCGTGTTATAATTGCTTATATAAGGGAATTGCTTATATAAGGGAGAGGGATATAAGAATTTGTGGTGGTCGGGTGATAAATTATGAGTTATGAGAAGTATGGTAGTAAGGTATATGATACAAAAGCTATGTACAACATGTAACAAAAACACTGTGGTTCAAAATGTGTGCAAAATTCCGCTACTCGGGGCAAACTGATCAACAATACCAAGGCGACCCCTGCCACGCTATCCCTGAATTTCTGCAACATCAGGGGACTTCACTCGAACCTAAACGCTGTCCACTACCATCTCGAGACGGCGAAGCCGGCCTTGCTCTTTCTGACCGAGACGCAGGTGTCCTTTTCGGCTGATACTTCATATCTCTCCTACCCGGGGTACAAATTGGAGCACTCCTTAGTGCCTCAAGCTGGAGTTTGCGTGTATGTCAGAGAGGACATCTGTTCTCGACGCCTCGGCAGTCTTGAAGGTTCAGACCTGTGCATCATTTGGCTACGCGTAGACAGCGACGACCATCCGCGCGTCTACGGGTGCCTCTATAGGTCCCATAGCGGTAATGCCGAAACAGACCGACTCATCGACCACGTCCAAATGGCTACAGATTCCTTGCTACAACAGGTCCCACCCGCAGAGATCGTGATCCTTGGCGATTGTAACGCCCACCACGCCGAATGGCTTGGTTCACGTTTAACCGATCATGCGGGGAGATCTGTTTATGACTTTGCCTTGGCATATGGTCTGACACAGCTGGTTACTTCGCCTACGCGGATTCCAGATGTGGAGGATCATACACCTTCCCTGTTGGACCTTCTGCTGATCTTTCATCCGGACGGATATCAGGGTTCCGTCGATGCCCCTCTCGGCTCTTCGGACCATTGTCTGATCCGGAATGTGGTGCCACTCACGCTCCCCTCGCGGTTGCGTTCTGCAGGTTGCCGTCGTGTTTGGCATTACAGGTCGGCGGATTGGGACGGAATGCGGTATTTTTTTGCATCCTACCCATGGGGGCGGGTTTGCTTCTCGCCGGATGATCCCAGCGCAGTTGCTGACTCTGTCACTGATTTGGTGCTACAGGTAATGGAACTATTTATTCCATCATCTGTGGTACCCATCGGAGGCAGATCTCAGCCTTGGTTTGGTCGCTCCTGTAAGACTGCATTAAGCAGTAAGCAGGAGTGTTATCAAGCCTGGGCTGCGGCTTCGGCGACTCGGGATGTAAATACCAGCACACTTAAAAAGAAGTATACCTTCGTCTCTAAGTCCTTCAAAAGAGTTATTTCCAAGGCAAAGTCAGAGCACATAGGCAGAATTTGCGAGAAACTAGTTCGCCTTCCTTCGGGAACCCGTGCATTCTGGTTTCTCGCCAAGGCTGTCCAAGGGAATTTCTGTAAGCCATCACTACCATCTCTGCACATGGAGGACGACTTACTGGCCCAAGCCGCAAAAGACAAAGCCGACCTTTTAGGCTCCCTTTTTGCGTCCAACTTGACTCTTGATGACGGGGAGAAAACACCGCCGACCATCCCGCGGTGTGAGTGCTCCATGCCGGATGTGCTGTTCTCACAGCGCTCGGTTCGCAAAGCACTCCTCTCCCTGGACATCCAGAAGTAGAGTGGGTCTGACGGAATCCCCCCAATTTTTTTTATCTTTTTTAATTTTTTTAAAAACGTTACCTCCACACTAGGATTTTCTCCTGTATCGTGGGGGGCAGTTTACATACATAAATTTCACAAGAACAAACATCCAGACCCGGAAAAATTATTTGTAGTCCATACAAATACTTGTTCCGTGCGGGATTCGAACCCGCGGCTCTTGGTGCTGCAACTTATTGCTAAGCCACTGCGCCACGGAGCCGTCAATTATGCTGAGGATGTGTGCTCCGGAGTTGGCACCGGTCCTAACGAGTCTTTTCCAGTACTCCTACTCCCATGGCGTAGTCCCGAATTCATTGAAGACAGCTTTTGTCCACCCTATCCCTAAAAAAGGCAACCGCTCAGACCCGGATAAATAATGGAATACATTATTAACTGCCAGCTCATGCGGTACCTTGAGGATCACCAGCTGATTGGTGACCGCCATACGGTTTTCGTTAGGGTCGATCAGCTGGTGATCTTCTGGTCTACCTAACCCATAGATGGGCGGAGGCAGTAGAGTCCAAGGTGGAGGCGTTGGCCGTTAGTTTGGACATTACGAAGGCCTTCGATCGGGTTTGGCACAAAGCGCTTCTTTTGAAGCTTCCTTCCTATGGGCTTCCCAAGAAATTGTGCAATTGGATCACCAGCTTCCTTGCAGATCGGAGCATCAAGGTCGTTGTAGACGGTGCATGCTCCGACTACAAGCCTATTAACGCTGGTGTTCCACAAGGCTGTGTGCTGTCACCAACGCTGTTTCTTCTGCATATCAATGATATGTTGCTAACTGGTAACATTCATTGCTATGCGGATGACAGCACTGGTGATACTCTATACACCGGCCGTGCCAATATTTCTCGGGAAAACGTTGCCGAGTACCGGAACAAACTTGTGTGAAGTCGAGTCTTTGCTTAACAAAGTCTCGGATTGGTGGCGACTAAATCTAGTCCAGTGTAATCCTGAGAAGACACAAGTTTGCGCGTTTACCGCTAAAAAGAACCCCTTTGTCGTATCTCCTCAGTTTCAGTTTCAGTCAGGCACTCCCCTTTTTGCCTCAGCCAGTATCGGAATCCTCGGAGTCGACATATCGAGTGACGTGCAGTTTCGTGGTCACTTGGAAGAGAAGGCCCAATTGGCCTCTAAAAAGCTTGGCGTGCTCAGCAGAGCAGGACAGTATTTCATGCCGGCACACCGCCTGCAACTTTACAAGGCGCAGGTTCGGCCTCACATGAAATGCTGTTCCCATCTCTGGGCAGGCGCTCCCCAGTGCCAGCTCCTTCCATTTGACCGCATCCAGCGCAGAGCGGCTCGAATCGTCGACGAGCGAGTCCTTTCCGATCGGCTCGATTCATTGGCACTGCGAAGAGATGTTGCATCCCTTTGCATTTTCTTTCGCATCTACCACGGGGAATTGTTCGGATTAATCCCAGCCGCTAAATTTCTGTGCGATTTAGAAGATGCTTTATTCCTCGCACGACTTCCTTGTGGAATCGATTACCATCAGCGATTTTTCCGGACCGATACGACTTAGGGACCTTCAAGAAAAGTGCGTACTCCTTTTTAAAAGGCCGGCAACGCATCTGCAATTCCCTCCCTGGTGATGCAGTTGTTCATGGGCGGCGGTAGTCACTTACCATCAGGTGAGCCGCATGCTAGTTTGCCCCTCTCCTATAAAAAAATACAATTTGCATAGAATTTTTTTTAAATAACATACAAATATTATTGTTCGAGTTTTTAAAAAAAAGTTTTTTCTATACGTTTGAATAATGATCCTGATAACGTACTTAACGGGAACCACAGGGTTTTTGTTACATATTATATATATACTAGCTGACCAGGCAGACGTTGTTCTGCCCTTTCCGAATGGCCATTTGCTTTCCCAAAAAACTCCTGAAATTAGCAATAAAAAAATTGAAGGTCACTTATCGGGATAAAAACTATCCTATCTCTCAAGTTGGACCAAATTGCACACAATCTGCAAATTTTTTTTTGAAATCGGTTATATCTGTTGAATACTTACAGCAACACGTAGTGGTTATACTACTAAATTATAGCTTATATTAAACGTTTGTATTTTTAACATAGCGCCATCTATTAAATATTAATACTATATATTTACTAATATATTTATTCAATCCAGTCAACAGATATCGTCATCTGACAAAATCGTTTGGAGCTAACAGATAATTGTGACTGTCAAATGATAGACAAATAATTTTCAATAAAATAATATTGTACGAGTATTACGACTATAAATTGAGATGTAAGCTATCCTATCTTTTAAGTTGGACCAAACTGCACATTGAACAACATTGAAATCAGTTCAGTAGTTTAGGAGTCCATCGCGGACAAACAACGTGACACGTACTTTATATATATATATATATATATATATATATATATATATATATATATATATATATATAACATAAAGCTATAGATGCATAAGCATTATTACAGTAGAGTTATGACTTGATATGTATAAGATATGTATAAGACATGTAGGTAATAGTATGGTCTATGAAATAAAGCAAATATGTGGAAGGTCTCTAATATGTAAAAGCATTATATTAATAGAAATGGAACTTGAAAGGGATCATTATACTGCTTCACATTATCCGAGACCTAGGTAAACTTGGACTCGCTAACCATTGTGTTCTAGGCATATCATCTTAGTGCCGGTGGTAAGCGGGTTTGTAGCAAGCAATATGACTTGCCTGTGGACATCGCACACGCCTACCGTTTGTGGGTGGCGTCTTAGAGCATAGCGTTATGATACGTCGGCTATCTTTTGATTAGGGTGAGTGTGTTTGGTATACTTAGTACTTTTAAATGCAGCAAGTATACTCAATTCCATGTCTTAGTGAAATAGCTCTATGATATGTGAAGTTTTGGCGTCTTAGTAGCGTGCTACTATAATACGTTGGTGCTATTTTTAGTTAACAACAGTAGATACCAATTTTGTTGCCAAAGTCGATAGGGATCATGTGGGTGTGTTGTGAAGGGGCGCCATCCGTATGATAGTTGCATTGGTGCTTACTGCTACTTGCGGTATTGCGTCTTATGATAGATCTGCGGGTGGTGATGTCTGCTGGGATTGTATGGGGGACCTTGGAATTGCTTGTTGTGTTTGCGTTCTGCAGCATTGCGTCTCTGCGATGGTTTGTCGGGTCGCTATTCTCAATGGCGTTCACTGCGTTTTGGATTGACTCACACTTAAGTAGCTTTGCCCAAGTCGGGTCCCCTCATTACAGGGTTGCAGACTTTCTGACATCCATGCTGTTTAATATAACAGTATAATAACATATCTCTGTAAATTTCCCACCTTTGGCTGATTGAAGGCAACTTGTTGGTGGATGGTTTCGTCCATCTCTGGTTGTCTAAATATGATCGAAAAATGAATATACTCAACTTCAGTGACAGAAACCCTTTTTGATGGCGAATTAGTAATAAGATAATAGTAATGTTATCTTATAACTGCCTTATGGCTATATCTACCCTTGTATTGGTTGCTGGAGCTTATGTGACCTCTTGTGGGTGGTAGCTGGAGGGAAACTCTGAGGAGACTTAAGGCTGCAGCCGAAAGCTGCTCAGCCTGGGACCCCATTCCCTTGAGGTGAGCAGTAGACTCATGACACGCTATGCGGCAAGAAGCCGTACTAATCATGCAATTGGTGGTGATGCCATACGCTTACATCACATCTGCATGAGTGGCGTTCTGGCAGGTGGTGGCCCTCACGGAGGGCTTTTTATGCCCAGTGTACCTATAATTCGATGTGTTGCCTAAACCGTGTGACGTATATTCACTGTGGCTGGATTTGATTGTATTCTGTAAGGCGTTTATACGAATTGACATGCGCGACTTCGGTCGATGTTTTTGCTTACGCACTACCAAGGGGCCAATCCCTCTTTTACTGGTTCGCCAGTTATTTTGCTGTGTGGACTAAGGTCCAGTTCCCGACCTAACATCCCTCTTCGGGGGGAGTGTGTTGGTTGGTTGGTGCTCACCGCACACAGCGTGTGTGGAGCCGTGTGCCTCCCTCACATTTTTTTAAAATGTGTTAGAGCGAAGCCCTTGTTTCTGGTATTTTTATATAAATAATGTGAGCTTTTTCTAAGCAGGAACGGATCGATTAATACGAAATTGACTGATGTGAACCTGATATAAGTGGAATAGGGATGATGTTATGTTCTTAACCTTTTTGAGCCCTGTTTTTAAGAACTGTTTTAGCATAAAATAAATATAAGACACTACCTAACAGCTTTCGATTACTCTAGTGAATATTTATTCTTCCAAGAGACACCTAAAAGAACTGAGTTACTAAACAAACACAACTTGTTGTTACAATATGAATTAAATATATTTCGATATACGTGTATTCAAGTTCTACTCTATCTTGGCGGCGTTAGCTAGGTTATATATGTTATATATACGATGGTTTTTTCATTCGTATTATTTAAGTAAGTAAAATTAAAAAATAACACTATTCTTTTCCATACTTTACTAAAATATCATAAAAGCTACGAAGCGAACTTCACTTGTTACGTCTGGTTCTTTTTATAGGTGCCATTACGCGAAAATTAGGTTATTTATGACTCAAGGAAAGGGTAATTAGTTTTCTGTTTCGCTTAATAAAAATTCTAAAATTGAGTAATGAAACAAATCGATCGAAACAGTTAAGGTTGGGGGTCAAAATCAAAGTGTACCGGTACATAATTGGCACTTGGCATGTAGAGTGCGGAAAGCTCGAGCGTAGTTTCGTGAAGATGGCGCTGGCGTCGAGTGGAGGCGGAGCTCCCCACGCCACTCCCGCAGCCCCGCAGTGCCGCCCCGCAACGCAGCGCCACGTAACAGCAACAACTAAACAAACAGCTTACCACAGTGATTAATACATCAGCTAAATACATTTTTGATGAAAGCTGAGCGAGATATAAAACATCCGCCAAAAACCCTGTGGTTCCCGTCAAGTGTGTTATCAGAATCAGTATTCAAACGTATAGAAATAACATTACTTCAGAAAACTCGACCTTAAAAAATCAAATATAATTTTATTTGTGAATTGTATGTGGTTTTATGACCTCTGCATTGGCCGGGGAGTAGGAGTATTGTCAAAAACCTCACTTTAAAGATGCGTGTGTCAGTAAAGGTAATAAAACCACATACAATTTGCAAAAAAGAATATTTTTAAATATGGATTATTTTATTTTGCAGTGTCACTTCAGTTTTATATAAAAATTAAAAAAAACGGCTATATATTATAGAAAGAAAATAATTAATATTTGCACTGTGCAAAATCTCAAAAATTAGAATTTCTTACATCAGAATCGCGTTTCCTTACCAGCTGTGTTATACACAGTAGGCGGTTTGAGCTGTTAAGTAGCCAGTATAATTTCACCGATTGCTGTATGAATAGTGCTAACAGACTATGACTATGCACTACGTGGTAGAGCCATGCTGTAGCTATATTAGTAGTATAGTTGTAGCACGAATGGGTCGGCTCAACCGGGGAAGGACCACGGTCTCACAGAATATCAGCGTAAAATAGCAGTTTAACGCTGCTGTGTTTCGTGTGGTGAGTGTAGAGAACCGGAGATCCTTTTTACTGGAAACGAGGCATTCCATCTTAGTCCTCATGGGTGACGACGCATCTGCATTTTGATTTGTAATCAAGGATAGATGTAGATGCACATACCATCAGGTGAACTGTGTACTCGTTTGTCAACCCTTATCTTATAAAAAAAAACCCATTTGCTTCGTCCCCATAACACGAGGCGTTTCATCTTAGTCCTCACAGGTGGCTATGAATCTGTAACTTTTTATGGTAGGTGATAATGCATGCATAACCCTTTGTTTGAAGTTGCTTGCAGCACTGGCTTGTAATAAGTGTAACGTAATAATGAGGTACAATAGCCACATGCCATCCGGTGGACTGCAAGTTCGTTTGTCACTTCAATTTTATTTAAAAAAAAGTATTTTGAAATCCAATTTAACTAAAAATTAAAAATCAACGAGACACTGTAAAAGGAACAAATTCAAATTATATAATGTAGTAATTTATATATAGCGGTGACAACTCTACTACCCAATTATTTAAAAATCAAAATACGAAATAACTGCGTTGTATGAGTCATTATTTAGAAGCGATTGTAAAGAATAATTCAGCAGGCTTCCCTCTCTCCCTGAATCTTACAATTCGTAGAAGCGAGATCTGTGCAGGACCTTGTCTCGGTCGCCGTGACGTCAAACAATGCATCCATGTGCCATGTCACCAGTGTAGTCATTCGATAGTTTCAGTTACTTCGCAGAATCTTTGATGACGAGAACATTGATTGTATTACTGACTACTTTGTGTTTAACCTGTTTGTCTGGTGGTCGTTATTGGGTATTTCTGTCTGGAAATTCAGCAGCTCGGAGTCAGGAAGTTGGCGGTGTTTCACCCCATGCCTCGGAAGCATGTAAAGCCGTTGGTTCTGCGCCTGACTTCTCTCCGATAGTGTCGGATTACAGTTCCATCGGACTATGAGAGTGCGATAAAAGAGAGTGCGTCTGTGCTTGCGCATATACTCGGGTACTATGATCCTGTCCTGCGCAGAGGCCAGTCTAAGTTGAGACCGAAATACGATTGCAATTTGTGTTTAAAAGTCTAATTCCAATTGCAGAATAAACAGATTGCGCATCACGTCTAAGGTGTGCCGTGTCATTCATTCTTTCATAGTATACATAAATATATATAAAATAAGGCTCTACCACATAATCTAATGTAGTGATAATGGCAGCGTAATGTCACACTGTTGACGTCGGGAATATTAACTAAGTTAATATAAGAGATAAAATCCGTAAAAAACTAGTTTCATTTAAATGTGTTTTACGTGGTAGAGCCACGCTGCAGCAATGTTATGGTTGTAGCATGAATGAGTCGGCTCGGTTGGGGAAGGACCACGCTCTCACAGAATACTAGCGTGAAATTGCTATTTTTTGCTTAATGTTGCTGTGTTTCGTATGGTGATTGTTGAGAACCGGAGACCCTTACTGGAAATGACTCTTTCCATCTCAGTTCTCAGGGGTGACAACGCATCTGCATTTTGATTCTTAATTGAGGATAAATGTAAATGTCTATGGGCTACAGCATCCACTTACCATCAGGTGGACTGTGTGCTCGTTTGTCACGCTTATTGTATAAAAAAATGTGTAGTGTATCGCATAAACGTAAAAAAATCATTACACTGTTGTTTTACCGCGTAGTGGCGGTGTAAAAATACCCGCTATCCCATTTTTGACCCGTAGATGTCGTACGCGACACATAGTTCCTCTCTGCCAATTTTCGCAGCAGCATTTTCCTGAGATAATTGAAAATAATAAAAAACCGTGGTTGACAACCTGCTTGCCAAGCGTGTTATGGCGAAATGTACATGTAGGCGAGACCGATGTGCAACAGTGACATAAGATAATCACCCAATTGCATCCCCACAAGTTTGTAAGAGATGGATTTTGAAAAGATATACTGACGAAATTTGGTAAGGTCAAGACCTGGTGGCCTCTAATGTATGGCGGTACACCATCTCGTATGACAAATGAAAGGTGGTAGTACAGCAAGATACTTCATCCATTTCCATTTATTACAGCTTATCTAAAGTCCCCTTCTGAATATAGGCCACCATTTTAAATTTTGCCTAATAGTGTGGATATTTACCACAGTTGGTACGCTTGACATTTTTACGTGGTAGAGCCATGGTGCAGCTATATTGTAATTGAATGCAAATAAACACTTAATTTTTTTGTGTGGGTAAATGGATGGCCATAGACATGAACAGCTATTCTCAATAAAGAATTAAAATGAGGACGGCTTGCATTTTAAATTGACTAGCAATGAGTTAGGCCGCGGGTTCGATTCCCGTCCGGAACAAGTATTTTTATGGCCAACAAATATTTGTTCCGGGGCTGCATGTTTGTGTTTGTGAAATTTATGTATGTAGACTATGCACCCAGGATACAGGAGTAGAACATAACATACAACAGTGGTAGAGCCACGCGGCAGCTTTTGCTGTCGCACGGATGGGCCGGCTCGAACCGGGGTGGTACCACGACCTCACAGAAAACCAGCGTGAAGTAGTGATTTACCTCTGCGTTTCGCTTGGTGAGTGCAGGTGGCCGGAGGCCCTTTTTACTGGAAATGAGGCATTCCATCTTAGTCCTCACGGATGACAACGCATCTGCATTTTGATTCGCAAACGAGGATAGATGTAGATGTCTATGGGCCGCAGCAACCACTTACCATCAGGTGGACTGTGTGCTCGTTTGTCACCCTTATCCTATAAAAAAAAAAAAAGAAAATCCTAGTCTTGAGGTAACATTTATATATAAATAAATAAAAGATGCATTGTCACTCCATCTTATTGAGGACTATGATGAAATGCCTCGTTTCCAGAAAAAAACGAAATTAAAAAGTTATGAAAAGGATTTTTTACTCACTTCAACGTAACCTTTTTTATTGCATTAAACTCTAAAGTTATCACCGGCGATTTTTCCGGACCGATACGACTTTGGGACCTTCAAGAAACGAGCTTACTCCTTTTTAAAAAGCCGGCAACGCGCCTGCTATTCCCCTGGTGAAGCTGTTGTTCGTAGGTGCGGTCGACATTTATCACCAGGTGAGCCGTAGTCACTCTTGAGCACTAAGGTAAAATGCCTCATTTCCAGTAATAAGAGTCTCCGGTTCTCTACACTTACCATAAGAAACACAGCAGCGTTAAGCTGCTACTTTACGCTGCTATTCTGTAAGAGCGTGTTCCCTCCCCGGTCGAGCGGGGACACATTCGTGCAACATCCATAATATAGCTGCAGGGTAGCGCTCTACCACGTAGAAAAAATACAATATGTTTTGAAATAGTGCTTAATGTTATGTCGATTATGTTTCTAAATTAAATTGTATGCGACGTTGAATTATTATGTTCTCTTTTTAAAAATTAAATATTTTCATTTATTATTTTACTTTATAGATGTATGCACTAATGGAGTCAGCAGTTGTAGAGTATGATAATATTCTTAGCTTTCAACAAGATTTTTGAAACCTCTTCAAAAATAACGTACGCTGGCTGCATGCGATTAATTATAAATACTACCACAATTTATAATGTATGATTAATTTTATTTAAAAGGAAACATTACACACATAATGGTAGCTTTGTATAGTTTAAATTGAATATAGATAGAGACGCATGGTTGTACACTTTATTGGCTCGGTATACAAGTGCTGTTTATTGATGAATCTTGTGAGCACAGGTCTACGTTACCGTTCAGCGAACTTTTATAGTTTTTACTAGTCATTGGACCCATGACTAATAGGGTGAGTTTGACTCACGCAGGCTCTACAATCTTTACAAATATCACGTTGTAATCATGTTCACGCATTTCACACAATTTCGACCTTATTTACCTCCAATATATTATACAAAACTAGCGAACTAGCAGCTCCGCACGGGTGATTTCTGGATCTCGACAACAGCGCCATCTAGCGGGTTCAATTGTGAATCTAAACGATTCTTGGATCAACTTAATCACAAAAAAAATTATCAAAATCGGTCCAGCCGTTTGGAAGGAGTTCAGTCACATACACACGGACAGAAGAAATATAAATGTAAAGATAAAGCAAAGTTACAGCGTATATACGTCCCACTTCTGGGCACAGGCCTCCTCTTACTTCCGGCTTTTAGGGCAAGGTTTTTATGGTAAGTGTCAACCGCACTGCCTTTATAACTTTTTTTTTTCAATTTCTTATACGTTTTCTCACGATGTTTTCCTTCATCGCCGAGCACGTGGCAAATCTTTTCTTTTATGAAATGAAAATAATACCTATGCTCTCACTACTCATTAATATTCCGTTTAACCAGTCCGGTTAAGTTTAACATGTATGTGGTTTTTTTAAATGTTTTCCGCCGAAAATACTTGTGTATGGAGTGGTCGAATGGCGGATTTGAACCCACGATCTTTGAGTTCGCTGTCCGTACCCTGCCATTAGGCTACTGTCGAAAATAACAACTAAAATTAAATCAACACTTAAAACTGCATATAACAATTTCAAATTTGGAATAGAACCCGGGTTGCTCGCTTACTGTGAAATTTATAGCGAGCACTTAACCACTGCGATACCCCGGCTATAAGAAATTTTGTACCTAAGAAATATAGTAATTGCCAATTTGAGAGTAGAAAATTGATTTTAGTTTCAATATAAGTTTTAATAAAGAAAGCTTTCAAAAACAGCAAAAATAAAATAAAAGAATCATTATCTTATCTTGTTTTATTGTAAAATAATAAAAAGGTAACTTAATCTAACCGATGCCTGAATACAAGCTGTCGGAGGAGTCATGATTACAAGGAATAGCTTCTGCTGGCAGCGAACCCGGGCCTCTTTAGTTTGAGGAGGTATCCTCACCGGACCGCGACTCAGCTCACAACCGTTCAAAACTACATCTAATTTAATAAATAAATAAATTACGTTCACACACACCACTCGGTTTCACTCACACGGCAATAAATTAGGTGGCTATCTCACTGAGAGCAATAGGAACTGTGCTGGGTTTACAACGACGGAAGATCACGTAGGGCCCGAGGGCACCGTGGTGGCGCGCGAGCTCTGCCCCACCATACACGAGCAGCCCACCGCCACGTCGAAGGTCCGCGTGCTCCCTGCAGCCGGGTATTGCACCAGCACCGTGTCATGCATCTCCACGCACTCCATCTGGTGGTTGTTGTGATTGTGCTCGCAACACTCGTGCTGCGGTATCTTCTGCTGCATACACCATTTATTGGGATCGGGGGCGCACTTCATCATCTTTATCCGACGCGGTACACGAGCCGGGTCGTCATCCACTTCCACGACGATGGGGCACACGGTGCGGTTCAGCGCGTCCGCCAGGTCTACGGTGCGAGGGTGGTGGTGGTGGAGGTGTGACGGCATGGCGGTGACGAGTGTGATGATCGCGAGTGCCGCGGTGAACAGGAGGATTTGGTGGCTCATGTTGTTAGGCACGTGCGTCCGCGATAAGACTCGCTTGCGAATAGTACGGAGCGGGCACGCGCGGCTTATTTAAGCTTTTGGTCGACAGTAAGGCGCGCCGCCACTGGCCACTTGCCGGTCGGCCTCCAGTCGGCCGCAGAGTGCTCCAGTCTCGCGTCGGAGCCTCACGTCTCACTTAACGTAGTTACGCGCATTCCGCTCGCTCCGAACTTTCATTTATTGCAATGAAAACTTATTTAGAATCGTTGTGATTTGAAACGAAAGAGACAAACATAAATATATAGCTGCGAGATAATGAGATAGAATACAGTAGTATACGGTGTTTTTCTGAAGGTTTCGCTTCTACCGCGTGTGAACTGCACATGTTTATTTATTTATTGAAACTTATAAATATCATAATAGGAATTACCTAATGCGACAGTGTAGTTCGTTAGCTTAACAAAAATGTGTCACTTAATTATAACATTCTAAACAATCCTAACCTAGTGATTCAAGGTGCAACAGAACAGGTCACAATATCTTTGACCATTCTATTAAGAGTGCATAATGCACGCATTAAAGGCGCCTTGTCTAGTAAATTGGTACATGCCGTCGTCGTTTCCGTACGTACGTGTACTTAATTGCTTGATAACGAATGTGTGTTTGTTTTTGGAAGCCGTCTCGGCAATCGGCCGCTTATAATTTGATTTGTCGGCGTCTGAGAAACGGTGCGGCCAATAGTCGCGTCAATCATTATCACCGTGCGTCGATTGGCCGGCGGCAGTTGAACAGCTGATCGGCGAAGCTTAGCTGCGGAAGTGTTTGTAAGCTCCGTAACGTTTGACAGTGTTGCCTGAAAAAATATTGTGTGGTATTAAATGTGTGTGTGTTGTCTATGCGATTGTGTATAAGGGCAAGATTTAGATTTATTTTATTAATAAGTATCTATCCGCCCGGTAGGATATTTGAATGTGGCCTTGTTTAGATTTAATATAATTAAAGACCAATTATTTTATCAATATTTCGTTTTTCAAAAAAATATACTTTAAATTTTTCAGATAAATATAGCCTAGATCCTTCCAGGCACCTATTTGTAAAGTTTCAACACAATCGGTTCAGCCTTTCCGAAGATTAGACCGGAAATGCAAATAATATGTATTTTTTTTTAATAATGCTCAATAAAAGCCAGTTATTTCATTATTGTAAACGGATACTTCAATTTTATTTATATGTATATATTACGATTAAATAGAAACTAACTTTTCTAAGGTCATATCATAACCAGTATAATGGAGTATATATATTAAATAATTTGTATCTAAAAATTATTATAATTTAACACAAAATGGTAGAGTTCAATACACACGGAAGCTTTGGACGTGATTTGTTGTACGTACTTTGGACTTAGTTGCGGCGATTCTCAGGTAATCCAAGGCCGGGGTTGTTGATAATCGACCGAGTCAACAGACTTTGTTTAGTGCCCATATTATGTCGGACGTGGACGCTGACCCGTCCTTTACTATTGAGACATTGAACGATATCTTGCAAAAACAGCTTATTGAAATTTCCGATGCTTTCTGATAATACTTAACAAAGCAAAGCCATTAAATTAATACCGTTTACCGGTTTTAAAACTGACGTTTTACAATGAAAATTTACCTAATTTTTTCGGAGTGAAGACAGAGGTTTTATTAATAGTTTGATAAGGAATGAATACACCACTGAATAAACATTTATGATTTTTTATGTTCATTTCCAAAGTTATTTTAGTGTGTAGTTTGACTTATATTATATTATTATTACATTTTACTTAATAATATTATTATTACGTATTATTTTAGAGCGTGGTAAAGCCATCCTGCAGCTAACTGTGGTATAGTGGTAGCACGAATGGGTCGGCTCGAACGGGGATAATAATTGAGTTACCTATTCTCTGGTATGGTTTTGCTAGAGCTCGCGTTATTAGACGCCATACATACATAATAATTATAATTACAAAAAAACTCTATTCAAAATTTTATCTTAAAACCGGGGAAGGACCATGCTCTCACAGAATACCAGCGTCAAATAGCAGCTTAACACTGCTGTGTTTCGTATGGTGAGTGTAGAGAATCGGAGACTCATTTTACTGGAAACGAGGCGTTCCGTTTTAGACCTAAGGATTACGTAGTAACATTATTTAATCTGTGCTAAGGGGTGCCAACGCATCTGCATTTTGATTTCTTTTTTTATAGTATAGGGTGACAAACGAGCACACAGTTCACCTGATGGTAAGTGGCTGCTGTGGCCCATAGACATCTACATTTATCCTCGTTTGCGAATCAAAATGCAGATGCGTTGCCACGCGTGAGGACTAAGATGGAATACCTCGTTTCCAGTAAAAAGGGTCTCCGATTCTCTACACTCACCATACGAAACACAACAGTGTTAAGCTGCTATTTGACGCTGGTATTCTGTGAGAGCGTGGTTCTTCCCCGGTCGAGCCGACCCATTCGTGCTACAACTATACTATTAATATAACGACAGCATGGCTCTACCACGTACAAATTTCTAATCGCGAATGGATGTAGACGTCTATGGGTCACAGTTTTCTCACTATCATCATCATCATCATTACAGCCTTTCATAAGTTCACTGCTGAACATAGGCCTCCCCAAAGGAATGCCACAAAGCACGGTCCTGAGCCACCTGCATCCATCGACATCCTGCATGTCTTACCGGGTCGTCACTCCATCTCTCGTCTCTTACTATCAGGCGGACTTTATGCTCGTTTGTCATGTTTATTTTATATAAAAAAGATGAATTAGTATTTAACATGCACTGAGTTTAATGGAGGGTGTTACCTTAATTGACACTTACAGGCAGGTGAGCCACATGCTCGTTTGTCACTCTTCTATAAAAAAGGCAGTGATGAGTTAATTCACAAAAGTTTGTTCAATTACCCCTAACAAGAATTAACAGTATTAGAATGATCATCTTCATATGTGTCTTGTTAAACGCCACTACCACCTATTTGATGTGCGAGTGATTTTTGGTGATAACGAGATTCTGATAGCTTGTGCAAATGTTTGCTTTGCTGGGTTTTCCGCCTGCGTTTAGGCATTAATTGGGATATAGTTATATGTAAATATTAAGTACGCTCAACGTATTAAATGCTGGAGTATGTGTGAACTATTATCTTCCGCCAAGCGAGCGCGTCGTATGGTTTATTGCGTTAGGTCAATTTACCATAGCGATAACGGTTATTATTCATGTTGTGTTTTGCGTTACCATTCCTAGCTTCATATACTGGATATATTTAATATTTCTACGGCATATACATTAACTTTATTCCGTGTTGTGGCGTTGTAAGTATATCTAATACCCATTATCTTCCCGTGAGTGTCGTAGGAGCGACAGAGGGAAATTGAAACAGTTCATAGACAAATACATAATATGTATAAAAATGTCTAATATTTATATACATATTTATAATTTTACTGTACGTGTGTTTGTCACAGAAACGGCTGGACCGATTTTGAGGGTTCCTCAGGTGCGTGCTCTGAAAACTATGGAATGATTAAAAAACCTTATATTATTTTTAAAACAGGACCAAAATCTCTTATAATTTTAAAATTTAATTACCTTTTTTTTTACTTTCACAATGTAAGGGGTCTCCATTTAAATGCTGGAAGGATTGCTACTAGTAAATAAGACTTATAATTTTTTCCTTTTTGGCTTATCTCCTCAGTTCACTCACTGTTTCTTTTCTTTTTGTTGACGTTTAAATCAACTGCGTTTTTTAAAAAAGGAACAATTACGTAAACTTCAATTGTAATCAATATTTATTTTATATTTTTAAGATTCGACATACGTTGATTTCATGTTCCTATTTTATCATGTATATGTATATAGTCCAGCAGCAGTTAGCTGAAATAATTGTAATTTTTTTGACTGGGCACAACCTTAAAAAGCCAAGCATGCTATATGTGGCAACCCTAGTTCAGGACCTACTAAAGACTACTACTGGTATTTCCGTTATCCTTAGAACATCTTCTGCAGTTTAAAAATTAGTTTTATTAAAACCCAAGTTGTACAGTTTAAGTAAAACTCAACAAGCCCCGTGGTGTAACATGGTAGAGTCACGCTGCAACTATATTATGGTTACAGAATAAGTCGGCCGAGGAAGAACCACGTTCTCACAGAACACCAACGTAAAAAGTAACTTTATGCTATGTTTTATACGTTGAGGTGTAGAGGACCGTAGACGCTTTTCACTGGTAACGGTAACGGGACATTCCATCTTAGTCCTCAGTGGTATCGTAGTTGAGGACGGATGTATGGGTCTATGGACTACAGTATCCATTTGAACTCATCTTGTGGACTGTATCCATTTGTTACGCTTTATAAAAAAAGAAACAGAAAAAAATGCAGACGGCTCCGTGGCGCAGTGGCTTAGCAATAAGATAGGGCGGTAAAGGCCGCGGGTTCGAATCCCGCACGGAACAAGTATTTGTGTATCTAATGTTTGTCCTGTTGAAATGTATGTATACTAGAGCCCAATGACTTCGTCAATCCTACTTAGCGATACCATGTAGCGATATCTATGGAAATGTATTAAATAAAGAACGATGTATTTAGCGCGCCAAATTTTCATATCGATATACATCGCAACCGCTTCCGTAGATAGATAATAGATGGCGCTAGTATACAACAGTAGTCAAGTGAGCTCGGCCACGGTCCTTATTGCTTTGTAAGAGAGATAAAGTGCCTTCACGATACAGGAGAAAATCCTAGTGTGGAGGTAACGTTTTAAAAAAAAGAATAAAATAATAAAAAATTGTTCGCTACGGTATTCGATCCCATGGCTCTGCAGCCAAATGCTTGAATGTATGTCCATGTATAATTTAAAGGTAAACACCTGTGTGATACTAGATAAATGTTTAGTGTAGGCATATAATATATTATGTGGGTAAAGTATAAAGTTACAGCCTACATATGTACGTCCCCCTGTTGGGCACACGCCTACTTTCCTTTCTGAGGCGAGTTAGTTGGTTGTGTTGGTTTTGTATCACGTAATCAATTCACGTCACAGATTCCATTCCTCCTACGTAAAATATCTACTGAATTTTATTGAAGTATTGAAAAAGTATGACATTTCCAAAATCCGAACACAATTCTGACAGGAGTCTATAATATCCTTATATGTCAGGACAAATCCTGATATATATTCCTATACCAACACTACTCAGTTAACCGTCCAATCACACAACCGTCATTATTACGTTTTATTATCATACACAATAGTTAATTATAAACCTGACCAGTTAAAATGCTCTGCCGTATGACAAGAATGTTAATGAGGAGGTAATCTACCTCCGCGGGTTTCTTCTGTTATCTCGCGCGGGCTATTTTTGTGTTTGCAACTTATTACGTTAACATTGTTGTATGAGACGTAGCTGTTGTTTGTATTTATTTTTAAATTGAAGAGTTAGTCAACATAAATAATTAAATAACTAACTATATGAACATAAACCTTCACTTACCCATTTTGAACGTCTTTAGAGCGTTTTCTTAGTTACGTTAATAAAATCAGTGTTAAGTTGTCGAAAATAACGTTCGCGGTTAACAAGATAAATAATAACTAGACTTCTCGCACGCCCGCAATCGACTAGAGGTTTTTTTTTATAGGATAAGGGTGACAAACGAGCACACATTCCACCTGATAGTAAGTGGTTGCTGCGGCCCATAGACATCTACATCTATCCTCTATTACAAATCAAAATGTAGATGCGTTGTCACCCGTGAGGACTAAGATGGAATGCCTCATTTCCAGTAAAAAGGGCCTCCGGCCACCTGCACTCGCCAAGCGAAACGTAGAGGTAAATCTCTACTTCACGCTGGTATTCTGTGAGGTCGTGGTACCACCCCGGTTTGAGCCGGCCCATCCGTGCGACAGCAAAAGCTGCCGCGTGGCTCTACCACTGTTTTGGTTATGGAGAATTGACCGTAATTTGGTGCGCAATGCATTAGTACCGTACCTAGTGCCCGTCTAATAATACCTATACATAAAAGTATTTTCTCGGTAGACAGATATTCTTTTTAACACGTTTTTATTAGCTTGATATGTTTGTATTGTATATGTGTATGTACGTATATTAAAATCTAATGAAATTTTATAACTCAGTTTTAACTTCAAGTCTTTTATTTATACAAAGTTTTCAAATGTATGAAGAACAGATGACTATACAATAATTTCATGACTGATCTAGTATTCGCACTAGGATCGTCACAGTTGTGATTTGTATAAACTCTAATACTTAGTAATGTTTGATATATAATAATCTCGTGTCACGATGCTCGTTCACGCTAATCTCAGAAACGGGTCAAGCGATTTTAATGAAATTTTGTAAACGTGTATTATTTGCTCCACCTTGAGATATATTATCCCGATTATTGACTCTCAATACTTTTATTGCAAATTTAAGTATTATTTACAGGACGTATAATCATTGAAAAGGGCAGATCATCGTCTGTCTGGCCAATATATTAAAAAAAGGAATTACAAACGGGCACACACTCTGCCTGCTAATACCAATAGATATCTAGGTCTATTATCTATATCTATATTTATTTGATATCCCTGGAAGTTGAGTAAAAGCATGATTGTATTTTAAGCAGCTACTAACACTAAAGATAAGTATTTTTTAGTAACATTAAGGGCCTTTGTCACTCGATAGTTAAATAAATAAATAATAACATCTGGAATGACTACACCAATATTTCGAACGTGCGTGAGTTTTTACGTGGTATAGCCACGCTGCAGCTATATATGGCTGCGTCCCGAATAGGTCGGCTCGACCGGGGAAGGACCAAGCTCACAAGATACCAGCGTTAAATAGCAGCTTAACACTGCTGTTTCGTATGATGAGTGTAGAAAGTATGTGCGAAAGAAAAATCATCAAAAAGATCTCAAGCAAAAATATACTTTGCTTACAAAATCATTGTTTCTTAAAACCTTAATAACTTTGTATAAAATGAAGATATCGCAATAATTTTCTTTAGATAAGGGCCAAGTGTCTAAGAAATAAAACTTAGAAAACCCAATTGAAATCTATCCAGTAGTTTTTCCGTGATGTGCGCACAACCGCGCATCACGGAAAAACTACTGGATACCAAACAAACCTCTATCACTTATCTATATAGATGACGATGACCCTATTTTGATTAACTACGTCCAGCTATGAATTTGCAAAACCATAATATAAGCCAGTTTAACGAACCTTCTCTAATTATAATGATATGCGTTGCCGAATACTGAAACAAGTATTTACTAATTTTGTAAATATTTAAAGTATCTCAGCATTTTAAAATCAAGGCTGTATGGGTTCAAACATATTTTTTTATTTTTTATAGGATAAGGGTGACAAACGAGCACACAGTCCACCTGATGGTAAGTGGTTGCTGCGGCCCATAGACATCTACATCTATCCTCGTTTGCGAATCAAAATGCAGATGCGTTGTCACCCGTGAGGACTAAGATGGAATGCCTCATTTCCAGTAAAAAGGGCCTCCGGCCACCTGCACTCACCAAGCGAAACGCAGAGGTAAACCTCTAATTCACGCTGGTATTCTGTGAGGTCGTGGTACCACCCCGGTTCGAGCCGGCCCATCCGTGCGACAGCAAAAGCTGCCGCGTGGCTCTACCACTGTTATATGTCACATGTATTATGTCACAGTGCTTAGTCTTGTTTTAAAAAAAATTGGTTTTAAACCAGTTTTAACGTGTTTAAAAAAGTGTATTTTATAATGTATTTTGAAAATACATGAGAATTGTACAGGGTGATAGTGATAGTACATCTTTTAGGCTCAGGTGTCGTGTTGGTCTGGGAAGCTGAAACTACTCTCTTACGCTAAACCTCTACCGCTACCGCTAAGCAGTAATGTACGAGATCGTTGTTTGGCTATGCACTCCATTCAACGCATCGGTAGTTTTCTTTGTTGCAAGTGTCCACGGGCTAGAGTAGCTACTTATTATCAGACTGACTGTCAGTTTGTTTTTGCTTGTAGAGACTGTGGCAAATATCATTAGATAGGTGCTTTCGTTATTTTACTACTATATTATCCGAAGTCATAGTTATAAATTATCGGCCAAATCATGAAATGGTGACGTATCATGAAATGCCCAGGCAAATAACGATCTGTCCAAATCTAACGATCGGACTACGACATATCAAATGACCCGGCGGCATTCGGGTTAGTTTCCAAAGGGCTAGCTTTCAATCAGCCTACTAGTTAAACGTTGAAACGGCGTCTAATTAACATCGAAAATAAGTAATCCTCCAACTATCAGGTAAATTTAACTATCTGGCGACGGCATACACATACTCGTACATAAACTTACACGCCCGTTATCCAAAGGGGTTGGCAGAGACTAAGGACTTCCATTTGGCACATTCTTGACACACCTCTCTCCGTTCCCTCACATTTCACAAAGATTTAGTGTCACTCTTTACTCACATTTTTCTACGTATCCAAACCAGCGAAGGATTCTTTTCCATAGATTACAATTAACCTATCATTTTCTGTGGTTATAATGTGTCAAATTATACAATGAGCTTACCTATACATTATAATGTCACCATCATCAGCTAATGTAATACACATTATGTTACTTAGAAACTCTGTAATCTGCTTTTAAGTTATTAAACCACATTATGATTAATTATAATTTATTTACCACAACATATCTCGAGATTAACGTGGAAATTAACTAAGAGTGACGTCGGAGCGACATCACCATCTATGGATTTTACGTCTTACGCCGTACGGACTATAATGGTATTATAGTAAAAGTGGTGTGCCCGGCGACACAGACAGGTTTATTGCAAGCGCCGTGCCGGTGACTGACATTTAACGTATTCAAAATCAAAACAGTCTGACAAGCTGACAACGTCGCTATAACACGTCATTATTGCTTTCAGAGGGTGTTTCCTAAAAGAAGTAGAAATATTTCTGATATGCATTGAGTTATATGTACTACGTACTAGAGAAGCCATTCCGAACATTGACTATGTTCAACTGAACTGTACTGCAATCCGTACAAACTAAATATTGCGTAAATTGAAGATTTGTGAATTCCATAAAATAATTATTATTACATTTTATTTAGAAATATGTTTGTTTAGATTAAAATAAGAGTATGTATTTTATATTAAATTCTTATATTTATTTTATATTAATATCTTATTTTATATAAAATTAAAGACTTCGCGCATGCGCGACTACTACTCCCGCGCATGCGATAGAGTAGGACACAATTTTTGTTTGGAATGGCTTCTCTAGTACGTAGTAAGTACATATAACTCAATACTGATATGCTGTTTTTGTCAGTATTATACTGGTATCTTTAAACTGGTATATAAATATGTTACAGTAAGGGTAATTAGAGTCATTATTACCTTAGTTACCTTATAATTTGGTGAATGCAATGAAAACTGTGAAATTCATCGGTTTTACAGGTTGTTATTAATAATTCACTACTGTCTTCGGTAAAAGTAATAAACAAATCAAGAAACTCCTTTTTTGTGAGTATTTATTGGTACGTAAAAGAAAGGGTACCTACTTTGAGATTATCCCGTCGACATCTCAACGCTCATAAACCAAATAAAAATAAAATATTACACCAATCTTGCAATATCAGTAACACTAGGTAGAGGTGCGTCTGGACCGCCTTAACAAATTTATTAATTAGTTTATTGTCATTTCTTTTATATTTGAATTAAATGAATATTTAAAAAAAGTGTATGTGTATATCCATATACTAAGCGATTTTAAATTTTCTATAAAAGACACTGCAAAACTTAACTGATCGAAAACCTTTGTTTTTGTTATTGAAGCGATATGTTCTATGTAACTTCAATTGTTATGCTGGCAATAAACGTTTTGACCGACTTCAAAAAAGGAGGAAGGACTCAGTTCGGCTGTATTTTTATGTGTGTTCCCTCAGAACTTTTTATTTGAAAATTTGACGAAGATTAAACCAGTAGTGTTTGATTCATCTTTAATAATGCGTATTTAATTGACTTGGACTACATTGATGATGTTATCATTTTATTTATATTGAAGTCGGTTGTATAACATTTTTAATTTTACCACCTGTTTAAAGTATATTCACTGTCTATGGTTCACAATTTTTATTTTAAGTTGTATTGTGTCATAAGTTGTTACTTGTATTATATCCATTTGTTTTATATCCATTTTCCATTAGGTACAGCCTATAAAAGCAAACTATTAAAATAGGCCTCGCCCATAGTAGCTTGTATAATATCATAAAGTTATAAAGAAACAAACACAAAGCAAGTGACAACTTCAGTTCGTTGCGCAAAAAGGTTGTCTGGAGAAAATTGCCTCCAAAGCGATAAGACCACCTATTGTAACTACGTATAATTATTTCATTTTAATGTGTATTAGTGTATAATAGACAATATTATATTGGTTGAGTGGTCAGTTACTCGACTCTACAGAGGTATCGATTCCTCCTTCATTCATGAACAAAGACTGTATAAAATGGGTTATTATAATATAAATGTGTAGAAGCTATCTTACATGTATAATATAAAGCGTTAATTACTTGTATGTGTAGTTGTGTACTCAGCTTAAGTTTCTGCACCTTTTTGTCATTTGTGTGCAAATTCCATCATGTATTTACTCAATACATTGACGTACATACATTAAACCTGAAATTTAGGTGAACGCTTTCAAGCTGTTTTTAAAATTATTTTGTTAATAAATTATACAACTTATATATTTAATTGTGAAATGTTACTTTGAAATGCGTCGCAAGGTTTCTTGCAGGTTCATTCTAAGGTGGCTGCGGGCTGTTCGAAAGAGATACCGCGGCTCCGGAACGTAAGGGCACTGAAGGAACACGGATGGTTTTTAGTCAGTAAAAGTCTGACACTCCCTTCCGCTCCACCCACAGCGAAAGGCGTCATTAGATGATTTTCCATCCGAAAAAAAAAAAGGTTCTTTCTAAGGCAGAATTTTTTTCTGAACTGGAGTTTAAAATAACACAAAGTCTAATAACTAATTTATATTTTAAATTAAAAATTATTCTGTTTTATTCCATACAATAAAATACATATGCTACTTGTTGTTATTAATATTTGTACCTACATGATGAATATTTTTGTAAATTATAGAAGTAAATGGTAAACAATTTTACATGTAGCAAGTGACAGTTTGATGAAGTTTTACGTGACTACTTCATGACGTGTGTGAAACATTTTGTTTTAAACGCTATTAATCGAAATATTATTATTGTATTTTTGTACTAAAACTTTTATTTTTCTTCAAGTGTAACATTTTGTCATTCTAATACTAAAATGTCTTTATTTATATGACTAAGCAGAAGATTAGAAAACATATTATAACTTTTTAAAATTGTCACAAATAATATTTTATTTTAAATAAATATTTAAAATTTACAATGCTTAATTATACTTTAGAATTATTTATTTTTTGTGTAAAAAAATATTAAACTGGAAACAATAGTTTCAATTATTGTTAGATGATTCAAAAATTTAATAAATTCAAAACTAGGACATCTATTGTGTTTTATTAAAACCCATTTTTGTATGGATTTTGAGGAATATTGTAATGGATTCTAACGTTGGCACAATAAGTAATTACGTGGTGGCTTTCAGTCCGGCTGGCTCTTTTATAACCATCATAATGTCCTCCAGACCGAACTAAGATCACAGCGGCCAGCTGCAACCAGGACTAGCCTTGCGCAGGGCAGGATTATAGTGCTCTAGCGCTGATATATTTAGTATATCAAGGTTCCCAAGTGTATGCACAGGTGCACTTTTTTTTATAGAATAGGGGGCAAACGAGCATGCGGCTCACCTGATGGTAAGTGACAACCGTTCCCGCCGCCCATGAACAACCGCAACACCAGGGGAATTGCAGATGCGTTGCCGGCCTTTTAAAAAGGTGTAAGCTCTTTTCTTGAAGGTTCCTAAGTCGTATCGGTCCGGAAAATTCGCTGGTGGTAATTGATTCCACAAGGAAGTCGTGCGAGGGAGAAAACTTCTTTTAAATCGCACAGTGGTGGACCGCCAATCATCCAGATGGAATGGATGGTAACGCGAGTTTTGTCGCGATGTGCGATGGTGAAATTGAGCGGCTGGAATTAGTCCGAACAATTCCTCGAAGCACTCCCCGTGATAGATGCGATAAAATACGCAAAGAGATGCAACATCTCTACGCAGTGACAGTGTATCAAGCCGATCAGAAAGAACTCGGTCGTCGACGATTCGAACCGCTCTGCGCTGAATGCGGTCAAGTGGAAGGAGCTGGCACTGGGATGCCCCGGTCCAGAGATGAGAACAGTATTCCATGTGGGGCCGAACTTCCGCTTTGTAAAGTTGCAAGCGATGTGCCGGCAAATACTGTCTCGCTCTGCTGAGCACGCCAAGCTTTTTTGAGGCCAATTTGGCCTTCCCTTCCATGTGACCACGAAACTGCACACTATTCGAAATGTCGACGCCAGGGATTCCGATGCTGGCTGAGGCAGCAAGGGGAGTGCCTTGAAACTGAAGAGATACGACAAAGGGGTTCTTTTTAGCGGTAAACGCGCAAACTTGTGTCTTCTGGGGATTGAACTGGACTAGATTTAGTCAGCCCCAATCCGAGACTTTGTTAAGCAAAGACTCGACTTCATACACAAGTTTGTCCCGGTACTCGGCGACGTTTTCCCGAGAAATATTGGCACGGCCGGTATATAAGGCATCACCAGTGCTGTCGTCTGCATGCAGTTAGCAACATATCATTGATATGCAGGAGAAACAGCGTTGGTGATAGCACGCAGCCTTGTGGAACACCAGCGTTGATAGGCTTGAAATCAGAGCATGCACCGTCTACTACGACCTTGATGCTCCGATCAGCAAGGTAACTGGTGATCTATTTGCACAATTTCTCGGGAAGCCCATAGGAAGGAAGCTTCGAAAGAAGCGCTTTGTGCCAGACCCGATCGAAGGCCTTCGCTATGTCCAAACTAACGACCAATGCCTCCCCCTTGGACTCTACTGCCTCCGCCCATCTATGAGTTAAGTAGACTAGAAGATCATCAGCTGATCGACCCCGACGAAAACCGTACTGACGGTCACTAATCAGCTGGTGACCCTCAAGGTACCTCATGAGCTGGCAGTTTAAAATGGCTTCCATTATTTTGGAGAACAAGGAGGTGATGGCGATAGGCCTGTAGCTGGACGGGTCTGAGCGGTCGCCTTTTTTAGGGATCGGGTGCACCAAAGCTGTCTTCCATGAGTTCGGGTCTACGCCTTGGGAGTAGGAGTACCGGAAAAGACGCGTTAAAACCGGTGCCAACTCCGGAGCACACGTCTTCAGCACAATGGGAGGGACTCCATTGGGCCCACTCGACTTGCTAACGTCCAGGGAGAAGAGTGCTTTGCCGACCGAGCGCTGTGTAAATCGCACATCCGGCATGAAGCACTCACATCGCGGGATGGTCGGCGGTATGTTCCCCCCGTCATCTAGAGTCGAGTTGGACGCAAAAAGGGAGCTCAACAGATCGGCTTTCTCCTTTGCGGCATGGGCCAGTGAGTCGTCCTCTCTGTGCAGAGATGGAAGAGATGGCTGACAGAAGTTCCCTTGGATAGCCTTGGCGAGAGACCAGAATGCACGGGTTCCCGAAGGAAGGCGAACTAGCTTCTCGCCAATTCTGCCGATGTGCTCAGACCTTGCCTTGGCAATGACGCTTTTGAAGGACCTGGAGGCGGAATTATACTTCTTTTTAAGTGCGCTGGTGTTTACATCCCGAGACGTTGATGCGTCAGCCCAGGCCTGGTAGCACTCCTGCTTATAGCGTGATGCTTTTTTACAGGAGCGACCAAACCATGGCTGCGATCTGCCTCCGATGGGCACCACAGAGGATGGAATAAAAAGTTCCATACCCTGAAGTACCACATCAGCAACAGAATTGGCAACAACGCTGGGATCTTCCGGCGAGAAGCAAACCCGCCCGAGGGTAGGATGCAATAAAAGACCGCATCCCGTCCCAATCAGCTGACCTATAGTGCCAAACACGGCGGCAAGCTGTAGATCGCAACTGCGATTGGAGCGTGAGTGGCACCGTACTCCGGATCAGACAATGGTCCGAAGAGCCCAGAGGGGCATCGACGGAGACCTGATATCCGTCCGGATGATAGGTCAGCAGAAGAACCAACAGGGAAGGTACATGGTTTTCCACATCTGGGATCCGCGTAGGCGAAGTAACCAGTTGTGTTAGACCATATGCCAAAGCAAAGTCATAAACAGATCTACCCGCATGATCGGTCAAACGAGAACCAAGCCATTCAGCGTGGTGGGCGTTGAAATCACCGAGTATCACGATCTCTGCGGATGGGACCTGTTGTAGCACGGAGTCTGCAGCCATTTGGACGTGGTCGATGAGTCGGTCTGTGTCGGCATTACCGCTATGGGACCTATAGAGGCACCCGTAGACGCGGGGATGGTCGTCGCTGTCTACGCGCAGCCATAGGATGGACAGGTCCGTATCTTCAAGACTGCCGAGGCGTCGAAAACAGATGAACCTCTCTGACATACACGCAAACTCCAGCCCGGGGCACAAACGAGTGTTCTAATTTGTACCCCGGGTAGGAGAGATACAAAGTATCAGCCGGAGAGGACACCTGTGTCTCGGTTAGAAAGAGCATGGCCGGCTTAGCTATCTCCAGATGGTAGTGGACGGCGTTAAAGTTTGAATGAAGTCCCATGATATTGCAGAAATCCACGGTAAGCGTGGTAGGGGTTGCCTTTGTCTTCTTGCACCGCTTGCCCCGAGCAGGTTTCGTCTTGAGCGGAATTTCCCCCCGCCTCCCCAGAATACGCGGGGCAGCCTGAGCACCCACGCCCAGGAGTGGAGTAGTTTGGTCGTGGATGCTCAGCGAGGGATTCTCCAGGGGTGCTGGTACCCTCCTGGGGTAATCTTAAATTAAATTCCACTACCATGTTGATAGGGGGGGGGGGGGGAATTGGGCCTCCGGCCACCTACACTTACCAAGCGCAACGCAGAGGTAAACCTCTACTTCACGCTGGAATTCTGTGAGGTCGTGGTACCACCCCGGTTCGAGTTGGCCCATCCGTGCGACAGCAAAAGCTACCGCTTGGCTCTACCACTGTTATAACTGTTCATTCCTCACCGTCATAATCCAATGGGACGGTAAACTAACACGGCCAGGAAGAGATCAGGCACACGACCAACTGTTTTACGCGTTTTCCTTGGCACGGTGATGAAACACCGTCAATTTCCTAACTTTGTTGCTACGGTGAATTTCTTGATAGAAAACTCAATAATTGATTTTTTGGGTCGACCCAGGATTTGAATCCGGGACCTCAAGACAAGTTTTAGAACACTAGACCAACGAGCCAGTCGTACTGTCACAGCATAAGCGTTTCTAGTAAAAACATATTTGAAAATCCACGCTATGGCCTCGGGCGTAGTGGTGTTTCCGATATCAAACCCGGCACGTCACGACGCTGCGTGTGATCACAAAAACCCTGCTCGTTTTAATAGAGGCTGTTTGCTACCAATAATTTATTCAGTATTACATTTTTTTCATACCGTGCTTTTTTATAGGATAGGGTGACAAACGAGCACACAGTCCACCTGATTGTAGGCGGGTGCTGTAAGCCATAGACATCTACATTTATCCTCAATAAAGAATCAAAATGCAGTAAGATGTAATGCCTCTTTTCCAGTAAAATGGATCTCCGGTTCTCAACACTCACCATACGAAACACAGCAGTGTAAAGCTGCCGTTTTACGCTGGTATTCTGTGAGAGCGTGGTCCCTCCCCGGACGAGCCGACCCATTCGTGCTACAACTATACTACTAATATAGTTGCAGCATGGCTTTACCACGTTCAAAAAGGTATAGGGTAAAGGTGCCAAACTTGAGATACCATTTTCATTTTTACATATTTCTTTTAAAATATCACATGATAAAAGTCAATTTTACGTGATAATAAATTAGATTTAATGTATATTTCTTTTTAATATTAATAATAATTAATATTTTAGCAATAGTGCCTTCTGATTCTGTAATAAGTGATGTAACAAAATAATACAATACACTTTTTCTATGCAAACATGAAGGTATCCTAATATGATATTTAGGATTCCTAATTTGAGATACGATATGCCTCATTTTAGGCAAATCCACTTTTGAGCTCTTTTCAATGAAAAATACAATCAATTAATATATTTTTATTGACTTTAATTATACTTTAGAGTAACAATCAGCGTTTACTTATATTAAGAATAATAACTCAGCCGTTTTTCTGAAGCCATTGACAGATTTTGCATTAGTTGCTGATTTTTAGTACGCTTTTCCAAACATCATACATTTGTATTTGCTTTTGCACGCACACAGATGCAAGCTGTTTGGAAAATGTTATGTTTTTTTTGTCAAACATGTCCGGGATTATCGTGTAACCAGGTATATAGGGAGCCCACTGGTATCTCATATAAGGAACTCACTATAAACCCAACGTAATTAAATGTCATGTTTGTTACATGTAATAAACACAATAAAATGAATTGGAATATTAAAATTCACTCTTTAATTTAACAGATATCACAAATCTATATTTAATCTAAATGTACTTTTTTTTAATGATTTTACATACCTTGCAATTAAGAACAAAAAAATTATATCCGTTCCCGACAAAAGTGGAGGTGGGAGTGTATTTTCTCCCCTATTTTCCGGTGCCTAAATGGTGCAAGTTTGAATACGATCGAATAACTGACCAAACGATATCACTGTCGCTCACGCCAAGAAAATGAACTTTCAAACACTGAACTATCTTATTTTAGGAACCTATCTCATATTAGGCATCTTTACCCTATTTATGCGTGGTAGAGCCACGCTGCAACTATATTATGGTTGTAGCACGAATGAGTTGGTTCGACCGGGAAGGGATCACGCTCTCATAGAATACCAGCTCAAAATAACATTTGTGTTTTTACTGGAAACGCGGCATTCTGTCTCAGTTTTCAAGGTGACAACGCATTCTCATTTTGGTTCTTAATCGAAGATATATGTAGATGTGTATGGGTCTCGACAACCGCTTACCATCAGGTGGTGTGCTCGTTTGTCACGATTGACGATTGCTAGATGTTTTGTAGCATAGACGTTTTGTAACTTTGATGCATATTTTATGTATAGACGTAGAAGTGGTAGAGTCATGCTACAGTTATACTATAGTTGTAACACGAATGGGTCGGCTTGACCGGGGAAGGACCACGCTCTCACAGAATACCAGCGTGAAATGAAGCTTAATGCTGCTGTTTTAACCGGAGACCCTTTTTACTGGAAACGAGACGTTCCATCTTAGTACTTAGAGATGACAACGCATCTGCATTTTGATTATAAATACAGGTCACATGGCAAAAATCCTGATGAAGAACTGAACTGAAACTTTGAAACTGGTTTTTAAGCCGTGAATCAATCCGCAGGGTCAGCGAGCGACTGGTCAATGTCCGCATGTCGTCCGTGGCGCCGGCGACCTTGCGCCTCGACCTACATATGCGACACAAACTTTGGATGTGGCAGAAAAATTGCTAGATCTGTTTTCTTATGAATGTTATGAGCTTTGTCTGGGTAGGATCAGAATGGAGCGTTATTTAGATTTAAGTTAATCAGTCTAGGTTTTTCGGATAAAACATAGCCTAGGTCACTCGTGACATTGCTCTCTGTCTGTTCGTGAAGTTTCATCGCAATCCGGTAAGATATTTCGAAGATAAATGCTTATTCATGGCTATTCATAAACTTAAAAGAAGTCAGTTATTTCGATGTTAAAGGCAGATTCTTCACTTCAATTTTATTAATATGTATATTCTTTTTTTTTATAAAATGGAGGTGACAAACGAACACAAAGTCCACCATGGTAAGTGGATACTGTGGCCCATAAACATCTACATTTATCTTCGATTAAGAATCAAAATGCAGATGACTTGCCACTCCTGACGACTAAGATGGAATGCCTCGTTGTTAGTAAAAAGAGGCTGCAGCGAAGCTTCTACCACGTAAATAGTAAATAGATATAAGTAGTACCTATAAATTTAAGTTAAAAAGCAACAATAAAATTCCGAGTCAATCGTTTGTTATCCATGTCTTTGATCCGCGTCTTCGTAATGAATGGCGAGTGGCGACGGCACGCGCGGTAAGTCACCGCTATTTACAGTCGTCGGTAATTGCGCTCGGCGTTTTACATAATATAACACGCTGTTTATAAAATTGTTTTATATTTTTTAAAATGTTAGCTTTATCTTGTGATGGTTCAACAAAAAACAAATGTTTAGTCGTAAAATAGATAAATTTTATTATGACATATTTATAATACATGTTTATAATACTTCATATTTTTCTACAGATATTACCTAATAATTTTCGAACTTTCAACCTTAGTTCCTAAAAAAACTGTTTGCTCGCTTTCAACTTGAAACTGGCATAGTGGAGAAAGAACCGTTTGCCACAATTCAAAAACAAAACAAAAAAGAGAAAAAAAAAACAAATTTAATTAATTAAAATTGGTAAAACCTAGACGCGATTCGAAGTTTCGAAAATAAATTGCTTAAATAGCTTTGATTAATGGTTAATATATATTTTTTTATAGAATAGGGTGACAAACGAGCACACAGTCCACCTGATGGTAAGTAGTTGCTGTGGCTCATAGACATCTACATCTATCCTCGTTTGCGAATCAAAAACCAGATGCGTTGTCACCCGTGAGGACTAAGATGGAGTGCCTCTTTTCCAGTAAAAAGGGTCTCCGGTTCTCTACACTCACCATACGAAACTCAGCAACGTTAAGCTGCTATTTGACGCTGGTGTTCTGTGAGAACGTGGTCCTACCCCGGTGGAGCCAACCCATTCGTGCTACAACTATACTACTAATACAACTGCAGCATGACTCTACCACGTATTTTTTCTATTAACTCTACTATTCTTTTAAAATCCATTATTTTTGAGGCAAATCCCCTCTACACTGGAAGATTTCCATGTGTCTAGCTACTGTGAACCTTCACACACTGATAATGGTGTTGATGAATTAATGATGACCAGTTTGTTATCCATACTTTGATTTTCTCTGTATCACAAAGACGATTTACATACTTAAATTGCACATGGGCAAAAGCCATATCAGGACCTGAAACAATTATCTGTAGGCCCTTAGACCAAAGAAGAAAGAGTGACGAAGTGCGCACTAACGCACTTCTTTCTTTCTTCTTTCTTGCTTCTTCAACCCGTAAAAGTTGATTTAGGACAACTAACAATTTGACTTTTGATTTATAAATTAAACAGTTAAATTATTTATAGCATAACCAGCTCCGTTATTCACAATTCACAAACTACCGAATATAAACCAAAAAGAACACAAAGCAAATTAGAAAACTAAGGGAATACAAAAATAAATGGTAATATGGCAAAACTAGAAAGAGAATAATAAATTTAAGAACTGCATCGAATAATTACTTTTAAATCACCTAATATAAAGTAAACGTGGTTTGCATTATTCCAGTATTGTGTAAGCATAATTGTATTTGTGTTTTTTTTTGAACAATTGTTTTTTTATGTCAGTTCACTGATGCACGAACAAATATGCACCTAAAACCATGTTATTGATTGCAAATAATTTTAGATGTATATGTGTGCGTGAGTGAGTGTTCTTACAAATAGTTGGACATGGTTTTTGCATGATTATTGCGCCACTAGAAATTTAAACAGTGCTCCGTCTTCCTTTCTTTGTTAGTTTGAGTAGTAGGCCATACAAATCCTTGTTCCGTGCGGAATTCGAATCCGCGGATACGCAACGCCGCAGCCATACGAGTATACTTGAAATTTGTGTATCCGGGCCATCGAATGCAGCATATTGTGGGTAACAAACGAGCACACAGTTCACCTGAAGGTCAGTGGATGCTATAGCCCATAGACATCTACATTAATTTATCCTCGATTAAGAATCAAAATGCACATGCATTGTCAAAAGTTAAAACAGTTATTAAAAAAACCCGACTGCGTAAAAAAGTTTACTGGTAAGAGAAAAATTTTATACCATATGTCACTTCTACAACTAAGAACAATCTAACGACACATTATTTTTATTAAAATCCCCCCTTTAGGGCAGTCGGTTAAAAAAAATCTTCAAAGTTAAAGTGAAACAGTTGAAAGTTATCGGAACTGTTAATCATAGTTGGAAAAGCCGATGCTGAAACAGCTCACGCACGTTGCATGTTACGCTATAATTGGCCAAGTTTTAATAATTGTACTGTAAGGCCAGAACATTTCGAGTGCGGTGCAGTTAAGAATTGAAACTAGACATAATCATTAAACAGTAACAAACCTTAGCAGTAAAAGCAGGGTTTTTATCTTAAAAATGTTAAAGGTATGATTTTCTGGATTGAATCCCTCAATCACGGTGGAATTTCTAATTAAATACGGCATAGAAGTCGATTATATCTTGTATCTAATATGATATACTGTTATACAGTAGAATACCTTTTACAACCAAATTACTAAAGTTAGCTTAACGCTGCTGTTTCGTATGGTGAGTGTAAAGAACCGGAGAAACTTTTCCCCCACCTTATTCCCCAGGAGTGACAACGCATCTGCATTTTGATTCTTAATCGAGAATATATGTAGATCTCTAAGGGCCATAGCATTCACCTACTGTCAGGTGGACTGAGTGCTCGTTTGTTGCCCATATTCTTATGCATGTATATGTATTAAACATGTGTCATTCATTAAAAAAAGTTAAAACAATATATAAAAGCAGATATTTATAAAAATCAAGAAACTACACAATTTCCATTGTATATAATATTTTTAGATCAATAATTAATTAATTTTAATTTTATTCTTATTGAAAATAATGCACTAAAATAATTGCTTGCAAAATAAATTTAATTAAGACTGTCAAAATTGTGTTTCAAAATCAACTGCAAGTGACGCAAGAATGTTATTCCTATTTGTTTTTAATATGAACATCAAAAAATAAAACTTTAATTATAAATGCTTATTAAATAAAGAGTATGTAATCATGTCCTTGGAAATATTATGTTGTTTAGTCATGTGTCCCCAACCACTGAATGCTGATTGTGATTGGGTAATAGCTTTAATAAATAAAACAGTTATATATATTCGTTATCAATGATTACTAATATTTAAGTTGAAAACTTTTGTTTTGTAGAGTATTAAAGGAACCATATTATAACATGTCATTGGTACTCCTACTCCGTGAAACTTTAAAAAATACAAAGTACTTAGGTATAATAATATAAACTTTATCTTGCATTTCTAATAAAAAAGTAACTACATAACGTATATATAGCAGCAACAGGTCTCCTCAATTATGTAGAATGATATATTATTAATTATAGTGCTGTTTGTTTTAATTATTCATCTCATATCAGTGTCATGAGGTCACAAACGTCTTTTAACTTGAACTTCACATTTTAATTTCGCAACAACGTAGGCGCGAGTTCCGAAAAATGGCTGAGAGCGGAACATGTCTGAGATGGCGCGGATTACACAAGGGTGCGTCACGAAGCGCGGGACGAGGTAATGGCGACCATGACTCACTGGGGTAGCCCGCTGACGCGTCGATGTGTTGAATTACAACGGTAAGCCTTGAGCAATGTTATGAAAGTTAATGAGGGACGTTATGAAATCTATTACGGAAAATGCATTTATAATTTCGTATTAAATTTCGTCAACAATTTTTGGGAAGAAATCTTGGTTCACCTTTTTTACTTTAATTAAAACCGTAAAGTCATTGAGTTATATGTACTACGTACTAGAGAAGCCATTCCAAACAAAAATTGTGTCCTACTCTGTCTTCGCTCATTCGCAGGAGTAGTGGTCGCGCATGCGCGAAGACTTTAATTTGATATAAAATAACATATATTAATATAAGATAAATATAAGAATTTAATATAAAATATCTTAATTTAATCTAAACAAACATATTTCTGAATAAAATGTAATAATAATTATTTTATGGAATTCACAAATCTTCAATTTACGCAATATTTAGTTTGTACGGATTGCAATACAGTTCAGTTGAACATAGCAAATGTTCGGAACGGCTTCTCTAGTACGTAGTACTACATATAACTCAATGCGTAAAGTAGTATAGTTATGTAGGTCTGTATACGTATATATATATATATATATATATATATATATATATATATATATATATATATATATATACGTTTCACTCTTGGGCAAGAACGTCTTTTCATTTCTGAGGTAGTTTTAGGGCAAGAAATCCTCACCGTACTGCCTCGATGCGTGTTGGTGGGCTTCATATTCTACAGATATGCGGGTTTCCTCAAGATTAATGAAAACTGTAAAAATGTAATGTGGTCTTTAAAATAACAATTTATTTTAAAAAACAACACTAAAATCATTGGGAAAAATATCCGTTAGCATTTAAAATCTGACAATGCTAATCAGGCTTCAGAATTATTATTATTATTATAAACCACTGATTTTTTAAAATTAAATTATGTATTAATTCTTTTAATATATATACCTACCACGTTTTTTTCATATTCTTATATTGTCACCCGATTCAAACTCAAAAAACTCAAACTTTTATTGCTAAACCATAATGTACACAAGATGTTATAAAATAATGTGAGACCAATGTTATGGACCCTGTTGGGCACGCAATTTAGGGGCTAGGAGAGAGGAAGCATATTTTAACTACTTATAAGAATGTCATGGAGACTTATTGAGATAGAATTCAATTTAAGTTAGTGATCATTTTGTAAAACCTATATAAGTATTACATATTTGTAAAATATTCATTAGTACTATAGTAACATTTATTAGTTAGGTACTGTTTTAATTTTTTTGTAAATATGATGTCATTATTTTCATTTTTTAATATATCAGGTAGTTTATTATATAATTTTATGGAAGAACTTAATGTGCTAGAACTGTTTAGTTTTAATCGGGAAGTTGGCAATACTAATTTATTTTTGTGTCGTAACGTGTATTTGCATGGTAAATCTTCACGTTTTGTATAAAATTGCTTATTTTTTCCAACAAATTTACACATCTCCAATATATATAAGCTGGGTAAAGTTAATATTTTATATTTAAAAAAGAACGGTCTGCAACTATCAGTCTGATCTATATTTGCTATAATTCGGATTAATTTCTTTTGAAGGGTGAATAGAGAGGCTGCTGATCTATGTTCAAAATTTCAGGTCTCTAGCTCATCGGGATGTTAATTTAAAATCAATCACTAAATTTGACCCGAACAGACACACGAAAGCGTGTTAATAAAAACGTTACGTAATAATAAAATATACACTTAGCTAAACAAATTGTATTATATTAAAAGTAAAAACTATAAACCAAAACGATTAGGAAATGGCAAAACATTTAGAATCACCTGATTGCACAACATTCCCGCGCGATCGACTCACGGTCTCTGTGTGACATAATTATAACTGTCAACGCGCGCGCGCGCACTTTCACCGGCCGCCGTGCAATGCCAGGCTTCTTTCACCGTCCTTGACCCGGACACTTGACTCATGCGAGTACACACGTCGTTGCACTTTGGAAATATTCTAGGGGGATTTTCGCGATTTTTGTCGAACATTCTAGAATTCCTTCGATATTGAAGTACAGTTACTTTGATTTCATATTTACACAGTTGACTGTTGACTTAGTAAGACGCTCTAGCTCTAGATCTAGGTTCGTTGTAACAATTCTTATTGAGATCGAATTTTTCTGTGTGTTTGAGAGGTGTCAACCTCACAATCCTTCAGTGTTAGAGGGCCATTCCCATCATTTATTACCTTATCGGACTTAGTCATTAGTACTGTTATGCAGTAATATCGACCATGCTATGAAAGCAAGGGAAAGGATCACACTTAAGTTTCTTTTAGCATTAATTAACATTACAACCCTTCACAAGACCATTGCTGATTTAAAAAGTCGTCGGTCGTCACTTCATCTTGTGTATCTCGTGTGGGGGCTACCTGCATTTCGCTAATAGGTACAAGGATACCACTCAAGCTTTTTTTCCTATCGTTTGCCTATTCTTTAAGCTATATGGCCGACCCATTTCTCCTTCAGTTTACTGATGTTAGCGCTGTTGGCAACTCTGGATCACTCATATTTGAACATGAGTTCCCCACAAGGAATGCCATATAATAAGGTCCTGATCCACCTCGTTCATCGACTTTATGTCTAACTAAATTGTCACTTCACCTAGTCGGGGATCGCCTTATGTTTCGCTTACCGTTACGAGGCTGCACTCGGCAACCTTTCATCTCCATCGGCTATCGGTTCTTTGAGTTATAAGATCGGCCTATTGCCACTTCAGCTAATTGATTGATTTTGGAATATGTCGGTGACTCCTGTTCTATTCTTCATTTCGAATTATATAACAAAGTTACAAAGGAGTAAAATTATGTTCACATTTTTCATATATTACTTTACTTAGTTATGTCCCTCCGACCCATTAGTTCTCTGGCATCATGACGCCATGACGCGTGGAGCCATGTTTATATCACCTATGTTCTCATGCTTTAATATAGATTTTTTTATAGGATATGGTGACAAACGAGCACACAGTCCACCTGATGGTAAGTGGTAGCTGTGGCCCATAGACATCTACATTTATCCTCGTTTGCTAATCAAAATGCAGATACGTTGTCACCCGTGAGGACTAAGATGGCATGCCTCTTTTCCAGTAAAAAGGGTCTCCGGTTCTCTACACTCACCATACGAAACACAGCAGTGTTAAGCTGATATTTTACGCTGGTATTCTATGAGAGCGTGGTCCTTCCTCGGTCGAGCCGACCCAGTCGTGCTACAACTATACTACTAATATATCTGCAGCATGGCTCTACCACGTATATGAAAAATAACAAAAATAGTTATTTATAAAATTTGTCGAATCACTCGGTGTCGATTTAATGTTAATCAGTTCTTTATTTAATTTATTATTAAATTCTTCTTTATTACTACTAGCTATACTAGGTTTTATTTTTATGATATGAGGGATGAACTTACATATACACGTAAAAGATGATATCCTGCAAAGATTTTAGAAAATCGAAAGAGAACCAGTAAAGTTGCAGCCTATTTACGTCCCACTGCTGGGCACAGGCCTCCTCCCATTTCTGAGAGGGTTTTAGGGCAAGGAGATGTCCGCCGCACTGCCCCAATGCGTGTTAGCGAACTTCACATGTCTTCAAAATATTTTTTTTCTTATTTCTCAACATACAGGTTTTCTCACGATGTTTTCCTTCACTCCGAGCACGTGGTAAATCAGCACTTAAAATTGCAATTAACAATTTCATTGGTGCCGGCGGTGATCGAACCCGGGTTGCTCGAGTACTGTGAAGTTTACAGCGAGCGCTAACCATCTGAGCTACCACGGCTCTGAAAGAGAACCAGATACGACCCAAATGAAAACGGCGGAGTAGGAGAAAAAATGTGAAAAGATGTAAAAAACGACAACGCGAAGAGACCTGAATGTTCTCAAGGATAAACGTAAGCGATAGCTTTGTAAAGATTTTAACTACAAAGAAGAAACAAAAGAAGAGTACACAAATGCATTAGAGGATTATATAAATCAAAATTACATGGAGTATATTACGGACCAGAAAGAAATTGATGATCATTCATCATCATTACAGCCTTTCACAAGTCCATTGCTGAACATAAGCCTCCAAGTTATGCCACAAAGCACGGTCTGCATCCATCGTCTGCCTGCATGTCTTACCAGGTCATCACTCCATCTAGTGGGGGATCGCTCTACACTTCGCCTCCCAGTACGAGATTGCCACTCGAGAACCTTTTTTCCCCATCGGTTGTCGGTTCTTCGAGCTCTACGGCCGGCCCATTGCCACTTCAGCTTGCTAATCCGTTGGAATATGTCGGCATAACGCTCATAACATAACAAAATTGCGTGTAGTTTACGATGCCTCCTTTGTATATAAGGGAAAGATAGAATAATGTAGGTATTGGAAGTCGGCAAATTGGATCCGTAACTAATAAGGAAGTAATAAGGATTGGCCCTGAGGACCGGGGCGTATCGGATGCGGACGAGATGCGAATTTTCCTGGCCGTAAGGTCGCGTCGGTTTCGTATCGAGCGTGATCGTCTCGCGCCTGTATTACCACCGTTAGACGGTCAGCTCAGAACTGGTACGGACAAGGTAATAGTAATAACTCGCCATCAGAAAGCGTTTATGTCACTGACGTTGAGTTAGTTGGTTCTGCATTTTTCGATCATGTTTGTCTCACACACTAACACGTTGACTTCAATCATTCGAAGATTTACAATGATATTGATTTAATGAATCTACAGAGATATATTATTGTTGTTATATAAAAGATCATGGAGGTCAGACATCATTTAGTATCATATTATATATTCTGCCAGTATTACGAAAAGACTACCCAAGGAGAGTACCAGCACCCCTGGTAATGAAGATTCCCTCACTTAATATCCACGGTCAAGCTACCCTCTTCTTCCTGAGCGTGGGTTCTCGGGCTGCCCCGCCTATTATGGGGGAGAGGGGCGAAATCCCGCTCACTACTCACACTGCACGGGGCAAATATACTGATAAAACCATGGCAATCCCTGCCACGCTATCTGTGGACTTCTGCAATATCAGGGGACTTCACTCGAACCTTAATTTCTTCCACTACCATCTGGAGACGACAAAGCTAGCCTTGCTCTTTTTGACCGAGACGCAGACGTTCTCTCCAGCTGATACTTCGTACCTGTCCTACCCGGGGTACAAATTAGAATACTTCTTTGTCCCCCGGGCTGGAGTTTGTGTATACGTCGGAGAAGATATCTGTTCTCGGCGCCTCGGCAGTCTTGAAGGTCCATGAAGCCAACGACCATCCCCGCGTCTACGGGTGCCTCTATAGGCCCCATAGTGGTACCGACACAGACAGACTCATCGACCACATCTAAATAGCTACAGATTTCTTGCTACAACAAATTCCATCCAGAGAGATCGTGTTACTAGGCGATTTGAACTCCCACCAGGCCGAATGGCTCGGTTCACGTTTAACCGATCAGTCGAGGAGATCTGTTTATGACTTTGCCTTGGCATATGGTCTGACACAACTAGTTACTTCGTCTACGCAGACTCCAGATGTGGAGGATCATATACCTTCCCTATTGGACATTTTGCTGACCTCTCATCCGAACGGATATCATGTTTCCGTCGACGCTCCTTTCGGCTCTTCGGACTATTATCTGACCCAGAGTGTGGTGCCACTCACACTTCCTTCGCGGTTGCATTCTGCAGGCTGCCGCCGTGATTGGCCTTTCAGGTTGGCGGATTGGGATGGAATGCGGTCTTTCTTTGCATCTTACCCATGGGGGCGGGTTTGGCTCTTGCCGTATGATCCCAGTGCTGTTGCTGACTCTGTCACTGATGTGGTGCTACAGGGAATAGAACTATTTATTCCATCATCTGTGGTACCCATCGGAGTCAGATTTCAGCCTTGATTTGATTGCTCCTGTAAGACTACATTGTGCAGTAAGCAGGAGTGTTATCAGGTCTGGGCTGACGCTTTGGTGGCTCGGGATATAAACACCAGCATGTTTAAAAACAAGTATAACTTCGTCACCAGGTCCTTTAAAAGAGTTATTGCCGAGTCAAAGTATCATAAAGTGATATTGGCAGAATTAGCGAGAAATTAATTTGCTCTCCGTCGGAAACTCGTGCATTCTGATCTCTCGCCAAGGCTGTCCAAGGGAATTTCTGTAAGCCATCACTACCATCTCTGCACAGGGATGACGACACACTGGCCTACGCCGCAAAAGAGGCCGACCTTTTAGGCCCCTTTTTGCGTCCAACTCGTAATATTCTATGCCTGATGTGCGATTCACACACTGCTCAGTACGCAGAGCACTCTACTCCCTGGACATCCATAAGTTGAGTGGGCCTAACGGAAGGAGGAGTGGATATCCAGAAGTTGAGTGGACCTACCGGAAAAGTATGTAACGCGTCTTTTCCGGTACTCCTACTCCCTAGGCGTTGTCCCGAATTCATGGAAGACAGCTTTTGTGTCCCGATTCCTGAAAAAGGTAATCGCTCTGATCCGTCCAACTACAGGCCTATCGACATCACCTTCTTGTTCTAGAAAATAATGGAGTCCATGATTAACTGCAAGCTCATGCCGTACCTTGAGGAGCACCAGCTGATTAGTGGTTTCCATTGGGGTCGCTCAGCTGGTGATTAGTTTGGACATAGTGAAGGCCTTCGATCGGGTTTGGCACAAAGCGCTTCTTTCGAATATTCCTTCGTATGTGCTTCCCGAGAAATTTTGTAATTGGATCACCTGTTTTCCGACTGGCAGGTCTATGTTGACAGTGTTGGACCTGTGAAAGGCTGTAATGATGATGATGATGATGACCTAAACTTCAAAACGATTTATGCCATATTTTAATGAGGTAAAGATGTCATAAAATTTGCATCGTGGCTGGTTTAGAACTGATATGTTGACACATCATATTTCATGTACCAGATACTAATTTTCAAACAACATCTGGTACTTACAGTAATTACATACATACATTGTATGCAGTCATGCGCGCCGTATTTGGCAAATTATAAGTCATTCCATCAATTTGCCAAAGATGAATGTAAGAATTGTCTTATTGCATGTAATATTACATTAACGGATTTTAGGGTTCCGTACCTAAAAAGGAAAAAACGAACTTTCGTCTGTCCGTCTGTACTCTTTTTCTTAGGAACGGGTAGAGGTATCAAGTTGAAATCACAATAAAATACGAAGGTCTACATTCACTTGGAGGTTTAAACAGTAACATAATTTAATAATCGCAAACTCAATCATCAGTACCTATAGGACACTTCCCCTTGACCTAGAAATTTGGCAACTAAACTAAACTGACGTGAAGCTGATGATAATTAAAGATATTAAAAATTAATTAGCTAACATCCGCTTAATAAAATAAAATGATGTGTCTTACCTAGTTTGAAGAGCACCTCCCGCCCTCCCTCAATTGCGTGCACTATCCCCGTCACCACTAATCCCAGCACCACTACTCCAGACACACTTCACAAAGACACACCACCGTCGATCATACGACACGTGTTTCACCTGTAAACGAGGCAAATTTAGGGGAAATAGACTCTGCGGTGTCTGACAACTAAGTCAAAATGGATTGATTTTCTTTACAGAAATGATGTGATGATAATAATAATGACATGGTGACGGAATATGTTACGCAAATTGTACAATCATCCACTAAATCAGTGATGCACAGACTTATTAAGACTAGGGCCACTCGGGCAAATTATGAACTGATGGCGGGCCGCCAGAAGTATAGGTAATTAAAGACAATAAATAATTGATAATAATGTATTAAAATTGAAAAAGAAATTATTAATTTGAAGCGTGGCACTGCATAGTGCTTACAAACTTTTTTATATTTGGCTCAAATTTACTTGTAGCAACACGTAAAACTGCTTCCAAACTTTCATTTGCAAGGCGGTTTCGATTTTTTGTTTTATTATTATTTAGTATTGAAAAGGTTTGTTCACATATATTGGTAGAACCAAATAAGCTGGCACATTTCAGAGCATTTATGCGCAACGCTTTGTACGTATTTTTATCAATGCAGCGGTAAAAGTTCAGCAAGTCTCCTTCGTTGAATTTGTTGCGTAAATCTTGGTCGTTTTGAATGTCGATAATTTCTAACTGCATTGACTCGGGCGCATTTTCAACTGAAATCGTGAAAGGATTGCTGAATATGTCCAACAGAGGTTTCACTTTTTTAAACTCCGAAAATCTGTCTTGAAAAGATTGAATCGAAATATCTAGCTTTTCTACATAACTGAAATTAATCGCAGTTTTATTGAATTTTTCAGCCATTTTCTTATAATTCGGAAAATGATTGTAATTTCCAGATTTCAATTGCGATATGAAAAGTGTCAGCTTGCATTGAAAGGATGATACATGAGCGTAGAGCTGGGATATCAGTTGATTTTTGCCTTGAAGCCGTGTGTTCAAGACATTCAAATGATTTGTAATATCAACTAAAAAAGCCAAATCACACAACCAATCAAGATTTTTAAGTTCCGGGACATCCCTTTGTTTTTCCGCCAGAAATATTCCAATTTCTTCTATTAAATTTAGAAATCGTTCCAGTGTCCATCCACGACATAGCCACCTTACTTCTGTATAATACAGTAAATCTCCATATTCGCTTCCGATGTCATCAAGGAATTGTTTGAATTGCCTGTGATTGAGTCCTCGTGATTTTATGAAATTTACAGTCGGAACTACCACTTTCATGACATTTTGAAATTCAATTTTTTTTCTGGCTTCTTGGTGTATAATGCAGTGAAACAGCATGAGATCTTCAGCGTTTATGTTTTTTTCTTGCAGATGCTTTTTCAGCAAAGTAACTAGCCCAGAATTGACACCAATCATCGAAGGAGCACCGTCAGTCGCAACTCCTGATAATTTTGATAAGTCCAAATCAGTTTTTGAATACTCATCCAAAAGTACATTGAGTATATCAACTCCTCTGGTTTGACCTTTCAATGAACACATTCCTAATAACTCTTCTAAGACTTCAAAATCTTGAGTAACACCTCGTATGAATATCAGAAGTTGAGCTGTGGAACTAATATCAGTGGATCCGTCGAGTGCTAATTAAAAAAAATTCAATTATCTTAGTTTTTTCATTTAATTGTTCTGCAATATTACCTGACAAAGACATAATTCGTCTTTGGGTAGTCATACGATTCAGTTGAATTTTCTCAAACTTTTTTGCTGCTTCTGGACACTGGCAATTTCTATGCATTCTATTACAAAATTACCCATCATTGAAGGGGCGACTTCGCTTTCCTATCATTCGAGAAATTTCATAACAAACTTCTGTAGCTGTTTCTGAATCTTGAATGGGTTTTGTAAACATAGCTTGCTGACCAATAAGCTCCCGTTTTAAAGACAACATTTTTTGCTTTCTTAATTCGCCTGTAAACTTTGTAAAAGTAGGATGCTGCGTTTCATAGTGGCTTTTTACATTATATTCCTTTGCAATCGCAACAGAATTCTTGCAAATTAAACAAACGACTTTGTTATGCGACCATACAAAAAAGGATTTCTCAGTCCAAATTTCTTGAAACTGCCGATTTTCATCTTTAACCTTATGTTTTTTACTAGGTCCTGGCTTGTCCATGTTGCGTTCTAATCCTGGCTAGGATTAACACAGCACCTAAAAACAATTACAGTACCTACTTAAATTAGCCATCCTTCTTTAAATTACCAAAAATAATTGATTAAATAGGTAGGGAAACACTTATTAATAACAGAGTTTTACTTACGATTTCACAACACAATTATACACGGCACTTGACGGGAAATCTACGTTGAATCTTCATTTGACACTTCACTCAAATTAAAACCAAACTGTCGGTTGCTACGGTTAGCGTGGCTTTTATACCGTGGGTATAGAGTCGAAAACTGTCTGGAGAAATCACGAAACCGACTCTGGAAGCTTCGTGTATCTACCTATGCGAGCAATCGGGAATTCGGGACTATTGTTATCTCGTTTGCTCTAACAATATAACCAGTGGATAAGCCACCACTGCGCTGCCGTCGTCGCCACGCCGCCGGCCGCGGCGGTTCCTCAAGAAAACGAATTTAACCGAGATCGGTATGAACATTACCGACCCCTGTTACCGACGCATGCACGGCGCACCGATAAGCGCACTTAAGAGCGCGCGCGCGAGATTCAAATTACTTTTCGACCATATTTTTTTTTGGTTTTATTCTGGAATATAATTCAATAGTTTTCGAATGTACGAGAGTATTATTTTTGCTGTCGGCGGGCCACCAGTATTCAACCGGCGGGCCGCATGCGGCACGCGGGCCGCGGTCTGTGCATCTACGCACTAAATCGATCCATTAAAAATGAATCTTTGAGTTCATTACATATGAATTTATATAGTCAATGAACAATATTTTTTCTAAATAATGTCTCATTGTGTATTGAAATATCATGTGTATAAAATCATAATGAGTTCTTTTACGATACGCATACTTGACATTGAATAAAACTAATTATTACGGATCGCCGTAACGCCGTGCGAAAAATGGAATAAAACGCGCTGGTCTTGCTTTTAACTGGAGGCAAGCGGCGGTGAGGAGGAACTTTTACTTTCTTTTCTTGCTGGTGCCTTTTCGGTGGCTGGAGAGCGACTGCCGACCCTAGCGGCCGGCCCGTCTTTTATATGATTTGGCCGCTGCTGGCCAGCGGACCCTTGCCTCACCCCCGCGCCTATCTTTATTTATTCAGTAAACTTACGAGCTAACAAACATAATTAACTATATAATATTCTTACAACTAATTATTATACTAAGGTGTACATAACAATATTTTTATTTATTTACAGTGCTAAATTATAATTTTCAGCTGCTTTAGGCGGAGAATCCTTCCCCCCGCCTCAGCACTATAAATATAAAACGTCGTGGCGCGGTGCGCGTGGCTTCATTTGCTCCGCGGCCGCGTCACGATAACATGTTCTTTGGTTATTATATTATGTGCCTAATGGCTTAATATATTTATTATATTAAAAAGTAAATATTTACTATATTTGATAATTATAGTTTACATTTTAAGTCTATGCTAACTCTCCCTGTTCATACGGTGCCTTTATTTGGGAGAGTTATTGCATAGTTACAACTCAACCTTAAACATAGTTATAATAGAACATTATTTTTTATCGTTCAACATAAGTAATACAATTATTTACACAAAGTTATATTTTAATCCCGCATAAGGCTGCGCCTAGTTCTTCCGCACAACCCCAGCTAGTTGTCGAACCGGAGGCGTGGCCCGATAATTACACCGTCGTCATGCCCACTGCGCCTAGGTTGTTCAACTAGTGCCGGTTACAATGTCTTTTGTTTATATCACGCTGTTTGCGTCGTGCACATTCTCCCGCCGTCGCCACGCTGCGATCCCTCTGGTAGCACGACGATCTTCTTCGTTGGTCTCCTTAGTACATGCCCACTGCTGGTGGTTACGTCCACTACTCGTACCTCTCCGTCGACGCCAGGATATACATTACTTATTTTCCCTCTGGGCCAGGTGTTGCGTGGTAGATTGGAGTCACAAATGATGACTAAGTCTCCAATCTTCGGCGATACTCCTATGCTGCTGGGCTCCCGCCGGTGTTGGAGTAGGGGCAGGTATTCTTTAACCCATCTTCTCCAAAACACGTCGGCTAGGGCTTGAGCTCGTTTCCACTGCTGGCGGGCCGTCACGTCACTCTCGCTGAAGTGCCCCGGCGCAGGTACGTGCGAGTTGGGACCGATGATGATGTGATTCGGCGTGATGGCTTCAGGGTCTCCTGGATCGACTGAGACGTGTGTGAGGGGTCTGGAGTTGACAGTGTTTTCGACCTCGGCGAGCAGGGTCCCCAATGTCTCGTCACTGGGATAGCGCTCGTTGAGGGTGACGCGTAGGGCTTCTTTCACGGAGCGAACCATTCGCTCCCATACGCCGCCCATGAACGGTGCTGATGGCGGTATGTACTTCCACACAATCTGTTGACATGTGGTTTCGTGCTCGAGGGCTGTGAGTGCTGCTTCGGCCATCTCCTTGTCGGCTGCCTTGAAGCATGTAGCGTTGTCACTCCATATTTCTTTTGGGCATCCTCTTCTGCTCATAAAACGCCTAAGCGCCGACACGGCTGAGTCTGCGCTTAACGAGTGGGCTACTTCTATGTGTATTGCTCGCGACGTCATGCAGGTAAATAACGCGCCATAGCGCTTTTCGCGATGTCGTCCCACTGTGACTTCTATTGGCCCGAAGTAGTCTAGTCCGGTGTATGTGAATGGACGTGCGTGATGAGCGAGGCGTGCGGACGGCAGGTTTCCTGTAGACGGTGATGCAGGCTTGGCTTTTCTTAGACGGCACGGTAGGCATCCTTTGATGACAGTTTTCACTACTGGACGTATTTTTCTTACGTACAATCTCTGTCTTAATTCGTTCACAACTGTTTCTACGCCTCCGTGATGCAGCCTCTCGTGTACGTGTGCTATGTACAGACGAGTGTACGCGTGCTTCCCGTCTAATATGGGAGGGTCGTACATGTCGTCCTCCACTTCTGATGCCGCTTTTATTCGACCCCTAAGGCGTAGGGTCCCCTCTTCATCAATGTATGTGCTCAGGTGGCCTAGTTTGTCGTCGCCTCCCGGCACACTTCCGCTGGTGATCCTCTTGAGCTCCTTCGTGAAGCTTTCCCGCTGACTGGCTTGCACCCACAGTTGTTCGGCTCTCATATGATAAGCGGCCGGTATTCCTACAAGCGATGAGGCAGTAGGAGTCGCCTTTTTCTCCTTGGCGGGGGTGTTACGTTTGTTTGTTATCTGCCAGCCAGGGTCGCTACCTTGTCTCGCTTTGTTGCGTTTACGCCCAGCCTTCACCACGTGCTTGTTTGGTCTGCACATGTCGATGAATAGGAGGACTCTCGCTGTCGCCCTTATGAGGCGAATCCATTTAGAAAATCTTCCTATTTGTGGAAGATGTGTTGTTGGCGAGTCTTCGCTTTTAACAGCGATGCTACATATTTCTCGCTCTTCCCCGGTGTCGTATTGTGTCGTTTTCTCTTCCTGCGGCCATTTTGCCGGTGGACGCTGCAGAAACGGGGGCCCTCGGAACCATCGGTGCGAGTCGTCGAACCTATCTGGTGTGGCTCGGGTTGCGTCGTCTGCCACGTTGTCTTTAGACGGTAGCCAACGCCATTCGTTCTTTTTGGTTGTATCTTCTATCTCCGCCAGGCGATGAGCGACGAAAGCTTTGTACGCGCGAGGCTCCGATCTTATCCACACCAGTGCAGTACGGGAGTCGCACCAGTATGTCTTGCCCGCTATGTCGCCATCGTGTTCATCGACCACGGTCTGCGCCAGACGAGCTCCCAGCAGTGCCGCTTGTAACTCGAGCCGTGGTATGGAGACTGGTTTCAGTGGTGTTACGCGGCTCTTGGCGGCGGCCAATGTTATGTTAACGCTGCCGTCTGCTCGCTCCGTCCTCCAATACACTGCTGCTGCGTAGGCCTCCTCGCTTGCGTCGACGAATGTGTGTAGTTGGCGCGTCGACACCGGGTTGTAATCGTAGCATCGCGGTATTCTTAGTTGTTCTATGGCGTTAAGTGAAGTAATCCAGCCTTCCCATTTTTCTTTTAATTCTGTTGGCAGAGGGTCGTCCCAGTCCGCCTTGTAACGCCATGTGTCTTGAAATATTCTCTTCGCTGGGGTGGTCACCGGTGATATTAACCCCAGCGGGTCAAATAATGCCATTATGACGCTCAACGCTTCTCGTTTAGTTGGCAAGCGCTGTTGTTCTTTTACGTCGGCAGGCATCTTCATATTGTTAGTATTGAATCCAATATGATCGCTTTGTACATGCCAGAGCAGGCCTAGCGTCTTCTCAGTTTCTTTTCCGCCCAGGCACACGGTCGCGTCGTGTTGTCTATGCTCTGTCGTTATTTTTTCTATTATTTTTTCTTCGTTCGATGTCCACCCGCTGAGTACGAATCCCGCTTGTTTGTGGACGTGATCGACTGCTTTTACAGTTTGCTGAGCTTCCGTGACAGAGTGGAAGCTCTGCAAGTAGTCGTCCATATAATGGTTTCTTTTTATGGCGACCGCAGCTTCTGGGTACGCCTCAGCATGTTCTTCAGCATTTTTATTTTTGATGTATAATGCTGTGCATGGTGATGATGTCGCTCCAAAGATGATTGACGTCATCCTATATTCCTCCGGTTGGTCCTCCCGCCGCTTGCCTCTCCACAAGAAACGTAAAACGTCTCTATCTTCTTTGCGCACTTTAATCTGCATGAACATTTCTTTTATGTCGGCGCTCACTGCATACGGATACTGTCGGAACCTCATGATCACTCCGGGCAATGATTGTAATAAGTCGGGCCCCGAGTGAAGCATATCGTTGAGACATATTCCGGCTGTCTTCGCTGCGGCGTCGTGTACCAATCTCGGCGGCTTGTTCGGTTTCGCAGGGTTGATGACTGGGAAGTGTGGCAGATACCATGTCCTTCCTTGCGGCGGTGGCATTGGCGCGCGCTCTGCGTAACCCGAGTTGAAGAGGTTCTCTATGCGTTCTTCGTACTGTAGCTTGAGATTGCTGTCTCGGTCGAGCCTCTTCTCTAATGTGTGCAGGCGCCTTTCCGCTTCTTTATAATTATTTGGTATTTGGAAGTCCTTTTGTTTCCACAACAACCCTGTTTCGAATCTGCCGTCCGCTGACCTCTGGCTGGTTTCGTTCAATATTTGCATGGCTCGCTGCTCGGGATCTTCTCTCGGTCTTCTCGGCTCGATGCACAGTGACTCCAATTTGAAATAATTTTTTATTTCTTCTTCTATCGGTGGTGCATCTTCCCTCTGATGTAGTCTGCCGCAGAAGGTGACCGTCGACGTCAATGAGCTATGACAGCCATGCAGAACCCAGCCCAGGTTGGTGTATGAGGCGACTGGTTGGTCTCGACGGCCGACGCGCAGTTTTCTAGACACTATGAGGTGCCAGTTATCTTGCCCGATTAGTACTTTCGGTGAGGCGCGTTCGTAGGTGATATCCTCTTTGATATCCAACAGATGTGGGCAATTCTCCAAGTGATTTTCATTCACGGATTCTGGCGCGAAGTCCAACCGCTCTACCGTACGCGCTGCTTCTATGTTGTGTTCTTCTTGCGCGTACGTTCCTCTTATTTTAAAGCTGACGATCTTGCTCTTCTCGTGTTTCACCTCCGAGCCGACCCCTTTTATCCACATTGTGTGGGCTGGGCCGTCGGCGCCGATGACGTCGGCGATTGAGGCATCGACTAAGGTGACCGTGCTTCCTTCATCCAATAATGCATATGTTTCGACGCAGCTCAGCGGCCCCCTTATTGTTACGGGCGCAATCTTTAGGTAAGCGCGGCGGTGCTTGTACGGTCGAGTCGCTGTGTTGACCTCCTTTGCCGATGTTGCGGTTTCCATAGCGGGTTCTTTTTCCATTACTGCTGTTCTGTCGTGATGCAACAATTTATGGTGTTTCATCATGCATCCGTCTTTTCCGCACGGTGGAGCTTTGCACAGCAATCGACGATGTTTGCCTCGCAGACAGCGGTAGCAGATATTGTACTTCTTTGCTACTTCCCATCTGTCATTTGTGGACAGAGCGGCGTATGACTTGCAATCGGGCAGTTTGTGTTCTTGTTTGCATTGAGGGCAGCGTTCTTCATATGGTTTCTTGCTTGTGGCGAAGGCACGTTCTATTTTTCTCGGTCTTCGCTCTCTCGTTTCGCTGTCCTCTGTGATGAACTCCGGCAAGGCATACGCGCTGCATTTATCCGCTTCTTCGTTTAAGAACATTGATATTTTCTTAAGCTCTGGGATATCTTCTTTCTTTCTGGCTGCATAGTCGTACCATTTGCTTTTCAATATGGGCGTGAGTTTGTCTGTGATAACTCGCGTCATTTCTGGACTATGCAGATAGTGTGCTTTCTTGAGTGCTTCCACGGTGCCCACTACGTTTGCTATGCGATTTGCAAATATGCATAGCTCCCTGGGATTGTCCGTAACTTTGTTCAGCAGCTTCAGCTTCTCTATTTCCAAGTGAATTAACGCTTCTGGTCGTCCGAATCTCCTTTCCAAAGCTTCTATTATAATTCTGGGATCTGGTTGGCTTATAAGTAGGCAACCTGCGGCTTCTTTTGCTGTCCCTTTTAAGCTTCGGCGTATTCTCGCTATGTTTTCGTTCGCCGTGAAGTACTTTGAAGATTCTTCGTACATTGTCTTGAAGCTGAGCCATTCTTTGCTGCTACCATTGAATGAGGGCAGCTCTTGTATATATTTCGGCGGCTCCCTTGTGCTTCGTACTGCTTGTGATAGAGCAGCGGCTAAGGTAGCGACGTCGATTTGTTGCTGCGCCTGTTCATAGTCTTTTTTCTGCGGCGCGGTATGCTGCGGAGCGTATTGCGGCGCACACTGTTGAAGTACGGGTGGTGCGATCTGCAGTGCTGGTTGTGGCGCGGGTTGCGATGCAGGTTTTTCTTGCAACCATGTACTAATGCGCACTGGTGCCAAATCGTCTTCTATTTCTTCATCTTCATCATCGGTTGATCCGGCTTCTGCTTGTAGTCGCTGCACGTGTATTTCTTGCAATTCCGTTCTTGCTTGCAACTGAGCCTGCTCGAGCTTGAGTTCGGCTAACCGCTCTTTCGCCTCTAACTCCGCGAGGAGTCTCTTGCGTGAGGCTACGGAGCGGCGTGACCTAGTCTCGCCCGGCTTCATTGTGCACTGCGATCTTTCATCACCCTCTTGCTGGGTTTCTTCCGTTGCGGTTGTTCTATCGGTTGCAGAGGTAGCGGTCGTATCGCTAACCGTTGTGGTTTCACTAGTGGCGTTTGTTGAACCACTAGCGGCTGAGTCACCCCCGGAGGCCTCTTCTGTGGCCCCCTGGGTTGTTTGTTCATCCTTGCGACGCTTCGATGATTCTCCGCTGTTACTACGCGTAATCACCATTTTTCTTCACAATAATATTTTTTCGTTCTTGCGGTTTGCTTCTTTCTTCCGGCAATACCAAGACCGATATTGTCTTTTTCTTCTAGTAATCCGGCTTCTCGAAGGACCATTAATATTACGGATCGCCGTAACGCCGTGCGAAAAATGGAATAAAACGCGCTGGTCTTGCTTTTAACTGGAGGCAAGCGGCGGTGAGGAGGAACTTTTACTTTCTTTTCTTGCTGGTGCCTTTTCGGTGGCTGGAGAGCGACTGCCGACCCTAGCGGCCGGCCCGTCTTTTATATGATTTGGCCGCTGCTGGCCAGCGGACCCTTGCCTCACCCCCGCGCCTATCTTTATTTATTCAGTAAACTTACGAGCTAACAAACATAATTAACTATATAATATTCTTACAACTAATTATTATACTAAGGTGTACATAACAATATTTTTATTTATTTACAGTGCTAAATTATAATTTTCAGCTGCTTTAGGCGGAGAATCCTTCCCCCCGCCTCAGCACTATAAATATAAAACGTCGTGGCGCGGTGCGCGTGGCTTCATTTGCTCCGCGGCCGCGTCACGATAACATGTTCTTTGGTTATTATATTATGTGCCTAATGGCTTAATATATTTATTATATTAAAAAGTAAATATTTACTATATTTGATAATTATAGTTTACATTTTAAGTCTATGCTAACTCTCCCTGTTCATACGGTGCCTTTATTTGGGAGAGTTATTGCATAGTTACAACTCAACCTTAAACATAGTTATAATAGAACATTATTTTTTATCGTTAAACATAAGTAATACAATTATTTACACAAAGTTATATTTTAATCCCGCATAAGGCTGCGCCTAGTTCTTCCGCACAACCCCAGCTAGTTGTCGAACCGGAGGCGTGGCCCGATAATTACACCGTCGTCATGCCCACTGCGCCTAGGTTGTTCAACTAGTGCCGGTTACAATGTCTTTTGTTTATATCACGCTGTTTGCGTCGTGCACACTAATTTTACGGATTTTATCGCGTTTGATTTAACTTATTTACATTACGTAAAGATCTAAAAAAACCCTCGTCTTTATGTAAAGTTTTATAAAAACCCGATTGAAAACCATATTATACCTCACTGATGCGCTGATGCTCCGAGAAGTCTTATACATGGTAGAGTCATGTTGCAGCTTTATTAAATTTTATACGTGGTAGAGCCATGCTGCAGCTATATTAGTAGTATAGTTGTGGCACGAATGGGTCGGCTCGACCGGGGAAGGACCATGCTCCCACAGAATACCAGCGAAAAATAACAGATTAACACTGTTGTGTTTAGTATGGTGAGTGTAAAGAACCGGATGCTGCTATCATCTAACTGAGATCCTATAATTAATAAAATTAATTTCAAATCCAAGCATACTTCTGCAAAACTTCAAGATACTTAAAGCTCGTTATGTGTAGATCGGACCACAAGTATATATTCAGAAGTTGAAAGTAGCACGGCCTTACAGTTAGGTTAGGAGCGTCAATCACCTCATTCCCCCACTTCCGTGAGCTTTGGTGTTATAAAGCGTCCGAAACGTCAGGAATTAAAAATAAGATATAGGCAACAACAAACACAGAATTTTCTTTTTTGTGTATCTACGTGTATGGCAGAGTACCTTTCGAATGGTATAACTTTTATTACTCTTCTTTAGTAAGAAATATTAAAAACGGTACTTGAATTGTCGATGTTTGCATATTATTATTCTTATATATAGATAAAATAAAGATGTGTTCTCACCGACATCACTGCTGTAGATCACAAAAATATGCTTGCGCGTTGATGTCTAAAGCGCTAGTCTCCAGCATCTGAATTGAATAGTTAATTTTCAAAGAAGAGGATTAACCCAACGCTAATAAATAATTACAAGAAGACATAGAAACCCTACCCAATAACATAACACCTAATCTCTTAGCGTTATTCTGTTCACACATTCCCTCTAACGAGTGTATAATTATTTGTAAACCATGAGTTTCCAGATTTTAAACAGATGAAAACTCAATTTTCACCCAGTTGACCAATTTTCACGTATGTGTTATGTTTGTATAGAAATATGATAATTGACGGCGGCATGTGCCCTCATGATTTGATCGCTCTCGGCTGATCGTTGAATATTACGAGTAGTAGCGCTGCTCTTATCACTTCAATATTCCTCACAGAAAGCAGCTGCATATTGCTACGAATAAGGTTATAAATTGGTGACAATTCAATATTGAAACATATGGGAGACTGTTTAAGTTTAACATTTAAACAAAAATATAATGGTATAAAATAAAATAAAAATAAATAGAACTACTACGTACATGTTATGTGCCGTAATGTTACATAATAGGTCGGGTAAAGAGTTTCTTCGTATTTTGTTTGTATAAAATTTAAGATAAATCTCTTCAGTGGTACTGTTTGTATCTGGTTGGTTTTAATATCAATACATACAGGACATTACGAAAATTAAAATGTAAAAACACTATCCCGACATTTTTCAATTGTTTTTCTATCGGTTAAATGAGTAAATCTAACGAAGAAATTCGATACATTCTGAAGAGTTATTACAAAAATGGGAAACATGCGACTTAAGCCGCGTAAAAAATTCGTGAAAAAACGAGCACATAGTCCACCTGATGGTAAGTAGTTGATGTGGCCCATATACATCTTCATCCATCCTCAACTACGAATCGAAATGCAGATGCATTGTCACCCTTGAGAACTAAGTAGAATGCCTCGCTTATAGTAAAAGGGGTCTCCGGTTCTCTACACTCATTATACGATACACAATAGTAGTAGTAGTATAAATGGGTCGACTTGACCGAAAAAGGAACACGCTCTCATAGATTACTAGCATAAAATAGTAGCATAATGCTGCTGTGTTTCGTGTGGTGAGTGTAGAGTACCGGAGACCCTTTTCTACTGGAAGTAAGCATTCTATGTTAGTCCTCAGAGGTGACAACGCATCTGTATTTTTATTCTTATTCGCGGATGGATGTAGAATGTCCACTTTTTTTTATAGGATAAGGGTGACAAACGAGCACACAGTCCACCTGATGGTAAGTGGTTGCTGCGGCCGATGCTATTCTATCTGTTCCTTAACGCGGGTTTTTATGGATCTTTTAGTTTGTCCTATATAAGAGATACTTGAGAGACCTGACTTGAAGTTCTGGTTGTAATGTCGAAATAACAGCTTTTTACTATATGCATATGAAAGTATATACGGTACTTATAACAAATACACGATTTTAAAAATTTTTATCGGTCTGTCTTTCTGTCTGTCTGTCTGTTTTTTCCGGGTAATCTCCGAAACGGCTGAACTGATTTTGACCGGACTTTCACTGGCAGATAGCTGTTGTTATAAGAAGTAACGTAGGCTAATTTTATTTTAGAAAAAGAATTAGGGTTTCGCGCCAAACATTAAAACCCATGAAATACAATCGTAATAAAATACATGCGGACGAAGTCGTTGGGAATAGCTAGTTTACGACTAAAGCTCTTTAAATATTAATTGAAACCTAAACTAGCAATGTGAGCTTAGAATCACGTTAAATTCGGAACGAGGAGGCGATAGTCGTGCGTCCCGCTCTCCGGAGGTGTGCGACGTGACGCGGTGTGACGTCACGCGCCGGCGCACGCACATTGCGTCACGTCGCGCGGCCTTTGCCCTTATCAGTCCTACTTAGCACGTGGCCACTGTACTCACACTCGCTGACCTAGTTACAACTAGCTTTACAATAGCATTATCACACAATAATTATACTGCGGTTTTATGTTGGATCACATTAGATAAAAATGTAGATAACTGTTTCGACGGCAGTTTTTCCCAACAAACTAAAATGTATCTATATTTATAAGGTTATTATTACACAATTTACAAAGTATTGTTTATATTAACGGTGTAGTCGTAGTGTAGGAATATCCACTACCCCATTTCATTCTGTGGGTGTAGTAAGAAGCAACAGAGATAAACTGAACCAGGAGATAGTCAGCAGCATCTTCCTGATAACAACTGAATAAAAATAAAAACTGCGTCTAGCAACTAAGGAAAATATCCCTCCTAATAGGCAATCTATGGGAGAGACCTATGTTCAGCAGTTGACTTTTGGATAGGCTGTAATGGTTACATAGTTTATATAGATATAATTTTAAGTTACGATGTGCTAGGCACTTTCTTCATATTTGTTCTCGAACGAGTACGATAAGTGTATCCGTACCTGTTCAAATCTTAGATCACATTAAGTAACTATACTTAACCACTACAAATAGCGGTATGATATAAAAATAAACCTAGCAAGCTGACAGCATAGCAAAGTGGCGAAGCAATCAGCTTTGTAGCGGTTTCTAACGGTTGCCGTTGAGCAATCAGTTTCAAAATAGGAGGTTCAGATGACTGGGTGATCAGTAATTGATTGCTGAAAACAGAATTTGAAAATTCGAAACCGTTCTCGAGATAATCGTGGGACAGACGGACAGACGGACAGACATCGTGAAATCAATAAGTGTCTTCGCAAGCTTCGCCACTTAATAAGTTAAAATTGAAAGTGATTATATTACAAATATAAACCTAAAGGTAATGCTGGTAAATGGATGCTGTGGTCCATAGACATCTACAACTATCCTCGATTAAGAATGAAAAAGCAGATGCGTTGTCACCCATGTAGACTAAGATGGAATCCTCGTTTCCAGTAAAAATATTTAACAAATTTAACTTATTGAATTCTATTGAAAATTAATTTGTTAAATTTGGATTATAAATTGATAATAGTAGAGCCACGCTGCAGCTGTGAGTATATTATGGTTTTTTCTGTTTTTTTTTTTTATAGGATAGGGTGACAAACGAGCACACAGTCCACCCGATGGTAAGTGGTTGCTGTCGCCCATAGACATCTACATTTATCCTCGATTGCGAATCGAAATGGAGATGCGTTGTCATCCGTAAGGACTAAGATGGAATGCCTCTTTTCCAGTGAAAAGGGGGTTGCAGCACTAATGGGTCAACTCGACCGGGTAAAGACCAAGTTCTCATAGAATACCAACGTGAAATAACAACATAATGCTGGTGTGTTTTGTACGGTGGGTAACGAGAAGAGACCCTTTTTATTGGTAACGAGGTATGCGCTAAGTGTAAGTTTCATAGTACGTTAGTAACCTGAGTTCGATATCCGCCGGCACCGATGAAATTGTTAATTATACGTAATAAACAACTTTAAGTAGGAAAACATCGTGAGGGAATCTGTATATCTAAGAAATTAAAATAATATTTCTAAGACGTGTGAAGTACACATTGGAGGCAACGCAGCGGAAATTTTCTTGGCCTAAAAACCTTTTCAGATATAAAAAGAGGCCTGTGCCCAGCAGTAGGATGAATATACCTAAGCAGCACACAAGCGTTATGAACATAAATATACCTATAACAGAAAGAAGGGTACTGCATAATAGCAGGAGTAAAGTAAGTTTACAATAAAAAAAAAACATCAATATACCAGCCCACATAGAACTTAGAGTTCTTTTAAAAGCGTACAAGAGTATTGAAAAGAGGTTGTATCTTCATAAGAATGGTTTATAAGTTATTATATAGCTCAAGCTGTATAAAGTCTGTATAATGGGATATAAGTAAGCTATGTATAAAAGTAGGGTCCTTAATCAGTATATGAAAACTCTAGTATATAACTTTAAGTATTTTGTAACACTTCAATCTGATTTTCTCATTAAAGCTGTATAGAAGCTGTTTTTTGGATGCTGTACCTTGCTTATACAGCTCTAACTGTTATTATAATATCACTCAAATCTTTTTTCTGAACAATGGTGTATACAAACTCTCTTCTAAAACTTATTTTATTGCGTAATTGCACTCTCTTGTAAATACAGTAGTTTTATAACTTCTGTCTTTGATTTATATTTAGATTAAATTTATCCAACACTGTTCTTAAGACAAGGTTTTTCATCTTTAATACGTATCTCTTAAGAGAATTATATGTTATGTTGAAAAAACTGCTACACAACGTAAGTAACAAAATATCCTATTATAGAACTAATTAAAAAACAATGGCTGCATGATATAATCCATAACATACATAGTAGATACAGCTGCTAAGACTACAAGACCCTCGAAATACCGTTTAGGCTGTTTTGCAAACTGTCGTCATTTTAATGGGTCTTAACAAAACAACATTTAAAATATAATTCTGGGAATATTAGACATTAGTCTAAGCCTATACCTTTAGTTTCAGTTTTACTAATGATCACTATGAGCCAATGTGCCTTCATATACATTTTTTGTTATTCTAACTTATACAACCGACACGTTTGTCTTTAAAAGTTACTTATAAGATAATATCTGTAGTGTAATAGTTTCCTTGCACACGAAATAACAGATGTAATGCAGCAGTTTTACAGCCTCTTTTATGCTTGTATAGCTATTGCACAGTGCTACTAATGCATAAAGCTGCATAATTTGTGCCAATTTTTTACTTATAAGAACTGTATAAGCGTTTATACAGCCACAGAATACAGCCTCTAGTATAAAACGAACTTCAATACAGCTCGTATACAGCCTGCATGCTGCTTGGGGTGTGTGACTGGCGTTATCATGATGAAAGACCACTCCTTTTCTGTTGGTCAATCCCGGCCGTTTTTTCTCATTAGTTTTTAACAGTAAAGATCCGAATCGATGGTTTTGCCTGGCGGTAAAAGCTAATAATAAACGATTTTCTTCCAATCACACCATACACACAGCATCACCTTATTGCGTGTTAATGCGGGTTTCGTTACTGTCTGTGAAGCTTGACTAAACTTTGACTATGATATTTTCTCACATTCTTGTCGTAGGTGATCCACTTTTCATCACTAATGATCAAACTTTTCAAAAATGGTTCGGTTTCATTACGTTTCAATAGAGAATCGCAAATGAGTACCGAATTTATTCGTTAGATTTACTCATTTTGGCGGACAGAAAAACAATTGAAAAATGTCGGGAAAGTGTTTTTAATTTTAATTTTAATTTTTGTTAATGTCCTATATGTATTCATATTAAAACCAACCAGACACAAACAGAACAACCAAAGAGGTTTTTCTTTAATTTTTTTATAACATTACGGCACATTACACGCAGTTCTATTTATTTTAATTTTATTTTATACCATTATATTTTTGTTTAAATGTTAACCTTAATCAGTCTCCCAAATTTTTAAATATTGTATTGTCACCAATTTATAACCTTATTTATAGCAACATGCAGCTGCTTTCTGTGAGGAATATTGAAGTGATAAGAGCAGCGCTACTACTTGTAATATTCAACGATCAGCCGACAGCGGTCAAATCATGAGGGCACATGCCGCCGTCAATTATCATATTTCTATACAAACACAACACATACGCGAAAATTGGTCAACTGGATGAAAATTGAGTTTTCATCTGTTTGATTTCTGGAAACTCATGGTTTACAAATAATTATACACTCGTTAGAGCGAATGTGTGAAATCAAACAGAATAAGGCCACGAGATTAGGTGAGGTTTCTATGTCTTCTTGTAATTATTTATTAGCGTTGAGTTAATCCTCTTCTTTAAAAATTAACTATTCAATTCAGATGCTGGAGACTAGCGCTTTAGACATCAACGCGCAAGCATATTTTTGTGATTTAGAGCAGTAATGTCAGTGAGAACACATCTTTATTTTGTCTATATATAAGAATAATAACATGCAAACATCGACAATTCAAGTACCGTTTTTAATATTTATAAAAAAAGGAGAGTAATAAAAGTTATACCATTCGAAAGGTACTGTGCCATACACGTAGATACACAAAATAGAAAATTCTGTGTTTATGTTGCCTATATCTAACTTACTTTTAATTTCTGACGTTTCGGATGCTTTATTTGATTGACGCCCCTTTTTTTTTACATGGGGAAATGCCTACGCATACCCGCCTCGCGGGGGCAAGGACGGGTTATGTCGGACTCGCACCGACTAAAACCCCATGGTGTTTCCACCCTCGTCGCATATTGGCAGGGCCACGGGAACGCTTTCGCACACTTCCGCGGCCCCACCTGCGCTGGCCGCCCCATGGCGGCCCCTCCTCGGGAGAGGACCACTCCTCCCCCATCTCCTTCTCCGGTAAGGCACACCAGAACACATGGCGCGCCCTCCTCCTCAGCCTCCAATTTCACATGCGCAACGGACGCCCCCGCGTCCGATGCATGAAGGCCATGGGGCCAGGAAAAACTAGCACTCGGGAGCACCAGCCTTCCCGACCCCAGCGGCGGATCTGGTCTATGGCTCCGCCGCCAACCAAGATTCGGCTGCGGAGGGTAGGGAGCGCGGCGCCTCACAATACCGGCACTCCTCTCCCCCCGCAGCCCCACCACCACCGCATCAATTAACGGTGCGGCCCCGTCTGAGTCGCGGAGGATAGAGCGAGTGGCGCATCGCCATACCAACACTCCTCTTCCTCCGCGACTCCACCTCGGCTGCAGCGGTAGAGGGCGCGGACTCCCCTCTCACCGCAGCCCCCCGACACACATCCGAAGTGGACTCGCCAAGCCCACTCGGAGTGGCCACCTCGGGCCGGCCCTACATCACGGGCCAGCCAAGGGGTTCCTCTTTGTTCACCGTGGGTGACCAAGCCACGGCTACTAAGCCCCCCCGCCACGACAAGGCGGGAACCCGTTCGGGGGGGTGATTGACGCCCCTAACCTAACTGTAAGGCCGTGAATTTTTGGTCCGATCTACACATAACGAGCTTTCAGTATCTTGAAGTCTAGCAGTAGTTTTCTTTTCTTTTGTTTTCTTTTTTTTTTTTAAAAAGTTACCTCCACACTAGGATTTTCACCTGTGTCGTGGAGGCAGTTTACATACATGAATTGCACAAGGACAAACATCCAGACCCGGAACAATTATTTGTAGGTCATACAAATACTTGTTCCGTGCGGGATTCGAACCCGCGGCCCCCAGCGCAACAACTGATTGCTAAGCCACTGCGCCACGGAGCCGTCAAAAGTAGTATGCTTGGATTTACAATTAATTTTATGAAATTCTCAAATTTCATTTCATTTAAAGCTTAGTGCTGCCATTGCCAACACCTAGTATTAATGGCTATTACGACAAACAGAATCTTACCGATCGTATCGACCGATACGAGCTAAGCAGTCAGAGGCAGGGGTTCGCACTCCCCCCCTCGGACAGCGGTTAGATAGCTCAAAATAAACCTCTACGGAGGGGACATGATGATTGGTAACAATACCAATTCATAAACCATCATCATCCTCATCCTCATCCCAATTACCGCCTTTCCCCTTTATAAATAGAGCCCTATGTCCGAAGAAGCTGCAAGAGCCGCAGAGGCTAACAGCGTAAACATCACAGAAAATAGAAACAGAATCTTACGTTGATCTGAGATAAAAACTAAGCGTCAACGTTTGGCACACAAAGCAAATAAAATGAAAGTGGTAGAGTCAGCAAGAGCTTCTTTGTATGGAAGTTTATCGACCAAATTCCGAATAAGCGATATATCGAACATGGTCTAAATTAAAAGTAACGTTAACTAACAAATGCGTTACACGTTGTCAGGTGTCAGGATCGTGTCAAACAAGTCCTTAGTCTCTGCTTAACCCAATGGGTGACAAGCGTGAGGGTTTCTGTTTGTGTTTATGTATCTGTTGTAACAATTTTAATAAACGTATTTAGCTACAGTCAATTCCATTTACGTCACTAATTACGTTGACCTAACGTCGTGAAAGCGTATGTGCACATGAACTCACTTTATTACCATGCTATTGAATTTATTCGGGTGACCATATGTTCTTAGTAGAGCACTTGTCAAACTAATTTATAACTGCGCAAACACTGCTACGTCATAATCTGAACGGGATGTGACGAGAATGGTTATCCCGATTGCTTTTGTAACGTATTATGACTGACTCATGAATTACGTATTTAGTATTTACACATTTACGTTTTAGAGGGATACCTAATTATATAGTAATAAACACTTGCGCCTGCAGAGGGGTAGGCAGAAACTACATACTTCCACTTGGCACGATCCGGACACGCCTCTCTCACTTTTTTCATTAATTCATCCAGGTATAAGTTGGTTAAGGGAGTTTACTAACTAAGATGAGCCATCTTTAATATATCGCAAATTTGATTCTTCCATCTAGGATGTCCTTGCCAATTGTACCACTTACTTCTGCAGCATAGTATAGGTTTTTTTTTCAATATAGATTACAAATAATTTCTATTGTAAGTTTAGTTATTTCTTATTACTATTATACCTTTGCCACTGGTTTGGAAAAAGTTCTCTGTCCCAGGAAGAACCAGCAAGAAACAACTGTGTGACTGTTGTTCTACCACGTATAAAGTTAGTAATTCTTAGTTTTAAAAAGTCATTTAACTAAATAAAATAATAAATAAATAGTCATAAAATTTTTTCTGTTTTAGTGACCCAGTTGAATTAAAAAAATAAGTCTTTAGGTACACGAAATTTAGTGATTTTTTATAAATGCAATTAAGTGATTTCCTCCAAAAAAATATGTCAAGTTTTATAGAAGTAACGACGATATGCTATCAGGTCTAAAAAGTTAAAGTTTAAAAGATATAAATATAAATTCTCTAGTCTGTCTCTAAGGTCTTAAAAAATTATATCGAGTATCAACTGTGCATTAATTATGTGCGAAACCTTTAAACAACCGAGCTATGGGCTATCTTCTCCATAGCTGACTGGGCGACTTTGCCTCCTCACAGAATACCAGCGTAAAATGGCAGCTTGACACTGCTGTGTTTCGTATGGTGAGTGTGGAGAACCGGAGACCCATTCTACTGGAAAACAGGCATTCCATATTAGTCTTCACGGGTGACAACGCATATGCATTTTGATTCGTGATCAATGATAGATGTAGATGTCTATGGGCCACAGCAACCAGTTACCAACAGGTGGACTGTGTGCTCGTTTGTCATCCTTATTGTATAAAAAAAAACTTCCTTATTACTTTAAAACTACAGTCTTGTTTGCATAAGGGTCAAAAAGGCGCTGTTTTATCAACGCCATTTTGACAGTTGACATTATTGTACATATTTTAATCGATTTTAGTATTGTATAGTGTAGTAAGTTTTATTTAAGTTGATTTTTCGAAGTGTTCCTAATAATTTCCAAAGCCTCTTTGCAATTTTTTTCTTAATATATTAGTTATACTATACCAGTTTGTATTTTTGTCTCTGTTCTTTTCCTAGTTTTGGTTTTATAGAGCAGCAAAGCTTAAGGTGACCATATTACCCTCACGTCCCTTATTATGTACGTCGGTGGAATTTGGCGGGTACTTGGGGGGGGGGGGGGGGGGGCGTCGGATTGCTGCTCTTGTATATATAATGGTTTTAAGCAGATTTTGATACGTAAAAGTGATGTGTTTTGGTTATAAAATGTCTGTGGATGGGAACTATTAGTGGAAACGATGAAACACGCGCTCCGATGGTGATGTGAATCTTAAGATACCGTGTCTGCTTAGGCGCCTTGAGATACTACCGTCATCGACTGTCTGTTGGTTCAAGCTGCTGTTAAAATCTCCTAAATACTTCACAATGTGACCCATCAACATATTATTGTGAAGAAGTTGTGAAACAAATTATTATAAACTTAGAGTATTTTAAAAAAAAAACGTTACCCCCACACTAGGATTTTCTCCTGTATCGTGGAGGCAGTTTACAAACATAAATTGTACGAGGACAAGCATCCAGACCCGGAACAATTATCTGTAGGCCATACAAATACATGTTCCGTGCGGGATTCGAACCCGCGACCCCCAGCGCAATAACTCATTGCTAAGCCACTGCGATGAAGCCGTATATAATTACAGTAATGGTAATTATATACTCTAGGGTTATAAAGGTCAATAATTTAGTAATATTATACTTGACAGTGGCAAAAGTACAAACTTACGAGTCCATTATCAAAGAAAGAAGTATATCGGTAGGGTATCTATTCAACTTGGAATGTTTGCGAGCATGCGATGAATGAACGTCAAATCAAAGAAATAAACGCCAATGAATGACAGGAACAAACAAGTTGCTCCCGGCAACAATGCAAAACATCTATGAATCACTTCAGCCACCGACTTGCTAAATAATTACGGTTACCATTGAAATATTTAGAAATTATCAGGGGTGTAGTTACAATGAAGTCGTTAGGATGGTTGTTAAAATAATTTAAAAAAAATGTTGATATAACAATAGCTTGTTTTATAAGTATGAGGCTGACAGTTCGAAGACAATAGGTACCACAAAACGTTAAGCCAGTCATTAATGTTTGTGTTTAAGCGAAATTTCTCACCTACCGCATTTTACCTGATAAGGGATATTTTGCTTGGATTATCTCTGAATCACACATTTAATAATGGAAATTTACAACGGGAACTTGCTTGAGGTTTTTTTTTTTTATAGGATGAGGGTGACAAATGAGCACACATTCTACCTGATGGTAAGTGTTTGCATCTACATCTATCCTCTATTACAAATCAAAATGCAGATGCGTTGTCACCCGTGAGGACTAAAATGGAATGCCTCATTTCCAGTAAAAAGGGCCTCCGGCCACCTGCACTCGTCAAGCGAAATGCAGAGGGAAACCTCTACTTCACGCTGGTATTCGGTGAGTCGTGGTACCAACCCGATTCGAGCCGGCCCATCCGTGCGACAGCAAAAGATGCCGCGTAGCTCTACCACTGTTTCATTTATTGCTTATGTAAAGAAAGATTTGTGTAATATTTTGGTTAATAAATGAGATAAAATATCATAAAATATAAATCGGAGATAGTTATACAATCCCGTAATAATGAGAACACTTTATATCTAAACACACACACGCACACACACATACACACCCACCCACACACACACACACACACAAGCGCGCGCTTTCGCGTACACGCACACGCACGCACGCAAGCACGCACACGCTCTCGCACACGCACACTAAGAAGCAGGGAAGGAAATGGAAACGAGATAATACCTTTCTGTTCAACAAAAAGCTGCGGTTGCCAACTGCCTGCCAAGCGTGGAACCCATTATACGAAAATACTCCTTTGAGGCAATCCACGGGTGAGGCCTATATTCAGTAGTGTAACTTAATATATTGTAATGGTTGGAGGTGTTAAGAGATGAATGAATTTTAATAAAAAAAATATACAAGAAAAAACACAAACAATACTAAATAGAAACAATAATATTTCTATTGTTAAGATAAATAACAATGCAAAAGCACCATTTCAAACGGATGAATCGGGAGTTTAGCGATAGATGACGCCGGCGTTAGTGCGTCACTGCTCTCACTATACTCGTACCAGGAAGTCGAATGCTGTCCCGTGACGTCGAACCAAGTTTTCTTTACTAGTGCGTCACTGATCTCACTATACCGGGAAGCCGTATGCTGTCCCGTGACGTTGAACCAAGCTTTGGTTACTTTGAATTCGCTGACGTCATGAGCTCTAGGTGTGGTCTTAGTCTGAATGGGTAGGTACTTGGTGCTAACTTTTGATGTTTCAATGACATAGTTTTTGTAACTTTTTTGTTTTTTTTTAGGAATTTGTAGAGAAAGAGGTTTTTGGTTTTAAGCGAAATTCGGTCAGTAAACTTCTATTGTAAAATTTGGAGTTAGTGAATGAAAAAATGAAGTGGCGCAGTAGTTTTGCAATGAGTTGTAGCTATTAGGGCCACGGGTTTGAATTCCGCATGAAACAAATATTTGTATTAACTGCCCCCACGATACAAGATTTTTTTCGTGGTAGAACCATGCTGCAGCTATGTTATGGTTGTAGCACTAATGGGTCGGTTCGAGCGGGGAAGGACCACGCTTTCACAGAATACCAGCGTAAAATAGCAGCTTAACACTGCTGTGTTTCATATGGTGAGTGTAGAGAACCGGAGACCCTTTTTACTGGAAACGAGGCATTCCATCTTAGTCCTAATGGGTGACAACGCATCTGCATATTGATTCGTAGTCGATAGATGTAGATGTCTATGGGCCATGGCATCCACTTACCATCAGGTGTACTGTGTGCTCTTTTGTCACCCTTATCCCATATAAAAAAAAGGGAAAATCCAAGTGTAGAGGTAACGTTAAAAATATTCATTAACTCCCTCCGTTAGTCGAGTCGTTACTGCTACTAGAAACGAATGTATTAAAAAATTGTTTTATTTTATATTCCATTTCATTGTGATACCCATACATGACGACTTGAAGACGACGTATTCAGATGGCGGGGGCTTCAAACAGGCCCCCAGTCACGACCGGCTTACCGTGTAGCATTGGACTCCCCAATGTATTAAAACACGATTCGAAATAATATAACAAAAAAACTCTACAAATAAGTAAAAACCGACTTCAAAAACTTTAAAGAATAAAATTATTTCTTCTTCTTCTTTTTGCTTATGAAGTCGGCGCTAAGACATAGCATATCGAAAAATAAAAGCTCCTATTTCGGAAGCTATTGTTTGTGAAAATCATTTTATTATTTTTAGTAGAATGTCTCCTAAATAGTTACATTATTACATTAAATTATTCCACCCTTAGGTATAGAATTTTCTCTTCAAATAAATGGAATTAAACCTGACGTATAACATATTAAAATATTTATTCGCACAATAAAAAATTAAAACAAAAACTTAGATCATTATATAGGCATAGTGCGACTCCTCACGGTATAGTGTCAAGAATACTGACTGCGTTTCCTTGCTGAGTAACTATACTTAAGCATTTGAGCGAGAAAAGAATCAGCCCTCTTATTACCAGCATTAACGACAAGTTTCACAAATATGTAGTCATCTCTCAGAGACTCATATTTACGCCATTTAGCTCAGCTGCATGTGACGCCGCTCCTGCTCTAAACCAGGTAGATACTCCTGAGATGAGAGGCTGCCAGTGTCTACGCACGTAGCATCCCACACAAGGGCTTTACCTCCCTCCTAAGGGACCATAGTCATTCTGTTAGGTCTCCTGCCGTCGTCTCTAAATATTCCATAAGGATCGAAAACTGAAGGAACATTTATAGAGACACGAGCTCTACGTATATCGTTCGTTAAGCCAACCGTGTTGGGATAACCTATCAACACTTATATAACATAAAAGTCAAAGTTTCCAAGTCCAAGTCCAGTTCAATCCAAATTTTATAGATAACGTAGCTTGAAACAGAAACAAAAACTTTTTTATTCAATATAGATTATAAATAATACTTATTGAAAGTCACTCTTTTGAATAATTACCACTGGTTCAAAAAAAACCTCTGTCCTGGGAAGAACCACCAAGAAACCCAGCAGGACTTATTTTTAAATAACAGCTTACAATCATGTATGTTACACAAATTAACAACACAACAAATTAGAAATAGCTTGGTAGCGATCACCTCATTTCCAGGGGTTAATATCATCTATAAATTCTTTAATATTATAATAACCCTTTTTATACAAACTTAGTTTAATAAAGTTTTTGAACTTTGAGCTGGTCAAATTTTGTATATTTTCTGGAATTTTGTTGTAAAAGCGTATACATCGCCCCAAGCACGAATTACTGACTCGATGGAGTCGAGTAGCTGGAACTACTAGCTTGGGTCTGTTCCTAGTATTTACAGAATGAATATCACTTATTTTTGTAAAACTACTTTTATTTTTGTGTACCGTACATTACATTTTCATAAATGTATTGAGAGGCCAAAGTTAATATATTAATTTCCTTAAATTTTTGTCGCAGCGACTCTTTAGGCTTTAAATCATAAATTGCTCTTATGGCCCTCTTCTGTAAAACAAATATAATTTCAGTGTCAACTGCGTGTCCCCATAGCAATCCAGGAAGAAATTGAATCCAGGCTATTGTGTTTAAAGATAAATTTAAAATTTTTCTGTAGCTATTTTAAGATTATTTTCCAGATCCATGTGTGTAATTAAGACTGCAGCATGGCTCTACCGCGTAAAATACAATACATGCATACAAACACAAATTATTCTATTCTAATCTATTCTATTCTATTTTATTTACGATAATTGCAACATAATGCATGTTCGTTCCGATAACTGATCAGGGTTGGCAATGTTTAAAACACCGTTTAAAACACTGGAAAAAATACATACCTGTTTAAAACACGTTTTAAAACATTTTGTTTTAAACACGTTTAAAACATATATAAAAAACGTTAAGTTTTACAACATTATAATTAATCCTAACTATGTGTTTTTCGTACTTTTTAAAACTTTTTATTGGCAACATTATAATTTTAAGGTATATTGTAAATTGTGATGGCAATTCTAGCTGGCGGCTGAGGGGGATATTACCCCAGCAGACTACAATGAGCGAACGCTGTAGTGTATAAAATGTTTTAAACATGTTTTAAACGTGTTTAAAACATGTTTAAAACATTTCAAATAAAACATTTATGAAAAATTGATTTAAAACGTGTTTTTTTTGTTTTTTGATTTAAACATGATGTTTTGTTCTTTTTTTTAAAAAACTGTTTTTTTTCCAACCCTGTAACTGATGTGATGGTTAGGAGATGGACGCCGGCTACTGTGCGTTTCTTTTATATTAGCAGTTTAGTGCGAGCTTAGAGTTTGCTCGTTAATTAATTACTAATGACGTGTTATATTTCTATGTTATTGGTTTCTCGGAATCGGCTCTAGCGATTTAGCAAGGAAACCTTAAGGTCTGAAAAATTCAAAATATATTGAGGGCACGTGTATCTTGTATGTATAGAGGTCAGTACCACCAAATCGTAATGGGTTTGTGCAACAAACTCTTCCGTGTTCCAGTGACAATTAAAATCTATCTTTATATACAGGGTTATTTTGCAATAACCGGCCAAATTTACAGAGAAGTTTCAAAATAAGTAATGTAGGCAAATGGTGAAGAAAAATTGTCTCAAACATTCCGTCCTTTTTATCTTTTAAATTCAAAATGCGTGGTAATGCATTATATTAACTGATTTTACTGCGCACGCACACATTCGTAAGGTTTGATCGGAAGGCAAAAACGTTGTTGCCCATAAATCACATGCCATTTGGGATAAATTTAAATTATAATAAAAGTCTTATTTACTCATATTTTCAAAAACTGCAATAACGCTATATTACTACTAATATAATAACACATTATTTATAAATTTGAACTTAAGTTTTTTGGCAACTCTTTGAAAAATAACCCTGTACATAAGAGATTTCCACCTATGTACTGACTCACCACTATATCTCTGGATCCATAAGGCCTAGAAACTTGAAATTTGGTAGGAACACATCTTTCGCCAAGCCGAGGCCAGTTAGGGATGGGTTTTACAGAATTCCACCCACAAGGGGGGTTGCGGGGACCTTAATTTCAACTTAGCTCTTATAAAACTTGGCCAGAATATTATTTATTCTTATTTTAATCATCAATCAGAATTTTATTATTATTTTAGTGTGTGTTTGAATGGGTCCCTAAATGGTTTGGATTCACGATTAGAGCCGGTAGGTGGCACTGTTGTCGATATCCAGAAATTACCCGCGCAAACCCGGGGCGGATCGATTATAGGATATTTTTGCATAAATAATTAATAATAATGAATCAACATTTGTCGCGGGACATTCTCATTTATTCTAAATATCTTTATATTTATATTACTAGCTGTTCTCCGTGAGATCGCCCGCGTGTAATTTAGGATTTTAATTATGTTGCGCGGAACCCTAATTCTATTTCTAAAATAGAAGTAGCCTAAGCTACTCCTTATGACATCAGCTATCTGCCAGTGAAAGTCCCGTCGAAGTCGGTTCAGCCGTTTCGGAGATTAGCCGGAACAAACAGACAGACAAAAATTTAAAAAATTGGGTTTTTGTTATAAGTACCGTATATATTTTCATATGCATTTTGTAAAAAGCTGGTATTTGGACATTACAAACAGAAACTTATATATATATATATATATATAATTCTACTGTTCATGTGTATGTGATTGAACTCCTAAATGGCTGGACCGATTTTGATGAGAATTTGATGTGTGTGTGTGTGTGTGTGTGTGTGTGTGTGTGTGTGTGTGTGTGTGTGTGTGTGTGTCTCATTCAATTGATTCGAGAAGGGCTTAGATTCACAATTGAACCCGATAGGTGGCGCTGTTGTCATGATATAGAAATCGCCCGTGCGAAGCCGGGATGGACTGCTAATATGAAATTAAGTTTGTGTCCAGGTGTTACAAATGTAGATTTAGCACAATGCTGAATTTAAAATAATAATAATAATAATGTCCTCCAAACCAAATTTTGGTGATAGCGGCCAGTCTTAACAGAGACTAGCTATCTGAGCAGGACAGGATTATAGTGCCGAAATCTATGCGCAAGCACAGGTGCACTCTCAATTGTCTCACGTTCATTATACACTGGTACCAATTCGACACGACCGGAGAGAAATCAGGCGCAGGATTATCGGCTTTACGTGCTTCTTTAAACACGAGGGTCAAACAACGCCAAATTTCTGACTCAGGGCTCAGGACCCAATAACTGATGTTTTGCCTCACCAAATGATCAACAGTTATCCTAAAGACCACAAGATCAATAGTGAAAACGGTGAAATAAATAAATTTATATAAATAAAAATCGATTACTCGGGCCTCGCAATAACTCAAAAATGGCTCGACCAATTTCGATAAAATTTTTGTGTGTAAATACACACGAGCCCCAGGATGGTTTAGATTCACAATTGGAGCCGGTAGGTGGCGATGTGGTCGAGATCCAGAAATCACCTTATATGAAACATAAATGTACTCTTATCTAGATAATTTTATACTCATACGTAGTAAAGCCATGTTGCAGCTACATTGTAGCACGAATGGGTCGACTGACCCATGCTATTGTGTTTGGTATTGTGAATGTAGAAAACCGGTGACCCTTTTTACTGGATATGAAGCATTCTATTTTGGTCCTCGGGAGGTGACAACGCATCTACATTTTCATTCTTAATATAATAAATGTAAACGTTTATGGGCCACAGCATCATGTTACTATCAGGTGGGCTATGTGCTTGATTATCATCCTTGTTCTAAAAAAATCTAAACATGATTTCACCTACATAGGAACAGCGCTGTCACAGTGCGTACAATCTCAGTCACGTAGAGCATTAAGACATTATTCTATGAACGTATCAGGGGGTTTTTCCTGACGGTGACCGACGCAATTGGGCACTCAAATATCATCTAAAAGTACTACGTGCGTTCCATCAGCACGTATAAGTATGCCCTGGTGGGGAAAAGGGGTCCAATGTTCTGAAGAATGACGCTCTCAAATAAAGTTTGACGACGTGTATCAATCACTATACGGATGCAAACAGAGTTTAAGAAGAATTTATTCATTTATTTAAAATTGTATTTGACCTTTGCATTCCAACTGAGAAAAATAAAATATGGTATAAAAAAGATACGTCCTTGAAAACCAAAGCTATCATAGTCTCATTGAAAGTAAACGTAAAACATACCTTCAAACAAAAGACGCAGTGGCTCGCAGGAACATAAAATTAAATACGTTCTCTTCTCTAAAATCTCAGGTGTGTTAATAAAAGAGTCCAAAAGAATTTCTAATGCTAAATTTACCTCATCTAGTACAAACAACACCAAGGCCACATGGGTATTAATTAAACGACAAACCCAAAGTACAAATTTACTTCAACCTACAATAAACTACACTAGCAAGTATTTTCAACCATTACTATATTAACCAAAACCGTAACACATTAACATCTAACGATTAAAAACCACAACACAGTTCTTACTCGAAAAGTGTGTTCCTTTATCCAGTAGATAAGTGTGAAATAATAAACATGGTTAAAAAATTAAAAACAAACCCAACTACGGATATGATAATATACAAAAACCTCTCATAAAGCCATTATATAAAAAAGGATCACGGCACGACATAAATAACTATAGACGATAATGATTTCTTATATTTACACGAACACTACACATTTAAATAAAACCAATTTTAGGGATTTTATCGCGTATTATTAACTTATTTTATATTCCCGACGTTTCGAGCACTTTACAGCACCCATTGTCACGGGGGGACTTTAAATTTAAGAATATTATTTAAATAATAGAGTGCAAGCAACTGTTATCGAGATATATAATGAATCTACAAAAATAGTTGAGGTAGTTAAATCTGAATTTCAAATTCTAATACTGGTTGTACCCCAAAGCAGCATATTGTGGCCCCCATTTTTCCTATTATATTAACGAGCTCCCAAACATAATTACCCACCCATGAGTAATATGTGTGCCGATGATATATACCGATATTTATTTCTAAAGATGACACAAATCATTTTGATTATGAAAATGAAATGAAATTGATAGCAGTTAATTATAGGCTGCAGTCAATAAATTTAAAAGTAAACCTGTCAAAAACTAAACTCGTACAATTTAGAAATTACAAAAAACCTGCCAAATTAAAATATAGTCGTGTCCTCTTGATAAAGAGTAATTGTGTTCTGTGGTCGTGTCTGATATAGCGGTCAAAGAAGTGAAAAACATAAATTTTCTAGGAGTCAAAATAGATGATGAACATCTAAACTGGAAGGCGCATATTGAAAAAATAATTAAAAAGATATTCAGTGCATTTTACGCGTAGTCTATCCTGGCAGAGAATACAAATGTAAGTGTTGCTAAAATGTCTATTTTGGAAGCGTTTATCCACTCCTAGCTTACGGTGTCATGTACTGGGGAAACTCAACAGATATACAATCCACATTCGTTCTCCAGAACAAAATGTCTTAGAACAATATATAACATGCATAGTATCGAATCGTTAAGAGATATTTTCAGAACGAAGCGTTTCCTAATATTGACTGGAATCTTTATCCTAAATTATCATTAGAATTAAAATATGCAATATTTTAATTTGAAATCTCATTCAAAGAAAACCATTCGCGAACAATATTATATAAATATGATATAAGCCTACCTATTATTAGAAATATGATTTATTATAAAAGTACCTACATTACTGCTATTCGTGTATACAACCAGTTACCACCAACTATTAAACAATTAAATGAAAATATGTACAAACAAAATTAAAGAAATTGTTAGTTGAAATTTTTTTTCAATCCCAATTAGTGTTTTAATAAAAGTAAAGTAATAAGTAGTTAAAATTAAACATATTTTCTTTCTTGTTGCATATCCGACATGGGTAGACCGTTGAGCCTAAATTAATTTTTTTTTGTATTAAGATCATAATGTACATAGTTATGTAATAAATGTATCTTTGTCTTTGTCTTTGTCAATGTTCAATATTAGGCACCATTATTTCAATGTGGTGGAAGGATAAAGTTATTTTTATAGGACAAGCGTGGTCACCCTGAGGACTAAGATGGAATGCCACGTTTCCAATAAAAAAATAATCTCCGGTTCGCTACACTCACCATACGAAAACACAGCAGCATCAAACTGCCATTCGACGCTGGTACTCAGCGTCCACATATTTTTTATTTAAGGAAATTATTAATTTTTTTACATTTTTTAAGTCAATTTTTATTTTATTAACACGCTTTTATTATCTTTGCGTGTTATATGTATGAGTATATATCAGAATCACAAAGTTAGTACATTATTTATGATGTATGTAACCGAATTTTTTGATGTAATTTTCACCAACTTGTAGACGGCCAATTCACTTGAAAATTTGCAGTCGTATCAAGGCCCAATGACAATACAATAATTTAATAACTTCATCCTAGTATCTTGATCAGTTTCACCAGGAAAAAATAAAATAATTTTATCTTTTTAGTTTTTTCAACCTATAATTTACAATACATTAAAAGTCTAAAATTTTCTAATTGATAACTAGAATGTCGTCTAGTTTACATTTAAGACTTATTTCCCTAATTTTTGTCTTTAGCCTTGGATTTTTTTCTTCAATGTCATCACTACCCTTAAAGTCTATCCTATAACCTCATTACTAAAAAAGAATAATTTAAATCTGTTTACAATTGACGAAGACGAAGAGTTAAGCGATGTAATAGTAACATACATACATACAAAAAAACATACAGTGTAATTGAGAATCTCTCCATTTTGAAGTCAGACAAAACGACATATAAATGACTCGATCATTAGTTAAGTATCCAAGCAAGATTTTAAGTTAACCCCCTAAAACACCTTTGCAACAATTGCAAAAGTTTAATGTCTGGTTTACATGACAATTTAACGTGGTACATAGCCAAACTACAGCCGTATTATGGTCATAACATAAACGGGCGGGCCCGACCCAAGGAGGACCATGCTCTTATAAAATACCAGCGTAAAATAGCTTAATGCTTCTGTGTTTCGTATTATGAGTGTAGAGAACCGGAGACCCGTTTTACTGGAAACGAGGCATTTTGATTCTTAATCGAGGATAAATGTAGATGTCTATAAACGAGCACACAGCAGCCACTTACCATCAGGTGGACTGTGAGCTCGTTTGTCACCCTTATTCTATAAAAAAAGGTTCTACCGAACCCGGGCAGGATCAACGAACGCTCCTCCCGATAAGGGCGGACGTGTGCGGACGTGTTTCATTGACTAACAACACAGGAATGCTGTGTTAAAAACAGTTACCAAGGCAGAGTAGCAAATGAGCTTCTCACGAATTAAAAACATTCACGTTTCTGGAACTAGGGCGGCGCCACTTTGGAATGAGGTGAAATATTTGATAGATTTCATAGCAGGGGAAGTTAATCTGTTAGAAAAGCGTAGAGATATTAATGTTTTTTTCTGCAAAGTTAGTCATACTTTCTATTAATGAGATTAGATATTTTATATGATTGAGGAGTTATATTTTATATAATAACTAGCTCACCAGGCAGACGTTGTTCTGGCCTTTCCAACGACCCTTCCTATAAAAATCCTTAATTTCGCAATAAAAAAAATTGAGGGTCATTTATCGGGATAAAAACTATCCTATCTCTCAAGTTGGACTAAAATGCACACAGTGTGCAAAATTTCATTGAAATCAGTTCAGTAGTTTAGGAGTCCATCGCGGACAAACAACGTGACACGTACTTTTTGTATATAAAAATAATCCACAACTTATTTTGCTACCGGGGCGGCACCACTTAGAAATACGGTGTAACATTTTCGACATTTTCATAGTGGGTGAAGTTAATTTATTAGAAAACTGTCAGAGTTAATGTCTGTTTCTGTTAAATTAGTTATATATTCTATATTATTAAACTAGAAATGGATATACAATTTACGGATATTACTAAAAAAAGAACAATAAAGAAAAGATTAAGAAATGTGTAAAAAATTAAAGAACACAACACAGGCTTTGTTATGGAACAATTATTTGTTATTTGTAGGACACACAAACACTTGTTCAGTGCGGGATTCGAACTTGGGTCCCTTACTCATTGCAAGAACCATCAGTATCCGGCATATGTTTTAATTAGCTTTAATTTAACAAGTCAGTTTGTGTTTGTGCAGTTTATGTATGTAACCGACCGGCCTCTAGCATATAGGACAAAACACTAGTGTAGTAGTAACGTTTTTAAAAAGCAAAAAATCTGAAAACAAATTAATTTGAAAATTAGGTATATTCACATCCCAGCGATATACATTATCTAAACATTAGAAACAAACACAAGTTAGTAATAACTAGTTACTCGACTCCACACTCTTTTTAACAGTGGTAGAGCCACGCGGCAGCTTTTGCTGTCGTACGGATGGGCCGGCTCGAACTGGGGTGGTACCACGACCTCACAGACAACCAGCGTGAAGTAGAGGTTTACCTCTGCGTTTCGCTTGGTGAGTGCAGGTGGCCGGAGGCCCCTTTTTACTGGAAATGAGGCATTCCATCATAGTCCTCACGGGTAACAACGCATCTACATTTTGATTTGTAATAGAGGATAGATGTAGACGTCTATGGGCCGCAGCAACCACTTACCATCAGGTGGACTGTGTGCTCGTTTGTCACCCTTATCCTATAAAAAAAACACTCAGTAATTCATTCATTCATTCAAAGTCCCAGAAAATTATAGTCATACGCTAGAAACCGTAAAACTTTTAACCGCAAATCAATGATGATTTGCGTTACAATTAATTTCACTTTAGTCAAAACTAGCGACATCTCGTGAGTGTAAGCATATAAGTCCTCACTCCATAGACAGTGACAAAATGTAATCACCTATATTGACATTAACAATTCGTCTGCATTCGTTGCCTCGTGTTCAGGCTGGTTATGCTAATTTTTATTACACGGTTTGTTTAAATTACCAAGGAAACGCGAATTAGTCACAGCATCTTTCGGGCTTCCATCGTTTCGTTACAGTATAGTAAAGTTACAGCCTCTATACGCTCTTCTGCTCCTGGCCACAGGCCCCTTCTCATTTTTAAAAGAATTAGGGCAAGAAATTGTCTACCCCGTTGCCCCAATGCATGTTTACAGACTTCACGTCTTCGAAATAGGTTTATTAATTTCTCAGACATGCATGGTTCCTCACGATGTTTTCCTTCACCGCAGAGCACTTAATTCAGCACTTAATAATTTTATTGGTGTCGGCAGGGATCGAATCAGGGTGAAAACAGCGATCACTTAGCCCCTGAGTTACCACGGTTTATTAGTTACATTTTATTCTATTATTTTTTATACCTAACGATTACTTAACGTGATCACAAAATAAAAAAATAAAAAAATGTGTCGAAGACATGTGTGTCCGCCTATGCGCATTGGGACAGGGCGGCGGACACAAACCCTAAAACTCTCTCGGATAAAGAGGCCTGTGTCTAAGAGTGGGACGTACACAGGCTGTAACGTAACTTTTTTAACTTTATTTATGTATTATCTGTGTAGAGGCGGCGTAAGAGAATCCACTACCCCGCAAGATTCCATGGGTGACAGATGATGAAAAGGTGACAGATGAAAAAGGAACAGGAGATAGGCAGCAGCATTTTTCTAATAGTAACTCCATATAATAAAAAACTGCGGATGCAAACTCGCCTACCAAGCGATGCAAATATGACAAATGTGTCTCCTATGCTACGAGCACAAGAGTAAATAACCCGGGGCAGTATCTACAGATATGGCGCGGCTATTGTGCTAATTTGACAGGTGCTAATGTAAACAATGATATCTTTTTAATTTTGTATGATTAACAGTGGTAGAGCCACGCGGCAGCTTTTGCTGTCGCACGGATGGGCCGGCTCGAACCGGGGTGGTACCACGACCTCACAGAATACCAGCGGGAAGTCTACTTCACGTTGGTATTCTGTGAAATACACAATGAAATACACGGTGGTTTACGTCTGCGTTTCGCTTGGTGAGTGCAGGTGGCCGGAGGCCCTTTTTACTGGAAATGAGGCATTCCATCTTAGTCCTCACGGCTGACAACGCATCTGCATTTTGATTCGCAAACTAAGATAGATGTAGATGTCTATGGGCCGCAGCAACCACTTACCATCAGGTGGACTGTGTGCTCGTTTGTCACCCTTATCCTACGAGTATAAAAAAAATGATAATTATAAACTTATACCACTAACATCGATCGAATTGATATGATGTAAGCGATTAAATTGTGTCAAATGCTTAAAGAAGTTCAATTATACTTTTAAAGATATAGTATCAATATCAATCTTATTTCAAATTTGCGTGATGTAATTTTTGCGGGTTTTTTGTAAACACTGGGTAAGAAATACATCGGAGAAACCTATGTTTACTAGTAGACTTCTGATACTTATCAATGTATATATGATAATGATGATGATCTTTGATCCAGCCATTTATCAAAAATCTAGATCTAGCTTAAAACTAACGTAATCCCAGATTATGCATTAGCATTCCGAGAGCACAGCGGCGGCTTGCGGCCTGCGTGACGTCACTCGTGTGTGTCCCGTTCTGGGGGACTCACCGCTTCGCAATGGAAATGGAAATCGTTTTATCAGATGCAAGACGTTTTTCTTGCGGTAATACTTTGTTTCCTTTAACCGTGAGTATTGTAAAATGCCTCATGTGACCCACAAACGTTGGCACAATTATTAATCCTGAATTCATGAAATGCAATTGCTTGATAGACCCCTTTTTAAATGAAACGTCCAGTGATTTGAGATTTCAGATGCTTGTTCGGAGTAATACATATTATGATATAAAAATACAATATACACATTTTATTAAGTTTTTATTAAGTCACTTTCTTGTTTATATGTCTGTCTGTCGTTCCGGGTGGCATTTGGTAAGTAATTGATTTTATAGTAACTTTCCGATGAGCCGGTAACTTGAAATTTTGAATATAGCTCAAATTTGGATGACTATCCAAAGAATGTGATACAATAATGTGGTAATTTTTATTAAAATTTTAAAATTTCTTTTATTTATCACGTGTTTTTGCTTCCGTATCCGGTTTGGGTCGAATTTAGTAATTTATTTTAAACTTCCCGATGAGCTAGATATTTGAAATTTTGAATCAAGCTCAGAATGGTATACGAATATGGAAAAAACGTGGTATATTAAAATTTTCAATATATAATTTTTATAAATTTCACTAATTGCTCTAGATGTTAAAGTAATATATTAAATTAAGTAAGTATAAAATTGGATATCTCAACATGCAAACATTTGCAATTAGGCAAGCTCCAGTTTATATTTATGTCCTTTTTTAATTTCATCAGTACAACCGAATTTAATTGTCAAACTTCGTTAATGCCTAAAAATGGTTTTTAAAATACGTAAACACGTAATTACAGCGGTATCAAAGTACCTCACAGGTGTCGTCCAACACCTATGTCTAATCAGAATGTACAGTGTGTCTCGCCAGATGTCGGCGTGCATAATCAATATCAGTGTGACATCAGAGTTAGGCGTACGTGACGGCCCACCACCATCTCAAGTGATTAACAGGCTAAAAGGTTTTTCGGCAGTTTCACCTTGGACTTGTGACGCGGTACGAGTCATCGTCGTTGTGAACATCGTTCTCTATCTTAATGTAATGTAATGATGAATTAGAGTCCCAGTAACACTTTACACGGCGTTTTGTATTTTTTCGTATTAAGTATATTATAATATTTACTATCTCATAACCACTACCTCCTGTCAAATTCAAATTCCAGTTGTACATTTGCAGCTAATTTAATATAATATTAATTAATTATTTCTGATGTTTACGCGAACACTACACATTTAAATAAAACTGGTTTTTGACGGATGTCATCACGTTTAATTAACTTATATTATGTTCCTGACACGACGTTTCAATGGAAAAGATGGCTGGGTGCTACCATCTGCTTGGGATCCCATAATTGATAAAATTAAATCCCAACCCAAGCATACAACTGCAAGACTTCATGATACTGTAAGTTCATACTGCGTAGATCGGAACAAAAATTAACTTACTGAACTACTTTAAAGTAACTGCATTTTTAGACCATCTTAACTCCTTAAATTTTAAAATTCAGTTCACAATGGAGTTAGAGCAAACAATTCTTTAGCTTTTCTAGATGTGTTAGTAATTCGGAATCCTGATAACACCTTGAGCCACACTGTGTATAGAAAAAAGACCCATACAGATAGATATTTAAACAGTGATTCTCACCAACATCCTTCACAGTTCGCTACCGTCGGTAAATCTTTGTTTCAGAGAGCACGAGGGATCTGTGACAGTAAATACCTGGCCGCCGAGCTCCAACACGTCAAGCAAGTTTTGCACGATAATAAGCTTCGGGTCCCGCGCCTACGTCACAGTGAACGAGTGAAACCGGCCACAGTCCAGCGAGTGCCTGCGGTACTGCCATATGTCAGAGGTGTCATTGACAAGATTGGCTACATCTTGAAGCGTGCTTCTTTTACAACATACTTCAAACCGCCGAAGAAGATTAGTCAGTTTTTACCATCAGTCAATTGTAATATTCCTCTGCAAGATACAGGACTGTACAAGCTTGATTGTGAATGTGGTCTCTCTTATATAGGACAAACTAAAAGATCCATAAAAACCCGCGTTAAAGAACACATAGCTGATGTGAAGAATCGACGTTCCGGGAAGTCTGCAGTCTATGAACACGTACAGGATCGCCCCCGTCAGTACATTAGATTTGATAGACCACAAATCCTCGCTAAAGAACACCGATTCCTTCCAAGGACGATTCGCGAGGCTATTGAAATCAAGAAACATCCTAATTTTAATAGAGAAGATGGCTGGGTGCTACCATCTGCTTGGGATCCCATAATTAATAAAATTAAATCCCAACCCAAGCATACAACTGCAAGACTTCATGATACTGTAAGTTCATACTGCGTAGATCGGAACAAAAATTAATAATTTTTAATCTGGAGGTAGCCGTGGTTAACTATAACATTGGGACATCATACACCTCAGTCCCCCCCGTGACCATGGGGGCTGCAAAGTTCTCGAAACATCGGGAATATAAAATAAGTTAATATACGCGATAAAATCCGTAAAATTAGTTCTATTTAAATGATTAATTTGTGTCAAATTGGCAAGGTAAAAAAGCTTGACAAAATGGGTGCCCCACGAACTCAATGATCGCCAGCGCGAATTACGCGTCGAGACGTGCCTTGCACTGCTCAACACGCACACAAACGAAGGAATTTGAACTGCATTATTACCTGCGACAAAAAATGAATTCTGTTTGACAATCGCAAGTACCCAGGAAGTTGTGTTGATCCTGGTTCAGCACCTAAACAATGCCCTAAACGAAAATTTACTCCTAGAAATGTGATGGTCAGTATTTGATAGTCTAGCGCCGGTGTAATTCATCACAGCTTTTTACCAAACGGGATGAGCATTACTGCAGATATGTACTGTCAAGAACTGAATACAATGATGGAGAAACTCGCACGTCTCCAACCAGCTTTGGTCAATCGCTCGTCCTCGCAGCTCCTGCGTGACAACGCGCGACCTCATACTGCACAACAGACGGTCTCCAAGTTACAAGAGCTGGGATTGGAAGCTCTCCGTCATCCACCATATTCACCAGACCTTCCGCCTACAGATTTCTACTCTTTTCAGTATTTGGATAACATTAACATTTTGGCGGGAAAAAATTCAATACCCAAGCGACAGTACAAAATTTGTTGCCTCCCGTCCAGCTAAATTCTTCAAGAAGGGCATCGATAAACTGCCACTGCGTTATCAAAGATGCATCGATTGCATGGGTGATTAATTTGATTGATAAAAAAAATGTAATGAAATAGCTTTATTTTTTGCCGAGGTATTTTAATTAACACGTAATCAGCCTTCCATGTATCAAGTTCCTCCTTAAGTACAATAGTTAAGCAATTATCAATTATACTCTGTTGAATCAATTTATTATCAACATAAAGTACGGTGCTGTCGTCGTGCCACAAGCGAAACGCACCGAAGCCTAAATCGCGCTATCAAAATTCTGAAGTTAATGCGCTATAAATAGAATAGCTTCGAAATAACACAGAGAGCGTTCGCCGCTTTCTGGGCTGAACACCTTGCCCGGCGGGAGATCTCCCCATTTCTATTCACGGCTAAAAATGTAACCAACCGACGTGATGTGAACACGTCGTCCTCAAGTACCCCATCCATTCGCTTCCGAGCAGATATTGTCTGCAGATCCTGCAAGCCACCTAGCTTCACAAGGTTCATGGTAGTACAGGAATAATGCTTCCTGTTCCTTCAAGCTACTCTCTACGCTATAGTGTTCGGCACGACCTTACTGCTCGCCTCTGCTTCACGGCACTCTCGTATATTAACTTACTTTTTCTCGACTCACCGCAGACTAAAAGGCAAATTCCCTGCCACTTGCACATTGGTCGACATGTAAACTTCACTATCGACCTCCGGCCTGAGCAGGGAGGTGATGTGGCAGCGCTGTCGCACGCCGCAAGCAAAACGCACCGAACCCTAAATTGTACTATCAAAGTTCTGAAGTTAATGTGCTATATATAGAACAGCTCCGAAATAACATACGGATCGTTGGCCATTCCCCGAGCTGAACACCTTGCTCGCGGAGATCTCCCTTTCGCTTATACGGCCAAAAACTCTAGCCAAATTAAAATATTATTCATCATCAGTTGGACGCTTAAACTCCTCTGTTAGCTTAGAAGTAGCTGGCCCGGCAAACGTTGTTCAGTCCTTTGAATTCGCTTCGGATTTCTTTACAAAGTAAATATTTACAAAATTATTGCTAGTTCAGCGTACCTACTTACGGCTCCGTGGCTTAGCAATGAGTTTTTTTTTATATAGGATAAGGGTGACAAACGAGCACACAGTCCACCTGATGGTAAGTGGTTGCTGCGGCCCATAGACATCTACAACTATCCTCTATTACAAATCAAAATGTAGATGCGTTGTCACTCGTGAGGACTAAGATGGAATGCCTCATTTCCAGTAAAAAGGGCCTCCGGCCACCTGCACTCACCAAGCGAAACGCAGAGGTAAACCTCTACTTCACGCTGGTTTTCTGTGAGGTCGTGGTACCACCCCGGTTCGAGCCGGCCCATCCGTACGACAGCAAAAGTTGCCGCGTGGCTCTACCACTGTTATTTGTGTGAGTGAGTTGCTGCGCTGGGGGGCGCGGGTTCGAATCTCGCACGGAGCAGGTATTTGTATGACCTACAAATAATTGTTCCGGGTCTGGATGTTTGTCCTTGTGCAATGTGTGTTTGTAAACTGCCTCCACGATACAGGAGAAAATCCTAGTGTGGGGGTAACGTTTTTATGAAAAAAAAAAAAAACTTTTTTGGGTTGTTGTGATTACTCTTCTGATATTTGATTACCTTTGTAATGCGTGGTTTTGAGCTTCACCACACCAATTAACAAGGTCTAATCAGAAATATTTAGGGTATATTATACGGTCGGCTCTACCGGGAAAGGACCACACTCTCACAGAATACCGGTTTAAAATAGCAGCTTAATGCTGCTGTGTTCGTATGGTGAGTGTAGAGAACTGGAGACCCTTTTTACTGGGAAAGAGGCAATCTGTCTTAGTCCTCACGGCTGACGACGCATCTGCACTTTAATTCGCAAACGAAGGTAATGTAGATGTCTATGGGTCACAGCAACCACTTACCATCAGGTGGACTGTGTGCTCGTTTGTCACCATTATTCTATAAAAAAAATATAACAGTAGATAACTTAAGGTTTCGTTGGATTTCTTGCTTATTTTATTCTGAGGCAATGATAAAAGTATTAACGACTAAAACAATAAAACTATTATATTAACTAGCACCTTAGTAACCTTCAAAACTAGAAAGAGACTGCATGACCGGTCTAAACATCTAAATAAGAACTAAGTTGTATTAAGATGTCTCTCTCCAGGACATGCGGAATTGTAGGCAATGAGGAGGTCAACATGCTTACACGAGGCGGGATGTAAAAGATAACAATATGCACCAGAAGGATTTCGTTGCATCTCTAAAAGCCTGGCCTCAACGCCTCGTACGTTCGGAAATTCGTTTTCAAGTGCCCTAACTGGGCACTGCTGGCTTTAGATTATACTGGTCACAGTGATAATAATAATGTCCTCCAGAACGAATTTTGGTCACGGTTGCCAGCCTCAACAGTGACTAGCCATTTGCGGAGGACAGGAATATATGTAGTAGCCAAGTACAGGTGCACTCTCTATTCTCTCACTCTCTTAGTTCGATGGGACGGTAATTCAAAACAACCGGAGAAAAATCAGGCGCAGGGCCAACGGTTTTACGTGATTTTCGAGGCACGGGGGTGAAACACCGCCAATTTCCTAACTCCAGGCTGCTACTGAGAATTTATCGACAGAAAACCCCCACTAACTGATTTTGGTCAGACCCGGGATTCGTACTCGGGACCGCATGATTAGCTACCGCGTTTATGAACATTAGACCAACGACACAGTCAGTCATAGATCACAGTGATACTGGTTTGGCAAGACCTAAATCACTGCTCACATACAGTAATAAATCTATTGTAATGGATGTATGAAATTTCATAGAATTTCGCCAGGATTAATATAGCGTGGTAGCTCAGGGGCGAAGCGCTCGCTGTAAATTTCACAGTACGCGAGCGACCCGGGTTCGATCCCCGCCGGCACCAATGAAATTATTTTAAGTGCTGATTTACTACTTACTCGGTGGTGAAGGAAAACATCGTTAGGAAATCTGCATGTCTGAGAAATAAGTAAAGTTTTTTTCCGAAGACGTGAAGTTCGCCAACACGCATCGCGGCAGCGCGGCGGACATTTCCTTGTCCTAAAACCCTTCCAGAAATGAGAGGAGGCCTGGGCCCAGCAGTTGGACGTATATAGGCTCTAACTTTACTTTACTATACACATGCACACATACACAAGCATGCAGAGAGAGAGACAAATACACACACACACACACGTATACAGAGAGGGGGGGTAGGAAAAGTCATAGACAGAGAGAGAGAGAGAGAAAGACACACACACACACACACACACGCACACACATACACACACACACACACACACACACACAGACACGCACACACGTTTAAAGTAAAATTCATTGCTATGCGGACGACAGCACTGGTGATGCTTTATACACCGGCCGTGCCAATATTTCTCGGGAAAATGTCACCGAGTACCGGAACAAATTTGTGTCTGAAGTCGAGACTTTGTTGAACAAAGTCTCAGACTGGGGTCGACTAAATCTAGTCCAGTTCAATCCCCAGAAGACACAAGTTTGCGCGTTTACCGCTAAAAAGAACCCCTTTGTCGTATCTCCTCAGTTTCAAAGCACTCCCCTTCTTGCCTCAGCCAGTATCGGGATCCTTGGTGTCGACATATTGAGTGACGTGCAGTTTCGTGGTCACTTGGAAGAGAAGGCCAAATTGACCTCTAAAAAGCTTGGCGTGTTCACCAGAGCGGGACAGTATTTCATGCCGGCACACCGCTTGCAACTTTACAAGGCGCAGGTTCGGTATGTGAATGGGAATACTGTTCCCATCTTTGGACAGGAGCTCCCCAGTGCCAGCTCCTTCCACTTGACCGCATCCAGCGCAGAGCGGTTCGAATCGTCGACGACCGAGTTCTTTCTGATCGGCTTGACTCTTTGGCACTGCGTAGAGATGTTGCATCTCTTTGCGTATTTTATCGCTTTTATTACGGGGAGTGCTCTGAGGAATTGTTCGGACTAATTCCAGCCGCCCAATTTCACCACCGCACATCGCAACAAAACTCGCGATACCATCCATACCATCTGGATGATTGGCGGTCCACCACTGTGCGATTTAGAAGAAGTTTTCTCCCTCGCACAACTTCCTTGTGGAATCGATTACCATCAGCGATTTTTCCGGACCGATACGACTTAGGGACCTTCAAGAAAAGAGCCTACTCCTTTTTAATAGGCCGGCAACGCATCTGCGATTCCCTTGGTGTTGCAGTTGTTCATGGGCGGCGGTAGTCACTTACCATCAGGTGAGCCGCATGCTCGTTTGCCCCCTCTCCTATAAAAAAAATAGGGCATAAAGATTTATTTTTTATTTTAATATAACGCAAATCAACAATGCTTCTCGTGTTTCGACCCCATTCATCGTGCGAACATCAATCAACCTCACCATTGCCTTGATACAAGCCGCTATAATATGAGTCATTACGTGCATGAGCCACGTGTTGCGCACGCGCACCGCACCCACACGTCGATATTTCCATATCAATGTAAAGTATTCAGATCACGTTCGCGTACGAGTGACAAGTGCGATCCGCTCTCGGATACGCTGTAGAATTCGAATTAACTAGTCGGTCCGTATTATTGTAGTATATCTTAATTCTTTATCGATGCTGTTTTATTTACTCATATTGCTTTCGATCCAATTCAATTCAAATTTCACTTGTTTCTTTTATCATCAAAAAGGAATGTTGTTAGTGAGTAAGCTCTGTCTACAGAGCCATGCTGCAGCAATATTATAGTTGTAGTGTGAATCGGTCGGCTCCTTTTATCTGTTCTGTGGTCGGCTCGACCGGGAAGGACCACACTCTCACAGGATTCCTGCGTAAAATAGCAGCTTAATGCAGCCGTGTTTTGTATGGTGAGTGTAGAGAACCGGAGACCGCTTTTACTGGAAATGGGGCATCCCATCTTAGTCCTCAGAATTACAATGCAGATTGATTTTGATTCTTAATTGAAGATAGATGTACGTGTCTATGGTCTATATTGTCACTCTTATTCTATAAAAAATTACCTACACTTCCGGACAAGATCCAATGATAGCCAATGGTAATACAATAATTGCATAACTGGACCGGACTGGACAGTTTACTTACAAGGATCACTACAGCAATGCATTTTACTTCCATCAAATATTCGTAACTTCCGTTCGATAGGCCATGACGGCATGGACAGTCCATTGACAGGACAAGGCGGAATGAATCATGACTCGAGTCGCGTGCCACCTTCAAAGTTGGAGGCGGGAAGCGAGATTATTCGTCATTTGTTAATAAGTAACTAATTTAAAGTCATCCAGCGTAAAATTCAAACGCAGCAGTGATTATTACACGCTAGTAGTAATTTATTTGACGAGGTGTTTTATTAAATACCAGCTATCCGCCCCGGCTTCGCACGTGTGATTTCTAGATCTCGACAACGCCACCTACCAGGTTCAATTGTGAATCTAAAACATTAAGGGGTCCTTGGGACAGGAAATGTTTTGTGCGGCTAAACCTCGTTTCCAGTCAAAAGGATCTCCGGTGCTCAACACTCACTATACGGAACACAGCATCATTAAGCTGCTAATTTATGCTACTTTTCTAGGAGAGCGTGGTCAGGCCGACCCATTTGTGCTACAACCATAATATAGCTGCAGCGTGGCTCTACCACGTAAAAACTAAAATATATTTCAAATAATATCTCAGAACGTGCTTAGTAATTACATTTTTTTCTTACGTTAATCATAACTGAAGTTTTATTTTCGTTTAATAACAGTCCTTAAAAAATACATCAGTACTTAATGGCGCTACCAATATTATAATTTGAGTCAAATATTCAATACTTGGTCTTGAATCACACTGTAATTAATAGAATCAGACGTTACTTTGCGGAAATCCATTATATTAAAGATGTAAGAGCATCTGCCACTATCCCATTGCGTGCACTATTCCCGTCACTACACTCAACACCACCACACGAGGACACTAAACCAGACACTCTCAGGTGAAGTAGACTCTGGCTGACCGCTAAGATCTTTTTTAGAGGCAAAACACGTGTCTATCGATAATGGTGTGTCTTTCAAAGAGGGCGGCGGGGCTCTTCAAATTTTATTACTACGCGAGTCTTAGGTAAATAATTTTTAACATTTTTACCTCACGACAAATCATTTCAAATTTAATAAATATAATGTCTTTAATTATCTCGCGCCGACGGATTAAGTACTAAGGGACTCATTTTATTTACTTATTTATTTAATCTTCATTTTAATACACCTTAATTTAAGGGTTACATTGGGCACACTTAATGCCATATTATGGCATTCTCTACCAGTCCATCCTGGGAAAAATAGATAAATAAAAGTTGGTAGGTGCTATAAAAACCTATTATCTACAATCAAATTTACATAAAATATATACGGATACATATTAATACAAATAAATAAATACAGAAATGTTAATAGTTTGATACTCGTAGTAGATGATAGTTTTACACAACATTGTGCCGACACTACAAGTTTTTAAAAATAACCATGGAATTTTGTTTATTTTAATACACAATAATATGATTTACGATTTTTAACGAACTATTAATTACACTAATTGGAAGTAATTTTTAAGATTAATTACCACAGGTTTAAAAAAATACCTCTGTAGCTGGAAAACCCAGTAAGAATCCCAGGGGAACTTTTGAAAAAAGTTGTATCTTTAATATTATTTTTTTTATAGGAGAGGGGGCAAACGAACATGCAGCTCACCTGATGGTAAGTGACTACCGCCGCCCATGAACAACTGCAACACCAGGGAGAGAATCGCAGATGCGTTGCCGACCTTTTAAAAAGGAGTACGCTCTTTTCTTGAAGGTCCCTAAGTCGTATCGGTCCGGAAAAATCGCTGATGGTAATTGATTCCACAAGGAAGTCGTGTGAGGAAGAAAACATCTTCTAAATCGCACAGTGGTGGACCGCCAATCATCCAGATGGTGTGGATGGTATCGGGAGTTCTGCCGCGATGTGCGTTCGTGAAATTTGGCGGCTGGGATTAATCCGAATAATTCCTCAGAGCACTCCCCGTGGTAGATGCGAAAGAAAATGCAAAGGGATGCAATATCTCTTCGCAGTGCCAATGAATCGAGTCGATCGGAAAGGACTCGGTCGTCGACGATTCGAGCCGCTCTGCGCTGGATGCGGTCAAGTGGAATATAAATAATCTCAGAGTTTATTTTTTATTACCATATATTCATTAATAATAAAGGTTGTTATATTATTATAATGACCTTTTTTATACAATCCTTGTTTGATAATCTGACGGCAGGTCAATTCATATTTTGGCACACGGCAGCTAACGGGTTAGTAAATATTTCAACTTAGCTAAAGACGAATTTTGTATATTGTTTAAGATTTACTTTTAAAAGCGTATACCTTGTCCCGTGGATAAAATTATTACTCTGTGGTGAAGATAAATTAAGTTTGAAGTCGGTTACGGATTACCATTGCACTAGCAAGTTTTAGGTGATTATTAGCTCGTTGGTCTCGTTAAAGTTTGACAAGCTGTTTATATGATCTATTTCAATTTAATTCAATTAATTAAATTGGCACAACCACATCGATTAATTTAAAAGAACAAACATTTTAATCGGGTTACTAGGTAATTTTTATTGAGGTAATTGTCCCCGAGTCTCTAATTACCCGAAAGGTTTAAAAAATGTTTAGGTTTTTTAACACGCTTTGCATCCTATGTATGTATAAATTAATATAATGGAATTTTGTAAGTAATCTTCTCCGACTCCCAGGAGTCTGAAAAATCTGATATTACAAACATATAAGGAACCTATTAAAAACTAGAATTTCACGACCATGACTTAGTATTCAAAGCCTTTATTGGACTTTTGAAACTAATATTATAATCTAGTACAGAGGGCAAGTGAAATATGCATTGATATACATTAATATAACCTCGCAATTAATAATTTTTTATATAAATATTTTATGGTTTTTGCTATCAAATTCTGTCGGTTACGTTCGCAATCCACCGTAAGCTTTTTCTTTTTTTTAATTTTTCACAGTCCACTTGATGGTAAGTGAATGTGGCACATAGACATTACATCTCGAATATCTTTGATTAAGAATCAAAATGCAGATGCGTTGTCATCCCTGAAGACAAAGATTTCCATCTTACGTCGTTACCCGTTAGAATGAAGGACCAGTGACCTTCGCGACTCTCTACCACTCACCATATGAAACACAACAACATTACGATCGTAATCTGTGAGAGCGTGGTACTTCCCCGGTCGAGTCGACCCATTCACACCACGTTAAAAGTAGTTTTAACATAGTCATTAGTTACAACACATTGGCATAAATATTATCTGATCAACTTTAAAGTTACTTGCCAGTTCTAGGCTAATGTATTTACCATTTGTTGGCCTATTAATGATAAAAAAAGTCTAAGCAGTAATTGTTCTGTCATTAACTTCTTGTACCTATTGGATATATCGTATTTATTACGACGTTTGTTGGTTGTTTCACATGAGTAAAGAAATCTTTACTCTGTGGTTAACTGGCCGAGCATTGGTAAATCTACATTACCTAACCATACCCGTAGTCGCGTCGCGTCGCTATGACGTATCTACTCCGGCGCCGCGCTGTCTGCGCGCCATTTTGTGAGTCAAGTGCGAGTCGTGTTCTAAATTATAAGGTTGCTAACATATAATTTAATATTTTAATTGTAATACGCTTATAGTAGGTATGCGAGTTTATAATTATATTGGTATCTTTGAATTACTTTAGTGAAAAATCGACTGTTACAGCGTAGGTAATACATAATAACTTCACTTTTACTTATTCATCCATAACTCAGCTCCTAGATTGACAAAACTTGTCGGATTTTCAGCTATGAATTGTTTATATATATATAAACAAATAACCCTACTTCTTGTTAACACCTCGGCCCAAGAATGTATGGAAACATTTTCTTCTTAGTGATTATTCGTTTGTCACAATTTTTCGCCGCCTTGCTAAGTTATAATTATTTTTATAAAATAAATGAAGTACCTGCAACAGAGTGGTGTCAAAAAACATCTTTCACCAGATGCAAGTGCTTCTGTAGTAACGAGCACACTAGGAGTGCGGCGTAGTATAGAACCTATAAGAATTATCAATATCAAATGGACCTCAGAAAGTTGTCAGCTTAAAAAAATAATTTCACAAAACTCTATGTGCTTAATCTCTTTGATCTAGGTCATTACCTTACTGTCTCTTTTTCTCGCCCTTGTAATGTATAAATTAAATAAACCTAGCAAGCTAACAGCATAGCAAAGTGGCGAAGCAATCAGCTTTTTTTTTGCCGTTGAGCAATCAGTTTCAAAATAGGAGCTTCAGATGCCTGGGTGATCATTAATCGATTGCTGAAAACAGAATTTGAAAATTCGAAACCGTTCTCGAGATAATCGTGGGACAGACAGACGGACAGACGGACATACATCGTGAAATCAATAAGTGTCTTCGCAAGCTTCGCCACTTAATAATATTGAAAAAAGAAAAATTATAGAATCACGAAAGATATATATTTCTTGTTTGAAGTGCTAATATATACCGTGTGCTCAGCGGTGAAGTAAGGCATCGTAAGGAAAATTGCATGTCTAAGGACTTACATATTTCGAAGATAAATGCTCCATAACTCTCTCAAAAACTTTATTTGTAAATGTTCCTAACTTTTTCATATTTTTATTCGGTAGTTATTTCCGTGGAAACATCGTCCATCCATCCATCCATTACAGCCTATAAAAGTCCACTGCTGAACATAGTGCATATTATAGTAAAGGCTATAGGTGGTAGAGCCACGCTGCAGCTATATAATGTTTGTAGCATGGTACATGTAAACGCATACTGTGGACCATAGACATCTACATCAACCTTCGATTAAGAATCAAAATGCAGATGCGTTGTCGCTCCCGAGGTTATAAATGGAATGCCTCGTATCCAGTAAAAAGAGTCTCTGGTTCTGTACACTCCCCTTACGAACACAGCAGTATTAAGATGCTATTATACGTTGGTATAAAAGGGTCTCTGGTTCTCTACACTCAACATACGAACCACATCAGCATTGAACTGCTATTTAACGCTGGTATTCTGTGAGAGCGTGGTCCTTCCCCGGTCGAGCCGACCCATTCGTGTTACAACAATAATACAGCTGTAGCATGGCTGTATCACGTGTAATAGTGGGAGCAGTCAAGCGCACATTCCTTACGAAATTGTAACACGGCGGTTGTGTAATGCAGACGGTACCGGCGGTGGTGCGAGTGTGGCGTGACCCTGTGAAGCCACGCATGAACTGGTTCCTTCAATGACTCCTGCTGTAATCTGTGGTTTATGTGGTGTAATATTATGCAAAACTATCTATGTTTTTTTTAAATGACTAAACTAAATTATTAAAAATATAAACCGACTGAGAAAAGAAAACAAACTACGATTATCTATAGGATTTTATTTGGGCAATGATTTATTTTTGTGAAATTAAATTACGAATATGTCTTCCCATTCATTTTGTTTTTGTAAAACGTTATGTGTTTCTGGTGCATGAAAATTTAATAAGCGATTAATTAAGGATAAGATACCCATACTAACATAATACAATACCATCTTATAAGTAAGTATTCGTAAGTAATTACTTATCTGTATTTTATTTTTTAACAGTGGTAGAGCCAGGCGGCAGCTTTTGCTGTCGCATGGATGGGCCGGCTCGAACCGGGGTGGTACCACGACCTCACAGAATACCAGCGTGAGGTAGAGGTTTACCTCTGCGTTTCGCTTGGTGAGTACAGGTGGCTGGAGGCCCTTTTTACTGGAAATGAGGCATTCCATCCTAGTCCTCACGGGTGAAAACGCATCTGCATTTTGATCTGTAACAGAGGATAGATGTAGATGTCTATGGGCCGCAGCAACCACTTACCATCAGGTGGACTGTGTGCTCGTTTTTCAACCTTATCCTATAAAAAAAATATTATTCGTTTTCTTCTTTAATCGTCCCGCTTCATACGTGGATTGCCAATTACAGTATCGGACTAAAGTTGCTGTGTACTTCTGTGTCATGTGACTTGTAAATCTCATTACAAGTCTTTTATTTTATTTTTTATAGGAGAGGCGGCAAACAAGCATGCGGCACACCTGATGGTAAGTGACTACCGCCGCCCATGAACAACCGCAACACCAGGGGAATTGCAGATGCGTTGCCGGCCTTTTAAGCCTTTTTTAATCGGGTAACTTAAGCGGTGGCAATTTTTTTTATAGAATAAATGTAACAAAGGAGGACACAGTCCATAGACTAAGACGGAATGCCTCGTTTCCAGTAAAATCGTCTTTTTTTTCTTATTGCTTACATTAACATTATATTACTTTAGCATTAAGTTACTTTTTTGCGCCGGTAACTTGGGAGTGCTTGGTCCTTCCCCAGTAGAGCTGAACTGTTCGTGCTATAACAATAATATAGTTGGAGCGTAGTCCTACTGGCTCTACCACATAAGGGACAATAAAGGAGTAAAAAAAAAGTAAGTATCTTGACTGTTGTCTCAACATTCCAAAGCTGGCGACATCCATGACGACACTGACTTCACACTCTTTCATCATTAATCAATCTTTACTATAACTTCGTTTAAAACCTCACTCACCTTGCCCCTATAAACTGGATAGCAAAGTCAATAACATAACGTGAAATAATTAAAAATATTGTTGCAATTGGTATTTACGTCTATTAACGACGGCGTATTGAAGTAAATAGTAACAAGTTCATGCTTAGATAGAACAGTTGGAATCAAAACAAAAATTAATTTATAAAAAAGATGATTTTTTGGCTAAATGTATAGTAAAGTTCACTGTTGTAAGTTTAAATTATAATGAGACTTTTAATAGGTTGTGAAAAATGGAAAAAAAGTACTAAAAATATTTCAAGAAAAACGGTTTGCCTCATACATCCAATAAATAATACCTGCGCCGGTCGTGCGGGTGCCGCGGCAGTTTGTGCACCTCCAATTCACTTAGTACCAGTGACTGGGTTTAACAGACTATCCGATTACTCACATATACTGATTATATAACTATAACTAGTTTAGTATTATTAGTTTTGAATAAAACTGTTTTTTACGGATTTTATCGCGTTTATTTTATTATTTTTTTTTATTCCCGACGTTTCGAGTGCTTTACAGCAACCCATGGTCACGGCCCCCCCGTGACCATGGGTTGACCATATTTCCCTACGAAATTGCTGTTTTTTTCTGAGATAAGTTAATAACTTAATTTCTTTTCTATATTTTTTTGTTTTTTTAATCAAACTAATCACTCATGCAATCGATGCATCTTTGCCAACGCAGTGGTTGTTTATTAATGCCCTTCTTGAAGAAATCAGCTAGACGGGAGGCAACAAATTTTGTACTGTCTCTTGGGTCATCATCATCATCAACATCAGCATCATCATCATTACAACTCTTCACAAGTCCACTGCTGAACATAGGCCTCCCCCAAGGAGTGCCACAAAGCACGGTCCTGAGCAGGACTCTTGGGTATTGAATTTTTTCCCGCCAAAATGTTATCCAAATTCTGAAAAAAGTAGAAGTCTGTAGGCGCAAAGTCTGGTGAGTAAGGTGGATGACGGAGAGCTTCCAACTCCAGCTCTTGTAACTTGTAGACCAAAGCTGGTTGTAGACTTCTAGGTTTAGAGCTTCTCCATCATTGTGTTCAGTTCATGAAAGTACACATCAATAGTAATGCTCATCTCGTTTGGTAGGAAGCTGTGTTGAATCACACCGCTGCTAGACCACCAAACAGTGACCATCACTATTCTAGCAGTACGTTTTTGTTTAGGGCATTACTTAGGAATAACGAAAAAGATTGCGATCAAAACATAACGCTAATGAATAAACAAATGACTAAAAAATAATAGCATGTTTTTAAAATAAAATTAATTTAAAATTAGAATTCTTAACAAAACAAAAATTATTTTGATTTGAAATGGCCAGTACTGCAGATCGGCAATTTTATAGGTAAAGACATATTATACAAAACCAATCTCCTAACTTTTACTCCGCCTTTAAATGTCCGCCGCGCTGCCCCAGTGTGTGATAGCGTCATACACATGTCTTTGAACTTTTTTTTAATTTCTTAGACACATAGAGGCTTCTTCACAATGTTTTCCTACACCGTCAAACACTTAAAATTGCTAATTAGTAATTTCATTGGTACTGGCGGGGAAAGAACTCGGGTTTCCTCGCGTACTGTCAATTTTACAGGGAGCGCTTAGCTCCTGGGCGACCACGGCTATCTGAAATTATCTAAAAAAATATCGGTCAAATCATATAATGTATCATGAAAAGCCCAGACAGATCATGGTTTGCCCAATGCTACGATCTGACTACGACATATACTCATACTCACATTATCAGATAGGTTTATCTGTATATGCACTATGCACACATGCCGTGATATGTGTGAAGTATGCTCATCCTTAGACATGAGAACACGCAAATTGTTAAAACCACAATCGTTCCTCTGAAGACGTATTGACGTAAATACAAAACAAATATTTCATTGCACAGGGAAAGCCCCACTGATTCACAACGAACGAATGTGTGAAAGACGATCTATACTCTGTACCATTGCAATACGGTCAAGAAAAATATAAAGGATAGGTAATGGAAGGCTTTCTAAAATACCTGCGTCAAACAGCGTGAGAGCTCGGAACTAGCGGTGTAATTGTGTAAGTATGGTGGAAATCGGATGCTGGTGTGAATCACTCCTCAAATTTTATACGTGTTAGAGCCATGCTGCAGCTATATTTTGGTTGTAGCATTAATGAGCAGCTTATTGTATGGTCAGTGCCCTTTTTACTGGATATGAGATATTCCATATTAGTCATCAAGGGTGCCAACGCATCAGGATAACGGTAGATGTATATGGGCCGCAGCATCCACTTACCATCAGGTGGACTGTGGACTCGTTTGACACCCTTATTCTATAAAAATAAAATCACTTGCCGGTGGCAATTACTCGGCAAATGCGTTATGATTACGTTTCATGCGGGGTGAATAAAAAATGCCGATTAGTATGTGAAATGGACGTATTCTTTCACACAGACTCAGAATGTATACAATCACGTCGCCCAAAACCGCTAAGCTTCTTCGGTAAGGTACTCAATAATCGCAGATGTCATAAGTCGATTGCTCGTAGTCGCTTCCCTGAGTAGAGATCACTACCGTGTTTTAGAAATAATTAATTATCCAATCGCTCGCCCACGCTTTTATACCCAATAAGAAGAATGTAGAACATTCTAGGTTAATCCGGGTCATTCCACTTCAATGGGAAGATACTAGAATACTCGTGATCTGGGGGCATCCACCTTTCCATCCTTACCATCCTTTTCTCGAAGCAGTTCAGGCCTTTTTCGACCCCCTATAACTTCGTTGTGGATAAAACTAGAAGCCTGAATTTTCAGTAACTAAGCAGGCATTGTATAAACACGGCATATTTCAAATTTAATTCATTTGAACCAGTAGTTTAAGAATTATAACTAGTCAAAGTTTCTTAATTTTGTGACTTACTGACTGACGGATCATCAAAACTCTAAGGCACTTCTAGCAGACCTAGAAGCTTCAAAGTTAGAATACAATTAGTATTTAGTGTATCAATCAAGGAAAAACTAAAATATTTTGTAATTTCCAGTTTTCAAGATACACCAACTGCATAAATAACTTTGTAATCCTATATAAATATATAAGTTTACAAAATTACATTTGCAGTGAATGAATCAGTGTACCTGTATATGTATAATATAATGGAATAATAGATGTAGATAGGTACCTAGATATAATTATGTTCAAAGGTAACTTGTAAAATGGTCAACGGAATGAAAAAGCGAGAATGGGACATGCCTTATGAAGTTGTACCAAAATCCCGCAAACCGCAAAGTATTAAGTAGACTAAATTGCCCGAAAATCCGTAGTTGGTATTTAAGAAGTAGATGGTATCGGAAAGAAGAAAAAGTAGGACTATCTACAAAAAGAAATGAGATGCCATCAAAAACATAACTTGTAAAAAAGCCAAGTCTCGCAACTCAGTTCTTCTACTGTAAAAAGTTGTGAGAGCCATGTAATACAAAGTCGATTAATTTATTCAGTCCCTACTTAAGGTTCCTTCTGTCTCAATTTATTACGTAATTAGCTAACATAACAACAACTTATAGTGACCATATCAATATTAAACATATTTTATGTTTTAAATAAATAGATTGACTTGGCCATCGCATGAAAACACAATATATCTCACAAGTAATACATATTATATTAAATTAGATTGTTTAATTTAAAAAAAAATTGATTATTATTAACAATATATCCAAAGGAGAAAAGGCTTTGGTCACGTAGATATAACGATGCGTCTTTGTTCCAATAATAGTTTGAGCGTTGTCTATTTTGACGCCTACAGATTTTATTAATTTGACACTTATCTTTGGAAAGGTTCTCTTACAGCGTGAAAACGCAACCGGCTGTCGTAACAAATAATATTATTTTTTTAAATAAAAATAAAACTTTAATAAAAAGTAAAAAACAATTACTACTTTATAAGGAAAAAAATCCTAATCTTGCTTTTGACCAATTTCATGACTTGTTCACCCTCCTCTATCGCCTATGCTTTCCTGACATTAAAATTAAAGTCTATTCACGTAAACAAACAAAATGGTTATCTAATGGGATAAAAAAATGTACTAAGCGTAAACGACAGTTATTATGGCAATACAGAAAAAAACGCAGCGTAGAAAATAAAACTATATTAAAAGAGTATTCCCAACGTCTAAACAAAATTATCAAACTTACCCAAAAGTCCCAAAATAATTACTATATTAACACAGCACAAAATAAATCTAAAGCTACCTGGCAAGTGATAAATAAATACAAAAATGGCACAAATGAAGAAGCAATTAGTAAAATTATTGTTGATGGTGATATAATTGAGGATCCGCTAGTTATAGCTAGGGCATTTAATAATTTCTATACCAACAAAATTAATAAAGACCGCCCAAATAGTGATAAACAATATAAGTTAACTTTTAACAATCCCAATTCAATATTTATACCACCCACAACATCATTTGATATAGATAAAGCTATAAAATCTCATAAAAACACAAACAGTACCGGTTGTGATGAAATTTGTACAAGAATTTTAAAATACGTATCCGGTGCAATTGCTCCGGTACTTAGTTATATTTTAAATTTATGTATTTGTAATGGTATATTTCCAGAAAGACTAAAGTCTACAATTGTCAAACCACTGTTCAAAAAAAATGATCGAGAGAATATGTCTGACTATAGGCCTATTGCGCTTATACCTGTGCTCTCAAAAGTATTTGAGAAAATAATTTATAACTCTTTATATAACTACCTTGAAACGTACAATATTCTTAGAGAAGAACAAATAGGATTTAGAAAAAATAAGACTATAAATATGGCTCTATACAATTTTTTTAATACCGTTATGTCTAGCCTAAACAATAAAATACCTGTATGTGCACTTTACATGGATCTTACTAAAGCATTTGATTATGTTGATCATAAAATATTACTCAAAAAGCTTGAAGCCTACGGCATTCGAGGTAATGCACTAGATCTACTAACATCATATTTAGTTAACAGAAAACAAAGTACACACATTACAAAAATTTGTCTAAAATCAAAAAAAGAAATAACCTATGTTTCTGAATACAGAGTCGTACAAACTGGAGTACCGCAAGGAAGTGTTTTAGGACCATTATTATTTCTTATTTATATCAACGACCTTCCCAACGTCATTAATCACAAAATAGTATTATTTGCTGATGATAGCACAGTTATTTTCACTAGTAAAAACAAAATAGATTTAGAAAGTAACATACACTTTACTTTAGAGAAAATCATGAATTGGCTAAACATAAATAATTTAAATATAAATTTAGAAAAAACAAAACTTATGACATTCTATCAAAAACGTAATAAAATAAATAATTTAAATATCAATTATCTAGGACAAAAAATCAATACCATAGATAATATAAAATTTTTGGGTATAAATGTAGATTGCAATTTGAACTGGCAGTCTCATGTGAGCAGTGTGTGTATGAAATTAAATCGTTTTTCGTATGCGTTATATATGCTTGGAAAAGTTGTAGACACATCCGCCGTAATGGCATCATATCATGCTTATGTTATGTCTACACTTAGATATGGTATTATGTTCTGGGGTAATTGTACGGACAAAGAAACAGTATTTAAAGCTCAAAATAGATGCTTACGAGCCATTTGTAAAATTAACCAAAGTGAGAGTTGTAAGCCATACTTCATTAATTTAAAATTATTAACAATGCCATGTCTATATATATATGAGGTAGTCTTATTTGTACGTCAAAACTTAAGTTTTTACAAAAAACTAAATGTCCAGCGTCATAAAGATAAATTGAGTCATCCCAATAGTAAGACTGTTTTATTTCAAAAAAGCGTATTCTGTATGGGTCCTCGTCTGTATAACCTAAATATATAAGAGATTCTAAGAGCTTTCACATTTTTAAGAAACAACTAAACACATTTTTAACCAAAAAAGCGTATTATAATATTGACGATTATCTATATGACAATTTTTAAATTTTAACTATCTTTATTGAACGAAACGTTATCTATGTTATTAATTTTGAGACAATAATTTATACCTACTCGTTTTGACATTATTACTTTGACATTACAATTTTAATTATTACATGTATTTTATCATTATTTTGTGAATATGTTAGTAGTGCAAATATACAAATAGGGTTATATTATGTTAATGTAATTATTGGCATTTTCCATTTAATTTTAATTATAAATAAAATCTAATATTTAAGTAGTTTGCACACCGAAAGGTAGAATATGGCTGTATTTTGTTAAATTATTAAGACCTATTGTAACCCATATATCGCAAATGAATAAAATGAATTTGAATTTGAATTTAACTTTAATAAAAATTAAAAGCAGTCTTCGAACACCTAAAAATAATTAAATAATTTCCGCATAGTAGCTTCAGAAGTCGGCGTTAAGTCATATTGTATAGAAGTCCGACTTCTGAAGCTTTTAATGCGTAAATTATTTAATTATTTTTAGGTGTTCGAAAACTGCTTTTAATTTTTATTCAAAGTTATTTTTTTTACCTTTTTTGAATGTTCCTAGAATGTCACAGCTGGAATGTAGTCTAAAGAGTTACATTAAAACTTTATCTCCTGTTTTTCCACTCCTGAACATTAATATTTAAAAAAATATTTAATATAATTTACATACTAAAAAATATTAAAATCAGTCCACAGTTGACGAAGATATCGAAAATCATACATTCATACAAAAAAGTACATATTGTACTCTTGAACTGAGATACCGCTTTTTTTTAAAGTCGGCTAATAAGATACTAATAATAATAAGTAATATAATAATAATATTAATAATAAGTCAACTACGACTTCCACCAGAGGTACACAACACACTCACCATACGAAACACAGCAGCATTAAGCTGCCATTAGCAACAGTGGCGAATTATCCTTAAGACAAACTAGTCATGTGTCCAGCAGTGCAAGTTCTGGTCAGTAATCTGTGTCTCAAACAAAATTACTATTTTAACTACAATAAACCAGTAATGAGTATGATAATTTTATTTTATTTGATTTGTGGATTATGTAAACCTTTCAAATTCGAGAAGTGCAATGCCTCGGCCTAGAACATCGTTTTAAACGGATTTCCGTAGTAACTTACTTTCGATATACCATGGAAAATTTCTTGTACAATGACGTCATACTCGCTGAAGTTTCCTAAAGAGAAAGTTCATTTGGAACCCAAGACTGCAATTAACGCCTTTAAGTGAGGTTCGTGCTTAGTCCCTTGAAAATCCAACTCTCCGGAGAAAAACATTCCAATCATAGTGAGTGTGTTTGTCATATGTTACATAAATTAGTAATTTTATTGAACTGTTCGCGCAAATTGGATAGGTTGTGTTGCCTGATTAAATTACTATAATAATGTTGCATACTGCATTGGGATATAGTCGGGAAACTGTACGCTTAATTTAGTTTTATTTTATTCTCCGGTTTTCTTTATCTAAATTTTATATAGCTAAGCTCAAATTTTATCATGCATATTTATATGAAATGTTTATAAACGTTTGTGCATACATCGTTCAGATTTACATTTACACGGTCACACCTTGTAATGACCGTGTAAACTTTGTACGTTACACGACAACTCCGTGTAAATTCTGAACGACTTGACCGATTGAAGTCATATTCAGACAATATAATTTTTTGTTGAGACAATAGTTAAGATCTTTGCTATAAAGATAGCGCTGTAACCAAGTTCATAATAAAAGATGATTAAAAAATGAGAGAATAGAATAGAATAGAATAGAATATTTTTTTTATTCAATATACATTACATGTGTAATTCATATTGCAAGTCATTTTTTACTTTACCACTGGTTCGAAAAAAACCCTCTGTCCTGGGAAGAACCAGCAAGAAACCCAGCGGGACCTTTTTTCAAAATAAATTTTACAATAGAAATGATTACAAACTATTTACAAAACTTATTTTAGATACTACTTGGAAGCGACCACCTCATTCCCATCCTCAACCATGTATTCATTTATACTATAATAACCCTTTTTATACAGTTTCAGCTTAATAAAACATTTAGACTTGGTAATAGAGAGAGCCTGTACACTTTCCGGGACCTTGTTGTAATCGCGTATACATTGCCCCAAGAATGAATTACTGACTCTGTGGAGTCGAGAAATTGGTATCACTAGCTTGTGTTTGTTCCTAGTGTTTACAGAATGTAGATCAATTTATTTACTAAAATTACTTTCGTTTTTGTGAACATACATTAAATTATCGTAAATATACTGGGAGCCCAAGGTTAATATATTTATTTCTTTAAATTTATCTCTAAGAGACTCTCTCGGTTTTAGATTGTAAATAGCTCTAATGGCCCTCTTCTGTAAAACAAAAATAGTTTCTGAATCAGCCGCATTTCTCCATAGCAAAATCCTATAAGACATTATGCTATGGAAATAACTCAAATAAACTAGTCTACCTGTCTCGACACTAGTGAGACCTCTAATCTTTTTCACAGCATAGGCTGCAGAACTTAGTCTGCTTGCTAATTGGATATATGGGGGACCCACTGAAGCTTTGCGTCGAGAGTGATGCCAAGAAAAACAGTGGATACAACAGGGCTCAGTTCCTCCCCATTTCAAAAACACATTGGTATTCAGATTTTTAACATTAGTTGTTGTAAATTTAACACAATTAGTTTTATCTCCGTTTAAATGTAGATTATTAACGTTAAACCAATGCACTAATTTTGATATAGCATTGTGGTAGCGCTGTCGTTGCGCCACAAGCGAAACATATCGAAGCCTAAATCGCGCTCACAAAGTTCCGAAATTAAAGCAGTATATATAGAACAGCTCCGAACTATCACTCGGAGCTTTGGCCGCTACCCAGGCAGAACACCTAGCCCGGCGGGAGATCCCCCCTTTTCCTTCCACCCGCCAAGGCTTCGATATGTTTCGCTTGTGGCGCGACGACAGCGCCGCCACATCATTATTAACTTCGTCATATTTAAATGATTGACGTTTAAGTTTAAAAATCAAGGAAGTATCATCAGCAAATAATACCATATCATGATTATCCCCTACAAGGGAAGGCAAGTCATTAATATACACTAGAAATAGGAATGGGCCGAGAATCGAGTCCTGAGGAACACCCATTAGTACAGGTGACCCGGAAGAACTTTTACCATTGATAATAATCTTCTGCATTCTATTACTTAAATGTAAAATAATAAGTTTAAGCGCTGTGTTCTTGACACCAAAGTACTGTAGCTTCCTGATTAATTTCTGATGGTGGACACAGTCGAAGGTCTTGGAAAGGTCACAAAATATACCCAAAACATCCTCTGAATTCTCCCATGCACAAAAATAAGTTTAATAAGCTCAACTCCAGCGTCAGTTGTCGAGCGAACCCTTGTAAAACCGAATTGATTTGTATGTAGAAATTTATTAATATTAAAGAAACTTAACATCTGATCTAAAATAATTTTTTCAAAATTTAACTAAATGTTGGTAGTACAGACATTGGTCTAAAATTGGCGGGGTCAAATGTACTACCAGATTTAAATAAAGGTATAATTTTACTATGTTTCATTAAATCAGGAAACACACCAGATTCGACGCTTGTATTAAATATAGTAGCTAGATAAGGTGCTATTATATCTATTATAGATAAAATAACTTTAACGGAAATCCCCCATAAGTCTGCCGTTTTCTTAACATCAATAGTTTTAAAATATTTAACGATATCTTTTGGCAATACTCTATGGAATTTAAAAATATTTAAACAAGCCTTTACATTTTGTTTAAGCAATGATTTGGCGACAGTAGGAAAAGAAATTAATGATTTTGTTGTCAAAAAAGGAACATCAGTAAAATGTTTTTCAAAAGCCATAGCAACTTCTTGATCAGATCGCGTTAAATTATTGTTAATATTCAATTGAAAATCTGAGTTATCCGGTTTGACTTTGCCCGTTTCACTATTTATTATTCTCTTGGTCATTTTAATTTTATGGGATGCAGTTTTAATTTTGTTGCTTAAATGTAAAGCCTTAGCAGTAGAGCACACTTTTTTAAATATTTTAGATTATGTTTTTACATAATCTCTAAATATAATACTAGTATTATATGATCTTTCATCATAAAGCTCGTATAACCTTCGCCTACTTTTATAAATTCCTACTGTCGCCCATTCATTAAATGATTTGCGACTGTTAAAAGAGAACGTTTTAGAAGTAAATATTCTACTAAATTCACAACTTATAATTTTCAATAACGTACCATACAAATAATTAACACTATTTTTAAAAGAAAGTGATGGAAGTCTTTTTATTATATTACCTCTAAACCTCTCCAAGCGATGTTCATTTATTGGAACAAACACAACTTTCTTATTTTTCTGTTTTTTTGTGTATGTAAGGTAGTGAAACCAACTGTCGACAGTGATCTGAACTTAAATTTTGAATAACTTATTTATGCAAGGACTTACCATCTGTAAAAATGTTATCTATACAGGTTGCACTAGGCCCAGCAATACGTGTTGGTTCTAAAAATAAATTAACAAGGTTATATGATTTAAACAATGAGCTAAACTTAATACTAATGGAAGAAGGAGATTGACTTTAAAGTCTCCACATATTACAACAGACTTGTTCTATTTACTAAGTTTGAGCAAAACTTCTTACACAATCCTTTCAAAATAGTCATAAGTAGCACATGGGGGTCTGTAAACACTTACAACAACGAGGTGCTCGAGCTCGACACAAGCCATTTCTACAGTTCGCTCAACATAGAGGCTTACAATATCCTTAAGTTCTTTATATAATATTGACTTATCTGCTAATATTAAGGAGCCACGACGTAAACTTTTTCTCTATTGAAGGAACTGACCACCTGGTGATTTCTGAAATAAAACATGAAATTATAATCTTTTAGCCAATGTTCAGTAATAAAAAGGATGTGTATATTGTTGCTATTTAAAAACAATTCAACTTCCAATTCTTTGCCCATCATGCCTTGTATATTTTGATGCAACAGGTGTAAACAATTTTTATTACTTATTTGTGGGCTGTATTCAAAATTAATTAAACTCTTATTATTGTTAGAGATTGCCTCTATTGTCACATTCATTCATTTAAATTAGTTGGAACTGATTCCAAATTAAATGTCAAATGATTATCATGCTCAATAAAAGCAGTCTTGGTAGCAAAAAAACTTGGCTGAGTTAAAAAGTAAATAATAAGGTAGCACATTTGCTACCAGTCTTAAATTATATTTGGATAGGTAATACCTATCTTTTGTCCAAAACTTTTTAATTAAATTATTTATGTCAATTTAGTGAAATTTATAATTATTATCATTACAATTATATATCAAATTTAAATTATTATTTCATATTAAATTATGCATTTGTATATTTAAATTATGTCTTAAATTATTTTCCTGTGGCAATCCCTGTATATAAGGCAGTGTGAACAAGACAATTTTGTGTAAATTTAAGTTATTAAGTTGTTCAATATATTTTAATAACTGTTTGTTGTTTATACTATCTCTTCTACCAACAAAAAATATTATTGTACTATTTGGGCAAAATTTAGTAACAATAATTTTATTTAGGATGTCACTAAATGATGCTCCAGGCATGCAGCAATTTGTAATTTTTTGTCCCTTTAAAGAGTTATTTAAAGTTATGCCTAGATTTTTTCCCTTGTTACTCTTTACCATAATTATTCATACGCAATGCATATTCAACTCGTGAAACGTTAATTGAAATCTGTGCACCAACACAGGCCAGAATCGCATAAACGATTCTTTACATATCTGCCACCACATATGCCAGAATCGCACCAACGATTCTTTACACATCTGCCACCACATATGCCAGAATTGCACCAATGATTCTCCACATATCTGCCGCCACATATGCTACAACAAATGAGGGGCTCTGTGCACCAACACAGGCCAGAATCGCACAAACGATTCTTTACATATCTGCCGCCACATATGCCAGAATCGCACCAACGATTCTCTACATATCTGCCGCCAAACATGCTATAACACATGTAGGGCTCTGTGCACTAACACAGACAAGAATCGCACCAACGATTCCTTAAAGGCCCATCGCAACATGTTACTCATGAGGTGCGGTCTAAAGTTTTGAGTATGAGTATACAAGCCATTCTTAATCAAATTCGGTCTCACTACCACTGTCATCAACTATGACATCTAACTCTCGAGGAACTTAGGTGATCGGGGATCTTCATCACATGATCATGGGGCTATTTGGTACTTTGCACACTAAATCTTGGCAGATTCCGGTTAAATTTACAATAATATTTACTCGTTTGCCCAATTTTTGATGAGAGAACATTAGGCACCAGAATCATAATAAAAATGGGTACGACTCACCAGTATTCATCAGCACACCGCTGGGATTGCTCACATAATAATTGTCAACACGTCGCTCACTCTGCGGCAGGTATAAGGCAAGCGCGCACGTGGCTATTAAAACAACCAAGCACACACCATACTTAGCTATCATGTGGCTAGCGCACGTGGCTAAAATAACACAGCCCAGGGCGTGCTGCACTCGCGCACCGATTCGTCGCACCGCACCCGCGTCAGCGAGAAGCTGCGCCGCATCACGCACTCGAAGCGTCAACGGGAGAAACAGATGCACCTGAGGGTTCACAGGCATCGTCGGGGTTGCTATCGTGATCTGCGTGAAAAACAAGTTGTTAATTATCAGGACAATATACACAGTTGCCTATCCTCTCATCCATCACGCGTACGAGGCCCTCAAACAGAAATAGGCTCTCATACCGCAGACTATAATAAAGCACTTCGCTTTCACAAGTATGCATACATCTCCATACGAAGTATCTAACACATACTCGTACTTGAACTTGTAAGATCCCACGTTAACCACGTGAACCATGTTAAAAACGTGAACCACGACAGCGCCTGCCAGGACAGAGCCTGATGCATGTTCAGATAACAAGACTTCCGCGCACACAGAGTATACGAATTCCGCGCGTAGATAGTGTACGACTTCCGCGCGCATCTGTTTTACAGCATATGCTGCCGATCTAAGTCTGCTAGTGTCATTCCAAGAAAAATGTTGGTATCCGCAAGACTCAGTTTCTCCACATTTAAAATTACATTAGCATTTCATTGTTTGACATTTGGAATCATGAATTTCATACATTTAGTTTTAGTGCCATTTAAATGCAAATTATTAACATTGAACCAATTTACTAATTTAGATATAGCATTATTTACTTCGTCATATTTTGGTAACTGTCGCTTAAATTTAAAAACTAAAAAAGTGTCATCAGCAAATAACACTATACCATGCTTATCCCCTACTATGTAAGGTGAGTCATCAATGTATAAAAGAAACAGAAAAGGACCAAGAGTTGAGCCTTGAGGCACGCCCGACGTTTGTACTGTGGACCTAGAAGACCTCAAACTGTTAATGACAACTTTTTGCGCTCTATTACATAAATACGAAATAATTAATTTAAGAGCATCACTTCTTACACCGTAGTGTTAAAGTTTCCTGATTAATATTTCATGGTGAGCACAATCAAAGGCCTTGGATAGGTCACAGAATACACCCAAAGCTTCCTGTGAATTCTCCCATGAATTAAAGATATACTTAATCAGCTCAACACTGGTATTAGTTGTCAAGCGACCCCTTTAGAAAAAAAATTGATTTTTATGAATTAAATTATTTATATTAAAAAAAAAATACATTTGATGAAGAGTAGTTTTTTCAAAAATCTTACTAAGTATTGGTAGTACAGAAATAGTTCTAAAATTGGCGGGTTCTAATGTACTACCAGCTTTAAATAAAGGTATAACTTTACTATGCTTCATTAAATCAGGAAACACACTAGATTCGATGTTAGTATTAAAATTAATAGCTAGTTGAGGCGCGACTGTATCTATTATAGACGCAATAGCTTTAACGGAAATCCCCCACAGATCTGCAGTTTTCTTAATATCAATAGTTTTACAATATTTTTGATACTACTTTATAAAATGTAAAATTCTTTGTACACTCATTTACATTTTGTTTAAGTAATGATTTAGTGACGGCAGGAAAATAATTCAGTAACTTATTGGTTAAGATTGAAATATCAGTAAAACCATTGCAACGTCCTGATCTGATTTAGTTAATTTGTTGTTAAAACTCAACTGTTAAAACTTAACTGGTTGTTTGAAATTGAAAGAGTTGATCTTACCAGTTTTGCTATTGATTATACTTCATGTAATTTTAAATTTATTAGAAGGCATCTTAATTTTGTTGCTCAAATGTAAAAACTTGGCTGTGGAACACACTCTTTTAAATATTTTTGAATATTTTTTTCATATATTCCCAAAATTCATTGCTAGGATTATGCGACATTTCATGGTAAAAATCATATAACCTTTGTCTGCTCTTATGGACTCCTACTGTCGCCCGTTCTTTGAATGCCTTCCGACTGTTCAAGGAGAATGTTTTAGAAGTAAACATATTATCAAATTCATTACAAATAAGCTTGAACAATGTTCCATAGAAAAAAAATTGGATTATTTTAGTATGAAAGGGATGGTAGGTTTTCACTATGTTACTTTTAAACTTCTCCAAGCGATGTGCGTTTACTTGAACAAGCACAACTTTCTCATCTATTTGCTTTTTCTGAACTAATTGTCCACCGTGATGAGAACTTAATTTTTAAATTATACATTTATGCAACGGCTTAACATTTGTAAAAATGTTATCTATATATGTCGCACTAAATTGAGCAATACGCGTTGGCTCTAAAAATAAATTCAAAAGACCATATGATTGAAACAATGATCTAAATTTAATATTGGTAAAGGAAGCTTCTAGGAGATTGATATTAAAGTCTCCACATATTACAACAGATTTATTATGTTTATTAAGCTTAACAAAAACTTCCTCCATATTTTTTTCAAAAGTATCTATATATATATCTATAAACACTCACGCCTGTCACCCAGAGGGGTAGGCAGAGACTATGGACTTCCATTTGGCACGATCCTGACAGACCTCTCTCGCTTCCTCCACATCCATATACCTACGCATACACGCTCGTCGGTTAAAGGTACACTTGATTTGGCCCATTTTCAACATATCGCCAATTTGGTCGATAAACTTTCGCCTATGGCGACCCTTTCCGACTCTGCCGTTCACCTCTGCAACATAAATTTGCTTTGTCACTCTTTCCTCATTCATTCTTTCCCCATGACCAAACCACCGAAGCATTCCTTTCTTAATCCTGGTCACAACATCATCTTGCAAACCACACTCTTCTCTTATTAAACAATTTCTCACTCTGTCATTCAGATTCATCCCTAACATACTCCTTAAGGATCGCATTTCTACAGCATTTATTCTACTCTCGTGCTTCTTCTGCCACACCCAACTTTCACTACCATACATTAAAGTAGGCACTAACACAGCATTGTGAATTGCCATACGTGCCTTTTTGGACACATTCTGACTTTTCACAATAGAGTGTAAAGCCCCATTCACTCTATTTCCTGCATTCACTCGTCGTTCTATATCCTTATCATATCTACCATCCCTGCTAAACACACATCCCAAATACACAAACTCATCTACTTGCTCTACCAACTCCCCTTCTATTCTTATTTCACATATCGTTTTACTTTCTTCTCTTTCAAAAACCATAACTTTCGTCTTACTTGCGTTCACTTTCATTCCCTTTTCTTTTAATGTCCTGTTCATTAATGTAACCATCATTTGCAATTCGGCTGCCGAAGACGCAAGTATGACTTGATCATCGGCGTACAAAAGGCATTTGACGGTTAACTCACCCATTCTTAACCCGCATTCTTCTACTTTCAAATTTTCCAAACAACTGTCCATAAATAGGTTGAACAGCCACGGGGAAGCTACACAGCCCTGTCTGACACCTTTATGGATGCCAAACCAGTCCGAGTAGGCCCCGTTGATCCTGACACAAGCACTAGAGTCCCTATGTAGAGACTTCAATGCCTGTATCAGACCAGCGCTCAACCCAAATGAGGTCAGTGTTTGCCATAACACGTTCCTGTCCACTCTGTCATAAGCCTTTTCCAAGTCCATGAACGCACAAAAAACTTTCTGGTTTTTGGCCAAAAATTTCTCAGCAATCATGCGCATGGAAAAGACTTGATCCGTACACCCCATCCCCTTTCTAAATCCAGCTTGCACATCCCAAATTTTTTCATTAGTTTCTTCCATAACTCTTTCAATTAACACCTTAGCATACAGTTTACCCACAATGCTAAGCAAGCTGATACCACGGTAGTTTTTACAGTCCTGCTGCGACCCCTTTCCCTTATATATTGGGACTATAACAGCTTTGCACCAGTCTTCCGGTACCCGCTTCAGTTCCCAACATAAATTAAACAAGGTGTACAGCAGGCCTGCAACCACACCCTCTCCAGCCCTTAGCATTTCGAGTGATACTCTATCATATCCGGCTGCCTTACCTGCTTTCATGCTTTTCATTGCTTTCACTATTTCATCTACACTTATTTCTCTACCTCTCTCCACTTCTTCCGGAATTTCCATTTCACTTACTTCAGACGACTCTTCACTCTTAAACACGCTTTCAAAGTATTCCTTCCATCTCATTAAATTCGAAACTTCATCATTCAGCATGCAGCCATTCTCGTCTCGTATAGCATTCATTCTAGGCTGTTTTGAATTTCCCCTGGCATTTCTTACGAGCTTCCAGAACATTTTAATATTTGCCAGGAAGTTATCAGATATTCTTCTATCATTCTTATCTATTCTTTCTTGCTTTTTCCTTTCAACAACTTCTTTTACTCTCTTATTTACACGTCTAAAGTCTGCCTTTTTTCTTTCAATCTCATCATTCATACCGCCAGAATTACCAGCTTTGGTTGCTAGTAAATCTAGCCATGCCCTCTTCTTTGCTTCAACTTCCATCCGTACCTCATCATCCCACCACAAAGTATTACTTTTCCTTTCATTCGTTCTCTTACTTACACCACATACTTCGGTGGCTGTATCCACCAAAACTTTCTTAACATTATTCCATACATTCTTCAAGTCTAACTCATTCATACAAAATTCATTCAACACACTTATATTTTCCCTCAGTCTGCATTTATACTTCTCTTTCATACCTTCATCTTGTAACCTCTCTATTCTTATACGCTGTAACGCAGTGGTAGACACAGATGTCCGATGAAGCCAACGCTTGAATAGACCATTAATTCGGCATAAGACCAAGTAATGATCCGTCCCTACGTTGGACCCCCGGTAAACCCTTGTATCTACCACTGCGCTCCTCATTCTTCCATCCACAATTATGAAATCTATCATGCTTCTATCATCCCCTCTTTCCCATGTATACATGTGAATCCTCTTATGGCGAAAGAAAGTGTTCGCCACAAAAAGATTCTTTTCCACACATATGGTGAGGAGGTCTTCACCATTCTCATTTATTCTTTCATCGCCAAACGCTCCTAATATCCTTTCATAACCAGACCTCTTCACTCCCACCCTTCCATTAAAATCTCCTAACATAATAATATTTTCATTTTCCTTGCACTTCGTCAACACCAGCCTTACCATGTCCCAAAACTGCTCTCGGATATAAGTGGGCTTAGACATATCTGGGGCGTAAACCCCAAGCACAAACAACTTCTTTAAGCCCACTTTCATTCGTATCCACAGCAGCCTTGGGCTTACACATTCATACTCTTTCACATATTGACCCATTCTTTCTGAAAGGATGACACCGACTCCCTGGCATGCCCGCTCGGTCTCGTCTACACCAGACCAGTAAGCGGTATACATGCCATGTGCAGTGACATCTCTTCCCTTTCGTTTCGTCTCATTCACACATAATACATCTATTCCTCTATCATTCATCATTTCGCATATTTCATCCATCTTATCATTCATTGCTCCACATACATTCAGCGTAGCCAGACGGGCCTCCGCAATCCACTTTTCGCCCCTCCAGGAGACAGGACGTGACGGGTGGCGAACCTCGTCGCCGGTTTTCCTCCCGGAGATTCTTCGCACCCCTGCCCCATTAAAGGGGCGCCGGGAACTCGGGGCCATTTCTTTGAGTTGTTGGCTCATGGTGCGACATAAGGGGTGGTAAATTTTACGCCGCTACCACACGGCGAGGAGCCGAGTCTGTCGTTTCGGCTTTGTCGCTCGTTTAGCACCACCCGGGGGACACGTGTAGGGTGGGCCTAGGGTTAGGTGGTCGAAGCCTACGGACGCGAGCGACTTATCAAATTAAAAGTATCATATATAGAATATGGGGGTCTGTAGACGCTCACAACAATGAGGTGCTCAAACTCAACACATACCATTTCTACAGTTCGCTCAACATAGAGGCTAACAATGTCTTTACGTTCTTTACATGATAATAATTTACTTGCTAATTTTAAAACCGTTTCTATATTGAAAGAACTGATCACCTGGTGATTAATGAAGTTAAACATTAAGTTATAAGTTTTTAACCAATGTTCAGTAATATATCTATAAAATATGAATATTGTTGCTATTTAAGAACAATTCAATTTCTAGCTCTTTGCCTATCATGCCTTGTATATTTTGATGCACCAGGTGTAAACAATTTTTTTGTCACTCCAACTAAGGATTTGTAAGCTACATTCTAAATTGTTATAACTGCCATAGACTACCTCTATTGTCTCATTTAAATTACTTGGAACTGATTCTAAATTACATATTAAGTCATTATTTTGCTCAATAGAAACAGATGTCTGTGTAGCCAAGACTTTGGCTGAGTTAATATATAAACAATTACATAAGATAGCACATTTACTCTCTGTCTTAAATTATATTTGGATAGGTAATCCCTATCTCTAGTGAAAAATTTCTTAATTAAATGATTTATGTCTAATAAAATAATTATATTATTATAAATTAAATGTCAAGTTTAAATTATTATTACATTCAAAGCTATTCATTAATAAGGAGTGCGCCAGATTTTGTACCGCATATTTTATTTGTAGATTTTTTTTAGAATTTGTACCACATATTAAGGCAACTAAGCCGTTTATTTTTATGTTAGTGTTCCATTTTTAGAACTTCGGATTAATTAATATATTGGTAAATCCAATTGGGCATACCTTAAGCGCATTAAAAAAATTACGTATAACATGATGATACGGAATTTTTAAAGTAGTTTAAATACATTTCGACAGCACTATCGGCTTCAACGTCCTCGAAAACCATGAAAATGACACTCGTGATGAAAAACTTTATACCTATTGCAGCCGCCATCTTGGATTTACATTTCGACAACCCTATCGGCTTCAACTCTCTCGAAAACCATGAAAATGACACCCATGATGAAAAAATTGATACCTACTTCAGCTGCCATCTTGGATTTACATTTCGACAGCACTATCTGCTTCAACACCCTCGAAACTCATGAAAATGACACCCATGATGAAAAAATTAATACCCATTGCAGCCGCCACCTTGGATATACATTTCGACAACCCTATCGGCTTCAAATCTCTCGAAAACCATGAAAATGACCCCATGATGAAAAAATTGATACCTTTTGCAGCCGCCATCTTGTATTTACATTTAGACAGCACTATCGGCTTCAACTCTATCGAAAACCATGAACATGACACCCAAGATGAAAAAATTTATATCTATTGCAGCCGCCATCTTGGATTTACATTTCGACAGCACTATCGGCTTCAACACCCTCGAAAACCATCAAAATGACACCCATGATGAAAAAATTGATACCTGTTGCAGCCGCCATCTTGGATTTACATTTCGACAGCACTATCGGCTTCAACACCCTTGAAAACCATGAAAATGACACCCAAGATGAAAAAGTTGATATATTTTGCAGCCGCCATCTTGGATTTACATTTCGACAACACTATCGGCTTCAACACCCTCGAAAACCATGAAAATGACACCCATGATGAAAAAATTGGTACCTAATTCAGCCGCCATCTTGTATTTACATTTCGACAACCCTATCGGCTTCAACTCTCTTGAAAACCATGAAAATGACACCCATGATGAAAAAATTGAAACCTACTGCAGCCGCCATCGTGGATTTACATTTCGGCAGCACTATCGGCTTCAACACTCAAAAACCATGAAAATGACACCCAAGATGAAAAAATTTATATCTATTGCAGCCGCCATCTTGGATTTACATTTCGACAGCACTATCGGCTTCAACACCCTCGAAACTCATGAAAATGACACCCATGATGAAAAAATTAATACCCCTTGCAGCCGCCACCTTGGATATACATTTCGACAACCCTATCGGCTTCAAATCTCTCGAAAACCATGAAAATGACACCCATGATGAAAAAATTGATACCTTTTGCAGCCGCCATCTTGTATTTACATTTAGACAGCACGATCGGCTTCAACTCTATCGAAAACCATGAAAATGACACCCAAGATGAAAAAATTTATAGCTTTTGCAGCCGCCATCTTGGATTCACATTTCGACAGCACTATCGGCTTCAACACCCTCGAAAACCATCAAAATGACACCCATGATGAAAAAATTGATACCTGTTGCAGCCGCCATCTTGGATTTACATTTCGACAGCACTATCGGCTTCAACACCCTTGAAAACCATAAAAATGACACCCAAGATGAAAAAATTGATATATTTTGCAGCCGCCATCTTGGATTTACATTTCGACAACACTATCGGCTTCAACACCCCCGAAAACCATGAAAATGACACCCATGATGAAAACATTGGTACCTAATTCAGCCGCCATCTTGTATTTACATTTCGACAGCACTATCAGCTTCAACACCCTCGAAAACCATGAAAATTACACTCATGATGAAAAAATTTATACCTATTACAGCCACCACCTTGGATTTACATTTCGACAGCACTATCGGCTTCAACACCCTCGAAACTCATGAAAATGACACCCATGATGAAAAAATTAATACCCCTTGCAGCCGCCACCTTGGATATACATTTCGACAACCCTATCGGCTTCAAATCTCTCGAAAACCATGAAAATGACACCCATGATGAAAAAATTGATACCTTTTGCAGCCGCCATCTTGTATTTACATTTAGACAGCACGATCGGCTTCAACTCTATCGAAAACCATGAAAATGACACCCAAGATGAAAAAATTTATAGCTTTTGCAGCCGCCATCTTGGATTCACATTTCGACAGCACTATCGGCTTCAACACCCTCGAAAACCATCAAAATGACACCCATGATGAAAAAATTGATACCTGTTGCAGCCGCCATCTTGGATTTACATTTCGACAGCACTATCGGCTTCAACACCCTTGAAAACCATAAAAATGACACCCAAGATGAAAAAATTGATATATTTTGCAGCCGCCATCTTGGATTTACATTTCGACAACACTATCGGCTTCAACACCCCCGAAAACCATGAAAATGACACCCATGATGAAAACATTGGTACCTAATTCAGCCGCCATCTTGTATTTACATTTCGACAGCACTATCAGCTTCAACACCCTCGAAAACCATGAAAATTACACTCATGATGAAAAAATTTATACCTATTACAGCCACCACCTTGGATTTACATTTCGACAGCACTATCGGCTTCAGCACCCTCGAAAACCATAAAAATGACACCCATGATGAAAAAATTGATACCTATTGCGGCCGCCATCTTGGATTTACATTTCGACAACCCTATCGGTTTCAACACCCTCGAAAACCATGAAAATGTCACCCATGACAAAAAAAAAGTTATACTACTTGCTTTTAGTACGTACTACTATTATTTATTCTGTGCTTTTAAATATTGTAATAAAAAAATGTCTTATTATTATTATAATTAAGTGTTTAAGAAATTTGGTTATTCAAATATTGTGTATTTGTACAGCGATCTTTTTGAGCCGCTGCAAACAACCGATACAATGTCCACTCACGAACACAGAACATATATACCCCTAAAGGGGCTCACGAAGGTGACTGCAGCAAGACTGAAGCTAAACCAGTGGCATAACAGTCCATACTATAATTTTTCTTAGAGGTATTATTATGTCATGACAGTTTGTCCATGTTGCAGTAGATGTCGCTTTTTTAAAATTAGCCATGATAGGCCAATTTAGAATCAAACAAATTAATGAATAGTTTAAAATACAATCGAACCTTGCTAACTTACTATTTTGTTACAAAACAAATTTGTAATTAAATTTTCAGTATAATTTATTTATTTTACATTATTCCCTATATATAATGTACTCTGTGAGCCAAACTAATCTACTCATTACTACTCTGTGGCTGTAGCTTCCCATTTACAGAAAGAGTTTTGGCGGGAACTCGACCGGCGGCGGCTTGCTGCTCCTGAATTATTGTTTAAATAATGGTTTGAAGTGGACTTTGATATGTAAAAGTAGTGCGATTTTGTGTATTAAGTGTCTGCGCATGTGAACTATTAATGGAAACTGTGAAACAAGTGCTCTGATGGTGATGGAATCTCAAGATAAGCTGTTTGTTTGCATAGGCGCCTTTAGATACCATCACCAACTGTCAGCTGCCTGCTGGCTCAAGTTACCGACAAAATCTCCCAAGGCTGCACAATGTGACGCATCAACATATTGTGAAGCAGTGAAATATGAAGGAAAATTATACATGAAGACAAGGCTGTATGGCATAGTTCCTTTGCCTGCTCTCTCGAGCGAATAATAAAAACAACAACAACAACCATTTAGAGAAATATTTTTGTATACGAGGCTAACAAATCAACGAAAATTTCGCCATTTTGGAGCCGAAAAAAATTAATTATAGCTAAACAAAACAAAACTACACTGCCATTTACATTCAGTGGCTTCCCACATGATCGATGAAGAGATTAAAAAATAGATTAAGTTAAACAATTAATATTTTCAAAAGTTATTGTGTTTACAAGCCACAGGGACATGATAAATCCACACCATAAGCCACTAAAACCCTTTTTTTTATTTAAAAATAGCAATTAATCGATTTTAAAAAATTATTAATAAGTTCAACAATCATTTATCTTTCTAACAATGTGCTTTTTATATCATATATATGTATAATATGATTGCTAGATACGATTTTATTCGATAAAATGTTGGAATCTTAATTTTTAGGCGATAGTAGAACACACCTTGCGCTTTCGCTTAAGGTATGCAATAATATCAATAAAAAGATTTTAATAAATAAACGTAATATAAGCGTAAACTAAACGCATTTTTTTTTGGAGCTTATGGCCTGGTATCTCGACCTTTAGGCCAAGTCTTGAGTATTTTTATTCGGTTTATTATAATTTCCCCAAGCCTTATCTTTATGTATTATTATCCTTCATAGTTCACTGCTTCACAATATGTTGATGCGTCACATTGTGCAGCCCTTGGGAGATTTTGACGGCAATTTGAGCCAGCAGGCAGCTGACAGTTGGCGATGGTATCTAAAGGCGCCTATGCAAACAGCATATTTTGAGAATCCATCACCATCGGAGCACTTGTTTCACCGTTTACACTAATAGTTCACATGCGTAGACAGTTAATACATACAATCGCACCACTTTTACATATCAAAATCCACTTCAAACTATTATTTAAACTATAATACAGGAGCAGCAAACCACCGCCGATCAAGTTCCCGCCAAAACTCCAACTAACTAAACGCATTTATGTTTTTAGAAGTTGCCATATGTAGATAAAATAACACAAATATCGAAATGATAATTATTTATTTAGAAATAGAAATAACACTATACATAATTACACACTTATATATTATACCTAAGATGATGATGCATAATTGTGGCATAAAATCATAATATTTTACGATTTAATGATAGGAATGATGTTCGTCATCAATATTTTTTGTTCATATGGCAATTATTTATTGACAAGTAAAGATCATTATAATTTGTGGTAAAGATTATCTGTCTTTCAGTTCACTTCAGTTTTCAGTTTTTTGCTGTTGTTTTGGATTTTTTTTTATATGATAAGAGTGACAAACGAGCACACAGTCCACCTGCTGGTAAGTGGTTGCTGCGGTCCATAGACATCTACATCTATCCTCTATTACAAATCAAAATGTAGATGCGTTGTCACCCGTGTGGACTAAGATGGAATGCCTCATTTCCAGTAAAAAAGGCCTCCGGCCACCTGCACTCACCAAGCGAAACGCAGAGGTAAACCTCTACTTCACGCTGGTTTTCTGTGAGGTCGTGGTACCACCCCGGTTCGAGCCGGCCCATCCATGCGACAGCAAAAGCTGCCGCGTGGCTCTACCACTGTTAGAAATTGTAGTTTGTGACTGCATCTGAGCAATTTATCGAATTATCTGGCCGTTTTTACGTTGATTTGAGCATTTGCTCCCCCGTTCTCTATGTCTTGATAGTAGTTTCGCGAAAGGACGCAGACCATATAGTGCCACTACAAATGATGCGACCATAATGAATGACTTATTAAACGAAACAGAATTCAATGATTTTATAGAGAAAATTATGTTTTTATTCTAGACAGAGGTTTTCGTGACTGCATGGATAGTCTGCATGAGAAAGGATACATAAGTCATATGCCTAAAACTAAAGAAGACGGCCAAATACAGCTATCCACTCTTGAAGTCAACAGATTACGTTGTGTAACTATAAACAGGTGGGTAGTAGAACCTGTGAATGGCCGTTTTAAGAGACGAGAAGAGAGAAGAGACTTCAAATTGTTCCGCCATCAATATTTTAACCGTGGTTGTCGCAATCTTATGACAGATTTTAAAATAGCAGCTGCTCTGCTGAATTCGTTTACTCCGCCATTCACAGAAAAGATACATCCAGAGCAGTTTGTTTCAATTATATATGAGCGCCTGTTTTTAACCAACACTATAGCCGAGTTAGTTAGGGAACATAATTTAAACAGATGCGGTTCCTGGTTTGTACCTATAGATGCGACAAACCTATCTCTTCAGTAACTATCCATGGAGGAATTGATAATATTTGCATGTGGTGTATGCCAAATTCGCCAGGCCTGTTTATATGTGGGTAAATATTTCTGCTCTCATGGAGTATATTATATTAGAGGTATCCCTAGAGAGAATACATGATTTAGAGGGAATAAACCCAATGTTGCTCCGTGCTAAAATAAAGTCCCGTCATTTTTCAGTTCATAGTTGCAGAAACAAACATGAATGGTCGGAACGCCATCAGAAGTTATTGCTGCAACTGCATTGTAGGTTTAAAAACAGTTGGATGCTGCTCTCATGTGATGAGCATTTTTTTTTAGGATAAGGGTGACAAACGAGCACACCTGATGGTAAGTGGTTGCTGCGACCCATAGACATCTACATCTATCCTCTATTACAATTCAAAATGTAGATGCGTTGTCACCCGTGAGGACTAAGATGGAATGCCTCATTTCCAGTAAAAAGGGCCTCCGGCCACCTGCACTCACCAAGCGAAACGCAGAGGTAAACCTCTACTTCACGCTGGTATTCTGTGAGGTCGTGGTACCACCCCGGTTCGAGCCGGCCCATCCGTGCGACAGCAAAAGCTGCCGCGTGGCTCTACCACTGTTAAAAATCATTTGGTACCTAAGCTATGCTTACCATGAGGGTGTTGTCACCCGACCTGCATCTTTTTAAGATGAAGTAATATTAAGAATTGTATAATTATAAGTACACAACGTAAGTAAAGAAAGTATTGTTTTATTTACTCAAAACCCCATCATAATTTCATCATAATCAAACTGTTGCAGTCCGCTGCTGGATATAGGTATCTCCTAATGCACCCCGCTGAATAGGTACGATCCTCGTCTCAATTTATCTACGTAATGGTAAGTTAAACACTACAAAGATAGCGTCAAGCAATCTAGAACATTTACTTTATCACCAAAACTATGTTTATGTGCATGTATGTAACAATCTACATTGGTACACTAGTACATAACCTTAAAAAATAAACCCGGTTATAACTTTTACGTACCAAATTTTAAAAATATAAGAATTTAAATAGGGCTTGTCTATCCTACGAACTGCCAATTAAAACAAAAAATATCGCAAAACGAATTTTTTTTAGCTGTACGAAATTCCCATACAAGCTTGCCGTTTTCCTTTAAATCGTATGTTATTTTATTTTCCTGTATGAATTTTCGATAAATCTAGTACTTAAATAATAATAATAAATAAAAAATAGAGGTAACATTCCTTTTTGTTAACGTGAGTTTAAAAAAAAAATAAAGTCAAACTTGGAATTAGTCATCCAAATGGATATTTCACAGAGAGGACAAACCGTATTGCAACCATACCCGTTTTTATTTATCGCTATATCAGCCCTGCATATACCTCCTTGTAAGCTCGTAACAAATTGTATATTTACTTGTATTTTACTTTTATACGAGTACAACATAGTATGTTATCTATATAGAATATTATGTTATACATGTAAATACAAAAACCGTAGACAAACAGTCCCGCACGTCGACTTCAGTACCAACAATCCATAAATCCTAACCCATGAGTCAACGCGGATCTGTCCCACGGGGATCCGTGACGCTGCCGATCCATTTCATTGAGGATTCGAAGCGCGTAGCCCAGACATATGTCCCGCGCAAACCGCCCACATCGCTTGACGCACCCGCTTCACGTGAAATCGCGAATATCGCGACAAAGCGACCGCCGCCACAGAGTATATAATAGTACAAGCGGCCCGCTCCGGCTTTGCCCGGATTGAACAGTTTTACGTGGTAGAGCCATGCAGCAGCTATATTATGGTTGTAGAACGAATCGGGAAAGAACCACGCACTCATAGAATAACAGCGGAAAACAGCAGCTTAATGCTGCTGTGTTTCGTATAGTGAGTGCGACCAGAGACCATTTTTACTGGAATCGAAGTACTCCATCTCGGTACTCAGGGGTGACAACACATTTGCATTTTGATTCTCAATTGAGGATAAGTGTAAATGTATAAGGGTCATAGCATCCACTTACCATCAGATGGACTGTGTGCTCGTTTGTCGCTCATATTCTATAAAAAAAAACATATATACAAACTCACAAAATTCGCACTCCCTTTTTATAATATCAGTATACATTATACGATTACGTATGCCGCACACTCATTTTAAATCCCATCATCGGCCTGCGATCGATCGAACGCTCAAACATTTCTGAATGACGCGCTGGCGTGGACGCGTGGCTGCTGGGGTGACCACACTTGACGAAACTCTGTAGACACAATGGACAATATATTCAGTATACTTGCGCAAAGCGAAACAAAAATAACATTAACTATTCCATATCATACAGTGTTTGTGTAAAAGTGTGCCCTCGGTGTGAGAAAAGTACAGTGACCAAACCTGGATAACTGAGACCTTAACGGACCTGCAAATTTGTCTCACTTAAAAAGCTATTCCACTTACCCAGTGTCTCAGATATCCAGGTATAAATAAATGTCTGTCTCATTTACAGAAGGTTCCATTAATAGAGGTGAGAATAGAGGTTATATCAGTTATATTATTAAATAATATAACGTATTTTGTAAACATGATACATGAGTTATAATCTATATCAACAATCATAAAAGCTAAACAAAAATATTTTTATAAACAATACAAAAATGCATACAGAATGCGTCAATAAAAAAACCTATTATTTTAGTTTGTCTTTTGGAAGTATCAGCTGTAAGATATTTTTCATTGTTATAAATTTAGATCTTGTTGTTATAAATTTAGATCTTGCGGGTAGGTAAACAAAACGGTACACAAAATATAGTCGTAGTAAAAGAGGTCAAATATACTCGCTGTCTCAATTATACTCGTAGAGGTAATTATGACGAATAAAATCGAAAGAATTAATCCCTAAAATATAGTCTCAGTAAAAGAGGTAAAATACACTCGCTGTCTCAATTATTGAGATAATTATGAAGGTAAAATCGAAAGAAGTAACCCGAGATATAGAGGTTTGTTTTGTCCCACTAACAGAGGTAATTCAGTGCTAAGATGGAGGTTTCTCGCTTATCTAGGTCCCACTTAACTAAGTTTTACTATATTTATTTTAAAATATAATATACTTTCAAGTGTCAGAAACTTTATCCTAATAAAGACAAATTCATGGCGACCCAATCAACGGGACTATACAATGACTGCTCTTCCATAATGTTTACCCAGCTCAATCAGTGTGAGCCTCCGAAACATTTTTAGTTGGATATCTCAATGATAATAATTATAATGCAGATTATCTACGAATTAATAAATAATCAATGCAGATGCGATATCATCTCGGAAATGGTGTCCAGTTCTATACACTCACCATACGAAACACAGCAGCGTTCTGCTCATTTTACGCTGGTATTCTGTGAAAACGTGGCCTTTCCCCGGTCGAGTCGAACCATTCATGTTACTACCATAATATAGTAGTTTGTATGTATGTATGTACCATGTACAGCTATTTAACGTCACGGAGTAGTGGATATTCAATACCCCATATCGTCCCGTTTGTAGGCGACAGGAGGAAACAAACCAGAAGTTGGACAGCAGCGTCTTCCTATTGACAGCTAAAAAAAACTGCGGTTGTGAACGTGGTCGCCTACTAAGGGTGAACTATGGCTAATACTGCATTATAGAGCCCTTTGAGGCAGTCCGTGGGAGATATATTTCTTTTATTGGATAAGGGTGACAAACGAGCACACAGTCTACCTGATGATAAGTGATTGCTACGGCTCATAGACATCTTTATCTATCCTCGTTCGCGAATAAAATGCAGATGCCTTGTCACCCGTGAAGACTAAAATGGAATGCCTCTTTTCCAGTAAAAAGGGTCTCCGGTTCTCTACACTCACCATACGAAATACAGCAGCGATAAGCTGCTATTTTACGCTGATATTTTGTGAGAGCGTGATCCCTCCCCTCCCGGTCGAGTCGACTCATTCGTGCTACAACTATACTACTAATATAGCTGCAGCATGACTCTACCACGTATAACTAATATAGCTGCAACATAGCTCTAAAGGCAGCATGGATATAAATAATACTTTTTGAAAGTCACTCTTTTGTTTAATTACCACTGGTTCAGAAAAAAAAACCTCTGTCCTGGAAGAACCACGTATTACTTATTTTTATTAAGTATTAAAAAGAAGCCTGCGGAGTTTCTTTCATCGTTTCTTTTCCAGTCAGAGGAACCACACATACCACCATACCTTCTAAGATCCACTTAAAAAAATAATTTAGCCGTGGTAGGATATTTGTGGAACGGAGGTAGACGGTTTGTAGGGTAATCATACAATTATTGCACGCGCATTTTAGCTAATGCATTTTCTTATTTTGAATGAAATTATCATAGTTATCAAAGTCAAGAGGAAATTCTCCCTACGATCGAAGAGGTCCATGATATGTGGCGGTTTCTCACAGGCTGGACTGCTGAAAAGGTTC